>JAWHQI010000035.1:12595060-13940121 GCA_033032865.1 Dactylorhiza incarnata
ATCCTCCAGGCCTCATGCAAGGGAGAAGACTGATGCGCAAAACTATGTTCGCAAATGACAACGACAAGTGTACCGTATTGAATGTAGTATAGGTTAAAAACCAAGGTCGTATTAGACTCGGGGCGTTTGAGTACTCTTACTTCAAGAAAGTCTCTATTATTTTATCAAATAGAACTTTGGAGTTGGTATCAAAATAAATAAATAAAAAGTTCATGAAGGAGAAAGAAGAGAATGAGAAAACAAAAGAACTATTTTATTAAATGAAAAGAAATTACAACTATTGAATTGAAAGTACATTTGCAAGAAATAAAGGAGGAGCGTAAGAACTAATAAAACATGAAAATAAAGACATGAAATGAAAGTTCTAATCCTAAAAATTCATCTCCAAACTTCCTCCCAAACATCTGCTGGAGCTGGCTTTTTATAGCTACAAAATTGAGGTTACACGCCCTTGGTCACGCCCGTGACCTTGGGCGTGTACTTGACAATTTTGCTCAAAACACCTAGAAATCCTGAAAACACAGAAAAGACTTAAGTTAGTTTATAAAATTAAAAAGGAACATATTAAATAAGAAAATACATTTAAATTATATAAATTCATATTAAAACTACATTAAAATTATATTAAAAGATGAGTACAAAAAGTACTCATCAAACACCCCCATACTTGAGCTTTTGCTATTCCAGCGCAAAAGAGTGAGGAAAGAATTACAAGACATCGATATTATTTTTAATTAACTAAAATTTCATTAAACCAAGAATAAGTCAAAAGCAAATTTTTAGGAATTCAAGAATTAAGTCATAAGTTATGTTGATAATTTAAAAAGAGAAATTTGTTTAGCTAACTACTTCTCAAGATAACTATTTAGCAGTCGAAATTATAGAAATTTTCAAACAAAATTAGAATTGAATTATAGACACTCTAACAAGAAAGAAACTTAAGGAAAAGACACCTACCAAAATATTGCTCTCTTAATAATTTAGTTTAGGACTAGAAACAATAAAATCAGCTAGGGATGGGTTTGAACGAAATGTCAAATGAAGAGTTTTTGAATAGAGGTGATGAATTTTATCCTCTCACCTTATTTGAATACGAATTTGTATATGTGTAGGAAAAATAAAGAATTTTTCCATGCCATATAATCTTTTAAAATTTCTCTTCAACAAAAACCCAAAATGTATATGTTTAAAAGTAATGAATTTTATTCTCTTACTTTATGACATATAATCTTTTAAATGATTTTGGGTGCATATGTTTAGGGGATAATGAATTTTATCCTCTTATTCCCATGACATATGATCTTTTTCTACATTTTTTTTATTTGCCAACAAAGGGTGAGGGGGAAGAAATACTTCTAGTTTATACATTAAACTATTTTGAGAGCAACATTTTAGTGGAATGAAATTTCCTAAGATCTTAAAGTTAAAAGAGCATATAATAGGAATCTAGAGATGTTTAGCCAATTTACCACAAAGTGAAGCAATTTAAAATTAAACGGAGAAGTAGTGCTAAATTAATTCTCTAATCGAATTAAAAACATAAAGTGTTTCCTAAAACTAAATTACTTCAAATTTTAATTTTAACAAATTCTGATAAAACGAAAAATTAGCTAAATTAAAAATGTAAAAATACTTATAATCAAACCTCAAACTAAATTTCTAGAACAATAAAACAACAAGGCTAGGCATATTTATTATTATTATTATTATTATTATTATTATTATTATTATTATTATTATTATTATTATTATTATTATTATTAATATTTCTTGGACTTCCCGAGGGCTACCCGGTGAAGGGTTCGCAAGGTACTAGGAGCTGTGATGGGAGTTCAAGCCCAAAGTGCCCTTTCCAAGAAATTAGATTTTTTATAATTTTTATAATTTTTTTTTCAAATATAAATACTATGAATGCTAAGCTACACCCCCATACTTAAAATTAAACATTGTCACCAATGTTTAAAACTAAGTATGAAGAACACTTGAAAAATAAACTTTTAAAAGAAAAATACATAAAATTAAAGATAAGCAAGGGGTGCCTCCCAAGAGCGCTTTCTTTTTCCCGTCTTTAAGCTAGACGGTTAGTGTTAGGAAAAAGGAAAATAAAAAGAGAAGTGGACAGGCAACTCCCCTAATTCACGCATAGGTGAATGTGCCAGCGTCAGTCGCACGACAACTCCTCCACTTAACATGTGATTCTTTCTTTGTCTTTGATCTTGAATTTGCAATTCCAAATCACCTATACATACCTGAGGTGATTTGAATTTATACAGATGAGCGGCATATGGATCATCAATTCTTTGGGGTAGCAAAGGCTCATCTTCAACCTAAAAATTATTAGCTTTTAAAGAATCACAAGTAAATGATTCAGATAATTTTTCGCAAGGAGGAGGCGCTTGCGAAAATATAAAATTAAGCTCTGGTTGTTCCTTTTCTAAAATAAAATTTTCATTAGGAAAATCTTGCGTATTACCAAGCGGAATAAGATTTTCGGACACTAATATTTCATGAATTTTCGGTTGAATTAAAATAGATGAGATTTGCGAAAATTCATGATAAAGAAAAGAAGATCCGGGTGAAGTAGCGGAAGAAACTTGTTCTTCTTCTAGTTCATCCGGGGTTCCCAAAACATTAAGAATTTCTTGGTAAGAGAATTTTTCTTCATCTTTGGAAAAAGAAATTATGGGAGTACATAAACAATCATGTTCCTCCATAACTAAATTTTCCAAAGACAAGGAAAAAGCACTAGGAGAAATAAAATTTTCATCTAAATTCTGGGGTGGAGTATCAAATTGAAAAAGTGGACATTCCCTAAAATTTGAGTACAAAAATTGCTGCATAAAAGAAGATGAACAAGAATTCGGATCGAAAGATTTATCTTCATCGCTCTGAGAGCTATCCGGGTGACCTTGCCACCAAGAATACTCTACTTTGGGGCTAGAAGACAAATTATTAGAAGCCGAAAATTTATTATCGTGAAAATTAGAAAAATTATTTTCCTCTAAATTTTGGGGGGCGGTATCTATTTGAATCTGCGGAATTTCTCCCAAATTAGAGAACGAAAACTGCGGTGTATAAGAAGAAAAACAAAAATTTGTGTCTAAAGATTTATCTTCGTCGCTCCGAGAATTATCCGGGTGAGCTTGCCACCAAGAATAATCAACTGTTGGATCGGTAGGCGCCCTTAGAGGGGGGGGGGGGTGAATAAGGGTTTAAAAAAAACTTTAGATTATATTTAAAAACTTTGGATTATTGCAAGATTAAAGACATGAAATAAGTGAAGTAAAACAAAAAGAGACAAGCTTTATTAATGATAAATAAGTTTTACAAAACTTGATCTCGATGACGCTAGAGATCGGAGGCGAATAATAAAAAAACTCTTTTTGTTTTTTATCCCGACTCACTTCCCCACGAACCGGTGGCCCTAGCCTTATCCTCCACGGATTTGGCCTCAAGCCGCTCTAGCCAATCCTTCCCCGGATGTGGCCTCGAGCACCCCCTAGAACTAGCCTAGATCTAGTCGCCAACACAAGGCTAATTTCAGCCCTAAGTCTACCCCAGACCTAGTCGCCAACACGAGGCAATTTCACTACCGTTTACAATGATAAAAGAGAAATAAAATAACAAAACCTCCCTTAAGATGAACTTCTGAAGTAGGAGATGAAGATCCGTTGTAGAATCAGCGTTTGTTGAAGCGGACTTCGTCTGGATTCGGCGTGATGGAATTCTCCTTCAGAAGTTGGCAGAGCTTCTTTGGGACCTCAAATTTCGGCTAAGACAAGCCTCGGGAAATCTAGTACTCTCTCTCTCTGAGGTGTATACAATAGGTGTATCGAAAACAAGAGGAGAGGGGGTCCTTTTATAGCCCAAGCGCTATCGCAGGCGCTAGCGCTACCGCCGGCGCTAGCCCGGATTAGGAAACGTTTTGCGCGGCAGGATCTTGAATCCGTGGCAACATTTTGCTCTATGCCTCTTGTGCGCCATGCTACCCCCAGCGCTAGTAGCTACCGCCGGGCACTAGCTCTTTCTAAAAACACTGCCGGAATCGCGCTAATCATCGCTAGCGCCGGGCGCTATCGCTACCGCCGCGCTAGTGAGCCTTTTCGAATTTTGGCCTCAATTTTGGGGGCAGTCATCATGAGTACTCCTTGAGTCATATGGACTATGTAAACCTGCACACTTGAACACACAAGATCAAATACACATAGGATTTGTTATTCTCAAACCTAGGAGATGTGGAAGACCGAGTTCCAACAAACTCCCCCTTTTGATAATAACAAATCCATTAATGATAAATCAAAGCATTAATAAATAAGCATGATGAAACTCTACTTGTGTGTGTGTGAGAGTGATGACTTAGGATAATTATTGATTTTAGCATTTAGAATTGCTCCCCCTAAATACATGCTCCCCCTAAGTGAGTGCTCCCCTAATATGTAAGCTATCATCTGAATTTGTCATGTTGGGTTTATGATAGCGGGTTATATTTGTCATGTTAGTTCTCCCCCTTTGTTATTAGCAAAAGTGGGTAGGGAAACAAAGCACCAAAGAATTTGTAAGTAGAAGAGAAGGCATGATCGAGCTTTTTAAGTAAATGATAAGGAGTTATAGAAATGTTTTTCATTGAAGTAGATCAGAGTTATGAGCATTACAAAATTTTCAGAGTTTGTAGCATAAAAGATTTTTATGTTTGAAGTAACCAATAAAAAGTGTTCCAAGTAAAACTATCACGTAATGAAAGATAGGAATTTTGAAGAATAAGTGAGGATGCAAAGAGTACAAGATATTAAGTAAGCATGGAAAGCGCAGGGTAAAACACTTATATGGTTAAGATGCGGAAGACTTATAGCAATACAAAAACAGCAAATAGTAATGATAATCCAAAAAATATGAGTTAAAGATCACAAAAAATTGATGTTTTTGGAAATCATTTTGCAGTTTTAAATTTTATAATAACCAAGCATGAAATAATGTTTATCAAAAAGAGATGACCACAATGTTACTTTAATTCTTAATTTCAAAAACATACAAAACATTGTAGAACACATGCTAGGTTAATTATCTAGTGCATTTCATAAAAAAAAGTAATATAGAATTAGCATTAGGATCCAATACTCATGAGAAGAAGTGTTATGGAAGATAATGATGTGCACATAAGTGTAATTTTGAGGAGAGTAAACAATTGTTTTAATCAAAAATACAAGTAATATGTAAAGTAAGAAGCACAATAAAACACAAATAAGATTACTTCCACACACTTTAATGCACAAAAAAAGTACAACAACCAAGGTGCTTTGCACACACAATGCTCATCAAGACTTATCAGGGTGCAAAGTAGTGCTTGGGGGATCACATATTTTATTTTGAATTTTGAGACTAGTGATCCGGTGTACTTAAGAGAAAGTGATTTTTCTTATTTTTGAAAGAAAGATTTGATTTACACAAGACACTTTATTATTCTTTCCAAGGTGCTCAACCTCACAATGCTCGTTAAGACTTATCAGGAGGTTCAAGTAGTGCTTGGTGGAGTTATCTTTGTCATTTATGTTATAATTTTGTTTTGTACAAAGTTCTCCGAATACACTTGTTTTGCAAATCAATAGATTTTATGAGAAAAAACTATAACCACTTTTCTTAATTTTTAAGAGTGCAAAAGAAAGAGTGTAGGTAAGATACTTGTGTAATTTTAATCCATTGTACTAATTCAAAACATACACAAGTATTCTTAGATTAAACTCATATGTAGACACTTCCAAAAAGAGTGAGTGAATAAACATCATTATCAAACATAAAACATTTACTCATACTTAGAGGCATGCTAAGCTTAGTACTACACAACCTTTAAGATATAATGGATGCACATATTAATAGATATATCAAAGCATGAAGAAAGACAATGTCCATGTAGTTTGAAAAGATAAATTGCAACATTGTAGAATTTCTAGATAATAGATTAAATCATGCTTGATTTTTCACAAAAAAAAATCAAGAGTTTTTTTTTGATAGTTTTAAAGTTTTATATTTTTGTATTTGATTTTAGCAAATAAAAGCATATTTTTGTAATTTTTGCTTTTGTAATTTTTATATTTGATTTTTGCATAAAGATGAACTTTAAACAAAGGAAACAACACAAGCGAAAAAGAAAAGCATATTTTTTTTGTAATTTGGTTTTTGTAGTTTTGTATTCGATTTTTCAAAAAATAAAGAAACACAGAAGTGCAAAACTAAGTAGAAAATATAGATTTATATATTTTAAGGGATTTTTAGAAATTTAAAAATACAGAAAAATGAACATGGATGCTAGCGCCTGTGGTAGCGCAAGCGCGGGAGACAGTAAGTGATTTTTGAAGATTTTGAAAATTTTGATTGTTGATTTTGATTAGGTGTCCCAATAGTAGTTCCATGTTGAAGTTGCAGAAGTTTTGGAAATGTTTTTGATGGTAAAAATAAAAAAAAATTGCATTTTTGAATTCGTTTTAATATGAAGAATCTAGGACACCCAATACAAGTCAAAATATACAAAATCCTGCCTCACCAACTAGTACATATTGTAGAGAATAAATTTAGGTAATTAATGGAATTTTGTTTTATTTAAAAATCAGAAGGGCCCGATACCGCCGGCGCTAGCGCTAGAGCTGGCGCTATCGAGACTTTTGTTAAATCTAATCTATTCTTTCAGATCCGCCATTTCCTCCATTTTCTCCCGAAAAACTTCAAAGAACACTCGTTCCAATCGCCCAGATCTTAGGTAATATCTCATCTTTTCTTATAATTTTTGTTTTAAAGCTTGATTGTGATGTTAGAGATGAAGATATTTGAGGTTATTAGATGGATTTAGAGATTAGATCTATAATGGTTGATTTTCATCAATATTAGGGTTTTTATGAGGATTTTGATTTTGATCTTGATTTTTATGTGGATTTCTTGAATTTAGTAATTTTTTACTTAGTTTAAATTTTGGAAATGTTGAAAAATATTACTTGGATATTTTTAGATCTAACTTGATCTTGATGTTGATTTCCTAGATCTATCAAGATAAAAAAAATGAAAATATTTTATTTTAGGAGATATATAATTATTTTTGTTTTTAGATGAAAAATATATTTCATTTTGGTTTAATAATAATTTTTTATTTGGTAATGTGGCAGATGGCCCCTAAAGGAAAGAAGAGTACAGAGTTAAGAGTAGAGGCAGCAGTAGTGGGCGTTTCATATGTCGTGGAGTTTGACTTGCCACGACACTATCACATTATGCAGTTATTCGCTGTCTCCGAGGTGCTAAATTTATTTATTTCTGACGGATTTTCTTCTGAGTTAGTGCGAGAGTTCTATACGCATTTGGAAGACCCATCACAGACCAAGCTGGATGGAGGAGTGCGGTCACAGGTGCAAGGGCAGGAGGTGACCATTACTCATGAGCAACTGAGGCGCATGCTTGGATTATCCCAGCATTCACATCGATTGGAGATTGTGGAGAGGTTCAAGGTGGACAAAGATTGGACTCAGGTGAACATGGTGCTACATAATAAGGAATGCAGAAGTCTGATCTCGTCTGTGTCAACACTCACCGTGGATTCCCTAGTTGTTCAGGATGTATTACGCCATACAATTATGCTGAAGTTGGGTGACACAGCAAAGGTCACAGCCCAGCTCAGTTATGTCACTTATTTTATTTTGGAGGAGGAGAAGTTCGACGTGGCGGACTTACTACTTTCCCTGATTCGCTACTCCTACAAGTTGAGGCAACCCACCCGACAGAGATACAACAACTTGCCCCTGGGCGACATCATGCAGCGGGTGATTCAGATGTTGTATCCTTCTATTGAGCTGGGTTTCTACTTGATAGATTGTTATCCTCCTATTTATAGTACTTCGCATTTGCGAACATCCTTAGTCTCGGATGAGCCATCATCATCAACTCAACCACCACTCCGGCGAGGAGCATCTTCTCGAGGGGCTTGAGATGCTCCTTATGGGTCCTTTCGAGAGGAGATGGGTGAGCGGATGACACGGGTGGAGGAGGATGTTACCGTGATAAAGAAGGATGTCTCTGGGATAAAGAAAATGATGAAGTTTATGATGAAGGCTTTAAATTTGAAACCATCTACACCAGAGCGGAGGGAGTGGGAGAGCCCAGTTTCAGATCTGCCCCGCCACTCGATCCTGAGGACTCACAGGAGACGCTCACCAAGTCCTAGTGTGGAGGACATAGATGAGGAGGAGTAGTGTGAGAGGAACTCAGTTATGTAATATTTCAGGAATTTTAACCTATGTCTGGGATGTTGTTGTTCTTTGAATTTTGTTTGATTTTGTTATCTTTTGGATTTTTAACGAGAAAGTTTCATTTAGAATTTGATGTTATGAAGTGGTGATATTTAGGTAATTTTTTATGTGGTGTACTTTTGAAATCCATAGGAAATTTTGAATTTAATTGTTGATAAATGAATATATGAGTGATAAGTAGGTCATCTTTAATAAGATTTTGAGTTTTGATTAATGTTATAGGCTCATTAAAATTTTTGTTCATGTTTCCTATACAAGATGACCATAACATGATAATTTCAAAGAAATAAGAAAACAAAGAAAATTGAAAGACATTAAAGCACATCATGAAGTAGAAAATTTGTATATTTCCCTTTTTGAAAATATTCTACTTCATGCATTTGGTGGTACCTAATGCAAGAGAGATTTAGGTATCCAAAGAGGACCCGGTTTGATGGTTCCTTTGGGTACCCAACTACAGCGTATTTGCTTTTGGGGAGATGGAAATGAATGGCCCCCTTTTTGTGGTGTTTGTGTTTCATCTTTGGTTTTGGGCCTCCATTCAAACTGTGGTTTAATATTATTATTATGAGTCAAATTTCTATTGTGATAATCTTTCTTTTTAGGATTGTAATGATTATAGAAAGCATTTTTCATAGGAAATTTGTGAAGTTTTATGTTGGGAGAAGTTTGATGATAATAATAATTGTACTTAGGAATTTCATTTTTAATTTGTTGATGTCTTTTATTTCCATTGCTTGATTTATTAATATTTTGAGAATTTATATTTAACTTGCTTTTAGATATATCTTGGTATTGTGAATGAGTGTTTTTCTTTATGATTTCCTTGAGCAAGTTGATTTTAGCATTTAATTCATCATTCTTAGTTTGTAAATTGTGTATGGCTTTATTGTAAGCGATTGTGCTATTTTTAAGAGTGGTAGCAATTGATTCAATATGTTTTTCATATTCATCCCTATATTCATCAAATGTTTCGTCCATCTCTTTAATTTCAATCTCGTAGTTTTTACATTTAGCACAATCATTCTTTGACGATGAATTTTCTAAACATAATTTTTCATTATGTTCTTTCACATAAATAATTTCTTTTTCAAGTTCTTTGACTTTTTCTTTAATGTTATTACAATCAAAACAAAATTTTGTATTTTCAAGTAAAAAACAAGATGATGAAGACACATCACAATTTGATTCATTAGCCTTTAGCCTCTTATTTTCTAAACGTAAATTTTTATTAGCAATTTTCAATTTTTTGATTTTTCGTTTAGCTATTTTTAATATGTTGAATTTAGAGATAGAGGTTATTACACAAGATGAAGATTTAGTCTTTCTTACAGCGCTTTTGGAGGAAGCAAAATATGAGCATGAAGTTCCTTTGTCATCTTTTAGTCCTTCCTCGATCACAGATGAGTTTTCATCTTCTTTTGATGTATTGTTCTCTTTCTCTATTTCAATATTCTCCATGGCTTTGCTCCGAGAGAGATCTTCTTGAATGATAATGGATGCTTGTACGTTCTTTTCCTCCTGTGTTTGTTCCACACCTGCGAGAGGAAGATCATACATTTCTTCAAGAAAGTGCCATATTTTGTATGCACTAGAAAAGCAATATATGAATTTGAAAATTTCATTAGATATACTGCAAAATAAATAATGTTTAGCTTTTGCATTTAATTGAAGTTCCTTTTTATTTGATTCATTTGCAGGTCTTGCTATTGCTAAATTCCAAACTTCGATGTCTAAAGTTTTAATAAATTTTTCAATTAAGATTTTCCATCCTTTATAATTTGTTCCTTCAAACAAGGGTGGTTTATGTGATATTTCATCTTCACAGAAATTTACCCCACTAGTAGAAGCGAGATCATGAGACGCCATTATTCCCGGTTGTTAAGCCGATTGGAACAAAAACCACTCTGATACCACTTGTTGGATCGGTCGGCGCCCTTAGAGGGGGGTGAATAAGGGTATTAAAAAAACTTTAGATTATATTTAAAAACTTTGGATTATTGCAAGATTAAAGACATGAAATAAGTGAAGTAAGACAAAAAGAGACAAGCTTTATTAATGATAAATAAGTTTTACAAAATTTGATCTCGATGACGCTAGAGATCGGAGGCGAATGATAAAAAAAACTCTTTTTGTTTTTTATCCCGACTCGCTTCCCCACGAACCGGTGGCCCTAGCCTTATCCTCCCCGAATTCGGCCTCAAGCCGCTCTAGCCAATCATTCCCCGGATGTGGCCTCGAGCACCCCCTAGAACTAGCCTAGATCTAGTCGCCAACACGAGGCGAATTTCAGCCCTAAGTGTACCCCAGACCTAGTCGCCAACACGAGGCGATTTCACTACCGTTTATAATGATAAAAGAGAAATAAAATGACAAAACCTCCCTCAAGATGAACTTCTGAAGTAGGAGACGAAGATCCGTTGTAGAATTATCGTTTGTTGAAGCGGACTTCGTCTGGATTGGGCGTGATGGATTTCTCCTTCAGAATTTGGCAGAGCTTCGCTTGGACCTCAAATTTTGGCTAAGACAAGCCTCTGGAAATCTAGTACTCTCTCTCTGAGGTGTATACAATAGGTGTATCGAAAACAAGAGGAGAGGGGGTCCTTTTATAGCCCAAGCGCTATCGCCGGCGCTAGCGCTACCGCCGGCGGTAGCCCGGGTTAGGAAACATTTTGCGCGGCAGGATCTTCAATCCGTGGCAATATTTTGCTCTATGCCTCTTGTGCGCCATGCTACCACCAGCGCTAGTAGCTACCGCCGGGCGCTAGCTCTTTCTAAAAACACTGCCAGAATTGCGCTAATCATCGCTAGCGACGGGCGCTATCGCTACCGCCGGCGCTAGTGAGCCTTTTCGAATTTTGGCCTCAATTTTGGGGGCAGTCATCATGAGTACTCCTTGAGTCATATAGACTATGCAAACCTGCACACTTGAACACACAAGATTAAATACACATAGGATTTGTTATTCTCAAACCTAGGAGATGCGGAAGACCATGTTCCAACATAAACTTCGGAGCTAGAAGAACAATTATTAAATGCCAAAAATTTGTTTTCATTATAATTAGAAAAATTATTTTCATCAAAGTTTGAAAAATTATTTTCATTAAAAGGGGAAAAATTATGATCGTAATTATTATCAAAATTATTTGCATAATATTGAGAAAAATTATTTTCATAATAATTATTTTGAGCATATGAATGTAAATAACATTCCTCACTTTGATGAGGCGCATTACAATAATAACAACAATTTTGGCATTTTTGTGTCGCTTCCAAAAGATATACTTGGCTTTGAAGCTCGGCAACATTTACGGCCAATTCAAGTGATTGCATAATAAAATAAAAAGGAAACAACATTTACTCAAATGAATGGAATTTTAAAAATATTTTCATTATAAAATTGTTTTTCAAAAAGCGGGTTAAATTAGTAACGGACTTCCCAAGGTCAACCCGGTGAAGGGATCGCAAGGTACTACAGGCTATGATGGGAATTCAAGCCCAAAGCGTCCTTTCCGAGAATTTAGATTACGCTTTTTAAGATTTTTTTTTTAAATTTTAAAGAGAAGGGGGAGAAGAAAGGGAACGATAAAATTAATAAATATTTCTTTTTTCGAAATATCAACCGTGTCCCCGGCAACGGCGCCAAAAACTTGATGCGCAAAACTATATCCGCAAACGA
This sequence comes from Dactylorhiza incarnata, assembly GCA_033032865.1. Taxonomy (NCBI): domain Eukaryota; kingdom Viridiplantae; phylum Streptophyta; class Magnoliopsida; order Asparagales; family Orchidaceae; genus Dactylorhiza; species Dactylorhiza incarnata. The sequence continues at coordinate 12,607,022 of JAWHQI010000035.1, forward strand.
CAACGGCAAGTGTACCATATCGAATGTAGCATAGGTTATACAAACCAAGGTTGTATTAGACTCGGGGCGGTTGAGTACTCTTACTTCAAGAAAGTCTCTATTATTTTATCAAATAGAACTTTGGAGTTGGTATCAAAAGAAATAAAAAAAAAAGTTCATGAAGGAGAAAGAAGAGAATGAGAAAACAAAAGAACTATTTTATTAAATGAAAAGAAATTACAACTATTGAATTGAAAGTACATTTGCAAGAAATAAAGGAGGAGCGTAAGAACTACTAAAACATGAAAATAAAGACATGAAATGAAAGTTCTAATCCTAAAAATTCGTCTCCAAACTTCCTCCCAAACATCTGCTGGAGCTGGCTTTTTATAGCTGCAAAATTGAGGTTATACGCCCTTGGTCATGCCGGTGACCTTGGGCGTGTACATGACAATTTTGCTCAAAATGCCCAGAAATCCTGAAAAACACAGAAAAGACTTAGGTTAGTTTATAAAATTAAAAAGGAACATATTAAATAAGAAAATACATTTAAATTATATAAATTCATATTAAAACTACATTAAAATTATACTAAAAGATGAGTACAAAAAGTACTCATCAAGGACTGTGGCCCTCAGGGCAGAGGGATCTAAGAAGAGCAAGGCAAGGATGCCTACACCTCCCAGGAGGGCTGCTGGCTCAGAAAATTCTGAATCCAGCTCATCTGATAGCAGCTCTTCTGATGAGGAGTTTGCTGCCTTCTCAAGGTATTTCAAGAAGATGAGGAGGAGGAAGCAGTGGAAGAACAAGCCTTCCTCCTCCTCACATCCCAGGAAGGATCTCAACAGATCAGACAAAAGCAGCACCCCAAGGGGGACAGGTATGACTCTAAACATGTTAAACATGTTTCAACTAATATAATTTGTTATTGTTGCAGTAAGCCTGAACATGTCATTGCTGACTGTCGAGACAAGAGGAAGGAGAAGGGTGATAAGAAAGCTTATCAGCAAAAGGGAAGAAAGGGTGAAAAGTGCTTCCTAGCCAAGAAGAACAAAAGCTGGAGTGAATCTGAGTTTTCATCCTCAGACTCAGATGAAGAAGAAGAAGTCTATATTGGGTTGTTTGCAGCTGAGGAAGATGAGGAATTCCCGTTACAAAGGTGGGAATCAGGGCCCTCTATCACATTCAGACATAGATATAGTTGGAGGATGAAGATGCGAGAGAACATCATGGCTTAATGGCCATAATAGATGATGATGATGAAGATAGTCAGGACATTCCTGACAAGGTACCTACTCTTCCCCCTTGTTCTGAGTATGAGTCAATTCCAGACTCTGAACCATGCTCATCAATTGATGAAAATGATTCAGAATCTAAAGTGGTTGTCAATCAATTGATTGACAAGTATGATGCTTTATTGGAAGCTCTGAAAAAGAGCAAGAAGCTGGCCAAGAGGCAAGCTCAAGAAATTGCTTCCCTTTAGTTGTCTAAGCAAGGTTGCACTGAGTCACCTACCCTGGTGGCTCAGATGAGTAGAGAAATATTCCAACTAAAGGGGATAATAGTTGTCCAATTGAGCAGCATTTCCAAAAAAGAACAATGTCATCAAGGACCTTCAGGAGAAGCTTCTCAAAGAGAAGAATCTAGTGGCTCAATTCTCCAAGTCCAAATTAGTGCTTCCAATTATTGACACCTTTTCTTTTCAAACCAATAGAAGAGGACTATGGTTCAACAAAATGGAAGTGGGTGAAGGGAGTGGAGAAAAGAGCAAAGCTAATGCTAAACCTCATACCACCTTTCAAAAGGTATCACTTCCCTCTAACAGGTATGACCATGACAGCATGTATGGTCACTGGAAGAATGGGAGTTCCTATAGGAAGGAAAACACTCCTTCCCAAAGTAGAAGAAAGGGCATGGGGATAAGTTCTATGAAGGCTCCCCATGAAGAAAATCAAATGGCCCATTATGGACCATTTGTTTTTGGTACTTCGGCTCCATCAATCAAGAGTAAGGAAGCAAGCTCTTCTAAGTCCATTCCAGCAAAGCACCTGGCTATTGTCAAACCTGTAGAAAGGCCAGTCAGTTCTGTATCTGACGCCATCCAATCTTGCCTAGCATCCAAGCCAAGGCAAGCTGATGTCATTAAGATAAATGCTGCTAAGACTGCCCACAGGTTAACCTTCAGCCAGATCATTACTGAAAGGAACAAAAAGAATGATGTTGTCTGTTGGGAATATTACCCTCAATGTTCCCTTGATTTGAAGAAGCCTCACACTCAATGCTAAGTACATGTTGTATTTGATAAACCCTATTTCATCTCATGACCATGTAGGGTTAGGTCATACCAAGGTGTGAAGTAAGTTTAGTTGGTTTGCTGCCAAAATCGCTGAGACAAGCTCTCAGTCTCAACTGAACCGCTGAGACAAGGCCAGGAGCCGCTAAGAAGGTGTCTGGGCTAGTTAAGCTGCAGATAGAAGAATATTGCTGAGACAACTGTCTGTCTCAGTAGATCCGCTGGGACAGGACAGAAGTAGTCATTGAGACTGCAGGTTGTCTCAGCCCAACCGCTGAGACAGATTCAAATGATCTGGCGGGTTTACTTTTGGCACAAGAGTGGATGTTCCAATCACTCCCATACTGTGTCAAGAGGACATCTGATAGCCGTTGAAGAACAGAGGAGTATAAAAGAATCAATTAGGGCTTTGTAAAAGCTCTTTCACTTAAAAAACAAGAACATACTACTATTCCATTGACAGCAGCCAAGAAAGCTTTCATTTTCTTGCTTCCTGAAGCTGCAAGGAGAGAGAAGATTGATCCTCTTGATCAACTCAAAATAGAGCAAGTTGATCCTCATCCATCATCTGAAGGAAAGGATCAAAAGAATTAGTGTTGAGGCCATTTTTCTCCTCCATATTTCAAGGCTGCAACAGCAGTTGTTCAGCAACAGAAGACCAAGGTTTGATCTCCTCTATCTTCTGATTGTAATCATATATTATTACTTCTATAGGAACTTAATAGTTCTGAGATTGTATAGCATCCTTGCCTGAGGGTGTAGGGTTGTTTGGCCTGAGTAGTATAGCTGAGAGGTCAGCTTCAGTGTATGATCTTTGGGAGATCTGAGGTTGGGCTATTGAGCTTGAGGTAGGGTTGTTGAGCCTAAGGTAGGGCTGCTGAGCCTGAGGTAGGGTTTGGGAAAACCTAAGAGATCATGAGTGATCTGTGTTGTAAGCTCTTGGAGCTGAGTTTAGAGGTGTTGGCCTTATCTAACTCATTGTTAGAATGGTGAACGGGGAAAGTGGACTAGTCAAGGCACCCTGTCTTGTGGAACCTCTATAAACCATTGTGTGTTTTCTATGTCCCTGATATATAACTAACCTAAAATCAGAAAACAACTAGGATAAAGCCTAAAACTAAAAGAGACCTATTCACCCCCCTAGGTGACTAAGACTACATCCTAACAAACTATCAAGTGGTATCAGAGGGAGGTTGGTCAAGAAGGACATAACTGTCTGACCAGATCCTATAAAGGAGTAGTCATATCTCAATCCAATGGCATCCACTGGATTGCAGAAGGAGATGGGATCCATGAAGTTTCCCATATGCAACAAAGAAAACTTTGGCATATGGAAGCAAAGGGTTAGATTGTTTATGGAAGCATCAGACCCAAGGATTTACATCACAATAAAACAAGGGCCTTTCACTTTTCAAACTACCTCCACCATAGATCCAACTAGGAGAGTGGCCAAGGCTTTCAATGACTTGACCAAGGATGAACTTGCATTATTCACTATGGATAAAAGAGCCCAAAACATAATTATTATTGCAATTGATGACTCTACATTTCAGAACTTGGTGCACTGCACAACTGTCAAGGAAATTTGGGATACTCTAGTAGTGTATATGGAAGGGACAGCTGAGGTGAGGGATGACAGAAAAATACTCCTTAACCTAGAATGTGAAGCTTTCAGGCAGCTGAGCCAGGAAAGCATTTTTATTTGCTATGAAAGGTTCTTTAGGATAGTCAATGAACTAAGAACCTATGAAAGAGTGTTCAGTGACTATGATCTTAATGACAAGTTCCTAAGATCTCTAACTAGATATTGGGACACAAAAATATGTGCCATCAGGGAAGTTGCCAAGCTTGGTGAAACTCCTAACCATACACTGTTTGGGAAGCTGCTCTCTTTTGAGATGCAGTTATCTGCAAGAAAGGAAGAGGACACTTCAACAAGGGCTCATGCAAGGGAGAGATCTGTGTCTCTCAAGGCTGACAGCTCCAAGAAGAGCAAGGCCAGGATGGTGTCTCCTCCAAGAAGGAGTGTTGAATCAGATAAGTTTGAGAACAGCACTTCAGACAGCTCTTCATCTGATGAGGAGTTTGCTGCCTTCTCAAGGCAGCTCAAGAAGATGAGGAGGAGTAAGCAATGGAAGAACAAGCCCTCCTCCTCCTCACACTCCAAGAAGGACCGCAGTAGATCTGAAAGACAGCACCCCAAGGGTGACAGGTATGAATCTAAATCTAGTAAACATGTTTTAAATAACATCATTTATTATTGCTGCAGCAAGCCTGGACATGTCATAGCTGACTGTCCAGTCAAAAGGAAGGAAAAGGGTGATAAGAAACATCACCACCAAAATGATAGGAAGTGTGAAAAATCTTTCCTAGCAAAGACAAGAAAGATCTAGAGTGAATCTGAATCCTAAACTTCAGATTCAGATGATGGAGAAGAAGCCTACATTGGGCTGTTTGCAGCAGAAAAAGATGATGATTGTCCTACTGCCAAATTGGAATCAGGGCCCCTCTATCACATTCAGACAGTGACATAGAGGAGGATGAAGAGACAAAGTTCAGCTAGGCCTCATGGCCATCACTGATGAGGAGGACAGTCAGAACAATTCTGACAATGAACACGTATTGATTCATTCCATCTCCTCTTCTGATTATGACACAAGCCCAGAATCTGAAGCACCTTCATCAATTAGTGGAAGTGATTCAGAATTTGAGGAAGATGTTAATCAACTGATTGACAAGTATGGTGCTCTCCTGAAAGCTTTGAAAAAGAGCAAGAAGTTGGCCAAGTGGCAAGCCCAAGAAATTGCTTCCCTTAAGATGGATAAGAAAGAGTGCACTCAGTCACCCTCCATGGTGTCTCAGATGAGTAGACAAATAAGCCATCTAAAGGGAATAATAATTGTGCATTTAAGCACCATATCCCAAAAGAACAAGGTCATCAAGGTCCTTGAGGAGAAGCTTGTGAAAGAAAAGAGCCTATTGGCTCAATTCTTCAAGCACAAATCTGTGCTTCCTATTATTGACACTTTTTCCTCTCAAACCAATAGGAGAGGACTGGGGTTCAATAAAATGGAAGTAGGAGAAGGGAGTGGAGAAAAGATCAAGGACAAGGCTAAGCCTCATACCACCTTTCATAAGGTGTTGCTTCCTTCTAACAAGTATGATCATGACAGCATTTATGGTCACTGGATGAATGGAAGCTCCTATAGGAAGGAAAACACTCCTTCCCATAGTGGAAGAAAGGGCATGGGACTGAGTGCCATGAAGGCTCCCCGTGAAGAAATTCAAATGGCCCAACCTGGACTATTTGTATTTGGTACTTCAACCCCATCATTCAAAAGTATGGAAGATAGCTCTTCCAAGTTCTGTCCAGCAAAGAACATGGCTGCTGTCAAAACTGTAGACAAGTCCTATTGCTCAGTGTATGATGCCATCCAATCTTGCCTGGCCCCCAAGCCAAAGCAAGCTGATGACATTAAGACAAAGGGTTCCAAGACTGTACAGAGGTTAACATTCAGCCAGATCATTGCTGAAAGAAACATGAAAAATGTTGCTGTCTCCCCACCTGAAGATAAGCACATTGATGCTCTCTCCTCAAGAAATGTTCAGAAGAGGAGATACAATATTCATGAATGTTGGTGTTGTGGACCTGTGGTAAAGTGGGACACTTTGCCATAGATTGTTGGCACAATCCCAATGTGCCAAGTGCAAAGAAGAGTCTTCCTACAAAGGGTGCAGCTGGTGTGAGGTCATTTCATCATGCTAACAAGGACCTAGGATCCAAAATTATTTGGGCACCTAAGGGTAACTAAACTCATTCTTGCAGGTTATTTCAAGTACCATCCTCAACCAAATATGTTACTTGGACAATGGGTGCTCAAGGCACATGATAGGAACCAGAAATCTTCTACAGGACTACACAGCTGTGAAGAATGGACCTAAAGTCATCTTTGGTGGATCTGAAAGGGGAATCACCAAGGGATATGGTATGATCTCTAATGGCATATTTTCAATCACAAGGGTAGCTTATGTTGAAGGGTTGGAACACAACCTAGTAAGCATAAGTCAACTATGTGATTTAGGCTATGTCATTGAATTCTACAATGACAAGTGCTTGATCAAAAGGTCTAATGACTTAGAGACCATTCTCTCAGGCACTAGGAGTGGGAATGTTTATTGCATAGATTTTATATGCAGTAATTCTCTTTCATCTGTGTGTCTTGTAGCTAATGAAAATGAGTAGCTTTGTGTTCAATGGCATAAGAGACTTTCCCACATTAACTACAAGACAATGTATAGACTATTCTCTAAAAACCTTGTTAGGAATAGTCCAAATTTAAAATGTATTAAAAGTGGTCCCTATCATGCTTGCCAAATAGGTAAGCAAACAAGGTCCACCTTGAAAAGTATTGGCTCCAAAGACACTGAAAGATGTTTATATCTGTTGCACATGGACTTGTTTGGTCCTTTGCCAATTCAGAGCCTAGGTGGGAGGTTGTATACTTTGGTGATTGTTGATGATCACTGAAAATATACATTGGTATTCTTCCTTAAGAAGATATTAGATACATTGAATGTCTTTATAAATCATGTCAAGGCTATTTAGAATGACTTACAATGTGCTGTGGTCAGGACTAGGACTGACCATGACATGGAATTTCAATCTGAAACCATGACAAGGTTTTGTCAAGAATTTGGTATCACCCAAAAGTTCTCCTCCTCAAGGACTCCACAACAAAATGGTGTGGCTGAGAGGAGGAATAGAACCTTGATAGAAGTTGGGAGAATATTGCTTAGTGACTCCTCACTCCCAGAATACTTCTGGGCTAAGGCAGTTAATACTGCATGTTATGTTCTTAATAGGGCTTCCATCAATAAGGTTCATGGAATTACTCCCTATGAGATTCTGAAAGGTAAACAACCTATAATTTCATACTTTAGAATCTTTGGTTCAAAATGTTACATATTAAACAATGGAAAATCTCAATTAACAAAGTATGCAGAGAAATGCAATGTGTGGGTTCTTATTGGCTATAGCTTACATAGTAGAGCTTATAGAGTTTATAACAAGAAAGCTCATGTAGAAGAGTCTATGCATTCGGTATTTGATGAGACAAGCCTAATCTATAAGGGCTGGTCTAGTTCTTCTGTTTTGACAGGAAATGAAAAGGACATGGAAAAGATGTCAGTGTAAGACATACTCAGCAGTAGCAAAGCATATTCAGATGCAGCAATTCCTGAAGAGGAAGAGGTCCAGGGTGCTGAAGACACTATTGAACTAGTAGAAGTATTACAGCAAGCTGAGGACAGATTGCTTGCAGCTGTAAGACACCTAAGGGATCATCCAAGAGAAAAAATTATTGGAGATCAGAACCAAGTTGTACTAACCAGAACCAGGGCTCATAATGAGGCCTTATTCTTGAGCTTCTTATCACAAATGGAGCCCAAGAAGTTTGAAGAAGCCAACCAAGACACCTTTTGGATTCAAGCAATAAAAGAAGAACTTCTTCAATTCAAAAGATGCAAAGTATGGAAGTTGGTGCCGAAACCTCAAGGACACAATATTATTGGCACCAAATGGATTTAGAGGAACAAGTTGGATGAAAATGGCATAATCATCAAAAACAAGGCAAGATTGGTAGCCAAGGGCTATAGACAAGAAGAGGGAATAGACTTTGATCAAACCTTTGCCCTTGTTGCAAGGTTAGAAGCAATTAGGCTATTCCTTGCATATGCTGCCCACAAGGGGTTCAAATTATATCAAATGAATGTCAAATCAGCCTTCCTCAATGGTGACTTGAAGCAAGAGGTATATGTTGAACAACCATCAGGTTTTGTGCAGCCAACTCTCTCTAATCATGTATATATACTTAGGAAAGCTCTTTATGGTCTAAAGCAAGCCCCTAGGGCTTGGTATGAGACATTTTCTAGCTTTCTCATTAAGAACAAGTCCTTGAGGGGAAAGATAGATAATACATTGTTTCTTAGTGAAACAAGGGGCAAATGTCTCCTAGTCCAAATATATGTTGATGACATAATATTTGGGTCTACTGTTGACAACCTCTGCAAAAGGTTTGCCAACCTTATGCAGGGAGAGTTTGAGATGAGCAGTATGGGAGAGCTCAAGAACATTTGAGGCCTCCAAGTGATACAGTCTGATGAGGGTATATTCATCTCTCAGACCAAGTACACTAGGGAGCTTATCAAGACGTTTGGGATGGAATCAGCTTCCACCATGAAAACTCCCATGGGGTCCAACATTACCCTGAACAAGGATGAGAAGGGCAGGGACTTTGTTGAATCCATGTACATGTGCATTATTGGATCCCTATTATATCTAACTGCTAGTAGACCAGACATTATGTATGTTATATGTGTTTGTGCTAGGTACCAGGCATGCCCTAAGGAATCTCACTACTCAGCTGCAAAGAGGCGTTTCAGATACCATAAAGGCAGCCTACATCTTGGCCTTTGGTACCTTAAGAACAATGACTTTGAACTAACTGGATTTTCAGAGGCAGATTTTGCAGGCTGCAAAGAAGACAGGAAAAGCACAAGTGGCTCTTGTCAATTCCTAGGAAGGAGGTTGATATCATGGAGCAGCAAAAAGCAGACAAGTGTGGCAATTTCCACTGCTGAGTCTGAATACATTGCTGCAGGAAGTTGTTGTGCACAACTATTGTGGATTCAACATCAGTTAGAGGACTACAACCTCAAGTTAAGTGAGTCTCCTCTTTATTGTGACTCATCCAGTGGTATCTCTATTGATAAGAATCCTGTCTCTCATAGCAGGACTAAGCACATAGAGATAAGATATCATTTTATAAGAGAACATGTTGAATGTAAAGACATCTGCCTTGAATTTGTACCCACTGACAATCAAGTTGCTGATATTTTTACAAAGCCATTGGATGAGGCCAAATTTAATACTTTCAAGATTGAACTAGGAATGTTAAATGTTGAATAATGTCAATTTTTTTAAATCTATGATGCTATGTAGTCAAAATATTATCACTTTATACATTTAAAGTGTTGTGTAATGATTCATAATTGTTGGGTTTTCTTGAACCATACATCATATGTAGGCGCAACAAAAATAAAGAGAACAACCCAAAAGAGTTTGGATCGGGCCATGAACATTGAATCAAGAAGTTAATAAAATTGCTAGGTATGAAATAACCTTAGTGGAGTTGGATCGAATCCAACCTAGGTGCTCCAAGAAGAAGAATCCTGTCAGCGGCTATGCGAGAGTCCTCACGTAGAATGATTTCTACGTCTCTACAGTGATCCACACAAGCCGGGAGAAGAACGACTGCACCTTGCACTTCCACGAACTGCTAGGTTCGCTCCAGGAAGAACAATCACGGCGACGATCGCCGGAAGGATGTCTGCGTAAACGAGCGAAATGGCAGAACACTTCTGTCGGCTAGGGTTCGTGAGGCGGAACTCTTATGTCGGGTCTTCTTCCAGGAGGCGTAAGAAGTGCCTCCTTGAACCCTTAAAACAGGTTCTATTTATACCCGAAGTATAAAAAGACCTATAAAAATCGCTATCCGCAGTCCATACAGAAGTTTAGGGTCTCTGTTACAATTCGTCGAGTTTTCACGGAACAATCCGACGAATTCCGACAAATCATATCAGACGACAACATTTGCCGAGATTATAGTTTCTGTAATAATTCGTCGAGTTTCCATGGAACAATCCGACGAATTCCGACGAACTCCGACGAATCATATCAGACGTCAACAATTGCCGAGCTTAGGGTCTCTGTAATAATTCGTCTAGTTTCCACGGAACGATCCGACGAATTCCGACGAATCCGAAAAATCATATCCGACGAATTCAGACAGTAACATTTGCTTTACCTCCCCGATTCTATATGGTGATTGGTAACCTTTACCAACACAGTAAATCTTCCAACTTCTCCACATGCTCTTATGTGCGACCCTGCAGGCTCATATCGCGTTGGCAGTGAGATTACATGTTTGACCACTTCTAGATCACAATGGTAACTCCAACAGTCTCCCACTTGATCTTGAAAGTATCTAACAAAAACCTCACAAACAATGAGTGGCATCTAGCAATGCATCATTGCTCCCCAAGCAATAAGAGTTCATAACTCATAAGCCTTTATGACCAATGTTCCAGCGTTGTCTTTGTCCCTTACATCCGGAAAGAACTAGAGGCATGGACCGTGTCACCCTCATAATAGCTCAATCCAAGTTTCTTGATCTAGAACGGACTTCCAGAGAATGGTGAGCTCAATATCACATATTGACTCTGTTGGATCGTATGACGCCCTTAGAGGGGGGGTGAATAAGGGTGTGTCTAAAATTTAATTTTTGACTTAGTAATTTTTTAAAGAGAATTTACTTTACTAAAAAATTACTTATAAATATTTTCAAACCAATGCAATTTTAGTATTAAATCAAAACACAAATTTCCAAGATAAAGATTATGCCACAAAATATGTATTTAAAGAAAAAAAAACATAATTATATTAATCATGAAATTTGAGTACAATAAAAATGATCTTAACAATGCTTATGATCAAGGCACAAATAAGTTAATAAGAAATTCTACAATTTTGGTTTACCAATCCTTCTCCCAAGGATCGGAAGGCTATTGCTAGTCTCTCCCAAGACCAAGCCCAAGCCTATCCTCTAGATCTTCCCAAGATCTAGACGTAGCACACAAGGCCACGATTTCCCACCAAGCCACGCAAGGACTTGGACGCTCCACACAAGGAAGCGATTTTCCCCTAAGCCACGCAAGGACTTAGACGTCGCACGCAAGACGGCGATTTCTCTACCAACGATTACAAAATGAAAAGTGAATGAATGAAAATACAATATGAAAAACCCCCTTTAGAATTTCTGGACCAAAACAGCGAAGAGCCCTTGAGAAAGTCTCCTTGGAATGCGTGTACAATCTTCGGCTTTGCTCTCTCTTTTCTTCTTCAAGGATGGGGATTTTCGTTCTCTGGAGCTCTCTGGACAATAACACTCAGGAAGGAGGCTTAGAAATCTGAAGAATTGAATTCCACGAAGTTTTGAGCCCTTTTAATAAAAAGGAGCTGTCGCCGTCCGATAGCTGCTATCGCCGATATCCGATAGCTCCAGAGGATGCCACGTGTCCCGCTAAAACGAAGTTTCTGCGTCGTGTTGAGGTCGTGGTTGAGACGTGGGCTGTCGGATATCCGATAGCACTGTCGGATATCCGATAGTCAAGGTAACCGCTGCACGTTCTGGCATTATCGGAAGATCGTGGGCTGTCGCCATCCGATAGCGATATCGGAAATCCGATAGCTCCTAACCACTGTGTGATAACTGCTGCACGTCCTGGCGTTATTGGCAGATCATGGGCTGTCAGAAATCCGATAGCGATATCGGAAATCCGATAGCTCCAAACCGTTGCGCAGAGATTAAATAAACGAGCTGTCGGAAATCCGATAGCTCAAATTTCTGGAAAATGTCATTTTGCTCCAATTGAAGTCATGTTATTCTAGCACCTGTTATCTGCACACCATTAATCAAAAATAGGATCAAATACATTCGGGATTTGTTATTCTCAAACCGGACGAGTGCGGAACGCATGCTCCAATAGACTCAACCAAGCATGGCCATGCATTTCTCAGTCCAATTCCATCAAGGGGCCCATGGATGCAACTCCTGTTATATAGGAGGACAAATCCCATATCTGCTCACACCCAAACACCCAAATGATTTGTAACGTACCCAACGACCACCCTTATCATCAACCTTCTTCAAGGAAGACTTTAGATGACATCAAAGCACGCTCTTCCTTACTCGATGAATGCTGTGACTTCAGGTCAAAGGACCACAACACCATTGTCAAATGAGACCTACTTGTGACACTTTTAAGTAACAATCCACAAAGCAGTCTCAGGTTGGGTCTGTCCAGTACAACTTGTTCACTAACAAGTACCCACGTGATGACTTGATATCACAATATCATGACCTGTGAGAACCGGTCTTCAGTCAACACACATGCTAGTCTTAATGTATCATCATCACCCTTAGCTTCTACGATGATACCTCGACCAGGGACCTTTTAAGAATGAAGCTTCGAAATCATAGGCTCTCACATTCAAGTCACGTACTTGATGTCCTATGGAAGCGAACATTCTAAGGGTATTTATCACGAATTTTATTCTATCATATAGAAACAGTATATCGTAATAAAAGAACTTGCCATTAATTGTAAAAGGAAATAATTGGTACACAATTCATCATATGAATAAATAATAAACAACCTACAGAATATATATTTTACGTGCAACCCACAAGACTCCCACTAGAGTTGATCACTTAGGTATCGTATACCCATTGATCTAGTATGACCATCATGCTTTCTCTGCGCGAGAGGCTTTGTCAGTGGATCTGAAATATTCTCCTCAGTCGACACTCTGCAAATGTTCACATCTCCTCGTTCGACAATCTCACGAATAAGATGGAACCGCCAAAGTATGTGCTTGGAGCGTTGATGGGATCTAGGTTCCTTAGATTGTGCAATTGCACCATTGTTATCACAGTAGAGAACTACGGGACCAACAATGCTAGGAACTATATCTAGCTCACCGATGAATTTCCTATTCCATACAGCCTCCTTCGCTGCATTTGCCGCAGCGATATACTCGGCCTCAGTTGTAGAATCAACAACTGTCTCTTGCTTGGAACTCTTCCAGCTCACAACTCCTCCATTCAGGCAAAACACAAACCCTGACTGAGACTTCGAATCATCCCTATCAGTTTGGAAGCTGGCATCCGTGTAACCACTTACAACGAGCTCTTCGTTTCCACCATACACCAAGAATACATCCTTAGTCCTTCTCAAGCACTTCAGGATATTCTTTACGGCTATCCAGTGACATTCACTAGGATCAGACTGATACCTGCTGGTCATGCTCAAAGCAAAAGCGACATCGGGTCGAGTACATAACATTGCATACATGATTGACCCAATTGCCGAAGCATATGGAATCAACTTCATGCGGTCCTTATCTTTACAAGATTTTGGACACTGGTCCTTAGAGAGATTTACACCATGAGATATGGGCAAAAATCCTTTCTTGGACTCAAGCATGTTGAACCGCTTCAACACCTTCTCAATGTACGTACTCTGGGTCAAACCCAGCAACTTTTTCGATCTATCTCTATAGATCTTAATACCGAGTATGTAAGTCACTTCACCTAAGTCCTTCATAGAAAAGCAGTTCTCTAGGTTGTTCTTAACAACTTTCAGGGTAGGTATGTCATTCCCGATCAACAGTATGTCATCTACATACAATATTAGGAAGACAACAATGCTCCCACTAATTCGCTTGTAAAAACACGGTTCATCCTCATTCTTGACAAAACCAAACTCTTTGATCTTCTCATCAAAACCAAGGTTTCAAAATTCTAGAGGCCTGTTTCAATCCATAGATGGACCTGTTCAGCTTGCATATTTTAGTGGCTTCATTTGGGGATACAAAACCCTCGGGTTATGTCATGTACACTTCCTCAAGGAGGTTTCCATTTAGGAAAGCCGTTTTGACATCCATCTGCCAGATCTCGTAGTCATAATACGCAGCAATAGCAAGCAATATCCTAATGGACTTTACCATGGCAACAGGGGAAAAGGTCTCATCATAGTCAACACCATGAATTTGCTTGAAACCCTTAGCCACCAGTCGCCCTTTGAATGTCTGTACATTCCCATCCATGTCGGTCATCTTCTTGAAGACCCACTTGCACCCTATGGGTCGTACCCCTTCAGGTGGTTCCACCAAGTTCCAAACTTGGTTTGTATACATGGAGTCCATTTCGGATTTCATAGCCTCAAGCCATTTGTCAGAGTTCGGTCCATTCATAGCCTCTTCGTAGGTCGCTGGTTCATCATCATGATCCATATGCAACACATTACCTATTTGAGACACGAGAAATCCATATCTCTCAGGCTCAAATCTTGGTCTACCAGATCTACGTAGGACTTGTATCTCTTGAGCAGGTTCTCTAGCTACAACATCTTGTAGTCCTGGCTCAGAATCCAATTCTGGTTAATTCACTACTTGTGGTTCTTGAACTTCTTCAAGTTCTACCTTTTGCGTCTTTCTTGACAAGAACTCTTTCTCCAAGAAGACACCCATCCTTGCGACAAATACTTTGCCCTCAAACGGTAGGTAAAAGTAATATCCTTTCGTTTCCTTAGGATATCCCACCAGATAACACTTATCTGATTTGGGTTCCAGCTTATCAGGCAATTGACGTCGTACGTATGCCTCACAGCCCCAAATTTTAATGAATGACATACTAGGACGCTTCCCAGTCCATATCTCATATGGTGTCTTTAGAACCGTTTTCGTCGGAGCGCGATTCAGTGTCATTGCAGCAGTCTCTAAAGCAAAACCCCAAAAGGAAACATGCAAGTCTGCATGACTCATCATCGACCGTACCATGTCTAACAGAGTACGATTTCTCCTCTCAGACACACCATTATGCTGCGATGTCCTAGGTGGAGTGAGCTGTGATACAAAACCACACTCTTTCAGATGATCACGAAACTCATGACTCAGGTATTCGCCACCTCGATCAGATCGGAGTGCCTTAACCTTTTTACCCAATTGGTTCTCCACTTCATTCTTAAACTCTTAGAACTTTTCAAAAGTTTCGGATTTGCACTTCATAAGATACACGTATCCGTATCTACTGAAATCATCAGTAAATGTAACGAAGTAGAAATACCCACCTCTAGCCATAGAACTCATGGGTCCGCATACATCACTATGTACTATACCCAAAAGATCCTCAGCCCTCTCAGTATAACCAGTGAAAAGGGCTTTAGTCATCTTGCCTAACAAATAAGACTCGCATCGCTCAAATGATTCACAATCAAATGAGTCCAATAGTCCATCTTTATGGAGCTTGGATATGCGCTTCTCATTTATATGGCCCAAACGACAATGCCAGAGATATGTAGGATTTGAGTCATTTGTTCTTAGTCTTTTATTATTATCTACATTATAGATCGGATGGTCCAGGTTCAAAACATAAAGACCATTAAACAATTGAGCTACAACATAACAAACATCATTCTTAAATATAGAACAACAATTGATCTTAATTATAAAAGAAAATCCAATCATGTCTAAGCATGAAATGGATATAATGTTTTTAGTTATGGCCGGAACAAAATAACAATTATTAAGTTCTATTACAAGCCCACTGGGCAAAGAAAGACGGTAAACCCCTACGGCTACAGCAGCAACTCTCGCTCCATTGCCGACGCGCAGGTCCACCTCTCCTTTACTCAGCAATCTCCTCCTTCCCAGTTCCTGCACATTTGTACAAATGTGAGAACCACATCCGGTATCCAATACCCAAGATGAAGGAGCAGAAAGGTTTATCTCTATAACGTAAATATTCGAAGCGGAAGTCATACCTCCCTTCATTTTCTGCAGACCCTCAATGTACGAAGGACAATTCCTCCTCCAATGACCAGCCTTGCCACAGTGGTGGCATTTCCCTTCCTTCACGGTGCTCTTCTTTTTCAGCGCAGAAGATTTGGGCTCAAGATGTGACTTAGGTCCCACCTTCGTCTTCTTGAAGCCCTTGGCCTTACCCTTGCCTTTATGTACCATCAATATGGGACTAGCAGGCTTGGCCTTCTTCATGTTTATCTCGGCAGTTCGCAACATGCCTAGGAGCTCGGGCAGTGTCTTGTCTATTTCATTCATGTTGTAGTTCAAGATGAACTGCTCATAACTATCCGGCAACGATTGCAGGATAAGATCTGTGGCCAACTCTTGACCCAGAGGAAAACCCAGTCTCTCGAGGTTCTCTATATACCCAATCATCTTGAGTACGTGAGTACCAACCGAGTCTCGAGCTCCCATTTTGCACTGAAATAAGGCCTTCGTGACATCGAACCTCTCTTGACGAGCTTGCCCTTGAAATATTTTCTTTAGGTGCTCGTCAATCTCCTTGCACCCCATGTTCTCGTGTTGCTTCTGAAGCTCAGAGTTCATGGTGGCAAGCATAAGGCACTTAACGTCTAAGGCGTCATCGGTATACTTCTTATAAGCATCCTTATCAACACGGGACGAGTTCCCGGTCGGCACCTCGGGGGCTTCTTCTTCCAAGACGTAAAGCTTTCGCTCTTGCCTGAGAACAATTCTCAGGTTCCTATACCAGTCCATATAGTTCGTCCCACTTAGCTTGTCCTTCTTAAGGATAGCTCTCAGGGACAAGGTGGAATGTGAACCAATTGCCATGGAATTCTACAAGAATTCATGCAGAATTTAATCAGTACCTTAATTTCAAAATACAATTTATTTTAATTTGGACTTTAATTAAATACTCCCACTATTTTATTCAAATTGATAGCCCTCACTATCAATTCGGAGAGTTCATGCGAGCTACTCTCTTAGTGGACAAGACCCGTATTTCACCAACACAATGAGTCAGCTTTTGCTTTTCTCTCACTATGCAGTTATTTAGGTAGGCAACGCTTGCCAATTGCATCCTCATGCAACTCTTGTATGGTTGGTGAATAACTCCTTATTCGCATCCATCATATGGTGCATGCCAACCCTATGCCTCTAGGCACTCAACCTTTGAGGTCACCTAGTTAAGTTAGACCCGATGTCGATAGTGGGATATCACAATTATCCGCTCGCACCCTTACCAAGATAGATTAATGCACCTTGCTTTGGCAAGCCCACACTTCATCGATCGAGGCAGGAAGAGTGTCATCCATCGGAAGGTATCCGAACACTTAATATGTGATGAAGGGATTTTAATTTTTTAATAATAAGTTAACACTTAACCATGATCAACATTTGATCAATGTGCACATCAACAGAAAAACAAGCTTTCTAAAATCCACAGGCATCCCTTATGTGCACAACATAAGACTATCAACCTTTAATAGACGAAATGGCTAAATTTGGACATTTAGAACTCTTCCAAATATTCAGATTTACATGCATTAGACAAAGGCAAAGACAAATCGACTTAAAGCAGTAGACAAGCTCGTCTCTCATTGTTGGATTCAAAATCCAAAACAATACAAGGGTTCATTAACCACTTGAGGGACGGTTACTGCTAAGGAGACAACAATTTCTAACAATTAGAAATTACCACGAAATCCCAGACGTTCCTGGCGGGGTTCCAAGGGGCCGCCCCCCTGGCGGGGTCTTAGGGGCAGAGCGCCTAACGGGGTCCAAGGGGTAGAGCCCCGTCCAAATTTTTTCAAAATCACCACCGAATTCCCTTGGAAAAATCATCAACTTTTGATGTTCCAGGAAGAAATCTTGACATTTAGAACGCTTCCAAATACCTAGATTTGCACGTACTGGAATAACCTAACTTCTGAAACAACATTCATGACCACAACCTCTCTCTGACACCACTGTTGAGTTTTCTTGAACCATACATCATATGTAGGCGCAACGGAAATAAAGAGGACAACCCAAAAGTGTTTGGATCGGGCCATGAACATTGAATCAAGAAGTTAATAAAATTGCTAGGTATGAAATTACCTTAGTGGAGTTGGATCGAATCCAACCTAGGTGCTCCAAGAAGAAGAATCCTGTCAGCGGCTATGGGAGAGTCCTCACGTAGAATGATGTCTACGTCTCTACAGTGATCCACACGAGCCGGGAGAAGAACGACTTCACCTTGCACTTCCACGAACTGCTAGGTTCGCTCCAAGAAGAACAATCACGGCGACGATCGCCGGAAGGAGGTCTGCGTAGACGTGCGAAACGGCAGAACACTTCCGTCGGCTAGGGTTCGTGAGGCGGAACTCTTATGTCGGGTCTTCTTCCAGGAGGCGTAAGAAGAGCCTCCTTGAACCCTTAAAACAGGTTCTATTTATACCCGAAGTATAAAAAGACCTAGAAAAATCGCTATCCTAAGTCCATACAGAAGTTTAGGGTCTCTGTTACAATTCGTCGAGTTTCCACGGAACAATCCGACGAATTCCGACGAATCATATCAGACGGCAACATTTGCCGAGATTATAATTTCTGTAACAATTCGTCGAGTTTCCACGGAACAATCCGACGAATTCCGGCGAATCATATCAGACGGCAACATTTGCCGAGATTATAGTTTCTGTAACAATTCGTCGAGTTTCCATGGAACAATCCGACGAATTCCGACGAATTCCGACAAACTCCGACCAATCATATCAGACGGCAACAATTGCCGAGCTTAGGGTCTCTGTAATAATTCGTCGAGTTTCCACGGAACGATCCGACGAATTCCGACGAATCCGACGAATCATATCCGACAAATTCAGACAGCAACATTTTCTTTACCTCCCCGATTCTATATGGTGATTGGTAACCTTTACCAACACAGTCAATCTTCCAACTTCTCCACATGCTCTTATGTGCGACCCTGCAGGCTCATATCGCGTTGGCAGTGAGATTACATGTTTGACCACTTCTAGATCACAATGGTAACTCCAACAATAATGTCATTGGTATTCATAATATTCTGACATCAATAATCCTAGTGACATGGTTATGGCATAACTCAATCAAAACCCCAAGGACTAATGGTTAGATTGTAAGATTAGCTAAATCAGAAAAGTCTATTTCAGCTGAGCCGCTGAGACAGCTGGGAAAAGTCTCAGTTGAACCGCTGAGACTACTCAAAACTATCCCAGCGGCTGACAGTACTCCATCCCAGTGGGTAAGTCGTCGTATCAGAGGTTCCACTGAGATGGGATGGTCTCATTATAGTTTATCTAAATGCAACCCAATTGACCCAATTCTACTCACAACTATAACTTCAATTAACTCTAATTTTTAGGGCTAATCATAATGTTGGGTCCAGCGTTCCTTCACTTGACCCGTAGCGCCTTTCCATTGATATAAAGATCAGTCGTGCCTTCACCAAACAGACTGGTCTTTTGGTCGAGTTGGTGGCGCTGGGTCCTCTCAATTGGTATCAGAGCCTATGTGAAAAATCAACCTCCCTCTGATACAAATTGAAAGTGAGTTTTAGTTCTTATTTATCTGTTTAAAACTCTTGTTGAACTTTTACTTCCAAAATAAATGATATATATGTATATATATAGTGACCTGTTTACTGATTGAGTAATAAGACCAAACAGTTAGAGTGCAAATAAAACACAGCACAGAAATAAGAAATAAAACAAACAAGAATCAAGCAATGAAGATGACACAAGATGTATAGTAGTTCCCCTCAACTGGGTACATCTACTCTTCTACCCAATGGTAGAAATCCACTAGGAGTTTGTTGATAAGGTGCCCTCACACCAAGGTGATTTTGATAAGGTGTCCACACACCAGGTGAGCTGTTGATAAGGTGCTCTAACCAAGATGCAGGTTTTTGCTAAGGTTCCCTATCACTGGGAGTTAACTTTTGAAGGGAGTTATAACCTTGTACAGGAGGTGGAAAGGAATAAAAATAAAAACAGAAAAATTTGTTGTTCTTCTCTGTATGAGAAGACTCTTGAAGATCCTGATTTGAAGTTGAATGGATCTTGGTGAAGATGTTGAAGAGCTCCACCTGTCTGATGTAAATTGATGACAGTTCTGGAGTCCTCTTCTCTTGATTGTACAAACACTCCTTTCTTCTTAAGCAGTGATGATCCTGAGCAAATGGTTGTGATGGGTGTCTCAGGATATATGTGATCTGCAAGAAGATGTTAGCAAACAGAAGATATACAGAATAGATCTGCTTCTTTTTGTATCTGTGTGTTCTCTATATCTATTCCTATTTCTCTCTCTCTCTCTCTCTTTATTTTCTGCTCTACTCTACATATATAATCTGGAGAAGGCTTTTTAATTTTTACAGGGAATAAGGAAAGAGATAACGTCTCTTTAATTTGATTCCTTGGGAAGAGGAGTTTTCGTCTTTGACTCTTCTGCAAACGGCTATAAACTTTTACTTCCTGCAACGGCTATATCAGAAAAGCATGTATATAATAATGTTAGTGTAGTTGTATAATAAGAATATTTGCTGACAACATTTTTCGTCGAGCGCTTTTCTGAAGGATATTTGTCGAGCACTGGCTGGCTTGAGTTTGTCGAGCGTCGTTCAGAGAATGCCTGGCCGCTGAGATTATTCTGACTGAATTCGTCGAGCGTTGTTCTGATAGAGATTTGTCGAGCGCTGGCTGTCTTGAATTTGTCGAGCGTCGGCTATCTTGAATTTGTCGAGCGCTGGCTATCTTGAATTTGTCGAGCGCTGTTCTGAAGGATATTTGTTGAGCGTCGTTCGACATTCGTCGAACGCAGAGAGCTTATATTATTTTCTTATATTTTCTCTGATTCGATCGAATTATATTTAATTGATGTTTTCTTAGTTTTCTTACTTAAGAAAATTTATCTATGTTATGATGTGTTTTTAGGATGGAAAATTAAATCTTAAACATGAATCCTAGCTCAAATCATTATTATCAGCTTTCTTATCTTAGTGAAATTTGGTCTAAGTTATTTAGATGATTTATTGACCAAAGGGGTGGATCCTAACTCAAATCAAAAACTAAGGTTTCATCAACATTCATTTGGCATCACAGATAAGAATTGTCATGATAGATTATTTTCATGACAACATGACAACATTGTTTGTCAACACAATAACATTGTTAACTAATTATGTCTAGGCATCACAGATAATACTAAAAAATATTAAGCTTTGATTCAGATCAGCCTATAACACACACCAATTGATTCAACAGAACTTTCAATTTCATTGTTGTCATAATGTTTCTCTATTGTTCAAATTACAAGTTGATTTAATGAAAGAAAAAAAAACATTCATCTAAGTTTTTCTTTTCTTGGAGCTTTCACATTGTCAACAACAACCTCCTTCCCTTTAGCAGCAACATCAAACTCATCTAGCTTCATCTTGTTTTCTTGCCTCTTGAAATAAAGATATGGCTTTGGAATGTACTTAGAATGCATTCTCTTTGGATTGTTCTTTCTTACTAGATCTTCCTAGAAGATTTTATCTCGATGAGTGTTTCTCTCCAGATGTTTAATCCACTCTTCAGCTGGATAGATTCTATCAATATCCTTGCACATTTGACCATGGCTTAGCTAGGCATTCAGGATGATGCTCTTGGAGTGCTCACTCCAATAATCATAGTCTGGGTCATTGCCTTGCTCTTCCCTTTGCTTAACCATAAATTCTTCTGCTAGCAATAATCCTTCTCTCTTTCTTTTCTTTGCCAATTGAATGGTTTGAGCAATCTTAGCCTGCCCCTCAAAATCAAAGTCTTCCTTTCTGTAATTATCCAGCAAGGGAAGGGGCACTGACCACCTCCCCCTTTCTGGCTTCTTCAACTATTTTAGCTTCTATGAACTGGGAGGCAGCTGCTATAGAACCTGAGAAGGTTTTGAAGACATTTTCAATGTCAGATTTCATCTCATCCTTCATTTTCTCAGCCTCACTGATCATAGTAGTGGCTGTTTTCCAGACATATTCTTGTATATGATTGGTGGCTTTTTATATAACCTCATCTATCTTGCTTACATAGTTCTTTACATATGACATATCCTGCTCAAATAGTTGAAGGTGTTGGTCCATTGATCTTAGGATTGTATTCTGCGAAACCACTGACTTCTCTGCAAGGTCAAACTATTTAGTCATCAGTTTATTTAGGAATGCAGTCTCTTCCATAATTTCTTTCACTTCAGCCATGATTTCAGCCTTTACAGATAGGATTGAACTATCAATATAATTATTTATGGAGAGCATCTGACTTTCAATGGCTGTATTGATGGAGCTGAGTAGTTATTCATGGGATATTGCAGATGTTTGGGCTGCAGCTGCCACTGGCTCCACCTCCATCTGATGATGCTCCCCCTCAGCTTTATCACTTATTTGGGCTTGAGCATCCAGCTTTGCTTGCTCCCCCTCAGCTAGAGCATCTTCTTTTTTCCTTAATATGAGATTTCTTTTGCTGCTCCCCCTCAGATGAAGGATCATCATTGTCTTGATCATCTCCCCAGTAGTCTGCAGGTTCAGGAGGGATTAACTTAATTCTTTGCTCTAGATTGGATATAAGTGAGTTAATCTTACCATGAAGATCGGTAGCAGCATTATCTTTATCTTCCTCATTTTCTTCTGAGTAGGTGTGTATGACCTGCACACTTTTAACAGCAGTGGCAGGATTGGAGGAATCACAAGTGGAGTGATCTTCTTCATGTCCTTCTGACATGTCCTCAGCAGCAACAACATCATCTTCATTCTTTTGATGCTCTTTCTCAGCATCATCATCTTTTTCCTCTTCATGCTCTTTCTCAGGAGCATTGCTTTCATGACCTTCAGTGTCATGATCTCCTCTTTGATCATCCTTTGGAGGACTGCTGGCTGGATCTTTATTGTCCATAGTTGGGACATCCTCTCCTGCCTCTGACCCAGAGTCAGAGCAGATTATTCTAGCTTTTCTCAGACCTTTACTAAGCCCTTCTTTTTCCCTTTGGGCTCTGATGGTTGGCTCATGAGGAGGACCCTTGAGAATTAGTCCAAGGTCTTTCTGTCCATTCTTTTTAAGTAATGGAGGTGTGTTCCTTTTGACCGGTCAAACTTTTCTGGATAGGTGTTTAAGAGGTAGGGGGAGAGAATTCTGCCTAGGTTGGTGGCCTGCAGACATTCCCTTATCCTTTGAAATATCACCTCAGCCCATGATGTCTTCTTCTTCAGAATGACTCTTGACATCAACTCAAACATGTGTTTGGATATGGTGTCATATGATCCTGGCTTACACAATATTGCTTTTCCCACTATATCAGAGAGCAATTTGCCTCTCTGGTTAAAGAACTTCCTTTTTAGTGAGCAAAGTTTGGCCTCACTACATTCACACCATTGTAAGGCAAGGACTTTATCCTTTTAGAAATTGCATCTTCCTCTTCTTCACTGCAAGAGGTCAGATGAAGGGCCTTCTCCATGTTCTTAGGAGAGATTTTTACCTTGTCACTCCCTATCTTTCCTTTGATAGAGGAATTGGAAGAGGACATCATAGCACTGGAGAAGAATTCTAGAACTTCAGTTCTGAGAATCATGGTTGGCTCAGATAGCATATAGTCCAGTCCTTGGTATGATAGAAGTTGAATCACTTCTTTTATCTCTACAGAAGCATGCATGAATCCATTTTGAACTATCTCAGAGCCTTCATGCAGCTCTTTTATCATTTTTGGCGCCATATTTTCTGAACGACAGGTTGCTGAGACAGGAGGTAGAAGGGTTCGTCTCGTCGGCTAGGTCAATGGAAAGTGTAATGCTTTAATCAACATTATGATATTTATAGGGGCTTGATTTAGGTTAGTTTTGCCCTAAGTGTATATGTTGATTGGACTTAATCAATTTAATTATTTTTCCATTGCTGACATGTCAATTATGGAATTTGTTCATGTATCCACCCCGTCGCAGCGGAACCGCTGAGACGGTGTTGTTAGCCGCTGGGACAAAACATTGTCAACCGTTGAGACAGATCTAGTCATCTCAGTGGTTTAGCTGAGATCTTCTCAGCTATCTCAGCGGTCCAGCTGATACCTTCTCAGCTGATTTCACTATCATTGATCCTAAACATGCTAAATTTAGATAACATTAAATTTTGAGGCATGTGTCAAGATCTTAACATGTTACCAATTATTTAGATAGCTACTTTTCCTATCAAGGCTTGTTATACATGATTACATGCTATATTAAAGCTAGGGAATAACATCATGAGCAAGACATACAACTTAGCATAATAAGATCTATTCTAAATTCAACATGCCAAGCTCAATTTTAAAAGCATAAAACTTTGCCTCATCCAATGGCTTTGTAAAGATGTCAGCAACTTGTTTGTCAGTGGGGACAAATTCAAGGCATACATCCCTACATTCTACATGCTCTCTAATAAAATAATATCTTATCTTTATATGCTTAGTCCTGCTATATGAAACAGGATTCTTAGTTATAGATATAGCACTTGATGAGTCACAATATAGGGGAGAATTACTTACCTTGAGGTTATAGTCCTTTAACTGATGTTGTATCCACAAAAGTTGTGCACAATAACTTCCTGCAGCTATGTATTCAGATTCAGCCGTGGATATTGCCACACTGGTCTCCTTCTTGCTGCTCCATGATATCAACCTTCTTCCTGGGAATTGACAAGTTCCACTTATGCTTTTCCTATCTTCCTTGCAACCTGCAAAGTCTGCATCTGAAAAGCCAATTAGTTCAAAATCATTGTTCTTAGGGTACCAAAGGCCAAGGTGTTGGCTGCCCTTAAGGTATCTCAAAATCCTCTTTGCAGCTGAGTAATGAGATTCCTTAGGGCATGCTTGGTACCTAGCACAAACACATATAGCATACATAATGTCTGGTCTACTGGCAGTTAGATACAACAGGACACAATTATGCACTTGTACATGGATTCATCAAAGGGCTTACCCTTTTCATCCATGTCCAGGGAAATGTTGGACCCCATGGGAGTTTTCATGGTGGAGGTTGATTCCATCCCAAACTTCTTAATAAGCTCCCTAGTGTACTTGGCCTGAGAGATGAAAAATCCCTCATCAGACTGTTTCACATGGAGGCCTAAAAGCACTTGAGCTCTCCCATACCGCTCATCTCAAACTCCCCCTGCATAAGGTTGGCAAACATTTTGCAAAGGTTGTCATCTGTAGACCCAAGGATTATGTCATCAACATAAATTTGGACTAGAAGACACTTGCTCTTTGTTTCCCTATGAAATAATGTGCTATCTATATTTCCCCTCAAGAACTTGTTCTTGATGAGAAAGCTCGACAAGGTCTCATACCAAGCCCTAGGGGCTTGCTTTAGACCATATAGAGCTTTCCTAAGCAAATAAACATGAGCAGAGAGGGTAAGATGAACAAAACCTGAGGGCTGCTCCACTTATACCTCTTCCTTTAGATTGACATTCAAGAATGCTAATTTGACATCCATCTGGTACACTTTGAACCCTTTGTGGGCAGCATAGGCTTGGAATAGCTTTATTGCTTCTAACCTTTCAATTGGGGCAAATGTATGATCAAGGTCATTACCTTCTTCTTGGATGATCCTTAGGTGTCTGTTTGCTGCAGGCAACCTGTCAGCTATCTGCAACTCTTCTTCTTGAGCAGCATCATCTTCAGCAGTTTGTTGATCTTCAGCTTCAGGGATTGCTACCTCTGAATTAACCTTGCTTATGCTGGGTATGTCTTGGAGAGACATATCTAGCACTTATTATTCATTACATGTCAAAATAGGAGAGCTAGACCAGCCCTTATAGAGCAGGCTGCTCTCATCAAAAACTACATGCATAGACTCTTCTACAACATGAGTTTTCTTATTGAATACTCTATAGGCCTTACTATGTGAGCTATATCCAACAAGAACCCCTACATTGCATTTTTCAGCAAACTTAGTTAATTGAGATTTTTCATTATTTAGAATGTATCATTTGCATCCGAAGATTCTAAAGTATGAAACAGTTGGTTATTTGCCTTTCAGAATCTCATAGGGGGTTATTCCTAGGGCCTTATTGATAGATGCTCTATTGAGAACATAACATGCAGTATTGACTGCCTCAACCCAGAAATATTCTGGGAGTGAAGAGTCACTAAGCAGTGTTCTCCCAGCCTCTATCAAGGTCCTATTCCTCCTCTCAGCCACACCATTTTGCTGTGGAGTCCTTGGGGAGGAAAATTCTTGGGTGATACCAAATTCCTGACAAAACCTTGTCATAGCCCCATATTGAAATTGTTTACCATGGTCAGTTCTAGTCTTGACCACAGTACATTGGAGTTCATTCTGGATTGCCTTAACATGGTTTATAAAGACATCTAAAGTATCATATTTCTTCTTAAGGATGAATACCCATGTATACTTAGAGTGATCATCAACAATCACCAAAGTATACAATTTCCCACCTAGTCTCTGAATTGGCAAAGGACCAAACAAGTCCATGTGTAATAGATAAAGACATCTATCAGTGTCTTTGGAGCCAATGCTTTTAAAGGTGGCCCTTATTTGTTTGCCCATTTGGCATGCATGACATGGGCCACTTTTAACACATTTCAAGTTAGGAGTATTTCTAACTAAGTTTCTAGAAAATAGCTTATACATTGTCTTGTAGTTAATGTGAGCAAGTCTCTTGTGCCATTGAACACAAAGAGACTCACTTTCATTAGCTACAAAAAACAGAAGAGAAGAGGAAGAATTACATATAAAATCTAAGTAATACACATTACCACTCCTAGTGCCTGAGAGAATGATCTCTAAGTCATGTGTCTTTTTGATCAAGCACTTATCATTGTGGAATTCAATGACATAGCCTAAATCACATAGTTGACTTATGCTTACAAGGTTGTGTTACAACCCTTCTACATAAGCCACCCTTGTGATGGAGACTATGCCATTTGAAATCAAACCATAACCTTTGGTGATGCCTTTTTCGGATCCACCAAAGATGACCTTAGGTCCATTCTTCACAGCTTTGTATTCCTGTAGAAGACTGTTAGTACCTGTCATGTGCTTGAGCACCCACTGTCCGAGTACCAAATTTGCCCAAGGCTGGTACTTGATCTAACATGCAAGAAGGAATTTAATTACCCTTAGGATCCCAAGTACTTTTGGGTCCTAGGCTTTTGTTAGCATGAAAATACTTCACACCTGCTGCAACCTTTGCAGGAAAGCCCATCTTTTCACTTGGTACATTGGGATTGTGCCAACAATCTATGGCAAAGTGTCCCACCTTACCACAACACCAACACTTATGAATATTATATCTTCTCTTCTGAACATTCATTGAAGAATAAGCATCAATATGCTTATGTTCAGGAGGGAAGACAATGATAGTTTGTTAGGATGTAGTCTTAGTTACCAAGAGGGGGGGAGTGAATAGGTCTCTTTTAGTTTTATGCTTTAACCAAGTTGTTTTCTGATTTTAGGTTAGTTATATATAAGGTACACAGAAACACACAATGGTTTATAGAGTTTCCTCAAGAAAGGGTGTCTTGAGTAGTCCTCTTCCCCCCCCCCCCCCCCCCCCCTCACCTTTCTAACAATGAGTTAGATAAGGCCAACACCTCCAAACTCAGCTCCAAGAGCTTATAACACAAATCCCTCAGGATCTCTCAGGTTTTCCCAAACCCTACCTCAGGCTCAACAGCCCTACCTAGGGCTCAACAGCCCTACCTCAGATCTCCCAAAGATCCTACACTCAAGCTGACCTCTCAGCTCTACTACTCAGGCCAAACAACCCTACACCCTCAGGAAAAAGATGCCCTACAATCTCAGAACTGTTAAATTCTTACAGAAGTAATAATATTTGATTACAATCAGAATATAGAGGAGGTCAAGCCTAGGTCTTCTGTTGCTGAACAACTGCTGTTGCAGGCTTGAAACAGGGAGGGGAAACATGGCCTCAACACTGGTTCTTCTGATCCTTTCCTTCAGATGAGGGATGAGAATCAACTTGCTCTATTTTGAGTTGATCAAGATGAACAATCTTCTCTCTCCTTGTAGCTTCAGGAAGCTGGAAAATGAAAGTTTTTTTGACTGCCGTCAATGGAACAGTAGTATGTTCTTCTTTTTTAAGTGAGAGAGCTTTTACAAAGCCCTAATTGATTCTTTTATACTCCTCTATTCTTCAACGGCTATCAGATATCCTCCTGACACAGTATATGAGTGATTGGAACATCCACTCTTTCTTTACAGCGTGTTTCGGCAAAAACAAACCCGCCTGATCATTTGAATCTATCTCAGCGGTTGGGCTGAGACGGCCTGCAGTCTCAACAACTACTTCTGTCCCATCCCAGCGGATCTGCTAAGACAGATAGTTGTCTCAGCGGTTTTCTTCTATCTGCAGCTCAGCTAGCCTAGACACCTTCTCAGTGGCTCCTGGCCTTGTCTCAGCGGTTCAGCTGAGTCTGAGAGCTTGTCTCAGCAGTTTTGGCAACGAACCTACTAAACTTACTTCACACCATGGTATGACCTAACCCTGCATGGTCATGAGATGAAATAGGGTTTATCAAATACAACTTGTACTTAGCATTGAGTGTGAGGCTTCTTCAAATCAAGGGAACATTGAGGGTAATATTCCCAATAATCTCCCCCTATTTGAAGAAGGAAGAACACCCTCAAATGCTAAATTACATAACACATAGATATTTATCATGTAACTTCATAACATGATAATCATTATAACATACTCATGTAAACATTATTATGATATTTTAGGATAAGATTATAACAGATGATATTTATGCCAGGTATGTTACTAACAGAGTTTAACAACCCAGTAATATGATTAGATAAACATGATAATGCATCACAGATTAAAATAACCAATAACACAGGGTAAAATTAAGCTAGTGCTCAGATTAGCTTATGACATAAGGTGATTAATTCAACAATTCATTCATTTGCATTTCAGATAAAGTAATGAATCATAGTTCAATTTTCATTCCGAAGACCATAATACTTAAATACATCCATTTAAAGTTTTCTTTTCTTAGAAGAAGTTGAGCACTCAGGAATGTCAGCAACCACTTCTTTTTCTTTAGTTGAGGCCTTTTGGTCTGCTGCAGCATTCACACTTTCAGCAACCACTTCTTCTTGAGCTGGGATCTCCTTATCTTTAGCAGCCACCATCATATTTTCAGGGAGATTGGTGGCTGTGTCTTTTTCAGCATTAGCAGCCTTAATTCCAGCTATTTTTCTTTTGTTCTCTTGCCTTTGGAAATATTGAAATGGCTTTGGGATATATATAGAAGGCATTCTTCTTGGGTTATCCTTTCTTACCAGATTGCTTTGAAAACACTTTCTCTGTTTTTGTTTCTTTCTAAGTGCTTTATCCACTCTTCAGATGGATAGAGCTTATCAATATCTTTACCAATTTGACCATGGCTTAGCCAGGCATTCAGTATTATTTCCTTGGAGTCATCACTCCAATACTCATAGTCAGGATCTCTATTCTGCACATCCATTTGCCTGGCCATGTATTCTTCAGCTAACAATACCTTTTCTCTTTCTCTTCTCTTTTTAAATCTTTCATTTTGGGCAATGGCTTCTTGATGTGGGAAGTCCCAATCTTCTGCCCTATTTACATCCAGTAGGGGAAGGTTTAGGGCAATCCTTGTACCTTGTAAAACCTTAAGAGTTAGGTCGGAATTCATGATGGAATTTGTATCCTCCCCCTTTCTGGCTTCTTCAAACACTTGTTGATGTATGTCTTGTTTAGCTGTTGTTATAGTGTTAAGGTTTGGAAAACATTTTCAAAATCATCTTGGAGCTCATTTTTAGTTTGACTACCTCGGTATTCAATTGGGTAGCAGTGACTGTTTCAGCAATTGATTGGAAAATTTTAGCAATATCTGATTTCAGCTCTTCCTTGTTCCTGTTAGTTTCCCCATTCAACTGCATAGCAGTGGAGTAGACATAATCTTGGATGTGATTTGAGGATTTTTTCTATTACCTCATCTGTCTTATTGACATAATTTTTGACATATCTTATATCTTGTTCAGACATCTGGAGGTGATTGTCCATGGATTTTAGAATGGTATTCTGAGAGATTCCTGTCTTTTCTGCTAGGTCAAACCATTTAGTCATTTGCTTGTTTAGGATGCCAGTGTCTTACTTGATCTCCTTGACCTCAGCCATTACTTCAGTTTTCACATTTAGGATGGACTGATCAATATATGTTTTGACTTTTGAAATTGAATGGTCTACATAATTCTTCATGGATGTGAGATGAGCCTCTAGCAAGAGTTGAATTGTATTTAGAATGCTCTCAGCTGAGGAAGTGGAGGTGGAAGCTTGTTGATCAGGGATAATTGGGTCTGGGAGCCTTAGTGGACTTGGAGGAGGGACTACTTGAGGTGTAGTCTGCACTGCAGCTGCAGGCATCACTTGAGCTGGATCATCCATGTCAGCATCAGCATTGTCTGGTTCCTCCCCCTCAGATAGATCACCTTGATCTGATGAGTCCAGGAATTCTGGGACAAAAATTGTGGTGTTATATTTAATGACTTAGCAATACAAAGGCTGGGTTTGTAGGGCTTACCAAGAACATAATCTTTATCAACTGATGGCTCTTTTGGCTTCTCCCCCTCAGATGGGGCATCAGATTGTCCTTGTTGGGGTAAGTCCTAGAGAGCTGGGGAGTCATCAATGTTATTTGAAATTCTTCTTTCAAGATCTAGTATTATTGTATCAAGCTTACTATTAAGTCCTTAGGAGAAGGAACTTTGTCCTTGTCAGATTTGTCTCCTTCACTTTCATTTTGATCATTGATACCATCCATGGAGGATGGCTCTTGTTGATGCTCCCCCTTAGATGGAGCATTCAGCTGGCCTTGGGGAGTTGTGGTCCACATAATTTAAGTGTCATTAGTGACTAACTAGGTGATTAGCTATGGTTAAATAATATTATGAGTAATGTGGAGTGTAAGGATTAATTACCAGGGGTGCTATCTATGTACAAGTCCTGAGGATGGACAATGTCAGCATGCAAGTCATCCAAATTAGCATCCTTGTCAGGACTGCTGTGAGATCCAATATCATCACCAACATCCATATTCTCATCTGAGTGAACTGACTTAGAGCTTGACATGATTAGTCTGGGCTTCTTGACTGATTTGGCTTTCTTTGGTTCTTTATCCTTTGCCTCAGATGGCTGGCTCATGGGGAGCACCCTGGTGAACCTGTCTAGGATTTTTATATCCATTCTCTTCACATAATGGATATTGGATCCTTTCAACCCTTTATACCGTTCAGGATAGGTGTGTATCAGATATAGGGATAAAATTCTACACATATTTGGTGATTGCATACATTCTTTATGTCTTTGAAATATTACTTCTCCCTAGGAAGTTTTGTTGGTGAGAATGATCTTTGTCATGATGTCAAACATAGATTGGGATATAGTATCATGTTACCCAGGCTTGCATAGGATTGCTTTGCCTACTATATCATATAGGAGTTTGCCCCTTTGATTGAAGAATTTTCTCTTTAATGAGCCAGTCTTGGCATCACTGTACTCTGCCCACTTCAGAGCTGTCTTCTTGTCTTTGTCAGAAATAGCTTCCTCCTCAGCCTGGGTGAATGAGGGAATTTGGAAGGCTTTATCTATCTTTGCTGAGGAGATTTTCACTCTCTCTCCTCCTATTTTTGACTTTAGAGAGGTCTTGGAAGAGGATAATTTGGCATTGCTAAACCATTGCAGAACTTCAGTTCTGAGAATGTCTGTGGGTATAGACAGAAAGTATTCCAGGCATTGTGCTTCCAGGAGTAGAATCACTCCTTTTATGTCTTCTTGTGCATGGGCAAAGCCATTTATGTCTATCTCGTATCCTTCCAGAAGGTCCTTTAAACTCTTGGGTGCCATTGTTTCTATAAACTTTTATTTCCTGCAATGGCTATATCAGAAAAGCATGTATATAATAATGTTAGTACAACTGTATAATAAGAATATTTGCTGACAACATTTTTCGTCGAGCGCTTTTCTGAAGGATATTTGTCGAGCGCTGGCTCGCTTGAGTTTGTCGAGCGTCGTTCAGAGAATGCCTAGCCGCTGAGATTATTCTGACTGAATTCGTCGAGCGCTGGCTGTCTTGAATTTGTCGAGCGCTGGCTATCTTGAATTTGTCGAGCGCTGGCTGTCTTGAATTTGTCGAGCGCTGTTCTGAAGGATATTGGTCGAGCGCCGTTCGACATTTGTCGAGCGCCGTTCGACATTCGTCGAACGCAGAGAGCTTATATTATTTTCTTATATTTTCTCTAATTCGATCGCATTATATTTAATTGATGTTTTCTTAGTTTTCTTACTTAAGAAAATTGATCTAAGTTATGATGTGTTTTTAAGATGGAAAATTAAATCTTAAACATGAATCCTAGCTCAAGTCATTATTATCAGCTTTCTTATCTTAGTGAGATTTGGTCTAAGTTATTTAGATGATTTATTGACCAAAGGGGTGGATCCTAACTCAAATAAAAAACTAAGGTTCCAACAATCTCCCTCTATTTGAGTTGGGATCCTAAATCAAATTAAAACTAGTGGCCTGGTACTCTCCAAAACTAGTGGCCTGGTAATCTCCCCCTATTTGGTTTAGGATGTCGACAATTTTAATTTTTATATTCTCCTTTTCTCTTTCATTTGGTTTCTCTGATTTTCACATTTTCTCTCTCACTTGGCTTTAATAATTTTTTATCCTTTTAAAATTATTTGAGCAACTCTGCTTTCCTA
Organism: Dactylorhiza incarnata; assembly: GCA_033032865.1. Lineage (NCBI taxonomy): Eukaryota > Viridiplantae > Streptophyta > Magnoliopsida > Asparagales > Orchidaceae > Dactylorhiza > Dactylorhiza incarnata. Next base: position 12,639,525 of record JAWHQI010000035.1, read on the forward strand.
GATTTTGATTTCTAAAGATCTGAATTAAAATTTTCAATTGCAGCAACCTTTAATTTATTCTAAGGAATAAAAAAAACTTTGTCTGATACCTCCCTTCTTAAGAATCCCCTTATCAGAAGAGACTCACACTCAGTGCTTCTGATTATTTCTAATCAATACAACTACAGTAGAATGCTCAACATAATTTGGAGAAGATCTGTGAGAACATTGAAGTTATCTAACATTGTTTTTAATTATAAAAACATTCAAAAGAATTTTATGTTTGCTATTTTATTAGGAATGGAGTTTAATGGTGAAAAACATTTTGATATCATTAGAAAGTTCTTTTGGAAATATATGTTTTAAGAACTTTAAAATCTGATTTTTGATACCAATTGAAAGTTTTCTTTTGTAGTCATTAGAATATATGTTTGATATTATTTTAAATTTTTCTTGATAATCATTAATCAATTTAGTCTTAATTTAATTTTTTTGTGCTTTTGAATTTTCTTCAGGTTTATTATCATCAGAAGTTGAGTAGTTTATATTTGTTAACTTCTCTTTAATTTCTTTGTTTGATTTTATTGAATCTGTAAACGTTATTTTAAAGACAGATTTGTAAGTTGTAGAGGTAGAGTTGAGAATTGAAATTACCTCATTTACCTTTTTTGTTTCAGCTTTTGCATCTGAATTTTGATATGAACCTTATATGGCCATCATGCAGATGTTTCTGGCTTTTTGTTCTTCCTTGTCTTCTTCTTCAGTTAGAGTAACTGATGGTTCTGCATCAAAAATGATGTTAGTAGAAGAAGTAGGAAAGGGTTCATTTACCATCCTAGAGAGGGAGTTCCAAATGCTCCTTGCTGAGGTTCAATCATCAATTCTTTGAAAAATGTCTTTTGACATTGATTGGGCCAATATCTGCATAGCCTTTGCATTGGCACTTTTCAGTTTTTCTTGATCAGATGAAGGGTTTGAGGAAGAAAATCATGTCAAAACAGATTTGTAAATATTTTCATCTATGGCATTCATATATAACTTAATTCTAATTTGCCATAAAGAAAAACTATCCAAATTACATATAGGTGGATCTGAGAATAGAAAATCTGCTTGTGCCATCTTGAAAAGCCTTTTAAAAACAAATTTAAGAACTATGTGATCTTTGTGATTTCAGGTGTTAGCCTGTGTGAAAAATCAACTTCCTCTGATACCAATTGAAAATGGAGGTTAGATCTTAAGTTACTCTAGAGGGGGGGGGGGGGGGGGGGGGGGGGGGGGGGGGTGAATAGAGTATTAAAACTTTTTATTAGTTTTTAAAGCGGAATTAAAATACTGATGTATATATGTATGTGTAATGCAAAGTGTGTTATATAATTTGAATAAAGAAAAGCACACAGCACGGAAACAATACAGAAAAAATCACAAGCACAGGGGACACAAGGAATTATAGTAGTTCCCCAATAAATCTGGGTACGTCTACTCTTCTACCACAAATTAAAGAGACGTTATCTCTTTCCTTATTCCCTGCAAAAATTAAAAAGCCTTCTCCAGATTATTTATGTACAGTAGAGCAGAAAATAAAGAGAGAGACAGAGAGAAATAGGAATAGATATAGAGAACACACAGATACAAAAAGAAGCAGATCTATTCTGTATATCTTCTGTTTGCTAACATCTTCTTGCAGATCACATATATCCTGAGACACCAATCACAACCATTTGCTCAGGATCATCACTGCTTAAGAAGAAAGGAGTGTTTGTACAATCAAGAGAAGGGGACTCCAGAACTGTCATCAATTTACATCAGACAGGGGGAGCTCTTCAACATCTTCACCAAGATCCATTCAACTTCAAATCAGGATCTTCAAGAGTCTTCTCATACAGAGAAGAACAACAAATTTTTCTGTTTTTATTTTTATTCCTTTCCACCTCCTGTACAAGGTTATAACTCCCTTCAAAAGTTAACTCCCAGTGATAGGGAACCTTAGCAAAAACCTGCATCTTGGTTAGAGCACCTTATCAACAGCTCACCTGGTGTGTGGACACCTTATCAAAATCACCTTGGTGTGAGGGCACCTTATCAACAAATTCCTAGTGGATTTCTACCATTGGGTAGAAGAGTAGATGTACCCAGTTGAGGGGAACTACTATACATCTTGTGTCATCTGGATTGCTTGATTCTTGTTTGTTTTATTTCTTATTTCCGTGCTGTGTTTTATTTGCACTCTAACTGTTTGGTCTTATTACTCAATCAGTAAACAGGTCACTATATATATACATATATATCATTTATTTTGGAAGTAAAAGTTCAACAAGAGTTTTAAACAGATAAATAAGAACAAAAACTCACTTTCAAATGTCAACATTTATATGTTATGATATCATGTTGCTATGTAATACATTTACATGATAATTCTTTTGGTTGGTTATGTATCTTAGCATTGGGGATGTTCTGCGTTCTTCAAATATGGGGAGATTGTTGGGAATATTTCCCTCAATGTTCCCTTGATTTGAAGAGACATTACTCACAATGCTAAGTATATATTGTATTTGATAAACCCTACTTTGCATACGGAATGTGCAGGGTTAAGATATTCCAAACATTGGAATAAGTTCAGAGGTTTGCTGTCAAAACCACTGAGAAGGAGTCATTTTCTCAGTGGAACTACTGAGACGAGGCTAGGAGCCGCTGAGAAGTGATCTGCCTCAGCTTAGATGCAGATAGAAAAAATCCGCTGAGAAGACTATCTGCCTCAACGTATCCATTGAGACCAAGACAGCTAAACCGCTGAGATGGAAAACTGTCTCAGCCCAACAACTAAGACAGATTCAAATCAGGAAGAAGACAGTGGCGCGACGTGCTTTTGGCGCAAACAGCTGTAAAGAAGAGATAAAGCATTTTATCCTCTTCCAAAGTGTCAGGGGCCTTTCTAAGAGCCGTTGAAGACACATGAAGTGTAAAAGAACATCTTAGGGCACTTTCATAAGTATTTGTTGGAGTGCTGAAAAGAAGAGAGCCATTCTCACTGTTCCATTAACGGCTCTCAAGCTCTCTCCTCCTCCTCCTGCTAACTGAACCAGCAAGAAGACACAAGGAGAGAAGATAGCTCTTCTATTCAGAAGATCTTTTTTCCTCTACTGAAGAGAAGGATCAGAAAGAAGCAAGGACTGAAGTTTACATTCATCCAAGCATCAAAGAATCACCAGCTGTGCAGGAACAATAGAAGACATCATTCTAGTGTTGTCTACTGTTGTAAGCTTAACACTTATTCACTGTAGGAACTGTATTGTTCTGAACTTGTAGGGCACTGTGCCTGAGTTTTGTAAGGCTGTTGAGCCTGAGCAGTAGGGCATCTTGCTTGAGAAGTAGGGACTCTTGATAGGCCTGAGGTAGGAGGTCAAGGGGATCTCTGAGCTGTTGGAGTGGGAGCACTCTAAGTGGTAGGGCTGGTTGGCCTGAGGTTGGGCTTGGAGCAAGCCTGAGAGATCCTAAGGGATCTGTGTTGTAAGCTCTAGGAGCTGAGATTGGAGTAGTTTGCCTTTACTAACACACTATTAGAAAGGTGTAAAGCGAATGTGGACTACCCATTGACACACTGTCTTGGGGAACCACTATAAACACTTGTGTGTTTTCTGTGTGTGCTTGTTATTTTGTTTACTAGCAAAAATAATTAAGTAAAAATCAAAGAGACCTATTCACCCCCCCCCCCCATCCCTTAGGTGAATTAGACTACATACCTATAAACTATCAAAATTCCCCTAAAAAATCTGACCATCGGATTTGGTATGATAAATTAGGATATGTTGGTTCAAAAGAAAAACTTAATGACACGCAATCAAAAACACGAATGCAGGAAATGCTCACGCCGCACCCTCATTCCCGATTTCTTCTGTTCGCCCCCATCGCCCGCTCGAAGGTGATCCAACCTTACTAGCTTAGCGATGGTTCGCTCCTACGATATTGATTATCGTCGATGGATTTCTTCCCCATAAGCATTACGACTTATCCGCTCCAGGCTTCCTTGTTCGCTCTTCTCTACGCCCGGTGGTATTCCTCCAGAACCTTCGCCACTTCAGTCTTCTCAAAGCAGTTCTCACTCGATCACTCCCTGTTCAGATAGGGCATCACCTGAATCCCGTTGAGGCGAGCTGGTCTATCTACGGCAGGACATCAATCAAAAGGTAGGTCGCGTGTCATTCCCAATCCTCTCTCACGAGTCATTTCCAAACACTTCTCACTCGGTCACTCCCCATTTAGGTAGGGCATTACTCAAATCCTGAAGAGGCGAGCTGCTCTATCTTCTGGGAGATTAGAACTCCCCAAATAATATGCAAGGGACGATAAATGTAGAGGATCATATGACCCGATTTTTAATCTCACAAAAATTCTTAATAGTGAGATTTGAACACATGTTCTTACTAAAACAAGCAAATATGACAACGATCACACCAAATGGTTTTAGTTGAACAACATTAAACTATGTTATATATATAAATATATAAATATGGGTCGTTGTTGCCTAATGTCGCCGCCTCTGTCGAATATCGCCGCCCTAACAAAAAATCATCGCTCATGCCAAATATCGCCGCCCGCCTGAGATCGAGTCATCGCCTCACACCTGCATGCCGCAGTAGTGATTCATAAACATCCTACACCTAAGGATACTGAGTTGTAATTGTATATTGAAGAGAAACAATAAAAAATAACTTTGTTATTGACGTTTCCCTCTATCGAGATTGAATGATTAATTGACCAAGAACTTAGTTATTGTCACAGGTAGGCGTGTCCAAAAACCCAGTCCTGGCCCGGCCTGGAAAGGCCCGGCTAGGCCTAGTGGGCCTAACAAGGCCCCCCTTTTGGCCATAAGCCTGGCCTGGTGCCTGGCCTAGGCCAAGCCCAGGCTAAAGACCGGGCTCCATGCCTGTCCTAGGCCCGGGGCTAGGCCAGCGGTGGGATTTAAATCCCTCCCTGCGGCAGGATGTAAATCCCGCCCAAGGGCGGGATTTACTTATGAATCCCTCCCAAATTGGGCTGGATTAAAAAAAATCCCACCCAATTGGGCGGGCAGTTGGGCGGGCTTTTTTTATATTTTAATAAAATTTATAATTATTAATTTTCTAAAATTTAAATTATTAAATTTCCACCGGGCCAGGCATAGGCCCAACTTGAGCCTAGCCCGGCCTGCAGGGCCTTGACAGGCCCCCTCTAGAAGAGGAGGCCTGGGCGCGGCCTGGGCCCATACTGGGCCTGACCCTGGCCAGAAAAACTCCTGGCCCGATAGGCCCGGGCCCATCCTGGGTCTGCCGGGCCTTATGAACACGACTCAAAAATATGAAAAACACACCACAAGAGGAGAAGAAAACAGGAGCAACTTGAAGCCCAACCTTTGTTAATCCAGTTATAAAATTGTTTTCCTAAAATCAAAAAATCGGGACACTTATAAAACATTGAATATTTCTTACTGCGAATAGCTACGGGTGTCTGCATATCGAAAATCTGGGTACTGCAAAAATATCTTTTTTTTTACATTGTTCTTCGTGAATTTTTAATGCAATCCTTTCTCAAATTAAAAATCATTTTAATATAAAATAATAATCATTCTGACTAATAAGATATTTGATATTCCCATGGTTTGACATTTTGACCCACGTACATGTTACATAAATTTCAATTAATAAACCTTTCATAGTGTGCCTCCCCGGGTAGATGATTTTCCTGGTTGATGCATTTTTATTCAATTAATTATACTTTATATTTCTAAACATGATTTGTTTTAATGATTGGCAGAGAAACAATAAATAAAATATAATTATAAAAGTGAGAAATTTAAAGCGAAGAGGCTCACGCGCCTAAGACACGTCTGTTGGGGAGAATCCGTGAAACCATGACGGAGATGGATTCGCTCTAGTCGAAACATCGAGACAGAGAAAACATGAGCGGAAGCATACCTGAATCCATGTAGATGGATTATTGCGGTTACGGATCTTCCAAGTCTACAAGGTCCTGACGAAGAAGACGACTCCTCCTCTTCCTCCTTAGGTCTCTCCAGCGATGGGATGCTAGAACTAATGAGAGTAAAAATAATAATGATGATACCTTGTGACCCGGGGACCATAACCTATTTTTAACTAAACCTTAATACGGTCATTTACATTTAAGCCCATCATATAAATGTAAATAACACCCGGTATCCACACATTACTTAAACCGTCCATACAATATGAAACGTAATCGACCAAATTAATTAGATCACTTAAATTGGGTCGATGTTAATGACAACCCCATTAACGCGCATAATTAACATATATGGCCCACATAATTATTATTTCTAACAATCTCCCACTTGGGCCAACATATGTTAAATTTATAACTGCGCATTATATGGTAACCTTATGAGCTCAAAAATTGATGTCATTTCCGAAAACGTTTCTATCCAATCTGGTCCATGATTGTACTAACATAGGATCAAAGAGATCTTTGCTACTATAATCGTAGATAGACCCATCAATGGTCACATATGTGTGCACAATCAATGACATAGATCAAGTATGGATGTGTGGCATGAAAATTACATGTAATGTGATCTTGACATGTCTATTTTCAACTGGTCCTACTTTAACTTTAGTGAGATCAAAATAATTAAGTTTAGAGTGCAATAATGAATATTTTATTCTGCAGAATAATAATCATAAAATGTCATACAACAAATAAGCATCAAAATACAAACTCCCACTAACACAACATATCCTCTAATAGAATGACAACCATATGAGCATTGTGCTCGTGAAAGACCTTTGGTGTCAAACCCTTAGTAAGTGGATCTGCTAACATGAAGTTTGTCCCAATATGCTCTATAGACATATGTCCACTCTGAACTCTCTCTTTAACAACCAGGAACTTAATCTCTATGTGCTTAGATTTAGAGCTACTCCTGTTGTTATTGGAATACATCACTGCAGACTTATTGTCACAAAATAACTTGAGTGGTCTTTCAACACCATCCAAAATGCGTAGTCCTGTGACAAAATTTTGCAGCCATATTCCATGATTGGATGCCTCATAACATGCTATGAATTCTGCCGCCATGGTCGAGGAAGCTATGAGTGTCTGCTTGGCACTTTTCCATGATATAGCTCCTCCAGCCAAAACATATACATAGCCTGAAGTGGATCTCCTGCTGTCTTGACATAAAGTAAAGTCTGAATCAGAATACCCAATGATCTCCAGCTGATCAGACCTTCTATAAGTGAGCATGAAAGCCTTTGTCCTTTTCAGGTATCGCATGACCCGTTTGGCTGCTTTCCAATGATCCATTCTTGGATTACTCAGATATCTGCCTAACATTCCAACTATGAACGCCATATCCGGACGCGTACATACTTGAGCATACATGAGACTTCCTACGCAATATCCGGATGGTAATGTGACAAGATCCCAAACGTCGTTGTCCTTCATGGACTTCATCTCTTCCTTCATGGCATCAATCCACTGTTGAGAGTTAGAACTCTGAATAGCCTGATTGAGATTGATCGGATCATCATCTAACATCCCTTGGCCATCTTCATGTTCTTGGAGAAAAATGATATAATCATCTGGCACCGCCCTTCTCCTTTCTCTAGTGGATCTCCTTAATGGCAATGGTTCTTGAGGTTGGTGAGTTTGTTCATTTGGAACTGTATGAGGAAGCTCTTCAATAATGTATTGATCCAAATTTGTTACTGGAGCGATATCATCAGGAATGAAATCCTGAGTATTGTCAGTAACAACTGTAGGAAGAGAAATAAATTCCTCTTCAAAGACAAAGTCTCTAACCATATCTTCCCCTCCAAACTCAACATCTTCAAAGAACCGAGCATTACCAGTCTCGAAGAAAACCTTAGCAGTAGGATCATAAAATTTATATCCCCTGGATTTTTCAGAATACACAACAAAATAACAGCTCACCGTTCTAGAGTCCAGTTTCTTTTCATTTGGCCTATAAGGCCTAGCCTCAGCTGGACAACCCCAAACCTGAAGATGCTTTAGTCTGGGCTTTTGACCAGTCCAAAGCTCATAAGGGGTTTTTGGTACTACTTTAGTTGGGACTCTATTGAGGACATAAGCTGCAGTCTTGAGTGCTTCACCCCAGAGGGATTGAGGTAAAGAAGAATGAGCAATCATACTTCTCACCATATCCTTAAGCGTTCTATTTCGCCTCTCAGCAACGCCATTCATGGTAGGGGTACCAGGCATGGTGTATTGAGGGACAACACCGCACTCCTCTAGGAATTTAGCAAAAGGGCCTGGACGTTGTTCTCCTGATCCATCATATCTACCGTAGTATTCACCACCACGATCAGATCTGACCGCTTTAATCCGTTTGCCGAGTTGGTTTTCCACCTCAGCTTTATAGGCTTTAAATACGTCCAGTGACTGTGACTTCTCATGAATAAGATAGATGTATCCATAACGAGAGTAATCGTCTATGAACGTGATATAATATTGTTGACCATTCCAAGAGGCCGTAGGGAAAGGTCCACAAATATCAGTGTGTATCAGTTCTAAGACTTCCGTAGCTCTACTGGAACCTATCTTCCTTATGTTCGTTTGTTTCCCTTTTATACAGTCTATGCAAATCTTAAAGTCTGTAAAATCAAGGGAATCAAGAATCCCGTCTGACACAAGTCTCTCAATTCTCTGTTTGGAGATGTGTCCTAAGCGCTTGTGCCATAAAGAGGCGGAATTATGATCAATTAATTTACGTTTAGTACCTCTTGAATTAACATGCAATGTTTCATTATATAAAGCTATTGTATTAAGCAAATATAAGTTATCATTATTAGATAAATAACCAGTGCCAATAAGATTTGAATTCAAAAGGAGACTAAATTTATTATTTCCAAAAGAACAATGGTAACCAAATTTGTCCAATATAGAAATAGAAATCAAATTACGTCTAAAAGACGGTACAATAAAAGTCTCAAACAAATCTAGATAATGACCAGTCTCTAATAATAAACGAAAAGTGCCTATAGCTTCAACTTCAACTGATTTGCCATCGCCCACAAAGATGTATCTTTCACCATCACTTGGCTTTCGGCAGCTCAGGCAACCCTGCATAGACACACTTATGTGAGTAGTAGCACCAGAATCTATCCACCAAGTGTGTTTAGGTACAGAAGTTAAATTAATTTCAGAACAAACTAATGTGAGAAGTGTACCCTTCTTAGCACGCCAGGCGTGGTATTTGGCACAGTCTTTCTTCACATGTCCACCACCCCGACAAAAGAAATAGGTGGAACCTTTATCCTGTTCCTTTTGTGGCTTCCTTTGTGGAGGTCCACTTGCAGCTTGCTTTCCTTTCTTCCTTTTCTGGCCTTTGTCAGAGGGACCCACTGTCATATGAGCACTTTCAGTCCTTTCTTGCTTCAATCTATCCTCCTCTTGCACACAATATGAAATGAGCTCATTAAGAGACCATTTCTCCTTTTGGCAGTTATAACTGACCTTGAATTGACTGAATTGTGCAGGAAGAGAAATCAAAACTAAATGCACGAGCAGGTCTTCCGACAGCTCTAACTTTAGTGCTTTTAGTTTTGAAGCAAGTAGGGATAATTCCATAATGTACTCACGTACATTCCCTTTACCCTTGTACCTCATGGAAACAAGTTTCGCAAGAAGCGTGCTTGTCTCCGCCTTATCGTTTTGTGCAAAGCGTTTTTCAAGGGTATCAAGGAATTCTAAGGCAGGGGTGTCGTCATCAGTGCCCCTGAAGGCTTCTAGAACGCCCCGCTTCATGATCATTAGACACATGTGATCTGAACGCTCCCACCTTTCATAATTCCGTTTAACCTCAGCGGAACTATCATCTGAAGGAAGTGTGGGAGATTCAGTCCTAAGCGCAAGATCTAAGTCCATACAACCGAGCACGATCATGATGCTTTCTTTCCAGTCTTTAAAATTAGTTCCATTAAGCATCGGAATTGAATTAATGTTGGCTGAAATCGTTGTAACGGAGTTATGAGCTGAAAAGAAAAATTATATAAATTAATTTGCATACCCACAGAAAATAAATTACACATCGCAATGCACAAATTAAAATTCATTAAATAATGGTGGGGCCCATCACAAGAGACCTAGCGGAACACCGACATTTAGTCTTTGGACAGAAATGTTGATTCCAAGTGATCCTCTTGGTTTAGTAATCAAATATTGACGATAATTCCTGTCAAACAGTAGGCCTTTCTTTGGACCGACATACTGCTCACATGGAGAATAAAATAATCGTCACATATTTATTACCACATGTGGATGCGCAATTCGGCCAAATATTAATCTTCCTTTGGGCCGATCAATATTCGCATGAATTACACACCCACTGCAATCTTAATAATGCTAAATTAAATTAATCTACACGAGAGAGCCCACTTTGGCGGGATGTCGTTTCAATTAATTTATTCGGCAAAATTAGATATTTAATAATTACTGAATCACCATTTAATGAATTTAATTTTAAAGTTCAAATTTTAATTAATCGGTGCGGAGCGGGGTACATGATTATAAAATTGACCTGACGATTAAATTTTAAATTTGACTATTCCATAGTAAGCACGAGCATAAAAGTGCGCGAGTGTAATTTCTGAAAAATTAGAGCCTCATTAATTTTAATGAAAATAATATTTTAAATATCCTAATAAAATATTATTTATCTGAATATTAAAATTAATTTGCTTGCAAAATTAGATCGAGCGTAATATATTTATTTACTAAATAATAATTATATTATTATTTTATAATTAGAGATTACCAATTTTACGTCGATCTAACGCCAAATTATGCCCGAAATGACGAAATTCAATTCGGGTTAAAGAATTAATTGGGTTACATATTTAGATCCTCAATTTTAGTAATTTAATATAATCCATGATTTAAATTGAGAATCATGGAATCATTTAATATTTATTACCAAAATAATAATATCATTATTATTTTATAACAAAATATGTTTATATTGATATAATTCCTTAAAACACATGCCAAAAATAAATGGCCCATAAGAAGCAAGAGGAATAATAAAACATCCAAAGATAGCCGAAAATCGGCTCCAAAAGGCAGTCCAAATTTGATTTAAATTGACACAAATTTGGATTGCCAAAAAAAAAAACCCAGAATAAGAGGTAATTAAGACATGAAATATTTCAACATAACACACAAATATGAGAAATAAGGCTGCAGGAAATACTCAAAATTTCTTGCCAAAATAGCCCAAATATTTTGCTGTTTTAGGTAACAAATTTTGGGTATTTTTGGCACAATTATTATTATAAGTTAATAAATTATGCCAAAAAAGAAATATGTCATGCCATAACTACACTAAAAAGATCCCCAAAATAATTTTAATTTTGGTAACAGATTCAAAATTGCCAAAATCAAAATTAAATTTGAAATCTTTCAAACGAGCCTAAATTGGGCTTTCCGAAAATTGCCCCAATTCGGGCTTGCCAAAAAAAAAAAACTATCATCTACCGCCGAAAGGGGTAGGAAACCGCCGGCATATGCCGGATCCGGCCACCCTAGCCATGATTTAGCCGTCAAGAGGGCAGCGGTGGCACCACCGACCACCAATCACAGCGGATTCCGGCGATCATGAGATCTTTGGTCGCTGTGATTCACTACTGATTATCATTGGCGGCGCTAGATCCGAAGATGAAGCCGAGCGAAGAAAAAAAATTTGCGGAAAAATACCAAAGTCCGCCAAAGAGAGAAAAGAAATCCGAGAACCGACGAAAAATCCCTGAATCGACATAGAGTAGCTCTGATACCACTTGTGGGGAGAATCCGTGAAACCATGACGGAGATGGATTCGCTCTAGTCGAAACATCGAGACGGAGAAAACATGAGCGGAAGCATACCTGAATCCATATAGATGGATTATTGCGGTTACGGATCTTCCAAGTCTACAAGGTCCTGACGAAGAAGACGACTCCTCCTCTTCCTCCTTAAACTCTCTCCAGCGATGGGATGCTAGAACTAATGAGAGTAAAAATAATAATGATGATACCTTGTGACCCGGGGACCATAACCTATTTATAACTAAACCTTAATACGGTCATTTACATTTAAGCCCATCATATAAATGTAAATAACACCCGGTATCCACACATTACTTAAACCTTCCATACAATATGAAACGTAATCGACCAAATTAATTAGATCACTTAAATTGGGTTAATGACAGCCCCATTAACGCGCATAATTAACATATATGGCCCACATAATTATTATTTCTAACAACGTCTGTATATTTCGTCCTCATATTTTTGTCCGGGTGGCAAGAAGTGATCAAAAGTTGAAAGTCATCTCTCTCTTATTCTAAAGTCATCTTTCTCTGGAGATCAAAAATGATATTGTTGTGTTGAACGCTTTGGGGTGATCTCCAATGATCTTCGTGAAGAGCACTTTTAATTCACTTGAGTTAACTCAACCGGATGATATTTAGATATCTAGTTATGAACAATAACTAGATACATAAATATCAGAGGAAGATGACTTTAGAACTTGAGAGAGATGATTTTTAACTTTTGGTCACTTCTTGCCGCCCGGACAAAAATTTGAGGCCGAAATATGCACAAGGGTATTGGGCGTGCGAGCCTCTTCTTCGCTTTAAATTTCTATCTCTTATAATTATATTTTATTTATTATTTCTCTAGCAATCATTAAAACAAATCATGTTTAGAAATGTAAAAATAATTAATTGGATCAAAATGTATCAACTAGGGAAATCATCTGTAACGCCCCAAAATTGTGCCTTGAAGATTAAATTATCAAATTCCATTGTGGGGTGCAGTTAGAAGTTATAATACCTAAAATTTAAGTAATTGGTGGGCGGATAGCTGAGAAGTTGTCTGCGGATAGCACATTTGCTAGGTTTAACTCACGAGCCTCTCTCCTCGTTCGCGTGAAGCAGTCCGCACAGGAAGCCCCGAACTCCCTCTCTCCCGATCTCGCCCTACTCTCTCTCGTTTTTGCATAGGGAAGCCGAGCACCTCCCTCTCCCCTCCCTCTCCCGAGCTCCCTCTTTTCCCCGTCGGCCTGGAGCAAGGGCAACCGCCCTTCCCTCCCTCTCTCTCCAGCTCACTCTAGGGCTGCCGCAAGGAAAGAGCACAAGCCGCAATGGTGTGCGCCGCTTGGAGCAAGAGGAAGCTTCGGCGTAAGCTTGGAACGTCAATTGACGACTCAAATACCGGAGTGGAGGCCGATTTCGTGGAAGTGCAGCCATTACGACCTTTCACCGTCAAGTTTGTGCAAGTCAAAGTGCCTCTGAAACGCGCATCAAAGGTAACGATTCTCTTCTTGGGTAGGTGAAGCCGTTATTTTAGCATGTTTGCTTGAAAGCCCCCACCGATCGGAGGAGGAAATGTGCTTTCCAACGGGTTGTTACGTTCTATCCCCGTTTATTAATTGCATTTAGTATTAAGAAGCGAAAGTATGGAATACACATGCTGTGTAAAGCCCATCAGGACAAGTTGGTCTAGATTGATGATGTTTATTGTGCTTACCGGAGAATACTCCATGGAAATTTTGTGGTTGTGGAGTATGGGGGTCTGCACGGTGCTGCAGTTAGTACTTGATGTTGAACATGGTCTTCCGCATCTCCTACGTTTGAGAATAATAAATCCTATGTGTATTTGATCTTGTGTATTTAAGTGTGCGGGAAAACAAGTCCACATGAGTCAAGGATAATATAAGAATGTTGCGCCAAAATTTGAAGCCAAAATTCCAACATGCCCTCTAGCACCGGCACTAGCGCTAGCTCTGATTTGAGAAAAGTTCGGAAACAGTTTTGGAAGGTGCTAGCGCGAGGCGATAGGGGCTAACACAGGCAGTAGCAGTTAGCGCAGGCGGTATCTGCTAGCGCCGGCGGTAGCGCAAAGCACAAGAGGAAGGCGTCCGACTTGCTTAAAATGAAGGATTCTCACGCGGAGAATATTGCCTAATCTGGGATAGCGCCGGCGGTAGCGCTAGCGCAGGCGCTAGCTCCAAGGTTATAAAAAGGATCCCTTGGATCCGTCTTCTTCATCCTCTCCACTCCCAAATTCCAGAGCTTCATGCCATATCATATAGAGGAAGGTTCAGAGAGATACTCCCACAAATTCATGAAGGCTTAAGGAGATCCGTGGAGAAGATTTCAACACGCATCATCATCGTGACGAAAGACCGCATCGACTACGATCATACTCTGTGGGTCTTCGTCTACTTCTCCAAGAGATCTATATAGGGAGTTTTATATTGTTTGTTGGAATTTAATGTTCCATCCAGCTCATAATAATAAGTGCAAGTTGAATTTAATGTTCCATCCAGCTCATGCTTGCAGAGATCGATAATATGTCAAGTACTTTAGTTATTTCAGTAGGTACTAAATCGTCAAGAAGAACAGGAGCTGTCGTCGACAAAGTATGCTTATCGTCTTAATGATGAGCAAAGCAAACGCTGAGACTTAGCGTGTTCATCGAACGCAGAAGGAAGATCGTCGAACTCAGAAGGAAGATCGTCGACCGCTGAGACTTGGCGTGTTCGTCGAACACTGAGACTTGGCGAGTCAGTTGACCGCTGAGACTTTGCAAGATCGTCGAACGCTGAGACTCGGCAAGACCGTCGAACGCAGAATGGAGTTCATTGAATGCAAAGATGGGGCAGAAGAATGAAGCTCGTCGAACGCAGAATGTTGTTCGTCGAACGAAGATTGTCGTTCGTCGAACACAGAGAAGAGTGAAGGCAAAAGAAAGAAATGTCATCGAGAAGATGCGGTATCATTGACTTCACTAAAGTGGCCTTGTCGTCGAGAAGAACAAACATCGTTGTAAAGAAGGATTGTCGTCGAGAGAACATGGTGATTACGACGACACAGTCAGAGACAACATATCGTCGTATATGAAGAAGCACCAGAATGTCTCGTATCGCCGAGATACCAGCATCAGAGGCAGAATCTAGAAGAATTGAAGGTCTACCTAAGCTCAAGGGATAGACAAAGTCCTATCGTCGAGATACTGTCCATGTCGTCGTAACAATGGAAATATCATCGAGACAGATTCAAATGTTGCGGACGCACTGTCAGCATTTAATGCCGCCGCCTGATTGTCCAATCAACGCGTGCTCTTATGGAATGAGCGTCTGACATTAAAGGACATCACATGTGACCGTTATGCGACTCATCTATCCTATAAAAGGGAACAGTGATGCCCTAGAAAAGTGAGCTCCAAAGAAAAAGAAAAAGAACGAGAAAGAGTCCCGCCGCTACACTTCAATAGAATAGTATTCTCGGTGAAGAAGAAGAAGATCAAGTAGAGAACAAGCATCAAGTGTTCTCTAAAGAATCAGTCATCTCCATCGACTGAAAAGTAGTTGATCAACACCAGGCAAAAGAAGTGAAGGCTGAAGAATATCCAGTGCTGAAACTCCAAATCAAGAAGCATCTTCTTCAACCTAAAGAAGCCGATCTTCAACAGGCTAAAGTTGCCAATCTTCATCCGGCAGAAGAAACAGTCTTTTTACTGTAATTTCTTGTAAAGGATTGCGGGCCTATTTGTCTAGCTTGAGGGCTGGAGAGCTGTGAGGCTTGAGGGCTAGGGCAGTGGACTTGTGGGTCTGACACCGCCTAGTTTGAGGGCTGGAGACCTGTGAGGCTTGAGGGCCAGGGTAGAGGCTAGACTTGCGGGTCTGGCTAGGTAGGGCTTGCAGGCCTGATTGTCAAGCTTGAGGGCTTGAGACATGTGAGGCTTGAGGACCAGGGCAGAGGCTAGACTTGAGAGTCTAGCTAGGTAGGGCTTGAGGGCCTGAGTGCCGAGCTTGCGGGCTCGGGTGCAGTAGGGGCTTGTGGGCCTAGGCTGTAGGACTTGTGGGTCCGTGGTGTAAGGCTTGAGGGCCTGAAGTTTTTGGCAGAGTTTGCCGAGCCTAGCACACTGCTAGGTAGGCGCAGAGGGAAAGAGTACTACTAAAGACACCCTGTCTTGAGGAACCTCTATAAGTTCCTGTGTGTTTTTTGTGTTATGCTTTGTAACTAATAGATCTTCTAACCAGAATTCAAGGACATCTAAAGGGGATAAAATTATCTGAAAAACCTATTCACCCCCCCCCCCCTCTAGGTGATAAGTTGACACCCAATAAACTACAAGTTGTATCAAAGCGAGGTTGTTCAAAGAAAAGCTTAACAACTTGAACAGATCTGCCAGTGGGTGTCCTAGTATTATAGCTATGGAGTCAAGAATGGCTATCTGTTCCAGGGAGAACTTTGCCCTTTGGAAAGTTCGAGCAAGAATATTGATGGAGGCAATGGATCCAAGAATGTTTGTGATTGTTCAAAAAGGCCCCTCCATGACAATGTTAAAAGATGAAACTCTTCTTCCCAGCTTTGACAAAGAAGCAAGAAGCATTCTAGCTGGTGCAGTTGATGACTAGTTTTTAGTCTTCGTTTTTAGGTTAGTTTAGTATAAATTTCCCTAGGTTTAATTATATTTTCTTTGCATTTTATGTTTGTTAGGTTTCAATTTCTTTTCTTATATACAACTAATGTTGTTATTTTATGTTTGTTATATTTTAATTTCTTATCCTTATATTTTATTAACTAATTTGATGTTTTTGTTTCATGTTGTAGCATGTGCAGCCTCCTCCATTGGGTGCAGCCCGATTCCTTGATGCAACCGGCCACCTTGAAGCCTCCATTTGGTGTAGCCCGAGCCCAACCAAGCCACCCGAGCCTCCCCATTTGGTGCAGCCCGACTCCTTGGTGCAGCCCAATCCTATTGATGGTCGAACCCCCACTCTCTCTCTCTCCCCTTTTTTAATGTTCATCCCCATTTAAGTCTCATACATCCCCCCTCTCTCTTATTTTCTTTTTAATGTTTCTTTTAAATAAAATGCATGCATGAAGCCCTCTCTCTCTCCTCCCATTTAATATCATGCATGAATTTTCCCATGCACATGCCCCCCCCCCCCCCCCTTGTGTCCCTCCATCTCCTCTTCTCTCTAGAATCTTCCCCCTCATCTATAAAATGAATCCTTGTCTCAAGCATTAGGAGGTTGGAAGTTGGAGAGGAAGTATAGTGCTAGTAGTAATCTTGTCTTCAAGAGTTTTTCCCTTGTTGTAATCTCTCTTCATTGTTGTAATCTTTTTTAGTAGTAATCTTGTTTTTTCTTTTTATTGTTGTATTCCCTTTTTATAAAACTAATGAAAATGCATTCTCCTTATTTCTTTGCAATTTCCTTTTCAAATATGCGTAGCTAAATTTTCTTTAGCATTCGATCATGAGGATCTATGAAATGAGAAGAGATTTTTCTTTATTTTTTAGTTTTATTTTTGTTAAATTATTTCTCGATCCTTCGTTGATTTATCTCGTGTCGACTCCGTATTTCCGGTATACGGTAGTAGGCATTTGATCTCATTTCATAGAAGTCGAGAGACTCATTGATTTGAAAGATCATTTAAAGAAGAAAGGAGTTGCACGCAATCCTAGAGATAGGACGACGTAAATCCTCCGGATTGGAGTCAAATACAATAGTGCGGTTCATTTCGTTAATGCGACTTTAGCCCTTTTGATTTGCAAAGAGATTTCGATCAAAACGTCTAATAGTTAGGAGATTTAATGCTCTAGCGAGATTATTTCTTATTTTCGGATCCGTCACGGTCTAGAACGATTTACAATCATAAAACTTAATTTTTATCTCTCTTATCTCTTTTCATGGTGAATCATTGATCGAATGCTATCTTTTTAAATCTAAATTTATCGTCTTCAATTTTTATTAGTTCGTCTTTAAATTTTCAACCACAACAATCATACGGTAGGATAATTGTTGGAAGCGTGAGTAGTAATACTTGACAGCCCCGTGTTTTAAATACAACCTTGGTACTATGGTTCGATAGGTACACTTGCCTTTTCGGATTGATCGTAAATTAATCACCAAGTTTTTGGCGCCGTTGCCGGGGAACATTTGTCAATATTAAGAAAACGTCGTTGCTAATACTTCTACAAAAATAAAAAAAAATTATTATATATTATAATTAACCCACATCATCGTTTTTCTACCCCACCTAAATTCCTGGAAAGGACGCTTTGGGCTTGAATTCCCATCACAGCCTCTAGTACCGCTGCAAACCCCTCTGTTGGGTATTGTATCCACAATCACCTGGATTTGAAGGTGTCCCCTAATGAACTAAATTGAATTGAGTATGTATTTGATGATTTCTCTTTAGATGTATTGTGACAGGTCATAATGCTAAGTGCACACCAAAGTCAGGTTGCAATGGATCACCAAACACAGTTCTAGACAATGTAATCCCTCATTGTGTAGAACAAAGTGTTGGTTCATGTGTAATCTCTCTTTTGGGGTGCACTTCATATTCTCACAACTGAAGGCTTTCAAGGTTGAGGAGTGGAGCAGGTTTTTAGAAGAAAAAGGAATTTTTGCTAAGTTAATTCGTCGAGATATCACATGAAGTCCCGATGACTCCCGACGAATCCTGACAGAAGCAAATCTTCCATTTTGAAGAAGAAAATTCTGCTGCCAAGTCCATTCGTCGGCTGTTCTCGTGAACTCCCGACGAATGTCGACGAATCCAGACAGAAGCCAGTTTTCCTGTCTGAAGAAGGAATTTCTGTGGCTAAGTCCATTCGTCGGCTGTTCTCGTAAACTCCCGACGAATATCGACGAATGCTGACAGAAGTCAAAAAGGCAGCTTTGTGAAGGAATCTGTGCAGCTAAGTCAATTCGTCGAAAGTTCTTGAGAACTCCCGACGAATCCCGACGAATGAAAACAGAAGGTGTTTTCCATGGCTTGATCAGCATTTCCAATGGCTAAGTCAATTCGTCGAATGTTCACGTGAAGTCTCGACGAATGACGAACAGACGGATTTCAAATTTACGTTTCGTTTTTGAAAATTAGGGTTGGCCAACATGTTCAGTACACGTGGCGAACTCTCCTTATCTGTCGCTCGAGCCGTTGGAGGTTTCCCTTTAAATACTCCTTTATTTTTAGGGAAAACGTGCATGTTAAGAAGAGATAATTTTCTAGCCGTCTTCATCTTCGTTTGCTGAACAAGTTTCTGAGAGCTAACTTCTGCATCGCTCAAGATTCGTTCTCCAGGGCTGCTAAAGATTTCTCAGATAAGAAGTCCTTTGATCTTGTTTCTACTCTCCTTTTTGAAGATCTTTTCAAATAAATCAAAGGGCCTAATCAGATCAGGTTTGCTGAGTTTCTTATCTTCCAAATCTTTGAAGATCCAAACTTTCTTTCTCAAGGAAGAAGAAGACTCAGTCTTTCAAGATCTGAAAGTTAATCTCTGTTGAGATTTAGAAGAAGTATTTTATTTCAATCTCTATTTGTTTTCTGTAGGAGTTTTCACTCTGAGTTATTTTGTAGGAGTTGTCTACTCCGAGTTGTAGGAGTTTATCTCCGAGTGTTTTTGTAGGAGAGGTTGTTCTCCGAGCTTGTAGGAGTCGTTGTCTCCGAGTGTAGGATTTGTTGATAAATCCGAGTTTTGGTGAAGTTGCCGACGCTAGCCCGAAGTGCTAGATAGGCGAAGAAGGAGAGAGGAGTACCCACCTTGTGGAACCTCTATAAATCTTGTGTCTCTGTGCTGTGATTTTTATTGTTGTGTGTGCTAAATATTTATTCCACAATCGCAGTAGAGATCACCTATTCACCCCCCCCCCCCCCCTTTAGGTGATTTAGGTAGACAACTAGTTCTTTCAATTGGTATCAGAGCGAGGTTATCTTTAAGAGGTTAACACATAGATTAAAGATCCCTCTATGTTGTCAAGATCTCTCTCTATGGACAGAGGCATGGAAAGGTTTTCCTCCAAGCTCCCAGTTTGCACTAAGGAGAATTTCCCCATGTGGAAAGAAAGAGTTATCTTCTACATGGAAGCCAATGATCCCCGAATCTCCCAGATAGTTAAGGAAGGTCCCCATATTCCCATGGTTGCTTCTACCATTGATGCCACCAAACAAGTGCCAAAGAAAATGATGGACATGACAAAGGATGAAATTGCACTTGTCACTCTAGACAAGAAAGCAAAACACATCATAGTAGGTGCAATTGATGATTCTATGCTACAAAATCTGATTCACTGCAAGTCTGCAAAAGAGATGTGGGATTCTCTTGTGGTTTTGATGGAAGGTACTAAAGAAGTTCGAGATGACAGGAAGTCTTTGCTGAACCAAGAATACGAAGCCTTCAAGCAACAAGGCAAAGACACAATTTCTGACACCTACGAGAAATTCTTCATGATTGTAAATGGTCTGAGAAATTATGGTAGAGAATTCACCATGGGTGAACTAAACGATAAATTTCTTAGATCCCTGTCTAAGGAATGGGACCCCAAAGTGATAGCTATCAGAGAATATGGTAAGTTGGCTACTACGGAGCCACAAATTCATGTATGGGAAGCTGCTCTCCCATGAGCTGAAGTTGAACATCAGGAAGTCAGAAGAGGAAAGCAGTAGGAGCTCTGGGAAGGAGAAGCCCATTGCTCTAAAGGCTGAAGGCTCCCAGAGAAGCAGGGCTCTGTCCCCGTTGAGGGATGAATCTTCTGAAGATAAAGCTGAAAGCAGTTCTGCAGATTCAGAACTATCTGAGGAGAATTTTCCCTCCTCTCCAAGCAATTCAAGAAGTTGCTTAGCAAAAGGAAGCAAATGAGAAAAGGCTCATCTTCCTCAAGAGATCACAGGAGATCACACCGTGACAAAAATGACATGTATGGTTCTAAACCAAACAAACATGATTATACTGAACCCGTTTGTTACTGTTGTAAAAAGCCAGGGCACATGATAGCTGATTGCCCACACAAGAAGAAGGAATCTTCAAGAAAAGAAGAAAAGAAGTCCTTCAAAGGAAAGAAGAAAGAGGAGAAGAGTTTTGTTGCCAAGAAGTCCAAGAGTCTGAGTGATAGTGACTCAAATGAGTCTAACTCAGATGAAGAGGCATTTTTTAGACTAATGGCCATGTCTGATGATGACAAGGATATTGTTCCTTTCACCGGTCAGGTATTATCTTCTACACCTCTTTCATGTTCTGAAATGGCATCTGATGCTAATGAAAGATACAATTCGGAAGAGGATTCTGAGTTGACTGCTAAGTATGAGGAAATGTTGAAGGGGTTTAACAAGTGTCGAAAGCTTGTTAAAACTCAATCAAAGGAGATTCAATCCCTAAAGGATCAAGAATCAAACCTGAGAAAGGAGATTGAAGAATCTAACCTACTCAGGGATGAAATCTTATCCTTGAAGATTGCTCTCTCCGAGGCCACTTCAGCAGGCATTCAGAAAAGTGAAATTATCAATGATTTGACGAAACAGCTTGAGGCTGAAAAGAAGATCACAATGAACTTCTCTAAGCCCAAGACAGTTTTGCCTATCATAGACACTTTCACTGTTGGTTCTAGTAGTAGTGATTTGGGCCATGTTGCTGAAAAGAGTCTAAGTAAGTCAGCCAAAAGAAGAGCTGCTAAAGCCAAGGGTAAAGGTACATAGTGTGCTCCAAATTTTAAGAAGGTGATTTTTCCTACGAACACCTATGATTTTGAAAGCATGTATGGTCACTTCAGCAGACCAACTCATGTTGAGCCTGCCAAGGTGAACTCAGTGTGGACCAGACCTAGAAACTTTGGATCTAGCTCCCTCAAGGCCCCTTATGAAGAAGTTCAATTGAAGCATCATGGACCATTCATTCATGGATCAAATGCTAAGAAAGCACCGCAGGTCAAGCCTATTGTGCCTAAGAATTGTGTATGTTGCACCAACGAGGCTTCTACCTCCAAGGTTGCCCCTTCTGCTAAGCCACCTGTTCAAAAGGATCAGCAGAACACAAAGAGGAGATACAATAGATTTGAATGCTGGTGCTGTGGCAAAATTGGTCATTTCTCCATAGATTGTTGGTTCAATCATGCTGTGCCAAGAACTCCACGAGTTAACAGTGCAAGACCGACCACTTGCAAAGTTAATGTTCCAAGTGGTGTTCCACTAACAAGGAACCAAGGACCCAAAAATGTTTGGGTTCCTAAGGGGTATTGATCATGTTTGCAGGAATGTCCAAACGCCAATGAAATTTCCATCTGGTATTTGGACAGTGGTTGCTCTCGGCATATGACCGGGAGAAGAAGATTACTTCAGGATTATGTTCCAGTTGAGAACGGGCCTAAAGTAAAGTTTGGCGGATCTGAACGAGGTATTATTATTGGTTACGGTTCAATAACCAATGGCTCAGTCATTTTCACACGTGTAGCTCATGTGAAAGGATTGAAATACAATCTGATTAGCATAAGCCAACTGTGTGACAAAGGCTATACCATTGAGTTCTTTAGAGATAGATGCCTGATAAAGATGTCCGTGCCTGCGGAAACTATTTTAGCAGGCTCTAGGAGTAGTGGTATTTACTGTTTGGATTTTATATGCTTACAGTCTTCTACCCCAGTGTGTTTTGTTGCCAAAGATAGTGCATCTCTCTGTGACCAATGGCACAAGAGATTAGCACATATTAATTTCAATACTATATCTATGTTATTTTCTCACAACTTGGTAAGGGATGCCCCCAAAGTTAAATGCAATAAAGAAATCCCTTGCCATGCTTGCCAAATGGGTAAGCAAACAAAGGCTAGCTTTAAGAGCATAATTGGCAATAATTCTACCAGATGTCTTCATCTGCTGCATATGGATTTATTTGGTCCAATGTCAGTTAGAAGCTTAGGTGGGAAAGCTTACACCTTGGTTATTGTTGATGATTACTCTCAGTTTGCATGGGTGTTCTTTTTAAAACTTAAGTCAGAAACCTTCGGCATATTCACTAATTTTGTCAAGCTTATTCAGAATGAACTTGAATGTTCAGTGGTCAAAATCAGAAGTGACCATGGAACAAAATTTCAGTCTGGAGCCATGACAGAGTACTGTGAAAGTCAAGGTATCTCCCATGAGTTTTCCTCTCCTCGTACTCCACAGCAAAATGGAGTAGCCGAGAGAAAGAATAGAACCCTCATTGAAGCTGACAGGTCTATGTTGAGTGATTTTGCTCTTCCAGAATATTTCTGGGCAGAAGCTATCAACACAGCTTGCCATGTGCAAAACAGAGCACTCATCAATAAGAACCAAGACCCCATATGATATTCTAAAGGGCAGAAAACCAAAGATTTCATATTTTAGAATTTTTGGCAGTAAATGCTATGTACTTAACAATGGGAAGCATCCTACAACCAAGTTTAGTGAAAAATGTTTTGAAGGTATTTTCGTAGGATATAGTAGCCATAGTAAGGCATATAGGATTTTTAATAAGAAAACTCTGGTGGTAGAAGAAACAGTTCATGTTGTATTTGATGAGACGAGCCTGTTGCATAGCAACTCGTCTAGTGTGTTCATTGAAGATGCAGGTGAAAAGCTAAAGGAACTTTCTATGCAAGATGGAGTAAACACCACAGATGATGCACCAAAGTTGGCAGAAGAGATCTCAGATCACTCTGAAGATGAACAAAAAGTTCATGAAGGAGAAGATGCTCCAGAGGTAGCTGAACCTCAAGTTGCTCCTGAAAATGCAAGCAACTTGGGAGTCAGATATTCAAGAGATCAACCAGTTGACCAAATTATCGGAGATCCTTCAAGCAGAGTTCTAACAAGAAGAGGTACAACCAACGAAGTTTTACATTTAAGTTTTCTTTCACAGATTGAGCCGAAGAAGTTTGAAGAAGCAAACACCGATCCATCTTGGATCCTTGCTATGCAAGAAGAGCTCAACCAATTCAAGAGATGTAAAGTTTGGGAGTTGGTACCAAGACCCAAAGGACAGAATGTGATCGGAACCAAATGGGTCTACCAGAACAAGCTTGATGAAAAGGGCATCATCACAAAGAACAAAGCAAGACTGGTTGCACAAGGATACATGCAAGAAGAAGGGATTGATTTTGATCAGACCTTTGCACCAGTAGCAAGACTTGAAGCCATCAGATTATTTCTGGCTTATGCTGCTTATAAGGGCTTTAAGGTATTCCAGATGGATGTGAAGTCAGCCTTCCTGAATGGAGACCTTAAAGAGGAAGTATATGTAGCTCAGCCTCCAGGTTTTGTAGATTCTAACTTTCCTAATCATGTTTATTATTTACATAAAGCTCTGTATGGTCTCAAACAGGCACCTCGAGCCTGGTATGAGACATTGTCTAGCTTCCTTCTTGAGAAAAAATTCACAAGAGGAGCAATAGATAAGACATTGTTTCTTAGGGAAGTAAAAGGCGAGATTTTGCTTGTGCAAATCTATGTCGACGATATTATTTTTGGCTCTACAGATGACAAACTTTGCAAAAAGTTTTCTAATTTGATGCAAGGTAAGTTTGAAATGATCAGTATGGGAGAGCTGAAATATTTCTTAGGACTCCAGGTGCACCAATCTGAAGATGGAATTTTCATCTCTCAGACGAAGTTCACCAAAGAGCTCCTCAAGAAATTTGGAATGGAGAGTGCAACCTCTGTGAGGACTCCAATGGGCTCAAGTATGTCTCTGGGCAAGGACAAGAAAGGGAAACCTTTTGATGAAACCAAGTACAGAAGCATAATTGGGTCCTTGCTCTATCTTACTGCCAGTAGGCCCGATATAATGTTCTCTACATGTGTTTGTGCCAGGTATCAGGTGAACTGTAAGGAATCTCATTATGCCGCTGCAAAGAGGATTTTGAGATACCTTAAGGGTACACCAAATCTCGGCTTATGGTACCCGAGAAGCAATGATTTTGAACTAATTGGCTTCTCAGATGCTGATTTTGCAGGTAGCAAAGATGATAGAAAGAGTACTTCAGGAACTTGCCAATTCTTGGGAAAAAGGCTTATTTCATGGAGTAGCAAGAAGCAAAACTGTGTTGCAATATCAACTGCGGAATCAGAGTATATCTCTACCGGCAGTTGTTGTGCACAACTTTTGTGGATAAAGAATCAGCTTGAGGACTATAACTTAAAGCTCACAGAAATCCCCATGTTCTGTGACTCCTCAAGTGCTATTGCCATAGCAAATAATCCGGTCTCTCACAGCAGAACAAAGCACATCGAGCTTCGCTACCACTTTATCCGGGAACATATTGAGAGTAAGGATATAAATTTGTTATATGTTAACACTGACAAACAAATTGCAGATATTTTTACGAAGCCTCTGGATGAGACCAAGTTCAATTTCTTCAAAATGGAACATGGAATGCTCAACAAGGAATCATGAGGTCAAGACTGTTGAAATTTTATGAAATTGCACGGGATTTCATGGGATATCTCAGAAATGTTTATGAAATTTCACGGGTTTACACGAGTATTCTCATGAGATTAGTTCTCATCCTCTAGAGGATTTCACGGGATTTCACGGGTCAAGACCTATATCTTCCCGGACACATTTCTTTTATTAAATACAATTTATTGGATCCGAAGAGTCTTCCGAAAAACCAGGTACGTGCCCAAATTTATTATATATATATAAACAAAGAGAACACGTGATTCCACACATTCTTCCGTGAAACCCTACCCATCCTTTCGTCTCCTTTGCGATAAAGCACTGTTCTTCTTCCCCGACTTCGACGAGCTCGATGGCGCCAAAGGCAGGTCTGCATTCCGGTGGGGAGCTGGTGCGAGGTGCTTTTCGAGAAGCTTCAGATGAGTTCAGAAACATCATCGTGATGCTTGATGTGGCAGGGCTCAGTTTTGTTTTGGAGGAGCCGGCTAAAATCTTAGAACAAGACGTTCTTGAGTTCTTTAGAAATGCAAAAATCACCAGTCAAGGTAAGAAGATCAAAAGCTCAATTAGGTCATGCAAAATTATCCTGAAGGCTAGTGGCATCAACAGACTTTTGAGGATGCCTGAAGTAGAAACAGAAGAACTGTTTGCTAAAGACTTTCTCAGGGCCATGAGATTCTGTGGTATTCTTGATGAAAGCTCTAAAATCAGAAGGAAATTCATGAATGATGGAGGTAAACTTCTATGTGACATTTTAGGAAAAGTCTTATTATGCAAGGTTGGCTCTCACGACTACCTCTCTGAAGAAGCTTTTAAAATTCACACTGCTATTATCTGTAGAAAATTTTTTAATTTTTGTGAAGTAATTTTTGAGAAGATTAAAGAGAGTTTTCTTGCCCCCAATTTTGGAAGAATTCTCAGTCTGCTTCTAAATGGTGGCAATCCAGATTTTTTTAATCTTGGAAGAGGTATCCCCATCCACCACACCAAGAAAATAAACTCATCCATTTTCTCCAAATGGGAAAGGGTCATTCCAAAGGGTGGAATTAAGGCTGCTGTTTGTGGTGATGAGGACCCTCTGCATAATGAGAATAGGAATATTGATGAAGGTCAACCCTCAAGGGGTAGTGGACCTAGTCCAGATCCTGCTCAAGGTAGAGATGATCATGTTGAGGGGGAGTTTCCAACCCCAAGAGGTGAACCCAGTACAGTTTCTGATCAGGGCAGAGATGATCATGTTGAGGGGGAGCCTTCAACCCCAAGAGATATTGTGGAAAGTGGTGCTGCTTCAAAGGACATTCCTTCCAGTGAAACTGATCCAGTGTATGTTGATCCAGTCAATCCTGCTGTCCCTGATACTGTTCCTGACCCAGACGATCAAGGGAAATCTGCTGCTGAAGATGAAGCTACTATATTAGAACACTTAAGAAGTTCCCCTGCAGAGTTTGTCTACATTTCAGAACACAGTGAAGACCTGGCAGATCATGAATCTGTTCCTTCTTAGAAATCAGATTCTTTGGAGATGGGTAGTCTTGGTGCTCAGTTGGAGCTAGCAAAGAAGATGTCTTTGATTGAGGGGGAGAAAGAACAGGAAGACATATTCATGGGTGAATCTGCAGTCCCTCCTGTGCTGCTCTTGCCCCCTCCAGAAAGTATTTTGAGAAAATCTCCAAGAACAACTGTGCTTGATAAGAAGGCACAGTCTACTAGTTTTGTAGCTGATAGAGTCTCTCCTGATGATTTTGAAACTGGAGAGAGCTTTCACTCTTCCCTACTCAAGTCAATTTCAACCCTGCTGCAAGCTCAAACAGAGCATTTTGATCAGTCCATCAAATCAGTCTATAAGAAAATAGATACAGTTGATAGCTTTGAGGCAAGAAATGGCTGGAATGAGATATGAGATGGGAAAATTCAAGAATGATCAAGAAGCTTGGATGACAAAAGCAGGAAAAGCTTTGGACCACACCAATCAAGGAGTTGGGCATGCTCTAAAGAACCTGTATCAAGTTGGTGAAGATGTTGTAAATCTGACTACTGCTCAAACAATTCTCAATACTGCTCATTATCAAGGGATCACCTTTCTGGACAATCAAGTTGAGAGTCAGCTGAACAAACTCTATACCCTCCTACATGAAGATGTCATAAAGGGGGAGGAGAGTATTGTGTCTAAAATAGAAGAAAGTGCTGGTAGAATGAATGATTTGGATGGCAATGTCTTCTCCAAGATGCAAGAGAATCAGGAAAACATCATGCAATCTGTTACAGATGTCCAGGGGTACACTCATGAATCAACCAGTTGGCTATTCAAAGAAGTTGCAGGTATGCTTGGTTTTACTGTTGTAAACAAGATGCCAGATGCTCCTTCCTCAAGTGTTCCAGGTCCAAGTGCTCCAAACCCTTCTCTTTTTCCTATTAAGGATCCTGATTTTGATATAGCAGACATCCCAGTTTCCTCTTATCAAGAATTCTGGGATGATCCAGTGCTTGAAAGCTCCAAAGCTCCTGAATCTTCTGAAAAATCCTTGAAAAGGAAGATCTTTGGTGACAAACCTTCTGCAAAAAGGTCTAATCCTCACAAGAAGATCAGAGAATTCTATGATATGCCTCCTCCAAGAAATTTCCAAGAAAGCTGGAGTCCCTCTTCAAAGGATATCATTCTTACAGCTTTCAACCTTGTCAGCAAAAAAAATGAAAGTGTCAATAAACATTACAGTCAGGAGGAATGGGAGAAGTTCAAAAGAAGGACAACTGAAAGGAGAATTCATGTCAAGACAGGTGGATCTAAAGAGACTTCTCCTGATAGATATTGGCTCAAGCCAAAGGCATTCTTTGAGAGAATGGAATCTGAACAAAGAAAGAGAGCTGAAGCAGTGGACAGAATTTTTGGAAAGATGAAAGGCAAGGACCAAGCATGAGCTGAACTGCTCTGGAATCATGCTGATTTCTTTGTTTATATATATCTATTTTTTGTGTTTGGATAAAACATTGATTCTCTCTTTAAATTACAACTGCCTGTGTTTGTGCTGTTTTATTCATTATATTTTCTGTGCAATTCAACTTAGTGCATAGGGTTATGACATCTTCAAATAGGGGGAGATTGTTGGGTATTGTATCCGCAATCACCTGGATTTGAAGGTGTCCCCTAATGAACTAAATTGAATTGAGTATGTATTTGATGATTTCTCTTTAGATGTATTGTGACAGGTCATAATGCTAAGTGCACACCAAAGTCAGGTTGCAATGGATCACCAAACATAGTTCTAGACAATGTAATCCCTCATTGTGTAGAACAAAGTGTTGGTTCATGTGTAATCTCTCTTTTGGGGTGCACTTCATATTCTCACAACTGAAGGCTTTCAAGGTTGAGGAGTGGAGCAGGTTTTCAGAAGAAAAAGGAATTTTTGCTAAGTCAATTCGTCGAGATATCACGTGAAGTCCCAATGACTCCCGACGAATCCTGACAGAAGCAAATCTTCCATTTTGAAGAAGAAAATTCTGCTGCCAAGTCCATTCGTCGGATGTTCTCGTGAACTCCCGATGAATGTCGACGAATCCAGACAGAAGCCAATTTTCCTGTCTGAAGAAGGAATTTCTGTGGCTAAGTCCATTCTTCGGCTGTTATCGTGAACTCCCGACGAATATCGACGATTGCTGACAGAAGTCAAAAAGGCAGCTTTGTGAAGGAATCTGTGCAGCTAAGTCAATTCGTCGAAAGTTCTCGAGAACTCCCGACGAATCCCGACGAATGAAAATAAAAGGTGTTTTCCACGGCTTGATCAGCATTTCCAATGGCTAAGTCAAATCGTCGAATGTTCACGTGAAGTCTCGACGAATGACGAACAGACGGATTTCAAATTTACGTTTCGTTTTTGAAAATTATGGTTGGCCAACATGTCCAGTACACGTGGCGACCTCTCCTTATTTGTCGCTCGAGCCGTTGGAGGTTTCCCTTTAAATACTCCTTTATTTTTAGGGCAAACATGCATGTTAAGAAGAGATAATTTTCTAGCCGTCTTCATCTTCGTTTGCTGAACAAGTTTCTGAGATCTAACTTCTGCATCGCTCAAGATTCGTTCTCCAGGGCTGCTAAAGATTTCTCAGATAAGAAGGCCTTTGATCTTGTTTCTACTCTCCTTTTTGAAGATCTTTTCAAATAAATCAAAGGGCCTAATCAGATCAGGTTTGCTGAGTTTCTTCTCTTCCAAATCTTTGAAGATCCAAACTTTCTTTCAAGGAAGAAGATTACTCAGTCTTTCAAGATCTGAAAGTTAATCTCTGTTGAGATTTAGAAGAAGTATTTTATTTCAATCTCTATTTGTTTTCTGTGGGAGTTTTCACTCCGAGTTATTTTGTAGGAGTTGTTTACTCCGAGTTGTATGAGTTTATCTCCGAGTGTTTTTGTAGGAGAGGTTGTTCTCCGAGCTTGTAGGAGCCGTTGTCTCCGAGTGTAGGATTTGTTGATAAATCCGAGTTTTGGTGAAGTTGCCGACGCTAGCCCGAAGTGCTAGATAGGCGGAGAGGGAGAGAGGAGTACCCACCTTGGGGAACCTCTATAAATCTTGTGTCTCTGTGCTGTGATTTTTATTATTGTGTGTGCTAAATTTTTATTCCGCAATCGCAGTAGAGATCACATATTCACCCCCCTTTAGGTGATTTAGATAGACAACTAGTTCTTTCACCCTCACAGGGTAGATCCCGGGAAGTCCAGGACTAACATAATATGCCTAAGAAAGAAAAAAAATAATAAGGAAATTTTTAATTTTGGTTTTTAACTTTCGGTTATTTTCCCTCTTTCCCTTTTCTTCCTACTATTGCATGACCCGTAGTAGCTCTTTGAGTAATCCTGATATTCATTTTGATCCAGAGATCGAGCGCACCCTTCGGCAGCGCCTCCGAACTCATGATCAGGATTTACATATAGATCTCGAAGAGTCGAGCGGAGACACAACCACAGAAATTATGGGTGATCCCAATCCTGAAGTTGACCAGCAACGGACCATGTCCTATTATGCCCGGCCTAACCTGGAGGGTACAAAATCAAGTGTTGTCTGCCCTGCTGTAGCAAACAATAATTTGAACTTAAGCCTAGCATCATCCAAATGGTGCAGCAATATGTGTAGTTCGACGGATTAGAAGATGAAGATCCGAACATGCATATTGCGAGCTTTATCGAAATCTGCGATACTTTTAAGATAAATGGCGTGAGCGATGATGCGATTAGATTAAGACTTTTTCCGTTTTTCTTAAGGACTAAAGCTAAACAGTGGTTGAGTTCTCTTACTAGAGGTTCCATCACCACATGGGCTCAATTAACTGAAAAGTTCTTATCCAAATATTTTCCGCCCGCCAAAACTGCAAATTTAAGAACTTATATTTGTTCTTTTAGTCAAATCGATTCTGAGACCCTCTATGACACTTGGGAGAGGTTCCAGGAACTTTTGCGACGTTGCCCTCATCATGCTCTACCTGTATGGTTACAGGTCCAGACATTTTATAATGGGCTAAATCAAGCAACCCAACAAATGATAGACGCCGCATCCGGTGGTTCTTTGAACCGAAAAACTCCTGAGGGCGCTCTTGAGCTTATCGAGGATATGGCGATGAACACCTATCAGTGGAATACACCTAGATCTCGCCCAAATAAACCTGCAGATATGTACGAAGTGGACTCCATGTCCCAACTGGCGCTTCAAGTAGAGATGATGAACAAGAAAGTAACGGAGATGACTGCTGCCTCCGCCATTCAGGTACATGAACATGCAAATGCTGCTATTGCCGAGCAGGTGGATTATCTGGGGAACATACCCAGGCCTGCTCAAAATAATTTTGCTAATTTTTCTTCTCCGCCTGGTTTTAATTTACCTTCGAACTCGTATCACCCCGGATGGCGTAGCCATCCAAATTTTTCGTGGAGTAATCCCGCAAACGCCGCACGTCCACCACACGATTTCAATCACCCACCACCACAAAATCAAAATCCAAATTTTCCAAAACCTCCATCTTTGGAAGAAATGTTTTCCAAATATATAAGTTTGAATGAGGCGACCATTAGAAACTTAATAGGGTCGATGAAAAATCATGAAACCACGGTCGGTCAACTAGCTAAGGTTATCTACGAGAGACCACCTGGGACTCTTCCCTCAAATACTTAACCTAACCCAAGGGAGCAAGCGAAAGCAATTTCCCTTCGGAGCGGTAGGTAATCCACGAGCCCACCACAAGGGAAGAGCCAGAGGTTATTGCCTCTCATGCTGAAGATGAACAAATAATCGTTAAGGAAACTGATTTAGAAAATGACAAAGAAAATTTTTTTTTGAAAAAGAAAAAGACAATCTTCAAAGTAATGCTCTTGAGATTTTAAAAGTATTTTCTCCACCTCCCTACCCTGCTAAGCTTAGGAAGGACAAATTAGACGATCAATATCAACGTTTTCTTGAAATCTTTAAACAACTCCACATAAATTTGCCGTTTCATGAAGCAATAAGTCAAATGCCGGAATATGCAAAGTATCTTAAGGATTTGTTAACAAACAAAAAGAAATTAGAAAATTTATCTCAAGTAATGTTAAACGAAGAGTGCTCGGCGATTATAAAAAATTCTAATATTCTGAAAAAGATAAACGATCCGGGTAGCTTTTCTATCCCTTGCATTTTTTGAAATCTTTTCATGAAACACGCGTTAGCGGATTTAGGTGCGAGAATCAATTTGATGCTATTTTCTCTATTTAAGAAGCTAGAATTGGGCACTCTCAGCCCTACGCGTATGAGCATCCAATTAGCCGATAGATCAATTAAGTATCCATTAGGTATCATTGAGGACGTGTTAGTGAAGGTCGACAAATTCATCTTCCCAGTGGATTTTGTCATTCTTGATATCGAAGAGGACGTCGATGTCCCTCTTATCCTTGGTCGTCCCTTCTTAGCCACCTCTCGAGCGGTCATCGATGTGAGTAATGGGAAACTTCTTCTTCGTGTGTGAGATGATGAGGTCGCTTTTTCCATAAACGAATCAATGAAAAATTCCTTAAAAAATGACGACTCTTGTTTTTTCTTAAACAAGATTAATGATGATTTTTCTCTTTACCTTTCAAATGTTTCTTCAAATGAATTTTCCGCATCTTTTTCTGAAAGTTTTCCAAATGTTTTTGAAGACATGGTTATGTCCGTGCAAATAAATTTTGAAAATCCGCCAACTTTTAGACAAAAAATTTTTGAAAATCTTATTTTCGAAAAAGAAACAGTTTTAAAAAATTCTTACGATGAACCACCCAATCTTGAACTCAAACCACTTCCCGATCATCTTAAGTACGTTTTTTTAGAAAAAAAATTTGAAATTGCCCGTTATAATCTCGGCCTCTCTTTCTCAATCTGAGAACGATCAACTGATCGAAGTGCTACAAAAGCATCGCCGAGCTATAGCATGGCAAATTTCAGACATTTCTGGTATAGGCCCCTCCTTCTGCACCCATAAATTTTTTGTTGAAAATAACTCTAAAACTGTAATCCAACCACAATGTCGCCTTTATCCAAATATGAAAGAGGTCGTGAAAGGAGAGGTTCTTAAGTTGTTAGATGCGGGGATAATTTATCCGATTTCTGATAGTAAGTGGGTTAGTCCAGTTCAGGTTGTGCCTAAGAAGGGTGGGATCACAGTTGTAGCAAATGAGAACAACGATTTAATTCCGACTAGGACGGTAACGGGATGGAGGATGTGCATCGATTACCGTAAACTAAACGATGCCACTCGTAAGGATCACTTCCCCCTCCCCTTTATTGATCAAATTTTAGAACGATTATCCGGGCATAGTTTTTATTGCTTTCTCGACGGTCTCTCGGGGTATTTCCAAATCCCTATCGCACCCGAGGACCAAGAGAAGACAACATTCACTTGCCCTTTCAGAACGTTTGCTTACCGTAGGATGCCTTTCGGTCTTTGCAACGCACCAACTACCTTTCAACGGTGTATGTTGGCAATCTTCGATAAATACGTTGAAAATATAATGGAAGTATTTATGGACGATTTTTCTATTTTTGGTGATTCCTTTTCTTTGTGTTTAGAAAATCTAGCTAAGGTTCTAAAACGCTGTGAGGAAACGAACTTAGTGTTAAACTATGAAAAGTGCCATTTTATGGTGAGAGAAGGCCTAGTTTTAGGACACAAAATTTCTGCTAGGGGAATCGAGGTCGATCGAGCGAAGGTCGAGGTGATTGAGAAACTGCCGCCGCCTATGAATGGTAAAGCGATTAGAAGTTTTCTAGGGCACACGGGGTTTTATAGGCGCTTCATAAAAGATTTTTCAAAAATCACCAAGCCTCTAACCCAACTTTTAGAAAAAGATACCACTTTCATTTTTGATGATTCATTTTTATTTGCATTTGAATTAATTAAATCAAAACTTATAAATGCCCCTATTATGATCGCTCCGGTCTGGGATTTACCATTCGAAATCATGTGCGATGCGAGTAATTTTGCGGTCGGTGCGGTGCTAGGACAACGAATAGCTAAGAATTTCCATCCTATCTATTACGCTAGCAAAACGCTTAATTCAGCGCAAGAAAACTACACCACAACAAAAAAGGAACTCTTAGCTGTTATTTTCGATTTTGATAAATTCCGACCATATATTACTCTTTCTAAAGTTATCGTTTTCACGGATCACTCCACCTTGAAGTACCTCCTTTCTAAACCGGACGCCAAGCCGCGTCTTCTTCGCTGGATCCTCTTACTTCAAGAATTCGACTTGGAGATCCGGGATAAGAAAGGAGCGGAAAACTTAGCGGCTGAACATCTTTCTCGTCTAGAAAACCCCGAAATAGGTATTTTAAACAAAAAATTTCTTAGTGATTCTTTTCCGGATGAACAACTTTTAAATGTTTCCTCTTCTACCCCCTGGTTTGCCGACCTGGCCAATTATCTTGTGGCCCGCGTCCTCCCAAAAGAGTACTCGTCTCAGCAAAAGAAGAAATTCTTTTCTGAGCTGAAGTATTATTTTTGGGAGGACCCCTTTCTATTTCGCATTTGTGCGGATCAGGTGGTAAGAAGATGCGTTTCCTGGGAAGAAGGTTATAAAATTTTAAAGCATGTTCATGAAGGTCCGACTGGTGGGCACTATCAAGCAAATCGCACTGCTCACAAAGTGCTTAGTGCTGGTTTTTATTGGCCAAACATATTTAAAGACGCACAACATTTTGTGAGTGGGTGTGATCGGTGCCAGCGGACCGAAAACATCTCTAATAAAAATGAAATGGAACAAAATTATTTTCTCGAATGCGAGGTTTTTGATCTGTGGGGTATTGATTTTGTAGGTCCATTTCCCTCTAGTTTAGGAAATAAGTATATTCTAGTCGCAGTAGATTATGTTTCTCGGTGGGCAGAGGCCCAAGCTTTTCCCACCAACGATTCTCGCGTGGTTATTTCATTTCTTAAAAAATTATTTACTCGTTTTGGTTTTCCTCGGGCGATCGTTAGTGACAGGGGAACTCATTTTTGCAATGCTCAGCTCGCTAAAGTTTTAGCTAAATATGGCGTTACGCATAAACTATCCACCGCTTATCACCCCCAAACTAACAATCAGGTCGAAGTAGTCAATCGCAAAATTAAAAGAATTTTGAAAAAAACTGTCTCTACTTCTCGTAAAGATTGGTCGTTAAAGGTTGACGATGCTCTTTGAGCTTATCGGACAGCTTACAAAACCGCTATCGGTTGCACTCCTTTTCGATTAGTCTATGGAAAATCATATCATCTCCCCGTAGAAGTAGAACATCGTGCGTACTGGGCGCTAAAATTTTTTAATTTCAATCCGCACTCGATCGGTGAGCATAGAAAAAATCAGTTAAATGAACTCGACGAGTGGCGAGCAAACGCTTATGAAAACAACAGAATATATAAAGAACGCACAAAATATTATCACGACAAGAACCTTCGCCACCCTAAAACGTTTAAACCAGGCGATCCGGTTCTTCTTTTTAATTCGCGTTTACGTCTTTTTCCGGGAAAACTCAAATCTCGATGGTCTGGACCGTTTACGGTAAAGCAGGTTTTTCCATACGGCACTGTGTT
The DNA here is from genome assembly GCA_033032865.1 of Dactylorhiza incarnata. Classification (NCBI taxonomy): domain Eukaryota; kingdom Viridiplantae; phylum Streptophyta; class Magnoliopsida; order Asparagales; family Orchidaceae; genus Dactylorhiza; species Dactylorhiza incarnata. Next base: position 12,674,783 of record JAWHQI010000035.1, read on the forward strand.
AATATCGCACCCGAATAAGGGTGAATTTAAAGTGAATGGTCATCGATTAAAGCTATACTTTTCTAATGATTTGGTATCCCCTGAAAAGGAACAACTTTTATTTATTTCATGATTGTTATCTTTATTTTTTCTTTTTCGGAACAATGTTTTTTTTAAAACTTTTATGATAGGACATCGTATTATTATTATTATGAAACTTTTATTATTCGAACACTTTGTATTAAATAAGAACAATCTTGGGATCTTGCCCAAGTTCCTTTCCTGCATTTCTTTTGGTATTGTGTTCTTCCTCCCGGTGGCCCAACTACTGCAAGTTCGCGATCGCCGCTCCAACGTTGCTGATTTCACGAAGGATTAAGTCAAGCCTGCTATTGATCAAATAAATTAAAGCACAAGCATGGAGGAGCAACATCCGCCTTCAGCCTCACAAACCCGGGGAAGTCCTGTTCTTTTATTTTTACTTTACTGCATTTTCTAGCCCCCTCTCCTCTTTCTCTTTCCCTTTTCATTGAGGGCAATGAAAAATCTAAGCATGGGGGAGGGTTTTGTTAATTTCTTTCTTCTTTTTTCCTTTCAAAAAATTGTAAAAAATTTACTATAGAAGTACTATTTTTCTTCTTAGCTTTATCAAAAAATCCAAAAAAAAAAAAAATTTAAAATCTATTTGAGAATCAAAATTTAAAATTATTTCCTATCTTTATTTCTATGCGTATTTTAGTGGTGTGCATGCCCGAGCGGTACTTTAGTTCTAAGTAGAATTTCTTTGAAACGATTTTCTAAATCTATTATTTTTGCATATTTTAGTTTTACTATTTTCTAATTCATAAATATAGGCATCCGTTTTTTACGTTCTAAGTTAGCAATTTGTGGTTTTTCTTTTTATTCGGCTTAGTTGCATACGAATGGTTGCTAGATAATATTATCTATTTTCATGAAGGGGTAATTCTTTTTTGGTGTCTAGAACTTGCCTCAAGCGACTCTCGAAGCATTTGCACGGTTCTTCACAAACTTTAGAAATGATTTAGGCCACCTTTTGACCCGTTTTGAGCTTATTTGCCCACCCAAAAATTTTACCGTTGCTTAAACAATTTTGGGCCATTTTTCCGTTCCTTTTGTTCACCTCCACCAAATTTCACCAAGGCTAAAATTCCCTTCCCAATCGCACAAAATTTTTGAGCTAAAATTTCATTTGTGATAGGATTTTCTTGTGTTTTGGTGACTTGTTTTTCTTGCATATTTTGGTGAAAAGGAAGAGAAAAAAATATTGAAAAATTTGGAGAAAAATTGAGAACATGTTACAAAGAAAAGAAAATTTCTTGTTGGCCAAGTTCAAAAAATATACATATATATTGTTGAAAAAATTATTGTGATGGCCTATTCAAAAAGATGGAATCATCTCATTTGCCCCTTTGTCTTTTGTTTGGAAGAATCATGAAAAAAAAATCCTATGTTTATCATTTTTTTAGCTCATCCTTGGTTTAGTGTGCTTTTGACCGCCACGTTTATCTTTTGCTATTCCATATCCTAATCCTTTACCTAAGCCAAGTTAAATTACCTATAAAAGTACTTTTGATCTTTAGAACGTGTCGCCAACTCGTGTAGTGGAGAGAGTGTGCACGGGCAAGCCTATGGACACCATCATTGATGGATTTCTTTGGAGGTTATCTTGACGTGATTATGAGGTAATTGTTATTTTAGCAACCTAGTAGTTTGTTCAATGCGCCATTTATTTAGAAACTCTACTATTGTCTTTCTTACCTTCTTAATTTTTGGATGCTTTATTTTAAGAATTTTGAAATGTGTAAACCTTCTTTATGTTCTAGTAAAATTTTTAGATTTCCATTTTCAAGTTTTTTATTTTTGGACTTCTCACCTTACTAGTTGCTAGCATAGAAGTTAGGATAGTTTAATTTTTCATGTTTTGATTTTCTTTTTTTTTGAAACTCCAAGTTGGTTGTCATCTCTCCTTCCAATTATAATTCCATTTGCTTGGGGACAAGCAAACTCTTAAGCATGGGGGGATTTGATGACTAGTTTTTAGTCATCGTTTTTAGGTTAGTTTAGTATAAATTTCCCTAGGTTTAATTATATTTTCTTTGCATTTTATGTTTGTTAGGTTTCAATTTCTTTTCTTATATAAAACTAATGTTGTTATTTTATGTTTGTTATATTTTAATTTCTTATCCTTATATTTTATTAACTAATTTGATGTTTTTGTTTCATGTTGTAGGATGTGCAGCCTCCTCCATTGGGTGCAGCCTGATTCCTTGATGCAACCGGCCACCTTGAAGCCTCCATTTGGTGTAGCCCGAGCCCAACCAAGCCACCCGAGCCTCCCCATTTGGTGCAGCCCGACTCCTTGGTGTAGCACAATCCTATTGATGGCCGAACCCCCACTCTCTCTCCCCTTTTTTAATGTTCATCCCCATTTAAGTCTCATACATCCCCCCTCTCTCTACCATTTTCTTTTTTATGTTTCTTTTAAATAAAATGCATGCATGAAGCCCTCTCTCTCTCCTCCCATTTAATATCATGCATGCATTTTCCCATGCACATGGCCGCCCCCCCCCCCCCCCCTTGTGTCCCTCCATCTCCTCTTCTCTCTAGAATCTCCCCCCTCATCTATAAAAGGAACCCTTGTCTCAAGCATTAGGAGGTTGGAAGTTGGAGAGGAAGTGTAGTGCTAGTAGTAATCTTGTCTTAAAGTGTTTTTCCCTTGTTGTAATCTCTCTTCATTGTTGTAAACTTTTTTAGTAGTAATCTTGTTTTTCTTTTTATTGTTGTATTCCCTTTTTATATAACTAATGAAAATGCATTCTCCTTATTTCGTTGTTATTTCCTTTTCAAATATGCGTAGCTAAATTTTCTTTAGCATTCGATCATGAGGATCCATGAAATGAGAAGAGATTTCTCTTTATTTCTTAGTTTTATTTTTGTTAAATTATTTCTCGATCCTTCGTTGATTTATCTCATGTCGACTCCGTATTTTCGGTATACGGTGGTAGGCATTTGATCTCATTTCATAGAAGTCGAGAGACTCGTTGATTTGAAAGATCATTCAAAGAAGGAAGGAGTTGCACGCAATCGTAGAGATAGGACGACGTAAATCCTCCGGATTGGAGTCAAATCCAATAGTGCGGTTCATTTCGTTAATGCGACTTTAGCCCTTTTGATTTGCAAAGAGATTTCGATCAAAACATCTAATAGTTAGGAGATTTAATGCACTAGCGAGATTATTTCTTATTTTCGGATCCGTCACGGTCTAGAACGATTTACAATCATAAAACTTAATTTTTATCTCTCTTATCTCTTTTCATGGTGAATCATTGATTGAATGCTATCTTAATAAATCTAAATTTATCGTCTTCAATTTTCATTAGTTTGTCTTTAAATTTTCAACCACAACAATCGTACGGTAGGATAGTAGTTGGAAGCGTGAGTAGTAATACTTGACAGCCCCGTGTTTTAAATATGACCTTGGTACTACGGTTCGATAGGTACACTTGCCTTTTCAGATTGATCGTAAATTAATCACCAGCAGTAGATCTGGCAACACACCAGAAGCTGAGTCGTTGCACAACAACAAAGGACATTTGGGACTTCTTAGAAGTCCTCATGGAAGGGTCAGAGGAAGACTTTGAAGAAGAAGTATGCATCAGAGCACCAATGACTACTTCAGACAGTGAATCCAAAGATGAAGAATGCTCTGGAGCAGGAGAAAGAATAAGAGCACCCTTGACTCTCACAAACTGTGACTCTGAGGATGAGGAAGTTTGTGGGTTGATGGCTCTATTAGATGAAGAAAATCATGAATCACATCATGATCAGGTATGCATTACTCACATAACTTTACTACATGCTTCAATCAACAAAACCAAGAGTGCATCAGGTGCTTGTACATCTTCTGAAGATGATGCAGAAAACTGCTCATCATGCAACAATAAGAACCATGCTCATCTAATAGAATAGTTTGGTGATCTCTTGGAAGCTCTGAGAAAGAGCAAGAAGCTTGCTAAGAAGCAAGCTAAGCAGCTAGAATCACTCAGGCCCATTGAGGTTAAGATGAAGAAGGAAATGGGTATGTCCCCTAATGAGGGCACCAACTCCTGTGAGCTCAACAAAATCATAAATAAGCTTTATGATGAAAGAAGTCGGAGGGAAGAACTCATTAAGAGACTTAAGAATGACCTTCTTAATGAAAGAAGATTGGTGGCTCAACTCTCTAAGCCCAAAACTTTGATGCCCACCATTGACACCTTCTCCTCCTATGGAAATAGGAGGGGATTGGGTTACAATGAAGGGGCAATAGATGATGGGAATGGAGAAAGGGGAAAAACTAAAGCAGAGCCTCTCACCATCTTTCAGAAGGTAGTGCTTCCCTCAAATAGGTATGATCAGGACAGTGTCCATGGTCACTGGATGAATGGAAGCTCCATCAGTCATGGAAATGCTCCTGACTATGGAAAGAGAAAGGGCATGGTGATGAGTGCATTAAAGGCTCCCCATGAGGAAATTCAAATGGCCGATCATGGACCATTTGTGTTTGGTGCCCCATCCCCCACTCTCAAGGATAAAGGTGCAACATCTTCTCAATCTCTTCCAAATAAGAAGCAGACTAGTAGCCCCAGTATGATCAATTCTCACTTGAACATATCTGATGTCATCAACACCATGTCAGCTATCAAGCTGACATCTGTTGCTGACAAATAGATAAAGTCAAGAAGAAACAATGATACTAGAGCAGCTAGTCAGCTCTTGGCTGAGAGAGATAGGAAGAATGTTGATGCCTTCTCTACTGAACATACTTCAAAAATTGTTCAGAAAAGAAGGTACAACATCCATGAATGTTGGTATTGTGGAAAAGTGGGACACTTTGCCATTGACTGTTGGCACAACCCTAGTGTGCCTAATGCAAAGGAGAGACCTCCTGGAAGGGCAGTGGTGAGTAGAGGGATTCCTTATTATGCTAACAAGAACCTAGGACCCAAGTCACCTTGGGTTCCTAAGGGATATTAAATCTGTCTTGCAGGGTAGTCCATTTAGCCATTAAAAAGCAAAGATGGCTAATGGACAATAAGTACTCCAGGCTCAAATCTGGACTAAGAAAAACTCACCATATACCAAGGTGCACTAATCTAGGGGGAGCTAGTAGTAAAGATAAGTGGACATTCCATCGAGGGGGAGCCACTAGCTCAATGAGACTTAAAGGCCAAGGTGATGGTAACCATGTTAATGTTTAACACATAAACTCATCTTTATCTAATATTGTAAAAGTAATTTTCAAAAACCATATCGTTGGAATGATGATTGGTATCGTTGAAATGACCCCTCGACATCGAATTTGCATCACGATGATATCCACTCGTCAACAGACTCTTAATTAGGCCTAAGCTCAATCATTACAGCTAAACTCGAGTTAGTCAGACATTTAATAAATGACACTTCAACTTCCAACTCGGACACTATAAATAAGGTCAAATGTCTTAAGATTAAAATTTGAAAGATATGTCACCTCTGTTATCAATGATCTAAGAAGGGAACTGTCTGCTGAAATGGCAACCCTAAGTAATGATGTGAAAAATCTACATGAATTCACTGCCCGTACTCACAAGGGTATATCTAACCTAGGGGCTAATCAGTCAATGATTGTCGGCAGCATAGAAAAGGCCTACATTGCATCCACCAAGAGGATGACTGAACATAAAAATGATCTCAAGGAAAGTCTAGATCAACACAATAAAGATCTAGATAGTCATCTGCTTGAAACCAAGAATCACTTGGAAGCAGGAATCCACATGCTCAAGAACAAAATACTGGCATCCGAGGAGAATCTCCACAGAGGGATATCTGAAGAAGTAATAAAGGGGGAGAGATCAATGATAAAGTCTAGTAGTAATTATGCCATCTGGACCATAAACACCATCAGGGAAGCAATGAATCTCCCTCCTCTATATTATGATAAGCCTGCTGAAGAGCAACATACATATATTCCTGATACTGAAAAGGGTAAGGAAAAGGAAGCACTAGAAGATGAAGAAACAAAAATGAGAAAGAGAAAGTACAGGGAAGAAATGGAGAAAAAGGATAACTATGAAAGATGGAGTCCCACATCCAGGACCATTATTCTAAAGGCATGGGAGCAAGTAAAAGTTAACAAAGGTGAAAGATACAATGTGTACAGTCCTCAAGAATTGGCTAAGCATGAAGATCAAGAAGAAGTAAGGAGAGAACATGATGCGTATTCGGCAAGTGCACCGGTCGCTGTCAAGTAATAAAATTGGGAATAGCTTCCCCGAATATCGTCTCTCAAGGAATGCAGGTTCTGGTGAACGAAACATGTGGTGAATCGATTGTTATACGAGCGAACAAAGGAAAAATAAGGGTATTGATTTTGGGTTTCCTAAGCTAGTGCAGAAAAGAGAGACGCGGGTCAAAACTACGCTTCGCAAGGCGAGGTGGGTGCAGCGGCCGCGATGCCGTGCTTCGGGAGGTGCGTGGACGGAAAATAACTATGACAAGTGAGGGTTGCACACACCTCTTCTCCAAGCATCACCACTAGCAATTGCTAGGGCTTCACACACAACGAATCTCAGAAAATCACAGCAAGGAAAGTGCTATTCTCGCACTACCGCATCATTGCACAAGAACATCACAAAAGGTTTATAACATAAAGCTAAATGATAGTTCATTACAACAACACAAGGAAAAGCACCAACAAAAAGTTAGAGAAGACCAATAGGAAGAAATCACCGCGTCTTGGGTTCTCGGTCGGAATGAGAGGTTGTCGGGCTCTCTCCGGACTCGGCCCTCAGATGGTGTGCTGATTCGATGGAGGCTGTCACCGCTCCAACGACCTACATCTCTTCTATGGCTTCCCACGATAAGGAATGCTTGAGCACTTGGCGGAGGATGCTTGCTACCACTCCCGAATGGAAGGATGGTGGTGGAGAACGCCGGAAAATGGCCTATTTGGTGGTGGAGGTGAAGGAGAAGCCCTCAGACCTCAAGAACGGCGAGAAGGACCTAATTTCCCGCTCCTCTCCCCCGTCTCTCTTCTGCCTGCGATGTAACCTGCATTTTTTGCTAAACAGGCAGAAAAATGGTCACGCACGGTCGAACGCACGACCGTGCATGGACCATGCGTTATTAAATGATAAAACTAGACTTGAGGAAGACACTGCGCCGCCCGTGCGATTTACTCACGCACGGGCAAATCCGCCCGGGCGTCAAAACGCACAGATAAATTCAGAAATGACACAAACTCAGAGAACACAGGCCAACCGTGTGTTTTACACACGCACGGGCAAATCTGCCCGTGCGACAAAACGCACGAGCAAATTCAGATTGCTCATTTTCTGCCCAGAAGGTATCGCACGACTGTAATCGTCCGTGCGCCAAGGGAAACGCACGACCGTGCATTTCACACAGTCATGAATTCTGGGAGAAAACTGGATCTACGATAATCCGGCTACCTGCACATAAGAAGAACAAGCTGGGAATACACCTTCAACACCAGATAAACATAGAGAAATGGAAGATGAGCACCATGTGCTTACCCCCAATAACAAGGAGCGCAATTGCACACCGAAACGGGCCTAATAGTGCACCTAGCAGGGAATAGTGAATATGAATGAAAACGTGCCTAAAGTGTGGTGCAAAGACTAGATAATCGGCATAGATGAGTCCATAAATATATATATAAATGAGACTCATCACACCCCCAGACTTAACCATTTGCACGTCTCGGGCAAACTACTTAGCCCTCCTGTCGGAACAATTGGATGTTAGCGTGAGTGTGAGCGGTAGAGACCAATGCGAAGTCGCATGCGCACGTGCATAGAAATACGTTAGAACAGAATTAAACTCAAGATTATATCTAACTATTTCTAGAACAGTGGTTTGAAATTTATTTTACTTGGATGGTGAATCCTGGTGAATCTTTCGGTCGCGCAAAAGGGAAAATAGCGTGACTAATGAGTAGAGTATTACTCGAATCGAAGCTGGGGACAAACTCCTAAGAAATCCATCAAAGTCGGTGTCGATAGGCTTGCACGTTCGCACTCTCTCTACTGCATGAGACGACTCGTATCTAAAATTAATAGGACTTATGGGTTAGAATTGGGCTTAGGTTGAGTATAGGCTAGGTAAGTAGAAGGACGATGGGAATCGCATTCAACACAACCTGAGCACTCAAGAGAATTACAATCACCAATACAAAATTTTCAAGAATTACACAACACCCCCAGACTTCAACTGAACACTAGGTGCGTGCTAAGCCAATCATACTTTTTGCCTATGTCGAGAAAATGTAATTGAAAGTTCTTTTTGAACAAAATTTTTTTCTTTTTCTATTTTTCTCTCTCGACAGAATTTCTTTTGTAGGCACAATAAAAACCTCTCCTTCAGCTTTTTCAAAGCTATCATACAACACGGAGATGACACCAAACATGATAGATAAATAAATTTCTTTCAGCTTACTTGTTGGTGCGAAAATGGGCTTGGTCGTATGGCTTTGGTTAAATTTTAGTGGAGCTAAACAAGGAGGAAGGGTAGGCTCACGTGGGCTTGCAACGGTGATTATATATGTAAGGATTTCAAAAGCACAACCGGATCAAGAAATGGCCTATATCACATTTTATGACGAGTACTTCACGCAATCGTTTTGAGAGTCGCCTAGTGCAAGTTCTAGCCACCGAGAAAGGTTGTCCTTCCTTCCGACCCTAGTAATAAACTACTACTAGTCTAGCTACACTCGACCTTATGTTACCGTTGGATTCACTGGATTCACCACTAAAGTAACATAAATTGCAGCTACTATAATAGAAATACTTAAATTATAATATTGAATTTTATTCTGCTCTAATCGAATTTCTAGGCATGACGGGAGCACTTGACTAGAGCACTACTCGAGTCAACATTTTTCTCTACTCTTCACTCAGACGCTAACAATCCAATTCTTACGAGCGGGGAACCTCGCAGCGATACCCAATAAGTACGCGTGATCGAGTGTGCGTGAACTAGGTGCAAGGGTATGCAATATGTGCAACAAAATACAAATCCTAACTCATCACATTCTAACATGCCATGCAAAGTGTGTGCATGTGCACTGATCACTCTCTCCCCCAGACTTGATCAAAACTAACTAAAATAACCGATTCAGAAATAAGTAAGAGAGGGGTAGAGTTGACCTATGCTCATAGAAGAGCATGCCAGAAGTGCGGTAGTCCCAACATTAATATTTTTCATACTTTCCTCATCCTCCACAAGAGAGCATCCGCCTACAATGTTAGCAAAACAGAAATAGTAGTGCATAAAAGGAATTAAAAAGCAGACGGAACCGGGTGGTTCCCATGGGTTGTCTCCCAAGAAGCCCTTTTTTTAACGTCCTTCAAGGTGGACCAAATTCCTGTATTAAAGTTCGATAGCAGCAGTTAAAGAGATTGTTCCAAACTAAAATAAGAACGACCAACACAGCAAAGAGACAAAAAAGAGCACAAAATCAAACCGAAGAAGCACAATCACAACCCCGAGACCCCATCATGCATCAGCTGTATGCTGATTTGTGGTGGTTCTCCCCAGCTACGCGAGATGGGAGAGAGGTGAAGGCTTTAGGGCCCAAGGAGGATGTCTCCCCCTTGCCCCTAACCTATTTCTTCTCGCGCCGGAGGGCAAAAGAGCGTGCTTCACGCAGCAGTTTTTCTTGCCTCAGCTTCTCCACAGTTGGAGAGCGCCAACGTTGATAACTGGCAGAATTTCCCGCCTTGGTGGTGGGTGGCTTCACTTCCATTGCCGCCGTGGCAACCGGATCAGCCCAATGGACCTGCTTAAAATGTTTACATTTGTTACTTTGACTTGGGCAAATTTTCATAAGGCGCTTTATTCCGCCTTCTCCCTCGTCATTCAATATTCTGGTCGCAGTGCTGTCTCTTGCCTCCTTCCCCTCTTCCGTCACAACTTGCAACTTTTCTTCATTCTCTGCTCCTTCTGGCGATTCTGTTCTTTTCTCGGCTTCTGCATCACTGGATGGTTTCTCAGTAAAAACAAGGGGGAGTGGATTACTGCTTCTGATACAATCTTGGGGCAAGTGGAGGGCGTCACCTTAAAGGGTAAGACAACACAGCCCTTAGAAAAGTCTAAGGTGGCGCCGCTCTCTTTTAAGAACAGTACTCCCAAGATGGGAATGGATTGATTCAGACTTGGTCCCAAGACTTGGAAGTCGGCGACTACCACCGTCCCTTCAATTGTACTTCCACATTCCTGACCTCTCCCTCAGCCTTAACTATAGTACCATTAGCAAGCACTAGTGACTTCCGTTCATCCGTATCCATTTTAAGTTGCAGTTTAGCAACATCCTGCAAAGCGAGGATGTTGCGAGATGAACCGGAGTCACATAGGGCTGCTGTTTCAGTATTATTAATGGAGCATGGGACTACCAATTCACTTAGTTCACCTATTCCCGCGTCGGAGAGACTCTTCCCTTGGTTAATTGGATTTTTTTCGGTATTACTGGGAAGGGTCCCTTGCGCATACTCATTAGCACTGGAGCCAGTTGGCCCACTTGCATCTCCAAGTTACGCATGGACGCGGTTTGGTTCACCATATTATTGTTGGCGACTTCCATACACTTTTCCACCAACTCTTCCAGATTACTTTTCTTGGGGACTGGGGCACCTTGATTATAACCCGGCTGAGGTGGCCTTGGTTGACTTCCGGATGCTTGAGCATCGTATTGATGCTAGCCCGGCTGCCATCGTTGGCCTGCAGCATTTTGGTTCCATGAAAAATTGGGGTGATTTCTCACACCCGGATTATACACATTTCCGTAGGGTGCCCCCTTAGCTTGATTTCCAACGAAATTCACAGATTCATTTAAACTTAGCTGAGATAATTCACCTGATAGCCCGCTACCTGGGCACTCGTATGAGTGGTGACCACCGCCTCCACATCCTTCACATGTAATGTTATACGCGGGCGCAGCAGCGGGAGGTAGTGAATCCACCACGAATAGTCCCCGAGCGCTTCTAGGCGCATTTCTCCCCGCAGTCCAGAATGTGCTGTGGGACGCAGTGTCCTGCAGAATTCTGAGAGCTTCCTCGGGCATGTGGTTCATCAGGGTTCCTCCTGCAGCAGCGTCAATCATCGCCCGATGGTTGGGCTCGATGGCGAAGTAGAAGGTCTCCACGATGTTCCACGGCTGGAGCTCGTGATTTGGGCATTTGCGCAGGAGGTCACCAAGATGCTCCCAAGCTTCTGCGAGGGTTTCCTGCTCAGCTTGCTGGAAGGTGGCGATCTCGCGCCGAAGGCTCACAATCTTGTCCACCGGGTGGAATTTGGCGAGAAATTTGGACGCGAGCGCATCCCAAGTGGCAGCAGTTCCTGGAGGGATAGAATGAAGCCACACCTTGGCTTTGTCCCGCAATGAGAATGGAAACAGTCTCAACTTGTCTGTTTCGTCAGTGATTCCTGCATACCTGAAGGTACCGCAAATGTCGGCGAACTCTGCCAAGTGGAGATGTGGGTCTTCATTGGGCATCCCAGAGAACTGCGCGTTGTTATGGATGATATTCAGGATGGCGGGCTTGATTTCAAATTGATTGTTCATGATGTTAGGCCCAAATCCTGGATACACACTCCCAGCTGTAGGAGTGGTGTAGTCTCTCATGGTCCTAGGTCTCGGCCTGACCACCTCCTGCTCGTCCCTTAGATGGTTTTGCCCCACATGGGGTACTCCAGGATTCATCTCCTGCTCGTCCCTTTCGCTCTCGGCACAACTCCAGGTTCCGTATTATCTCCTATAGCCACTTGCACGACTGCAGCACGCCTCAGTGTGCGCGCAGTGCGTTCAATCTCAGGATCGAAGGGTACTACTTCCCTTCCGGCTTGTCTCTGCATACACAAGAGAAAACACAAAGAAAAATAAAATAAAAAACAACTGCTCCTATAACAAGGACTCACAACACAAAGCGTTACATGCCTGCATTCCCCGGCAATGGCGCCAAAAACTTGATGCGTATTCGGCAAGTGCACCAGTCGCTGTCAAGTAATAAAATTGGGAATAGCTTTCCCCGAATATCGTCTCTCAAGGAATGCAGGTTCTGGTGAACGAAACGTGTGGTGAATCGATTGTTATACGAGCGAACAAAGGAAAAACAAGGGTATTGATTTTGGGTTTCCTAAGCTAGTGCAGAAAAGAGAGATGCAGGTCAAAACTCCGCTTCGCAAGGCAAGGTGGCTGCAGCGGCCGCGATGCCGTGCTTCGGGAGGCGCGTGGACGGAAAGTAACTATGACGGGTGAGGGTCGCACACACCTCTTCTCCAAGCATCACCACTAGCAATTGCTAGGGCTTCACACACAACGAATCTCAGAAAATCACATCAAGGAAGTGCTATTCTCGCACTACCGCATCATTGCACAAGAACATCACAAAGGATTTATAACATAAAGCTAAATGATAGTTCATTACAACAACACAAGGAAAAGCACCAACAAAAAGTTAGAGAAGACCAATAGGAAGAAATCACCGCGTCTTGGGATCTCGGCCAGAATGAGAGGTTGTCGGGCTCTCTCCGGGCTCGGCCCTCAGATGGTGTGCTGATTCGATGGAGGCTGTCACCGCTCTAACGACCTACAGCTCTTCTATGGCTTCCCACGATAAGGAATGCTTGAGCACTTGGCGGAGGATGCTTGCTACCACTCCCGAATGGAAGGATGGTGGTGGAGAACGCCGGAAAATGGCCTCTTTGGTGGTGGAGGTGAAGGAGAATCCCTCAGACCTCAAGAACGGCGGGAAGGACCTAATTTCCCGCTCCTCTCCCCCATCTCTCCTCTGCCTGCAATGTAACCTGCATTTTATACTAAACAGGCAGAAAAATGGTCACGCACGGTCGAACGCACGACTATGCATGGACCGTGCATTATTAAATGATAAAACTATACTTGAGGAAGACGCTCCGCCGCCCGTGCGATTTACTCACGAACGGGCAAATCCATCTGTGCGTCAAAATGCACAGATAAATTCAGAAATGACACAAACTCAGAGAACACAGGCCAACCGTGCATTTTACACACGCACGGGCAAATCTGCCCTTGCGACAAAATGCACGAGCAAATTCAGATTGCTCGTTTTCTGCCCAGAAGGTATCGCACGACTGCAATCGTCCGTGCGCCAAGGGAAACGCATGACCATGCGTTTCACACGGTCATGAATTCTGGGAGAAAATTGGATCTACGATAATCCGGCTACCTGCACACAAGAAGAACAAGCTGGGAATACACCTCCAGCACCAGATAAACATAGAGAAATGGAAGATGAGCACCATGTGCTTACCCCCAATAACAAGGAGCGCAATTGCACACCGAAATGGGCCTAATAGTTCACATAGCAGGGAATAGTGAATATGAATGAAAACGTGCCTAAAGTGTGGTGCAAAGACTAGATAATCGGCCTAGATGAGTCCATAAATATATATATATATATATATATATATATATATATATATATGGGACTCATCAGAACACAAAAGAAATAAGCAAGCAGGAAGAATTCCAGCTGACACTCCTGAACCTTTAAAGTATCATCCTAAATTGGTTGAGTACTTCATCAGGCATGCTGATAAGGGGCAGGAAGGCAGTGCCAAGAAAGCTAAGTGTGATGCTGATATGATAGCACCAGAGATATAGATGGCTAAATCTTCAAGGGGGCTAAATATAGAAATGTCAAAACCTTTGAAAACATTTGGCACTATTTATAAATGAAGTAATATTTGTCAAAATTCCGTGTTCACTCAGTTTTAGCTGAAATGTCATCACTATATGCTTATCTGCTTGAAATGTTAAACCTTTTATGAGAATGGCATTTATCATTGAGTGGGTTATGACTTCTTCAAATAAGGGGAGATTGTTGGGAACAGTGCCCATCAATGTTCCTAATTTGAAGAAGTGCTGAGCTCAATGATAAGTGCAAGTTGTATTTAATGTTCCATCTAGCTCATGCTTGCAGAGATAGACAATATGTCAAGTACTTTAGTTATTTCAGTAAGTACTATATCGTCAAGAAGAACTGGAGCTGTCATCGACAAAGTATGCTTGTCATCCTGATGATGAGCAAAGCAAACGCTGAGACTTAGCGTGTTCGTCTAACGCAGAAGGAAGATCATCGACCGCTGAGACATGGTGTGTTCATCAAACGCTGAGACTTGGCGAGTCAGTCGACCGCTTAGGCTTAGCAAGATCGTCGAACGCTGAGACTCGGCAAGACCGTTGAACGCAGAATGGAGTTCATCAAACGCAGAGACAGGACAGAAGATTGAAGCTCATCGAACGCAAAATGTTGTTCGTCGAACGAAGATTGTCTTTCGTCGAACACAGAGAAGAGTGAAGGCAAAAGAAAGAAATGTCGTCGAGAAGACGCGGTATCGTCGACTTCACCAAAGTGGCCTTGTCGTCGAGAAGAATAAACATCGTTGCAAAGAAGGCTTGTCGTCGAGAGAACAAAGTGATTACGATGACACAGTCAGAGACAACATATCGTCGTATATGCAGAAGCACCAGAATGTCTCGTATCGCCGAGATACCAACATCAGAGGCAGAAGCTAGAAGAATTGAAGGTCTACCTAAGCTCAAGGGATCGACAAACTCCTGTCGTCGAGATACTGTCCATGTCGTTGTAACAATGGAAATATCGTCGAGAAAGATTCAAATGTTGCGGACGCATTGTCAGCATTTAATGACGCTGCCTGATTGTCCAATCAGCGCGTGCTCTTAAGGAATGGGCGTCTGACATTAAATGACATCACATGTGACCGTTATGCGGCTCATCTATCCTATAAAAGGGAATAATGATGCCCTAGAAAAGTGAGCTCTGAAGAAAAAGAAAAAGAATGAGAAAGAATCCCGCCGCTATACTTCAATAGAACAGTATTCTCGGCGGAGAAGAAGAAGATCAAGTAGAGAACAAGCATCAAGTGTTCTCTAAAGAATCAGTCATCTCCATCGATTGAAAAGTAGCCGATCAACACCAGGCCAAAGAAGTGAAGGCTGAAGAAGATCCAGTGCTGAAACTCCAAATCAAGAAGCATCTTCTTCAACCTAAAGAAGCCAATCTTCAACAGGCTAATATTGCCAATCTTCATCCGACAGAAGAAACAGTCTTTTTACTGTAAATTCTTGTAAATGCTTGCGGGCCTATTTGTCTAGCTTGAGGGCTGGAGAGCTGTGAGGCTTGAGGGCTAGGGCAGTGGACTTGCGGGTCCGACACCGTCTAGCTTGAGGGATGGAGACCTGTGAGGCTTGAGGGCCAGGGCAGAGGCTAGACTTGCGGGTCTGGCTAGGTAGGGCTTGCGGGCCAGATTGTCAAACTTGAGGGCTTGAGACCTGTGAGGCTTGAGGGCCAGGGCAGAGGCTAGACTTGAGGGTCTGGCTAGGTAGGGCTTGAGGGCCTGAGTGTCGATCTTGCGGGCTCAGGTGCAGTTGGGGCTTGCGGGCCTAGGCTATAGGACTTGCGGGTCTGTGGTGTAAGGCTTGAGGGCCTGAAGTTTTTGGCGGAGTTTTTCGAGCCTAGCACACTGCTAGGTAGGAGCAGAGGGAAAGAGGACTACTCAAGACACCCTGTCTTGAAGAACCTCTATAAGTTCCTGTGTGTTTTCTATGTTATGCTTTATAACTTATAGATGTTCTAACCAGAATTCAAGGACATCTAAAGGGGATAAAATAATCTGAAAAACCTATTCACCCCCCTCTAGGTGATAAGTTGACACCCAATAAACAACATTGTTTTTATTATTTTATTTATCCATCTCTTTTGAATCGTGTAGTAAATTTGCCTCGTGTTGGCGACTAGGTCTGGGTAGGGCATAGGGCAGAAATTCGCCTCGTTTTGGCGACTAGGTCTATGGTGTAGGTCTACGGGGTGCTCAAGGCCATATCTGGGGAAGGGTTGGCTAGAGCGGCTTGAGGCCGTATCTGGGGAAGGATCGGCTAAAGTCAACCGGTTCATGGGGATACGAGTCAGTATAGAAAACAAAATGAGTCTTCCATATTTCGCTTTGATTTCTAGCGTCATTGAAATCAAATTATGTAATCAATTTTATTAATAATAATCGTGTCTCTCTTTGTGTAATAAAATTGATTTGATCTTCATTTCTCTAAATTGTTTACTATCCTCTCCTTCATTATAAAACAATTTAGATCTTTATTCAAAATCACTATTTTGATCTCTTATCATAAGCAAGTTTTTCAAAATATAATATAAGTTTTTAAAACCCTTATCCCCCCCCCCCCCTTCTAAGGGCGCCTACCGATCCAACAAGTGGTATCAGAGCGATTTTATTCCAATCGGCTTAACAACCAGGAATAATGGCGTCTCATGATCTCCCTTCTATTAGTGGGGTAAATTTTTATGAAGAAGAAAAATCTCTTAAACCACCTTTATTCGAAGGGTGAAATTATAAAGGGTGGAAAGTTTTAATGGAAAAGTTTATTAAAAATTTAGATATCAATGCATGGGATATAGCGATAGTTAGACCAGCGGATGAATCAAATAAACAGGAACATCATCTAAATGCAAAAGGTTTAAATAGTATTTTATGTGCTTTATCTCACGAAATTTCAAAATTAATATATTGTTTTTCTAGTGCATACAAAGTATGGAAATTTCTTGAAGAAATGTATGATTCTCCATCTATAGGTATGGAACAAATGCAAGAAGTGGAGAACATACAAGATTGCACAAATGGTAAAGAAAGCTCCTCTCATGATGGATCAATGGAGTGCACATCAAATGGAAAAGAAGAAATCACATCTTTGGAAGAGGAATGCCAAATAGATGAAGACAACACAGGAAATTCGTGCTCAAATCTCACAGCATCCAAAAGCACTGTAAGGAAATCAAATCCTCCTATTGTTTGCAATTTTATTTCTACTTTACAATTGCTACAAATTACAAAGCGCAAAATTAAGAAATTAAAAATTGTGAATTGCAAATTGCACTTAGAAAATAAAGATTTAAAAGCAAAAGTTAAAGTAGAATCAAATTCTGATTTACCTAGCTTTACCCATATCACTTCAATTGAAAATACAAAACCTTGTTTTGATTGTAATGATATTAAGGAAAAATTTAAGGAACTTGAAAAAGAAATTATTTGTGTAAAAGAACATAATGAAAATTTATTTTTAGAAAATTCATCTTTGAAAAGTGATTGTGCTACATACCAAAATTATAAAATTGAGATCAAAGAGATGGACGAAACATTTGAGGAATTAAGAAATGACTATCAAAATAATATTGTCTCTATTGTTTCTACTCTTAAAAATAGCATAATAGCTTATAATAAAGCTAGGCATAATCTAAAGATCAAGAATGATGAATTAAAATCAAAAATCAACTTGCTTATGAAAATTGTAAATACAAATTCACAATATCGAACTATATCTAAAAACAATTTGAATATGAATATGACCATATTAACTAAGTTTAATAATGGGAGTAAGGAACATAAAGGATTTGTAAATCAAAATCACCATTATTTACAAAATCATGTTTCTCCCAACTTAAAAATAAATCTACACAAATTTCCTATGAACAACATTTTTAATAATCATTACAATCATAATCATCAATATAAAGATTATCACAATGGAAATTTCACATATAAGAATAACACTAAACCAAAGTTTGAATGGAGGCCCAAAATTAAAAATGAAACATTAACTTCACATGAAAGGACCCATTCATCACTAACTACCCACAAACCTACACGTTATATTTGGGTACCCAAAGGAACCACCACACTTGATCCCCTTTGGATACTTAAATCTCTTATTCATTAGGTATCACCAAATGCATGAAGTAGAATAATTTCAAAATGAAATATACAATTTTCTACTTCATGATATGCTTTAATGTCTTTTAATTTTGCTATTTGTTTTCTTATTTTTTTAAGCTATCATGTAATGGCCATCTTATATATTATTGGAAATATGATTTTATCTCTTAAAACTTAATGAGTTTATAAATCAAATTAATCAAAATTTATAATCTTATTTTTTATTTTGATGATCTATCTCTCTCTCTCCTATATTCATTGCCTATATATATCATATAAGATTCATATAAATTGAACTATAAATTTGCTATAAGATATGTTAATTAAATCAAGTTATTAGGCTATTAAGCTCTTTAGCCCTCATCAACCAAATTAGAGAAATAACATGATCTAAAAGAAAGATCAAGATCTAGAAGAAAGCTCAATTATCAATATGTTTTTGTTTGAATTATATGATGACAATTGATATTATAATAATTTACCATGGTTGGTGTATTATGTGTGTATTGTGATTTATTTCAAGTTTAGACCTTAGAATCATCTTGATATCAATAAGATCAAATCAAATAGAATCTTCACTTCATTCTAGGTCTATAAGTTGGAACACTATAAACTTTTGCATAACATTAATCTCAAACTTATCACACTAACATTGTCACCTAAAGAATATTTGTGTCTATGTTAGGCTTTGTATGTTTACCAAGATATATAGGCTGGGTATCTTCCTCTAGGGCTTATCCATAATATTCTCTGCAAAAACATCATCTCGTACTAATCATTCAAATCGTGCTTTATTCTAACTGATATCTTGTGCTTACATTTCCTATCATTTTCAACATACATTATATTAGAAAAATCAAAATGAAGATATAAGAAAATATATATCATGGCATGGTCATCTAATATAATAGTTAAAATTTGATTTTGTCCACTAAAAGCCTAAATGAAGTTTGCAAATCAAATTAAATCAAAAGTAAAAGTCAGTTTTTCATTTATAAATGACCAATCTATTATCAATAAAATCATGCATATATATTTTGTTCAATCATATCTTCTTTGTTTGCATATACTATAATATTAAGCTTAAATGGTTGTGCAAAACTCAAGAATTAAGGTTTAATGAATATTGAGCTTTAATGAATATGAAACCCATGTTCTAAAATTTTAACTTCCGCAACTTTTTGCAATTTCTTCTCGTTTCTTCACTTCAATAGACAGGTCTTACATTGCACAAACATAATTAAGCAAAATCGAAGTGAAATCGAAGAAAATCTAGGCCATATGATTTAAATAAGCACTCTCTGTGAGCTAACGCAGGCGCTAGGACCTAACACTGGCGCTAGCTCAAGTGTCCGATTTTCTGTAATTTTAAAATTCTAAAAAATCACTAAAAATATTTTATTTTATATGTACTACACATTTTTGCATTTCTGCCCATAATTGATTTTTGAAAAATTAAAATACAAATTTACAAAAGCCAAATTACAAAAAACATTTTTCTTACTTTGGTTATTTGTTTGATTTCTATTTCTATATGCAAAAATCAAATACAAATATATAAAACAAAAACAGGTATCAAAAAGTATTTTTTTATCTTATCATTTTCTATTTACATATATCTGGCGAAAGGGAGATTTGGGCTATCATCCCATCACATCTCCTAGTACCAGGCAAACCCCCGCACAGGGTAGACCTCAGGAAGTCTAAGATCAATCTTATGAGTTCAAACTGTAAATCAAAATTATTCTTCAAAATATCAAAAATACTGTATGGACTTCATTGAAAATCAAGCATGATTTAACCCACATCATTTAGACCTTCTACAATGTTACAATTCATCTTTTCAAACTACTTTGAACATTTTTTTATCATGCTTTGATATATCTACTCATTTGTGCATCAAAGTGTATTGTAAAAGTTGTGTAGAACTAAGCGTAACATGCCTCTAAGTATGAGGAAATGCTTTATGGTTGATAATGATACTAATTCACTCACTTATTTTGGCAAAGTCTACATGTGCTTTTAATCTAAGAATGCTTGCTTGTGTATTGTAATTGTACAATGAATTAAATTTGCACAAGTATCTTACCTACACTACATTTATTTGCACTCTTAAAATTAAGAAAAGTGGTTGTGCTTTCAAATTACATTGGTTTGCAAAATAAGTGTATTCAGAGAACTTTGTACAAAAAATAATCATGAAATAAATTGACAAAGATAACTCCACCAAGCACTACTTGAACCTCCTAATAAGTCTTAATAAGCGTTATGAGGTTGAGCACCTTGGAAAGAATAGTAAAGTGTCTTGTGCAAACCTTCATTTTTACACCACTTATTCTTAAGTACACCGGATCACAAAAAATCTATATTGATAAATAAAGTGTGTGATCCCCCAAGCACAACTTTGCACCCTGATAAGTCTTAATGAGCATTGTGTGTGCAAAGTACCTTGGTAGTTGTACATTTTTTTGTGTGCATAAAAGTGTGTGGAAGTAAAATTATTAGTGTTTTATTGTGCACATTACTCTACATATGTCTTGTATTTTTTATTAAATCATTTGTTTACTCTATTCAAAATACACTTATATGCACATCATTATCTTCCATAACACTTCTTCTCATGAGTATTGGATCCTAATGCTAATTCTATACTACTCTTTATATATAAATGCACTAGATAACCTAGCATGCTCTCTACAATGTTTTGTATGTTTTGAATTGGTGAACTAAAATAACATTGTAGTAATCTCTTTTTGATAACATTATTTCATGCTTGGTTACTTTATTATCAATCTTAAAGTTTTTAATTGAAAAATGATTTACAAAATCATCTTTCTTTTTGGAATTTAACTCATATATCTTCTTATAAATCATCATGATTGCAAAAAGGTGTTTCTTATATTTCTATAAGTCTTCCGCATCATCACCATGTATTTTTCACCTTGCGCTTTCATGCTTATATCAAAGTCTTAAATCTCAAAATTTCTTTTTTTTTAACAAATGGTAGACCTGCTTGGTAGAATTTATATTGGTTTTTCTGACACGAATATCATTTTTATGCTAAGCACTCCTCCAACAAGTGAAATATTGCTTACATTTCAAATCAAATTATGTTTTGAGTTCCTAATTGCTAAAATGATGTTCTTATTGAAGTCTTCCGCAATGCTAAAACTCTGATTTATTAATGGATTAGCTATGTGAGCTTTTTTTTTTTTAAAAAAATTCAAATAAAAATATAAACCCATAAGCTATGAACTCATCATTACATTCAAACGCTAAATGTTTCCAATAATTATTATCACATAACTTCATATCTCACCATAGCAGGGGCGTAGGGTTGTAGGCATTAGATAACCTAACCTCTAACTCATGTCTTGTCCTTAACTGGGGAGGGTTCCGGTGGGGCCTTGCGATGCACTGGGGGGAAAGAGTGCCAGGTTGAGTTTTTCTAGTGTTTGTATATGGGACTAACACCCCAACCTACGGCATGTATGCAGCTCCTCATGCCCATCCGTCACTTAGTACGGGGCTAGGGTGTAGACATATTGTCTGGGTAGAATGGTTACTTGGAAATCATTACCGTTTTTATGCTTAAAACTCTTATATAAAAAGGGAAAACTAACATGATAATATTGATTACTTGGCAAATGTTATATTGTTCATTTTAAGCTAAAAACTCTGATTTATTTCAATGAAAATTATTCTAAAACTCCTTATCATTTTCCTTCTCACTCAAAGCTCAATCATGTCTTTATCTTATTATCAAAACTTTTATGTGTTTTGCTTCCGTACCCACTTTTGCTAATAACAAAAGGGGGAGAACTAACATGAAAAATGAAATCCGCTATCCAAATAAAAACTAACATGATTAATTAAGAAGATAGCTTACATATTAGGGGAGCATTCACTTAGGGGGAGCATGTATTTAGGGGGAGCAATTATAAATACTACAATCGATAGTTATCCTAAGTCATCACTCTCTCACACAGACAAGTAGGTTTCATCATGCTTATATATTAATGCTCTGATTTATCATTAATGGATTTGTTATTATCAAAAGGGGGAGTTTGTTGGAACATGGTATTTCGCATCTCCTAGGTTTGAGAATAACAAATCCTATGTGTATTTGATCTTGTGTGGTTAAGTGTGTAGGAAAACAAGTCCACATGACTCAAGGATAACATAAGAATGTTGCGCCAAAATTTGAAGCCAAAATTTTAACATGCCCGCTAGCACCGGCGCTAGCGCTAGCGCTAGCTCTGATTTGAGAAAAGTTTGGAAACAGTTATGGAAGGTGCTAGCGCCAGGCGATAAGTGCTAACGCAGGCGGTAGCCGCTAGCGCAGGCGGTATCGGCTAGCGCCGACAGTAGCACAAAGCACAAGAGGAAGGCGGCCGACTTGCTTAAAATGAAGGATTCTCATGAGGAGAATATTGCCTAAACTGGGATAGCACCGACAATAGCGATAGCGCAGGTGCTAGCTCCAAGGCTATAAAAAGGACCCCTTGGATCCGTCTTCTTCATCCTCTCCCACTCCCAAATTCCAGAGCTTCGTGCCATATCATATAGAGGAAGGTTCAGAGAGATACTCCCACAAATCCATGAAGGCTTAAGGAGATCTGTGGAGAAGATTTTGTTGGGGAAATGATTTATCTTAACCCCTAGAATTAAGAAGAATATAAATTCTAAGTATGAAAAATTAGGCTAAGTAAATATGCGTCGAATAGTATTCGACGCAACGTAGAAATATAGTCGACATTTCTCTCAGAATGAGTCGAAGCAACTCTTAGAAGAATTCGACGTAATCTTAGTCGACGTACCTCTGACTTCTAGTCGACGCATCTAATGAAGTCGGCGCACCTTAGTCGACGCTCCTTCCTTATTCTCCTTTCGAAATTCAGCCAGGATGAATTCGACGCTTACGTCGAATAGTAATCGACGCACGTCGATATCTATAAGAAATTCAAAATCACGCCAGGTTCTTTCCTTCTTTCTGTAGATCTGATTTTTATGGAATGACATTATTCTTGTATAGCCGTTCTGAATCAGCCTTTCCTTCTATTTGATTCTTGGCTAATTTGATTAAAATTATTATGGATATTATTTGAAATCAGAATGAATTCCTTTCCTTCTACAGAAATATTCATTATGGAAACTCTTATCTCTTTCTAATTCTCTGTCTGCTAATTGATTATTCTCTTTTAAGCAATATATTTTAAACAGAGCTATAAATAAGAATGAGGTCGACAGAGAAAGAGAAGAAGTGATCCACCATATACATTTGAAAAAGAGGAAGAGCTCCCAAGTGAAAAGAGAGAAAGTTGAGAAAAGAGATAGTGTGCTGCAACAAAAGAAAAAACCTTCATCTTCTCCTTCTTCTTCTGAAGCCATTCTGCTGCAAATTCTGAAAGCTCTCACAAAAGAGAGAAAATCTTACAAATCTCCTTCTCACTATAGAAGAGAGATCATATTCACTATACTTGTGCTTCTAATCTTCTTGCTAGGAAGAAGATTCCTTCTTATATATATATTGTCTTCTATTTTTCTACTTGTTCTACTTCTTCTTCTCTTTCTATTTCATTCTCAAATATTGTAAAAGAGTTTTTAGAATCTCTCTTCAAAAAATTTAGTTGTACTGGTTCTAAGAGTCTCCTTTTGAAAAGACTCAGGCTGGTTCTAAGAGTCTCCTTATCAAAAGACTCAGTCTGGTTCTAAGAGTCTCCTTATCAAAAGACTCAGTACAAGTTAGTGAATTCCTACCAAGGGGGTAGAAGAGTGGACTACCCAAAGTTTGGGGAACCACTATATTTCCTTGTGTTGTGCTGTGATTTTCTTATAGTTATCTTTCTTCTTTACTTGCTTAATTCTTGTTGATGTGTGGGAAGCTTAAATTTGTGATCATTACACATATATATATATATAATTATTAACTTTGCACAAAAATATTTTTAAATCTCTATTCACCCCCCCCCCCCTCTAGAGAATTCTAGTGAGGTTAACTGTGCACTTTCAATTGGTATCAAAGCGAGATTGATCTAAAAAGGTTAACTCCTTGATCAAAAAGATCCTACCTCTTATATATATATATATTTATTTCTAAAAACTATTTTTTTATGGAACAAATAGAAGATTATGCTTCCACCAGATCACCA
Organism: Dactylorhiza incarnata; assembly: GCA_033032865.1. Taxonomy (NCBI): domain Eukaryota; kingdom Viridiplantae; phylum Streptophyta; class Magnoliopsida; order Asparagales; family Orchidaceae; genus Dactylorhiza; species Dactylorhiza incarnata. The sequence continues at coordinate 12,698,758 of JAWHQI010000035.1, forward strand.
ATGTGCAATCTTGAAAAGTTTGCAGTTTGGAAAACAAGAATTAGGATTTATATGAACTCTATTGATGAAGAACTATTTAATGCTATTTTGACAGGTCCTCCCAAGCCTTATAGAAGAGACTCAAGTGGTGAAGTGACTCAAACACTTGTCCCAAAGGCAGAGTGGACAGTTGAAGAGAAAAAGGCAGGAACATGGGATGCAAAAGCTGTGAACATTCTTGTCTCAACCCTCTCAGATGAAATCTTTCAAATGGTTGTTGACTGTGAATCAGCCAAAGAAATCTGGGAGGCTCTCATAAAGATGGTAGAAGGAAGTGCTGATGAAAGAAAAGATAGGAAGGCTCTATTAATCTCCCAATATGAGAATTTCCAAAAGAAGAATAAAGAAAGCATCTCTGAGATGTATGACAGATTCAGTCTGATCATCAACCAATTAAGGAACTTGGATAAAGAGATCTCTCTCATAGAGATCAATGACAAACTGTTAATTAGTCTCCCAAGTTCATGGGACTCAAGAATATGGGCAATAAGAGATACAAGAGGACAAAGAGAAATTTCAACAGATGCTCTCTTAGGAAAACTCAAATCCTATGAGCAACCGCGGAAAATAAGAGAAGAGAAGAAAAGAAGAGAAAACACTCCAACCTCTTCAAAAGACAGGAACATTGCATTAAAAGCAACAGAAGAAAGAACCTCTGTCACTGAAGAAGAACTATTCAGTTTCATGGCCAGAAAATTCAAGAAATGGGCCAGGACAGATGGATCTAGAAGGAGAGAGTCAAAACCAAGGTATGACAAAACTCCCACTAAAGAAATTGTGTGTTATTCTTGCAGGAAACCTGGACATATTGCCCCAGAATGTCCAGAAAATGCTGAGACAAAGAAAGATCTCAAGAAAAAGGGGAAGAAGAAAGAAAGAGGCTTTATTGCAGAAGCCTGGAGTGAAACAGACTCTGAGGACAGCTCCTCTTCTAAAAGTGACAATGAAGAGTCTAAGCAAGAAGACCTATGCTTAATGGCTCTTGAAGGCTCAAAGAAAGATGATGTTGCTGAATCATGGAGTGAGACAGGATCAGAAGAAAGCATATCATCTGAAGATGAAAGAGAAAATAGCCTTATTCTCATAGATGAATCTGAGGATAAGGATGAGGTAAGCATTTTTAATAAAATAGATTTCTCATGTGATGATTTCAAAAACAACTTTAGAGGATTATGTTTAGATCAACTAAAAGCTAAGCAAGAAATTAAGGATCTAAAAGAACAAATTAACATGGTTAAAAACCAGAGAAATAGAGAGGTTAAATGTTCTAAAAATTATGAATTAAGGGCTAACATCATAGAAAAGGAAATAGAAAGGTCTAGAATAGAAAACCAGCTCCTTACGGATAAGGTATCCCAGGCAAAAGCTTTTGAAGAATCAATAAGAATGAGAAGCCAAACACTTAAGGAAATCACTGAACAACAAACAAGGAGACATAAAAATCTTGGGCTAGGGGCTGATCCCTCAACCAGCCTATTTCCATCCAACAAACCTGCTTGGATGAGCCCTGTTAAATTCACTAAACCAACTAAATCAATAAACCAAGAAGAAGACTCACAAAATGAGGAAGAAGACTCCCTCAATGAGATAAACCATTTTGATGAAACATCATACTATACAGATGAAGACTCTCAAACTACTTCTAAGAAAGCAATTAAGCCAAAAGAAACAAGTTATAAAGAAACAAAACTCCAATCAGAAAAAGGGAAAAATAAAATCTGTGAAGACACAATTGCGTCGACTTCATATCGACGCATGAATGATAGTGCATCGAATTCTACTCGACGCAATCGCTCAGATGCCTCGACCTCAACTCGACGCTTGAATAAAAGTACGTCGACATCCAATTGACGCAACTTCTTCCATGCGTCGATACCAGATCAACGCAATCTGAAGAAAGCGCCGAATATAAATCAACGTAACTATCAACATACGTCAAATGGATATCGATGCATACAAACTCAGAGCAACTTGAATGCCTATCGTCCAAAAACCTTCCATCTTAACCCCAATTAAGGGCCCTTTCATCCTGATCGAAAATTTCATCCTGATCTTTATCCTGATCAAAACTTCTATTCTAATCAAAAATCTTTTCATAATCAAAATTACTATCCTAATCAAAACTTTTATCCTAATCACCATCTCTATTCCTCCCTAAACTCAAATTTCCTTAGTCAAAAGAAAATCAGATGTTATATTTGCAATAAAATTGGACACACTGCCAAACAGTGTTGGCATAATTAATCAAATAGTTCTTAAAATTAGTCCTTGAGTAACTTAGAAAACTTTAGGAATAGGAAGATATAATTTCTCAAGGAAAACCCAGAATCTGTCAATTATAGTCACGTCGACTTCGAATCGATGCACCGTCGATAACTCAGTTCAATAAATGAAATCGATGCATGCATCGACTCCAATCGATGCATACGTTGATAGGAAACCCTATCATCCTAAACCAGACTATATTGATGCTCACGTCGTATTCCATTCGACGTAACGTTGACTTCATGAAAACAAGCGGCAATACTAAAATATTTTCGGTCACATCCACTGTTGTACCGAATAAGCCTCGAATTGTGCCTCATTTCGATGTTTCACCTGGCTTAAATAGACTCTTCAGTTAGAAACCTTCACGACCTCTGCATCTTTCATCCTTCTTGCTCCTCAGTCCAACCATTTCTTCCTCTCTATCACTGACCTAAAATGGCTCCTAAGACCAACTCAGGCTTTGACATTGACCTCGAATCTTTCCAAGCCGCCGCAGAAAATTACAAGAGCATCATAGCTCTGTTTACTGAAGCTGGATTAGACAAGCTCATCTCCACAAGATGCAAGCTCCTGGAGACAGAACTCACAGAGCTCATGACTCATGTTCAGATATCTGAACAAGGAGAAATCCAAGGAACAATCCATGAGACACCTATCTCAATTTCTGCAGAACACATTAGGACCACCTTTGATCTACCAACAGGTACAATCAAATAATATCCTTGTTCAAATAGGGAAAGCAAATCATTTTCCAAAGAATAACTAAAATAATTCCCCTATCAGGTGATGAACCTATGGAACTTACCCCTGATGAAATAAAGAATTTGTTAATCACCATGAAGTTCTCCAAAGATAGACTAATCCACCTGAATAAAATAGACTTCTCTGAGGAGTATAAACTGTTGGCAGACATAGTAGGGAAAATATTACTATGTAAGATCTCTGCTCATGATGCAGTGCCCAAGCAGCAACTGAACATCATGGGGGCCCTTGTGCTGAAGAAGAAGGTAGACTGGGCAAGCTGCCTGCTGAAAATGATAGGCTTTAAATACTCTCACAAAGAGAATGCCTACATGAGAATTATGAGCCAAGTACTCTTCTACTCCTTCCCTGACCTATGTAGGTCAAAAGGAATCCCCATTCCACCTGGCAAGAGGATGTCCATAACTCTCTTCTCAAAATGGACTAGGCAAATTCCCAAGCCTGGTGCCATTCCTGAAAGGACTCCATCTCCTCCCAACTCTCCTGCTCATCCATCATCACCTCTTCCTCTGTACCACCATTATCCACACCTTCACAAATACCAACTCAGTCACCTGCTCAACCCTCTTCTATTCCTCCACCTCCTCCATCAAATACACCTCCTCAACACACTACAGTCCCCTCTCCATTTTCTACACATTCACCTCCACCATTATCTCCTCCTCCATCACCACATTCTGAACCATCTCCATCCACTGAGAACCTCATCACTCAATGCATCCAATCCACAACCCAAAGATTCCAAGCAATGCTGGATGGGCGCTGCTCCAAGATTCATTCCTCCATCTTACACATGCAGACCCAAATAGATGGGGTTAGTGCCTCTGTGCAAAGCCTAAAGACCTCTATCTCTTCTTATAAAGTCACCAGATCTTTCTTAACCTCCTTGGCCAAGAAGGTCAAGAAGGGGGAGAAGTTAGATGAAGAACAGCTCTCCAGTCATAAATCTCTCTCTCACAAGTCTCTTCCTACCTCAAAAATTGATAGTCTTGCACTGCTCAAGACCATTGGGAATGAAGTAGTACCAGAGCTACATACTGAAGAGCAGACATCAGATGTACTGATTATAGCAAGAGAAGCTGCACAACTAGTGGATCTATTACAAGGGGAGGCAAGTAGAGCAGAGAATGAAGCTGAAGAGGAAGCTGAAGCTCAGGGGGAGCCAGATGCTGTTATACCTAAAAATGGAGATAAGAAAGAAACTGAAAAAGAAGTAGAAGGCTCAAAAGAAGTTCCATCCCAGGGGGAGCAACCTACTGTAACTCAGGGGGAGTTGAGTGAACTACCTGCTACTGAGAAGGGGCAACCCACCTCTCCAAAAACAGTAGTATTCACTAGGAAAAGAAAAAACTCCTCCTACCCCTCCTGAATGATGTGTTGAACAATATTGATACAATCTATATTTCTCTTCTCCATGCTTAAATTATGAAGTCTGATTATATGATTCTGATTGCTTAGCATATTTCCTCTCTATATGAATGCTTTGCTTTGTTGATTAAAAGCTGATACAATTTCTCTCTATATAGGGTTAAGACAAATAGGGGGAGATTGTTGGGGAAATGATTTATCTTAACCCCTAGAATTAAGAAGAATATAAATTCTAAGTAAGAAAAATTAGGCTAAGTAAATATGCGTCGAATAGTATTCGACGCAACGTCGAAATATAGTCGACGTTTCTCTAAGAATGAGTCGAAGCAACTCTTAGAAGAATTCGACGTAATCTTAGTCGACGTACCTCTGACTTATAGTCGACGCATCTAGTGAAGTCGACGCTCCTTCCTTATTCTCCTCTCGACGTTCAGCCAGGATGAATTCGACACTTACGTCGAATAGTAATCGACGCACGTCGATATCTATAAGAAATTCAAAATCACGCCAGATCTCTTTCCTTCTTTCTGTAGATCTGATTTTTATGGAATGACATTATTCTTTTATAGCCGTTCTGAATCAGCCTTTCCTTCTATTTGATTCTTGGCTAATTTGATTAAAATTATTATGGATATTATTTGAAATCAGAATGAATTCCTTTCCTTCTACAGAAATATTCATTATGGAAACTCTTATCTCATTCTAATTCTCTGTTTGTTAATTGATTATTCTCTTTTAAGCAATATATTTTAAACAGAGCTATAAATAAGAATAAGGTCGGCAGAGAAAGAGAAGAAGTGATCCACCATATACATTTGAAAAAGAGGAAGAGCTCCCAAGTGAAAAGAGAGAAAGTTGAGAAAAGAGATAGTGTGTTGCAGCAAAAGAAAAAGCCTTCATCTTCTCCTTCTTCTTCTGAAGCCATTCTGCTGCAAATTCTGAAAGCTCTCACAAAAGAGAGAAAAGCTTACAAATCTCCTTCTCACTATAGAAGAGAGATCATATTCACTATACTTGTGCTTCTAATCTTCTTGCTAGGAAGAAGATTCCTTCTTATATATATTGTCTTCTATTTTTCTACTTGTTCTACTTCTTCTTCTCTTTCTAATTTCATTCTCAAATATTGTAAAAGATTTTTTAGAATCTCTCTTCAAAAAATTCAGTTGTACTGGTTCTAAGAGTCTCCTTTTCAAAAGACTCAGGCTGGTTCTAAGAGTCTCCTTATCAAAAGACTCAGTCTTGTTCTAAGAGTCTCCTTATCAAAAGACTCAGTGCATGTTAGTGAATTCCTACCAAGGGGGTAGAAGAGTGGACTACCCAAAGTTTGGGGAACCACTATATTTCCTTGTGTTGTGCTGTGATTTTCTTCTTGTTATCTTTCTTCTTTACTTGCTTAATTCTTGTTGGTGTGTGGGAAGCTTAAATCTGTGATCATTACACATATATATATATATATAATTATTAACTTTGCACAAAAATATTTTTAAATCTCTATTCACCCCCCTCTAGAGAATTCTAGTGAGGTTAACTGTGCACTTTCAGATTTCAACAAGCGTCTTCATCGTGAAGAAAGACCGCATCGACTACGATCATACTCTGCGGATCGTCGTCTACTTCTCCAAGAGATACATATAGGAAGTTTTATATTGATGTTGTTATTTTATTTATCCATCTCTTTTAAATCGTGTAGTAAATTTGCCTCGTGTTGGCGACTAGGTCTGGGTAGGACTTAGGGCAAAAATTTGCCTCGTGTTGGCGACTAGGTCTAGGGTGTAGGTCTAGGGGGTGCTCGAGGCCATATCCGGGGAAGGGTTGGCTGAAGTGGCTTGAGGTCGTATCTGGGGAAGGATCGGCTAAAGCCAACTGGTTCGTGGGGATACGAGTCGGTATAGAAAACAAAAAGAGTCTTTCATATTTCGCTTTGATTTCTAGCGTCATTGAAATCAAATTTTGTAATCAATTTTATTAATAATAATCATGTCTCTCTTTGTGTAATAACATTGATTTGATCTTAATTTCTCTAAATTGTTTACTATCCTCTCCTTCATTATAAAACAATTTAGATCTTTATTCAAAATCACTATTTTGATCTCTTATCATAAGCAAGTATTTCAAAATATAATATAAGTTTTTAAAACCCTTATTCACCCCCCCCCCCTTTTAATGGCGCCTACCGATCCAACACTTGAGGTATGCTCCAGGAAACACTCTAATTGTTATGTTAGTGTATGAAGCCAGTCTCTCGGAGACCGTTGGGATATCATGTCGAGTTGTGTGTATGGAGTGCCTAACTTTGGTGGCCACGAGTGCCAACCTCGGAACATAATGTTGGTTGTGTCGCGCACTGGAAAGGGGAAGTCGACCTGCATCGTTGTCGTTGATTGGCACAGTGATTTGAGCAACGGGAAAGATCTGAACTGTACCCACACTATGTCTTCCGGCTAGAGTTTCTAAAGTATCTGGCTTTCGTTGTTGGCATAGGAAAGAGTCGTGGCTATATGCCTGACTAGTATTGCTCAAGCGGAGACATCCGGTCTGGGACCGAATGGTGGTGAAACTCATGGAGTTTACCGAATTGGGTGCGTAATGCACCAGTGGTTTCCTGTGATGGAAAAGGTGGGACCCTGGATATCCGGTACACCGTTAATGTGCCATAGATGCACGAGACATTTGGCCGGTCACGCAAACATTTGTGATGAGTGGTGCTTAAGTTGCACATACTTTTTTTATGTAAACATGTTATTAGCTTGAAGGGAAGGAGCACCGCCACCCCGGGGAAGGGTTGGGGTCGTTATAACTTTGTCACCTAATGCTGATCGTTGCCTTGTTTTCCACTGCTTGGTGGAATGCTTTTGTGCAGGTGCCTGCGAGCCGAGCGGGAATAAGCGGTTGAAGCCATTTTGCTGAGTTGGCCCTTGAAGGCCTAAATGCGTCGATTTAGTATTTTCATGTGTTGTCGGCCTGCATGCCGAAATATGGAAATTGCTTTATTTTACTAAACATTGTTGATGTAAGGCCTTGAGGCCAAAACCCTTTTGGTGTATGACTTTCATTCCTGGTTATTTTAATAGTGGACATTCCTCGTTGGGTGCTTCTTTAACTCTTTAAAGCTTTTGCTACAATGCAACTATATGTTATGGTGTGTTTTAAAATAAAAGAAATGTGGTTTCATTTAGTAATGCATTCGTGTGTCCGTTTAATATGGCGTGGGGCCTCGACCAGACCTTCTGTTATATTACTTGTGATGGTTGGGGGTGTTATAATTAGGTATTAGATTCTGGTCTCGTTTCCTTCTCTGAATTAGTGGTCGAATTCGTTTAAGGGGTTGTGATCACTTATGTGCGCCACCGTTATAACAAGAAAAACTCATGAAGGTCCACTTAGGAATGAAAATACACATGTTTGAGGAACCTATGTGTTCCTATGATTGTTGTTTGCAAAACTATTTAGTAGCTTAATTGTGTGTTTTATGATTATTGGTGACTAGAAGTAGTGCGGGGCAGTCTGAACTCCAACGCTCGACGGAGAGTATTGCACCAGTTGAGGTGCCTACACCGCCTCCTTCTGCTGAAATGGTTCGTTTGAATGTGGAGGCCATCTTTGCAATGTTCAATGCACAACCAGGAGGACTAAGACAGCCTTCTACTCCTACACTGGCCCCGATGCCGGTTGGCATAGTTGAGCACTTAGCGACAGAGCAAGTGCAGGTAGTGCCCTTAGTGGCAAGGCGAGCAACGGAAAATCAACTGAAGCATATGATGGGTTTCAACCCTCCACTGTTTGCTGGTACAGGAACCCCAACACAAGCCAAGCATTGGCTCTCTCAGATTAAGAGAACCATGATGGCAACAGAGACAGAATAGTGGCAAAAAGACACCATAGCTACTTTCCTATTGGATTGTGAGGCGAGGCTATGGTGGGAGGAGTTGGAGTCGCACCAATTCGCGGGAAGACAGCTAACTGATATCTCGATGCAAGGGTTCTCGAAGGTGTTTCTAGCTAGGTATCTCTCATCTGCGCAGAGGATTGTGATGGAGAATCAGTTCTAGAGGCTGACTCAGGGTGAGAGTTGTGTTGATAATGTTGGTGTTTCCAAGGTGATCTGGAAGTGATCAAGCATTTAGTCTCACTGCCAATGCGATATGAGCCTATGGGGTCACACACAAGAGTGTTTAGGGAAGTTGGAGGAAGAATTGTGTTGGCCTTACTCATATAGGGTATGAGTGAAGGACCAATCCTACGACTAATTGGAGCTGGGTTGAGTCGACTGAATGCTCCATAGGTATTGTGAATACTGTATGGAGTATGTTGGCAAGTTTTCGAGAATGTCTCGACGAAACATATCTTAAGTCGATGAAAGGGTTCATCGATTGGTCTCGACGAGTTAGATCTTCTTGACGAAATAGTTCCTCGAAATGACTCGACGAAATATGTCAATTTGTCAAAATGTCTCGACAAATTGGATATTTTCATGAGTCAATTCGTCGAATGGTATCGACGAAACAGATCTTCTCGATGAAATTTATTCAGTGAATTGTCTCGACGAATTCATCGAATGGTATCGACGAATTCTGTTTACTCCATTTCTAGTGGTGGGTGTGCGGATAGCCTTTCTCTCTCTAGGGTATAGATAGATCGCGGTTTATTTATGTACTAAGATAACGATCCTTTCTTTTGTGATTCTGAGAGAGACGAAAGAGTTCCACGAAGTTCCGATGGAAGGTTTCCGACCAGTCGATCCCGCCGCCGCTGCCCCATGTCTCCCTGTTGTCGGACCTAGTAGTCTGTGGGAGACGTAGAGGGCTCTTCTTCTCTGACCTAGTTCTTGTGCGATAAGAAACTAGGGTTCTTCAACGCTCATGTGGACTTCCGTAGAGGCACCGATCGATTTCTGCGCTTGGGACTCAACGATCATTCTTCGGGATTTCTTTGTGGAGCACCTTGGTTGAGTGTTGACTCAATCTCCTTCAGGTATTGCAATGTGTTGCCTCTCTGATTTCTTGATTCAAGAAATCGCAAGTTCCTTGAACTGTTTGGGGTTGTTCTTGTTTGTTTATTCCACCGCGCATATATGATATGTTGTCTATCTTGATGTATAGAAAACCTAACAAATAACTACTTGCATGAGTTCACAAGATTGTGGCAGTATGCGGGATCTACGTTTGCGAATGAAAGGCGGAAGACCAACCGATTCTATGAAGGTTTGCGCGATGATCTGAGGTTGCTTCTCTCGGTTCCGATGCTGCCTGGTTTCCTTACCTTGGTCAATACTGCCCGATCACTTGAGCAAGATATGAAGAAGGTCTAGAGTAAGAAGGACCTCTCAGTGAAAAAACAAGAGTTCAAAGTGCCAAGTTCTTCGAAGTCCATGTTACGCAGCAGGTGGAGCAAGAAGGCTAGGTCTTCTTGACCAGATCCCTCTACTGTTTCTAGAGCTACTTCAGGACAAGGTCCGCTTACGTGCTACAATTGCATAAAAGTGGGACACAATGCTCGATACTATTGGAGTCGTCCTACGAAGACAGATAAGAAGGCGGGGTCGTCGTAAGCTGAGAAAGGGAAAACAGCGGAGTCATCTGCATCTCACAATACGCCAACGCAACTCAGGGTGTACAATCATGGCCAGCAGGAGGCCATTAAACAAAGTGACGTGGTGACAGTTAGGAGATTTATATAGCTTGTGTAGTTTATCTACTTTATATCTTGCGTACATTTGTTTGATTTTGTTATTTATTAAGCTTTGTCCTAATTCTTAACTATTCGGCGAGAGCGATATTTGACACGGGAGCTTCTCATTCGTTTCTATCTGAGGACTTCATTCTGTGAATAAGAGTGCCTACTTCATTGACAAAAGATAGATTGGATGTGTTACTGCTCAATGGGTGCATGATGTGTGCGGATAGGTATTGTTGTGTGAAGGTGCAGATAGGAAATTAATAGTTTGACTTGGAAGCATCGATACTACAAATTTCAGAGTTTGATGTGATCTTTAACATGAACTGGCTTTCGAAGCATCATGCGTGCATTGATTGCAATCTGAAGGAAGTCAAGCTGGGGCAGAATACTGAGCATGAGACTACCTTCTCTGGTATGAAGGGGTCGAGCAAGATACTGATGTATGCTCTTAAGGTAGTCAAGGCGGTTCAGAAAGGTGTGGAGTTATTCTTCATGCTAGTGTATGCTTCGAAGCCCAAACAGGGTTGATTAGCATCCCTGTAGTATTGTAGTTTGCAGACGTGTTCCATGAAGATCTCCCTGGATCTCCACCTCAGCAAGAGATCGATTTCACTATTGAGCCAGTGCCAGGTGCAAAGCATGTGTCACGCTCTCCGTACCGTTTAGCGCAAAAGGAGATGGCGGAACTGAAAGTACTGTTATAAGAATTGCTAGATCAAGGTTATGTGCGTCTGAGTTCATCACCTTTGAGTGCACCGGTCCTTTTTTGTGAAGAAAAAGGATGGAAGCTTGCGGTTGTGTGTAGACTACCGAGAGTTGAATAAGCTGACAGAGAAGAATAAGTATTCAATTTTGAGAATTGATGATCTGTTTGATCAGCTAGTAGGTTCTATGGTGTACTCAAAGCTGGATTTGAAGTCGGACTATTATCAGTTGAGAATCAGGGAAAGTGACATTCCCAAAATTGTGTTCAGTACACATTACGGGCATTACGAGTTCACGGTTATGTCATTCAGCCTAACGAATGCACCTTCGGTATTCGTGGACTTGATGAACAGAACATTCAGGGAGTATTTGGACCAGTTCGTGATAGTCTTCATTGACGATATCCTGGGGTACTCACAGTTAGAGGAAGATCATGTGGATCACTTACGCACGGTTTTGGAGACCCTGAGGAGGAGTAAGTTGTACGCCAAGTTCACTAAGTGTGAGTTTTGGCTGTCATCAGTAGCATTTCTCGATCACGTGGTTAGTGGGGAGGGAATTGTGGTGGATCCGGTGAAAATAGTTGCATTACGGGAGTGGCCTGTGTTGTCTACGGTGGCGGAAGTCCAGATTTTCCTGGGGCTTGCCGGCTACTACAGGCACTTCGTATAGAACTTCTCACGGATAGCATTACCCCTCACTACCTTGACAAGGAAGGATCAGAAGTTTGTTTGGTCGTCTACGTGCGCACAAGCTTTTGAGGAATTGAAGATTCATTTGACCACGATGCCCATTTTGTGCTCGCAATGTGGTACGGAAGGCTACGAAATCTATAGTGACGCCTCAGGGAGTGTCTTAGGTTGCGTTCTTCTTCAGCATGGAAAGGTAATCACGTATGGCTCTCGATCACCAATTGAAAGTGCATGAGAGGAACTATCCGGTCCACGACTTGGAGTTAGCGGCCGTGATATTATCTCTTAAGCTTTGGTGGCACTACTTGTATAGCGTGAATATTGATATCTTTGCAGGCCACAAGAGCTTAAAGTACCTGATAGATTAGAAGGACTGGAATATGTGACACCGAAGGTGCATGAAGTTCCTTGGGAACTACACCTTCAAGATACATTACATTCCTGGTACGGGAAGGTCGTTGCGAATGCGTTTAGTCGGCGGGCTTCTACGTAGGCCAACTAGATTTTGAGGCACGAAAAGCATCTAATTAGTGACGTGGAGGCCTTGGGAATATCGTGCGTCGAGAGAAGGACAACATGAAGGCATGCTTGAACTAGATGGAGGTGCAATGTGACCTCACAGATAGAGTTCATCGGGCGTTGGAGCTTGATAAAAGCATGAAATGCTATGTGGTAGAGACCGTGGATGGGTCTAATGCGGAATTCTCGTATGAAGATGGTCTTTTGCGAAAGGGTGATCAGTTGTGCGCCCCCAAGTTTGGCATGTTACAGGAGAAGATGATGTTCAATGCTCATTATATCAAGTACTCAATCCACCCGGGGAGCACAAAGATGTACAGGGACATGAAGACACTATTCTGGTGGCCAGGCATGAAGAAAGATAAAGCTTTTTATGTGGCAAAGTGCTAAACGTGCGCGTTAGTGAAATCGGAGTGTCAACGGCCAGGAGGATTCTTGAAGTCATTGTTAATTCCGGAATGGAAATTTGATGATATTTCCATGGACTTTGTGCACGGGTTGCCAAAGTCGCTGTAGAAGAATGACTCGATCTGGGTGATCGTTGACAGATTGATTAAGGTTGCACATTTTATTCCTAATCAGAAAAGTGATTTAGTGGAGAAGCTCACAAAGCTTTATGTGGGGAACATCGTTCGACTACAATGCGTCCCTCGTAGTATTGTTAGCGGCCATGATGGACGGTTCACGTCCGGTGATTGGAGACATGTTCAATGTTTGTTGGGCACACAGCTCAAATTTAGCACAGCCTTCCATCCACAAATGGATGGATAGACCAAGAGGACAAATTGAACGATGGAGGATATGCTCCATATGTGCGTGTTGCATTTCGAACAGCGTTGGGAAGATCACCTTTATATGGTAGAGTTTGCATATAACAATAGTTATCAGGCGAGCATTCAAATTGCTCCGCTCGAAGCATTATATGGTAGGAGGTGTCGCACTCCCTTAGCATAGGTGGAGACCGTTGATACCAAGCTATTAAAATGCAAAGAGGTTGTTGAGATGAATAAGTCGATACGGACCATTCGAGAACGGTTGTTGACTGCCCAAGATTGACTGGCAAAGTATTACAATGCCAAACACCGGAACGTGGAGTTCACAGTTTGTGATTGGGTGTATTTGAAGATAAAGCCTTTCATGGGGGTGTCGAGGAATCGACGCTTGAAGAAGCTGAGCCCGATGTACTTAGGGCCATTCGAGATCACCAAGTGCATCAGCAAGGCAGCTTATCAACTTTCTTTGTCGACGGAGCTGAGTGGGTTGCACGACGTCTTTCATATTTCTGTGTTGAGGAAGGCAGTGCGGGAGCCCGAGTCTGTGTTGGAGGCCGATAGTGTGCCGGTGGATAGTGGCCTATCTACCAAGGTGACGCCAATTTGCATCATCGATGCCGATATTCGATAGTTATGGAGAAAGTCCATCAAGATGGTGAGAGTCCGTTGGGACAACTGTGGCTATGAGGAGCTCTCTTAGGATCCAGAAGAGGCCAAGCATGAGGAGTACCCCGACCTCTTCACTCAGGTATGACAAATCACATTTTGTTGTTCATGCTCTAAATTTCGGGATGAAATTTCCTTAAGGAGGAGAGAATTATAATGCCCTGAAATTGTGCCTTGAAGATTAAATTATCAAATTCCATCATGGGGTGCTGTTAGAAGTTATAATACCTAAAATTTAAGTAATTGGTGGGCGGATAGCTGAGATGTGGTCTGCGGATAGCACATTTTCTAGGTTTAACTCCCGAGCCTCTCTCCCTCTCGTTCACGTGAAGCAACCCACATAGGAAGCCCCAACCTCCCTCTCTCCCGATCTCGCCCTCCTCTCTCTCATTTTTGCACAGAGAAGCCGAGCACCTCCCTCTCCCCTCCCTCTCCCGAGTTCCCTCTCTTCCCTGTCAGCCTAGAGCAAGGACAGCCGCCCTTCCCTCCCTCTCTCTTTAGCTCAATCTAGGGCTGCCTCAAGCGGAGACCACAAGCAGCGACGGTGTGCGCCTCTTGGAGGAAGAGGAAGCTCCGGCGTAAGCATGGAACATCGATTGCCAACTCGAATACCTGAGTGGAGGCCAATTTCGTGGAAGGGCAGCTGTTACAACCTTTCACCGTCAAGTTCGTGCAAGTCAAAATGCCTCTAAAACGCACATCAAGGGTAACGATTCCCTTCTTGGGCAGGTAAAGCCCTTATTTTAGCATGTTTGCATGAAAGCCCCCATCGATTGGTGGAGGAAAGGTGCTTTCCAATAGGTTGATACGTTCTATCCTCGATTATTAATTGCATTTAGTATCCGGAAGCTAAAGTATGGAATATGCATGTTGTGTGACGCCCATCTGGACAAGTTGGTCTAGATTTATGATGATTGTTGTGCTTACCGGAGAAGACTCGATGGAAATTGTGTGGTTGTGGAGTTTGGGTGTCTGCACGGTGCTGTAGTTAGTACTGTTGGAACATGGCCTTCCGCATCTCCTAGGTTTGAGAATAACAAATCCTATGTGTATTTGATCTTGTGTGTTTAAGTGTGTAGGAAAACAAAGTCCATATGACTCAAGGATTACATAAGAAGGTTGCCCCCAAATTTGAGCCTTCAAATCCAACACTCCTTCTAGCGCCGGCGGAATCACCTAACGCCTGGCGCTAGCGTTATAGAACCGCTGAAAACAAAAGCTGGGTTCGACGAAATAGATCTTGCGTTCGACGAACTTGCGTTCGACGGATTTCCGTTCGACGAATGATGAAGCCTGTTCGACGAACTTGCTGCTGCGATCGACGAAATCAAGCCACTGAGAACGGAAGCTGGGTTCGACGAAATTGAATCTGCGTACGACGATCTTGTGTTTGACGATTCTCCGTTCGACGAATTTCTGATCGACGAATGATGAAGCCCGCTCGACGAACTACGGTCGACGAAAATTCAATTGACGAAAAGAATGCTTAAGCGCAATTTCGGGAGCACATATAGAAGGAGATAGCGCCTAGCGACATCCGATAGTGCAGGCGATAGCGTGGAGCACAGAAGGCATGGGAGAATTGTTTCCTCAGATTGAAGATTCTGTCGCGTAGAATATGTCCTAAAATGGGATAGCGCCGGCGGTAGCACTAGCGCAGGCGCTAGCACTGAGGCTATAAATAGGACCCCTCTTATCTCGTTTTATAGGGACATCAGAGAGAGAGAGAGAGATTGAGTGTTAGAATTCCAGAGGCTACCTTGCCCGAAAGTTGATGTCCTACCAAAGTTCTGCAAACTTCTGAAGGAGAATCTCATCACGCCGGATCCAAACGAAGTCCGCTTCTACAACGCTTATTCTGCAGCGGATCTTCATCTCCAACTTCAGAAGTTCATCAAGAGGGAGTTTTTTAATTATTTTCATTTCATATTTCTTGTAAACGGTTAGTGAAACCGCCTCGTGTTGGCGACTAGGTCTGGGTAGGACATAGGGCGAAAATTCACCACATGTTGGCAACTAGATATAGGCTAGGTCTAGGGGGTGCTCGAGGCCATATCCGGGGAAGGGTTGGCTAGAGCGGCTTAAGGCCAAATCCGGGGAGGATAGGCTAGGGCCACCGGTTCGTGGGGATGCGAGTCGGGATAGAAAACAAATGGAGTCTACTATTCTTCGCCACCAATTTCTAGCGTTATAGAAATCAACTTTTGTAAAACCTTATTTGATATTAATAAAGCATGTCTCTACTTTATTGTTTTACTTGACTTCTTATTGTCTTAATCTCGCATTATTCCAAAGCTTTTCAAAATATAATATAAGTTTTTGAAAACCCTTATTCACCCCCCCCCCTCTCTAAGGGCCCCTACCGATCCAACAAGTGGTATCAGAGGTAGGTTATTCCAATCGGCTTAACAACTGGGAATAATGGCGTCTCATCATCTCGCTTTTCCGGAGGGTCAAGGGGTTAGTCGACCACCTCTCTTTACTGGGTCAGATTTTAACTACTGGAAAAATCGAATGATGTGTTTTCTTATGACCATGGATGTAGAAGTATGGAACATGGTAGAAGTTCGGTACTCTCCTCCTACAACTGTAGTGGGAGAGGTGACATTACTAAAACCTAAAGATAAGTGGGATGATAACGATAAACTAAGGTGTAAAAATAATGCTAAAGCAATGAACGCTTTATATTGCGCCTTAAATAGGACTGAGTTTAATAGAATTTCTGCATGCATAACTGCTTATGATATTTGGAATCAATTGGAAGTTACTCATGAAGGTACATCGCAGGTGAAAGATGCAAAGTTATTCCAACTAGAATCTGAATATGAAAAATTCAGGATGGATACCGAAGAGGACATCAACTCGATGTACACTCGCTTCACCAAGATCGTCAACGTTTCAAAGGCACTTGGAAAGACCTACTCAGATGGGGACTTGGTGAGGAAAATTCTTTGCTCCTTACCTCCAAGGTTCAATCCAAAGGTGACAGCCATCTCGGAGTCTCAAAACTTAAGAACGCTCCAGATCGAGAACCTTATAGGGAATCTCAAAACCCATGAGGTAGAACTTCAGATTTAACACGATGAATACAACAAAGAGCCAAAGAAAAAGGCGCTAGCACTAAAATCAAAGAAGGAGAGCATCGAAGATGATGATGAAGATGAAGAAGGTCTCCTGGTGAAGAACTTCAGGAAGTTCATCAGGAATCCGGAAAGAAGGAACACATTCCGAAAATTCTTCCAAAAGGATTCTCGACGAAAGGGATCTTCCTCTTCATCAAGGAAAGAAAAAGGAAGCGAAGATGAAGAAGAAAGACCACCACCAGAGTGCTACCACTGCAGAAATACCGGGCACATTCAGAGCCAGTGCCCAAAGTATCAAAAGGAGCAAAAAGAACAATACAAAGCAAAAGAGAAAAAGAAAGTACTGAAAGCCGCAATTTGGGATGATTCTTCCTCTGAAGAGTCAAACGAGTCTGAGTCAAGTAGCGAGGAGGATGCAAACTTATGCTTAATGGCAAAAAGCAACGATGACGACACCAGTGTTCTTAGCGACACTGAGGTAACTCCTCCTACTTTCGAAGAACTTTATGATGAATTTGTTCTAACTTGCAAATCCTATGATCAAAGTATAAAAGATAATATTATATTAAATCGTGAAAATGAATCTATTATCAAAGAAAATCATAAGCTCACAAAAAAATTGATTTCCCTTGAAAAGAGAAAGGTTTCATGTCAAGAGTGTGAGCACTCTTTATTTAAGACAAAAGAACTTGAAGTTTCTCTTTCTAAGGCCCTCTCACAAAACAAAACTATTGCAAAAGAAAAGGGGGATTAGAGAGAAAACTAAAAACCTCTCTTTTACAAATTGAAAATAACAAAAAGGGATTTGAAAATAAATGTGTTATGATTGTACAAGAAAATACATTTCTTAAAAAACAAAATCATGACCTCAATATAGCCATAAAAAAATTCTGGATTGGTCAAAAATCCCTGGATATGATTTTGGGAAACCAGTGTTATGGTTCTGGAAAATTTGGGGTCGGATATAAAAGTGAACCCTATCGCCAAGCGCTAGCCACTAACGTCGGTGGTAGCTCAACTGTTAAAAAATCTTCTGTTTTTTCTAATGTTCAAACATCATCCAGCAAGAGCAACGTAGAAACTCAGAAAAGGGTCTCAACCCCCTTTATTTCATGTGCTAATTGTCTTAAGTTTGGACACACGTCTAGCTCTTGCAGGAATATAAAACAACGATCGTTAAAACAAATCTGGGTACCTAAGAAATCCACTTACTCTATGGGTGGCACCTCTTGGGTATCTGGATCTTTACTCTCATCTTCTCTCTAGATTTGCAGGAAGGCTAAGGAAACGGAGGACGTGTGGTACTTGGACTCAGGCTGCTCCAAGCACATGACGGGAAACAAAGCAAAATTCCTTAGCCTTGAAAAGAAGAAAGGAGGGATCGTAACGTTTGGTGATAACGGTAAAGGAAGGATCATGGGAGTAGGTACAGTTGGTAACAAATCCTTTCTTATCTCAAATGCTCTTTATGTAAAAGGATTAAAACATAACTTAATATCTATAAGTCAACTGTGTGATAAAGGATTAGACGTATTATTTGAATCATCCACTAATCTTTGCAAAATAGTTAATCCTAAAACAAAAGATGTGTTACTAACTGCACCTAGAATTCACAATGTTTACATAGTTTCGTTTCATGATCATTCCAAATCATCTATAAAATGTTTTATAACCAAAAATGATGAATTATAACTATGGCATAGACGTTTAGGTCACGCTAGTACAAAGCTCATTTTAAAACTAGCAAAAAGGGAATTGATTAGAGGATTGCCTAAGTTGAATGGAAATTTATCTTCACTATGTTTTCCTTGCCAAAAAGGTAAATTTACAAAATCATCTTTTAAAAGCAAAAACAAAATTTCTACTTCAAAACCATTGCAATTAATTCATATGGATCTCTTTGGTCCCGTTAACACCGCAAGTCTTGGTGGTAGAATATACACTTTTGTTCTAATAGATGATTTCTCAAGATATTGTTGGACTTTATTTCTCTCTTCCAAATCTGATGCGTTTTGCGAATTCTCAAAATTATGTACTCATATTCAAAATGAACTAGATTTAAAAATAAAATGCATTCGCTCAGATCATGGAGGTGAATTTGAAAATGAAAATTTTAAATCTTTTTGTGAAATGTTAGGTATTAAGCATGAGTTCTCCGCTCCACGCACACCTCAACAAAACAGTGTTGTAGAACGAAAAAATAGGACAATCCAAGAACTAGCACGCACCATGTTAGCTGAATATAAATTACCTAAGTCTTTTTGGGCCGAAGCCGTAAGCACGCCATACTATGTAATGAATAGATTCATGCTTCGCCCATCACTAAATCTCACACCGTATGAACTATATTATCAAAAGAAACCTAACGTATCATATTTTAAACTATTTGGATGTAAATGTTTTATTCTTAATACAAAAGATTCTTTAGGAAAATTTGATGAAAAATGTGATGAAGGAATATTTCTTGGATATTCTTCAACCAGTAAAGCCTATAGAATATTTAACAAAAGATCGAGTAAGGTTGAAGAGTCTATTAATGTTAAATTTGATGAAGTTATTCCGTGTGCAGAAAAGCTTCCTATAGGTACAAATGATAAACCTTTGCCATCTCTGGAGTACGACGAAGAGGAACCTTCCAAAGAAGAGGAGGAGAAGTCCAAGGAAGATTAATATGTACCTCCAAGCATTTTGAACTTCTCAAAAAATCATCCAAAAGTGCTAGTCATTGGGGAACCGTCTACTGGGGTAAGAACTCGATCATCTCTTCATGAAACGTTTTCAAATATTTGCTTTGTTTCGGAAATCGAACCTAAAAACGTTTCCACCGCATTAAATGACGAATTTTGGTTTTTGGCTATGAATGAAGAGTTAGAGAAATAAAGATTGGAATCTAGTAGATAGACCATCTAATCTTCATGTTATCGGCATAAAATGGATCTTTAAAAATAAATTTGATGGTGAATCTAGGATTATAAGAAATAAAGCACGCCTAGTCGCTCAAGGTTATTCTCAAATCGAAGGGGTAGATTTTGAAGAAACTTTTGCACCCGTTGCTCGCTTAGAATCTATACGAATATTTTTGGCATTTGCGAGTTTTAAAAGAATAAAATTATTTCAAATGGATGTTAAAAGTGCCTTCTTAAACGGGTTTATAAAAGAAGAAGTATATGTAGAACAACCCCCGGTTTTATAAATGAAAAATTTCCTAATCATGTTTACAAATTAGAAAATGCGCTTTATGGTTTAAAACAAGCGCCCCGTGCATGGTATGATAGACTTACAACGTTTTTGTTAAAGCACGGTTATGTTATGGGAAGTGCCGACAACACACTCTTCATTAAGCATAATAAGAACGATCTAATTATTCTACAAATATATGTTGATGATATCATTTTTGGAGCCACTAATGAAGAGTTGTGTAATGAAGTAGTCTTAGTAATGAAAAATTAATTTGAAATGAGTCTTGTAGGAGAACTATCATATTTTCTTGGTTTTCAAATTACACAACGAACTGATGGTATCTTTCTTTGCCAAACAAAATGTGTTCACGATATGATTGAATGATTTTGATTTGAAAATCTTAAACAAGCTTCTACTCCTATGAGTGCTTCGTTAAAACTAGGAAAAGATGAATCTGGAATTTCCATTGATCAAACGTTATATAGAGGAATGATAGGATCTCTTCTTTACTTAAGTGCATCTAGACCAGATATAATGTTTGCCGTATGTTTATGTGCTCACTTTCAAGCCAATCCAAAAGAATCTCATTTAAAAGCGGTAAAACGTATTTTTCGTTATCTAATAAGGTCATCTAAATTAGGATTATGGTACCCACACAATGATTCATTCACACTCCACGGCTATTTCGATTCAGACTACGCCAATTGTTCACTAGATCAAAAAAGCACTAGCGTTATGGATACATCGCGTAGTCTGAATACATCGCACTAGTCTAGTAGGAAACAATCTTCGGTTGCACTCTCCACCACGTAGGCCGAATACATCGCACTTGGTAGTTGTTGTGCACAAGCGTTATGGATGAGTCAAACTCTAGAGGATTTTGGATTTCATCTCAAAAACATTGATCTTAAATGTGACAACAAAAGTGCAATTGACCTCACATATAATCCCGTACACCACTCTAGATCCAAACACATCGATGTTCGTCATCATTTCATTAGGGATCACATTAAGAAAGAGAATATAAAAGTTAGTTTCATTGGCACAGACTCTCAACTCGCTGACATATTTACTAAACCTCTTCCCGACGCAAGATTTCAATTATTACGACTTGAGTTGGGTGTCCTAGATCTTTCAAGTTAAAACACATTCATAAACGCAATTTTGTAATGTTTAAGCATCTAAAACTTCTCCTAAAATTCTGAAATTTTTGCATGAAATTACTATTGGGACACTTAATCAAGATCAACAATTAAAAATTTCAAAATCATTAAAAATCGTGTACTGTTTCCCACGCTAGCGCTAATGCCGGCGCTAACATACTTTTTTGTTTTTCTGCAATTTTAAAATATTGAAAAATTCTTAAAAATATATTAATCTATATGTACTATTTATTTTTGCACTTCTGATTATATTTCATTTTTTTGAAAAATCAAATACAAAAATACAAAAGCCAAATTACAAAAAATATGTTTTGCCATTTTGTCATTTTTTTAAAGTCTATTTTTTATGCAAAAATCAAATACAAAAATATAAAACATTAAAACTATAAAAAAAACTGTATGGATTTTTCCTGTGAAAATCAAGCATGATTTAATATATTATTTAGAACTTCTATAATGTTGCAATTTATCTTTTTCAAACTACTTTGAACATTGTTTTCATCATGCTTTGATATATCGATTAATATGTGCATCAATTATCTTGTAAAAGTTGTGTAGAACTAAGCTTAGCATGCCTCTAAGTATGAGTAAATGTTTTATGTTTGATAATGATCTTTATTCACTCACTTATTTTGGCATTGTCTACATATGTGTTTAATCTAAGAATGCTTGTGTATGTTGTGTATTAGTACAATGAATTAAAATTGCACAAGTATCTTACCTACACTCCTTCATTTGCACTTTTAAAAGTTAAGAAAAGTGGTTATGTTCTTCATAAATTATATTGGTTTGCAAAACAAGTGTATTCGGAGAACTTTGTACAAAACAAAAATCATAAAATAAAGTGACAAAGATAACTCCACCAAGCACTACTTGAACCTCCTGATAAGTCTTAACAAGCGTTGTGAGGTTGAGCACCTTGGAAAGAATAGTAAAGTATGTGCAAATCAAATCATCTTTCAAAATAAAAACCACTTACTCTTAAGTACACCGGATCACTAGTCTCAACATTAAAATAAAATATGTGATCCCCCAAGCACTACTTTGCACCCTGATAAGTCTTAATGAGCATTGTGTGTGCAAAGCACCTTGTTAGTTGTACATTTTGTTTGTGCATTGAAGTGTGTGGAAGTAAAATTATTTGTGTTTTATTGTGCTCTTACTTTACATAATTCTTATATTTTTGATTAAAACATTTGTTTACTCTACTCAAAAATACACTTTTGTGCACATCATTATCTTCCATAACACTTCTTCTCATAAGTATTGGATCCTAATGCAAATTCTATACTACTCTTTATTTATGATATGCACTTGATAACCTAGCATGCTTTCTACAATGTTTGGTATGTTTTGAAATTGTGAATTAAAATAACATTGTAGTAATCTCCTTTTTAACATTATTTCATGCTTGGTTACTTCATTGTTGAACTTAACAATTTTAATAATTTACAACAATATCTTCTTTATGAACATTAACTCATATATCTTTTTATGACTCATCATGTCTTACAAAAGATGTTTGATTGTATTTTTCTAAGTCTTCCGCAAATTTACATTTACCTTGTATTCTTTATATGCTACAAACTCTGATTTATGAAAATGTTGTAATACTCAAACTCTGATCTAATTCAATGAAAAGTATTCTAAAACTCCTTATTATTTCCTTCTCTCAAAAAAACTCGATCATGCCTTTATCTTCTCAATCAAAAAATTTCTGTGTTTTGCTTCCTTACCCACTTTTGCTAATAACAAAAGGGGGAGAACTAACATGATAAATATAATTCACTATCAAAAAAAAACTAACATGATCAATTAAAATGATAGCTTACATATTAGGGGAGCATTCACTTAAGGGCAACATGTATGTAGGGGGAGCAATTCTAAATGCTAAAATCGATAATTATCCTAAGTCATCACTCTCTCATACACACACGTATGTTTCATCATGCTTATATATTAATGCTCTGATTTATCATTAATGGATTTGTTATTATCAAAAGGGGGAGTTTGTTGGAACATGGCCTTCTGCATCTCCTAGGTTTGAGAATAACAAATCCTATGTGTATTTGATCTTGTGTGTTTAAGTGTGCAGGAAAACAAAGTCCATATGACTCAAGGATTACATATGAAGGTTGCCCCCAAATTTGAGCCTTCAAATCCAACACTCCTTCTAGCGCAGGCGGTATCACCTAACGCCTGGCGCTAGCGCTAAGGAACCACTGAGAACGGAAGCTGGGTTCGACGAACTTGCGTTCGACGAATTTCTGTTCGATGAATGATGAAGCCCGTTTGACGAACTTGCTGCTACGATCGAAGAAATCAAGCCGCTGAGAATGCAAGCTGGGTTCGATGAAATTGAATCTGCGTACGACGATCTTGCATTCGATGATTCTTCGTTCGACAAATTTCCGATCGACGAATGATGAAGCCCGCTCGACGAACTCCGGTCGATGAAAATTCGATCGACAAAAAGAATGCTTAAGCGCAATTCCGGGAGCACATATAGAAGGAGATAGCGCCTGGTGGTATCCGATAGCGCAGGCGGTAGCGCGGAGCACAGAAGGCAAGAGAGGATTGTTTCCTCAGATTGAAGATTCTGCCGCGCAGAATATGTCCTAAAATTGGATAGCGCCGATTGTAGCACTAGCGCAGGCACTAGCGCTGAGTCTATAAATAGGACCCCTCTTCTCTCGTTTTATAGGGACATCAGAGAGAGAGAGAGAGTTTGAGTGCTAGAATTCCAGAGGCTACCTTGCCCGAAAGTTGATGTCTTACCAAAGTTCTGCAAACTTCTGAAGGAGAATCTCATCACGCCGGATCCAAACGAAGTCCGCTTCTATAATGCTTATTCTGCAGCGGATATTCGTCTCCAACTTCAGAAGTTCATCAAGAGGGAGTTTTTTAATTATTTTCAATTCATATTTCTTGTAAATGGTTAGTGAAATCGCCTCGTGTTGGCGACTAGGTCTGGGTAGGACTTAGGGCGGAAATTCGCCTCGTGTTGGCGACTAGATCTAGGCTAGGTCTAGGGGGTGCTCGAGGCCATATTCGGGGAAGGGTTGACTAGAGCGGCTTGAGGACAAATCCGGGGAGGATAGACTAGGGCCACCGGTTCGTGGGGGTGCGAGTCGGGATAGAAAACAAAAGGAGTCTACTATTCTTCACCACCGATTTCTAGCATTATAGAAATCAACATTTGTAAAACCTTATTTGATATTAATAAAGCATGTCTCTACTTTATTGTTTTACTTGACTTCTTATTTTCTTAATCTCGCATTATTCCACAGCTTTTCAAAATATAATATAAGTTTTTGAAAACAGTTATTCACCCCCCCCCCCCCCCTCTAAGGGCGCCTACCGATCCAACAAGTACTTGATGTATGCTCTAGGAAACACCATAATTACTATGTTAATGTACAAAGCCGTTATCTCGGAGACCGTTGGGCTAGCATGTCGAGTTGTGCGTATGGAGTGCTCAACTTTGGTAGCTGTGAATGTCAACCTCAGAACATAACGTTGGTTATGTCATGTACGGGAAAGGGGAAGCCGACCCGCATCATTGTCGTTGATTGACACGATGATTTGAGCAACGTGAAAGAGATGAACTATACCTGCACTATGTCGTCCGGATAGAGTGCCTAACATACCTGGCTTTCGTCATTGGCATATGAGAGAGTCGTGGCTATATGCCCGACTAGTATTGCTCAAGCGGAACCATCCGGTCTAGGACCGAGGGTGGTGAAACTCATGGAGTTTACCGAATTGGGTGTGTAATGCTCTAGTGGTTGCATGTGATGGCAAAAAGTGGGACCCTGGGAATTTTGGTACACCGTTAATGTGCACTGAGTGTACGAGACATTTGGTCGGTCGCGCAAATGTTTGTGATGAGTGGCGCTTAAGTTGCACATACTTATATAATTTAAACATGTTATTAGCTTGCAGGGAAAGAGCACCGCCACAATGAGGAAGGGGTGTGGTCGTTATAATTGGATCAGCTAATGCTTACCGTTGCCTTGTTTGTCACTGCTTGGTGGAATGCTTTTGTGCAGGTGTCGGCGAGCCGAACGGGAAATAGCGGCTGAAGCCCTTTTGCTGAGCTGGCCCTTGAAGACCCAAATGTGTCGATTTAGTATTTTTGATGTGTTGCCGGTCTGCGTGTCGAAGTATGGAAATTACTTTATTTTAATAAACTTTGTTGATGTAAGGTCTTAAGGCCAAAACTCTTTTAGTATATGACTTTCTTTCCTGGTTATTTTATTAGTGGATATTCCTCGTTAGGTACGTTTTTAACTCTTTAAAACTTCTGCTAGAATGCAACTCTATATTATGGTGCGTTAAAAATAAAAGAAAAGTGGTCTCATTTAGTAACGCGTCCGTCTGTCCGTTTAATATGGTGTGGGACCCTAACCGAACCTTATGTTATATTATTTACGATGAATGGGAGTATTACATCATCTGCCCGGGGAGGCACACTATGATAGGTTTATTAATTGAAATTTATGTAACACGTAAGTGGGTCAAAAGGTCAAACCATAGGAATAGTAAATATCTTATTAGTCAAAATGATTATTTTATATTAAAATGATGTTTAATTTGAGAAAGAATTGCATTAAAAATTCACGAACAATGTAAAAAAAGTTTTTTTTAGCAACCAGATTTTCGATATGTAGACCCATAGTTATTCGCAGTCCGAAATGTTCAATGTTTTATGTGCCCGATTTTTGGATTTTAGGAAAACAATTTTATAATTGGATTCACAGAGATTGGGCTTCAAGTTGCCTCTGCTTTCTTCTCCTCTTGTGATGTGTTTTTTCATACCAGTGAGTCCTGTCCATAATGTCCGGCAGATCCCGGCTAGGCCCGGGTCTACCGAGCTTAGATTTTGCTAGGGCCAGGCCGGGCCCTGACCTCCTCTTCTAGAGAGGGACTGTCAAGGCCCTGCAGGATGAGCCAGGCTTACGCTGGGCCTAAGCCTGACCTGGTCGAAAATTAATCATTTAAATTTTAGAAAATTAATAATTATAATTTTTAAATAAAATGAAAAAGCATGACCAACTGCCCGCTCAACTGGGCGGGATTTTTGTTAATCCAGCCTAGTTCGGTGGGATTTATAAGTAAATCCCTCCCTTGGGCAGGATTTATAAGTAAATCCCACCTTTGGGAGGGATTTACATCCTGCCGCAGAGCGGGATTTAAATCCCACCGCTGGCCTAATGTCGGGCCCAGGACAGACATGGTACCGGGGATTTGCCTGGGCCAGGCACCAGGCTAGGCTTATGGCCAAAAAGAGGGCCTTGTTAGGCTACCTAGGCCTAGTCGGGCCTTTCTAGGCTGGGCCGGGATAGGCTTTTTGGACACGCCTACCTGTGAGTCTGTGACA
Source organism: Dactylorhiza incarnata (assembly GCA_033032865.1). NCBI lineage: Eukaryota > Viridiplantae > Streptophyta > Magnoliopsida > Asparagales > Orchidaceae > Dactylorhiza > Dactylorhiza incarnata. Next base: position 12,725,035 of record JAWHQI010000035.1, read on the forward strand.
ATAACTAAGTTCTTGGTCGATTAATCTTTCTATCGCGATAGAGGGAAATGTCAATAACTAAGTTATTGTTTCGTGTTTCTCTTCAACATACAATTACAACTCAGTATCCATAAGCATAGACTATTTGTGAATCACTGCTGCGGCATGTGGGGTCTGAGGCGATGACTCGATCTCGTGCGGGCGGCGACATTCGGCGGGGGTGGCGATATTCGTCGCAGGGGATATTCGGCATGGGCAGCGATATTCGGCATGGGCGGAGATATTCTGCGTGGGCGGTGACATTTTGTTGGGCAGTGACATTTTGTTGGGGCGGCGACATTCGACAGAGACGGCCCATATTTATACACTTATACATATAACTTAGTTTAATGTTGTTCAACTGAAACCATATGGTGCGATGGTTGTCATATTTGCTTGTAATAGTGGGAACTTGAGTTCAAATCTTACCATTGACAATTTTTGTGAGATTAAAAATTGGGTCATATGACCCTCTACATAATCGGACATTTCAGATGACTCTGATGGTACACATGGTTACACCATTACAACCTCAAAAATATTTCTTTGTATAGTATATATTGTTGGACATGTGTGTCACATCCCTTTGTTTGAGAATAACAAATCCCAAATTGTATTTGATCTTGTATTTTGTGTGTTTAAAGTATGCAGGAACTATAGGTGCAATACTCCATATGTATTAAACATATTGGAGATGATTCTCTGGAAAGATAGCTAACGCTCGCGTTAGTAGTTAACGCCCAACGTTATCAACCGCTGAGAAGAAAATCGCTGAGAAGGAATGTCGTCGAGAACAAAGCCATCGAGCTGCGTTCGACGAAAGAGAGCTAACGCTCGCGGTAACTGTTAACGCCCCGCATTAACAAGAGGAGGAATGTCGTCGAGTTGAGGTCGATGAATCTGCGTTCGACGAACTTGGAGTTCCGTTCGACGAATCTGCCTGCATTCGACGAAAGTTCCGTTCGACGAATTTGCCTGTGTTCCACGAAAATTCCGTTCGACGAAATGTGATGGCCGCTTGACGAATTGGAGTTCGACGAACTGATATTCTGCACAACAATATTGCGTTCGATGAACTTGAAGCTCCGTTCGACGAAATGGTTTCGTCACAGCAGTTCCTTAACGCTACCGCCAGCGCTACCACTACTGCCTGGCGCTTTCTCAAGTTCGTGCATAGCCCCACACCACCGACAGTTTCGCAACTGCTCCATACGATCGATATCGCAGGCGCTTGGAGCTACCGTAGGCGCTAGCAAGAAGTTCTATAAATTGGAGCTTTGCTTCTCATTTTGGCCATCCATCCCAGAGAGGTTGCAAGTGCCACAATTCTATTGTTGTTATGCTGCCGAAGATGGATCTCCCACTAAAAGCTTAAGGAGAATTCTGGAGGAGGACTACGTCACGCTACATCCGAAGGACGAACGCTTCGACCTCGCTCATACTATAGCGATCCTTCATCCTCATCTTCAGAGATCTCATATAGGGAGTTTTATTATTGTTATCTTTATTTTCATTCCATACTTTTTGTAATCGTTTAGTTAATTCGCCTTGTGTTGGCGACTAGGTCTGGGTAGGACTTAGGGGGGAATTCGCCTTGTGTTGGCGACTAGTTCTAGGTGATTAGATCTAGGGGGCTCGAGGCCATGTCCGGGGAAGGATTGGCTAGAGCGGCTTGAGGCCTTATTCAGGGAAGGATAGGCTAAAGCCAACCGGTTTGTGGGGATACAAGTCAGTATAGAAAAGGAAAAGATATTTATATTTGTACGCCTCCGATTTCTAGCGATATTGAAATCAAATTTATGTAAACACTTTTTCATATAATATAATCATGTCTCTTTTTGTGTTTACTTGATTTCTATCTTTTGGCATAATCTCTACTATATTGGTTACAAAGTTTTCAATTCGTATCACTTTATCTAAATTATGTATTTCAATCTCTTTCATCATAAAACAATTTAGCACTTGTTTCTAAATCTTAAATTGCAAATTACAATATTCTCTTTCTTTAACTAAATTGTTATTTTGCCTTCTCCTATTATAAAACAATTTAGTAATAATCATAACATTTTTAAAAAAGAATTTAATTGCCTTATTCACCCCCCCCCCCCTCTAAGGGCGCCGTAAGATTCAACAAGTGGTATCAGAGCCTAGGTTATTCCAATACGACTTCACAACCGGGAATAATGACGCTTCATGATCTCGCATCTTCTAGAGGGGATAATTTTTATGAAAATGAAAAATCTTTATGTCCACCTTTATTTATGGGTGAAAATTATAATGGGTGGAAAATTCTTATGGAAAAATTTCTTACATCTTTGGATATTAAAGTATGGAATATTTCAATTACAATGCCCCCAAGTATTTTGAATTAAAATGAAATATTTTTAAATGCCAAATCTATGAATAGTCTATATTGTGCTCTAGATCAAAATATTTTCAAACTTATTTATACGCTCCCTACTGCTTTTGAAGTTTGGAAATTTCTTGAGAATATTTATAGTCTTCCTTCCACAGATAATGAAAAAGAGGAATTCCTTATGGATCCAAGAGAAGAAATCGATGAGGACTTATGCTTGGTGGAAGAAGAATACAACATCACAATATTGGACTCATTTGTTGGCAACACATCAAGCAAAAGAGAAGACGAAAATTCAACTATGGAAGAGGAATGCGAAGAAGTTGTCAAAGGAACCCTTGGTTCAAATCTTGCCTCATCCCATAGTAATGTAAGAAAATCAAAAACTTCTTTTTTTGTAACAAATTCTATTTCTACATCTCGTATGCTTAAAATTACTAAACGTAAAATTTTAAAGTTAAAAATTGCTAATTCCAAATTACGTTTAGAACATAAATCTTTAGAAGCAAACAAACACATAGAATCAAATATTGATGTGTTAAATTCTCTTTCATGCTCTTTAGTTAAAATTCCTATTCCTTGTTTAGATTGCAATCTATTAAAAGAAAAATTCAAGGATATTGAAAAAGGGATCTTAGTTTCTAAAAGGCATAATGAAAAATTGATAATTGAAAATGATACTTTAACTTCTAAGTTAAGACAATTAAAATCTTTTGTTGAAAAAGTTCTAATTTCGGGTAATGACTTTCATCATAAGATTTTGAATAAAAATAAATTAACTTACAAAATCATTTCTAAAAAGGATCATTTTCATACATCAACTAAAAGGAGTTTAGTTTCAAAAAGAATTATGACCCTCACAAAATTCTAAAGAGTCAATATTATAAGTCTCAATATATTTTCAATCATGACTCATATTTAAAAACTCCTTTTCATGAAAATCAAACTACAAAATATTATCCTTCATATTATAAGAGTATGTCTATAAGAAAGAGTGGAAATGAAAATCATCAAAATAATAATCAATCTTTTAAAACATATTGTAACCCACTCTTTCAACAATCACTTCTAAAGAAAGACAGTCACTCTTATAAACTTTCAAAGAATCCAGGTAATAAAATTCATTATGATTATCAACATCAATCTATTTTGAAAAATAATTTGAATAAACATAAATCACAAATGAATTATTTTTCTAACAAATATAATCATATAAAGATGTCACATAATCATAACATGAATTTAAAAGATAAACAACTAATGTATGAATGAAGACCCATAAAGAAAAATGACATATCATCTTTAATTAAAAAAGCCCATTCATCATTATCTTCCCAAAAGCCACCACAATGTATTTGGGTACCCAAAGGAACCATCCCACTTGGTCCCCTTTGGATACCTAAATCTCTCATTCATTAGTATCCAATCATTTGCATGAAGTAGAAACAATTAAAAATGAAATATCAATACTCTAGTTTATGATATACTTATTGTCTCTTTTCTTTTGTTTATTTTTTATTATTTTTTGAACAAACATGCTATGATCACTTTATATATCATGAAATATGACTTTCATATATTAAGCCTAATGTTTATCAAATCAAATTTGAATTAAAATTGAACATTAAGTCATATATTTTTCAACTTGATCTATCTCTCAACTTTGTTGTTCTTTATCCTTGTAAATCCTTTACCCTTAATTGTCTTGAATTATCATTATAAATTGAATATTAAAATTATTATCAAGACTATTGAAACTATTTCAAAGATTGGATTTAAATGGTTTATTAAAGGGCTTAAACTAAAAATTAAAATGCGCAACATTTTTTGATTCTTTTCTATTTTTGTTTGCTGCATATGATAGCCCTTATAATGAAGAATATTATCTAGAAAATTTGAAAACAAAAATTCATCTAAACGCATGTTTAATCTTTCAAAAATGCGAGTTTACGATCAAAACTTCAAACATCCATATTTTTTGATCCGCTCGCCTGATTTTCGCGTTTAATATATTTTCGGAAAGAGCACAAAAATCTCCATCCAACAGCAAACTAGGCTTGCCCATTTGAGTTCGTTTGGTGCTGTCAATTTGCCAAATTTCAACTCTGTTTTAAAAGCTATCATAGTTTGCATGATTTGGAAATTTCTGTGTTTATGGATTTTTCATCACATGCTATCCTTAGTATAATTGTTTCATATATTAATTTAGATATTTTGTGTGTGATGTGTGTCACCAATGTTTGCATGCAATTTAGACCTTAGAATCATCTTATATCATTAAGATCAAATCAAAAGTTTAATCATTTCATTCTTGGTCTAAAGAAAATTAATTTGAAAACTTCTCATATTACATGCAACATTATCTCCATTAATCCTATGTAATAACATTGCATTCAAACTCATCATCTTAGCATCACTTTTTGGTCTATGCTTATATATTTATGTTAGGTATAACACTTACAATGTTATTCAAATTTCATGATAACTATGTAATTTAAAATCATAAATAGAATACTAAAATTCCAACAAACACATAGTTTATGGTTTGATCATTAGTATATATATCATGAAACTATATATTATCATGCAAAACCAAAGATCAATAAATTCAATTATTGAATGCAATTTTATTTCAAAACTATATATTTGTGATCTTTGTCTTTAATATGATTGCATGATCATCATTTCCTAGATTTACAAATCAAACATGCTCATTCAAAAGAAAATCTCCAAATCATATTGTCATAAGTCTAGAAGAATTAGAATTTACATACATCATGATGATCTAACATATATTCTATGCAAAATTCTCTATAATCATAAATCATAATTCATGTTCTATCCAGAAATATCTCAAATCAATAATGTCTATTACTTAGGAATTATGAATCTTATGATAAAAATATGAATATTGTTTTTTTTTTACATTATATGATGTATTAATAAGCTTTGCTAGTGATTGCATGTATCTCTCATATTTGTAGACTCTAGAATCAACTTTGTAATGAAAGAATAAATCAAAATTAATCATCACTCTATTCTAGATCTATAATTTGAAACTCTATTTTGGAAATACATGCAATATTAATATAAATCTTATGACATGACATTTAAACTCAAAACTCATCATACTAGCATTGCCACTTATTTAATATTAGTAATTGTGCTAGTTATCTCATATCGTCATCTCATAAAAGTAGAAAAACTATGCGGCAATATATAACTCATCACATTAAACAAAACCCATAGTTTATAAATCAACCCATTGTTTAAAAGCATAGGTTGTCCAAAGATTATTCACCTATGACTTCATATCTCACAATAGCGGGGGCGTAGGATTGGATACATTAGAGACCTAACCTCTAAGACATGTCTTGTCCTTAACCAGGGAGGGTTCCAGTGGGGCCTTGCGAGGCACTGGGGGGAAAGAGTGCTAGGTTGAGCATTCTCTAGTGTGTGCATATGGGATTAACACCCCAACTTACGACATGTGTGCAGCTCCTCATGCCCATCCGTCAATTCGTACGGGGCTAGGGTGTAGACATTTAGTCAGGGTAGTTTTTTTTATCTTAGGACATACTTATAATTCACTACATGAACTTTTTATTTACTTATCACTTAATTCATGCATATTTTGGGTTGTTTAATAAAAAAAATGTGTCCTCTTGTGTTTACATAATTTATATTTTTGAGCTTAAATGTTTTTTGTAAGACACATGTATTTGAAAAAGCTAAAGTTTTATGCAAATTTGAGCAATCAAGACATCTCCAAAAATTATAAATTTTTTGCATAAGACTACTCTAAGGACACTTAATAAATATCAAAAATCAAAATTTTAGAATTCTCAAAAAATCAAGTACTATTTGCCGCGCTAGCACTAGCGCCGACGCTAGCGTGGGTTTTTTATTTTTCTGATTTTTAAAATTTCTAAAAATCCTTAAAAATATGTTTGTTTATATTAACTAATTTGTTTTTTGAATTTCCGAGATTTATTATTTTTGTTTTAATTTATATTTAAGAAAATGAACTACAAAAATTCAAAATTCAAAAATACAAAAATATGTTTTTGAGATTTGTGTTTTATTCGTATTATGAAAAATCAGCTACAAAAGTTCATAATTCAAAAATACAAAAATATGTTTGTGTGATTTTCTGTTTTTATCTCATTAAAAAATGATACAAAAACAAAAAAAACTATATGGACTTTATTGCTAATATCAAGCATGAATGAATTCTATTATTTAGAATTACTTACAATGTTAAAATTTATTCCTTGAAATTACTATGAACACTGTTTTGTTTATCATGCTTTGATATATTTATTTAAAGTGCATCAATTGTATTGAAAAATATGTGAAGAACCAAGCTTAGCATGCCTCTAAGTATGAGTAAATGTTTTATGATTGATAATGATACATTTCACTCACCTATTTTGATAATCAACATGTGTGTTTAAATCTAAAATGCTTGCTTGTGTATTGTATTTATACAATGAATTAAAACTTGCATAAGTTTATTGCCTACACTACATTTGAATTGCACTTATGAAATTAAGAAAAGTGGTTAAGTTAAAAAATTGGGTTTGCAAAACAAGTGTATTCGGAGAATGTTGTCTCACAAATGTGAACAAAAAATTATATATGTAGACAAATATAACTCCACCAAGCACTACTTGAACCTCCTGATAAGTCTTCATAAGCATTGTGAGGTTGAGCACCTTGGAAAGAATAGTAAAGTGTTTTGTGCAAACCTTGGTTACTACACCACTTTGTTAAAAATTATGTGCATTAAAAGTGTGTGAAAGTTGATATACTTGTGTTTTATTGTGCACTTTACTCTACATATGTCTTGTATTTTGTGATTTAAATCAATTGTTAACATTGCTCAAAATGCAATTATGTGCACATCAGTATCTTTCATAACACTTCTTCTCATGAGTATTGGATTCTAATGCTTTATCTATACTACTCTTTATATAAGAAATGCACTAGATAACCTAGCATGATCTCTACAATGTTTTGGCATCTCTTGAACTTAAAATTAAGTACATTGTAGTATAATCTCTCTTTGATATGTTCATTTCATGCTTGGTATCTTTATGAAAAACTTTGAGATTTCAAAAAGGTTAAAACATCTTTCAATTTTGAACTAAAACTCATATTTTTACTTATGCTTTTCATGCTTACAAAAAGATGTTTCTTATAATCTTCCGCTTGCTTACAACTCTTATCTTTTTATTTGAAATCTCTTATATATACTATGCTTAAACTCTTTATAATTTCATATATTACAAAAGCTCGATCATGATTTATAACTAGCGTAAAGAAGTCCTCCTTACTACCCTCACCCTACCTTCTTTTGATAATTCCAAAAGTGGGAGATTAATTGAAGAAATCTATATAGGAGAAATATAGAATATTAAGGGGAGAATAATTCATGTAATCTATCATTTAGGGGGAGTAAAACATAAATTGCATTTATGTTGGGGGAGCATTAAGATAGGGGGAGTATGCATATCATCATGCTTATCATATACTATAGTTGCACTATCATCTTGCTTATCATATACTATAAACACTATTGTTAATTTCTTGCTAAGAGGATTTGTTATTATCAAAAGGGGGAGATTGTTGGACATGTGTGTCACATCACTTTGTTTGAGAATAACAAATCCCAAATTGTATTTGATCTTGTATTTTGTGTGTTTAGAGTATGCAGGAACTATAGGTGCAATACTCCATAGGTATAAAACAGATTGGAGATGATTCTCTGGAAAGATAGCTAACGCTCGCGTTAGTAGTTAACGCCCAGTGTTATCAACCGCTGAGAAGAAAATCGCTGAGAAGGAATGCCGTCGTGAACAAAGCCGTCGAGCTGCATTCGACGAAAGAGAGCTAACGCTCGCGGTAACTGTTAACGCCCCGCGTTAACAAGAGGAGGTATGCCGTCGAGTTGAGGTTGATAAATCTGCGTTCGACGAACTTGGAGTTCCTTTCGATGAATCTGCCTGCGTTTGATGAAAGTTCCGTTCGATGAATTTGCCTGCGTTCCATGAAAATTCCGTTCGACGAAATGTGACGGCCGCTCGATGAATTGGAGTTCGACGAACTGAGCTCCTGCACAACAATATTGCGTTCGATGAACTTGAAGCTCCGTTCGATGAAATGGTTTCGTCACAGCGGTTCCTTAACGCTACCGCTAGCGCTACCACAACCGCCTGGCGCTATCTCAAGTTCATGCACAGCGCCACGCCGCCGACAGTTTCATAACCGCTCCACATGATCGATACCGCAGGCGCTAGGAGCTACCGCAGGCGCTAGCAAGAAGTTCTATAAATTGGATTTTTGCTTCTCGTTCTGGCCATCCATCCCAGAGAGGTTGCAAGTGCCACAATTCTATTGCTGTTATGCTGCCGAAGATGGATCTCCCACTAAAAGCTTAAGGAGAATTCTGGAGGAGGACTACGTCACGCTACATCTGAAGGACGAATGCTTCGACCTCGCTCATACTACATTGATCCTTCATCCTCATCTTCAGAGATCTCATATAGGGAGTTTTATTATTCTTATCTTTATTTTCATTCCATACTTTTTGTAATTGTTTAGTTAATTCGGCTTGTGTTGGCGACTAGGTCTGGGTAGGACTTAGGGGGGAATTCGCCTTGTGTTGGCGACTAGTTCTAGGTGAATAGATCTAGGGGGCTCGAGGCCATATCTGGGGAAGAATTGGCTAGAGCGGCTTGAGGCCTTATCCCGGGAAGGATAGGCTAAATCCAACCGGTTTTTGGGGATACAAGGCGGTATAGAAAAGGAAATGATATTTACATTTGTACTCCTCCGATTTCTAGCGATATTGAAATCAAATTTATGTAAACACTTTTTTCATATAATATAATCATGTCTCTTTTTGTGTTTACTTGATTTCTATCTTTTGGCATAATCTCTATTATATTGGTTACACAGTTTTCAATTCGTATCACTTTATCTAAATTGTGTATTTCAATCTCTTTCATCATAAAAAAATTTAGCACTTGTTTCTAAATCTTAAATTACAAATTACAATATTCTCTTTCTTTAACTAAATTGTTATTTTGCCTTCTCCTATTATAAAACAATTTAGTAATAATCATAACATTTTTAAAAAAGAATTGTATTCCCTTATTCACCCCCCCCCCCCCCCTCTAAGGGCGCCGTAAGATCCAACATATATAACTCTGTTGGTACATGTGGGTGACTACAATTGTCGTGGGGGCGATATTTGTTATGATCGGTGATATTTGTCGTGGGGGTGATATTTGGCGTGGAGGGGGCGACATTTATCGTGAGAGGTAACATTTGTCGTGGGAGGCAACATAAAAAATTATTGAAAATAGATAAATTTAAAGTTTAACAATTTGAACCGTGCAAAATAACCATATATTAGTGACTACATGCCTCATGGATTTCCAATGCAGGCCTGTGAGGGAGAGAATAATTTCCAACTACGCATTTCAATTTTCAGATGCAAAAATGCACTTTCATTCTCGAATGACGTTGCACATTTAGACCCTATAAATACATAGTGTCACCTAGGCGTGCACAAAAAAACCGGTCCTAACCGTCCCGCTTGGGACCAGACCGATTAGGACCGGCTAGGGACCAGTCCCAGTTAGGACCGGTTCCAGTGCTCCCTAGGAGTCCCCTTTTCTCCTCAAGACAGGTCCCGGACCGGGACCCGTAAAAGACCGGTCCTAGGATAGGACCAGAACCGAGACCGGTCAAAGACCTCATGTTAACAGCTCTTTAAAGTGCAGTTAAAACAGCCCTTTAAAGAGTTGTTAAAACAGCAAACAACACTTTGAAGAGCTGTTAAAACAACACTTAAAAGTGCTCTTAAACAGCTCTTTAAAGAGCAGTTAAAACACCTCTTTAAAGAGCTGTTGGTAACGGCTCTATAAAGAGCTGGTCGGTAGCAATTATTGTTGTCGGCCTGCTGCAACAGCAGAGCTGCTGCATCCTGCGCCCGCGTAGTGCCTAGGTTGTGCAGCCTTGGCCCTAGGCTATTTAAAAAAATAATAAAATAAAAAAATTAATAACCCCCCCCCCCCCCCGCATTGGCCCATTCTCCTCTCACTCCATCACTCTCTCTCTCTCTCTCTCACCTATCCTATCATCCCCCCTCACTCTCCCTCCTATCCTCCGGGGCTGGTCCTCCGTACCCGTTCCGCCGGGGCCGATCCGCCGCCGGGGCCAGTCCTCCGTCGGGGCCGGTCCATCGCCGGGGCCGGGCCGCCGGGACCGGGATACCTGGACCGGGATGCCGGGACCGGGACGTTGGGACGCCGGGACCGGGACGCCGGGACCGGGACGCTGGGACCGGGACGCCGGGACCGGGACGTCGGGACGCCGGGACCGGGACATCGGGATGTCGGGAATGGGACGCCGGGACCGGGATGCCAGAACAGGGACGTCGGGACGTCGGGACGCCGGGACCGGGACGCCGGGACCGGGACACCGGGACCGGGACGCCGGGACCAGGACACCGGGACCGGGACGCCAGGACCGGGACACCGGGACCGGGACGCTGGGACCGGGACGTCGGGACGCAGGGACCGGGACGCCGGGATAGGGACGCCGGGACCGGTCCGCCGGGACCGGTCTGCCGGGACCGGTCCGCCGGGACCGGTCTGCCGGGACCGGTCCGCTGGGATCGGGACTACGGGACCGGTCCGCCGGGACCGGGACTTGTTTACCGGTCCACCGGGACCGGGACTTGTTAACCGGTCGGCCGAGACCGGGACTTGTTTACCGGTCCGCCGGGACAGGGACTTGTTTACCGGTCCGCCGGGATCGGAACTTGTTTACCGGTCCGTCGGGACCTGGACTTGTTTACCGGTCCGCTGGGAGAGGGACTTGTTTACCGGTCTGTCGGGACCGGGACTTGTTTACCGGTCCGCCGGGACCGGGACTTGTTTATCGGTCCGCCAAAAGACTATCTTTTAAAAGACCGGTCCCGGATCGACCTGACAGTATTTTTGTTCAGGACTAGTGTCACCCTATAAATCCATATTGCCGAAGCATTTCAATTTGCATACCTCGACAAAAATAAATGTAACAATTCATCTCACCTTTAAGGAATGCTATTAAAAAGAGTACTTTAAAATAAATAGTTAGGAAATAATGGCAGTTAATAAAAGACTCACTTAGGATTTATTTGGCGCGGCGGTGGCGGGTGGCGTTTGCGGCAAACGCCACCGCAAGGCGGGTAAACAAACGCCCGGCGGTGACGTTTGCGGTGTCTGCTCCCGCCGCGCCCTCAGGAATGGAGCCAAAAGCAGCGGGTGGAAACCCTCCTCCCCACCTCCAGTTGGAGCAGCGGCCCCGTCTCCTCCCGCCCCGTCTCCTCCCGCCTAATCATACGAAGCCTTAATAATAGAGTCCTCCTGGTTCACCTTGCTATTCACAAAAAATTTTGCACCTCCAAATTTGATCTCCCCCCTGTGAATTGAGCCAGAACCATTGCAAGATCACATTTAGGAGTCCCTTGACGTTACAGTAACACCATATGTATTACTAATTTTTGATGAAACATGAAGTGTATTAAGTTCTGCGGGAGGAAGACTATAAAATGCCAGAGTTGGCCTTACGGGAAATAGAGTGGAAGTTGGCACACATTTCATTGGTGTAGAAAGATCACAAAGAAATACAAAAATAAAACACATAAATTTTATTATAAACCGAGTTTCGCACAAAGACTAAAACATTCATCGATAACTTATTGTAGAGCAACAATGAATAAATGCCATATAATTTATAAAGTTAACGTTTACAAACTGAAAGCCAAAGAAAGAAACTATTGAATTTTTCTTAAGCGTAGTAAATGTAAAGGACAACTATGGAAATATATCGGGATGGCTCCTAAGGGGCTGCACACCAGGTTATTGTTGTCTAATCAGTACCTTATAGCCTGAATTCAATCTAGTTACTCTAAGCAGGAATTGGCCAAGTAAAAATTAGGGTGAGATCATTGGTTATGACCACCACATTTGCCTTAACCCAGTATGATTAGCCTAAGTATGAAAACCAGGCCACAAATAGCTAATAAAAATTATTGTTAAATTTCAAACACTTGGGAGGAAGAATGTGCATGAAAAAATTCATTGGGCAAACCATAGGACCACAGAGAAATACAACTTGAAAGTTCAAATCAAATTTCTTTCCATACACTCTGTAAGACTCCTCTTTTACATTTTTCTGTCTTACGCCCAGAACCGTCACCTTGCGGTGACACCAACATACAACTTTGTCATCACTACAAGATGTCGATCTTGTCAGCTAATTCAAACATCACAGGCCAACCATAAAGAAAAGAAGCAATTCAATAGTCACAAGTCCACATCACACATAAGATATAATCCAAATGATAAATGTCCACAAATGAGATACAAATATGATAAGGGGTACAAAGGTAAGAATGATAAAGGTTTATGCCCAGTACATCAAAATCTTTCCAAATCATCTCGCGGAAGCAAACTAAACTCTCACTCTCACATCCGTCCAAAGGAGTGTCGTAGTATGCTGCATCGGTTCCGCATGCTCTATCTCCCTGTATAGATTCTCCTGCTCTGGCACCATGAGCTCCTGGTTGTTAAGGCCACATCCGACCGTTAGTCAAAAAGACTAAGCAGTTTCGTCCACCCCTCCCCCCATGACTCCTAGGCATTGGCGGGAGGATGAAGAGAAAAGGTAACAAAGCAATGTATATATATCAAGCATGTGACATGGCCTACTTAACATAATAGTGTATAGTAATGTATAGCAGCTTCACAAGCAATTCTACGTGTACAACCCCGATATTCTCCCGGCAAGGAGACGGTCTAAAGAAGTCAGTAAACGGGGCTCGCTGAAGGGCGAGCGAGAAGGGTCGGCGAGACAAGCGCTCGCTGGTACGTTCGTCGAACTTCCCCGGCCACGTCGACCACACCGCTGTTTGGCGAAATAATCTGATGTCGACGTGTTCTGTGCTCATTAAAGCTAAAGGGATGGTCTCGCAACAAGAATTGCGAGATCTAGACCTCGGCAGATATCTTCAGGGGATTATGCCAGGCGAGGGTCGACCAACCAATACCTCGCAGGCCGCTGGTAGGAGAGACCTATGTCTAGTAAGGTGTCCAGCAAAATGTGTTCAGTGCGCGGCAAAATCAGAAGACGGTCCCACCGGAATGCTCGCGGGATCGGACCTCGGCCTACACCACCAGGAGGAGGTCAGCGAGATCATCACAGGCCGATCGCCTAAGAGAGGCATTGCGAGTAGGGCTCGCGAGGAGGCCCGCAAGAACATAAGATCTCGCAGGAAGGTTCTCGCAGCCCCTTGCCCATAAGTCAATAGGGTCAAATTACCATTTTACCCTTGGTGGTCTGCCTTTAGCTTCTCCAAACAGCGGAGTTTGGCTGTTAGCAGACCCATTTGGGGTGCGGATATTGAAATCAAAAGGCAGAATCCTGCTATTTGCAGGCCAGATCAGAAAATCTATAAATAGGACCTCAAGGGCACCTTTGGAGAAGATCTCACTTCAGCTTCCCTCACCTCAGGATTTCTTTGGTTAGCATTTCCAGAGCTCTCCAAGGTGCCCGAGTCTCAGCTTTGGCTTGGGAGGGGAAGCGCTCAACGATCTTCCGGGTTAGTGGAGGGACCTCCTCACTGTGACTAAGGTCTTAGTCAATCTTCCTAGTTTCCAGCCTACCTTCTCTGAGGGATCAGTAAGGGCTAGCCGCCCCTCATCTCGGTGAGGGCCCCGAGCTCCACAAGAGACCGAGAAATCGGTTTCAACATTTTGGTGCGGTGAGCGTGGAGTGTGGCTGGTCCAAGAAAGTTCCGAAGAGCAGATATGACGGGAGGCGAGGATCAAGGCGAGGGGTTCAACGAGCCACCATAGGTGGTGACGCCGAGGATGTTCGCGGACTTCAGGCGGGAGGTGCTCGACACCTTAGGGCTCGCGGTCGCGGCACTGCGAAGCGAGTTCGCGACCCGGGCACCTCAGGCGGCCCCTCCCCCAGCAGCGGTTGGCGAGAATGCCACCGGGGGAAGAACCGGAAAGGAAGTTGCAGGAAGTTCAGTGTAGGACTTGGAAGGGCGGGTGCTATTCGCCAGCCCGGTGAGCGCGACGCAGGCGAGCGAGCGCCCGAAAGACATGGCGACTGAGGGAGCGGTCCAGGCGAAGGCTGTTCTCGCGAGCGCGGTCCCCGCGAGCTCGAGTCTGGCGAGAGAGCTCGGGGGGGGGGGGGGGGGGGGGGCGAGCGGAGCGAGAAAGGATGGTAGAAGGAGGAAGCACCTTCTGCGAGTTGGTACTTTCAGCACCTGTCCCGGCAGGGTTCGGAGAGTGGGACAGGGTGTACTACAACGGCTGGGATGACCCTGTCCCGCATCTCCAGTCTTTTGAGGACTTGGTCTCCATCAGGCCGATGTCGGATGCATTCAAGTGTCGGCTCTTTGCCGTCACTCTCAAAGAAAAGGCCAGGGACTGGTTCCATCAACTCCCTATAGGGTCGATCTACGCCTTTGAGGATCTGCGCCGGAGCTTCTTGTTACGTTTCTCTACCGCGAAGAAGAGGAAGAAGTACGCTGAGTCCCTCTTCAAAGTGAAGCAGGAGCCAAAAGAGTCGTTGGCTCGGTATGCGGAGCAGTTCCAGGAAGAAGTGTTTCTCACTCAGGAGATGCCTGGGTTTGCACTCCAGCTCGCTTTTACCGTTGGGCTAAAGGAAAGTTTCTTTAAGATGTCATTGAAGAGGAAAGCCCCTGTCTCCTACAAGGAGTTGAGGGAGAGGGTGGCGGAGGAGATTGAGGGCGAGGAGGCCAACCCAGAGCTCACCAGGAGGCTAGCAAAGCTCAGTGAGCCGGAGGTCCGGCAGCAAGAGGTAAGGAGCAGGGAAGAGCCCAGGGCCCCGGAGGGGGAGTGGAGGCAGCGTGCAGAAGGAATGCAAGGTCAGGGAAGAGGTTACGGCCCGAGAAGGGGTAACTTTTATGGGGGTCAAGGAAGACCCCGGCAGCTGGGATGGAGGCAGGGTCCGAGGCCATTGCCTCCCCCGCCTCAGCAAGCTATGGCGATCAGGAGAGGAAGAGGAAGAGGAAGGAGAGAAGAGGCAAGAGAAGAAGCGGGAGCAAGAAGGAGGAGGAATAGGGTGTCGGAAGGCAAAGCAGGGGAGGTGGCGTTGCCATATTGTGACTTCCACGATGAGGAAGGTCACGCGACGGCCACCTGCCCAGAGTTCCTGGAAACCAAAAGGGGCCGAGCCCCCGCGCCAAGGCAACAAGTGAGAATTGAGGAGGTCGAGCCTCGAGGGGAGGAGGAAGAAAGGTGTGAAGACAGAGTTGATGTGGGGAGTAGAGGAGGAATCGGGGTGATCCATGGGGGTTAGGGGTTGAGGCAACCCGCAAGGCTAGCCTTCATACCATCTACCGGCGGAGCGTGGCCTCAACATCCATGGCTCCACCCCCGGTGGAGAGAATCACTTTCTCCCAGATGGACATGCCGAGCTACGAGGACCCGTTCTGCGATGCACTGGTTATCCAGACCGCCATTGAGAACTTCAGCGTCTCGTGGATTCTAGTCAATAACGATAGCTCGGTCAACGTCGTCTTCAAGAAGGCGTTTGATAAGATGAAGGTAGAATCCAAGAGGGTGTTGGCCTCGGATGGCCCCCTATTCAGCTTTTCAGGAGAAAGGAAGGAAGTAGAAGGTGGAGTTGGGCTCCGTGTGACCCTCGGAGGGCAGTCCCGGAACTGCCGCTTCGTGATAGTGGATGCCCCGAGCAGCTACACCACCATCTTCGGACGGCCTCTCATCAGCGCGTTTAGATGCGTCCCTTCCACCTTCCACTAGTTTCTCAAGTTCAACACCGGTGGAGTCCAGGTCCGGATCCGAGGAGACCCCAAGATGGCGAGGCAGTGCTATGTGACGGCTGTCAACAACATCACCTGGATGGGAGAGGCGGAGGAGTTCGATAAAGTGATGAAGGAAGCGGCAGGAGCTGTAGAAGAGAAAAGAGCTGAGGAGAGGACGGAGGGAGAAGAGGTTCGTGCCCAGGGAGGGGTCGCCGAGAGGCCCAGGGCGGAAAGAGGAGAAGAAGAGAGGAAAGGAGAGGGTGCCCAGAAAGGAGGGGTGGAAGAGTTGATGATGGTAGGAGGGGCAGAGACGGAGGAAGGAGCCCAAGCGCTCGCTGGCGCTGGAGAGGAGGAAAATACGTGGGGAGAGCAATCCAGGCTGGAGTCCGTGGATGAGGTCGTGGAACTTGAAGTCACCACTCGGCTCGGGGTGGTGGAGAAGGTCCAAATCAGCGGAGAGCTCAATCCAAAGGAGCAGGCTGAGATCCTGGCCTGCGTGTAGAAGAATGTGGATGTCTTCACTTGGAGCACCGCGGAGATGCCCGGGATCGATGCGGATGTGGCTTGCCACCGCCTCAATCTCGACCCCGGCACCCACCCCATCCGTCAGAAGAGGAGGGCCGTAGCGGACATGCTTGAAGAACCCATCCGAGAGGAGGTGGGTAAACTCCTGCAGGCAGGTTTTGTATCGGAAATCCAGTATCCAGGCTGGGTCTCTAACGTAGTCATGGTAAAAAAGGGGAGGAGGTAAATGGTGCATGTGTATCGACTTTTCACTTCTTAATAAATCATGCCCGAAAGATTGTTAACCCCTGCCTAGAATCGATGCGCTGGTTGACTCAGCCATCGGTTTCTCTGTAATGTCTTTTTTAGATGCTTTTTTAGGTTATCATCAAATCCGCATGCACCCCCCGGACATCAAAGATGTTTCCTTAATCATGGGGGATGGATGCTACTGCTATAAGATGATGCCCTTCGGGCTCAAGAATGCAGGTGGTACGTACCAAAGGATGATGGATAGGGTCTTCCGCGAGCAGAAAGGAAGAAATTTAGAAGTCTATGTTGATGACCTCATGGTGAAGAGTAGGGACCTTGGGTCCAACCTCCGAGACCTCGAAGAGACGTTCGGGACCCTACGGAAGTATAAAAGGAAGCTCAATCCCTTGAAGTGTGTCTTCGGGGCTTGTCGGGGGAAGTTCCTAGGCCACTTGCTAACCCCGGCAGGAGTAGAACCCAACCCGGACAAGGTCAAGGCAATAATGGAGTTGGGGTCTCCAAGGAACCCGAAGGAGGTTCAGAGCCTCACAGGGAAGCTGGCCGGACTCAGCAGGTTCCTCTCCAAGGTGGGGGAGAAGTGTGCGCCCTTCTTTAAGGCACTAAGGGGCAACAAAAAGTTTGAGTGGACCTCGGAATGCGAGGGAGCCTTCCAAGCCTTGAAAGAACAACTCACCCAAACCCCCTTACTCCAAGGGCCGAGATAGGGAGAAGACCTATCCCTATACCTGGGAGTAGGGTCGGAGGCAGTGAGTGCAGTGCTGGTCCGGGAGGAGGGGAGAAAACAATTCCCTATCTACTATGTCAGCCGAGTGCTGAAGAAGGCGGAGCTCCGTTACCCAATCTTGGAGAAGTTGGCTTTCGCATTAGTGGTCGCGGCGCAGAGACTCCGGCCCTACTTCAAGGCACATTCCATCAGGGTAGTGACAGATCACCCGCTTCGCAAAATCATGGAAGGGGTGGAGCACTCGGGAAGATTGGAAAAATGGTCCGTAGAGCTGAGCGAGTTCGATATTACATTCATACCCAGGACATCAATCAAGGCCCAAGTGGTGGCTGACTTCATGGACGACTACACGACCGAGGTGGGTGAACATGAACCGCCTCCCCCAGTAGCGTGGAGGATGTTGGTGGATGGTGCCTCAGGAAAGCACTCCTATGGGGGGGATCATCCTAGTGAGTCCTCAAGGGACAAAAATTGAGCAAGCCCTGAACATCCATTTCCCAATTACCAACAACCAAGCGGAGTACGAGCCAGTGATAGCAGGCCTGCGGTTAGCTCGAGAGCTGGGAGTGCAAGATGCGGAGGTCTCGACGGACTCCATGGTGGTAGCATGCCAAGTCAAGAGAGAGTTCGAGGCAAAGGACCCGACTCTTCTGCGATACTTGGAGAAGGTTAGGGGAGTCATCGGGCGGTTCTGCATGTTCTCCATCAAACATGTGTCGAGGGAAGAAAGCACCCCCGCAGAGTAGGCAAGGCTATTTCTGGCCCACCCTCAGCAAAGACGCGGCTGAGTTCGCAAGGAGATGTTCAAAGTGCCAACTCTATGCTCCGCTCCAACTCCTCCCAGCTCAGAGACTCTGAACCATCACTGCCCCCTGGCCCTTCGCCATATGGGGGTTGGACCTAGTCGGCCCTTTCCCTCAGGCTAGTGGTCAAAGAAAGTTCTTGCTGGTCATGATCGATTATCTTTCTAATTGGGTAGAAGTGAAAGCGCTCGCCAAGGTAACATCTCAAGTGGTGAGAAACTTTGTATGGGGAGAAATAATTTGCAGGCACGGCCTCCCCCTGGCCATAGTAACGGACAATGGGCCGCAATTTGCTAGCGAGGAGTTCGTTGGCTTTTGCACCCAGCTTGGCATCGACCTCAGATTCGCATCGGTCCACCACCCAAGAAGCAACGACCAGGTAGAAGCGGCAAATAAAGTAATCGTCAACCTGCTGAAGAAGAAGGTGGAGAACCTTCGGGGAAACTGGGTAGAGCAACTACCTTCCGTTCTCTGGGCTCTGAGGACTACCCCTAACACCGCCACCGGGAAGACCCCGTTCAAACTTTCCCATGGATCCGAAGAAGTCCTTCCCATCGAGTTTGAAGTACAGACCCCCAGGGTGATCGCCGCAGGTGAAGGGGATGAAGAGTGGCTGGTAGCCAATGGCGAAGAACAAAGGCTATCCTTGGACCTAGTGGAGTAACTCCAGGACCAGGCCACCATCAGGCAGGAGGAAATCAAGCGGCGAATGGCCCGAAACTTTGACAAGCACATCCGAGTAAAACACTTTCAAAAAGGGGACATGGTCTTGAAAAAGGTCGACGCGGCCGGGAGAGGGGCCACAGTAGGTAAGCTGAAGCCTAATTGGGAGGGTCCATACATTGTAAGTGAAGTGCTCAAGTCAGGGGGTATCACCTTCGAGATGTGGAAGGGGTACCTCTGGACTGAGCGAGAAGTGGAGATGACTTAAAAAGGTTTTATCCTTAGCCATTTTTTGTAGATGACTCTTTATATTTCCTACTCAACACATGTATTTTGGAGCAACCCTTTGACAGGTCTCAAAAAGTTCTTTATGCTGGAATGCCCCAGATCGATTCCGCTCCCGGGCTCTCACAAGACGGGGGGTTCTGGTTGATCTCTGGAGAGGCTGGCAAGGTGACAAGTTCTTTATGCTAGAATGCCCCAGATCGATTCCGCTCCTAGGCTCTCTCTAGACGGGGGGTTCTGGTTGATCTCTGGAGAGGCTGGCAAGGTGACAAGTTCTTTATGCTGGAATGCCCAGATCGATTCCGCTCCCGGGCTCTCACTAGACGGGGGCTTCTGGTTAATCTCTGGAGAGGCTGGCAAGGTGACAAGTTCTTTATGTTGGAATGCCCCAGATCGATTCTGCTCCCGGGCTCTCACTAGACGGGGGGTTCTGGTTGATCTCTGGAGAGGCTGGCAAGGTGACAAGTTCTTTATGCTGGAATGCCCCAGATCGATTCTGCTCCCGGGTTTTCACTAGACGGGGGGTTCTGGTTGATCTCTGGAGAGGCTGGCAAGGTGACAAGTTCTTTATGCTGGAATGCCCCAAATCGATTCCGCTCCTGGGATCTCACTAGACGGGGGGTTCTAGTTGATCTCTGGAGAGGCTGGCAAGGTGACAAGTTCCTTATGCTGGAATGCTCCATATCGATTCCGCTCCCGGGCTCTCACTAGACGGGGGGTTCTGGTTGATCTCTGGAGAGGCTGGCAAGGTGACAAGTTCTTTATGCTGGAATGCTCCAGATCGATTCCGCTCACGGGCTCTCACTAAACGGGGGGTTCTGGTTGATCTCTGGAGAGGCTGGCAAGGTGACAAGTTCTTTATGCTGGAATGCCCCAGATCGATTCCGCTCCCGGGCTCTCACTAGACGGGGGGTTCTGGTTGATCTCTAGAGAGGCTGGCAAGGTGACAAGTTCTTTATGCTGGAATGCCCCAGATCGATTCCGCTCCCGGGCTCTCACTAGACGGGGGGTTCTGGTTGATCTCTGGAGAGGCTGGCAAGGTGACAAGTTATTTATGCTGGAATGCCCCAGATCGATTCCGCTCCCGGGCTCTCACTAGACGGGGGGTTCTGGTTGATCTCTGGAGAGGCTGGCAAGGTGACAAGTTCTTTATGCTGGAATGCCCCAGATTGATTCCGCTCCTGGGCTCTCACTAGACGGGGGGTTCTCGTTGATCTCTGGAGAGGCTGGCAAGGTGACAAGTTCTTTATGCTGGAATGCCCCAGATCGATTCTGCTCCCGGGCTCTCACTAGACGGGGGGTTCTGGTTGATCTCTGGAGAGGCTGGCAAGGTGACAAGTTCCTTATGCTGGAATGCTCCATATCGATTCCGCTCCCGGGCTCTCACTAGACGGGGGGTTCTGGTTGATCTCTGGAGAGGCTGGCAAGGTGACAAGTTCTTTATGCTGGAATGCCCCAGATCAATTCTGCTCTCGGTCTCTCACTAGACGGTGGGTTCAGGTTGATCTCTGGAAAGGCTGGCACGGTGACAGATGTTTATTTCAGGAGAGGATGGCAAAATGATGAGTCTCAATGCTGGCGGATATCGGGTCATTCCACTCCCGGACAAGGAGAGGAGTTCTCTATGAGGCCAGGTCGAAATGCATCAGGTTAGCAAGGTTTCGGCGCCGACCCCATCCTTCTCGCTCGTCGGGACCTCTCGCTCGACAAGGAGAGATTTCGCGCGATAGTAGGCGAGCGATGAAGGCCAACCCTATGCACTCCGGGGAATTCAGTACTCGGCGGAAAGGTCGCCGGCGCAGGGCAGCGGGCCAACACTCGCCGAAAAGGAAACACCTCGCGAGACCTAGAGAAACGCATACATAAAGTAATAATCCTAAGACGAATAGCGAAAGGCCAGAGCAGCCGAAAAGGTCCTACACTCGCCTACTCAACAACGTAAAATGCGAGAACGGTCATCGCGGGAATGACCTACATACAGGTAAACATTGAGATAAGCAAGAGCGAGATATCAACACAAAAAACAATACAGAGAAAGGAGCGAGCGCAACACTGCCAAAAACATGTATTCATTCATTTTGTCTAATTTACATGAAGCGGCGATCTCGCCAGCCAAAAAACCAAATTGAACGAAACCCTCACTGGTCGCTCGCAGACACCTCCTCGTTGTCGCTGCTCTTCATTGGCGAAAGCGGGTGGAAGAGCTCAGGGACGATATCTTCCAGGTCAGCCGCGTCGGCGGTTAGGAGGCCAGTCACCTTCATCATCTGGAAGATGTAGCGAGCCGAATTCGTAGCCTCCAATCGAACTTCTTCATCTCGCGCTCGCCGCTTTTCCTTCGGACGGCGAGGTGAGGGGGGAACGACGGCATGCGTGAGGTCGCAGTTTAGGGCCTTCAGCCAGCCACCTCGCCCTACAAATCCTTGATGCGAGCGTCGGCTCTCCCGGTGGCCTCGACATCCTGCAATTAAGTTCAATTAAAAAAGCGAAATAGCAGAGGGAAAGGAGGATGAGGAAGTCTAAATAACTCACCACACTGCCCTCCGTGGCGAGCAGCTTCTCCTTCAGCTGCGTGATCTCGGCAAGGAGCCCATGATAGGACCTCGCGAGCTCCACATTATGAAGCTCCAGCTGTAAGCAACGCCTCCCCGACATATGGGCGAGCTCGGCAGAGCGCAACTGCAACCTCGCGCTTTCGAAAGCGAGGGTTCTCGCGGTCTCATCTTTATAAGACCCCGCGTCCTCGCGCCCATAGAGAGCGAACGAGAGGTCAAAGGCGTAACCGCTGACGATCTCCTTCTCAACCCAAGAGGGAAGGATGGTGGAGATATAATCCCGGTTGGTCTCCGGTTTCCAGTTGACCAAGAGCTCGCCGGTCTCGTCCCGACACCTCTAGCCGAGGCCGAAGTTATAGTGGTTGACGGGGATGGGCAGGACGAAGGTTATAGGGGCCTCCTGGCAGGGCTCGTCATCCTCACCCCCTGCAGAGAGGGCGGTGAGGTCTAACTCTTTGAAAGCTGCCTCGCGGGGCTCCTTTCCTTTCGAGGAGGCGAGCGAAACCCCGCTCTTCTTGCTTTTCTTCTTTGGCGGAGTTTTAGGGGGAACGGCATGACCACCAGGAGCTCCCGGTCTCTTGCGAGAAGAAGGCTCGCCCGGAGTGATGGCGCCTCGGCAAGCCTCCTCCCCCATGATGGCGAGAGCCAGGGTATCGTCGGTTTTCCGATTGCTCGCGTAGGGGGGATGAAGAGGAAGATCCCGCTCGCCTAGAAAATAGTCGAAGCTTCAATAAGTATGAAATCACTAGAAAGTGAAAAGGGGGTCGATGATGTAGCGAGATCTTTTACCTTCCCCGGCGAGTACGGGAAGTAGCTTGTCGAGGTTGCGGCGGAGATGGACGACCTCAAAGTTCTTCTTGCAGAAGAACTAGTAGAGAAGTGCGTCGTGGCCTCCGAGGGCAGCGGGCCGGTAGGTGGTCTCGCCGTGTTGGACGGGCGAGACCGGGATGTTGCCGAAGTTCCCCTTGACGAGAAGGAACTTCTGGGCCCAGAAGTGGGATTTCTTGACGGTCTCGTCAACCTTAGGACCCGAGCCCACGAAGTAGTCCGTCCTGTCCTTAAAGGCGCGGAATGAGAACAACTTCTGAAAGACCGCGAGGCTGAACTCGATGCGCTCCTCGCGAAGAGAGCAGGAGAACGCCGTGATTACCGCCATGGCATTAGGCGTGAGCTGGCCTGGAACAACGGCATAGTGCTTGAGCACCTGACGAACGGCGAGAAAGATCAGGGTTAGTTCACAGAATGAGCGAGACCTGAAATACAGAAAACAGGAAGCGAACAACAACGACCATTACCTGGCGAACTTCCGGCCACAGGGGGAGACGCAGGCCGACCGCGAAATGGGCGGTGGGAATGGCCAACTCGTTGACCCGCGGGGCATTGATCACGTCGTCCTCGCTAGGTTGGCGTGCCTCGAAAGGGGGGGTGACATAATCTGCGACCGCGCTGAGATACTCTTCGTCCGTCAAATTGCAGTGGAAGAAACTGTGCTCGGCAAAGGCCTTAGCGATCTTTCGCCGACCCTCCGACTCATTAGCATCGCCACCCATTCTAGTAACCTGCGAAAGAAGAAAAGAGAGAACGGGAAGGAGCGAGAGCTCTGAAGCAAAGGAAGAAGAAGGTCGAGAGTAAATGCGGTGGTTGACTCAGGTATGGCCGCCTATTTATAGCCAAAGCAAAATGGCGGGAAGCAGTCCAAGCGCCGGCGGGCGCGGGTAGCAGATAGAAACATCACATCACAGACGCGGGCGAGAGAAACCTGCGAGGTTAGCACAAACATCTCGCGAGATATATATAGCCAGAACGGAAGGTCCTCGCGAACAAAATGTAGCATGAAAAATAAAACAAATGTACTAGCAACGAGCGAGAAATAATAAAGAGCTAGTGATGCTTATGGTATAGGAAATAAAAGCCAGCGAGTGGCCAATACGCGAGTCATGAGCCGTAGCGAGATTGTCTAAAAACAATAACACCCATTACAAATAAGTTCAAGACATAACAGTTAGCGAGAATCGTGGGGTAGCCATTTCCACCTGCCCCCACCCCGAGACCCGGATCTCGGCTGTGCCATAGAGTTGTAGTACTCCTCGGCCAATCGGCCCTCCCTGTCCGTGAGGTAGGCATAGTCTCTCATCCTAGCTATATGAATCTCCGGCGTCGTAGCGCTCTCATCCCGATCACGCTGTCTCGCCTGCCGGAGCCTCGCATATTCTTCCATCAAAACCGCGTGCCTGTCCTCGGCGGCTTCTCTGTCCCGTCTCGCCTGCATGTTGAGATCCATCATCATCCTCCCGTGTTTCGTCAGCAACTCCGCGGCTCGCTGCTTCAACATCTCAGGGTCTCGCGGATCCCCTAAGAAGTCCTCCACCTGGTCCGGAAGGGGGGACATCTCGTCGTCACCCAAATCGGAATCGGTGGGCGAATTTTCGAGATTCTCTGCGAGATAGGGCGGAGAGGTTAGATGGCGCGCTTAAGTTCGCGCAGGACAAGGTGTCGCGAGAATACTTACCCCGCGGGGGGGGGGGGGGGGGGGAAGTCGAGGGACGGCCCTGCAACACGTTGCCATAGTGAGGGTAGAGAGATTTCCCCAGACCGGCGAGGTAGCTGGCGCTATTGGTCGGAGGGATCTTTGGCGGCACAGAGCCACCGGTCTCCTCGCTCGTCAGAAGTTGGAATCTGGGCTTATCTATGATTTTGTCAGGCGGAGGAAGAGGCGGAGTCGGAGGCCGCGATGTCTGGCGAGTCGGTGACTTCAGGGGCGAGACTGTAAGAAGTAGGGAGAAAAGGTTAGACAATTGACAAGAAGCATTCTTGCGGGCAAGAACAAAATCTCACCGGAGACGTTTCTTCTAGCGAGGTCCGTATCCGCCTGCGGACTCTTGCGAGAGGCGTCAGCGGGTTGCCCCGTATTTTCGTTCGTCAAAGCATCCTGCGAACAAGTATGAATCTCTAACAAGTTTATTGATGCGAAACCAGAGGAATAACTCGTACCTTCTCGTGGTGGCGATCATCAGGGGAGGAATCCAACATCGCGGAGTCATCCCCGGCTCGGCGAGCTGCCTTCGCCTTCCTAACTTTCAGCGACTGAGTGGGAGGAGGCCGGTTCATCCAGGCTGGGACCTTGGTCGTGGAAGGGAGCCCGTCGGCTCTCACCTCCCTCATGCGGGCCTTGAATTCTTTGGAAAGAGGCATCTACAAGCAGCTACAGTATCAGGCGAGGGAAAAGAAAAAGAAGTGGCGGCGCACAGCACTGGGGGCTCGGGACGATATTTATAGCCCACAGGGTGGGTCCCACCAAAGATTCCCGATAGGTCATCAAGGAGCGGGCGAATACCAGGGGTTGGATGATTCTTCGCGAGCACAAATGTCCTCACGAAGAGCGGGGATTGTGTACAACCCCGATATTCGCCCGGCAAGGAGACGGTCTAAAGAAGTCAGTAAACGGGGCTCATTGAAGGGCGAGCGAGAAGGGTCGGCGAGACAAGCGCTCGCGGGTACGTTTGTCGAACTTCCCCGGCCACGTCGACCACACCCCTGTTCGGCGAAATAATCTGAAGTCGACGTGTTCTGTGCTCATTAAAGCTAAAGGGATGGTCACGCAACAAGAGTTGCGAGATCTAGACCTCGACAGATATCTTCAGGGGATTAGGCCAGACGAGGGTCGACAAACCAATACCTCGCAGGCCGGTGGTAGGAGAGACCTATGTCCAGTAAGGTGTCCTGCAAAATGTGTTCAGTACGCGGCAAAATCAGAAGACGGAACCGCCGGAATGCTCGCGGGATCGGACCTCGGCGACACCACCAGGAGGAGGACAGCGATATCCTCGCAAGCCGATCGCCTAAGAGAGGCATTGCGAGTAGGGCTCGCGAGGAGGCCCACGAGAACATAAGATCTCGCAGGAAGGTTCTCGCAGCCCCTTGCCATAAGTCAATAGGGTCAAATTACCCTTTTACCCTTGGTGGTCTGCCTTTAGCTTCTCCAAACAGCGGAGTTTGGCTGTTAGCAGACTCATTTAGGGTGCGGATAGTGAAATCAAAAGGCGAAATCCTGCTATTTGCAGGCCAGATCAGAAAATCTATAAATAGGACCCCAAGGGCACCTTTGGACAAGATCTCACTTCAGCTTCCCTCTCCTCAGGCTTTCTTTGGTTAGCATTTCCAGAGCTCTCCAAGGTGCCCGAGTCTCAGCTTTGGCTTGGGAGGGGAAGTGCTTAACGATCTTCCGGGTTAGTGGAGGGACCTCCTCGCTGTGACAAAGGTCTTATTCAATCTTCCTAGTTTCCGGCCTACCTTCTCTGAGGGATCAGTAAGGGCTAGCCGCCCCTCATCTCGGTGAGGGCCCCGAGCTCCACAAGAGACCGAGAAATCGGTGTCAACACTACTATATAAGGTACTGTAAAGTAAGAGCATTAAGTAAATGCAATGCAGTAATAAATAAAGTATGACAACTAACTATCATCACAGAAAAATAACTTAACTTATATGAATGCCCATACAAACTTATAACTTAAGGTTTGGGCTGTATAAATAACTCATCATATTAAAGAGCCCATACTAATTTATATGATGAGGGCCTTGTTGAATTCAATGATGAGTATGTTATGCAATGCAATGTTTATGTTATAATTTCACACATGTGTAACTCACCCACCGACTCTATGCGCATAGATCTTTTTCCTTCCGCTTTTTGGAGGTAGCTAGCCTCTCAGGCACCTCCCGTCGTGGTCAAACAAATACAATGGAGCAGGCGTATCCACTAATAGGTGGGTATGCACACTACCAGACCTAAGCCTTACATATGTCTCAATGCGTGAGCATTGTAGAGCCTCTGCGTACTCTTGCTGGAATATACCGAACCAGACCTCCATGGCTTAAGGAAGATTCATTGGGAGATCGTCTCCAGAACACCAGCTGAGCTGGCCCACTAGACTCGATCCCTCTAGCCAAGTCTACACGCTTTCATTGGTGTATCGATCAGACACGCATCGTAGACCCACCACAAGTAATCATATCATTAGGATCTATTTGCACATGCATAAGTATCACCTCGTCCACACACAACTGAGCCTCTAGCTCTCAGGGTGAACCATTCCTCCATATCACAACCAAACCGAGCCCTAGATCCCGGGACTATCCAGTCCTCCTTATCACAACCAAATCGAGCCTTAGCTCTCATGACTAACTAGTCCTTCTCAAATCACCCGTAAGGGTTGTGAATATACGTTTCAACTATATTCTTATTTAATTCATCTTTACTTAGGTATTATGTGGACTTATCAATTTAGGTTGGATCTTAGACTTCCCGAGGACTACCGGGTGAAGGGCTCGCAATGGTACTAGGAGATTTGATGGGGTGACATCCAAACCTACCTTTCTCAAGATATTTAATCTTATTGGTGGCTACCCATCCTTAAATCCCTCTCTCAATATTGCTCTTATTAACTTAAAATAAATTTATAAATCTTTTAGGGGAGAGGTGATCTATCTCTTGAACTCTGAATATTGGCTATTCCCCTTAGTATCCATGTACTCTGGCACTCGTTGCTACTATAACATCCCATTTCGCGCTAGACCCCTCGGAGACGTTTTGACTCGCCTTGGGTCGGTGATGGCGCAAATCTCA
The DNA here is from genome assembly GCA_033032865.1 of Dactylorhiza incarnata. NCBI lineage: Eukaryota > Viridiplantae > Streptophyta > Magnoliopsida > Asparagales > Orchidaceae > Dactylorhiza > Dactylorhiza incarnata. The sequence continues at coordinate 12,752,700 of JAWHQI010000035.1, forward strand.
CACACCGCTATAGGCGGTAGCTCAACCGCGACACGAAACGGCAGTGTACCGATCGTTCAAGTAATATAAAATGGGAATGAATCCCCAAGTATCGATCTCAAAGGAACACAGTAAGGTGGAGTTTATTATCGAGGAAGGACTTGAGATTGAAGTCCTTTCGAGCGGATGGATGCGGAAACGGGGGTTTTGGATTGTGGACAATAAAGAGAAAATACTATAACTACTCCTATGCAATGCCGCTATGCAAAGCTTCGCTCGGCGGGATGGAAGACTACGTAGGACTTGAACGCGCTACTTCGTAAGGGTGGATGGACGGGTAGGCAGACGAATCGAACTATGCAGGTCGTGAGCGTGCTGCTTCGTTAGGTGGGATGGAATACACGGGCCGCTATGCCACGCTTCGGTAGGCGGATGGGCGAGTAGGCTAACGGAATGAGGGTCGCCGGCACCTCCTCGACAAGCACGCCACTAGCAATTGCTAGGGCGGCACCGAACACGATGGTGGAATGGAAATTAGATGGGGGCGCACCTCAATAAGCACATACGAACTAAATGATTCCAAATAAATGAAATAAACATTAAGCAATATTGTTCATAGCACACATCATCAAAGTATAGAGGGAACTAGTTTATGCAATCAACAACATAAGGATGGAAAAAGAGAGTAAAGGAGTCGACCACATCCGAAGCCTTGCCGAAGATTCACGGTTGGAGTCGCTGAGTTGTCAATCCGCGTCCAAGCTCGGTCTTCAACTGCGTCCGAGGTAGAGGAGGGCTGTCACTTCCTCCCAATGGCTCGTCTTCTTCGTATCACGATCCAATCTCCTCCGATACACGATCTCCTTGCTCGATGTTGGCGATCTTTGGGCTAGAAACCTCTCCTTGGAGCTCAAGGATGATGGAGAAGGCCTAGGGGGTGGAGAACCTGTGGAAAGGGCGAAAACGGCGGACTGAACGGAGTTCCCGATCGTGATCCGCCCTAATTCGCGAACAGGATAATATATAGGCGCTGAAATGAATAATGCGCACGGTGATTGGCGCACGACCAGTGGTCGTGCGCACTGGAGTTCTGCGATCGTGTGCGTTGCCTGGGCGGAGCCTGAAATGAAAGAAATTTATAAAATACATGTTCGCACGACCAGTGGCGCACGACCAGTGGTCGTGCACACTATCGTCAATGGTCGTGCGATAAGCCAAACAGAACTCATAAAATGAGCGTTAAGTGCGCACGATCAATTGCGCACGACCAGTGGTCGTGCGCGATAGAGCCAGTGATCGTGCGCAGTGTTCCTGTACAGAATTGTACCGGGAACACCTGCACGACTCCTGTCCCAGCATACAACACCAGTCTAGCCACTGAAGATGGCACTTAACACTGCATGAAAACTAGTAACGAAGATGAACAAGAATTAACATCAAAACGGGCCTAGAAGTGCACTTAGCATGGAGTATTAAATAGGAATGAAAACATGTCTAAAGTGAAGTGCAAAGACTAGAAAATCGGCCCAGATGAGTCCATAAATGTGTATATAATTGGGACACATCAGTCGGTTTTGGGTAAGGGAGGATTCCGTTCGACGAAAGTCGAAGGGTCAGCTGCGTTCGACGAAAGTCGAAGGGGCAGCTGCGCTCGACGAATTTAAAGGAGACAGGAGAGAATAATAAATTTCCCTGCATTCGACGAAGTATAGGCATCCTGCGTTCGATGAATTATCGACATTCTGCGTTCGACGAATTATCGTCGTCTTGCGTTCGATGAATTATCATCATCCTGCATTCGACGAATTATCGTCATCCTGCGTTCGACGAATTATCGTCATCCTGCGTTCGACGAATTATCGTCATCCTGCGTTCGACGAATTATCGTCGTTCAGCGGTCGACGAAATATATTCTTGAAGCGCTCGACGAAATGTTCTTCGGTCGACGAACGCGCCGTTCGTTCGATGAAAGGGGTCTTCCGTTTGATGAATCTGGGCAATTTTTTATGGCATCGTCTGATAAAGCTTGAATGCTTATTTATTTGAGGCTAATAGTGGAATTAATGTCCAATAAGGAGCTGACACCTAACTTTGGAGTTCCAAGGCTTATTAATGCAAACTCTCTTCTCTCTTAAGCCAAAAGGGTTGCGCACCTCTCAGATTCTTCCTCTTCTTCATCTTCTTCTTCTTTTCCTTCTTCTTTTCTTCATCTTCTCCCTCACACCTCAAGGTTTTAACTTAGGGTTCTTGAAGGAGCAATCTTGGAGAAGGATTTGGAGCTTGGCCGACCACCACCCCGCTGCCATGAAGATGAACTTGAACCATGGCTGGAAAAAATAAGGTGACTTTCGACCCCTCTCCCTTCGTGCTAGATCGTAGAGAAAAATTAGGAGAGGTGTTGAGCTCAAAAGAGCTTGGCGGTGAGCTAATGGAGATTCTTAGGAAAATACCAAACCGGATCTTTCAATTTAGGGCACCGATTGCCGCGAAAGTTACTTCAATCACTTCTTCTCTTCAAAAGGAAGAGATAGGATTTGATTTTGTTGAAATCTATAGTCTATGGAGGGAGTATTGGATGGGAGAAGTTTAAATGTCCTAACTTTTGTTTGAGGAAGATGATGACTAATCCTCTATTAAACATGGTTTTTAATTATATATTATGTGATAAAGATGATAATAGCCCCTTGCTAAAGAAAGTTTTAATTTATAACATTGCACTCGGTAAATAAGGGGTGAAATTGTGTGCAGCTGGGTTCAAGCCAATTTTTAGGCTTGATCCCACTGGAACTAGGTTTCGGGCTCAACATGAAAGTTGTAGCCCTCGGAAAGAGATTTCCTACGATGGGTTACCCATTTTCTGAAGTGACCTGTAGCTCCCTAAAGGTCCAGTCGAGTGGACTGTCCAGAAAGATGGAATGGGTTAAGTGTCTGCTATTTTGATGTCTAGATTGCTGTAGATGACTTCAGAGCAGGTTTTAGGTAGGACCCACTTGGATCTGGATTTAGGACTCAACATGAATGTTGTAGCCCTTGATGTTAGCTTTCAAAAATGGGGCGGATCATAATTTTTGGACAACTGTAGCACCCGAAAATCCAGTTTCAGTGAACTGTGTCATAACACTTTTGATCTCAGTATTTTGTGGAATTCTCTCAAGGTATTGGTTGGATGCTCATGAAAATTGGTGGAGATATTGGTGACAACAATATGTAGATCCCTGTTGAATTTCATGATGTTTGGGTAGGTGGTATTACAGTTATTGCCGTTTCATTTGATAAATTGAAGGGGATATAAATGCTGAATGTGAAGGACGCTTGGGCCAAAATTTCTTATGAATCATGTACATGCTAGTATGGACCTGCGATAATAATTTTAGATTTATTTATGTTGAGATGTCTCCTTTAATGAACCTTTAATTGCTAGTTATATGTGGAATCGTAAAAAGGGCATGTGTGGTTGATGGTGAAGGTAAATAACATTTGATTATGGGTGAGGTCTAAGTGTTTAGCATTGTTTATAATGGTCATATAAATGTAGAGCACCGTAAATACATATTGCATAATACAATGAGGTCAAAATTTGGTGGTAATGATTCAGGCATTAATTATGACTTATAGTAGAAGTTTCAGTGGATTTGATTTTAGAATGAATCCATAAGTAAACGTGTAGCTATAAATTATTATGCTGAAAAGAGAGGTTATGGTGCTCATCTGGACCCGGGTTATGGAAACGTGATGTTAAATGAACAAGTAGTCCTACAGGATCTAGTAAGGTAATTTCCTTGTTATACACACGCTACTGCATAGAGTCATGACAACTCTATATGAGTAGCATTGATGGCTTGGTGTGGATTATAAAATATGGTTATATCTTTGTGGTGAAATGTTAAGGACCCGATTGTTGGGGGCCTTGGATGCTAATTAGCATCTGTTGAACTGGTATGATGTGAAAGGTAGGAAGGCTCCATCCGTGAGTCCCTGGGTGCTTGATAGCACGAGTGTGCATGGGAATTACATGGGTTGCATGGCTTACACATGGTGGTGTATGGATCTTGGTTGGAGGATTACTTGTGGCGGGTCTATGGGCTTGCTAGTCATGACACCGACAGAAGCCGGCAGTTAGACTCTAGACCGGTTGGGTTGGACTCTTGGTGCTCACCTACCCAAGTCCCCTTCTGTGTCCTTGAAGGCTCAGCATGATGCGAGCAATACGCAGGGTCTCCGTTGTGTGTTCTTAGCGTCAAGGCGTATAGAGGCCTAGGACTGGTAGTGTTCATTCCCTCCTAGTAGTGGAGGAGCTCGTTCCACTATCTCCGTCTGGCCACGACGGAAGATGCCTGAGCGGTTAGCTACCCCTCAAAAAGCGAGAACTAAAGGTCTATGTCGACATAGCAAATATGCATGGGCGAGTCATCATATCATAATCATTGCATTGCATTCATCCTTCATAATCATTGCATTGCACCGCATTGGATCCTCATCATATAAACTTGTATGGGCACCTTTATATGATGAGTTACCTTCATGTTCAGATCCTTAACTTATAAGCTTGTATAGGCATCCTTATAAGTTAAGTTCAATTTGGTTTATTGATACTCTGCTCATGCTTTCTTATTACTAGTACTTGTTTATTGATACTCTGCTCATGCTTTCTGTTACTAGTACTTTCTTATATAACCACTGTTATTTATGAACCTGTTAGTTAGAGTTATTGCAATTACTTGGGTACTTATACAACCGACATATATGAACAACCATTCCTGTCACCTGCTTTGTATATTATTGCTTATATTGCAGCTTTTCTTCTTTTCCTACCACCTGGTGCCTTGGAGTCACCGGGGGAGCGGATGTGAAGCCACGTAGTCTTTATGACTAACGGTTGCTACGTCCCTCTTTTTAGGAGCGCATCCTTGGGCAGCAGCGCACGGTGCTAGAGGAGGATAGTCAGGTCAGGATGACAGGGTCGGATACCGCGATACTATTGGAACAACCCTATTTCTGATTTGGGCTAGGATCACTATATGTTGACTAAGGACAAGTTGACCCCAATGTATAGTTTATGGGTCAAGAGTTTAGGAAGAGTTTAGGTTATTAGAACTAGAAATTTCATTCAGAATCTGCGTTCGACGAACGGCAAGCTATCTGCATTCGACAAACGACAAGCTATCTGCGTTCGATGATCGGCAAGCTCTCTACGTTCGACGAATAGACTTGTTCTCAGTGGTCGACGATCCTGTCTCAGTCTCAGCGCTCGACGCTTTTACTCAAGATCAGCGGTCGACGATTTTATCAAGGCTCAGCGGTCGACGAATCTTTCCGTTCGACGAACTCAATTCTGCGTTCGACGAATATTCAGCAGATGTTCAGAACAGTGAATTAAATGTTGAGGTCGACGAAGTAAATGTTGTGTTCGACGAAAATATTGAGGTCGATGATTCTGCGTTCGACGAATTTTGTTCAGATCGAAGAATTATTATTTATGATCAGAAATTTCAGAAAGATTATATCTATCTCATTCTCTGAACTCAGATCGACGACAGCAACGGCTCTTTCCATCAGATCAAGTAAGGATAATTTATTTCCTTTATTAATTCAAGTTTATAGCCATTAACATTTCCTTGGAAAAGGACATATTTATGGAAAAGGAAAGAGAATATGGCGTGACATTTGCAGTTCCCAGAAATATGCTTTCAGAATAATATATTCCTTAATATAAGGAATTTGCATTTAATTCTGTCAGAAATTTGAAAAAGAAAAGGAAAGAAGATATTACAGAATAATATACAGCTTTCACGACAGCATCAATATAGATTTGATTACAATTTTGCTGTACAGAATACACAGAGAAAAGAAGAGAAAGATATATACAGGAAGAAAAGAAATTAAAAACTACTTCTTCTTCCTCCTCAAGCAATTTCAGAATACACTTCATCTTCCTCCTCTTCAGCAGCAAATATTTTCTGAGAACTTCTTCCACACTTCTCTCAGTCTTCCTACTGCAAGAATTAGATCAAGAAAGGAGAAAGCTTCAGGAAAAGAAGAGAAAGAAGAACAAAAAGAAAATGATTTTTTTCTTCCTCAACAACAGCATTTTCGCTTCAACTGAGAACAACATTAACACTATTCTCTCAGTCTTTTGTTGCAAGCCCAGATCTTCAAAAGAGCAACAACAACCTGAGAAGCACTCTTGCCTTTCAGTTTTGTCTTTCTACAAGAAGATCAAATCTTTCAAGAAAAGCTCTAGCAAAATCAACTGTCAAACATCTTCAATCAGACAGAGGAGTTCTTTTCTACATCAAATCCACTAGAGTCTTCTCTAAACATCTTGATAGAGAAGAACATCTAAACCCCTCTCTATCCCATTCTGTACAGGGTTAATACTCCCTTCAAAAGTGTAACTCACTAGTGGCAAGACACCTTATCAAAAAATCCTTGTGTGGTTTTTAAGCACCTTATCAAAAGCTTATCGATGAATTGGGCACCTGATCAAACTCCCATTGGTGTGTGGACACCTTATCAAAAATACATTGGTGTGTGGACACCTTATTTCTTTGTGCTGTGCTGTGTGATTTTATTTATTCTGTTTTTATCAATCACTCTGCTTACACATATATATATAACACTATTTTTAATTCCATAAATAAAACTAAGGGAAAAAGTTTTAAACTCTATTCACCCCCCCCCCCCCCCCCCCTCTAGAGTTAATTTAAGATCTAACCTCCACTTTCAATTGGTATCAGAGGGCTGTTGATCATATTTACAGGCTAACACCTGGATCACAAAGATCAATTAGATCTTAAATTATTTTAGAGTTTTTATTTTTTTTATTTTCTGTTAAAAACTCATGGCACAAAACAAGGAGTATTCAAGCACACGACCTCCTATGTGCAATCTCAGTAAGTTTGCATTATGGAAAGCAAGGATTAGGTTATATATGAACTCAATTGATGAAGAAAATTTTAATGTGATTTTGGCAGGGCCTCCAGCACCTACAGCATCAACAAGTACTGATGCAGCAACAAACAACACTGCTGTCCCACCTCCTGAATGGACTGAAGCTCAGAAAAAGCAAAGAAGTGCTGATGCAAAAGCCATGAATATTCTGGCTCAAACAATGTCTGATGACATCTTTCAGAGAGTGGTGGATTGCACCTCAGCTAGAGAGATATGGACCTCTCTCAACAATATGGTTACAGGCTCTGCTGATGAAAGAAAGGACAGAAGATCTCACTTGATCTCTCTATATAAGAACTTCAAGAAGGGTGAAGAAGAATCAGTTGCAGATATGTACACTAGATTGAGTGTAATCATAAGTGAACTCAGAACACTGGGCAAGGAAATCTCATTAACTGAGATCAATGACAAAATCCTAATGTGCTTCCCCAGCACTTGGGACTCTAGGATCTGGCCTATCAAGGAAGCTAGAAGTCTTAATGAGATAACTACTGAGACACTGCTAGGAAAGCTCAAATCCTATGAGCAACTCATCAAGACAAGGGAAGCTGAATAAGAGAGCACCTCCTCTTCAACAAAGAAGGACCTGAACATTGCCTTCAAATCTACAGAAGAAGAAGGAAAGACTCCTGACAATGAGGAGTTGATGAGTCTGTTTGCCAAAAGATTCTACAAGATGGCAAGAAAAGACTTCAGGAAAAATTCATTCAGAAGCTATGAAAAGCCAAGGTATGACAAAAATAATTCTAAAGAAATTATATGTTTTGGTTGCAGGAAACCAGGACACATTGCACCAGACTGCCCAGAAAACCAGAAGAAAGAAAAAAAAGGACAAAGAAGAGAAAAGAAACTCCAGCAAGTCTTCCTCCCACAAACACAAGAAGAAGGGAAGAGGATTTGTAGCAGAATCTTGGAGTGAAACTGAATCAGAATCATCATCCAGCTCATCAGATGATGAAGAAGAAACAAAAGAGAATGATCAGTGCCTGATGGCAATTTATGACTCAGGCAGTGAGTCAGGAAATGCATCATCATCCAGTGATGATGAAGATAATGAAGAAGAGAAGAACTTATGCATGATGACAATCAATGCCCCAGCCAACAATTCTGATGAAGAAGAGTCGGAATCAGAAGCAGAAACTGATGCACATCAGGTAATATCTACATTTGATTTTACTTCAGTTGAATTCAAAGCTGAATTCAAAGTCCTTTGCCCAGACTTAATTAAATCTGAGAAAAAAATAATCTCACTCAGACTTAAGATAGCTTAAATGAATAATATAAGTGAAGAAAATGTAAATCTTAAGAAAGATTTGGCTGTCTCCAGGGAACATATTGTTCTCATTGAGAGCAAGTTGTCTAAAGCCAAGAAGTTTGAAGAATCCCTCAATGGGAGAAGCATCAAACTGATGGACATTAGAAGAACAGTAAATGCTAGACTTAATAGCAAACTAGGCTTGGGTGCTTCATCAAGTGAGCCACCTCTGATTAAGAAGAATATATTATCTACACCTATAAAATTCATCTCTGCTAAGAGCAAAGAGGTTGTAGGAGTAAATAAAAACATTTCAAGTAAGACTGTCGAGAATAGCAGAATTCAGCAGAATTCGTCGAATGGAGCTCGACAAAATACATCCACTTCGTCGAATGAAGCTCGACAAACTCTGAAGACAGATTTTCTATATAGTAATTATATGAACGGCGCTCGATGAAATTTCATTCAATCATTGAACGGAGCTCGACGAACTCAGCCCAGTTCATCAAACAGAAACTATACAGCAAATCTGAACAATTCTCATTCTTCACACTCTATCAATCCTTTCACTGAATGGATTATACCTCCAAGGAGATATAATCCATAAGGTTACAAGGACCAACCTGAAATGTCTTTTATTTCAGATTTTTGTGGAAATACAAAAAGACCCAAGGTAATCTAGGTCAGGAACAAATAGATTGTTTTCTTGTTTTTGCAGGTACACAGCTGTCCAAGGATAAATGAGAAATGGTATTTGGACAGTGGCTGTTCAAAACATATGACAGGGAATAATGCCAATCTGAGCAATTACAAGGCAAAGCTTGGACCAAAAGTTATATTTGGAGACTCCAACTGTGGACAAACAAAAGACTATGGAAAAGTCAAAGTTGGAGAAGTCACCTTCAAAGAGGTAGCTTATGTCAAGGGACTGAAGCACAACCTCATTAGCATAAGTCAATTATGTGATGAAGGGTATCAGGTAACCTTTAATAAATTGAAATGCCTTATTAAATCTGCTGATAATGTTATTGTTTTATCAGGTATTAGGCAAGGTAATATTTACTTAGTGAATTTCAATTCATCTACATCAGAAACTTGTTTATTTAATGAATTAAGCAAACCTAGTGAACTTTGGCATAAGAGATTAGGACATGTAAACCTTAGGACCATTGCTAAATTATCTAAGGACAATCTTGTTAGAGGTTTACCATTAGGTTCATACAATAAAGAAGGTCTTTGTAGGCCATGTCAACTAGGCAAGCAAACTAAAAATAGCTTTAAATCATTATCTAAAAGTGATTCACCTAGAATCTTATATTTGTTACATATGGACCTTTTTGGACCTATAGCAACAAAGAGTTTAGGGGGGAAGTCTTACACTCTAGTTATTGTAGATGACATCTCTAGATTCACTTGGGTGTTCTTTTTGAGAGTAAAGTTAGATAAATTTAAAGTTCTTACAGACTTTCTTAAGAGCATAAAGATTGAGTACTCTACTGAAGTTGCATTGATCAGAAGTGATCATGGCACTGAGTTTGAGTCTCTTCTTATGCAAGAATTCTGTGAGAAGGAAGGTATCAGGCATTGCTTCTCAGATCCTAGAACTCCTCAACAAAATGGGGTAGTTGAAAGGAAAAATAGAACTCTAATTGAATCAGCAAGAACATTGCTTACAGATGCTAATTTGCCCCTATCCTTTTGGGCAGAGGCTGTTAGCACAGCAAACTATGTGCTGAATAGAAGTTTGATAAACAAACTTAATGGAAAGACTCCTTATGAATTACTTAAAGGGAAGAAACCTAAAGTTAACTATTTTAGAGCATTTGGCTGTAGATATTTTATTCATAATAATGATATAAAATATCTTAGAAAATTTGAACCAAAATCTGATAAAGGAATTTTCTTAGGCTATTCACTAATCAGCAAAGCTTATAGGATTTATAACAAATCTACTCTTAAAATAGAAGAATCTATGTGAAACTAATATGTTTTACAAGGAGAAGAATTCTTCTACCATAGAAAATCTGCAGGTACCTACACTATGTGAGCAGCTAGATCAATTATCTCTATATAAAGAAGGTTTCTGAATCCTGAACAGCAGAATGCTGAAGAAAGTGAAGAAGAAAATCACCCAGATTTTGCTGAAAGTTCAGAACAGATAACAGCAGATCATCCTTCACAGGATATAGCAGCTGAACAAATTCCCCAAGTGGAAATCATTGCTAAACCCACTCCAACTATTGATCACATCACAGTTAAAGATCACCCAATATCTCAAATTATTGGTGATATTTCAGCAGGTGTGCAAACCAGACAACAATTAAATCAGAATATGATGCACACTTATTTTCTCTCTCAAATTGAACCTCAATCCCTACAAGATGCAGAACAAGATCCCAACTGGATCATTGCTATGCAAGAGGAGCTCAATCAGTTTGAGACAAACAAAGTTTGGGAATTGGTTCCTAGACCAAAGAATCATGCAGTCATTGGAACTAAGTGGGTCTACAGGAATAAGCTAGATGCAGATGGAAATATTGTGAGAAACAAAGCTAGACTAGTAACTCAAGGATACTCACAAGAAGAAGGAATAGACAATGATCAAACATTTGCACCAGTTGCAAGGTTATAAGCAATCAAAATTTTCCTTGCATTTGCTGCATACAAGAAATTCAAAGTTTACCAAATGGATGTAAAAAGTGCATTTCTGAATGGAGAAATCAAAGAAAAAGTCTATGTGGAACAACCACGATGTTTCATCTCTCCAACTCATTCTTCTTTTGGATTTAAGCTTAATAAAGCTCTTTATGGTCTCAAACAAGCTCCTAGAGCATGGTATGAGACTTTAGCTAGTTTTCGTTTAGAGAATAAATTTTGTAGAGGCATAGTAGATAAAACTTTATTTTTCAGGATACATAAAAATCAAACATTGCTAGTTCAAATATATGTAGATGATATCATATTTGGCTCTACTGATTCAAATTTGTGCAAAAGATTTTCTAATCTGATGCAATCTAAATTTGAAATGAGTAGTATGGGTGAACTATCATACTTCCTTGGTCTTCAAGTGAAGCAAACCCCAAATGGAATCTTCATATCCCAATCTAAGTATGCTAAGGATTTAGTGAAAAGATTTGGTATGTCTGATTCTTCCACCATGAAAACACCCATGCCCTCTAATGTTGTTGTTGATACTGATGAATCAGGGAAACTTATTGATCAGAAAGTATATAGAGCAATTATTGGCTCTTTACTTTATTTAACAGCTAGTAGGCCTGATATAATGTTTGCTATATGTATTTGTGCTAGGTTTCAAGTTAACCCCAAAGAATCTCACCTAATTTTATTAAAAAGAATTTTGAGATATATAAAGGGTTGCCCTAATCTAGGACTTTGGTATCCAACAGCATCTGAATTTGAATTAACTGGATTCTCAGATTCAGATTATGCTGGATGCAGAGTAGACAAGAAAAGCACATCAGGAACTTGTCAGTTTCTTGGTGATAGGATTGTGTCTTGGTTTTGGAAGAAACAAACATCTGTGTCTACATCAACAGCTGAAGCTGAATACATAGCTGCAGGTAGTTGCTGCTCACAGATATTGTGGATACAAAATCAGCTCCTAGACTATGGTGTCAACTTAAATAATTCAATTATATTTTGTGACAATACTTGCAATATCTATAGCACAAAATCCAGTTCTCCATAGTAGGACTAAACACATAGAGATTAGGCACCACTTCCTTAGGGATAATGTGGATAAAAACAAAATTTGCCTACAATTCATCTCTACTGATTTGCAAAGAGCTGACATTTTCACCAAGCCCTTCGATAAAAAGAAACATATTTTCTTTATAAATCAGTTGGGAATGATAGATGGAGATTCAATATGATAAAAATTTAAGTTTTCTATTTACCACTCATTCCTTATCATATCAAGCTAAGTGTTTTTTTATTATGTAAATGCCTACATAATTGTTTCTCTTTCTAGTTCCCATTTGCACTTGATCTCTATTTTCTTGTGCAGGAAAAACAGCAATATAAATCTTGCATCCCTCCCTACCTCCATCAAATGTCCCTTCTTCAAGGGGCCTAGCTTCAGGCCTTTCCTAAAACTAGGCAGGGGGAGAAGTTTGTATGAACAAGCTCCATTTGATGCAATTACTCTTGGGGAGTTATTCTATAAACTAGGCAAGGGAGAAAGCTGAAGAACCTCCAGAACTCAGGGGGAGACACTATTAGGGGGAGTTGATGTATGAAGAAGCTTGATAAAGCTTACAGTAGTTTGCTGATTACAGTTTTCTGTTTCAGAAAAATTCATAAGTTCAGATGCAGATATAGTACAGCTCAGGAGAAGAACTCAATTATAGCAAATTCAGTATCAGGTATTGATACAGCTCAGCTTATCAGAAATTCAGAAATCAGTTAAATATTTAGATCAGAATTTAGAATAATACAGATCAGATAAAATCAGAATTTCGGATTTCAGAAAGCAGAATTCAGAAAAATCAAGGTTCTGTTTGTATTTTCATTTCTGTTTTTAATTGAAATGTATTTTCAAAACTTAGAGTACTTTTCACTTCATATCTGATAAAATATTTAAATAATATCAGATATATTCATGCTCTGTTGTTTTTGATGTATTAGTATTTGTTTATTTTCAATTTTTGTCAAATAGTGTCCTAACCCAAATAGGGGGAGATTGTTTGAACAACCCTATTTCTGATTTGGGCTAGGATCACTATATGTTGACTAAGGACAAGTTAACCACAGTGTATAGTTTATGGGTCAAGAGTTTAGGAAGAGTTTAGGCTGTTAGAACTAGAAATTTCATTCAGAATCTACGTTCGACGAACGACAAGCTATCTGCGTTCGACGAACGGCAAGCTATCTGCGTTCGACGAACATACTTGTTCTCAGTGGTCGATGATCCCATCTCAGTCTCAGCGCTCGACTCTTTTACTCAAGCTCAGCGGTCGATGATTTTATCCAGGCTCAGCGGTCGACGAATCTTTCCGTTCGACGAACTCAAGTCTGCGTTCGACGAATATTCAGCAAATGTTCAGAACATTGAATTAAATGTTGAGGTCGACGAAGTAAATGTTGTGTTTGACGAAAATATTGAGGTTGATGATTCTGCGTTCGACGAATTTTGTTCAGATCGAAGAATTATTATTTAAGATCAGAAATTTCAGAAAGATTATATCTATCTCATTCTCTAAACTCAGATCGACGACAACAACGGCTCTTTCCATCAGATGAAGTAAGGATAATTTATTTCCTTTATTAATTCAAGTTTATAGCCGTTAACATTTCCTCGGAAAAGGAAATATTTATGGAAAAGGAAAGAGAATACGGCGTGACATTTGCAGTTCCCAGAAATATGCTTTCAGAATAATATATTCCTTAATATAAGGAATTTGCATTTAATTCTGTCAGAAATTTGAAAAAGAAAAGGAAAGAGGATATTACAGAATAATATACAACTTTCACGACAGCATCAATACAGATTTGATTATAATTTTGCTGTACAGAATACACAGAGAAAAGAAGAGAAAGATATATACAGGAAGAAAAGATATTGAAAACAACTTCTTCTTCCTCCTCAAGCAATTTCAGAATACACTTCATCTTCCTCCTCTTTAGCAGCAAACATTTTCTGAGAACTTCTTCAACACTTCTCTCAGTTTTCCTACTGCAAGAATTAGATCAAGAATGGAGAAAGCTTCAGGAAAAGAAGAGAAAAAATAACAAAAAGAAAATCATTTTCTTCTTCCTCAACAGCATCATTTTCACTTCAAATGAGAACAACATTAACACTATTCTCTCAGTTTTTTGCTGCAAGCCCAGATCTTCAAAAGAGCAATAACAACCTGAGAAGCTCTCTTGCCTTTCAGTTTTATCTGCTACAGGAAGATCAAATCTTTCAAGAAAAGCTCCAGCCAAATCAACTGTCAAACATCTTCAATCAGACAGAGGAGTTCTTTTCTACATCAAATCCACTAGAGTCTTCTCTATACATCTTGACAGAGAAGAACATCTAAACCCCTCTATATCCCATTCTGTACAGGGTTAATACTCCCTTCAAAAGTGTAACTCACTGGTGGCAAGACACCTTATCAAAAAATCCTTGTGTGGTTTTTAAGCACCTTATCAAAAGCTTATCGGTGAATTGGGCAGCTGATCAAACTCCCATTGGTGTGTGGACACCTTATGAAAAATCCCTTGGTGTGAGGGCACCTGATCAAAACTCCTAGTGGATTCCTACCAAGGGTGGTAGAAGAGTAGACGTACCCAGATTTATTGGGGAACTACTATAGCTCCTTCTGTCCTCTGTGATTGTTTATTTCTTTGTGCTGTGCTGTGTGATTTTATTTATTCTATTTTTATTAATCACTCTGCTTACACATATATATATAACACTATTTTTAATTCCGCAAATAAAACTAAGGAAAAAAGTTTTAAACTCTATTCACCCCCCTCTAGAGTTAATTTAAGATCTAACCTCCACTTTCAGATACCCTCACTACCGTCGGTGACCGATGTGAGTGCAATTTGAGATGTAGCCCTTGGGGCATTTAGATTGATACTCTGATACTTTTGTAGGAGCTCTCGGAGCTTCTTGTCTTTTATACTTATTTGGACTCTTTACTTATGTGAATTTATGCCTTCTTGTTTTTAGTTTATTGATGGGTTGGCGCGGTTCAGTTGGTTTTGCCGGCAGGATAGGCATCTTGTGGGGGAGGCTAGCTCGTGTGCTGGCACTTCCGCAAGGCGGCTGTCCTGGGCATAGGACTCCCCTCGGTCGTGTCTTATGTTCCGGTAGGGGGGTCTTACAGCTACTTGGCTAATTGTTCTACAACTCCAATCAGATTTCTAACATACTCCAAACATGTTACTAACCCACTTGTAATCAGGTCTTATGTTTATTCTCTAGGTTTACTTACTAACAAACGTTTGTTAAACGCAGCTCGTTTCTAAACCTTTACTCAAGGCGAATAGTGTAAATCCCAACCATACTACTATATATGCTCCAAGATTAAATCCAGAGATTCAACATGATCACACTAATGTTGTATCAGGAGTTTATCATTTCTAAAATTGTTTTAAGTCTCAAATATTTCCTTAATTTGATGTACGACATAATTGTAATTTAAATCAAACTGTAGGAAAAATGTCTTCCAAAAATTCTACCAAATTTTGGAGCTTATCTATGTGTTGCCCTACTATCACATTCCAGATTTCATCCAAATTCAAAGTGATATTACAAATCAATAAATCATGTTTTTGTTAAACGTAGACCAAAATTTTCAAATTGTGTTATTCATGTCATGTATGAGGTAACTAACAAACTTACATGGCCAATAAATCTATTAAAATTTTCAGAGGCTCATCATGACATTATATGTGTTCTACCAAAGATTCATCATTTTTCTAATTAATTTGACAATGTTAATAAATTTCATTTAATAGAGGCAATATCCAAGTTTATACATGAAGTACAGAAAATTGATATCCAAATATTTCCATAAATCTTTTCCAGGTTTATTAAGTCATAAAAATGTGTCGAACAGAGAATCAATATTTTTCATAATTAATTGGTCACTCAAATTCTGCAAATACCTTTATGAGACGCATTCATCATTACACATGAATTATATAATTTACTCATCAAAAAATTCTAAATAAATTTTTAGAAGTTCATTATACTTTTAAAATGTGTTTTACTAAGAATCAATATTTTTCACAATTATTTGCTCACTAAAAATTCCATAAATAGTTTCATGGGGTAATTCTAACATTACACAAGAAGTATATAAATTACTCATCCAAAAATTCTAATTAATTTTCAGAGGTTTATCATACTCTAAAAAGTGTCTAGCCAGAAAATTGGAATTTTCTAAAATAAATTAACCAGGTGTTTGTCACATATTCATAAAGGAGACAATTCCATGAATTGATAAATTGTAGGGAACAAGATAATCCAAAATTTCAAATAAATTCTCAGAGGTTTGTCGTACACTAATAAGTGTCTTGACAGAGAATTAAATTTTTTTTCAAGATTATTTGGCAATTAGAATTCTACAATTATCATTGTGTGATAATTCAAGTTAACATGGAAACTACATGAATTTTTCATCTAAAAGTTCCAACTAAAACTTCCAAAGGTTTGTCATACCTTAAAAAGTGTCTTGACAGAGAATCACTTTTTTCCAAAATTAAATTGACCATGTTTAATTCACTTATACACAAATGTGATAATTCTTTTTAATGATAGAAAGAATGGAAAATAATGTTCAAATATTAATAATAAAATCTTAGAAGCATATTTTGACCTAACCAACCATATGCCAGAGATTTGGATTTTTCCTAAATTGTTTGGTCACAACCACTTCATTAAGTCTAATATGTGCCCTAATAAATAATAATTCAATTATTAGTAAAATTAAGTCCAAACATTCTAATTTCTCCAAAGGTGATGCATCTCATCATAATATAAGCATAGACAAAATTTCATTGACATACATGCATTAATTTTTGAAAATGCCCAAAATAATATTTTGTGTTACATGCACATTATTTCTCTAGATTTATAAATCTTGTAAATAACCATCTACCAAAGTTTTAGTTCAATTTGAATTGATCTAACCATAGATCTAACACATACATGATTAATTAAATACATTCTAAAACTTTAGAAAAATGTTTCCCAAAAATTCTGATTTTTGGGCAGGGTGTATTTAGGTGTTACTCATGCATGGCCAAAAGTTCAGCCACATACAACGAGTCTATAGATGGGAATCTCAATTTTAATGTCTAGGGCACCTTTAGGACAACTTCGACTAAAACAGTTATTTTGGGGGATGTATGACACCCCTTGGGAAGTTCAAAGCCAATCTGGAAAGGTCTTTCCAATATCTACAAGTTTGATGTTTAACAGTTTGCCTAGTTTTGTGTCTATGCTACTCAAAAATGAATTTGAAATAACTGTTTGTATTATGATAGATTATAATAATATTAATTCTAAACTATAGTATATAATAATAAACATGCATAGATCTTAAAGTAAGATTTGATGGCCCCTGCGTTTCTTCCTCCTCCAGCCTATGGCTGAAAACAACTCGCCCTGGGCCAACTTTTGAGGTGGACTCCCGGCCATCTCCTCCACTCCAAGACCGGCCACCACGACCACCTCCGTTGAGGTGGTGGCCATCGATTGGAGGTGGTTGCCGGCCGGAAAAGGGCATGAACAGGGATTTCGGGATGGGCTAAAAATCAGCCAAAATTCAATTTTCATGAAGCTCGATCTAGCTCTCTTGAGCCTAGATTCAATTCCTACTTGCTCTAAGATCTAGCAAAGAAGAAGAGGGAGAAAATCTTGCCTGGAGTTGGGCTGTTTGACGATGATTCCTTCTATGTGCCAATGTCGACCACAAGCTCTAGCTCCTCTTGCTGATTTTCCATTTTCCACCAAATGCTGTAATCTCAGGCTTGATTTCGACTGTTCTCCACCTTCTGAAGCTAATGATGTAAGACCCTCTTTTTTGCTTATGTTTTCGGATCTTACAGCCCAGAACTGCCGCCTTGTGGTGACACCTTCACTCGGGAAGGACCCCACCACAAGACGCGATTCTGCATGCTAATCATTCATCCAGAACAACCATACATCATAGTATAATAGAGAAACATGTCCACAATAATCACATAATCATTAAGATACTTGTCCAAATGAGATACAAAATAGAGAGAGTATTGAAAAAGAAGCACTAGAATAAAAAGGGCTTAAGCCCGATACATCATATCTTCTTTGCCTCTCTCTTGGCAAAGATAAAACACGGTAAGCACCGGCATTCAATAGTGCCTTCACGAGAGATTAACTCTCTACTCTGATCAGGGTAGACGTGAAGAATGGCTTTCAGAAGAGGGTTGCTCACTGGTGCTCTCCCCGCAGCTGCTGAGAGTCCAAATCCACGCCTAGCCACCGTATCATGTTCCTCCCTCCAATTGCTGGTTTGCTTCTCCTGGTGATCCAATTTGTTATGCCACAACCGGCCATTAGTCTATAAGACTAAGCGGATTCCTCGTCCCCTCCACCCGCGACTCCTAGGCACCGTGCGGGAGGAGGAAGCGAAGGACAATAAGGGGTAATATATCAAGTAGATGACAATGCGTATCTAGCACAATCATGAACAAAGAATAGTCTATTTCTAGCAATTCTACTAACAAATTCATATGTAATAGTGCAACAGTCCAGATTGTTCTAAAATGGCAATATAGGACAACAAGCAGCCACAACAATTGTAAGACCCCATTTATTTTTGAAAACCCAGGTCTTATGCCCAGAACCGCCGCTTTATGGTGACACCCACATTTGGGAAGGTCGCCACTACAAAACACCGATCCTGCCAACCATATCGATCACAAAAGAAGTAAGAATAAACAAACTTATAGAAGTTCAAGTCCACATCACATAGAAAATAAAATCATCATAAAGGGAAGTCCACAACTAGAAACAGAATAAAAGATAGTAATAAAAAGGGGGCTCCTGCCCATTACATCAATTCCTCACTACAAGTTCTCTCTGGGAAGCAAAACTAATAGAACACTCATGGATCCTGTCATCGGTGCTCCCGTGATAGACTGTCCCGCCTCCATCTGCACTAGCCTCTGGTGCTGCTTCATCTCCTCGGTCCCCTAAAATGATAAGGTCCACCGACCGTTATTCAAAAGACTAAGCCAATCCCCCACCCCTCCCCTGGTGACTCCTAGGCACCTAGCGGGAGGAATGAAGTGGAGGACAGCAAGGGGTATAAGCAAAAGCAGGCGATAGTGAATCTAACTATGGAAAGGTCTATCGTTATGCAACATATAGTACAATGAGTAAACCAGTAAGTGATAAAATAATAACAAGTAAGTAGTAGTAATAAGTAAAGCAGTACTAAGCATAACAGTAATAAGAAAACAGTATTAAGAAAATAGTATTAAGTAACCTTAATTTATAGGAATGCACAAACAAACCTATAGACCAAGGGGTCGTTTAGCAGGGCCTATCGTATAAAAAGTCCCATAACCAATTTATACGATAGGGGTTGGGGTTGAAATGCAATGTTTATTCTATGTCATGCAAGGTTATGCAATTTATGCTATGTTCACACAAGTGCAACATACACACTTCGACTCTATGTGCACAGACCTTTAGTTCCCCCTTTTTGGAGCTAGCAAAACTCCTGGGATACTCCCGTAGTGGCAAACAGAAGCGGTGGGTTGGGCCTCGCCCAACTCTAGGTTGGTATCGGCACTACCTAAACTAGACCTATCGTACACCTCAACACTGAGAACACAACAACGGAGCTTCGGTTGAAAATATTGAAGTGTGAAGTTGGCGGTGTGGGAGGTGACCGCGCGGTCTGGTCTAACTGCGCGACCTTGCGGTCTCCTCTGCGGTCTGACCTATTCGGTCTATCCGCAGTCTATTCGGCCTGACCGTTGATCTCCCTGTCCAAGGATGCCGAGGTGAGGCCGCGCGGTCTGGTTTGTGTGACCGTGTGGCAGGCTGTTATTCAGGAAGATGAGGCTGCGTGGTCTGGTTCGTGTGACCGCGTGGCGAGTTGTTTTGTGTACTATGTGGGTTAAGCTATTGACCACACAGGGTTGTTGTTCGGGTATCCTGCAGTCCAATCTGGTGACTGTCCGGGTTCTTGGTGGTGCGCGCGGACTAAGGTTCTCTTAGTCGCGCGGTCTCCTCTTTGTGTTCACGGTCTCTGGAGGAGGTCTCGTGTATGCGAACACTGGTGGTGGGCGTCATGGACGCACGTGATGTAATGGTCACGTAGCTTCTTGGAGGAGTGGCGATCTCCTGGTCCGGGTTAAAGTCAGCAAGCCTATAAATAGGAGTCACTGTAGAAGCAAATAAAATCGCATCAAGTGTAAGCTGAACTCGTGCCTAGAGCTTGTGGTCTCCTTTTTATGAACGGGCGGTTTGCTGATTGAATTTCGTTTGTGCAGCTTCTGCGAATTGTGCGGATAGCAGCAGTCACCTCTTCTTCTAAAGTGTACGGGTGGTCTTGCGGCTTGCAGTGCGGGTTGCTGGAGTTCGGGAGAATCAGTGGAGTTCGGAGGTCGTGGAGTATTCGGTCGGTGTTATTCAAGTCGTCGACAAGCTGTTCGGGCGGTCTCCTTTCCTAGACGTGCGAACACCCTGGTCGCGCGGTCTGGCGGTCTCAGTGTTTAGACCACCAGTTATCTTTCTTCAGCACTGTACTTCTCTTTTTGGTTTTGTTTACTGGCAAAATCATGTCTCGCCATATATACCTCGCTCTGTAATAAAGATTTCTGATGTTATCAATAAAGATTGCTTTGTTTCATGTGCTTCTGGTTGTTGGTTGTAACTTTAAGCTGTACGATTCCTGCTCACTCCTAGATCTACGGAAAATTTCACATGGTATCAGAGGGAGGTTGGAGTGGATAGAGCAGTGTACAACTTAAAGTTGCCATCGCCTTTGTGAAGAAGGAACCAGTGGTAGAGCCATGGAAGCAGATTTTGCAAGAGGTCTTGGAATTGAGATGCTCACGTCGACTAACTTTAAGAAGTGGAAGTCATGCATGCAGAGTTATCTTCTGGGCGAGGATCTCTGGGAGGTTGTTGGAGGAGATAGTACCGAGGAAGTTGTCCCAGTTGGGGATAATGGTCATGAGGTGAGGAATTGGAGGAAGATTAATGCGAAAGCTGAGTTCACTCTAAAAAGGGCAATATCACCTGACCTATTCAATCACATCTTAGGGTGTGGATCAACTGCCGAGATCTGGAGATCCCTGGACGGGCTGTTTAACAAGAAGAATGTAGCGAGGCTACAGTTCCTGGAAAATGAGCTGGCTAGGTCGGCTCACGGAGATCTTTCTATCTCTACGCTCTTCCTGAAGATGAAGAACCTGTGCGCTGAGATTTCAGCACTGGATCCTGATGAGACAATTTCTGAGGCGAAGTTGAAGAGGCACATCGTCTGCGACTTGCGGAAGGAGTATGTGGCCTTTGTGACGTCGGTGCAGGATTGGGCAAATAAGCCGTCTCTGCTGGAGCTGGAGAATCTGCTTGCGTCGCAGGAGAGTCTGGCAAGGCAGATGGCGGGGGTGTCAGTGTCTGGGGGAGAAGGCGAGGTGCTCTTCACAGGGAAGAAGAAGAAATTGGATAAGAAGAAGAAGACCGCTGGAGGCAATGGGCCTTCAACTTCTAGACAGCAGGAGAGGGGTTATGCTCCCAAGGCTGAAGGGAAGAAGAAGGGAGAAGGACCCAAATGCTTTAGATGCAAAAAACTTGGTCGCATCAGGAAGGATTGTCGGGTGAATCTTAAGCCAGGGCATGCTGCTGCAGGGAAAGAGGAAGCTGAGGTCAGGCAAATTGATGGAGGATGGGGAGGAGCCTTCTTGGCTTCTGTCGGAGCTGCGACTCCTATCAATTATCAGGAGGACTGGATCGTGGACTTGGGGTGTGGTCATCACCTCATCGGGGATGAGTCAAAGCTTTCTTCAGCGCAGCCTTACTCAGGTAATGATGCTATCATAACTGCTAATAATACTGTGCATACTATTGAGAAGGTGGGGGTTGTTTCCTTGGGCAGTGATAGGGGGCCACTAACTTTGAAGAGTGTCTATCATGTGCCCAGAATGAGGAAAAACCTCTTCTCCGTGACCAACATTGTTGACGCTGGGTATCACATTCTGTTCGGTCCAACAGAAGTGAGGTTTCTTCGAAACGTTGAGGCGGTAAAGGCTGATGTCATTCATGTTGGGAGAAGGGCAAAAGACTTGTTAGTTTTATCGACAAGTTCTTATGTTGACAAGATGAGGACAAATGATAGTGTCGTCATATGGAACGAGAGGTTGGGGCATGTAGGGATGGATAAGCTGAACGCTATGGAAATAAAAGGTCTAGTCAAAGGCCTGCCTAGTCTATCTTCCTACGGTGACGGTCATGTTTGCGCGGGATGTCAGTTAGACAAGTCTCGTCGACTGTCGTTTGATAAGTCACAGACAAGGAGTAGTGTGCCATTGGAGTGTATCCACGGTGACTTGATTGGACCAACTGCTACCCCAAGCCTCGAAGGCAGCATGTATATGCTGGTGTTGATCGACGATTACACCAGATATGTCTGGGTTTATTTTCTGAAGGAGAAGGCGGAGGCGTTTGCCAAGTTTGTGGAGTTCAAGGAGATATTGGAGGGTCGGATAGGCCTGCGGGTAAAGAAGCTGAGAACTTATAACGGGGGGGGGGGGAGTTCACCTCTGGTGAGTTCTCTAGTTTTTGCAGGAGGCAGGCATCCGGAGGGAGCTTACTTGTGCACATACTCCACAATAAAATGGAGTTGCAGAGCGGAAGATCCATCATCTGACGGAGACCTACAAGTGTTGGCTGCATGCCAAGAGTATCCCAAGGTCCTTCTGGGCGGAGGAAATGTCTTGTGCCGCCTACGTCATCAACAGGATGCCTCTCAGTCCCATCAACATGTTGACCCCGCATGATATGATGTTCAAAGAAAAGTCAAGCGTTGCACACCTTCGGGTGTTTGGTTCCACCTGCTATGTGCACGCTCTAGATGCGCTTCGGACGAAGCTAGATGCAAAAGCAAGGAAGCTAGTCTTCGTGGGATATGATGATCAGAAGAAGGGCTGGAAGTGCATGGACCCGGAGACGCCGAGATTTGTTGTATCTCGCGACGTAGTGTTTGACGAGGTGACGTTGTACAAGGGAAGTTCTGGTGATGAGTTACCAGAAAGCAGGGTGGAGGAGCCAGAGAGAGTTGTGGAAAATCTTCAGGTGGAGCTGCCTTTATCACCAGGTGGTCCATCCATTTCTAGTTCTGAGAAGGAGGCTTCTGGATCAGGAAGCAGGGGGAGCGATGTTCCAAGTACGTCTGGAAGGGGAGCTAGGGAAGAAAGAGCTGAGGATAATGCGAGTCAGGAGAAGGTGTTGAGGAGATCGAAGCGAAAGATCATTGCCCCTGATCGCTATACAGGAGGAAACATGGTGAGCTTTGTCTCGTGTTTCTTCATTGGCCCCTAGATGAGCGGGAGCCATCGAGCTTTGAGAAGGCCAAAGGCATGAAGCAGTGGGACATAGCTATGGAAGAAGAGATGGCAGCTCTTGAGAAGAATGAGACTTGGTCTCTTGTGCCCAGGCCTAAGGGCATTACCCCTGTGACAAGCAAGTGGGTCTATAAGCTCAAGAATAAGGAAGACGATAGTATCGAGCGATACAAGGCTCGCCTTGTGGCTTGTGGATTCTCGCAGCAATACGGTGAAGATTATGAAGAGAAATTTAGTTCAGTGGCGAAGATGACTTCAGTATGGTTCGTTATTTCCTTGGCGACATTTTGGGGGTGGGAGATTTGGCAACTCGACGTAAAGAATGTCTTCTTATACTGTGAGATTGATAAGGATATCTTCATGATCCAGGCGCCAGGCTTCATATCTGAAGATTTTCTAGACTATGTCTGTAAGTTGAAGAAGGCCCTGTATGGGTTGAAGCAAGCGCCGAGGGCGTAGTACGGGAAGATTGCGGAATATCTCATATTCTGTGGATTCGGTGCTTCAGACTCTGACTCAAGCTTGTTTGTCAAGAAGAACGGGGAGCTTCAATTCATCGTGCTGCTTTACGTCGACGATATGATCGTGACGGGGAAATCAAAGGAGGAGGTAGCAAAGCTTCGGGCTGAGCTATCTATCAGATTTGAGATGAAGTACTTGGGTGAACTCCACCATTTCCTTGGACTTGAAGTGCAGAGGAAGGAAAGTGGAGTGCTGGTGTCCCAGGCTGGATATGCGGAGCAAATCGTGAAGAGATTCGGCATGAAGGAAGGGAAATGCATTTCTACACCTCTGGAGAAGGCCATAAAACTTCGGAAGGATGAGAGGAGGATTCTGGAAGATCTGATTGTGTTCCGAGCTCTGGTTGGGAGCTTGATTTATCTGACGATTACTAGACTTGATATTGCGTATGCAGTTGGCAGGGTGAGTCATTATATGGCGGAACCACGGATGCCTCATCTACTAGTGGCCATGAATATTTTAAAGTATGTCAAGGCGACTTCGGATATGGGTCTCCTATACAGGAGGGATGCGGGCTTCGAGGTGCATGGGTACATGGATGTTGATTATGGGGGAGATTCAGATGATCAGAAGTCGACGTCTGGATTCGTCTTCATGGCTGGCCCTACGGCTATATCATGGTGCCGCAAGAAGCAGGATTCCGTGTCTATTTCTACCACGGAAGAGGAATACAAGGCTTCGGCCTTGGTAGCTTAAGAAGCCATCTAGCTTAGGAGGTTGGTGGGAGACGTCCATAAGGAGATTCGGGGTCTGACTCTGCTCCGCGACGACAATGAGAGTGCACTCAAACTGGTTACTAATCCAGTGTGTCACGTGAGGACCAAACATATTGAGATCGAGCATCATTTCATTCGTAAGAAAGTGCTGGAGGGGTCTCTTTCGGTCGAGCATGTTCGAAGTCAGGACACGTTGCTGATATATTTACAAAGGCGGTGGCAAAGGGGCCGTTCACTCGGCTGAGGAGTTTACTTGGGATGTTTTCAACTTCCCATTTAAGAGGGAGTGTTGAAAATTTTGAAGTGTGAAGTTGACAGTCTAAGAGGTGACCGCGCGGTCTGGTCTAACCGCGCGACCTTGCAGTCTCCTCTGCAGTCTTACCTATTCGGTCTAGCCGCAGTCTATTCAGCCTGACAGCATTGGTCCAAGGCTGTCGAGGTGAGGCTGTGCAGTCTGGTTTGTGTGACCGCGTGCCGGGCTGTTATTCAGGAAGGTGAGGCCGCGCGGTCTGGTTCGTATGACCGCGTGGTGAGCTATTTTTTGTACTATGCGGGTTAAGCTGTTGACCGCACAGGGTTGTTGTTCGGGTATCCGGCAGTCCAGTCTGGTGACTGTCCGGGTTCTTGGTGGTGCGCATGGACTAAGGCTCTCTTAGTCGCGCGGCTTTTTGGAGGAGTGGCGATCTCCTGGTCCGGGTTGAAGTCGGCGAGCTCACTAAGCGCAGAGCGATCTGCTGACCACGCGAGTTGACCGATCTTGGTCGCACGGTCAGGGCGGTGACTCTATCTCACAGGGTGGTGACTGGATCTGGTCACACGCTTGTAAATAGGAGTCACTGTAGCAGCAAATAAAATCGCACCAAGTGTAAGCTGTGCTCGCGCCTAGAGCTTGCGGTCTCTTTTTTTGTGATCGGGTGGTTTGCTGATTTAATTTCCTTTGTGCAGCTTCTGCGGATTGTGCGGACAGCAGCGGTTACCTCTTCTTCTAAAGTGTTCGGGCGGTCTTGCGGCTTGCAGTGTGGGTTGCTGGAGTTCGGGAGAATCAGTGGAGTTCAGAGGTCGCGGAGTATTCGGTTGGTGTTGTTCAAGTCACCGACAAGCTGTTCGGGCGGTCTCCTTTCCTATACGTGTGAACACCCAGGTCGCACGGTCTGGCAGTCTCAATGTTCAGACCGCCAGTTATCTTTCTTCAGCACTGTATTTCTCTTTTTGGTTTTGTGTTAAGGCGAAATCATGTCTCGCCATGTATACCTCGCTCTGTAATGAAGATTTCTATTGTAATCAATAATGATTGCTTTGTTTCATGTGCTTCTGGTTGTTGGCTGTAACTTTAAGCTGTACGATTCCTGCTCACTCCTAGATCTACCGAAAATTTTGCATGGTATCAGAGGGAGGTTGGAGTGGATAGAGCAGTGTACAAATTAAAGTTGCCATCGCCTTTGTGAAGAAGGAACTAGTGGTAGAGCCATGGAAGCAGGTTTTGCAAGAGGTCTTGGAATTGAGATGCTCACGTCGACTAACTTCAAGAAGTGTAAGTCGTGCATGCAGAGTTATCTTCTGGGCGAGGACCTCTGGGAGGTTGTTGGAGGAGATAGTACGGAGGAAGTTGTCCCAGTTGGGGATAATGGTCATGAGGTGAGGAATTGGAGGAGGATTAATGCGAAAGCTGAGTTCACTCTGAAAAGGGCAATATCACCTGACCTATTCGACACATCTTACGGTGTAGATCAGCTGCCGAGATCTGGAGATCCCTGGAGGGGCTGTTTAACAAGAAGAATTTAGCGAGGCTACAGTTCCTGGAAAATGAGCTGGCTAGGTCGGCTCAGGGAGATCTTTCTATCTCTACGTTCTTCCTGAAGATGAAGAACCTGTGTGCTGAGATTTCAGCACTGGATCCTGATGAGCCAATTTCTGAGGCGAAGTTGAAGAGGCACATCATTCGCGGCTTGCGGAAGGAGTATGTGGTCGTTGTGACGTCGATGCAGGGTTGGGCAAATCAGCCATCTCTGCTGGAGCTGGAGAATTTGCTTGCATCGCTGGAGAGTTTGGCAAGGCAGATGGCTGGGGTGTCAGCGTTTGGGGGAGAAGGCGAGGTGCTCTTCACAGGGAAGAAGAAGAAATGGGATAAGAAGAAGAAGACCGCTGGAGGCAATGGGCCTTCAACTTCTGGACAGCATGAGAGGGGTTATGCTCCCAAGGCTGAAGGGAAGAAGAAGGGAGAAGGACCCAAATGCTTTAGATGCGAAAAGCTTGGTCACATCAGGAAGGATTGCCGGGTGAATCTTCAGTCAGGGCATGCTGCTACAGGGAAAGAGGAAGCTGAGGTCAGGCAAATTGATAGATCATGGGGAGGAGCCTTATCGGCTTCTGTCGGAGCTGCGGCTCCTATCAACTATCAGGAGGACTGGATCGTGGACTTGGGGTGTGGTCATCACCTCACGGGCGATGAGTCAAAGCTTTCTTCAGCGCAACCTTACTCAGGTAATGATGCTATCATAACTGCTAATAATACTGTGCATACTATCGAGAAGGTGGGGGTTGTTTCCTTGGGCAGTGATAGGGGGCCACTAACTTTGAAGAGTGTCTATCATGTGCCCGGAATGAGGAAAAACCTCTTCTCCGTGGCCAACGCTGTTGACGCTGGGTATCACGTTCTGTTCGGTCCAACAGAAGTGAGGTTTCTTCGAAACGTTGAGGCGGTAAAGGCCGATTTCATTCATGTTGGGAGAAGGGCAAAAGACTTGTTCGTTTTATCGACAAGTTCTTATGTTGACAAGATGAGGACAAATGATAGTGCCATCATATGGCACGAGAGGTTGGGGCATGTGGGGATGGATAAGTTGAATGCTATGGCAATAAAATGTCTAGTCAAGGGCCTTCCTAGTCTATCTTCCTATGTTAATGGTCATGTTTGCACGGGATGTCAGTTCGGCAAGTCTCATCGACTGTCGTTTGATAAGTCACAGACAAGGAGTAGTGTGCCGTTGGAGTGTATCCACGGTGACTTGATGGGACCAACTGCTGCCCCAAGCCTCGGAGGCAGCATGTATATGCTGATGTTGATCGACGATTACACCAGATATGTCTGGGTTTGTTTTCTGAAGGACAAGGCGGAGGCGTTTGCCAAGTTTGTGGAGTACAAGGAGCTAGTGGAGGGTCGGTTAGGCATGCGGGTAAAGAAGCTGAGAACTGATAACGGGGGGGGGGGGGGGGGGGGAGTTCACCTCTGGTGAGTTCTCTAGTTTTTGCAGGAAGGCAGGCATCTAGAGGGAGCTTAATTGTGCGCATACTCCACAACAAAATGGAGTTGCAGAGCGGAAGATCCGTCATCTGACGGAGACCTGCAAGTGTTGGCTGCATGCCAAGAGTATCCCAAGGTCCTTCTGGGCAGAGGGAATGTCTTGTGCCGCCTATGTCATCAACATGATGCCTCTCAGTCCCATCAACATGTTGACCCCGCATGAGATGATGTTCAAAGAAAAGCCAAGCGTGGCACACCTTCGGGTGTTTGGTTCCACCTGCTATGTGCACGTTCCAGATGCGCTTCAGACGAAGCTTGATGCAAAAGCAAGGAAGCTAGTCTTCGTGGGATATGATGATCAGAAGAAGGGCTGGAAGTGCATGGACCCGAAGATGCGGAGATTTCTTGTATCTTGCGACGTCATGTTTGACGAGGTGACGTCGTACAAGGGAAGTTCTGGTGTTGAGTTACCAGAAAGCAGGGTGGAGGAGCCAGAGAGAGCTGTGGAAAATCTTCACGTGGAGCTGTCTTTATCACCAGGTGGTCCATCCATTTCTAGTTCTGAGATGGAGGCTTCTGGATCAGGAAGCAGGGGGAGCGATGCTCCTAGTACGTCTGGAAGGGGAGCTAGGGAAGAAGCAACTGAGGATAATGCGAGTCAAGAGAAGGTGTTGAGGAGATCGAAGTGAACGATCATTGCCCCTGATCGCTATACATGAGAAAACATGGTGAGCTTTGTCTCGTGTTTCTTCGCTGCCCCCCTGGATGAGCGGGAGCCTTCGAGCTTTGAGAAGGCCAAAGGCGTAAAGCAGTGTGACATAGCTATGGAAGAAGAGATGGCAGCTCTTGAGAAGAATGAGACTTGGTCTCTGGTGCCCAGGCCCAAGGGCATTACCCCTGTGACATGTAAGTGGGTCTATAAGCTCAAGAAAAAGGCAGGAGGCAGTATCGAGCGATACAAGGCTCACCTTGTGGCTCGTGGATTCTCGCAGCAATACGGTGAAGATTATGAAGAGACATTTATTCCAGTGGTGAAGATGTCTTCAGCACGGTTCATTATTGCCTTGGCGGCATTTTGGGGGTGGGAGATTTGGCAACTCGACGTAATGAATGTCTTCTTGTACGGTGAGATTGACAAGGATATCTTCATGATCCAGCCACTAGGCTTCGTATCTGAAGATTTTCTAGACTATGTCTGTAAGCTGAAGAAGGCCCTGTATGGGTTGAAGCAAGCGCCAAGGGAATGGTACGGGAAGATTGCGGAATATCTCCTATTCTGTGGATTCGGTGCTTCAGACTCTGACTCAAGCTTGTTTGTCAAGAAGAATGGGGAGCTTCAAGTCATCATGCTGCTTTACATCGATGATATGATTGTGATGGGGAATTCAAAGGAGGAGGTAGCAAAGCTTCGGGATGAGCTATCTATCAGATTTGAGATGAAGGACTTGGGTGAACTCTACCATTTCCTTGGACTCAAAGTGCAGAGGAAGGAAAGGGGAGTGCTGGTGTCCCAGGCTGGATATGCGGAGTGAATCGTGAAGGGATTCGGCATGAAGGAAGGGAAGTGAATTTCTAAACCTCTGGAGAAGGCCACAAAACTTCGGAAGGATGAGGGGAGGATTCTGGAAGATCCGATTGTGTTCCGAGCTCTCGTTGGGAGCTTGATTTATCTGACGATTACTAGGCCAGATATTGCGTATGCAGTTGGCAGGGCGAGTCATTATATGGCGGAACCACGGATGCCTCATCAACTAGCGGCCAAGAATATTTTGAAGTATGTCAAGGCGACTTCGGATATGGGTCTCCTATACAGGAGGGATGCGGGCTTCGAGGTGCATGGGTACATGGATTCTGATTATAGGGGAGATTCCGATAATCGGAAGTCAACGTCTGGATTCGTCTTCATGGCCGGCCCTACGGCTATATCATGGTGCAGTAAGAAGCGGGATTCCGTGTCTGTTTCTACCACAGAAGCGGAATACAAAGCTTCGGCCTTGGCAGCTCAAGAAGCCATCTGGCTTAGGAGGTTGGTGGGAGATGTCCATAAAGAGATTCGGGGTCCGACTCTTCTCCGCGGCGACAATGAGAGTGCACTCAAACCGGTTACTAATCTAGTGTGTCACGCGAGGACCAAACATATTGAGATCGAGAATCATTTCTTTCGTGAGAAGGTGCTGGAGGGGTCTCTTTCGGTCGAGCATGTTCGGAGTCAGGACAACGTTGCTGACATATTCACAAAGGCACTGGCGAAGGGGCCGTTCACTCGGTTGAGGAGTTTACTTGGGTTATTTTCAACTTCCCACTTCAAGAGGGAGTGTTGAAAATGTTGAAGTGTGAAGTTGGCAGTCTGGGAGGTGACCGTGCGGTCTGGTCTAACCGCTAGACCATACGGTCTCCTCTGCATTCTGACCTATTCAGTCTAGCCACAGTCTATTCGGCCTGACCGTCGTTCTCTCTGTCCAAGGCTGCCGAGGTAAGGCCGCGCGGTCTGGTTTGTGTGACCGTGTGGCGGGCTGTTATTCAGGAAGGTGAGGCCGCGCGGTCTGGTTCGTATGACCATGTGGCGAGCTATTTTCTGTACTGTGCGGGTTAAGCTGTTGACCGCACAGGGTTGTTGTTCGGGTATCAGACAGTCTGGTCTGGTGACTGTCCGGTTTCTTGGTGGTGCGCGCGGACTAAGGCTCTCTTAGTCGCGCGGTCTTCTCTTTGTGTTCGCAGTCTCTGGAGGAGGTCTCGTGTATGTGAACACTGGTGGTGGGCGTCATGACTGTGCGGGATGTCATGGTCGCGCGGCTTCTTGGAGGAGTGGCGATCTCCTGGTCCGGGTTGAAGTCGACGATCTCACTAAGCGCAGAGCGATCTGCTGACCGCGCGGGTTGACCGATCTTGGTCGCGCGGTCAGGGCGGTGACTCTATCTCATAGGGTGGTGACTGGATCTGGTCGCACGCCTATAAATAGGAGTCACTATAGAAGCAAATAAAATCGCACCAAGTGTAAGCTAAACTCGCGCCTAGAGGTTGGGGTCTCCTTTTTTGTGACCGGGTGGTTTGCTGATTGAATTTCCTTTGTGCAGCTTCTGTGGATTGTGCAGACAGCAGCGGTCACCTCTTCTTCTAAAGTGTCAGGGCGGTCTTGCGGCTTGCAGTGCGGGTTGCTGGAGTTCGGGAGAATCAGTGGAGTTCGGAGGTCGCAGAGTATTCGGTTGGTGTTGTTCAAGTCGCCGTCAGGCTGTTCGGGCGGTCTCCTTTCCTAGTCGCGCGAATACCCAGGTCGCGCGGTCTGGCAGTCTCAGTGTTCAGACCGCCAGTTATCTTTCTTCAGCACTGTATTTCTCTTTTTGGTTTTTTCTACTGGCGAAATCATGTCTCGCCATGTATACCTCGCTCTGTAATGATGATTTCTGCTGTTATCAATAAAGATTGCTTTGTTTCATGTGCTTCTGGTTGTTGGCTGTAACTTTAAGCTGTACGATTCCTACTCACTCCTAGATCTACGAAAAATTTCACAGCTCCTGCATACTCTTGCTGTCCAGTCCACCAGACTTTTCTTAGTAAAGTATTAACCACACTTACCGAGCCAAAGTATCGACGTCGGAGCGACGATCGTCAATATTATTGACCCACCACTTTTATGCACATACAATATAATTACCAACTATCTCCGAGCCATAAGCTCCCCGGGCTAACCTGCCCATCACCATAACCTTCCGAGCCACCGGCTCGCCGGACCAACCCGTCCGTACCAACAAGCATTACTGAGTCACAAGCTCACCGTACTAATTAGTCCGCTGTTACAACCACCGAGCCTACCGCTCGTAAAACCAAACCAACTAACCTCCCGTAACGACTTTAAGACCCCCCCCTTTTTTTTGGAAACCCGGGTCTTATGCCCAGAAATGCCGCTTTGCGGTGACACACTCAATCGGGAAGGTCGCCACTACAAAACGCCGATCCTGCCGGCCTTATCGATCACAAAGAAGTAAAGCTTAAGCAGACTTATATAAGCCAAGTCCATATCACATAAAAGTAAAACCATCATAAAGAGATATCCACATCAAATGTTTAAATAGAAAGGTACGATAAAAATAAAGGGCTCATGCCCTGTACATCAATTCCTCACTACATTTTCTCTCGGGGAAGCATAAAATACTAAAGCTAAACGATGCTCACGGATCCTGCCAATGGTGCTCCCATGCTAGACTGCCCCGTCTCTATCTGCACCTGCCTCTGGTGCTGCAACATCTCCTCGGTCCCCTAAAATGATAAGGTCCACCGACCGTTAGTCAAAAGACTAAGCCAATCCCCCACCACTCCTCCAGTGACTCCTAGGCACCGAGCGGGAGGAATGAAGCGGAGGACAATCAAGGGGTGTAAATAATAGCAGTTGATGGGGATATAATCTACAGGGAATGTCTACCACTACGTATATATATCATAACTGAAGCAGTAAGTAAGGTAGAGTAAGAACAAGTAAAGTAAACAAGTAGAATAACTATATAAAGGTAAGTAAAGAAAAGTAACCGTTGATTTATAGGAATGCCCACACAAACCTATAGACCAAGGGGTCGTTTAGCAAGGCCTATCGTATAAGAATTCCCATAACCAACTTATACGATGGGGGTAGGAGTTGAAATGCAATGTTTATGCTATGACATGCAAGGTATGCAGTTAAATGTTATGTTCACACAACTGCAACTCACGTACTACGACTCTATGCGCACAGACCTTTAGTTCCCCCTTTTTATGGCTAGCAAAACTCCAAGGATACTCCCGTAGTGGCAACCAGAAGCGGTGGGTTGGGCCTCGCCCACCTCTAGGTTGATATTTGCACTACCTAACCTAGACCTATCGTACGCCTCAATGCTACGAACACAACATCGGAGCTACTGCGTACTCTTACTGGCTAGTCCACCAGACTTTTCTTGGTAAAGTGTTAACCACTCTTACCGAGCCAAAGTATCGACGTCGGTGCAATGGTCGTCAACCCTAATGACCCACCACCTTATGCACATACAAAAT
The DNA here is from genome assembly GCA_033032865.1 of Dactylorhiza incarnata. Lineage (NCBI taxonomy): Eukaryota > Viridiplantae > Streptophyta > Magnoliopsida > Asparagales > Orchidaceae > Dactylorhiza > Dactylorhiza incarnata. The sequence goes on from JAWHQI010000035.1 coordinate 12,785,464, forward strand.
GTCCTACTATATCCCGAGCCACATGGCTCCCCGGACTAACCTGCCCATTATCATAACCTTCCGAGCTAACGGCTCGCCTGAACAACCCGTCCGTACGAACAAGCACTACTGAGACACAAGCTCACCAGACTAATTAGTCTGTTGTTACAACTACCGAGCCTACCGCTCGTAAAACCAAACAAACTAACCACCCGTAGTCACGGGGTATGGGTGTGTGTCTTATTAACTTAATCTTACACCGCCATTTATTCCTACACTTTATGGTTAGTCTTGGACTTCCCGAGGATTACCTGGTAAGGGGCTCGCTACGGTACTAGGAGCTATAATCGGATGACACCCCAAGGCTCCCTTTCTTAAGGCATTTAATGTTATAGGTATCTACCCATATGCATGACCCTCTTACCATTTCACTGGTGTTAACCCTAGGTGGTTTATGACACGCTAGGGAAAGGACGATCTTTCATCAATCCCAAGCACGACCTTACCCTTAACTCACCAAGCACTCCAGTAACATAAGCTCCTTTTGGTGGCCTCAACCTCTTCAAGCTGACCACAAACACCAACTAAAACCCATTTCCTCTTAGTAGGTCCCTAGTTACCCAAGTTTTGTCATTTTACTATACGCAGACCAAACGAACTATATGAACCTCATAAGTAGAAGTACTCCAAATATTCACCCACATGACACAAGATTATTACTGGAGGACTATCATGGCATTATAAGACTAAATCCAGAGATTCATGTTTTCCTTAACATTCTAGCTTTTATTTTAATTTCTCCAACATTTGTCAAGTATGAATATGAACATGAAGCGTAAGGTATTCTTATGATATGACCCCCATAAAATTAAGATAAATGTATCATGCCAAAATAATAGTAAGTACAGAATGTCACAGTTTTACAATTAGGAATTGTCCTCTAATTACAATATTTAACATCTACCCCAATTTGGAGGTTAATGAAGGAACCATCAAAAATACTTATTCAAAAATCATGGGAAAATTACTAGACTTTTATCTTAGTCAGAACAATCTACTTGCCAAATTTCAGAATTTATAAAGGCAAATTAATCACATAAATGAATATTCCAAAGAAACCCTTTCTAGGGAAAATTGTGAAGGAACCAACTATTAAATAATTCCAAAAATTATGAAAGAAATACTAGATCTCCAGTATAACCATGAAGGCTTGCTGACTGAGTTTCACAATTTATGGAAATCATTTTCTCACCTAAGTAAATATTCCAAATAAATCCTAATATGAACATGTTGTGAAGTAGCCTACTGATAACAATCTCCAAATATTATATAAAAAATTACGGAGCTTCCTAGTGCCCTGAAATGTCCTATCACCAATTTGCAAATTTTTCCAGAGAGTATTGGACCCTCAATTATTTTTCTTAAGACTAAGCCTGAATAAGGGCCTTGTGAATGAAGTACTGGTTAAATCATTTAGTTAATTACACAAAAAATTACCAGAGGTCCATCATATGATTATAAAGGCACTACCATGATTTCATCACCATCCAAGACCATTTTAATATGTAAATCACTTTAGTAATGAAAATTCCTAAAGGGGGCATAACCTAATTTAGGGGGAATAAGGGTTCCTAAATTCCCTCTAAAATTTCCTAGGGTATTATTACACCGTTTGAACTTGTACACCAAATTTCATGGCCATTCAATAACATTTGACCACATGTCCTTCACAAAACTCAAAGTGCCACCCTAAGGGCAAATCAAGGGTTTTGGGGCAAATCCACCCCAACTAACTCATGGAGGTGTTTTAGGTGATCCTAAACTAGTGGCCAAGGTTTCAACTCATGTTGATGAGTTTTGACCACAATACCCCAAGATAAACACCATACCCTAATTTTGACCTAGTTTGACCCAACTTGGGTTAACTAATTACCCAACTAAATAAGTCCTAATTAGGCTGAAATTTTTACCAAGGTCATATAATAACCCTAAGGAGCACCCACCAAAGTTTGGAGGGGATTAGGGGTCATTAGGCCCATTAATTAATTAACATTTGAATTATGAAATTATTACAAAAACCATAGAAAAATGTTCTCCTAAAATTCCCATCTTTTGATATGATAATGGGGTTGATATAAGTAGCCTAGGTTTAAATTTTCATGTCAATCCCATGACCCAATCCAAAGATATTCAAGGAATGGTGGCTGCCCTACCCTAGGGACCAGTCCTTCCAAAAAGGCTCTACAGGGGGCTACAATACCCTATTGACCTGAAACAAATTTTCATTTAATCTACACACCAAGGGCTACAAAGTTTATGTTGGGCACTTTTTCATTTGAGGGCAGCATTTATTTTTAATAATTAAAACAAAATGCTACAGGAAGTGTGACAAAAATGAAATAATCATATAGCATAATTATTTAAATCTGCGGATAGCAGATCGCGACAGATCAGACGGCTCACCATCGTCGTCCCCAAGTACTGGACGGCACGTGACAGCCCATCCTGGGCTCACTTCCTCCTCTCTTTCCCGGCCACCTGAGCGCCGCCCCGGTCGACCAATGCCACCACCACCTTCGTGGAGGTGGTGGCCGGCGATTAGAGGTGGTTGGCCGGCCGGAGGTGGCCGGAGTGAGGGGATTTTTCGGGGAAAGAGGGCTCAAAATGAGCCCTCTCGGAAGCGCGATCTGAGCCCAATTGAGCTCGGATCAAGCCCTGAATCATCAGAGGATCTAGCACTAGAGAAGAGGAAGCGGATCGGACCTGTGTGGGGGCTTGGTGGAGTGTATTCCGGCGAGTCGCCATGGACGGTGGTGGAGCTTTTGGTTCCATACCGATCTAGGCCTCCTCTGCACGATTCTCACTGGAAGGTTGGGGGTTTTCTTCCTCTCTGATCACTGAAGGTAATGGGGGTTTCAATTCTAGCTTGTGGTGGCTTTATTCCTGAAAGCCATGAATGGCCATTACTAGAATTTCGGTTACACTTAGGGGGAAGGGGGATAAATTAGCCTTCAATTAGGCTGGGAAGAAGCTAAAAACTTCTCCTCTCCCCAAGGGGAGATTAATGGTGCCATCAATTGCTCAGATTGGGGGTTTCTTCTTCCTCCCCAATAACTTCCCTCTCTTTCTCTCCCTTCCAAATTGGGCTCTCTCTCTCTCTCTCCTGGCCGACTCTCTTCAAATTGAATGGCCAACTCAACAGCATTCAATGTAAGATCTCTTTTCTCAAAACCCGTTCGGGTACAGGAAAACTCGAACCTCTCCCGCATCGCACGGTTGAGGTGGATCTTCGCCCAGAATCGCTGCCTTGCAGTGTCACCAACACTCAGGTTGGCTAACCCCCGCTCAGCACCGACTCTGCCGGCTATACGATCATAAGTAAATATATGCCAAAAGTAAGTACAGAATTAAAGGCATGTCCACATGTCACAACATCATATAGATATATAATGAAACAGAAATGTCCAAAAAGAGACAGTACAAGCAAAAGGGGCTTAAGCCCGATACATATCCAAAATGAGTACTTTCTCTCTCTACAACATGTGGAAACTACAAACTCTCAAAACTGAAAGCTAACTGTCTAGTCATCAACCTGTGGCGTCGTGGTAGTGTGTAACAACCCGGCCCAACCACCACACTGAAGGGATAGCAACCCGGCTCACAGGCCGGTCCATCTCCACCCCAGTGGGCTGGCTGCCGCGGTTGACGGGCCGGCTGGCAACCCGGCTCACAGGCCGGTCCATCTCCGCCCGCTTTTTTACAAGGGTTGCAGCCCATACACCCCAACGCATCCGTCTGGCCATGTTTCTCAGGCGCAGCGTGTTGTTGAGGTCAGGTTTCGATCCCCTGACCTCCTAGATAAGGACTCCTTCAACCGAGCCTCATCACCAACTGAGCTGTATGGGTTTCATCCCTTGTAAAAAAGCGGGCGGAGATGGACCGGCTTGTGAGCCGGGTTGCCAGCCGGCCCGCCAACCGCGGCAACCAGCCCACTGGGGTGGAGATGGACCGGCCTGTGAGCCGGGTTGCCAGCCCTTCAGTGTGGTGGTTGGGCCGGGTTGTTACATAGTGAGCTGCATCCGCTGCTCAGGTTCTTCCATCTCGTCCAGCTGCGCGCAGGACAGCTCCGTCTCCTCGGACTCCTGTTATGGCCACATCTGACTGTTAGTCATAAAGACTAAGTCATTTTGTCCTCGCCTCCCTCCACGACTCCTAGGAACCGAGCGGGAGGAAGAAGCGAAGGACAACAAGGGGTAAATATGGAAAAAGGTGACATGGCACTAATCTAGCAAGTATAGGAAAAGCGGTAAAACTAGCTAGCATTATAGTGCAAATAAATGATAGTAAAGTAGAGCATGAAGTAAACCAGTAATAAAAATGCGGTGCAGTAAGTAAAACTAATCTACCATCACAGATTCGTACCTTAACTTATATGAATGCCCATACGACATATAAGTTAAGATGTCCAGGTAACCCATCATATAAAAGTGCCCATACTAAATTATATGATGGGGGTATGCTAATGTGTATGTTATGCTATGTTATGCTTATGATGACTTAATGTGTTTATGCAATGTGACTCACCCACATGACTCTATGTGGACAGACCTTTATAGTTCCCACTTTGTTAGAAAGGAAGCCAACCTTTCGGGTACCGACCGTCGTGGCTCACGGTGGCAGTGGATCGGGCACTCCACATCCTAGGCGAGTATGCTCACTACCAAGCCTAGACCTCACGTACGTCTCAACGCTAAGAACACAACAGCGGAGCTCCTGCGTACTCTTGCTGGAATCCACCAGACTTTAAGGTCGGGGTGGGTTATTAGGGATTGTCCTCCAGACCGCAGTACTCAAACTTACCGGCCCTCTAAACCTCACCCTCACCTGAGTCAACGTACTACCGTCGGTGACACGACTAGCCTAGTACCAAAGACTCGCCACTAGTTGCATAAGTAACAGGTGTTATTAAGGCTCCATTTGGGGGGGACTTATTTTCACCGGTCAAGCGGTCACGACAGCATGAACCAGACCTTAATTAAGATCCGGTTCATGCGGTCGTGACCGCTTGACCGGTGAAAATAAGTCCCCCCAAACGGAGCCTAAGTCTACCCGAGCCTCCGGCTCAGGGACTAACACACAAGTTGATCCAACCCATCTCCTCCTCGAAGGAGATCCATACTAGTTTGCTGACCTAATTAGGCTACTCTTGCCTACAATTTAGTTAGTATTATATTTAGGGTGAATCTTGGACTTCCCGCGGTATACCCCGTAAAGGGGCCCCCAACGGTACTAAGGATTTAATGGGCTCAACCCCACCATCCTCTTTCTCAAGACAATTACTTTAGTTGGTGATTAACCATTAGTTCACCCATCATTATTTTCATATAATTAAAGTAACTTAGCTCAACACCCGTCCCACCCAATAGGGTTGGACGTACCTCCACCCTCGTGCACTAACCCTAGCACCATCTCACTGTCAACCCTAGGATTGACCCACCTTGAATCATTGTGAGCTATAACTCAATTACTAAATGGGCATAACTTCCAAACACTACTTAGGGGTCTGAATTATCTTAAAATCAAAATTCTGGTTTTTATTAAGCGCAGACCACCAAGTGAACTAACCTCAAACCCCATAAGGGGATCCTTCTAAAAACTCATCACCAGGGTCTGGTATAATTATACTAGGCTCCCACTGACCTTAATAAGGTATGTTCCAATTTCCATAATTTTCCATATTAATTTGGAATTTATTATTATTTAAAGTAGTTAAGGCCTTAGGTCAAAGTACACATGATCTATCCTCAAAATACTTCTACATGCTACATGAAAATTATCAGTAAGGTAATATTCCATATCAAGGTGGTTTACTGAGTTTCATGACCCTAGGATCTCATGTGGCCTACTAAATCATCATAGTTGTATAATTACCAAAATGCCACTATAATTAGGAAAAATAATATTTCACATCTGAAAATTCTACAAAAATTACCAAGTGTCCAAATGGGGGTCTAGAGTCCTCTGCCAAATATTTGTATCATTTCCATATGATTTGACTAATTAAAATGATTTAACATCCAAGTGTAGTGATTACCAATTTCTACATGATGTACATGAAATATAAATCCACAGGCTTCCAAATAATTATCATGGACATGTATCAACATAAAATGACAGATAACCAAGTTTCATAATATTGCCCTATGATTTGACATTTTTCATAATTAAATTCCTCTAAGCTAGTAAGCACTTAAAAATTCCTTCACAAAGGATAACACTTCAATAAATCATAATAAAATTACCATAGCCTATTTTCATCCCAATTCAGCCACTGTTAAAATTTCGAAGCCATACATGGTCATCTGACCATGCATTTTATTTATTTAAGGAAATAGTGGCAATTTCATTTAATAAGAGAAAAATACAAAAATGACTCTAAAAATTCCCATTAAATTATCTAAGCCATTGTATGCTCCTAAAAACATGTCTACCAAGTTCTGAGCCAGGGCAAGGACATTTGGTCCTATGTCCTTCACAAACCCTAAATTGCAACCTTAAGGGTTTACCCTTAGGGTTTTTGGACACACCACCCTAATGGCTCCAAATGCTCCATTAGGGGGTGTCACATGCAATTATATATCATTACCTACATAATCATCCAGATTGGAGGAGGCCAACTCACTCAACTCCTCATATGGCCTAAACCCTAATTTGAGCTTTAAGGGCCCTCATTAGGGTTTCCCATTTTCCCAATCAAATCAACTCCAAATGGAGTGAAAATTTAGGCAGGCACTACTCATGTACTAAAGAGCATGCCACCAAAATTTGGTGTCATTTGGACTTCATATGCTATAAAAATCAACATTATTTAAATATCTTAAATACCACAAAACCTATAGGTAAAAGTGCCCATCAAGGGCTGATTGTTGGGCAGAGGGTGCCCCTAGGGTATACCTACCCATGGTTAAAATCTCAGCTTCAAATCTTGAGAGGTCTAGGCTAGATAATTATTTTAGTGGACTGACCTAGTGTAGGACAAGTCCTAGTAAAACAGCTCCCCAGGGAGCTGTGGGTCACCAAATGACCTGAACTTAAGCCCTACTGGAAGATAAGGTCAAGGCCTACAACTTTCATGTTGGGCACTTTTGCTAATTCAGTCATTAAGGGCCCCTAATAAATTATAGAAGTGGGCTGGTCAATAAGGGTAGAAAATCCAAGGAAATGGATTAATTTAAATAAAGAAAATACGCGCGCATGCATCTTGACGCAGATCTCATGGCCCAGGGATCGTCTTCCTCCTCCAGCCAATAGCTGAGATCGAGCCATGCTGGGCGATGTTGCGACCAAGATTGTCGGCGATCCAGCCACCACTATCGCCGGCCAACACCACCGACACCTTCGTGGTGGTCGGGGCTACCATCCACCGGCGACTGCCGGCCGGAGGCGGTGGATTCCGGCGATCCCAGGCTTCCCGTTTTGAGCTGAATTTCATGGATTTAAGGAGTGGATTCGGGCTTAATTGAGCCCGATCCTTCTCCATTTTGTGATAGAAAGCTTGAATGGGGGGAGGGGAGGAGAAACGAACCGTGATTGGGGCGTGGCGGAGGCTCCGGAGGCGGTTCACCATGGTTAAGCTTTGTTCCGGCGAGCCTGCTCCCAAACTCGATTCTCCAGCTATGGCCTTGCTCCAGGTGTCGTTCCCGACTGCTCTCTCCCTTCTGAAGCTGATGGTGTGGCTGGAATGAGGTGGGGAGGCTTCTATAGTTGGTTTTGAAATCAAGCCTCCTCGGATTGCTCCTTGCTGCCACCCTCCTGCACCCCTACCCTTGCTGGGCCTTCTGGTCTCCTCCTGCTGCTTAGTAATCAATGGTGGAGTGCCCCAAACTGATTGGAGGTGGAGTGTTAGAGGGGGGGGGGGGGGGGGGGGTTTGCTTTTGCTTTTCTCTTTTTGCTTTTGCCTTTTTAATCACTTTTTGGCCCCCCTCTCCTTTGGTTAATCAAACCATGGTTTGGGTTCAGCCCAAGGCTGATAATGGCATGTCCTAAGTCCACGAATAATGATTAATTGATGGGTGTTGGATTCCACTCAATTTAGGCTTAGAATTCACCTTAAAGGGCTATGTTGACCATGGTTGACTTTAGTCAACAAGATGAGTGGGTTGACCCCACATGGGGGTCATGGGTCCCTTGACATCACCCAACATTGGTTGGTCCATGGTGGGGTCCCAATTGGTTTAATTTAAATCAAAGGGTGAAGATTTGACCAAAATTAGGTAAAGTTTGATTTTGGTCAACTTCATGCAATTGGGTCCCACCCAAGTGCAATTTCCATCACATTGGTCTCCCTTAGTGGTTAGGGCAACATATGTGAGGTCAAATTGGACAATTGAGGGTCAATTGGCCTAATTGAAGGGCTTAGGGCTAGGTTGGTTTTTGAGTTTTGGTGTGCACTCAGCAATTTCCACCCTAGCCTAAGGCCCTAGTGGACACTCACCTCACCCCTATGCCCTAACATTTCCAATGGGTCTAGCAAGACTGGGGATGTTACAAATCCTAATAAACAAAAAAAATATTTCGTCCCCAAAATTTAAGATCGGGTCTACGGGTTCTACGCATTATAAGGTAAAAAGAGATTTTCAAGGAGGTTTAGGTTGTACCTGGAGTGAAGAGTTCTGGGTAGTGTTGTTGCATGAGGTCCATAGGCTCCCATGTGTGCTCCTCTCGCCCGTAGTTGGACCACAACACCTTCACCAACGGTACACTCTTCCGCCGCAGGACTCGGACCTCCGTATCGTCGATCCGGATGGGCTCTAGTAGGACTGACCGATCGGGCGCCACCGGGCCTGATGTAGATGTAACATGTTACTCAGGACGAAGCAGGGCTCTCCGAAGCGAAGAGACGTGGAAGACGTCATGCAGGTTCTCCAACTCTGGCGGTAGCTCCAGCCTATACGCCAAAGGACCTATCCGCTCCAAGATCAAATAAGGCATGTAACGCCCCTGAATTTTTTAGTATTATTTTAATTGTTTTAATTAACGTAATTTTGATGTAAGAGCGTTACGGAGTCGGATTATTAGCGGAGTGTCGTCGTTAGTGCGTATTTTGAGTTGTAGGTCGTGTCGAACAAATTTCAAACTCATCAGAATGAGGATTTCATGGTCTAGAAAATTAAAGGAATTTATTTTAGTCACGTAAGTGAAATTTCGCAGCATTCCGAGCTAAATTGAGGTCTCGGTGATTTTTTACAAGATTTATGGTGGATTTATCTTCTAGAATTTTTACCTCGAGTTTGGTTTGTCAGATCGGAATTTCGACTTCGCCGTTGGTTTCGTTGCACTGATAATTAGTTTCGATACGAGTTTCATGGAGAACCGAGGTGGTGCGGCCATACTCGTTGTTTTAAGTGTGTTATAATTAATATAATAATATTATATAAATAAATCTGTTCATATAAAAGCCAAATCTTAAGAAAACCCCTAAGGGTCCGTTCGGATCGTGGGTTTTGGTTTTAAAGAATTGGAATTCAGTAAAACCAAAAACCAGTAGGTTTTGGTTTTGCTGAATTCCAAAAAAGCTGTTCGGCTGCAGGAAGGTTTTCAGCTGCAGGAATTGGAATTGAGCAATTTTGCTGTTTGGCTGCAGGATGGAATTCATTCATAGGAATTGCATAAAATCAGATTTTTTTTAAAAAATTTTACCAACAGTAGGGCAAACAATATTTAAAAAACAAAAATAGACATAAAAACAACACGAACTAAACATTCATTAACCACAAAATGTTCTAGTAAACTGCATGAAATAAAACCACGAATCCAAAAGCAGATGAAATGTGACACTCCGCTAAACATAAAAAGTAGAAATACAATAAACTGCGAACAAACATAAACACGTAATCCTCATGCGCACATAAGTCATTGAATTGCAAGTGAAGCCACGCCAGCCTCATGCTCTCTGGCAAAGCCATGAACGTGTCGAACTTTAGTTGGCTGGCACCTAGAAGTTGTTGGGTTTTTCTACAACCATACATCGTATGTAGGCGCAGCGGAAATAAAGAGAAACAACCCAAAAAGATTCGGATCGGCCATGAACATTGAATCAAGAAGTAATGAAAACTACTAGGCATAAATTACCTTAGTGGAGTTGGATCGAATCCAACCTAGGTGCTCCAAGAAGATGAATCCTGTCAGCGACTATGCGAGAGTCCTCACGTAGAATGATGTCTACGTCTCTACAGTGATCCACACGAGCCGGGAGAAGAACGACTGCACCTTGCACTTCCACAAACTGCTAGGTTCGCTCCAGGAAGAACAATCACGGCGACGATCGCCGGAAGGAGGTCTGCGTAGATGAGCGAAACGGCGGAAAACTTCCGTCGGCTAGGGTTCGTGAGGCGGAACTCTTCCGTCGGGTCTTCTTCCAGGAGGCGTAAGAAGAGCATCATTGAACCCTTAAAACAGGTTCTATTTATACCTGAAGTATAAAAAGACCTAGAAAAATCGCTATCCGCAATCCATACAGAAGTTTAGGGTCTCTGTTACAATTCGTCGAGTTTCCACAGAACAATCCGACGAATTCCGACGAATCATATCAGACGGCAACATTTGCCGAGATTATAGTTTCTGTAACAATTCGTCGAGTTTACACGGAATAATCCAACGAATTCCGACGAACTCCGACAAATCATATCAGACGGCAACAATTTCCGAGCTTAGGGTCTCTGTAATAATTCGTCGAGTTTCCACGGAACGATCCGACGAATTCCGAAGAATCCGACGAATCATATCCGACGAATTCAGACAGCAACATTTGCTTTACCTCCCCGATTCTATATGGTGATTGGTAACCTTTACCAACACAGTCAATCTTCCAACTTCTCCACATGCTCTTATGTGCGACCCTGCAGGCTCATATCGCGTTGGCAGTGGGATTACATGTTTGACCACTTCTAGATCACAATGGTAACTCCAACAGTCTCCCACTTGATCTTGAAAGTATCAAACAAAAACCTTACAAACAATGAGCGGCATCTAGCAATGCATCATTGCTCCCCAAGCAATAAGAGTTCATAACTCATAAGCCTTTATGACCAATGTTCCAGCGTTGTCTTTGTCCCTTTGTCCCTTACAGCTGGAAAGAACTAGAGGCATGGACCGTGTCACCCTCATAATAGCTCAATCCAAGTTTCTTGATCTAGAACGGACTTCTAGAGAATGGTGAGCTCAATATCACATATTGACTCAACCAAGCATGGCCATGCATTTCTCAGTCCAATTCCATCAAGGTGCCCATGGATGCAACTCCTGTTATATAGGAGGACAAATCCCATATCTGCTCACACCCAAATACCCAAATGATTCGTAACGTACCCAACGACCACCCTTATCATCAACCTTCATCAAGGAAGACTTTAGATGACATCAAAGCACGCTTTTCCTCACTCGATGAATGCTGTGACTTCAGGTCAAAGGACCACAACACCATTGTCAAATGAGACCTACTTGTGACACTTTTAAGTAACAATCCACAAAGTAGTCTCAGGTTAGGTCTGTCCAGTACAACTTGTTCACTAACAAGTACCCACGTGATGACTTGATATCACAATATCATGACATGTGAGAACCGGTCATCAGTCAACACACATGCTAGTCTTAATGTATCATCATCACCCTTAGCTTCTACGATACCTCGACCAGGGACCTTTTAAGAATGAAGCTTCGAAATCATAGGCTCTCACATTCAAGTCACGTACTTGATGTCCTATGGAAGCGAACATTCTAAGGGTATTTATCACGAATTTTATTCTATCATATAGAAACAGTATATCGTAATAAAAAAACTTGCCATTAATTGTAAAATGAAATAATTGGTACACAATTCATCATATGAATAAATAATAAACAGCCAACAGAATATATATTTTACATGCAACCCAAAAGACTCCCACTAGAGTTGATCACTTAGGTATCGTATACCCGTTGATCTAGTATGACCATCATGCTTTCTCTGCGTGAGAGGCTTTGTTAGTGGATCTGCAATATTCTCCTCAGTCGGCACTCTGCAAATGTTCACATCTCCTCATTCGACAATCTCACGAATAAGATGGAACCGCTGAAGTATGTTCTTGGAGCGCTGATGGGATCTAGGTTCCTTAGATTGTGCAATTGCACCATTGTTATCACAGTAGAGAACAATGGGACCAACATTGCTAGGAACTACATCTAGCTCGCCGATGAATTTCCTAATCCATACAGCCTCCTTCGCTGCATTTTCCGCAGCGATATACTCGGCCTCAGTTGTAGAATCAGCAACTGTCTCTTGCTTGGAACTCTTCCAGCTCACAGCTCCTCCATTCAGGCAAAACACAAACCCTAACTGAGACTTCGAATCATCCCTATCAGTTTGGAAGCTAGCATCCGCGTAACCACTTACAACGAGCTCTTCCTTTCCACCATACACCAAGAATACATCCTTAGTCCTTCTCAAGTACTTCAGGATATTCTTTACGGCTATCCAGTGACATTCACCGGGATTAGACTGATACCTGCTAGTCATGCTCAAAGCAAAAGAGACATCGGGTCGAGTACATAACATTGCATACATGATTGACCCAATTGCCGAAGCATATGGAATCAACTTCATGTGGTCCTTATCTTCATAAGATTTTGGACACTGGTCCTTAGAGAGATTTACACCATGAGACATGGGCAAAAATCCTTTCTTAGACTCAAGCATGTTGAACTGCTTCAACACCTTCTCAATGTACGTACTCTGGGTCAAACCCAGCAACTTCTTCGATCTATCTCTATAGATCTTAATACCGAGTATGTAAGTCGCTTCACCCAAGTCCTTCATAGAAAAGTAGTTCCCTAGGTTGTTCTTAACAACTTTCAGGGTAGGTATATCATTCCCGATCAACAGTATGTCATCTACATACAATATCAGGAAGACAACAATGCTCCCACTGATTCGCTTGTAAACACAAGGTTCATCTTCATTCTTGACAAAACCAAATTCTTTGATCTTCTCATCAAAACGAAGATTCCAACTTCTAGAGGCCTGTTTCAATCCATAGATGGACCTATTCAGCTTGCATATTTTAGTGGCTTCATTTGGGGATACAAAACCCTCGGGTTGTGTCATATACACTTCCTCAAGGAGGTTTCCATTTAGGAAAGCCATTTTGACATCCATCTGCCAGATCTCGTAGTCATAATACGCAGCAATAGCAAGCAATATCCTAATGGACTTTACCATGGCAACAGGGGAAAAGGTCTCATCATAGTCAACACCATGAATTTGCTTGAAACCCTTAGCCACCAATCGCCCTTTGAATGTCTGTACATTCCCATCCATGTCGGTCTTCTTCTTGAAGACCCACTTGCACCATATGGGTCGTACCCCTTCAGGTGGTTCCACCAAGTTCCAAACTTGGTTTGTATACATGGAGTCCATTTCGGATTTCATAGCCTCAAGCCATTTGTCGGAGTCCGGTCCATTCATAGCCTCTTGGTAGGTCGCTGGTTCATCATCATGATCCATAAGCAACACATTATCTATTTGAGACACGAGAAATCCATATCTCTCAGGCTCAAATCTTGGTCTACCAGATCTACGTAGGACTTGTGTCTCTTGAGCAGGTTCTCTAGCTACAACATCTTGTAGTCCTGGCTCAGAATCCAATTCTGGTTCATTCACTACTTGTGGTTCTTGAACTTCTTCAAGTTCTACCTTTTGCGTCTTTCTTGACAAGAACTCTTTCTCCAAGAAGATACCCGTCCTTGCGACAAACACTTTGCCCTCAGACGGTAGGTAAAAGTAATATCCTTTCGTTTCCTTAGGATATACCACCAGATAACACTTATCTGATTTGGGTTCCAGCTTGTCAGGCATTTGACGTCGTACGTATGCCTCACAGCCCCAAATTTTAATGAATGACATACTAGGACGCTTCCCAGTCCATATCTCATATGGTGTCTTTAGAACCGTTTTTGTCGGAGCGCGATTCAGTGTCATGGCAGCAGTCTCTAAAGCAAAACCCCAAAAGGAAACAGGCAAGTCTGCATGACTCATCATCGACCGTACCATATCTAACAGAGTACGATTTCTCCTCTCAGACACACCATTATGCTGCGGTGTCCTAGGTGGAGTGAGCTGTGATACAATACCACACTCTTTCAGATGATCACGGAACTCATGACTCAGGTATTCGCCACCTCGATCAGATCGGAGTGCTTTAACCTTTTTACCCAATTGGTTCTCCACTTCATTCTTAAACTCTTTGAACTTTTCAAAAGTTTCGGATTTGCACTTCATAAGATACACGTATCCATATCTACTGAAATCATCAGTAAATGTAACGAAGTAGAAATACCCACCTCTAGCCATAGAACTCATGGGTCCGCATACATCACTATGTACTATAACCAAAAGATCCTCAGCCCTCTCAGTATAACCAGTGAAAGGGGCTTTAGTCATCTTGCCTAACAAACAAGACTCGCATCGCTGAAATGATTCATAATCAAATGAGTCCAATAGTCCATCTTTATGGAGCTTGGATATGCGCTTCTCGTTTATATGGCCCAAACGACAATGCCAGAGATATGTAGGATTTGAGTCATTTGTTCTTAGTCTTTTATTATTATTTACATTATAGATCGGATGGTCCAGGTTCAAAACATAAAGACCATTAAACAATTGAGCTACAGCATAACAAACATCATTCTTAAATATAGAACAATAATTGTTCTTAATTATAAAAGAAAATCCAATCATGTCTAAGCATGAAATGGATATAATGTTTCTAGTTATGGCCGGAACAAAATAACAATTATTAAGTTCTATTACAAGCCCACAGGGTAAAGAAAGACGGTAAACCCCTACGGCTACAGCAGCAACTCTTGCTCCATTGCCGACGCGCAGGTCCACCTCTCCTTTACTCAGCAATCTCCTCCTTCCCAGTTCCTGCACATTTGTACAAATGTGAGAACCACATCCGGTATCCAATACCCAAGATGAAGGAGCAGAAAGATTTATCTCTATAACGTAAATATTCGAAGCGGAAGTCATACCTCCCTTCATTTTCTGCAGACCCTCAATGTACGAAGGACAATTCCTCCTCCAATGACCAGCCTTGCCACAGTGGTGGCATTTCCCTTCCTTCACGGTGCTCTTCTTTTTCAGCGCAGAAGATTTGGGCTCAAGATGTGACTTAGGTCCCACCTTCGTCTTCTTGAAGCCCTTGGCCTTACCCTTGCCTTTATGTACCATCAATATGGGACTAGCCGGCTTGGCCTTCTTCATGTTTATCTCAGCAGTTCGCAACATGCCTAGGAGCTCGGGCAATGTCTTATCTATTTCATTCATGTGGTAGTTCAAGACGAACTGCTCATAACTATCCGGCAACGATTGCAGGATAAGATCTGTGGCCAACTCTTGACCCAGAGGAAAACCCAGTCTCTCCAGGTTCTCAATATACCCAATCATCTTGAGTACGTGAGTACCAACTGAGTCTCGAGCTCCCATTTTGCACTGAAATAAGGCCTTCGTGACATCGAACCTCTCTTGACGAGCTTGCCCTTGAAACATTTTCTTTAGGTGCTCGTCAATCTCCTTGCACCCCATGTTCTCGTGTTGCTACTGAAGCTCAGAGTTCATGGTGGTAAGCATAAGGCACTCGACGTCTAAGGCATCATCGGTATACTTCTTATAAGCATCCTTATCAACACGGGATGAGTTCCCGGTCGGCACCTCGGGGGCTTCTTCTTCCAAGACGTAGAGCTTTTGCTCTTGCCTGAGAACAATTCTCAGGTTCCTATACCAGTCCATATAGTTCGTCCCACTTAGCTTGTCCTTCTCAAGGATAGCTCTCAGGGACAAGGTGGAATGTGAACCACTTGCCATGGAATTCTACAAGAATTCATGCAGAATTTAATCTGTACCAAAATTTCAAAATACAACTTATTTTAATTTGGACTTCAATTAAATACTCCCACTATTTTATTCAAATTGATAGCCCTCACTATCAATTTGGAGAGTCCATGCGAGCTACTCTCTTAGTGGACAAGATCCATATTTCACCAACACCACGAGTCCATTTTGGCGTTCCTCTCATAGTGCGGTTATTTAGGTAGGCAACGCTTGCCAATTGCAACCTCATGCAACTCTTGTATGGCTGGTGAATAACTCCTTATTCGCATCCATCATATGGTGCATGCCAACCCTATGCCTCTAGGCACTCAACCTTTGAGGTCACCTAGTTAAGTTAGACCCGATGTTGACAGTGGGATATCACAATTATCCGCTCGCACCCTTACCAAGATAGATTAATGCACCTTGCTTTGGCAAACCCACACTTCATCGATCGAGGCAGGAAGAGTGTCATCCATCGGAAGGCATCCGAACACTTGATATTTGATGAAGGGATTTTAATTTTTTAATAATAGGTTAACACTTAACCATGATCAACATTTGATCAAAGTGCACATCCACAGAAAAACAAGCTTCTAAAATCCACATGCATCCCTTATGTGCACAACATAAGACTATCAACCTTTGATAGACGAAAGGGCTAAATCTGGACATTTAGAACTCTTCCAAATCTTCAGATTTACATGCATTGGACAAAGGCAAAGACAACTCGACTTAAAGCAGTAGACAAGCTCGTCTCTCATTGTTGGATTCAAAATCCAAAACAATACAAGGGTTCATTAACGACTTGAGGGACGGTTACTGCTAAGGAGACAACAATTTCTAACAATTAGAAATTACCACGAAATCCCAGACGTTCCTGGTGGGGTTCCAAGGGGCCGCGCCCCTGGCGGGGTCTTAGGGGCAGAGCCCCTGCGGGGTGCGGGGCAGAGCCCCGTCCAAATTTTTCAAAATCACCACCGAATTCCCTTGGAAAAATCATCAACTTTTGATGTTCCAGGAAGAAATCATGACATTTAGAACGCTTCCAAATACCTAGATTTGCACGTACTGGAATAACCTAACTTCTGAAACAACATTCATGACCAGAACCTAGCTCTGATACCACTGTTGGGTTTTTCTACAACCATACATCGTATGTAGGCGCAGCAGAAATAAAGAGAAACAACCCAAAAAGATTCGGATCGGCCATGAACATTCAATCAAGAAGTAATGAAAACTACTAGGCATAAATTACCTTAGTGGAGTTGGATCGAATCCAACCTAGGTGCTCCAAGAAGATGAATCCTGTCAGCGGCTATGCGAGAGTCCTCACGTAGAATGATGTCTACGTCTCAACAGTGATCCACACGAGCCGGGAGAAGAACGACTGCACCTTGCACTTCCACGAACTGCTAGTTTCGCTCCAGGAAGAACAATCACGGCGACGATCGCCGGAAGGAGGTCTGCGTAGACGAGCGAAACGGCGGAACACTTCCGTCAGCTAGGGTTCGTGAGGCGGAACTCTTCCGTCGGGTCTTCTTCCAGGAGGCGTAAGAAGAGCATCATTGAACCCTTAAAACAGGTTCTATTTATACCTGAAGTATAAAAAGACCTAGAAAAATTGCTATCCGCAGTCCATACAGAAGTTTAGGGTCTCTGTTACAATTCGTCGAGTTTCCACGGAACAATCCGACGAATTCCGACGAATCATATCAGACGGCAACATTTGCCGAGATTATTATTTCTGTAATAATTCGTCGAGTTTCCACGGAACAATCCGACGAATTCCGACGAACTCCGACGAATCATATCAGACGGCAACAATTGCCGAGCTTAGGGTCTCTGTAATAATTCATCGAGTTTCCACGGAACGATCCGACGAAATCCGACGAATCCGACGAATCATATCCGACGAATTCAGACAGCAACATTTGCTTTACCTCCCCGATTCTATTTGGTGATTGGTAACTTTTACCAACACAGTCAATCTTCCAACTTCTCCACATGCTCTTATGTGCGACCCTGCAGGCTCATATCGCGTTGGCAGTGAGATTACATGTTTGACCACTTCTAGATTACAATGGTAACTCCAACAGAAGATCCATGGCTTTCACTAACTCCCACACCTGCAAATCCGGTAGTCGAGCAAGTGCTTCATAGATTTGAGTAGAAGGTGCTTTCAGAGCTTCGTTGCTTTTTGCGATTGCAGCCGCTGCGTGCTCCATACTATCTGCCATTTTATTTATGGCATGTGATATTTCCTCCCCCGGGGATTTCTTCCTCTTCCTCTGCCTACTGCTCCCCTCTGTTGAAGGCTCTGCCGCGAAGTTGCTTTCTTCACCTACTGACTCTCCATCCAGCTCAACTACTGTCTCGTTTGCTTTCGCCGCAAAAGCACCTGTTTCTTTGTCATTACCGCATAATATGCCTAAATCTCCCCAATTAATGATTACCCTATCTCTGTAGTGCTTCACAGTAGGATGTGCCTGCACAACATGATTATTTCACATCAACTATGGTAAAATAAATAAAACAAAAATATTGAATGCAATATAACTGAATATATCTTGACATAATTGGCCCATACTTCTTCACTGTCAACTTTCACTGTATTACGTTCCCAATCCCATCTGAAGCCATTTGTATCCAACATTGCAGACACCTCCTTGTAATATTTATTCCACGTCTTGAGTCTGACCATGATCTTCTCCTTGGTGAAATCTATATTATGTAAATCTTTCATCCCTTTGATTGCTGCTGTGAAGGCCACCGCTTTCCATCCATTTGGCGTTTTGTGACCCTTACCATGCTCCTCTAGTAATACACTGGACAGAGTACGATCCATTTCAGTTGTCCAATGGACATACGATTTCTCTTTCCCTGTTCCTCTTTCCATTTGGTGCTCTCTGAAGATATATGTATCACATTAACATCAAATATAAAACAAATACATGTATCACACTAGCATCAAATCTAAAACAAATACATGTATCACATTAGCATCAAATATTAAACAAATACATCCAAAACATTAGCCAAACAAAATTATCTATACTAACATAGATATCACAAACAAAATTTAAGCATACATATGATATTATAATATCTACTAAACCCCACCACGGGCTTGATATTCAGTAAACATTTCCATTGCTAAGTTATCTCTAAATTGAGTCCATGCATTTGACGATTGAATTGGATTAATATTATCGTCATATTCGTAGATTTCTTCTTCTTCAATTACTTCACCAGCTAATAGGTCAGCATCAACCTCAACAAGTAGTTGTGAATCAGTAGCCAGCCTCTTCTCGACAAGAAAATTATGTAAAATGCAACATACATTTATTATTTGCACCTGCGAGAGGCCTGTACGAGAGAGTTGTGCAAGAGGCGGAGAATTTTTCTCCGTGAACCTTCCGACCATCAATCCGAGAGCTACAGTGGTCGAAATCGCTAACGGATGGTAGATTCAGAAATCTCTCGCCGAGGGCTTTGCGCTCGTGGTAAGTATGTCAAATTTCGTGGATTTTTGGAGGTTTAGCTTGTGCCCTAATCCTCCGTTTCGACTTGAAAAGTTTCAGGAAATACTCCCTAGGTGTTCTTGTGGCCGTTCCTTGAAGATTGGAGCGAAGGGGGCCTTTTTTTCGAGGATTAGAGGCAAGTGGTGGATCCCTTGCTCTCTTGTTTATTTTCATCATTTCTTTCCGCTTCTCCTCAACCTTGCTTTGCTATGCTGGTTCCCTTACTTACAAAAAAATTTGGGGAGTCAGGCTATCGGTTTCTGTAAATATTGGGCAGCATAGTTATGCACGCCAATTTCTTTTTTTTTCTAATTGTATAAGGTAATTAGGATTATCCCGTAAACTATGTAAGCTATTACCTGTGAGATATTGATATTCCAAGTTATTTATTGTAAAAACTTGATCATGCGTTGCCATCGCTGGGATTTTTAAATGAGCCCAGCTAAAAGAATTATCTAATAAGTAACCTGATAAATCTTCCGTATGAAGTCGTTGCATAACTATTATTATAGCTTCCTTATTCTTATCATTTAACCGTGTAGCAAAAGTTTGTTCAAACCAAATAATTACGTGTTTTCTCATTTTTACAGAATTAATTTGACTTGGGTTATGAGGATCATCAATAATTAATATATCACCCCTCCCTTGTCTCCGATCCTCCCACCGATGTAGCAAATCTAAAACCATTAACGGTGGTCAGAAATTTGTTTTTTTTCTGAGCTTTATTTTGAGAGGTCTCGAGAGGCCTGTTTCCATTTCTCGAGAGCCTATTTTCATTTCTTGAGAGCCTATTTTCATTTCTCGAGAGCCTGTTTTCATTTCTCGAGAGGTCGGTTTTATCCCTTGATAGGTCCCGAGAAATCTGTTTTACTCCTGGAGAAGTCTTGAAAATTCCAAGTCTTCTTTGACTGCATCATATCTCTGCATATCCCGATCTAAGTCAAATGTCGCCCTCCTAGACTTCATCCCTACATAACCTAATTTCGACTGAATAGTTCGACTTGCATAAGTCCTTCGTCGACTGCATGTATGGAGTTAATTTCTTTGGTGTCGACTGCCTGTATGAAGTTAATTTATCTCGTAAGGATTGCATGATGATTTTGCATAGTTTGTGCTTTGGTAATCGCATGCGTCAGGTTCGCTGACTGCAAGACTTCACTTGCTTATCCTTTACCAACTATATGATATCGATTCGTTCCCTTTGTATAATTTAAGGCATGTATTGGCTGCTTGTCGCTCAGGTCATCATCGTTGGTTGACTGCTTGGTTATTCCCGTTAACAATTATATCGTTCATAGTCTTTTCGGATGACTCAATGTGAGGGTTTTGCTGGGTTTTTCCCTTATGTTGTCTTCTCCTCGTAGTGTTCCGATGCTAAGTATTGTTTGGTGTCGTCTTGCTGGAATCCTCAACTAGCTTATAAGTAGAGTGTTGGTCTGAGTGTTGAACTTTGAATAGTGTGCTTCTAGTTGTCGTGATAACTTGATCGTCGTGTCGTTTGGATCATCGCCTCGTTAGGCGGAATGAATTAACTGAATTGTCTCGGTATCGGAATACCGTCAGATGGCTAGTTTTTCCCAGTTTATTTTGGAAATATGTGTTGTTAGGGCCTTGGACTTGTATATGGATGGTCTGCGTAGTTACGTCTGTTGGATCGTGTGACGCCCTTAGAGGGGGAGTGAATAAGGGTGTGTTTAAAATATAATTTTTACTTAATAATTTTTAACAGATTTTACTTTTCTAAAAAAAATTACTTGTAAACAATTTCAAACTAATGTAATTTTTGTTTTAAACCAAACACAAATTTCTAAGTTAAAGATTAAGCAACTAATTTTGCAATTAATGAAAGAAGCATAATTATATTAATCATGAAATTTACATACAATAAAACGATCTTAACAATGATTAAGATCAATGCACAAATATGATAATATAAATTTCACTAATTTTGATTTTACCAATCCTTCTCCCAAGGATCGGAAGGCTATCACTTGTCTCTCCCTAGATCAAGCCCAAGCCTACCCTCTAGATCTTCCCAAGATCTAGACATAGCACACAAGGCCACGATTTCCTACCAAGCCACGCAAGGACTTGGACGCTCCGCACAAGGAAGCGATTTTCCCCTAAGCCGCGCAAGGACTTAGACGCCGCACGCAAGACGACGATTTCTCTACCAATACAAAGTTGAATGTAAATGAATGAAAATACAAAGTCAAGTGAAGAACTCCCTAGAAAATCAGATCTCCGAAAGGAGGGTTGAATCCTCGAGATGATCATTGATGTAGAAACGCGTCTGATCTCGTCTTCAATCTCACTCCTTCTAGCACAAATGGGAGTTGATGGAGTTCTGGAGCTTTTTGGTTCGAATGCACTCTGGAAGAAGGTCTGGAAATCTCAAGAACTGAATTCCACAAAGTTTTGAGCTCTTTTAAAAAAAAGTGTTGTCGCCGTCTGATAGCTACTGTCGCCGGAATCCGATATCTCCAGAGGCTGCCACGTGTCCCACTAAAACGAAGTTTCTGCGTGGTGTTGAGGTCGTGGTTGAGATGTGGGCTGTCGGATATCTGATAGCACTGTCGGATATCCGTTAGCTAAGGCAACTGCTGCACGTCCTGCCGTTATTGGAAGATCGTGGGCTGTCAGAAATCCGATAGCGATATCGGAAATCCGATAGCTCAAATTTCTGGAAAATGTCATTTTGCTCAAATTGAAAACATGTTATTCTTGCACCTGTTATCTGCACACCATTAATCAAAAATAGGATCAAATACATTCGGGATTTGTTATTCTCAAACCGGACGAGTGCGGAACGCATGCTCCAACAATCTCCCCCTTTTGATAATAACAAATCCTTATAAAAAGAGATCGAATAAATCCTATAGAGATAGTGAAAAATACATTATGTGTGTACAAGTGTGAGCTTAAGATCTCCATGATCTCCCCCTTAATATGATCTCCCCCTTAATATTAGCTCCTTCTAAAAATATTCTCCCCCTACATATAAACTCCCCCTACATGTATGCTTACTTAATTAATTTAGTATTTTAAGTGATTTAATTGATTTCTTATTATCTTCTCCCCCTTTGATATTATCAAAAGATGTTAATAGAGACGAGGAAAGAGGATTATAGAAATCTTTTAGAAAATAAGAAAGAATATAGGGAGAGTCAGAGTATACTGGCGAAAGCTTTGTTAGTGATAGAATATTGAGATAAGTAATCATAGAGATGAGGCTAAGCATTCTAGTAATGTGTTATAATGTATAGAAGCAAATATACTTAACAATGATGAGATTCAATTTCAATTATCAGAGAGAGACACAGGAGGATATAGAATATTGAATCGTTTCGGTCCAATTCTCATAAGAATAAATTTTATAAATAACAATGAAGTGTTGTAGTGATACTTTGAGAAAGAATACATATGAATATATTTAAAATATACATGACCATGGAATTGGAAAACATAACATAAATATACATAAAGCCCATACTTTTGAACCAGAAACTTTGCAAATATACATAAAAGGACCATTTTGTTTTTGCAAGACACTTTACAATTCTTTCCAAGGTGCTTAACCTCACAATGCTCATTAAGACTTATCAGGAGGCTAAGTAGTGCTTGGTGGAGGATCCTTTTCAATTTTTGTTATGTCTTTCAACATTTTTGGCAAAATGAATGTTTTGCATTTGAATTTTCCTCCTTTTTTTTGTTTTGAGGATTCATAGATGTGAAGGATCTCCGAATTCACTTGCATGTCATAAATGGTAAAATTTGAATAAGTGCAAAGTATCAAAGGTGAAGGTGACATTTATGAAATGTATTTTGTTATGTTCGATCAATCATGATGTATGTATAAAATAAATTTCATTAACATGTATTACCAAAGTAAGTGTTTGTGATTGCTCATTGTCATAGATAAAAGATTTCTTATACTTAGAGGCATGCGAAAACAATTCGTAATTACTAGATGAATGTGTCATCACAATGATAAGTTAAGATTGAACATCATAATCATGTGGTAAGCTTTTGTTTTGAATAATAACACAAGAAGAATCCTTTATACAAGATATCAAAATTCTCAGAAAATCATACAGATAAATTTTTTTTTTTTTGAGAGCTGTCGGATTTCCGATAGCTAGCTGTCGCCATCCGATAGCTCAGAAAGGATAAAAAGACGTGTTTCGTCTTTTGACCGACACTTCACTTCAGTTTGAGGAGAAATTTCGAGATCTAGAGCTCCAGGTGCCGGAAAACTTCAGATCTAAGGTGAGATTTGTTGGTTTTTCAAGTTTTGGTTAAAATTTCTCCAATAGTTTTGTGATTCTCATATTCCTCTTGATTTTCATGGAGTTTTTTGAAGATAAAATGTAGAAGGTTTAGTAGATCTAGATATTTTAGATCTTGGGTTGTATAAGAGATGTAGATCTTATTTTTTGTAGGTGAAATTAGAAATTTTTGTTATTTTATGTTTTGAAACATGAGTTTCCTTTCTTTCTTGTTGTTTTTGTGTAGATCTAGAAGTTCATAGTTATCAGATTTAGGAAAAAGATGATCAAAAAAATTTTGAAGTGTTATAGGAAGAAGATGATGAATAGTGTTTTGCACTAAAGTTTTGATTTTTCAAAAATATTAGAGATGTTGAAGAATTTTTGCTGTGTGAAAATTTTTTAGATTTGGGATAGGAAGATTTTTGTGAAATTAAAATTTTCGGAAGCAAAAATTTTTTAGCTATCAGATATCCGATAGGTGGTATTGGAAATCCGATAGTGCCAGAATTTTTCTTTGTTTTTTTTTTAAATTTTCCTTATTTCTTATGCAGATATGTCTTCTAGTTGGAGATCGAGAAAGGGTGAGTCAGGAGATGCGCATTCCTCTTATCAAAGTTTCCCGGGCATAGAAAAGGCCCAAATTGGAGTTTCAAAGGTTGTACAATTCGATCTCCCAAGACATGAACGAGTATATTATATGCTTGCGGAGGCAGGTATACTTTCTGTTATTATCCAAGATATTTTCTCCTCATTTTTAGTCCGAGAATTTTATAATCATCTGGAAGATACTGCATATACCGATTTGAATGGAGGAGTGAGATCCAAAATTCAAGGGCAATATGTGGAGATCACTCCATTTGATTTAAGAAGTGAGTTTGGTCTAATGGAAAGTGAGAATATCTTGGATATAGTGGAAAACTATAGACTTGAGAGAGATTGGACGTTAATGAACATGTCTTTGCATGGAAATTCCACCAAAAACCTCATATCCACTATGACGACATTGACAGACGGTGCTCGTCTTCTACAAGATATACTAAGGCACACGATTATGTTGAAGTCCGGTGATACGCATAGTATTACGGCTCAACTTAGTCTTGTGACTTATTTTATAGTGGAGAAGGAGTTATTTGATGTGGCCAATCTTCTGTTATCTATGATTCGTTATACATATCGCCTCAAAAACTTCATCATCATATTCCACCGAAGGAAGGGGTTCATTTTCTTTTCCTGTAATTTTCTTTTCTACACATGAAACAAACTCATCAAACCTAACATGAATAGATTCTTCAACTATTTTTGTTCTTTTATTAAAAATCCTATAAGCTAGTTGAAGAATAGCCAATAAAAATACCTTCATCACATTTTTCATCAAATTTTCCTAAGGAATCTTTAGAATTCGAAATAAAACATTTACAACCAAAAACTTTGAAATAAGAAACATTTGGTTTTTTACTAAAAATTAATTCATAAGGAGTTAATTTTTAAATAGGGCGAAGCATTACTCTATTAATTACATAATATGTCGTACTAACCGTTTCAGCCCAAAAAGATTTTGATAATTTAAATTCAGATAGCATCGTACGGGCTAACTCTTGAAGAGTTCTATTTTTCCTCTCCACTACACCATTTTGTTGTGGTGTGTGTGGAGCGGAAAATTCATGTTTAATTCCTAACTCCGTAAAAAAAGAAATAAATTTTTCATTTTAAAATTCTCCTCCATGATCTGATCATATGCGTTTAATTTTTAACTCAAATTTATTTTGAATACACAAACATAATTTTGAAAATTCTGAAAATGCATCGGATTTGGAGGTTAGAAATAAAGTCTAACAAAAACGAGAATAATCATCAATCAATACAAATGTGTATTTTCTACCTCCTAAGCTAGGAATTGCAATTGGCCCAAATAAATCCATATGTATTAACTGAAGTGGCCTAGTGGTAGAAATAATATTTTTACTTTTGAAAGATGATTTTGAAAATTTTCCCTTTTGGCAAGGCACACATAATGAAGAAGATAAATTTCCATTTAACAATGGTAAACCTTTAATTAATTTATCTTTTGAAAGTTTTGTAATTAACTTGGCACTAGTATGTCCAAGTCGCCTATGCCATAATTCTAATTCATCATTTTTTGATAAAAAAACATTTTAAAGTAGATTTTGAAAAATCAAGAAATTTAATCATATATACATTATGACATCTAGGTGCGGTAAAAACAATTTCTTTTGTTTTAGAATTAATAATTTTGCATAAATTTGTAGAAGATTCAAATAAAACATCTAAACCCTTATCACATAATTGACTAATAGAAATCAAATTATGCTTTAATCCTTCTACAAATAAAACATTTGAAATTGAAAAATTTTTGCTACCCACAACTCCGATGCCGATGATTTTTCCTTTTCCATCATCTCCGAATGTTACAACTCCTCCTTTCTTCATCTCCAGGCTAAAGAACTTCTCTTTATTGCCCGTCATGTGCTTTGAACAACCCGAGTCCAAGTACCACACGTCTTCTTTGTCCTTGGCCTGCCAACACACCTAGAAAGAAGAGGTGAGTAAAGATCTGGTTACCCAAGTGGTTCCACCCATAGTATAGGTAGAAGCCTTAGGCACCTAGATTTGTTTAATTTTACTTTTTCCTTTCCTCCAGCAAGAGTCCGTAGTGTGACCAAATCTATTGCATTTGACACATATAATGTATTGAGATGAGTATAACTTTTCTGGACTTTTACTGGATGAGGATGCAGTATTAGACAATTTATTAACTTCAGAATTTGTAAAAATAGACTTTCTGGACTTTTCACTGTCGCCGGCAACAGTGGTTGTCGCCGGGCGATAGCTTCCTGACGTGTATCCGAGTCCAAACCTTCCAGATCCATGGCGTTGGTATCCTAATATCATATCCAGTGATCTTCGGCCCATTCCAAATTTTTTCATGGCTAGTGTTAAGTCATGAATCTGGTTTCTCATTTCTGTATTCTCGGATACTAGATTTACGCATCTACGTTCAAAAGATTTCTTTCTCTCATGGACTTTGGAAATTGAAGATTTCAGATCTCTTTCTAAAATCTCATTCTTTTTAGTAAGAATTTTTATTGTAGAATGAGATTTGGAAAGAGATTCTTCAAGTTCTTTAATTCTTCCCAAAAAGTGATCACACTCTTGGCAAGAAATATCTCTTTTTCCAATAGTCTTAATTTCATTTAATAATTTTTTGTTTTCTTTAAGCAAAATTTCATTTTCAGATTTAAGAAGATCATTATCTTTTAAACTCTTTTCAAAAAATTTGCAAGTCTTTAAAAATTCAGAAAATAATTCATCGTAGGTTGGAGGAGTTACCTCAGTGTCACTTTGGACACTGCATTCGTCATCAGATATGACGCTCTTTCCCATTAAGCACATGTTGGCCTCCTCTTCTTTACTTGAACTTGAACTGCTTGCATCCTCAGAAGTAGTATCATCCCATGTTTCCGCCTTCAACACCTTCTTCGACCCTTTGTGCTTCTTTTCTTTAAGTTCTTTTAAGTACTTTGGACACTTGCTTCGGATGTGTCCTAACTTCTTGCAGTGATAGCACTCCGGTGGCGGTCTCTCTTCCTCCTCATCGCCTTCATTTCCTTTTTTCTTCCTAAACGTCTCCTTCTTAAAATACTTCTTAAAAGAATTCCTCCTCTCTGGATTTTTCATACATTTTCTAAATTTTCTAACAAATAAACTTTCCTCATCTTCTTCTTCCACCTCAGAATCACTAGTTTCTTCCTTCTTAGTCTTAGAGCCAATCCCTTCTTCCTTGGCTCCATATACTCTTGTTGTTGAATTTTCAATTCTACTTCATGAGTTTTCAAGTTCCCAATGAGGCTCTCCAATTGTAAGGTCTTAAGATCATGTGACTCGGAAATTGCAGTCACATTAGGATTGAACTTCGGGGGAAGTGATCTTAAGATTTTCCTTACTAAGTCTCCATTTGAGAACACCTTTCCTAGCACCTTTGAGTCGTTCACGATTTTTGTGAATCGTGTGTACATCGTATCAATCTCTTCATCTACCTCCATTTTGAACCTTTCAAATTCAGACTCCAGTTGAAATAGCTTTTAATCCTTTACCTGCGAAGTACCTTCATGAGTGATTTCTAACAGATTCCAAATTTTAAATGCAGTATTACAAGCACAAACTCTATTAAATTCAGTGCGATCTAGTGCGCAAAATAAAGCATTCATGGCTTTTGCATTGTTCTTACATTTTAATTTATCATTGTCATCCCACTTGTCTTTGGGCTTATCCATAGTTACATCTCCTACAACAAATGTTGGAGAAGTGTAACTAGATTCTACCATATTCCAGACTTCTATATCTAGCGCTATTAGAAAACAACGCATATGTGTTTTCCAATAATTATAGTCTATGCCCGTGAATAAAGGTGGTCTACATATGCCTTGCCCCTCAACGAACGCATGATCGTTGTGCGCCATTACTCCCGGTGGTAAAACCGTTTTGGAGTAACCTGGCTCTGATTCCATGTAACACCCCAAATATCGTGGTTCAGCGAGGTAGGCGGAATGGTAGTGTTGCGCTCGAGATAGGCTCAAGATTCCAGATCAGGTCAATGCGCACGACCATTGTCCTCTTCGCGCACGACCAGTGATCGTGCGCCAGCGATCGTGCGTTAATTCAGAAGAAAATCGAGTTCTGTCTCGGACAGTGCGCACGACCATTTCCCTCTTCACGCACGACCACTGACCGTGCGCCTGTGATCGTGCGCCCTGTTTATTCTGCTTCGCGATTTTGAGCGGAGAAGAAGATCGGACCGTCCAAATCTTTTGGAAATTGATCCAACGGCTAGGTTTAGTTGCGGGAGACTATTAGGGCTGATTAGAGGGGGTTAAACCTCATATTCTCTAAGCCATTCTCTCTCCAAACCCTAGAGAAAGAAGGAGGAGCCAAGGAAAAAGAAGGGAGATTCCGCCATTGACGGAGCTCCGGAGCTCCGATTCGCGAGCCGTTTCCAGATTTGGAGAGTGCAGCCCGGTGCGGTCGTTTCCCTCCGTCTATAATCTCGGATCCATGGCGAAAAAGAATGCTCCTAGGGTAACGATTTCTTCTCCCGTTGTTTGGACTTGTCTTTTGTCCTCTCCTTCATTTCTCTATGCTTGCATGAGGAATCCCTTTCACCAAATGGGTGAAGTGTAGGATTTCCTCAAGTTCTTCGGAACTCCGGGTCGATTGTGTCCGTCCCCGGCATATTGCATGTAGAAAATCCGGTAGTCGTGCGGATTTAGGCATTGTGTGTGAAGCCTATTCGTGGCCGCGAGCCCGAATCGGTGATGCTTGATTTGCGACGTTGCATTTAGGTTAAGCCTAGAATGCGTGCCGGAGAATGACTCTGTGATATATGCGATAGTATTGCGGGATTTAAGCGTAGGCATCTTGTGAAGATCCTAACGGAAGCCCCATGCTTTGCGAGTGGTTGAATGCAAACCTTCACCACTAGAATTGTTGAGGAGTGTTCTTGTACCTCCTTTTGGTTACGTGTAAAGCCCTAATGATCCCTCATGCCCTCCGGCCGAAAGGCGGAGTCGGGTCTTGAGTCGTTACAAAGTAAACTTTTAAGGCTTGGGTGTTGTAACTTATGTTTTGTGTAGCACTAGCGAGTGCTAAACCCTTACGGGCTGAGGTGATGTCATACCCGCATTGTGTGTTCAATCGATGACAAGAGCACGGGAATTGGCTGAACTGAACCCGTTTCTAGGCGCGGCGGTAGGGGGATTTATCTCTTGTAAACCCGAACGACCTTGGGAGAGGTTGGGAAGGGCGTCTTGCCTAGACCGACCAAAAGCTCTTTTCTATCTAGAGTTTCTGGACTCATGATGGTTTTGGTGCTCGGGAAGAAGTACCTTTGGTGCATGCCTTGTGAGCATGGAGCGTGCGGTTGTGTGTACCCACGTTTGTGATGAATTGATGTTGTTAGCCTCATGCGGTTGTTTAGGCGGTTGCGGGGAACCTTCGGGTGAACCCAACCAACATCATGTGCATACCTAGGTTCCCTCCTTTTTGATGCTCAACCTAGAAGATTGAATGTGCTTGAAACCTCACCTTGTGTAGTTGCACTTTCTTTATTTTAGTACTTGTGCTAGTATGGCTTGCTTGCAGGGTAGAATCTCCGCCACCCCGGGAAAGGGGTGGGGTCGTTATAATTTGGTCAGCTGTGCTGACCGTTACCTTGTTTGCCACCGCTTGGTGGAATGTTCTTATGCAGGTGCAGGTGAGCCTAGCGGGAAATAGCGGGCGGTGGCCCCTTTTGCTGAGTTGGCCCTTGAAGGCCAACCTCCTTTTTAACTTTCTCATGTATTGCCGGCCTGCGTGCCGATGTATGTTTTGGAGTTTTTGGTACATTTGCTAAATGTAAGGCCATAACTCTCTTTCTTGGTTTCATTCCTATGATAGTGGACAATTCTAATGGAAATGTTAAATCTTTATGCTTCCGCTAGTGTTTAGTATACTCTGTTGTAGTTTCTTTCTGTTTATCACCTTTTAACTCCTAGCTAGTGTGGTTAGTATGGCGTGGGGTCCCGGCCGGACCTACTGTTATATTATTCGTACTGGCAGGGTGTTACAATTTGGTATCGGACTTAAGGCGTCGATCCGTAGTTTAGCGAATTCGGGACGAATTCCTTCTAAGGGGTGGTGTGCACGGGATGTGCATTCACCTAAAATGACAAAAACTAATAAGAATGTCCACTTAGGAATGGAAAAACATACTTGTTTGCGGAACCTGAGCGTTCCATGATTGTTGTTTTGCTATGCTTTCAGTCACTAAATTGTCTCTTACACGATTATAGGTGACTAGGAGTGGTTCGGGGCCGTCTCAACCCCGTAACACTGCTGAAAGTAGTGGGTCGTCTGAGGTGACAGCGACCACTCCTTCGGCTGAGATGATCAAGTTAGTCGCTGAAGCGGTCTTCGCGATGATCAACACTCAGTCTGGGCAGCTTGCACAGCCTACTACTCCGACTCTGGATGTGTCCCCTGTAACTGTTGCTGTAGTGGAACCTGCGGTAGAACTGAGGGTGGAACGTCGAGTTGCGCAGGTAGTAGTGGGGCGAGCGCGTGACCAGCAATTAAAGTACTTTCTGAGCCTCAACCCTCCATCCTTCGAGGGGACGGAATCCCCTGGGAGAGCTGCTGAGTGGTTGTCAGAAATAAAGAGGACTTTAATGTCAATGCTTATAAGCAAAGATATGTTGGTAACCGTAACCACCTTCCTACTTATAAGAGAAGCAAGACTTTGGTGGGAAGGAGAGTTGTTGCACAAGTTTGGTGGGAGACAACTTTCCGAAATCTCTTGGGAAAGCTTCCATGAGTCATTCCTTCTAAAGTTTCTACCCCTAACTGAGATTCCTGAACTACAAGATCAGTGTTCACACCTAGAGCAGGGAGAACACTCAGTGGATGAGTACCTGATTGAGTTCATCAGTCGGAATCGTTATGAGAGGTCTATGTGGGAAGATGAGGAAACCAAGGTCAACAAGTTCTACAATGGTCTGCGAGATGACCTAAGACTAATGCTTGTGGGTCCAAAGTTACTCGACTTCAACGTCTTAGTGAAAACAGCTAAATCTCTGGAAACGGATATGAAGAGTATGCAGCGCGCGAAAGACTTCAATGTAAAGAAGTCAGAGTTTCATGAGCCGGTCTCTCAGTCCAAGTCTGAGTTCAGAAGAAACAAGAGAAAGTTCAACTCAGTGGAAGTTAAGACTGCACGGTGTTCCTTAATTTGTTTCACTTGTGGAAAGGTGGGACACAAAGCCCGAGTGTGTCGAAGTGGTCCCCCAAAAGCAAAAATCGGAGAAGTGGACTATGCTCGTGTGATGGGTTCGGCTTCTATGGAGAAAGGCAAGGCGGTGGAGTCTTCGATTCCCCAATATTCTCTTACCCAACCGAGAGTCTACTCTTATGGCCAGCAAGAGGTCATTCAGAAATGCGATGTTGCCACAGGTATGGATGATCATCTCCAAATATGATTTACACCCCGTGTGAGGTTAAAGATAGAAATATGTCCACTGTATCTGCTGACAACAAAATTTTATGTCTTGTATTTGTGTGCAATTAGGCCTTGTCCTAATTATCGACTATTCGATGAGAGCTCTGTTGGTGTGGGAGCATCACTCTCCTAATTGTCTAAGGACTTCGTGTTATGAATCGAATTGTCATTTACCTTAGTCAAGGATAGATTGGAGGTAATGTTGCCTAATAGATCTCGAGTGAGCGCGAATAGGAGAAGCTGTGAAAAGGCGCGAAGATGTTCTTCACCTTGTTGAAGGATTCGGGGCCTAAGACCAGTTTTGTGTTGTCCTAGTAGTAGCGGACCAAGCTGACCGAGAGGAACCATTATCCGATTCCGAGAATCAACGACTTACTTGACCAACAGGTTGGGTCGATGGTATACTCTATGCTTGATTTAAGGTCTGGCTACTATCAGCTTAGTATTAGGGAATGTGATGTTCCAAAGTCAGCGTTCAGTACCCGTTTTGGGCACTATGAGTTCACGGTGATGCCGTTCGGTCTGTCTAATGCACCGTCGGTATTCATGGACTTAATGATTATGGCATTCCGTGAGTATTTGGATCAATTTGTGATCGTCTTCATCGACGACATTTTGGTATACTCTCAATCGGAAGAGGAGCGTGTAGGGCATCTGCACGCAGTTCTGAGCACCTTGAGGAAGAGTCAGCTATATGCCAAGTTCTCCAAGTGCGAGTTTTGGCTACCGTCAGTAGCATCCCTTGGTCACGTCGTTAGTGGAGATGGAATTGCGGTTGATCCGTCGAAGATAGAAGCGATCCGAGCCTGGCCTTTGTTGAAAAACGTAGCGGAAGTCCGAAGTTTCTTAGGACTTGCCGGCTATTATAGGCGCTTTGTGGAAAACTTCTCGAGGATTGCACTTCCTCTCACTAAACTGACTAGGAAAGTTTATAAGTTCGTTTGGTCGCCCGAGTGCGCACGAGCTTTTGAAGAACCGAAGAGCCGTCTGACCACGGCGCCCATTCTATGCTCGCCATGTGGTACGGAAGGCTACGAAATTTATAGCGACGCCTCAGGGAGTGGTTTGGGTTGTGTCCTAGTGCAGTTCGGTAAGGTAATTGCCTACGGCTCCCGGCAGTTGAAGGTTCACGAGAGGAATTACCCGGTCCATGATTTGGAGCTAGCGGCAGTGGTATTCGCTCTTAAACTTTGGAGGCATTATTTGTATGGCATGAAGATCGACATCTTTACCGACCACAAGAGCCTCAAGTACTTGCTAGATCAAAGGGAGTTGAATATGCGACAGAGGAGGTGGTTGGAGTTCCTTGGGGACTGCACCTTCGACATCAAATATACTCCTGGAAAGGGAAATGTAGTTGCGGACGCGTTGAGTCGTCGGGCTCCCGCTCAAGCAAATTAAATTTTGATGCACGATGAGCGTCTAATCCGTGAGCTGGAAGAAATGGAGATCATTTGCGTTGATAGGAGAGCGTCCACTTCAGCATGCTTGAACTGGACGGAGGTTCAATACGACCTTGCCGACCGAGTTCGACAGGCATTGGAGCTGGATGAGAGCATGAAACGCTAAAGCGGAAACCGTTGACGGGTTAAATGCTGATTTCTCTTTCGAAGATGGCCTTATGTGGAAGAATGGCAGATTGTGCGTCCCAAACGTTGGTACTCTACGGGCGGAGTTGATGTACGAGGCTCATCATACCAAGTACTCTATCCACCCGGGGAGCACGAAAATGTACGTGGACATGAAGAAACTTTTCTGGTGGCCGGGTATGAAGAAGGACATTGCCCTCTACGTGGCCAAGTGCAACACTTGCGCGTTGGTGAAGGTGGGATGTCAACGTCCCGGTGGATTTTTGAAGTCCTTGCCGATTCCGGAATGGAAGTTTGACGATATTTCGATGGATTTCGTGCACGGATTGCCGAGATCGCAGCATGGAAACGACGCCACCTGGGTGATCGTGGACAGACTGACAAAAGTATCGCATTTTATTCCGAACCGGAAGGATGATTCTGTAGAAAAGCTAGCGAAGCTCTATGTCGATAGTATTGTGCGGCTGCACGGTGCCCCTCGTAGCATCGTCAGCGATCGTGACGGGCGTTTCACATCGAAAGATTGGAGGCTTATCCATGAACTGTTGGGCACTAAATTAAAATTCAGCACGGCCTTCCACCCGCAAACGGATGGACAGACCGAGAGGACCAACAGGACTATGGAGGATATGCTCCGAATGTGCGCTCTAGATTTTGGAAAGAAGTGGGAAGATCATCTCTATATGATTGAATTCGCCTACAATAATAGCTACCAAGCCAGTATAAAGATGGCTCCTTTCGAGGCCCTCTATGGTAAGAAGTGTCGTACGCCGTTGTCTTGGGCAGAAACGGGCGATACTAAGCTATTAAAGCGAAAGGATGTTGAGGAAGCAACTTCGACGATCCGAACTATTCGAGAAAGGCTATTGATTGCCCAGGATAGGCAAGCAAAATATTACAACGCCAAGCATAGGAACCTAGAGTTCGCCGTCGGTGACCGGGTTTACTTGAAGATCAAACCGTTCAAAGGGGTACCAAGGATCCGACGCTTGAAAAAGCTCAGTCGAAGGTACTTAGGACCGTTTGAGATTGTGGAACGTGTTGGTGATGCGGCTTATCGGCTTGCACTATCTGCAGAGCTGAGCGGTCTGCACGACGTGTTTCACATTTCAGTGTTGAGGAAGGCAGTGCAAGAGCCTACTCATATCGTTGCGGTCGGCAAAGTTCCGGTTGATAGTGGGTTGTCGACGAAGGTCAAGCCCTTATGCATCGAGGATACCGAGGTAAAGCAGTTGAGGAACAAGTCCATTCGGATGGTAAAGGTCCGGTGGGATAATTGCGGCCGAGAGGAGCTAACTTGGGAGAGAAAGCAAGCGATGCTTGCGGAGTACCCCGAGCTATTTCTCTCAGGTAAATTTTCTTTAAAAACTGTAAATTCCAGCTGTTACTGTTTTCGAAATTTCGGGACGAAATTCTTTTAAGGGGGGTGGAGTTGTAACACCCCAAAGATCGTGGTTCAGCGAGGTAGGCGGAATGGTAGTGTTGCGCTCGGGATAGGCTCAAGATTCCAAATCAGGTCAATGCGCACGACCATTGTCCTCTTCGCGCATGACCAGTGATCGTGCGCCAGCGATCGTGCGTTAATTCAGAAGAAAATTGAGTTCTATCTCGGACAGTGCGCACGACCATTTCCCTCTTAGCGCACGACCACTGACCGTGCGCCTGTGATCGTGCGCCCTGTTTATTCTGCTCCGCGATTTTGAGCGGAGAAGAAGATCGGACCGTCCAAATCTTTTGGAAATTGATCCAATGGCTAGGTTTAGTTGCGGGAGACTATTAGGGCTGATGAGAGGGGGTTAAACCTCATATTCTCTAAGCCATTCTCTCTCCAAACCCTAGAGAAAGAAGGAGGAGCCAAGGAAGAAGAAGGGAGATTCCGCCATTGACGGAGCTCCGGAGCTCCGATTCGCGAGCCGTTTCCAGATTTGGAGAGTGCAGCCCGGTGCGGTCATTTCCCTCCGTCTATAATCTCGGATCCATGGTGAAAAAGAATGCTCCTAGGGTAACGATTTCTTCTCCCGTTGTTTGGACTTGTCTTTTGTCCTCTCCTTCATTTCTCTATGCTTGCATGAGGAATCCCTTTCACCAAATGGGTGAAGTGTAGGATTTCCTCAAGTTCTTCGGAACTCCGGGTCGATTGTGTCCGTCCCCGGCATATTGCATGTAGAAAATCTGGTAGTCGTGCGGATTTAGGCATTGTGTGTGAAGCCTATTCGTGGCCGCGAGCCCGAATCGGTGATGCTTGATTTGCGACGTTGCATTTAGGTTAAGCCTAGAATGCGTGCCGGAGAATGACTCTGTGATATATGCGATAGTATTGCGGGATTTAAGCGTAGGCATCTTTTGAAGATCCTAACGGAAGCCCCATGCTTTGCGAGTGGTTGAATGCAAATCTTCACCACTAGAATTGTTGAGGAGTGTTCTTGTACCTCCTTTTGGTTACGTGTAAAGCTCTAACGATCCCTCATGCCCTCCGGCCGAAAGGCGGAGTCGGGTCTTGAGTCGTTACAAAGTAAACTTTTAAGTCTTGGGTGTTGTAACTTATGTTTTGTGTAGCACTAGCGAGTGCTAAACCCTTACGGGCCGAGGTGATGTCATACCCGCATCGTGTGTTCAATCGATGACAAGAGCACGGGAATTGGCTGAACTGAACCCGTTTCTAGGCGCGGCGGTAGGGGGATTTATCTCTTGTAAACCCGAACGACCTTGGGAGAGGTTGGGAAGGGCGTCTTGCCTAGACCGACCAAAAGCTCTTTTCTATCTAGAGTTTCCGGACTCATGATGGTTTTGGTGCTCGGGAAGAAGTACCTTTGGTGCATGCCTTGTGAGCATGGAGCGTGCGGTTGTGTGTACCCATGTTTGTGATGAATTGATGTTGTTAGCCTCATGCGGTTGTTTAGGCGGTTGCGGGGAACCTTCGGGTGAACCCAACCAACATCATGTGCATACCTAGGTTCCCTCCTTTTTGATGCTCAACCTAGAAGATTGAATGTGCTTGAAACCTCACCTTGTGTAGTTGCACTTTCTTTATTTTAGTACTTGTGCTAGTATGGCTTGCTTGCAGGGTAGAATCTCCGCCACCCCGGGAAAGGGGTGGGGTCGTTATAATTTGGTCAGCTGTGCTGACCGTTACCTTGTTTGCCACCGCTTGGTGGAATGTTCTTATGCAGGTGCAGGTGAGCCTAGCGGGAAATAGCGGGCGGTGGCCCCTTTTGCTGAGTTGGCCCTTGAAGGCCAACCTCCTTTTTAACTTTCTCATGTATTGCCGGCCTGCGTGCCGATGTATGTTTTGGAGTTTTTGGTACATTTGCTAAATGTAAGGCCTTAAAGCCATAACTCTCTTTCTTGGTTTCATTCCTATGATAGTGGACAATTCTAATGGAAATGTTAAATCTTTATGCTTCCGCTAGTGTTTAGTATACTCTGTTGTAGTTTCTTTCTGTTAATCACCTTTTAACTCCTAGCTAGTGTGGTTAGTATGGCGTGGGGTCCCGGCCGGACCTACTGTTATATTATTCGTACTGGCAGGGTGTTACATACCACTTGTTGGATCGTGTGACGCCCTTAGAGGGGGGGTGAATAAGGGTGTGTTTAAAATATAATTTTTACTTAATAATTTTTTAAACAGATTTTACTTTTTAAAAAATTACTTATAAACAATTTCAAACCAATGTAATTTTTGTTTTAAACCAAACACAAATTTCTAAGTTAAAGATTAAGCAACCAAATTTGCAATTAATGAAAGAAGCATAATTATATTAATCATGAAATTTACATACAATAAAATGATCTTAACAATGCTTAAGATCAATGCACAAATATGATAATATAAATTTCACTAATTTTGATTTTACCAATCCTTCTCCCAAGGATCGGAAGGCTATCACTTGTCTCTCCCTAGATCAAGCCCAAGCCTACCCTCTAGATCTTCCCAAGATCTAGACGTAGCACACAAGGCCACGATTTCCTACCAAGCCACGCAAGGACTTGGACGCTCCGCATAAGGAAGCGATTTTCCATAAGCCGCTCAAGGACTTAGACGCCGCACGCAAGACGACGATTTCTCTACCAATACAAAGTTGAGTGTAAATGAATGAAAATACAAAGTCAAGTGAAGAACTCCCTAGAAAATCAGATCTCTGAAAGGAGGGTTGAAGCCTCGAGATGATCGTTGATGTAGAAACGCGTTCGATCTCGTCTTCAATCTCAATTCTTCTAGCACAAATGGGAGTTGATGGAGTTCTGGAGCTTTTTGGTTCGAATGCACTCTGGAAGAAGGTCTGGAAATCTCAAGAACTGAATTCCATGAAGTTTTGAGCTCTTTTAAGAAAAAAGAGCTGTCGCCGTCTGAGAGCTACTGTCGCCGGAATCCGATATCTCCAGAGGTTGCCACGTGTCCCACTAAAACGAAGTTTCTGCGTGGTGTTGAGGTCGTGGTTGAGACGTGGGATGTCGGATATCTGATAGCACTGTCGGATATCCGTTAGCTAAGGTAACTGTTGCACGTCCTGCCGTTATTGGAAGATCGTGGGCTGTCGGAAATCTGATAGCTCAAATTTCTGGAAAATGTCATTTTGCTCCAATTGAAAACATGTTATTCTTGCACCTGTTATCTGCACACCATTAATCAAAAATAGGATCAAATACATTCGGGATTTGTTATTCTCAAACCGGACGAGTGCGGAACGCATGCTCCAACAACGTCGACCGTATATTCAGTTTGGCCTAAGTTCTTTGTCGGCTTCGTAGTTCAGAAGCGTCATAATAAAATGCATAGGTTTATATATGTATATGCATATGATATGGTTTGGGTTGTGCGCGTCGTGGCTTACACCACCGGCACAGTGCCCTTTTGTTGGGGGCTATACTCGCCCTGTTTGTGAGCTATACTCGCTCTGTTTTTGCTATTGGTGGGCAGTGGATAGAGGACCGCCACCTCAGTTGTTTGTAGCCATACTTGCTCTGTTTGGGTCGGTTAGTCGTGTGAGCTAAGAGTCACCGCCACAGTGCCTCTGTTCTGGACTGTTGGTTTGTGTGGACTAGAGACGCCGACACGAGACCCTTGTTGCTTAGAGTTGATCAGTCTCTTATGAATGTAAATACAAATATGATTATGAAATCTGGTAAAATATATATATATATATAGCTATGCATTTCTTTTGCTTCTGTTAGTGAGCTCTCTTGATTTTAGCCATTTAGCTGGTTTCTTTCCCAGTTTCTGAACTCTAGTACTGACATCTGTTGTAGGCTGTGGGTTTACATCCCGTTTACTTGGAGGTTTGTTTAGCTCTGTTTGCTCTCTTGCACCACTTGCAACTTATTTCTGAGGTGTTATTCTTTTGAATGCCTCAGGTTCAGAGCAGTAGCAGGTTCGTATGGTAGAGCTCAAGGTTTTTGCGTTGCATGTAGTGGCAGCGTTCGTTTCACCTCCTTCTGTGAGGTAGTTTTGTCTTTTCTGACTAGATTTTGTTCCTATGGGCTCGTGTCAGTATTGACGCCCATAGTATTTTGTTTGATGTTAGACTACTTGCTCGTGTTTACTGCTGTTACCTGTTGTTGGTTCTTACACTTGCTCTCTGGGAAGGATTTATGTAGGATGCATGTTAGTTACTTTAAATATAAAAAGCTGCATTTAACTTAGATTCATCGCATATCTTTAACTGAAAGCCACCATATTTTGAACATTATAAAACCTTTTTATTACTTATAATAAATCTAGAGTCATGCATAACATTAGTTGTATGTTAGGTCTTCGGGCTCATATAGGACCATAAAAGAATTGAATCAAGTAATTCTCCGCTGTGACCACATATACTTTTACTCGTGGACTAGTTGATCCACTGAACCGAGACACGTTGTTCTCAACTTAAACTTAAATATTGTTTTATCATAATAACATGTGTTTTCATAAAAGAGCATTAGATTTAGGAGTTTGCCTGAGCGTCTGCAGTTGTCCCCTGCACGGCGTGGCATCACGGTGCGTATTTTCTCTCACTCTGATATATTTTAAATATTGAGAAAATGTGGGTTGTGACAGTTGGTATCAGAGGGAGGTTAGCCAGGTTGCTGTGATAGTCTGGTTGCCCGGTTAACCGCCTGGTGAGAATCGTCATTTCTTGCATACACACACTGAAGGGTCATCAGTATGTCTTGGCTGAAGCACAAACACTACACTAATGGCATGATAAGAAGTATACGGGGCATATTATGTAGTATGGGATGAATAATATGTGTTTGTATATGGATCCTCATAGGTGACAACATACGACTGTTATGTAGTATGAGATGCATAACGTAGGTCGCATGCGTGTCCATTAGCTCATTTTTCTTTTTCGTTACATGCGATAATATGTAGTATGGGATGCATAAGATCACATGTGTACGCCTCTCATAGCATGAATTAAGGCCTTTTTAGATTGCATAGCACTGCATATACATCATAACATAGCATTAGCACACGTGCCAAGCTAAAGACATACGTGATGACACTCGTACACACATGATTTGAAATAAAAATTTGGCATTCATGCATTCATATTATATGCACAGGAGTTGATAGGGTGATGATATATCATCCTAAGTTTGGCATAACATCATTTCATGAATTCCCAGAGCAAGGTAACAGTAAGAGCAAGTATCTACCCTTTCTGATCTGTATCGAGTTAGGTAATTCTAGTTCCTAGCTGTCGCGTCTTTAGCTAGGTGTATTGAGGTGTTCGTTCGTAGTTACAGTCGATGACTCCAGAGCGTTGTACGTCGGAGTCGGCTCCCCAGTCAGAGGGCGAGTCTATGGGTGCGCGCAGTGAAGCGGTAATTGAGGAGTTGCGTTAGAGTAACGAGGTGTTGTCCAGGCAAGTGGCCGAGATGCAGGCTCAGATTCAGGTTTTGATGGCGGCTACCTTTGGGCAGCAGACTGAGGCGCAGGACCCTGTGGTGGGTCAGGAGGCTGTGTTGGGGTGGAGAAAGAGGAATGTTGTTAATAGTGGCAGCCCTGCCCCAAGAAAGAAGGGCAGGCAGTAGTTGGATCTTCAAGGTGCTTTGAAGAGTATCAGTTATTGCGCTTTTTGCAGAAAGATGGGGCACGATCTTACCCAGTGTTGGAGGAAGGACAAGTCCTGTGAGCATTGTGGGCAAAGAGGGCATGATGCGACTCGTTGGCGGTTGAAGGATAGGGCGTGTTATCAGTGCGGGAAGAAAGGGCATGTGAAATCCCGGTGTTCGTAGCTCTAGTTGGCTGGCCAGCAGCTTACTCTTGCGGCTCTGGCACCGCCACCGCCTCAGCAGCGGTAGTTAGATCAAGGAGAGGCCGGTGTTAAATGCAGTAGCAAAGGAAGGGGAGCAGTTTTCCCCCTCGGTAATTCCAGGTTAGATTCTAATCTAATTATTAACTTTCAGCTTCGGTTCTAGTTTCTTTTCTCTTGTTTAGTTGCGTATCCAACCTTATAGGAGAGTTTAAGGTATATAACCTTTAGGCGCACTTTCCTTCTCGATTCTGGTGCTACCCGCTTGTGCGTGGCTAGGTCTTTAGTAGAGCGTCGTGGTTTGACCCTTAACCGGGTTGGTGATCCCCTTAGTGTTATATTCCCTTCTAAGTGGTTTTTTATCGCTTAGGCTATTTTGGAAATGTTAAACTTAGAAGACCTTGTTGTGAATTTTGATCAGGGATTGGGTGTTCAATATTGATGCAGGAATGAATTGTTCTTGTTCATGATTCATGGAAACTGCAATTTTACGAGAAAAAAAAATTACCCAACACTTGTCCTTAAGGTTTCATCGTAATAGCTGGTAGAGGAATTTTTATTGGCAGATATTGGAATCAATGGTGATGTTGACCAGCTTAGTATTGGGAGAGCATTTGATGATTTTGAGTTGCGTTTCATTCGAGGTCTAGTCAAAGAGCGAAGATTTTTCGGACTTCTCTGAGAAAAAAAATTGATTATGTAGAATTTTAGAAGTAAATATTGTATTTCCCGCTATTGAAAATATTCGGGCAAGGATTTATGGTGAAGCGTAAAGTTCTAGCATGCCTACCATTTGGATTCCAAAAGAAATGTGCTGTGGTTTAGGGAGATGGGTCGGTGTTTGGAAGTACTAGATGGTGTGACAAGGTTTGTATCTCAATGTTGTGCTTGCCGGCGATTTGAGGCAGATTTTGGAAGCTTTGGTGGATTTGAGTGTCGCGGTTTTGCTTATCCGTGAGGAGCTACTGTTGGCTCAGATGCGTTACGAGAAATTTGCAATTGGCAGAGTACTAATTTAGAGCTCGTAGTTGGGGGCATGGTTTTCTAGATAGTTTCTCTGATG
This sequence comes from Dactylorhiza incarnata, assembly GCA_033032865.1. Lineage (NCBI taxonomy): Eukaryota > Viridiplantae > Streptophyta > Magnoliopsida > Asparagales > Orchidaceae > Dactylorhiza > Dactylorhiza incarnata. The sequence goes on from JAWHQI010000035.1 coordinate 12,827,085, forward strand.
CCAGAGGGAGTGCATCAGAGTGTCTGCTGTTAGGCTGTGTTTGCCTGCTTCTTTCCCTGGTTTTCACGATGTGTTTCACGTGAGCCAGTGGTGAAAGTTTGTGCTTTTGTTTGTCATGCCCCTAGCTCAGTGTCTCTATTGCAGCCTAATCCTTCCTTTGTCGAGACGTTTGTTTGTGTTCTGGAGACGTAAGATTGAGTGCTGAGTAAGCATCTTATCCTCATCCGTTTTCCTAGTCTTCTTCGGGTAGCGTTCATATCCAGCGAATTTAAACCTATCTTTCATGGCCTCTAGTTTCGTTTTGTGTTCTATGTTTCCGGACGAAACTTCTTTTTAGGGGGAGTGACTGTAACGCCCCTGAATTTTCGAGTATTATTTTCATTGTTTTAATTAACGTACTTATGACGTAAGAGCGTTACGGAGTGGGATTATTAGCGGAGTGTCGCCGTTAGTGCGTATTTTGAGTTGTAGGTCGTGTCGAACAAATTTCAAACTCATCAGAATGAGGATTTCAGGGTCTACAAAATTAAAGGAATTTATTTTAGTCACGTACGTGAAATTTCGCAGCATTCTGAGCTAAATTGAGGTCTCGGTGTTTTTTTACAAGATTTATGGTGGATTTATCTTCTAGAATTTTTACCTCGAGTTTGGTTCGTCGGATCGGAATTCTGACTTCGCCGTTGGTTTCGTAGCACTGATATTTAGTTTCGATACGAGTTTCGTGGAGAACCGAGGTGGTGCGGCCATACTCTTTGTTTTAAGTGTGTTATAATTAATATAATAATATTATATAAATAAATCTGTTCATATAAAAGCCAAATCTTAAGAAAACCCCTAAAGTTCATCTTCCCCAAAATAGAGGTCTGTACGAGAGAGTTGTGCGAGAGGCGGAGAATTTTTCTCCGTGAACCTCCCGACCATCAATCCGAGAGCTACGGTGGTCGAAATCGCTTACGGATGGTAGATTCAGAAAGCTCTCGCCGAGGGCTTTGCGCTCGTGGTAAGTATGTCAAATTTCGTGGATTTTTGGAGGTTTAGGTTGTGCCCTAATCCTCCGTTTCGATTTGAAAAGTTTCAGGAAATACTCCCTGGGTGTTCTTGTGGCCGTTCCTTGAAGATTGGAGCGAAGTGGGCGTTTTGTTTTCGAGGAGTAGAGGCAAGTGGTGGATCCCTTGCTCTCTTGTTTATTTTCGTCATTTCTTTCCGCTTCTCCTCAACCTTGCTTTGCTATGCTGGTTCCCTTATTTACAAAAAAATTTGGGGAGTCAGGCTATCGGTTTCTGTAAATATTGGGCAGCATAGTTATGCACGCCAATTTCTTTTTTTTTTCTAATTGTATAAGGTAATTAGGATTATCCCGTAAACTATGTAAGCTATTACTTGTGAGATATTGATATTCCAAGTTATTTATTGTAAAAACTTGATCATGCGTTGCCATCCCTGGGATTTTTAAATGAGCCCAGCTAAAAGAATTATCTAATAAGTTATCTGATAAATCTTCCGTATGAAGTCGTTGCATAACTATTATTATAGCTCCCTTATTCTTATCATTTAACCGTGTAGCAAAAGTTTGTTCAAACCAAACAATTACGCGTTTTCTCATTTTTACAGAATTAATTTGACTTGGGTTATGAGGATCATCAATAATTAATATATCACCGCCCTCCCTTGTCGCTGATCCTCCCACCGATGTAGCAAATCTAAAACCTATTTTCATTTCTCGAGAGCCTATTTTCATTTCTCGAGAGCCTGTTTTCATTTTTCGAGAGGTCGGTTTTATCCCTTGAAAGGTCCCGAGAAATCTGTTTTACTCCTGGAGAAGTCTTGAAAATTCCAAGTCTTCTTTGACTGCATATCTCTGCATATCCCGATCTACGTCAAATGTCGCCCTCCTAGACTTCATCCCTACATAACCTAATTTCGACTGCATAGTTCGATTTGCATAAGTCCTTCGTCGACTGCATGCATGGAGTTAATTTCTTTGGGGTCGACTGTCTGTATGAAGTTAAGTTATCTCGTAAGGATTGCATGATGATTTTGCATAGTTTGTGCTTTGGTAATCGCATGCGTCAGGTTCGTTGACTGCAAGACTTCACTTGCTTATCCTTTACCAACTATATGATCTCGATTCGTTCCCTTTGTATAATTTAAGGCATGTATTGGCTGCTTGTCGGTCAGGTCATCATCGTTGGTTGACTGCTTGGTTATTCCCGTTAACGATTATATCATTCATAGTCTTTTCGGATGACTCAATGCGAGGGTTTTGCTGGGTTTTCCCTTATGTTGTCTTCTCCTCGTAGTGTTGCGACGCTAAGTATTGTTTGGTGTCGTCTTGCTGGAATCCTCAACTCGCTTATAAGTAGAGTGTTGGTCTGAGTGTTGAACTTTGAATAGTGTGCTTCTAGTTGTCGTGATAACTTGATCGTCGTGTCGTTTGGATCGTCGCCTCGTTAGGCGGAATGAATTAACTGAATTGTCTCGGTATCGAAATACCGTCAGATGGCTAGTTTTTCCCGGTTTATTTTGGAGATATGTGTTGTTAGGGCCTTGGACTTGTACATGGATGGTCTGTGTAGTTAAGTCGACCGTATATTCAGTTGGGCCTAAGTTCTTTGTCGGCTTCGTAGTTCAGAACCGTCATAATAAAATGCATAGGTTTATATATGTATATGCATATGATATGGTTTGGGCTGTGCGCGTCGTGGCTTACACCACCGGCACAGTGCCCTTTTGTTGGGGGCTATACTCGCCCTGTTTGTGAGCTATACTCGCTTTGTTTTTACTGTTGGTGGGCAGTGGATAGAGGACCGCCACCTCAGTTGTTTGGAGCCATACTTGCTCTGTTTGGGTCGGTTAGTCGTGTGAGCTAAGAGTCACCGCCGCAGTGCCTCTGTTCTGGACTGTTGGTTTGTGTGGACTAGAGACGCCGACACGAGACCCTTGTTGCTTAGAGCTGATCAGTCTCTTATGAATGTAAATACAAATATGATTATGAAATCTGGTAAAATATATATATATAGCTATGCATTTCTTTTGCTTATGTTAGTGAGCTCTCTTGATTTTAGCCATTTAGCTGGTTTCTTTCCCAGTTTCTGTACTCTAGTACTGACATCTGTTGCAGGCTGTGGGTTTACATCCCGTTTACTTGGAGGTTTGTTTAGCTCTTTTTGCTCTCTTGTACCACTTCCAACTTGTTTCTGAGGTGTTCTTCTTTTGAATGCCTTAGGTTCAGAGCAGTAGCAGGTTCGTCTGGTAGAGCTCGAGGTTTCTGCGTTGCATATAGTGGCAGCGTTCGTTTCACCTCCTTCTGTGAGGTAGTTTTGTCTTTTCTGACTAGATTTTGTTCCTATGGGCTCGTATCAGTATTGACGCCCATAGTGTTTTGTTTGATGTTAGACTACTTGCTCGTGTTTACTGCTATTACCTGTTGTTGGTTCTTACACTTGCTCTCTGGGAAGGATTTATGTAAGATGCATGTTAGTTACTTTAAATATAAAAAGCTGCATTTAACTTAGATTCATCACATATCTTTAACTGAAAGCCACCTTATTTTGAACGTTATAAAACCTTTTTATTACTTATAATAAATCTAGAGTCATGCATAACATTAGTTGTATGTTAGGTCTTCGGGCTCATATAGGACCATAAAAGAATTGAATCAAGTATTTCTCCGCTGCGACCACATATACTTTTACTCGTGGACTAGTTGATCCACTGAACCGAGAGACACGGTTCTCAACTTAAACTTAAATATTGTTTTATCATAATAACATGTGTTTTCATAAAAGAGCATTAGATTTAGGAGTTTGCCTGAGCGTCTGCAGTTGTCCCCTGCACGGCGTGGCATCACGGCGCGTATTTTCTCTCACTCTGATATATTTTAAATATTGAGAAAATACGGGTTGTGACAAGGCCCCACGTACCGAGGACTAAGCTTCTTGTGCCCCCGCACTCGAGAAACCCCGTGCATAGGCCGAATCTTCAAGAACACTAGCTCTCCCACCTGGAACTCCACCATACGATGCCTCGCATCATAATACTTCGTCTGTCTGCTCTGGGCCTCCAGCATCCGCTCAGCCTCACCTGCGCATCCGTCTCCTCAATATGATCTGAACCTAACGACCTCGGGTCCTCGTTCTGGATCCAGGAAAGTGGTGTGCGGCACTTCCTCCCATACAATGCGACATAAGGTGCCATTCCAATGCTAGCCTGGTGACTGTTGTTATAGGAAAACTCAATCAAGGGCAACAGTCTCTCCCAGGGCTTTCCGGTATCTAAAATGCACAAACGTAGAAGGTCCTCCATAGTCCGATTGGTGCGCTCAGTCTGACCGCCAGTCTGCAGATGAAACGTCGTGCTGAATGTCAACCGGAATCCCAAGTAGGCCTGAACCGCCTTCCACTCCCTCGAAGTGAAGCGTCCCTCTCTATCTGAAATTATCATCTTGGGCACCCCGTGATATCTGACCACGTGCTCCACAAACACCCTTACAAGGTCACCGACCGGCCCCTCCTTCCGTACTGGAATAAACCGAGCTACCTTCGTCAGCCTGTCCACTATCACCCATTTCGAGTCATTCCCAGAGCGGGAGCGAGGTAGACCATGCACGAAGTCCATCGATATGTCCTCAAACTTCCACTCAGGTACTGGTAATGGCTGTAACATTCCTCCCGGGCACTTGCACTCCGCCTTCACGCGGTGGCAGCCCTCGCAGTGTGTCACATACTGGATAATATCCGTCTTCATCCTCGGCCAAAACACAACCTTCCGAAGGTCTGCTGCCATCTTCGTGATCCTTGGATGCATTGAATACTGGGAGCAATAGGCCTCCCTAAGCACCTCCTCTCTAATACCTCCTCCAGCTGGGATGTAGACTCGGTCTCGATGGTGAATAAGATCCTCCCTCAAAGAAAAGTCCCCTGCCACGCCGTCCACCAACGATCTGAATACTGGCTCCAAGGCAGGGTCCTGCAACTGTGCCTCCCGAATGCGGTCCCGAATATCGCAGACAATATTCAAGTACGCTAGATACTCCGTATATGTCTCGGGGTCGGCCCTGGATACAACTAAAATGTGCATGCCCTCCAATGCCTGAATCAGCTGCACAGCCATCACACGGCTCTCTGCTCCTGGTGTACCTCCTCTCCTGCACAAAGCATCTGCTACGGTGTTGGCCTTGCCTGGATGGTAATGCAATGTGTAACTGTAGTCGCACAAGAACTCTAACCACCTCTGCTGACGTAGGTTCAAGTCCTTCTGCGTATCAATATACTTGAGGTTCTTGTGGTCAGAGAAGATCTCACAATGAACCCCATATAGGTAGTGCCTCCAGATCTTCAAGGAGAAGATGACCGCTCCGAGCTCGAGGTCATGCACTGGGTAGTTCCTCTCATGTACCTTCAACTGACGGGAAGCGTACGCGACCACGTGACCATGCTGCATCAACACTGCTCCCAACCCCTGAAATGATGCGTCTGTGTAAACCTGAAATCCTTCCTTCCCAGATGGAAGGGCAAGGATGGGGGAAGAGGTGAGTCGGCCCTTCAGCTCCAAGTAGGCCGCCTCACACTGCGGAGACCAGACGAATGGGGCATCCTTCTTGGTCAAAGAAGTGAGCGGAAGGGCAATCGTGGAGAACCCTTCCACAAACTTCCGGTAATAGCCTGCCAATCCTAGAAAGCTCCGCACATCTGAAGCTGACTGCAGTCGAGGCCACTCCTGAACAGCCCGCACCTTGGTCGGATCCACTACCAGTCCTTCTCCACTGATGATGTGTCCCAGAAAAGCCACCTCCCATAGCCAAAACTGACACTTGGAGAACTTCGCACACATCTGGTGCTCTCTCAACTTCCTCAATATTAGGGCCAGATGCCTAGCATGCTCCTCCTCCGTCCTGGAATATACTAAGATGTCATCGATGAACACAATAACGAAGATGCCGAGAAAGGCCTCGAACACCCTGTTCATCATGCTCATGAAGGCTGAGGGGGCATTAGTGAGCCCAAAGGGCATCACTGTGAACTCATGCAATCCATACGTGGAACTGAAAGCTGTCTTCGGTATGTCCTCCTCTCGAATCCGCAGCTGATAGTATCTTGATCTCAAGTCGAGCTTGGAGAACCAGTGAGCTCCATGCAACTGATCGAAGAGCTCGTCAATCCTCGGTAATGGATAGGTGTTCCGTACCGTCAACCTATTGAGCTCTCGGTAATCTATACATAATCTGAGCGTTCCATCCTTCTTCTTCACGAATAATACCGGCGCTCCCCAAGGCGAAGAGCTCGGCCTGACAAAACCCGCATCTACCAGCTCCTTCAACTGCACCCTAAACTCTGCCAGTTCCTTGGGTGCCATGCGGTACGGTGCCCGAGACACGGGCCTCGCTCCTGGCACCAGCTGAATCTGAAAATCTACCTCTCGATGCGGTGGCAGTCCGGGCAACTTCTCCGGGAATACGTCGGAGAAGTCCCGTACTATGGGAATGTATGATAAGGAAGCCTCCACCTCCGCCATCTTGAAACATACAAGATATACCTCGTCGCCCTGCTCGTGGGCCTTGACTACCTGAACAGATGATAAAGAAGAGCGGGACATTGGTCCAATACCTTCGAATGTCGTGAAGGTGGTATCGTACCGCAACACCACTCTCTTTGCTTGGCAGTCTATATGGGCGTGGTTCCAAGCAAGCCACGTCATGCCCAAGATAAGGTCGAAGTCGGCGAGCTTCAACACCGAAGCTGGAGCATCGAGTGTTAGGCCGTCGATGGTCACCTTCAAGGTGCACTTGGCTGTCGCCTCGATCTCTGATCCATTGGGGAGGCGCACCCTCCTGGTGGGTCCCGTATAATAATGGATTTGGTCCAAGCATTTAACAAAGTCTTGGGAAACAAAGTTATGCGAGGCACCAGTATCGAATAGGGTGTTGGCGGGCTTGCCACACACCACTATAATGCCAGGGGAAGGTGGATTGTTTGTTCAATTTCTAATCTAGAAGGTTGAAAATGCAGGTAAATTTAAGCAGTAATAAATTAAAGTACTGAAAGCATTAAATTACCTGCTATAACTTCCTCCGGGTTCCTTGGCTGTGCAAGATCCAAGGCGTAAACCTGCTCCTGCTGCCTACCTCTGTCGTGATACCCCCTGCCTTGACCCCGTCCTCGGCCTCGGCCCCGCTGTGCTGGAGGGGCTGCCGGAGGTGCTGGTGGTGGTGGAGGAGGTGGTGGAGGGAATCGACGAGGGCAATGGGCCCTGACGTGACCTGGCTGGTTGCACTCAAATCACACTACTGGAGCGCGTCCCCGATCGTCAAATCTCTGGGGCCCCCAGGTACGTAGGGGTTGTGGGGCTAGTAAGGGTTGGGGCTGGTGTACTGGTGCAATCTGAGGACGAGGACGTCCCCCACCCCTCCGGTGCCTCATAAGTCTGCCCCGCTGCGAGCCTCTGCTGCTCTCCCCCTGGTACATGGCCTCAACTGGCCTCTTCCTTCCGCCCTGCACTCTGATCTGATCTGTCTCCAGCTTCATTGCCGTCTCGATAATCTGAGTTAGGCTGCCCTCAGAAACAAACAAGAGTGCCTGCCTCAACGGGTCTCGAAGCCCCTTGTAGAATCTCTTCGCAAGAGTGCGATCATCTGCGGCATGAGACCTCGCAAACCTGGCTAAATGGGAGAACTCCCTCTGGTACTCAATCACTAAGTGTGTCCCCAAAGTGAGGTGTAGAAACCTCTTTTCCATCTCATCTCTGTCTGTGTTGGATATGAAGTGCACCAGGAAAGTGGCACTAAACTCGTCCCAAGAAATATCTGAGTACTCCATATCTCTGTAAGTGGTCTCCAGCAGCGACTTCCACCACCTTTTGGCATGTGCATCAAGAGCTGACACTGCCAAAAATACTGCCTTGCCGACCGGGCAACCGATGCCGGCCAGCATCTCCTGATTTGTGTCCAACCACTCCTCAGTCTTCACTGCATCTTCTGTCCCTCGGTAGACGGTGTGGAAAGACCTCTAAAGGTGCTCAACCAGTTCGCTCCTGGGTTTGGCAGTGGTGTTGGGATGGACTGGGCCCTGAAGGTCTCTAAAATGGCTGCTAACGTCTGTCCCAACTCCGACTGCTGAAAAGTAGTGGTAGTCGGAGGGGGAGGGATACTGACCTGAGGCTCCCTGCTCACTGGGGCCTACAAAAGATAGGGATTTAGTTAAAATTGTTGGTATTACTTATTGATTATTGGACTGTTTTATGTGATTCCATACATGGGCACACCATAGCTTCCGCTGCCTAGTTTGTCCGCAAACTAAGCTCGAGCGGGGTGATCCAGTATGTTGTGGACTGTTCTCTTATGATCGTTCGTTCAGTGATACCATTTGTAAGATCTCTTTTCTCAAAACTCGTTCGGGTACATGAAAACTCGAACCTCTCCCGCATCGCACGGTTGAGGTGGATCTTTGCCAAGAATCGCTGCCTTGCGGTGTCACCAACACTCGGGTTGGCTAACCCCGCTCAGCACCGACTCTGCCGGCTATACGATCATAAGTAAATATATGCCAAAAGTAAGTACAGAATTAAAGGCATGTCCACATGTCACAACATCATATAGATATATAATGAAACAGAAATGTCCAAAAAGAGACAGTATAAGCAAAAGGGGCTTAAGCCCGATACATATCCAAAATGAGTACTCTCTCTCTCTCTACAACATGCAGAAACTACAAACTCTCAAAACTGAAAGCTAACTATCTAGTCATCAACCTGTGGCGTCGTGGTAGTGCGCTGCATCCGCTGCTCAGGTCCTGCCATCTCGTCCAGCTGCGCGTGGGACAACTCCGTCTCCTCGGACTCCTGTTACGGCACATCCAACCGTTAGTCATAAAGACTAAATCGTTTTGTCCTCGCCTCCCTCCACGACTCCTAGGAACCGAGCGGAAAGAAGAAGCGGAGGACAACAAGGGGTAAACAAGGAAAGAGGTGACATGAAACTAATCTAGCAAGTATAGGAAAAGCGGTAAAACTAGCTAGCAGTATAGTGCAAATAAATGACAGTAAAGTAGAGCATGAAGTAAACCAGTAATAAAAATGCGGTGCAGTAAGTAAAACTAATCTACCATCACAGATTCGTACCTTAACTTATATGAACGCCCATACGACATATAAGTTAAGATGTCCAGGTAACCCATCATATAAAAGAGCCCATACTAATTTATATGATGGGGGTATGCTAATATGTATGTTATGCTATGCTATGCTTATGATGACTTAATGTGTTTATGCAATGTGACTCACCCATACGAATTTATGCGCACAGACCTTTATAGTTCCCACTTTGTTAGAAAGGAAGCCAACCTTTCAGGTACCGACCGTCGTGGCTCACGGTGGTAGTGGATCGGGCACTCCACATCCTAGGCGGGTGTGCTCACTACCAAGCCTAGACCTCACGTACGCCTCAACGCTAAGAACACAACAGCGGAGCTCCTGTGTACTCTTGCTGGAATCCACCAGACTTTAAGGTCGGGGTGGGTTATTAGGGATTGTCCTCCAGACCGCGGTACTCAAACATCCGGCCCTCTAAACCTCACCCTCACCTGAGTCAACGTACTACCGTCGGTGACACGACTAGCCTAGTACCGAAGACTCGCCACTAGTTGCATAAGTAACAGGTGTTATTAAGTCTACCCGAGCCTCCGGCTCAGGGACTAACACACAAGTTGATCCAACCCATCTCCTCCTCGAAGGAGATCCATACTAGTTTGCTGACCTAATTAGGCTACTCTTGCCTACAATTTAGTTAGTATTATATTTAGGGTGAATCTTGGACTTCCCGCGGTATACCCCGTAAAGGGGCCCCCAATGGTACTAAGGATTTAATGGGCTCAACCCCACCATCCTCTTTCTCAAGACAATTACTTTAGTTGGTGATTAACCTTTAGTTCACCCCTCATTATTTCATATAATTAAAGTAACTTAGCTCAACACCCGTCCAACCCAATTGGGTTGGACGTACCTCCACCCTCATACACTAACCCTAGCACCATCTCACTGTCAACCCTAGGCTTGACCCACCTTGAATCATTGTGAGCTATAACTCAATTACTAAATGGGCATAACTTCCAAACACTACTTAGGGGTCTGAATTGTCTTAAAATCAAAATTCTGGTTTTTACTAAACGCAGACCACCAAGTGTACTAACCTCAAACCCCATAAGGGGATCCTTCTAAAAATTCATCACCAGGGTCTGGTATAATTATACTAGGCTCCCACTGACCTTAATAAGGTATGTTCCAATTTCCATAATTTTCCATATTAATTTGGTACTTATTATTATTTAAAGTAGTTAAGGCCTTAGGTCAAAGTACGCATGATCTATCCTCAAAATACTTCTACATGCTACATGAAAATTATCAGTAAGGTAATATTCCATATCAAGGTGGTTTACTGAGTTTCATGACCCTAGGATGTCATGTGGCCTACTAAATCATCATAGTTGTATAATTACCAAAATGCCACTATAATTAGGAAAAATAATATTTCACATCTGAAAATTCTACAAAAATTACCAAGTGTCCAAATGGGGGTCTAGAGTCCTCTGCCAAATATTTGTATCATTACCATATGATTTGACTAATTAAAATGATTTAACATCCAAGTGTAGTGATTACCAATTTCTACATGATGTACATGAAATACAAATCCACAGGCTTCCAAATAATTATCATGTGCATCTATCAACATAAATTGACAGATAACCAAGTTTCATAATTTTGCCCAATGATTTGACATTTTTCATAATTAAATTCCTCTGAGCAAGTAAGCACTTAAAAATTCCTCCACAAGGGATAACAATTCAATAAATCATAATAAAATTACCATAGCCTATTTTCATCCCAATTCAGCCACTGTTAAAATTTCAAAGCCATACAAGGTCATCTGTGTAAGACCACAAATCTGAAAATTCAGAAATCTGGAATCCAGAGCTGTCGCCGGCGACAGTGGCTGTCGCCTGGGCGATAGCATTCTGTTGAGAAGGTTCTGCCGTGAGATGTCGGACGGCGTTGACTAGTCAATGTCGGTTCATTGTCGCTGTCGCCCAGGCGACAGTGGCTGTCACCCGGCGACAGCTCAAATTTGGACTTTATGGCCGAAATCAAGGGCATTGATTGCACTTTGACTTTGGTGGCTTGTTTTGGCTTGGGAGGCTTGGTGGCAGCATACAAGGCCGAAAATCCCTCTCTTTTCATTTATTTTTCTTAAGGGTTCTTAAGAGAGAGAGAGAGAGAGAGAGAGGAGCTTGGAGAAGAAGGTGAATAGAAAACCCTAGCTTGGAGCTTGGGTTTGGAGGAGCTACACTCATCCAATTCCTTCAAAGTGGGTGGCTACGCGTAGAGGAGGGCAAGGCGCTCCTTTCCATCCGTGTGGAACGTCAATCCATGGGCTCGAAGCGGCGTTTAAGGGTAACGAACTCTTCTAACCCCATTTGGACATATTCTAGTCCTTTCCTATGCATCGTTGAGGCACCTACCCAAAAGGGAGAGGTCGTGGCCTCCGACGGGTCGATTTGTGCTATCCCCGCAAAGCTTGCATACATATAGAGTCCGTGCGTAATACGGACGTAGGCGCGCTGTGTGAAGCCCATCCGAGACGGTTCGTCCGGATTGGTGATGCCTTGTGGTATTGTGTGTGCTCGGAGAAAACCCCGTGTTGTTATCCTGCTTCGTAGGACTAGAAAGTGCTACTGCATGCGCAGCAACGCCTGGGGGTGTGCCCCGGGAAGCACCCAAAGTTGGATGCAGAAAATGAGTTCTGCTCACTGTCGCCAGGCGACAGTGGCTGTCGCCCCGGCGACAGCTCCCGGAATTGGTTCTGGTGACTGTTTGGTGTTCTGAGGCAGTGGAAGTGCTACTGCATGCGCAACAACGCCTGGGGGTGTGCCCCGGGAAGCACCCAGAGCTGGAAACTAAAAGGGGAATGTTGTCCACTATCGCTAGGCGACAGTGACTGTCGCTCAGGCGACAGCTCCCAGACATGGGTCTGGTGATGTTTGTTGTGCCCACCTGTTGAGGGGACCTGTGGTCGGCATGCCCGACCCATAAGGGTGACCTGGTGGATGACTTAGCGGCCCGTGAAGCCAGCTAATTGAGAATACCTGGGCTGAGGGGACGCCATACCCGCATTTCGTGTCGTACAACGAGTGTGTGAACAACGGGCATTTGGCGTACCTGCACCCGAACCATCGCAGCACCTGATTAGTAAGGCTCGAATAGCATGTCGGGAGGTGATGTGGAAGAGTCTTCGGACTGCGTAAGTTCACAATTAAAGCACGGGGGAGCCCTGGTATTCGGGCCGCCGACTTTAGCCTCGAAGGGCAAAACCATCAAGAGTGGATGGTGGTGGAAGGCGTAGTACACCAAAGAGTGCCTAAGTGCACGAGACGTGGAGGCCATTCCCACGTTTGTGTTGTTGCATATGTATGAAATGTTGTGGGCTCATCTAGTCGCACTCTTAGATATGTATATGCTGTTGAGACTATTTTGTAGGGACGGTTAGCACTGCCACCCCCTCGAAGGGGTGGGGTCGTTATAAATTGGTCAGCTTTAGCTGACCGTTGCCCTGTTTTGCCACCGTTTTTGGTGGGCTTGTTGTACAGGTGCTGGACCGAGCGGGAACTTGGCGGGCTGAAGCCCCTGCGCTGCTGCAGCTCTTGAAGGCCTTTGATGTTCCTTCTGTTTTTCATGTATGGCCGGCCTGTGCGCCAATGTTGGTAAACTGTAAGGCCGTCGTGCCTCTTTTGTGTTGTAAAACATTTTATTCCAAGTTATTAGAAGTGGACATACCCGAGTTCGGGTCTTGTGGTTTATAATTCTGTCTCTCTCTCTTTTACTTCCGCATAGAATGCTCTGAGTTAGGCTTCGTGGTATAGTGTCGTTGTATATTCAATAGTGACGTTCCCGTTTGTTTTGTAGTATATGGCGTGGGGCCCCGGCCGGACCTTCTGCTATATGCTTCTTAACGGATGGGGGTGTTACAAATTGGTATCAGCTACTAGGGTTCCGTATCCTTCTAAGGAATTCGTGGACGAATTCTTTTAAGGGGTGGTGAGCACGTGTGTGCGCTACCGTTGATACGTAAAATAAACCCAAAAATGTCCACTTAGGAATAAAATGCAACAACAAACCGACAATAATTGCATGATTTTGGAATCTGAGTGTTCATTTTGTTGTTAGTTGCGACTGTGCTGTCGCCTAACTGTGTGTTGCACTTGTGTTGGGCACTCGAAGTGCGGCTGGACCGTCGCGTCCCCGTGATGTTCATGAGAGTAGTGGGTCTGCTGAGGCCCCTAAAGCTCCGTCTGCTGAGTTGGTTCGGCTAGTTACTGAAGCCGTTCTAGCTGCGTTGAATGGCCAGCCTGAAAGGCAAGGCCAACCGCCAGTGCAAGAGGTGGCCCCTGAGCCACTAATTGTGGAGCAAGTCCCAGTGAGGCGTGCTCCTGAGCAGCAGCTGAAGCATTTTCTGGTATTTCGACCTCCTCCGTTTACCGGGGTTGAATCCCCAGCTGAGGCCGAAGACTGGTTGTCGCATGTGAAGCGAATTCTGACAGCGACACAGTCGGAGGAAGCGCAGAAGGTGACCTTTGCTTCCTTCTTGCTAGAAAAGGAAGCTAGGCGGTGGTGGGATGAGGTCGAGAGGCGCCAGTTCGTGGGAAAGCGACTGGTTGATGTGACGATGGAAGAGTTCTCGAGAATCTTCCTCGCAAGGTATGTGCCTCAGTCGCAGCAGATCGCGATGGAGAACCAGTTCTTGGCCCTAACACATGGTGGTAGACTGGTTGATGACTACTTGCATGAGTTCACCCGCCTCGGGCGCTATGCTGGAACTTATTTCGATGATGAGGAGAGAAGGGTGAACAGGTTTTATGGAGGTTTGCGTACTGAGTTGCGACATCTTCTGACAGGGCCGTTGACGCAGGGTTTCACGACCCTCGTTGGTTCAGCCCGAGCCCTTGAGCAGGACATGCTCAGGGAAAAGGGCAAGGCGGTTTTGGTCGAGGCAATGCCGGAGGGCAAAGCGCCGGGTGCGGCAAAGTTGCGGAGGTTGAGTCGCTGGAAGAAGGCTCGAGTATCTGGGCCAGCTCCCTCTGCTTCGGGAGCATCATCTGGATGTGGCCCTCTTATTTGTTTCACTTGTGGCAAGCCTGGCCATTTCTCGCCGGATTGCCGTAGTGGGCTTCCAAGGCCAGAGAAGAAGGCGGGGCCAGCTTATTCTGAAAAGGGGAAGGCAGCTGAGTCCACTGCTTCCCGTATGGCTCCCCCGCAACCCAGAGTTTTTAGTCTCGATCAGCAGGAGGCTATCAAAGCCAAGGACGTCGTGACAGGTATAATTTAAGATACAGTCTTTACTGTTTTATACACCTGTTTTAATGTTCATGCTAACTCGTTGGCGGCATAGGCTATGTAAATGTTTTAGGCGTCCCTGCGAGAGCGCTTTTCGATACTGGGGCTTCGCACTCCTTCTTATCGTCGGACTTCGTCCAACATATTGGTGCGCCGTCGATTGCTTCTGCAGATGGACTGGAGGTCCTACTGCCGAATGGATATTCGATGCGTGTGGAGATGAGTTGCTGCGTAAAGTTTCTAGTTGGTAGTCGGGAGTATGACCTGAAGGCATCGCTACTCCCCCTATCTGAGTTTGATGTTATCTTCGGTATGGACTGGCTGTCGGAACAACGTGCATGTATCGATTGCACCACCAAGGAGGTGAGGTTTGGGCAGGGTGCCGATCGGGAGACGGTCTTTGCGGGCATGCGTGGATCGAGCAAGATGCTGATGTCTGCTCTCTAGGTGTCCAAGGCAGTGCGACAGGGAGCAGAGTTATTCTTTGCTCTTGTGGAGGCTTCAACGCCGAGGCCCAGCCTAGCGGATGTTCCGGTAGTAGCAGAGTTCCCCGATGTGTTCCCGAGCGAGCTCCCCGGTGCTCCACCGCAGCGGGAGATAGATTTCATGATTGAGTTGGTGCCAGGCGCTAAGCCTGTGGCCCGCTCGCCGTATCGTATGGCTCCGAAAGAGTTGGCGGAGTTGAAGCTGCAGTTGCAGGAGCTGCTTGAGCAGGGCTACGTGCGTCCGAGTTCCTCACGTTGGAGTGCACCGGTCCTCTTTGTCAAAAAGAAGGACGGTAGCCTGCGGCTTTGCATCGACTATCGGGAGCTGAATAAGCTGACGGAGAAGAACAAGTATCCTCTTCCGAGGATAGATGATTTGTTCGACCAGCTCGTTGGTTCGACAGTGTACTCGAAGCTGGACTTGAAGTCCGGCTATTATCAGGTGCGGATCAGGGAGTGCGATATCCCGAAGACTGCCTTTAGTACGAGGTACGGGCAGTATGAGTTCACCGTGATGCCGTTTGGGCTGTCTAATGCGCCTTCGGTGTTTATGGACTTGATGCACTGAACTTTCCGAGAGTACCTCGACCGGTTTGTGGTCGTCTTCCTGGATGACATACTAGTCTACTCTCAGTCCGAGGAGGAGCACGGTGATCACCTGCGATTAGTTTTGGAGGTTCTGAGGAGTAACCAGTTGTATGCCAAGTTCTCGAAGTGCGAGTTCTGGCTTCCTTCTGTGGCGTTCTTGGGCCATGTGGTCAGTGGTTCGGGTGTGGCAGTAGATCCGGTGAAGGTTTCGGCCATTAGGGAGTGGCCTGTTCTTTCTACTGTAGCGGAGGTCCGTAGCTTTCTCGGGCTGGCCGGCTATTACAGGCACTTCGTGGAGAACTTCTCGCGGATCACGCTGCCTCTTACGACGCTGACACGGAAGATGCAGGAGTTCATTTGGACGCCCGCGTGTGCGCAGGCTTTCGAGGAGTTGAAGCGGCGGCTTACGACGGCTCCGATCTTATGTTTGCCTTGCGGCACGGAGGGCTACGAGATCTACACCGACGCTTCTGGAAGCGGCCTTGGCTGCGTTCTGCAGCAGCATGGCAAGGTTATAGCGTATGGCTCTCTCAAGCTGAAGGTGCACGAGCGGAACTATCCGGTCCACGACTTGGAGTTGGCGGCCGTGATATTTGCCCTGAAGCTATGGCGGCATTATGTGTATGGCTTGAAGATCAACATCTTCACGGACCATAAGAGCCTGAAGTACCTTCTGACGCAGAAAGGGCTGAATATGCGGCAAAAGAGGTGGATGGAGTTCCTGGGGGACTTCACCTTCGAGATCCACTACACTCCCGGGAAGGGGAATGTTGTTGCGGATGCACTCAGTCGCAGGGCTCCAGCGCAGGCCAACTGGATTCAGATGCATGATGAGCACCTGATACGTGACCTGGAGGCCTTGGATATTTCTTGCGTAGAGAAGAGGTGCAGTGCCGGTGCCTGTTTGAGTTGGTTTGAGGTGCAGTACGACCTCGCAGAGAGAGTCCGCCAGGCTTTTGAACTCGATCTGAGTTTGAAGCGCTACGCGGAGGATGCTGGTGGTGGGCCAGATGCCCAGTTTCAGGTTCGAGACGGATTGCTGTGGAGAGGCAACCGTTTGTGCGTCCCCAAGGTGGGTGAGCTGCGCGATGAGTTGATGTACGAGGCGCATCGTACTAGGTATTCAGTTCATCCGGGGAGCACGAAGATGTACAAGGACATGAAGGTCCTTTTCTGGTGGCCAGGTATGTAGAGGGACATCGCTCACTACGTGGCCAAGTGCCACACTTGTGCGCTAGTGAAGGCGGAATGTCAGAAGCCCGGTGGCTTTTTGTAGTCATTGCATGTTCCGGAGTGGAAGTTTGATGACATTTCCATGGATTTCGTGCATGGGCTGCCGAGATCGCAGCGCGGGAACGATGCCATCTGGGTAGTTGTAGACCGGCTGACGAAGGTGGCGCACTTTATCCCCAACCGGAGGGATGACTCGGTGGAGAAATTGGCAAAGTTGTATGTTGATACTATAGTGCGACTGCACGGTGTGCCCCGTAGCATCGTCAGTGATCGTGATGGACGCTTTACTTCAAGCGACTGGAGGCTAGTCAACCGTCTTTTGGGTACGAAGCTACAGTTTAGCACGGCCTTTCATCCTCAGACGGATGGCCAAACTGAGCGTACCAACAGGACGATGGAAGGCATGCTCTGGATGTGCGTCCTGGATTTTGGCAAGGGGTGGGAAGATCACCTCTTTCTTGTTGAGTTCGCGTACAACAACAGCGATCAGGCGAGTATTCAGATGGCGCCTTTCGAGGCCCTCTATGGCAGGAAGTGCCGCACTCCCTTAGCTTGGGCGGAAATGGGCGAGACGAAGCTCTTCAAGAGGAAAGACGTCGAAGAGGCGACTTCGACGGTGCGGTTGATCCGGGAGAGGCTTTTGGTTGCGCAGGATAGGCAGGCGAAGTACTATAATGCGAAGCACCGCGATGTCCAGCTCGCCGTTGGCGATTGGGTTTACTTGAAGATCAGGCCGTTCAAGGGTGTATCCAGGATTCGACGCTTGAAAAAGCTGAGTCCGAGATACCTTGGACCGTTTGAGATCATCGAGCGCGTCGGCGACGCGGCTTATAGGCTTGCGCTATCAACGGAACTGAGCGGGCTACACGATGTATTCCACATCTCCGTATTGCGGAAGGCAGTGCAAGAGCCTACGCAGGTGGTCGCGGCGGATCAGGTTCCCGTGGATAGTGGGCTTAAGACGGCGGTCAGGCCCGTTAGCATCGAGGATGCTGAGGTGCGTCAGCTGCGTAACAGGGCGATCCGTATGGTAAAGGTCCGTTGGGACAACTGCGGTCGCGAGGAGCTCTCATGGGAGCGTGAGCAGACCATGTTGGAGGTGTTCCCCGAGCTGTTTCGGTGACGCTTATCTCTTCTTTTCCCCCTGTATGTAAAGACTGTTTTGATATGTATATATATGCGTGTTTTTACAAATTTCGGGACAAAATTTTTATAAGGAGGGGAGGGTTGTAAGACCCCAAATCTGAAAATTCAGAAATCTGAAATCCAGAGCTGTCGCCGGCGACAGTGGCTGTCGCCCGGGCGATAGCGTTCTGTTGAGAAGGTTCTGCCGTGAGCTGTTGGACGGCGTTGACTAGTCAATGTCGGTTCATTGTCGTTGTCGCCCAGGCGACAATGGCTGTCGCCCGGCGACAGCTCAAATTTGGACTTTATGGCCGAAATCAAGGGCATTGATTGCACTTTGACTTTGGTGGCTTGTTTTGGCTTGGGAGGCTTGGTGGCAGCATACAAGGCCGAAAATCCCTCTCTTTTCATTTATTTTTCTTAAGGGTTCTTAAGAGAGAGAGAGAGAGGAGCTTGGAGAAGAAGGTGAATAGAAAACCCTAGCTTGGAGCTTGGGTTTGGAGGAGCTACACTCATCCAATCCCTTCAAAGTGGGTGGCTACGCGTAGAGGAGGGCAAGGCGCTCCTTTCCATCCGTGTGGAACGTCAAGCAATGGGCTCGAAGCGGCGTTTAAGGGTAACGAACTCTTCTAACCCCACTTGGACATGTTCTAGTCCTTTCCCATGCATCGTTGAGGCACCTACCCAAAAGGGAGAGGTCGTGGCCTCCGACGGGTCGATTTGTCCTATCCCCGTCAAAGCTTGCATACATATAATGTCCGTGCGTAATAGGGACGTAGGCGCGCTGTGTGAAGCCCATCCGAGACGGTTCGTCCGGATTGGTGATGCCTTGTGGTATTGTGCGTGCTCGGGGAAAACCCCGTGTTGTTATCCTGCTTCGTAGGACTAGAGAGTGCTACTGCATGCGCAGCAACGCCTGGGGGTGTGCCCCGGGAAGCACACGAAGTTGGATGCAGAAAATGAGTTTTGCTCACTGTCGCCAGGCGACAGTGGCTGTCGCCCAGGCGACAGCTCCCAGAATTGGTTCTGGTTACTGTTTGGTGTTCTGAGGCAGTGGAAGTGCTACTGCATGTGCAGCAACGCCTGGGGGTGTGCCCCGGGAAGCACCCACAGCTGGAAAATAAAAGGGGAATGTTGTCCACTGTCGCTAGGCGACAGTGACTGTCGCCCAGGCGACAGCTCCCAAACATGGGTCTGCTGATGTTTGTTGTGCCCACCTGTTAAGGGGACCTGTGGTCGGCATGCCCGACCCGTAAGGGTGACCTGGTGGATGACTTAGCGGCCCGTGAAGCCAGCTAATTGAGAATACCTGGGCTGAGGGGACGCCATACCCGCATTTCGTGTCGTACAACGAGTGTGTGAACAACGGGCATTTGGCGTACCTGCACCCGAACCATCGCAACACCTGATTAGTAAGGCTCGAATAGCATGTCGGGAGGCGATGGGGAAGAGTCTTCGGACTGCGTAAGTTCACAATTAAAGTACGGGGGAGCCCTGGTATTCGGGCCGCCGACTTTAGCCTCGAAGGGCAAAACCATCAAGAGTGGATGGTGGTGGAAGGCGTAGTACACCAAAGAGTGCCTGAGTGCACGAGACGTGGAGGCCATTCCCACGTTTGTGTAGTTGCATATGTATGAAATGTTGTGGGCTCGTCTAGTCTCACTCTTAGATATATGTATGCTGTTGAGACTGTTTTGCAGGGACGGTTAGCACTGCCACCCCATCGAAAGGGTGGGGTCGTTATAAATTGGTCAGCTTTAGCTGACCGTTGCCCTGTTTTGCCACCGTTTTTGGTGGGCTTGTTGTACAGGTGCTGGACCGAGCAGGAACTTGGCGGGCTGAAGCCCCTGCGCTGCTGTAGCCCTTGAAGTCCTTTGATGTTCCTTCTGTTTTTCATGTATGGCCGGCCTGCGCGCCGATGTTGGTAAACTGTAAGGCCGTCGTGCCTCTTTTGTGTTGTAAAACATATTATTCCAAGTTATTAGAAGTGGGCATACCCGAGTTCGGGTCTTGTGGTTTATAATTCTGTCTCTCTCTCTTTTACTTCCGCATAGAATGCTCTGAGTTAGGCTTCGTGGTATAGTGTCGTTGTATATTCAATAGTGACGTTCCCGTTTGTTTTGTAGTATATATCGTGGGGCCCTGGCCGGACCTTCTGCTATATGCTTCTTAACGGATGGGGGTGTTACAATCTGACCATGCATTTTATTTATTTAAGGAAATAGTGGCAATTTCATTTAATAAGAGAAAAATACAAAAATGACTCTAAAAATTCCCATTAAATTACCTAAGCCATTATATGCTCCTAAAAACATGTCTACCAAGTTCTGAGCTAGGGCAAGGACATTTGGTCCTATGTCCTTCACAAACCCTAAATTGCGACCTTAAGGGTTTACCCTTAGGGTTTTAGGACAAACCACCCTAATGGCTCCAAATGCTCCATTAGGGGGTGTCACATGCAATTATATATCATTACCTACATAATCATCCAGATTGGAGGAGGCCAACTCACTCAACTCCTCATATGGCCTAAACCCTAATTTGAGCTTTGAGGGCCCTCATTAGGGTTTCCCATTTTCCCAATCATATCAACTCCAAATGGAGTGAAAATTTAGGCAGGCACTACACATGTACTAAAGAGCATGCCACCAAAATTTGGTGTCATTAGGACTTCATATGCTCCAAAAATCAACATTATTTAAATATCTTAAATACCACAAAAACTATAGGTAAAAGTGCCATCAAGGGTTGATCTTTGGGAAGAGGGTGCCCCTAGGGTATACCTACCCATGGTTAATATCTCCGCTTCAAAGCTTGAGAGGTCTAGGCTAGATAATTATTTTAGTGGACTGACCTAGTGTAGGACCAGTCCTAGTAAAACAGCTCCCCAGGGAGCTGTGGGTCACCAAATGACCTGAACTTAAGCCCTACTGTAAGATAAGGTCAAGGCCTACAACTTTTATGTTGGGCACTTTTGCTAATTCAGTCATTAAGGGCCCCTAATAAATTATAGAAGTGGGCTGGTCAATAAGCGCAGAAAATCCAAGGAAATGGATTAATTTAAATAAAGAAAATACGTGTGCACGCATCGTGATGCAGATCTCACGGCCCAGGGATCGTCTTCCTCCTCCAGCCAATGGCTAAGATCGAGCCGTGCTGCGCGATGTTGCGACCAAGATTGCCGGCGATCCAGCCACCACCACCGCCGGCCAACACCACCGACACCTTCGTGGTGGTCGGGGCTACCATCCACCGGCGACTGGCGGCCGAAGGCGGCGGTTTCCGGCGATCCCAGGCTTCCCGTTTCGAGCCGAATTTCATGGATTTAAGGAGTGGATTCGGGCTCAATTGAGCCCGATCCTTCTCCATTTTGTGATAGGAAGCTAGCATGGGGGGAGGGGAGGAGAAACGAACCGTGATTGGGGCGTGGCGGCGGCTCCGGCGGCGCTTAACCATGGTTAAGCTTTGCTCCGGCGAGCCTGCTTCCGAACTCGATTCTCCAGCTATGGCCTTGCTCCAGGTGTTGTTCCCGATTGCTCTCTCCCTTCTGAAGCTGATGGTGTGGCTGGAATGAGTTGGGGAGGCTTCTATAGCTGGTTTTGAAATCAAGCCTCCTCGAATTGCTCCTTGCTGCCACCCTCCTGCACCCCTGCCCTTGCTGGGCCTTCTGGTCTCCTCCTGTTGCTTAGTAATCAAGGGTGGAGTGCCCCAAACTGATTGGAGGTGGAGTGTTAGAGGGGGGTTTGCTTTTGCTTTTCTCTTTTTGCTTTTGCCTTTTTAATCACTTTTTGGTCCCCCTCTCCTTTGGTTAATCTAACCATGCTTTGGGTTCAGCCCAAGGCTGATAATGGCATGTCCTAAGTCCATGAATAATGATTAATTGATGGGTGTTGGATTCCACTCAATTTAGGCTTAGAATTCACCTTAAAGGGCTATGTTGACCACGGTTGACTTTGGTGAACAAGATGAGTGGGTTGACCCCACATGGGGGTCATGGGTCCCTTGACATCACCCAACATTGGTTGGTCCATGGTGGGGTCCCAATTGGTTCAATTTAAATCAAAGGGTGAAGATTTGACCAAAATTAGGTAAAGTTTAACTTTGGTCAATTTCATGCAATTAGGTCCCACACAAGTGCAATTTCCATCCTATTGGTCTCCCTTAGTGGTTAGGGCAACATATGTGAGGTCAAATTGTACAATTGATGGTCAATTGGCCTAATTGAAGGGCTTAGGGCTAGGTTGGTTTTTGAGCTTTGGTGTGCACTTCGCCATTTCCACCCTAGCCTAAGGCCCTAGTGGCCACTCACCTCACCCCTATGCCCTAACATTTCCAATGGGTCTAGCAGGACTGGGGATGTTACATTCAATCCCCATTAGGTGGTGGAACACATCAATTGGGTCTAGCTCGAGTGGGTTGGGTTCAATTTGGGTAAAGTAGGTCATTTTGACCTAATTCTAGGATAAGGTTGACTTTGGTCAAATTGACCATTTGGGTTGACCACAATGGGTGGTAGTGATCCTTTGGACTCACTTATGGGTTAGGAAGGTTTAGGTGGAGTTAATTTGGCAAGGTGAGGGTGAATTGCCCCTTAATAGGGCACTTTTGACCAAATTAGGGCTAGAGTTGACTTTGGTAAAATTGGCCAAATTGGAGGTCCCATGATGGGGATGTTTAGTCCATGAGGTCCCTAGTGTCCCTATAAGGGTAGGGTAAGGGTCAATTTGGCATGGTGGTGGCCTATTGGCCCTAATTGAGTTAGTTTGACCAATTTAGGGTTAGGGATGACTTTGGTCAATTTGGCCTTTTTGGTTGACCCCAACCGGTCCCTGGTGCTCCAAGGAGACCCATAATGGGTTAGGGATACTATGGTGGGGTGAAGGTTCAAGGTGAAGCCCTAAAGTCCAACTCTAGGCTAGGTATCTAAAAACTGTTATTTGCAGACCATTGGGTTTTCTTCCTCTCACCCAAGCTCACATGGCCTTAAGATCTTCCTATGGTTTTGTCATGACCTAGTCATGATAAAACCAACTTGGGGGTCTAGCTGTTTGGGGGATGTTACAAATCCCAATACATAAAAATAAAAAATTTGTCCTCGAAATTTTGGTTAAGCCTGTGGGGTTTCTACTACAAGTAAGATAATGTAACATCCCAAAAAATTAAGTTATACCTGCTGTAAAGAGTTCCGGTTACTTTTGCTGCAGCAGGTCTAGTGGCTCCCAGGTATGCTCCTCTTGCCCATGATTCCTGCATAGGACCATGACCAGCGAAACCTTCTTGCACCGCAAGACTCGCAACTCCGTGTCGTCTATTCGAACCGGCTCTAGGTGAACCGATCGATCAGTAGCTACTAGCCCCTCTGTAGTATATATTTGCTGCTCTGTCCGAAGTAGAGCATTCCTAACTGAGGAGACGTGGAAAACGTCGTGCAGTCCCTCTAACTCCGGCGGTAGCTCTAGTCTGTAAGCCAAGGGACTGATCCGCTCCAGGATCCTGTAAGGCCCCATATATCTCAGACTGAGCTTCTTCCGCCCGCGAACCCACGAGACTCCGTGCATCGGACGTATCTTCAAGAAGACCCGATCTCCCACCTGGAACTCTACCATACAATGCCGAGCATCGTAGTACTTGGCATGCCTGCTCTGGGACTCCAAGATCCTGTCTCGAATCAGTCGCACCTGAGCCTCAGTATCTTCCACGAACTCTGAGCCGAGTGCCTTGGGGTCCTCATCCTGAATCCAAGACAATGGTGTCCTGCACCTCCGTCCGTATAATTCCTCGAAAGGTGCCCTAGCTATACTAGCCTGGTGACTGTTGTTGTATGAGAACTCGACCAATGACAACAGTCTCTCCCATGGCTCCCCGCGGTCCAGAATGCAAAGGCGTAGGAGATCCTCCAGGGTCCGATTGGTACGCTCTGTCTGTCTATCTGGGGGTGGAAGGTTGTACAAAAAGTCAACCGGGTGCCTAAGTAGGCCTGCACTACTCTCCACTCCCTTGACATAAATCGTCCATCTCGATCCGACACGATCGTCCTAGGCACACCATGATACCGAACAAACAGCACCACAAACCTTCATGCCAAAACACTAACCGGAGTGTCCTTCCTGACTGGAATGAATCTGGCCACCTTCGTCAACCTGTCGACGATCACCCAAATCGAGTAATTTCCCGCATGAGATTGGGGAAGACCGTGCATAAAGTCCACCGCGATGTCGTCAAACTTCCACTCCGGTATCGGGAGTGGCTGCAATAATCCGGCGGGGTTCCATCACTCTGCCTTCACGAGTTGGCAAGACTCTCAGTAAGTCACAAAATAGGTGATGTCTTTCTTCATACCCGGTCAGTACATGGTCCTCTTTAGATCTGCTGTCATCTTGGTGATACCCGGGTGCACGGAATATCTACTGCAATGAGCCTCTGTCATAATATCCTCCCGAATCTGGCTCCCTGCTGGTATATACACTCGGCCTCTAAAACTCAATAGGTCGTCCTTCAACGCATAGTCTCCGGCTGAGCCTGCCTCCATGGCTCTGAATATTGGCTCTAGCTTTGTATCCTGCCTCTGCCCATCCCTGATGCGGTACCGAATGTCATATGTGGTACTCATCGTCGCTAAGTACTCTTCGTATAGCTCCGGATCGTCCTCGGATACTAAGGAGATCTGCATGTCTTCGAGCATCCGTACTAGCTCCATGGCCATCAACTTGGGCTCCGCTCCTGACGTGGTAGCTCTCCTACTCAGTGCGTCCACTACTATATTCGCCTTCCCTGGGTGGTAATGCATCGTGTACTGATAATCTGATAAGAATTCCATCCATCGCCTCTGCCGGATGTTCAGCTCCTTCTGCATATCTACGTACTTCATATTCTTGTGGTCTGAGAATATGTCTTAATGGACACCGTAGAGGTAGTGTCGCCAGATCTTTAGAGCTAATACAACTGCTCCCATCTCTAAGTCATGCACCGGGTAATTCCGCTCGTGATTCTTCAACTGGCGGGAAGCGTATGCTATCACGTGCCCATTTTGCATCAGAATGGCACCCATCCCCTGGTATGACGCATCCGTGTATACCTGAAATCCTTCCCTCCCCGACGGAAGGGCTAGGATGGGGGCCATAGTAAGTCGACCCTTCAACTCCTGGAAGGCTGCCTCACACTGCGGTGTCCATGTAAAAGTAGCATACTTTTTCGTTAGGGATGTGAGCGGAAGGGCTATCTGGGAGAACCTCTGAACGAACTTCCGGTAATAGCCAGAAAGTCCCAAGAAACTCCGCACGTCACTGGCCGTCTTCAGCGGTGGCCAATCCCGCACTACCTGGATCTTCGCTGGATCCACTGCTAGACCAGCTCCACTGATAATATGGCCTAGGAAGGCCATCTCCTTTAGCCAAAACTGGCACTTGCTGAACTTCGCATACAGACGATGCTCCCGAAGCTTCTCCAATGTTAGTGGCAAATGACGTGCATGCTTCTCCCCCGTCTTTGAATAAATGAGGACATCGTCGATGATGACGAAGATGTTGAGATAAGGCTCGAACACCCGGTTCATCAGGCTCATAAATGATGATGGTGCATTTGTGAGTCCGAACGACATCACTGTGAACTCATATAATCCGTATCGGCTGCTCAAAGCCGTCTTCGGGATGTCCTCTTAGATCCTCAGCTATTAATACCCCAACCTTAAGTCCGGCTTCGAGAAGCAGTGGGCTCCCTCTAGCTGGTCAAAAAGTTCATCTATCCTCGACAAAGGTTACGTGTTCCGCACTATCAGCCTATTCAGTGCTCTGTAGTCGATGCACAGTCGGAGCGTCCCATCCTTCTTCTTTACGAATAGCATCGGAGCTCCCCATGGCGAGGAACTCTGTCTAACGAACCCAGCTTCCACCAACTCCTTTTACTGGCTCCGAAACTCCACTAGCTCCTTCGGGGCCATCAGGTAGGGAGCTCTAGATACCGGCTTAGCCCCTGGCACCAGCTGGATTTGGAAATCCTTCTCGCGGTGCGACAGCAACCCGGGTAGCTTCTCCGGAAATACGTCGGCAAAATCCCGCACGACCGGGATATTTGACACCGAGTCTTTGACTTTCGTCGCCTCGAAGAGCACCTGACATACCTCGTCTCCCTGCAGGTGGGCCTTGACGACTTGAACTGATGATAAGAAGATATGGGAGGGGTATTTGATACCTTCGATTACTACTTCATGCTTCAGAACAATCCTTCTCGCCGGGCAGTCAATCCTTACCTGATTCCCGTGCAGCCAGTTCATGCCTAGGATCAGATCAAAGTCCTTCTTCTTTAAAAGCATCATCAGCGCTTCGAACAGCTTCCCTCCAATCTCCACATTCATATTTGTGAAATTTTCCGTAGATCTAGGAGTGAGCAGGAATAGAACAACTCAAAGCTATAGCCAACAACCAGAAGCACATGAAAAACTCAATCTTTATTGATACTTGCAGAAATCTTAATTACAGAGCGAGGTATACATGGTGAGACATGATTTCGCCAGTACACAAAAAACATGAGAAAATATAAGCTGAGAAAGATAACTAGCGGTCTGAGGATTGAGACCGCCTTACCGCCCGACTTGCCAGTTCGCTCGACTAGTAACTGAGACCGCCCGAACTGCCTGCCTTCGAATTGAACAACACTAGCAACCCACGAACTCCGCGACCTTCCGAACTCCACTGATCCTCCCGAAATCCAGCAACCCGCACTACAAGCCGCGAGACTGCCCGAACACCTTAGAAGAAGAGGTGACCGCTGCTGCCCACACAATCCGCAGAAGCTGCACAAGGAAAGTTCAATCAGCAAACCGCCCGGTCACAAAAACGAGACCCCGAGCTCTAGGCGTGAGTTCAGCTTACCCTTGGTGCGATTTATTTTGCTGCTACAATGGCTCCTATTTATAGGTGCGAGACCTGATTCAGTCACCACCCTATGAGATAGGGTCACCACCCTTGATCGCGCGACCACACCGGTCAACCCGCGCGATCAGCAAAAGATCATTCTGCTTAGTGAGCTCGCCAGCTTCAACAAAGACAAGGAGATCACCACTCCTCCAAGAAGCCGTGATGAGTCCAAATTATATACACTTTTATGGACTCATCTGGGCTAGTTTTCACGCACTTGCGCTTCACTTTGTGTGTAGTAATGCTTATATTTCATTTATTCACAATTCTCTCTTGTAGTGCACATTTTAGCCCAAGTTGGTGTGATTCTTGGTATTTCAGTGATCCTGGTTGTTTTCATGTAGGCTCAGGGGTTGTGCGACACTCGGATTTGGTTCTGGGGAATTTTCTGTCAAAAAGGCCACTGGTCGTGCGTTTTCCTTTGCGCACGACCAGGCGCACGACCACTGGTCGTGCGATAATTCCCCTTACCAGACAGAGCGTCTGCGCACGATCACTGGCCTTCTTCGTGCACGACCACTGGTCGTGCGCCGCTGACTGTGCGCTTTTGTGCAAATTTGGATCGAGCTACAGGTTCTTCGCGCACGACCATTGGTCGTGCGCCTGATCGTGCGCGTTGTTTAATTCTGCTCCGTCTATAAATAGACAAGCGCGATTTTAGGTCGGGATCATCAGCCCAGCTCCGCCGTTTTCCGCCCTTTTTGCAGGGTTTCGCCTCCTTCTTCACCGCCCACCTTAGGGAGGATCTCCGGGCAAGCTTTCAATGCCAAATCGTCGCCGGAGCTTCCTCTCGGCCATCTCCTTCATCCAAGAGCTTCAAGAAGGGAGTCAACCTAGCCTTCTTCTTCAAGATCGGGGCAGCTCGTGTGATCATTCCACCGGTTCGTGACACGAAGAAGACGGGCCCATTGGAGAGTAGTGACAGCTCTCTCTACCCCGGATGCAGTTGAGGACCGAGCTTGGACGCGGATTGACAACCCGACGATTCCTTCCGTGAAACCTCAACAAGACTTCAGAGTTAGTCGATTTCGCACACTCACCTCCCCTTGTAGTGATAGCTTAGTTGGATTTCTTATATGTTTGATGAACTATACTTTTATATGTTAACATTAGTATGAAATCATGTCTAGGTGATTGAGTAATCTTGTTATATTTTCATTTGAGGTGTGCCGTGTGGTGTGGCTTGTTTGTGTTGTGCCGCCCTAACAATTGTTAGTGGTGTGCTTTGCTAAGAGGTGCTTGCGACCCTCATTCCGCCATTTTCCCCGCTCCATCTGTATGCCTACTCTTCCATCCGCCTAGCGAAGCGTGGCATAGCGGCCCGTGTAATCCATTCTGACTCCGCCGGTGCGAACCATTCCATCCGCGAGCCTACTCGTCCATCCGCCTAGCAATTCGGTGCATTGCGGCCCGTGTAGTCTTCCATCCCGCCTGGTGAAGCAGTGCGCTCAAGGCCTGTATAGGAGTAGTTGTAGTATTTTTCCTTTATTTTCCACAATCCAAACCAAGCCTCCCGCAATCCATCTGACCTTAAGGACTTCGATCTCAAGTCCTTCCTCAATAGTTAACTCCACCTTACTGTGTTCCTTCCGAGATCGATACTCGGGGATTTACTCCTCGTTTTATATTACTTGGACGATCGGTACACTGCTGTTTCGTGCCGCAGTCTAGCTACAGCCTATAGCGGTGTGCTAAGATTTGTGCATCAAGTTTTTGGCGTCGTTGCCGGGGAACACAGACGTGTAAGTTTGCTGGAGAGGGAGACAAGAGATGGAAGCCCTTGTGCCCTTTGTTTATACCATCT
This sequence comes from Dactylorhiza incarnata, assembly GCA_033032865.1. Classification (NCBI taxonomy): domain Eukaryota; kingdom Viridiplantae; phylum Streptophyta; class Magnoliopsida; order Asparagales; family Orchidaceae; genus Dactylorhiza; species Dactylorhiza incarnata. The sequence goes on from JAWHQI010000035.1 coordinate 12,855,611, forward strand.
TTTGTATTTCTTGTTATATAAGTAGCATCTTTTAATTTTTTTGTTTCTAATCTTTATTTGCAATTTTTCAAAAGCAGGTTTTCAATTTTATTGTGTGTATAGTTAATTCTTGCTTAGAATATTTCTATTGGTGAATTATCTTCCTTTGCACCATGTTTGCTTATCTAAATATCCGTTGCAAATGGTGTGGGGATGCTAGGCATTCTAGTGATGAGTGCCCCACTGAAGATGGTGGGCATAATTCTCGTGGTTCAGTGCATGAAGCATTGTTTTCCTACGACACTTCATACACTGTACCCAAGTCTTATGGTCACTCTTCTTCGCCACTTCCATCATTTTTGTATTCCTCACCGTCCCCACAAGGACTGACGAGGAATAGAAAATTATGTTTGTGTTGTCATAGCACTGAACTGTGCAGAATTCCAGCGCCAGTTGGAGATGGATGATGAACTGGATGTCCGTGTTTGTCCATCCACCTCTCATTTGGTTGCCCCTTCTGATTCTGATGATGAGTTCACAGTACCACCTTATCTATGGGGGACTGCTGCAGATATTCCCATCAGACTTTCAACTGCTCAGTGTGATGACGTGGTGGAGATTCCTCTCCCTTTGCGTTCATCTCCTCTTTTGGATTCACCCCCTGAGGAACCTGTTTATATATTCCCTGATGTTAGTGCCGTTGTTCCTCCTCTTTCTTTGCAAGAATTTTCTATTCCTATTCCTTTTGAGTTAGTTGATGATGTTGTGCAGGAGGTTCATTCGGAGCCTGAGGTTGCATCAAAGTGGGACGAGGATGTTATTCTCTCCGATGGGGAGTGTGACTCCTTGGCACATGATGATGCGCCGAAGTGGGATGAGGAGGATTCCTCTTCTGATGAGGAGGTTTGTACTTTCTTATTGGATGAGGAAGTCCACCTCACCACAGAGGACCTTGAGCTCCCGAATTCCCCTCGGTATGACTCATATGACACCGACAGTGATCTATGTTTGGATCCTGCTGGGAGTGAGACCGGGACCACTCCCCCAATTTTTGATTATTTAAGTCATTCTTCTCTTTTATTTCCTAACCCCCCTTCTTCATCTGAGCCTGTGCAGGTTGAATCTTCGCAGGTACCCCAGGAGGACTTGGAGCATTTTGCTCAAGTCAATGATGTGAGCATCCTCTTATGTAAGGAGGTTGATCCCCTCTCCGTAGAGGAAGCTCCACTCATTACCTTTTCCTCCTGCCACCTTCATGGAGACGATACCTTGCTGGGCAAGGATGTTTTTGGTGAGTTGAGTGAGGATATTTCCTCCTCCACTTACATTCTCTACCCTCTACCTGTGAGGAGCAGGTATCTATATTTAGGTAGAGGGGTGACTGCTCTGTCTCTGTATCGGTACCCGCTACCGATGCGCATATTAGAACAGTTACCTGTGCACTTTTCTTTTCATAGGCCTATAAGCTAGAACTGTACAAAACCTGAATAAGTCATGCTGGGATGACAATAACCCCAGTAGTTATCTTAATTTTCCTGCATTTTTATTTCATCTAGTTAGTTTAGTTAGTTGCATTTCTTTTTAGTTTGTCTACTTTCTTTTGTTTTTGCGGAGCTCCCCCCTGCAGGTCCTTCTTCTGGATGGCGGATGTTGTAGCTTTTTCATGGTTTACACGCGTCTTCTGGTATGCTCACTTACTGAGCATTGGGTAACTTCTTCCCCTCTCCTTGCTTTAGATTGTAATGTTATATTATTTCCACGCATAGCATGTCATAAGTCTGGGGGAGAGTAGTCGTGTTTACCCGCTCACGTGCACACTTCATATGCATACTAGAAGCTTTTATTGATATATTTTGTTTGGATCATTGCATCACACACCACTTGCACCCACTTGAGCATGTGCTTAGCTGTTTGCGTGCCGCGAGTTAAACTCATTTCTTGAGCAAGGTTCGGGCAAATCATTGTGCTGGCTTTTAAATTATATAGTGGAGTAATATGTTGACTCCGGTGTTCCTAGTCTAATGCTTTTGTGACATAGAGATTTGTGTAGATTAGATTCCTTTTTTTACTATTAGTCTTATACATTTCTATTAGTGTAAATAATGTTTGCTCTACTCAAATGGTGAATCCGGTTTGAATCAAAAGGTAGCATATGAGTGTGTGTAAATTATCGCTAGACGTGTATTGCTTGTGTCGGGAGGAAGGATAACCTTTCTCGGTGACTAAGAACTCGCCCCAAGCGATTCTTAAAGCATTAGCAAAGGATAATTCTGTTGCGCAAGAATGACGTAGGCCATCATTTTGGCCCGGTTGAGCCTTTGTGTCAATCCTAAAATCTTTTCCTCGTCAGCCCATTTGTGCCTACCCCATCCCTTTGATTCAGCTCCACATTTTATTCCACCAAAACCAAAAAGCCGATCCTAGTCACATACCCAAAGCTGAGCTTTAGCTGTTTTCACATTTGTATTTTGGAATGTTGATGTGGTGATGTTAAATTTGGAGATGTGGTTGTACTCCCTTGAACATTTGTTGAATTTAAAAATGTATAATTAGAAAAAGAAATGAAATGAGAAGAAAAGAAAAGAAAAATGAGAATGAGTTTAATTGAAAATCTATTTGAGATATGTATTTTGGAGTAGGCGGTGCACATACCCATGCGTTCAGGTCTAAGTCTGGGGGTGTGGTGCATCCGCGTGTTTTTGTAGCTGCGGGGATAGAGTTATTGTTTAAGCTCATTTGGGTTGGGTGCTTTAAGCCGTCCTGTTTATCATTGTTTACCTCACCGTAACCCAAGCCTCATGAAAAACCTTAAGTCCTACCGACTCACGCTCTGAACTAATCTAGTGCTATGGAGAGAATGTGACCGGGCGAGCTTATGGTCTCCGACACCGATAGATTTCGGTGGAGTTTGTCCCAAACCCCAGCCTGGGCAATGCTCATCTCAGCGTGTATTCTACTTTCCCCGTATGCGTGACCGATTGATTCACCGTGATTCACATTTATGAGTAGTAGTAATATTTATTTACTCCATTAGAAACATATAAACTATGTGTATAACTAGAAACCTTATCCACTATTTTTTCTATGCACTTGGGCATGCGACTTCGCATGGTACTCCTCGGTGTAATTTTAAGCTAGCTATTTATTTTTCCCCGCCTGCTTAGGATGTGTTCGCTCGGGACGTGCAAATAGGTAAGTCTGGGGGTGTGATGAGTCCAAATTATATACACTTTTATGGACTCATCTGGGCTAGCTTTCACGCACTTGCACTTCACTTTGTGTGTATTAATGCTTATATTTCATTTATTCACAATTCTCACTTGTAGTGCACATTTTAGCCCAAGTTGGTGTGATTCTTGGTATTTCAGTGATCCTGGTTGTTTTCATGCAGGCTCGGGGGTTGTGCGACACTCGGGATTGGTTCTGGGGAATTTTCTATCAAAAAGGCCACTGGTCGTGCATTTTCCTTCGCGCACGACCAGGCGCACGACCACTGGTCGCGCGATAATTCCCCTTACCAGACAGAGCGTCTGCGCACGATCACTGGCCTTCTTCGCGCACGACCACTGGTCGTGCGCCGCTGACCGTGCGCTTTTGTGCAGATTTGGATCGAGCTACAAGTTCTTCGCGCACGATCAGAGGCATTCCTTCGCGCACGACCATTGGTCGTGCGCCTGATCGTGCGTGTTGTTTAATTCTGCTCTGTCTATAAATAGACAAGCGCGATTTTAGGTCGGGATCATCAGCCCAGCTCCGCCGTTTTCTGCCCTTTTTGCAGGGTTTCGCCTCCTTCTTCACTGCCCACCTTAGGGAGGATCTCCGGGCAAGCTTTCAACGCCAAATCGTCGCCGGAGCTTCCTCTCGGCCATCTCCTTCATCCAAGAGCTTCAAGAAGGGAGTCAACCTAGCCTTCTTCTTCAAGATCGGGGCAGCTCGTGTGATCATTCCACCGGTTCGTGACACGAAGAAGACGGGCCCATTGGAGAGTAGTGACAGCTCTCTCTACCCCCGACGCAGTTGAGGACCGAGCTTGGACGCGGATTGACAACCCGGCGATTCCTTCCGTGAACCCTTAACAAGACTTCGGAGTCGGTCGATTTCGCACACTCACCTCCCCTTGTAGTGATAGCTTAGTTGGATTTCTTATATGTTTGATGAACTATACTTTTATATGTTAACATTAGTATGAAATCATGTCTAGGTGATTGAGTAATCTTGTTATATTTTCATTTGAGGTGTGCCGTGTGGTGTGGCTTGTTTGTGTTGTGCCGCCCTAACAATTGTTAGTGGTGTGCTTTGCGAAGAGGTGCTTGCGACCCTCATTCCGCCATTTTCCCCGCTCCATCCGTATGCCTACTCATCCATCCGCCTAGCGAAGCGTGGCATAGCGGCCAGTGTAATCCATTCCGACTCCGCCGGTGCGAACCATTCCATCCGCGAGCCTACTCGTCCATCCGCCTAGCGATTCGGTGCATTGCGGCCCATGTAGTCTTCCATCCCGCCTGGCGAAGCAGTGCGCTCAAGGCCTGCATAGGAGTAGTTGTAGTATTTTTCCTTTATTTTCCACAATCCAAACCAAGTCTCCCGCAATCCATCCGACCTTAAGGACTTCGATCTCAAGTCCTTCCTCAATAGTTAACTCCGCCTTATTGTGTTCCTTCCGAGATCGATACTCGGGGATTTACTCCTCGCTTTATATTACTTGAACGATCGGTACACTGCCATTTCGTGCCGCAGTCTAGCTACCGCCTATAGTGGTGTGCTAAGATTTGTGCATCAAGCCGCGCGATCATGACACCTCGCCCGGTCATGACGCTCACCACCTGTTTTTGCCTAAACATGACCTCCACTAGAGATCGCGAACACCACCAAGCCGACTAGGGAAACAGCTTGCCAAGTCGACTAAACACCAGTGACCGCATATACCAGCAGATCGCCGAAGGACCAGCTATGCGAACACAAACCGGAGACCGCGCGACTAAGAATGCCTTAGTCCATGCGCACCACCAAGAACCCGGGCAGCCACTAGACCGGACTGCCCGTTCCAGAACACCATGCCACGCGGTCTCACAAACCAGACCGCGCGGCCTCACCTCGGTACCTTGGACACAGTATGGCGGTCAGACCGAAAAGACCTGCGGCTAGACTAAAGTGATCAGACCGCTGATGGAGACCGCAAGACCGCGCGACCTCCTCCCCATACTGCCAACTTCCATAAACTTCCACTTCAACATTTTCAACACTCCCCCTTGAAGTAGGAAGTTGAAAACAGCCCAAGTAAACTCCTCAGCCGAGTAAACGACCCCATCGCCAGCGCCTTTGTGAAAATGTCAGCAACGTTGTCCTGACTCCGAACATGCTCGACCGAAAGAGACCCCTCCAGCACCTTCTCACGAATGAAATGATGCTAGATCTCGATATGCTTGGTGCTCGCGTGACAAACTGGATTAGTAACCAGTTTGAGAGCACTCTCATTGTCGTCGCGGAGCAGAGTCGGACCCCAAACCTCCTTATGGACGTCTCCCACCAACCTCCTAAGCCAGATGGCTTCTTGAGCTGCCAAGGCCGAAGCCTTGTATTCTGCTTTCGTGGTAGAGACATACACGGAATCCTGCTTCTTGCTGCACCATGATATAGCCGTGGGGCCCTCCATGAAGACGAATCCAGATGTCGACTTCCGATCATCCGAATCTCCCCCGTAATCAGCATCCATGTACCCATGCACCTCGAAGCCCGTATCTTTACTATAAAGGAGACCCATATCCGAAGTCTCCTTGACATACTTCAATATATTCTTGGCCGCTAGTAGATAAGGCATCCGTGGTTCGTCAGATAGATCAAGCTCCCAACCAGAGATCGGAACACCAGCGGATCTTCCAGAATCCTCCCCTCATCCTTCCGAAGTTTCATGGCCTTCTCTAGAGGTGTAGAGATGCACTTCCCTTCCTTAATGCCGAATCGCTCCACGATTCGCTCCGCATATCCAGCCTGGGATACCAGCACTCCACTTTCCTTCCTCTGCACTTCGAGTCCAAGGAAATGATGAAGCTCACCCAAGTCCTTCATCTCAAATCTGATAGATAGATCAGCCCGAAGCTTTGCTACTGTTGGGACCATTGCCCACAATGTCCTAGATTTGGGGAAGTCCATTCTTAAGTCAAAGATATACCTCAGAATGTATTTTATATAATTTCTAGAATCACTGTGCAGGAGATCAGGTCAAGCTAGGTGCTCAAGAAATTCATCTAAGTTCACAAGCATCGAGACACTACACATCGCTCGACGCCTGTGACCCAGAAGCGTCGACTAATGTTAGGTAGCACAATGTCAGCAAAAAGACTCTAGATGTGAAGGCACAGTTAAGAAGCGTCGAGCTCCTATACATTGCTTGACTCCTACAGATAAAAAGCGTTGAATGACTACAGATTGCTCGACGCTTAAGAAGGAGGTGTTGAGAGATTCAGTCTAAGTAGAAAGTGTCGAGCATCTACACATCGCTCGACACCTTATAGAAAAAGCGTCGATAGAGATACATAATGCTCAAAGCTTTTTCCTGAAAAGCGCTGAGTTTAGAAATGAGTAACAGTACATCTACAGCAAGCTGAGCCATGTCGAGATGATGACCATGTCTAAATTCCTCCTCTATTCTGAAGCCATTAAAGACCGTTGAAGATCTTGCATCATGCTGACGTGAAGGAACGTCTCAGATGTCACGGATGGTGGGTTATAAATAGAAGGCAAGACCTATGATTTTGTAGTTGAACATTCCTATTGAAGGCTATTATCTTCTCCGTCGTTCGAGGGAAAATCTGAGGAAGAATCTGAAGAAGCCATCTCATCTTTCCGAATCGTACAACATGAAATTTCTTTAGCAATCTGGTGCTGAGTTTATTTTCTGAAGAGAGAAAGTTAAGGAGGAAGAATCTGTCTTCCTAAAGAAGAACAGTTATCACCGCCTGTGCAATTCAAGAAGATCATTTCGCTGTTGCTGTTCTGCTGAAGATTACTATCTGATCTTTCATATAGATCAAGAAGACTCAATACATTGAAGAATCTGAGTCTAAGTGTTATTTCTACTTCTTTCAATTTCTGTAGGATCTGAGTTGTCAGATCTGAGTGTAGGATCTTTCAAGGATCTGAGTTGTAGGATCAGGTGTGATCTGAGTTGTAAGATTCAAGGGTGAATCTGAGTGTAAGCTTATTGTTATAAAGGCTGAGGTAGGATCTGTTGATATCTGAGATTGTAGGATCTGATGAGATCTGAGAGTGTAGGATCTGTTGAGATCTGAGACTGTAAGATCTGTTGAGATCTGAGCCGTAAGACCTTTTTGGTGGTCTGAGATCTGGAGGAGATATAAACCCTATCTAGCACACTGCTAGAGGGGAGAAGGGGGAAAGTGGATTACCCAAGATCGGGGAACAACTATAAAATTCTTTGTGTTTGTGATTGTGTTTGTTTCTTGAAAGCTCTGATCTTCATTCACATTCATTTAGGATTTAATCAAGAATTGCAAATAGATTTTAAAATAACCTATTCCCCCCCCCCCCCCCCCCCCCCCCCCCCCCCTCTAGGTGATTTGCTACCCTTAAATAATGTCTTTCAAGTGGTATCAGAGGGAGGTTATTCAAGAAAAGGGTTAACAGCCTGAACAAGACCTCCTAAGGGTAGATTTGTTAAGTCGTGATGGCTAACAGTGAAGGGAACAAGGAATTCACATCAATGAAGTTACCAATCTGTAGAAAAGAAAACTTTGGGATTTGGAAGGAAAGGGTCAGATTATTCATGGAAGCCTCCGACCCTAGGATATACATTACAGTACTAGAAGGACCTTTTGTTCCAATGAAGGTCTCATTCATAGATGGAAATATCAAGACTCCCAAAACATATTCTGAAATGACTAAAGATGAAGTGATTCTGGCCACCATGGATAAGAGAGCTCAGAACATCATTGTGAGTGCTATTGAGGATTCAACCTTCCAGAATTTAGTGCATTGTAAAACTGCCAAAGAATTGTGGGATTCTCTCATTGTCTATATGGAAGGGACTGAAGAAGTCAGAGATGACAGGAAGTCTCTTCTGAATCAGCAATATGAGGCTTTCAGACAAGACAAGAAAGATTCAATAGCAATCTGCTATGAGAAATTCTTTAAAATTGTAAATGGTCTAAAAACCTAAGGAAGAACATTTACAGATTATGAGCTGAATGATAAATTCTTAAGATCCCTGAACAAAGAATGGGATATCAAGATCTGTGCAATCCGGGAAATGGGAAATCTGGGAAACATTCAGCCACAGAATCTATATGGGAAACTTCTGTCCCATGAACTTCACCTGAACACCAGAAAAGCTGAAGAAGGACACAACAAAGAAAACCCCATTGCCCTAAAAGCAGAAAGTTCCAAGAGAAGCAAAGAAAGGATGTCATCATCTCCCAAGATACCATCTGAATCTGAAGAATCAGAGACCAGTAATTCTGACTATGAAATATCAGATAGTGAACTGGCGCTCTTCACCAAACAGCTGAAAAGAATGCTCAGAAGAAAACAACATTGGAAAACTAGGTCTTCTCAGCCATCCAGATCCAAGAAGCACTCCAACTACTCAAAAGGATCCAGACCAGATTCCAAGAAGGACAGGTATAATTCTAAACATAATAAATCTAATTCAGAAGAAATTGTGTGCTTTGGATGCAGGAAATCTGGGCACATGATTGCTGATTGTCCATCAAAAAGAAAGAACAACAAGAAGTCTGGTGAAAGGAGGCACAAGTCTGACAAGAAACATGAAAGGAGCCTAATAGCCAAGAAAGGCAAAGTCACTCTCAGTGACAGTGAGTCTCAATCATCTGATTCAGACAGTGAAGAGGCACTTATAGCACTGATGGCTGTCCATGAAAGTGAAGACATTCTGAACCGGAGATCTATGATAAGAGCCCCACTATCAAAGTCTGAAAGTGAGGAGGATGAAGAAGAAAAAATAGGACTCATGGCCCTCAGTGATGAAGAGGATCAGGAGACAATCTCAAATGTAAAGGTACTTGATAAAACTCCTTTATCTGATTCTGAATCTGAACATAAAACTATTTCACTAGATGAAATGTTTGAGAAATATGAGTCAATTCTTAAAGCTCTCATAAAGAGTACAAAGATTAACAAAAAATTACATAATAAAATAGCTAAACTAAAAGAGACTAACTCCCAATGCTCTGAGACAACTGAGAGGCTAAATCAGGTAAACAAGGAGCTTAGCAAATTGAAAGCTATGTCTATCATTCACATTCAGACAATATGAACTAAGGAGAAATTAATAAAAGAACTTGAAGCTAAACTCCTAGCTGAAAGGAAGCTTGTGGCAAAATTCTCAAAACCACAAACTATCCTTCTCATAATAGACACATTCTCTGCACAATACAGATGTGGCATAGGATATAATGGGAAGGCAGAAAATAAATCTAAAAATAATGATAAGGCACCCATGCAACCTATAAAATTCAACAAAGCCATGCTTATCACAAATGAGCATGATCTAGAGGGTGTGCATGAGCATTGGAAGGGTGAATGTTCCACTAGCAAAGCTCACTCAATTTAACCAAGCATTAGTGATGCCAAATATCTATATAAAGAAAACGGATTAATTCATCATGACTCCTTTGTATTTGGAGCAAACACCAAATTCAAAAGAGAGGAACTGAGACCAGTAGTGAAAACTACTACTGTCAAGAAAACTAAATCAGCAAATTTCATTGAAACACTTTACAAAACTCCATTGAATAAGGCAATTAAACAAAATATGAGTCAACCCAAAGAGGTGAGAAGACCTCAAAGGAGATATAACAAATATGAATGTCGGTGTTGTGGAAAGGTTGGCCATTTTGCTCTTGACTGCTGGTTCAACCCAACTGTTCCAAGAATTAATTCTGGGAAACCAGTACTCAGACCAGTGGCAACACACACAACACAAAGGTTCAAACAACAAGTAAAGATACCAGCTAATACTAACAAGGTTCTAGGACCCAACTCTGTGTGGGTTCCTAAGAAAAAGTAATTTTCTTATTGTAGGCTTGTCCAAAGACAAATCAAATTCCTATCTGATATTTGGACAATGGGTGCTCTATGCACATGACAGGAACAAGAAGTCTGCTGAAGGACTACACTTCTATGAAGAATGGACCAAAGGTTATCTTTGGAGGGTCTGATAAAAGTAAAACTAAAGGTTATGATAAAATCACAAATGGAATTGTCACCATCACCAAAGTTGCTCATGTTGATGGATTGCAACACAATCTCATCAGCATAAGTCAATTATGTGATCTTGGGTATGACATTTCATTCCACAAGGATGAGTGCCTGATTAAGAAGGAGAATGAGATAATTCTCTCGGGCACTAGGAGTGGTAGCATTTACTGCTTAAATTTTATATGTTCTGAACAGATAAATCCCATATGCTTAATAGCTGAAAATAAAGTCTCTAGTAATGTTCAATGGCACAAAAGGTTAGCCCACATAAACTATAAGACTATAAATAAGCTCATTTCAGGAGATCTAATGAGAGCTGGGCCTAAGTGGAAGTGTGTGCAGGAGGGTCCCTGCCATGCTTGTCAAATGGTAATCAAACCAAGTCATCCTTCAAACCAATTGGTGAGAAGGATTCCATTAGATGTCTATACCTACTTCACATGGACCTATTTGGACCAATGCCAATTCATAGCCTAGGAGGAAAGATTTACACCCTTGTAATTGTTGATGATTATTCTAGATTCACATGGGTATTCTTCCTAAGACACAAGTCAGATACTCTAGAAGTATTCACTAGCTTTGTAAGGCAAATCGAAAATGAAATAGGAAATACGGTAGTCAAGATTAGAAGTGACCATGGGACTGAATTTCAGTCAGGTGCAATGACCAAATTTTGTGAAAATCATGGCATCTCACAAGAGTTCTCATCCCCTAGAACTCCCCAACAAAATGTGGTTGTTGAGAGAAGAAATAGAGCTGTCATTGAAGCCAGTAGGAGTATGCTGAGTGATTCCTCTCTTCTTGAGTATTTCTGGGCTGAAGTTGTAAACACATCATGTCATGTGCAGAATAGGGCACTTATCAACAAAAGACTGAATTAGACCCCTTATGAGTTAATGAAAGGTAGAAAACCCACTTTAGCCTACTTCAAAATATTTGGAAGTAAGTGATTTGTATTAAATAATGGAAAGCACCATCTCACTAAGTTTGCTGAAAAAGCCCATGAGGGAATCTTTGTTGGCTATAGCTCTCAAAGTAGAGCTTATAGAATCTTCAACAAAAGCTCAAAAAAGATAGAAGAATCTATACATGTTATATTTGATGAAACCAGCCTTATTTATAAGGATCTGGGAAGTCTCTCTAGTAATGCAGGTTCTACACAGAAATTGAAGGAGATGAGTATCAATGAATAGCACATTGAAAGCAATGAAGAAACTAATGGGACTGTGATTGTGATAGAGAGGATGAGTCTCAAGAAGAAGACAATCATGAAGAACCAATTATTGTTGAAGAACCACAACATCCAGAACCTCTAGAACAGCCAATTCAAACAGATGCACCAGAATCACAAAGGGAGAATGAGAGGTGGAGGAATGCAACCAATCACCTGAAGGATCACCCCAAGGAATAGATTATAGGAAATCCAAATGAAGGTGTGCAAACAAGAAGAGGGAACTCAATACATGAGGCATTGCATCACAGCTTCCTATCCAAAATAGAACCTAAGAAATTTGATGAAGCCAATAAGGACTCTTCATGGATATTGTCTATGCAAGAAGAGCTAAATCAATTTGAAAGATGCAAGGTCTGGATATTGGTTCCAAGACCAAAGAAACACAAAGTCATATGGACCAAATGGGTATTTAGGAATAAGCTGGATGAAAATGGTGTGATTATCAAGAACAAAGCAATGTTGGTTGCCCAAGGATATAGAAAGGAGGAAGGCATAGATTTTGATCAAGTGTTTGCTTCTGTAGCAAGATTGGAGGCAATCAGGCTATTCCTGTCATTTGCAGCACATATTGGATTCATAGTATATCAAATGGATGTGAAGTCAGCATTCCTTAATGGAACAATACTGGAGGAAGTATATGTAGAACAACCCCCAGGTTTTATTGATTCTACTCATCCAAACTATGTCTATCTTTTACTAAAAGCTTTGTATGGTCTAAAACAGGAACCTAGGGCCTAGTATGAGACATTATCTAGATTTCTCATTGAGAACAAATTCTCAAGGGGAAAGATAGACAAGACATTATTTCTTAGGGTAGTTAAAGGTCATATTCTACTAGTACAAATATATGTAGATGACATAATTTTTGGCTCAACTGATAATAACCTTTGCAAAAGGTTTGCAAGCCTTATGCAAGGGAAATTTGAAATGAGCAGCATGAGTGAGCTCAAATACTTCTTGGGACTCCAAGTGAAACAGTCTAAGGAAGGAATTTTCATTTCTCAGACCAAGTACACCAAAGAGATCATCAAGAAGTTTGGAATGGAAAATTCCATTGTCATGAAAACCCCAATGGCAGCCAATATGTCACTAGACAAGGATGACAAAGGGAAACCTATTGATGAAACCTTGTACAGAGGCATCATTGCTCATTGCTCTACCTAACTGCTAGCAGGCCAGACATTATGTTCTCAACATGTGTGTGTGCTAGGTACCAAGTGAACCCTAAAGAATCTCACTACACTGCTGTCAAAAGTATCTTGAGATATCTGAAGGGTACTCTTAATCTTGGCCTTTGGTATCCTAGAAGCAATGATTTTGAACTAACTGGTTTTTCAGATGCTGACTTTGCAGGATGCAAGGAGGACAGAAAAAGCACATCAGGCACCTGTCAATTCCTTGGCAAAAGGCTAATATCTTGGAGTAGCAGGAAGCAGACCAGTGTAGTTATCTCTACAGCAGAATCTGAATACATCTCAACTGGAAACTGCTGTGCTCAGCTACTATGGATTCAACACCAACTCCAAGACTATAAAATCCAGCTAAGTAAATCTCCTTTATATTGTGATTCAACTAGTGCTATTGCTATAGCTAATAACCCTGTATCACATAGCAGAACAAAGCACATAGAAATTAGATATCACTTCATAAGAGAACATGTAGAAAATGGAGACATAACAATTGAATATATCCCCACAGACAAACAAGTGGCTGATATATTCACTAAACCCCTGGATGAAACAAAATTCAATAACTTCAAAATTGAATTAGGAATGCTAAAAATGGAATGAAATTGTCCTGAAACAAAATAAAATAAAGTTAGAATAAATGACAATTCTCAAATAAGTACAGAAAATGAAAAAAAAATGAAAATAATAATTAAGTCCTAAAAGGTGAGTGGAGTTATACCTGATGTCGAGCAAGGATACCTGGCGTCGAGCGAAGATACCTGGCGTCGAGAGAAGATACCTAGTGTCGAGCGAAGATAAATGGCGTCGAGCGAGGATAACTTACGTCAAGCAATCTCAACGCTTGTGAGAAAAGAGCAAGGCCGTCTCGACAGGGTAAATCTGAACCATTTGATCAATTTTGTTAAACAAATCTGGCGCGCGGCTATTCATCTTTTTGAACTAGAAATTCTATAAATAGGGAAGACACTTCGTCAGTACCCATGCCCTAGAATTCCCAGTTCGAAATTATCTGCCCTAGAGAATCTCTCCATCAACACTTTCAATCAAAAATCAACAACTATAATGCCTCCCAAGAGTAGTGATTACCTTTACGAAGGAGGCGAGCTCGTTCGCAATGGATTCCAAACAGCACCAGAGGAAATCAAGACAACCATCGAGCTAATTTACAAATCAGGGCTAGAATTCATTTTATCTGAATCGTCTCTAATCTGGAAACGAGAGGTTGTAGAACTATTCTCCAATGCAGTAATAGACACCGCCAACTCGAAGCTTAAAACTACTGTAAATGGTATGAAGACTAAGATTTCTCCTACAAGACTCGCTAAGGCACTAGAACTGCCAAGACTCAAAAGTAATGAAGAAGAAGAAGAGGTGAATTCTGAGAAGATAAGATTAGCCCAATTCTGGAGTGGGTTTGAAACATCACACGAAATTTTTGGGAGTGTATTGAGGAAAGGGATGAACTCAAAAGGAAAGCTGCTGACAGATGTAATAGGAAAGGGATTATTATGCAAGACAGGGTCCCATGATAAAATCTCCAAGAAAATGTTTGTTCTACTGACCAGAATTATTCATACATTAAGAACTGATTGGGGAAGGGTAGTGTTTGACAGAGTGATAGAATGTGTCCAAGCACCCAACATGGTAGGATACTGTCTCTATATCTAGTAAAATTAATCCCAGATTCCTTACACAAAAGACTTGGATCCAAAATAAATCATATGAAGAAAATGGACATCAGAATGATAGAGAGATGGGAAAGGATTCTGTCAAGCCATCCACCAGCAGAATCTTCTCCCAAGCAGAAGAAAGTACAGAAAAAAAGAAGAAGAAGGTCTCTTCCAGCTCTTCAAGCTCATCATCCTCCAAAAGGAAATCGAAATCCTCTCCAATCCACGATCCTAATCTCACAACATCTGAAGAAGAAGAAGGGAACAAACCTAGGGACAGTATTCCTGACACACCAACAGGTACTGATCCAATACTTGAAGGGGTTGACAAGGACAACAAAGAAAAAGATGGGAAAGAGAAAGAAGAAGAAGAGAGAGGAGGTCAATCTGGATCCCCTGCTAGAAATGAGGGGGAGGCTCAGGATGAGATCCCTGCTCCTAAGAATATTGATCCAGATAATGCATCATTTGAGGGGGAGGCTCCAGATGAGATCCCTACTCTAGATAATACTGTTCTTGACAATGTACCAGGTGAGGGGGAGGCTCAGGATGAGATCCCTGCTCCTAAGGATCTTGATCCAAATATTGCAGCAGTTGAGGGGGAGCCTCAGGATGAGATCTCTACTCCAGGATGAGATCTCTACTCAAGGGAATACTGACCAGTATAATACAGCATTTGAGGGGGAGTATCAGCCTGAGGTCCCTGCTCAAAAGAATCCTGTTGTTGATGTTATGGATGTGGAAGGAGAGCCTGAAGCCACAAGGAAAGAGACTGAGAAGGTGATCAAGATAGAATCCTCTTGCTCACATATGAGCCATAGAGATGACTCTTTCATTAGAGAGGAAAGTAGTAGAAGTGCTGGAATAGCAAGTGAAATCAATGTGGATCTAAGTCCAATACTACCTCAGCTGGAGGAGTTGCTCAATAATCAAAGAAGATTACTGGAGCAGTATATTGAAGAAAATAATACAAAAATGAAAAATGAAGTAGATTTTCAGATGAAATTGGTAAGATTTAAAGTCAATCATCAGATGAATGCACTGAGAGAGGAAATGGTAAAAAAATTCACAAGAGCTGGTACTTCTGTGGACTATACAACTGAACAGCTAGATTCAATCAAAGAAACTTCAAAGGATATTAAAGCAACACAATCAGATATTGCAAAGACTACAGATGATGTTCAAAAGAATCAAGGAATCTTGAGCAACAACATGCAGGTGTTATACAAAGAACAAGTTGCTCAAATTCTAACAGGCACTGCAAAAATAGAAGCAAGGTTGCAAAATCATGATGCTGATATGCTAGCCAAGGTTGATGTGAGCTCCTCTACCCTAAAGGATCAAGTAAAAATGAATACAGATACCATTGATGATCATCTTCTTAGAGCTAAGAAAATTATTGAAGGAGGAGTAAATCATTTGGAGGGTCAGATTAGATTTCAGAAAAATGTTCTAAGAGATCATATAGTTGAAGAAGTCACAAAGGGGGAGAGGTCAATGATTAAAGCCAGCTCTGAGCATGTTATTTCGACCTCTAATTCCATAAGAGAAACTTTAGGCCATCCTCCCATCTACTATGATGATCAAGTATCTGAATCTAAGCCTGCATCTCCTACACAAATTCAAAAGCAAATTGCAAAGATGTACAGTCTTGAAAACAAGCACAAGAAAAAACACATCTCTTATGAGCAAGTAGAATCTAGCAAAAGGAAATTCAGAGAAGAAATTGAATCAATAGATGATTATGAACATTGGTCTCCCTCATAAAGGGAAATGATTCTGGCAGCATGGGAAGCTGTGAAAGGTAATCCAGGAGAAAGGGAGAAATGGTATTCTGAAGCTGAGTGGTTGAAGCACAGGGATCAGGAGGAGCTGAAGATAAAGTTCAAAGCTGACAAATTGGCTGGGAAAGTTCAGGCAAGTGATAAGGAGCCAATCGGATATTTCCCAAAGCCATTTGGCTACTTCAAGAGAAGGAAAGAAGTTGCTGAAGCCCTATCCAAGAGAGCCAAAAGAGGAATAGATATCAAGGAACCTGAACAGCTTTAGGATTTGAATATTTCTTAAAAGTTCTTAGAGAATGTATTTGATATAATTTTGGATAATCTTGATGAGCTCCCAGAGCAAACTATCTTTTATTATCATCAGATATATATATGCCTGTGATGTGATTCTTTCCTTATATTTACATGATTTATTCTGAACTGCTTGTGATGTAGATCATGTAATTTGTGATTTTGTGCTCATATCATAAATCATGTCTGAGATAATTTCTTTTGTTAGAATGTTATGGTAATCTTCTTTTATAAAGTATTATACTCATCATATTATGATTGCCTATATAGAAAATATTGGTTATCCTTGTAAAAAGGGGTATATCATTGACTAAGGTTATGACTTCTTCAAATAGGGGGAGATTGTTGGGGCCATTGCCCATAATGTCCTAGATTTGGAGAAGTCCATTCCTAAGTCAAAGATATACCTCAGAATGTATTTGATATACTTTCTAGAATCACTGTGCAGGAGATCAGGTCAAGCAAGGTGCTCAAGAAATTCATCTAAGTTCACAAGCGTCGAGACACTACAAATCGCTCGACGCCTGTGACCCAGAAGCGTCGACTAATATCAGGTAGCACAATGTCAGCAAAAAGAGTCTAGATGTGAAGGCACATTTAAGAAGCGTCGAGCTCCTATACATTGCTTGACTCCTATAGATAAAAAACGTTGAACGACCAAAGATTGCTCGATGCTTAAGAAGGAGGTGTTGAGAGATTCAGTCTAAGTAGAAAGTGTCGAGCATCTACACATCGCTCGACACCTTATAGAAAAAGCGTCGACAGAGATACATAATGCTCAATGCCTTTTTCCTGAAAAGCGCTGAGTTTAGAAATGAGTAACAGTACATCTACAGCAAGCTGAGCCATGTCGAGATGATGACCATGTCTAAATTCCTCCTCTATTCTGAAGCCATTAAAGACCGTTGAAGATCTTGCGTCATGCTGACGTGAAGGAACGTCTCAGATGTCACGGACGGTGGGTTATAAATAGAAGGCAAGACCTATGATTTTGTAGTTGAACATTCCTATTGAACGTTATTATATTCTCCGTCGTTCGAGGGAAAATCTGAGGAAGAATCTGAATAAGCCATCTCATCTTTCAGAATCGTACTACAAGAAATTTCTTTAGCAATCTGGTGCTGAGTTTATTTTCTGAAGAGAGAAGGTTAAGGAGGAAGAATCTGTCTTCCTAAAGAAGAACAGTCATCACCGCCTGTGCAATTTAAGAAGATCATTTCGTTATTGCTGTTCTGCTGAAGATTACTATCTGATCTTTCAGATAGATCAAGAAGACTCAATACATTGAAGAATCTGAGTCTAAGTGTTATTTCTACTTCTTTCAATTTCTGTAGGATCTGAGTTGTCAGATCTGAGTGTAGGATCTTTCAAGGATCTGAGGTGTAGGATCAGGTGTGATCTGAGTTGTAAGATTCAGGGGTGAATCTGAGTGTAAGCCTATTGTTATAAAGGCTGAGGTTGGATCTGTTGAGATCTGAGATTGTAGGATCTGTTGAGATATGAGAGTGTAGGTTCTGTTGAGATCTGAGACTATAAGATCTGTTGAGATCTGAGCCGTAAAACCTTTTTGGTGGTCTGAGATCTGGAGGAGATATAAACCCTATCTAGCACACTGCTAGAGGGGAGAAGGGGGAAAGTGGATTACCCAAGATCGGGGAACCACTATAAAATTCTGTGTGTTTGTGATTGTGTTTGTTTCTTGAAATCTCTGATCTTCATTCACATTCATTTAGGATTTAATCAAGAATTGCAAATAGATTTTAAAATAACCTATTCACCCCCCCCCCCCCCCCCCCCCCCCCCCTCTAGGTGATTTGCTACCCTTAAATAAAGTCTTTCAGCTACCTCCTCCTTCAAATTCCCCATCACGATCATATCGTCGACGTAAAGCAGCACGATGACTTGAAGCTCCCCTCTCTTCTTGACAAACAAGCTCGAGTCAGAGTCTGAAGCATCGAATCCACAGAATAGGAGTTATTCTGAAATCTTTCCGTACCACTCCCTTGGCGCTTGCTTCAACCCATACAGGGCCTTCTTCAGCTTACAGACATAGTCTGGAAAATCTTCAGATACGAAGCCTGGTGGCTGAACCATGAAGATGTCTTTGTCAATCTCGCCGTACAAGAACACATTCTTTACGTCGAGCTGCCGAATCTCCCAACCCCAAAACGCCGCCAAGGCAATTACAAACCGCACTGAAGTCATTTTTGCCACCGTATTGAATGTCTCTTCATAGTCTTCACTGTATTGCTGCGAGAATCCCCGAGCCACAAGGCGAGCCTTGTATCGCTCGATACTGCCGCCAGCCTTCTTCTTGTGCTTATAGACCCACTTGCATATCACAGGAGTGATGGCTTTGGGCTTGGACACCAGAGACCAAGTCTCATTCTTCTCAAGAGCTGTCATCTCTTCTTCCATAGTTGAATCCCACTGCTTCACGCCTTTGGACTTCTCAAAGCTCACTGGTTCCCGCTCATCCAAGGGACCAACAAAGAAACATGAGACAAAGCTCACCATGTTTCCTCCTGTATAGCGATCAGGCGATATAATCGTTCGCTTCGATCTCCTCAACTCCTTCCCCTGACTCGCAACATCCTCAACTGCTTCTTCCCTAGCTCCCCTTCCAGACGTACTAGGAGCATCACTCCCCCTGCTTCCTGATCTAGAAGCCTCCGTCATGACATGGATGGACCACCTAGTGAGAAGGGCAGCTCCACCTGAAGATTTTCCACAGCTCTCTCTTGCTCCTCCACCCTGCTTTCTGGTAATTCAACACCAGAACTCCCCTTGTACGACGTCACCTCATCGAACACAATGTTGTGAGATACAACAAATCTCCGCGTCTTCGGGTCCATGCACTTCCAGCCCTTCCTCCGATCATCATATCCCACGAAGACCAGCCTCCTTGCTTTCGCATCTAGCTTTGTCCGAAGCGCATCTGGAACGTGCACATAGCAGGTGGAACCAAACACCCGAAGGTGTGCCACACTTGGCTTTTCCTTGCACATCATCTCATGTGGGGTCAACATGTTGATGGGACTGAGATGCATCCTGTTGATGATGTAGGCAGCACAAGACATTACCTCTGCCGAGAAGGACCTTGGGATACTCTTGGCATGCAGCCAACACTTGCAGGTCTCCGTCAGATGACAGATCTTCCGCTCTACAACTCCGTTTTGTTGTGGAGTATGCGCACAAGAAAGCTCTCTCCGTATGCCCACCTTCCTACAAAAACTAGAGAACTCACCAGTGGTGAACTCCCCCCCGTTGTCAGTTCTCAGCTTCTTCACCCGCAGGCCTAGCTGACCCTACAAAAGCTCCTTGAACTCCACGAACTTGGCAAACGCCTCCACCTTTTCTTTCAGGAAATAAACCCAGACATATCTGGTGTAATCATCGATCAACACCAGCATATACCTGCTACCTCTGAGTCTTGGGGTAGCAGTCGGTTCCATCAAATCACCGTGGATACACTCCAACGGCACACTACTCCTTGTCTGCAACTTATCGAACGGCAGTCGATGAGACTTGCCGAACTGACATCCCGCGCAAACATGATCGTCGCCGTTGGAAGATAGACTAGGCAGGCCCTTGACCAGACTTTTCACCGCCATAGCCTTCAGCTTGTCCATCCCTACATGCCCCAACCTCTCGTGCCATATCACAGCACTATCATTCGTCCTCATCTTGTCGACATACGAACTTATCGATAAAACGAACAATTCTTTTTCCCTCCTCCCGACGTGAACGACCTCGGCCTTCACCGCCTCAGAACGGGATACCCAGCGTCAACAACGTTGGTCACAGAGAAGAGATTTTTCCTCATTCCGGGCACACGATAGACACTCTTCAACATTAGTGGCCCCCTATAACTGCCCAAGGAAACAATTCCAACCTTCTCAACACTATGCATGGTATTATCAGTAGTTATGATGGCATCGTTACCTGAATAAGGCTGCGCTGAAGTAAGCTTCGACTCGTCCCCGGTGAGGTGATGACCACACCCCGAGTCCACGATCCAGTCCTCCTGATAGTTGATAGGTTCCGCAGCTCCAACAGAAGCCGAGAAGGCTCCTCCCCATCCTTCATCATTCTATCTGGCCTCAGCTTCCTCCTTCCCTACATCAGCATGTCCCGGCTGAAGATTTACCTGGCAATCCTTCCTGATGTGACCAAGCTTCCCGCACCTGAAGCACTTGGGTCCTTCTCCCTTCTTCTTCCCTTCATCCTTAGGAGCATAACCCCTCTCCTGCTGTCCAGAAGTTGAAGGCCCATATCCTCCAGAGGTCTTCTTCTTCTTATCCCATTTCTTCTTCTTCCCTGTGAAGAGAACCTCGCCATCTTCCCCAGACACTGACACCCCCGCCATCTGCCTTACCAGGCTCTCCTGCGACACAAGCAGATTCTCCAGCTCCAGCAGAGACAGCTGATTTGCCCAACCCTGCACCGACATCTCAAAGGCAACATACTCCTTCTGTAAGCCACGGATGATGTGCCTCTTCAGCTTCGCCTCTGAAATTGGCTCATCAGGATCCAGTGCTGAAATCTCAGCGCACAGGTTCTTCATCTTCAAGAAGAACGTAGAGATAGAAAGATCACCTTGAGCCGACTTAGCCAGCTCATTTTCCAGAAACTGTAGCCTCGCTACATTCTTCCTGTTAAACAGCCCATCCAGGGCTCTCCAGATCTCCGCAGCTGATCTACACCCCAAGATGTGATCGAACAGGTCAGGTGATATTACTCTTTTTAGAGTGAACTCTGCTTTGGCATTAATCCGCCTCCAGTTCCTCACCTCATGACCATTGTCCCCAACTGGGACGATCTCCTCTGTACTATCTCCTCCGACCACCTCCCAGAGGTCCTCACCCATAAGATAACTCTGCATACACGACTTCCACTTCTTAAAGTTAGTCGAGTTGAGCATCTCAATTCCAAGACCTCTTGCTTCCATGGCTCTACCACTGGTTCCTTCTTCACAAAGGCGATGGAAACTATGAGTTATTAACTTCTCTCTCCACTCTAACCTGGCTTTGATACCATGTGAAATTTTCCGTAGATCTAGGAGTGAGCTGGAATAGAATAACTCAAAGTTATAGACAACAACCAGAAGCACATGAAAAACTCAATCTTTATTGATACTTGCAGAAATCTTCATTACAGAGCGAGGTATACATGGCGAGACATGATTTCACCAGTACACAAAAAACAGGAGAAAATACAAGCTGAGAAAGATAACTAGCGGTCTGAGGATTGAGACCGCCTGACCGCCCGACTTGCCAGTTCGCTCAACTAGAAACTGAGACCGCCCAAACTGCCTACCTGCTACTTGAACAACACCAGCAACCCATGAACTCCGCGACCTTCCGAACTCCACTGATCCTCCCGAACACCAGCAACCCGCACTGCAATCCGCGAGACCGCCCGAACACCTTAGAAGAAGAGGTGACCGCTGCTGCCCGCACAATCCGCAGAAGCTACACATGGAAAGTTCAATCAGCAAACCGCCCGGTCACAAAAACGAGACCGCGAGCTCTAAGCGTGAGTTCAGCTTACACTTGGTGCGATTTATTTTGCTGCTACAGTGGCTCTTATTTATAGGCGTAAGACCTGATACAGTCACCACACTATGAGATAGGGTCACCACCCTTGATCGCGCGACCAGACCGGTCAACCCGCGCGATCAGCAAAAGATCATTCTGCTTATTGAGCTCCCCAGCTTCAACAAAGACAAGGAGATCGCCACTCCTCCAAGAAGCCGCGCGATCATGACACCTTGCCCGGTCATGACGCTCACCACCTATGTTCGCCTAAACATGACCTCCACTAGAGATCGCAAACACCACCAAGCCGACTAGGGCAACAGCCCGCCAAGTTGACTAAACACCAATGATCGCATATACCAGCAGATCGTCGAAGGACCAGCTATGCGAACACAAACCGGAGACCGCGCACCACCAAAAACCCGAACAGCCACCAGACCGGACTGCTCGTTCCAGAACACCACGCCACGCGGTCTCACAAACTAGGCCGCGCGGCCTCACCTCGGCACCTTGGACACAGAACGACGGTCAGACTGAAAAGACCTGTGGCTAGACCGAAGAGATCAGACCGCTGATGGAGACCACAAGACTGCGCGGTTTGCCAGACCACGCGACCTCCTCCCCAGACCGCCAACTTCCACAAACTTCCACTTCAACATTTTCAACAATATTGCACTTTGCATCCGTTATTATCTCTAATCCATCCGGGAACCGAACCCTCCTGAGTATGCCCTTGAAGTGCTGGACTTGGTCCAGATCGTCCATAAATTCTCCTGAGACGAATGAGTGTGAGGAACCCGTATCGAATAAGATGTATGCGGGCTTGCCGCATACGAGTACTATGCAAGGGTGATTTTTGTTTGTTTTGGTTCAATACTAAGGTAAAACTAAGGTTTTCTAAGTGCTAAAGAACAAAAACCCAAACGACATTAAAAGTACCTGTAATGACCCTTGCGGGGTCCCGGGGCTGAGCTAGATCCAGAGCGTACATTTGGTCCCTATTCTGCCTCTGATCTCCGCCATGAAATCCACGAACTCATCCACGTCCCCGACCCCCGAAATGCTGGGTCTATGGGGCAGCCTGTAGTGCTGGTGGTGCATTCCTCTGAGGGTAGTTCCTCCGGATGTGGCCGGTCTGGCGGTAGTGGTAGCACTCCGGAGGTGGCCCACCTCCTCCAATCCTCAATATCTCCCGCATCTGTAGAGGCTGAGGAGCCAACATGTCCAGCTCCCTCTGCTCTTGGCGGGGTCGGGCCTCCGTCCTTCCTTCCCCAGCATCTCGACCTCTCGGCTGGTCCCTTCTACCTCCCTGTCCCTGGTCTTCCATTGGTCTCTTCCTTCCATGAATAGTTTGCTGGTCCACCTCCAACTTCTTGGCCATCTCCAGGATCTTAGTCATACTATCGTCGGATACAAAGAGGAGGGCCTGCCTCAGCTCATCATGAAGGCCCTTGTAGAACCACTTTGCTTATCTTGTGTCATCCAGCTGATACGAAACTGTAAACCGGGATAGAAGGGTAAACTCCCGGTGATACTCTAGAACTGTCCTGCTCCCCTGCCTCAACTGCATAAATCTGTCCTCCAGCTCGACTCTCGCAGACTGCGGCACAAAATGCTCCAGCAGTTCTGCCTTGAACTCATCCCAAGAAACATCCGCAGCCTCCAGTCCTGCATATGCTGTGTCTATTAACCTCTTCCACCATCTCTTTGCATGGGACTCCAAGCATGAGACCACCAGTGGCACCTCCATATCTGCCGGGCACTGGATCCTTGTCAGCATATCCTCCATGATGTCCACCCACTCCTCAGTCCTCATAATTGCCTCCGTCCTGAGGAATGATGGGGGGAGAGACCTCGGAAGACGCTCAGCCAGTTGGCCCCAGGGTGTTGCTGAGGAGTCGGTGCCTGTTGTGCCCTAAATGTCTCCAGTATGGCTGTCAGTGTCTGTCCCATTTCTGTCTGCTGGAATGGAGTAGGAGCCAGTGGCGGTGGAGCGGCGTTTGGAGTCGGTGGAACTCTATGCCACGGTGTAGGGTTCATCGCGGGCTACACAAGAAAATTACACTCGTAAGGGGCTTAGCTAAAGAATATTCAGTTCGAACTGGACTTTTCATGTGATTTCCCTTATGGGCACACCATTGCTTCTGTTGCTAGTTTGTCCTCAAACTAAGCTCGTGCGGGGTGGCCCAGGGTTGGTGGACTTCTTTTCTTTTCTTCGGATCGAGGTTTCCTCTGATACCACTTCGTAAGACCCCATTTTTTTTGGAAACCCGGGTCTTATGCCCAGAACCGCCGCTTTGCGGTGACACCCTCACTCGGGAAGGTCGCCATTACAAAATGTCGATCCTGCCGGCCTTATCGATCACAAAGAAGTAAAGCTTAAGCAAACTTATATAAGCCAAGTCCGTATCATATAAAAGTAAAATCATCATAAAGAGATGTCCACATCACATGTCTGAATAGAAAGGTACGATAAAAATAAAGGGCTCTTGCCCTGTACATCAATTTCTCACTACATTTTCTCTCACGGAAGCATAAAATACTAAAGCAAAATGATGTTCACGGATCCTGCCAATGGTGCTCCCGTGCTAGACTGCCCCGTCTCCAACTGCACCGGCCTCTGGTGCTGCAACATCTCCTAGGTCCCCTAAAATGAAAAGGTCTACCGACCGTTAGTCAAAGGACTAAGCCAATCCCCCACCCCTCCCTCAGTGACTCCTAGGCACCGAGTGGGAGGAATGAAGCAGAGGACAATCAAGGGGTGTAAACAATAGCAGATGACGGGGATATAATCTACAGGGAATGTCTACCACTACGCAATATATATCATAACTGAAGCAGCTGTAAGTAAGGTAGAGTAAGAACAAGTAAAGTAAACAAGTAGAATAACTATATAAAGGTAAGTAAATAAAAGTAACCGTTGATTTATAGGAATGCCCACACAAACCTATAGACCAAGGGGTCGTTTAGCAAGGCCTATCAAATAAGAAGTCTCATAACCAACTTATACGATGGGGGTAGGAGTTGAAATGCAATGTTTATGCTATGACATGCAAGGTATGCATTTAAATGTTATGTTCACACAAGTGCAACTCACACACTACGACTCTATGGGCACAGACCTTTAGTTCCCCCTTTTTGGAGCTAGCAAAACTCCCAGGATACTCCCATAGTGGCAACCGGAAGCGGTGGGTTGGGCCTCACCCACCTTTAGGTTGGTATTTGCACTACCGAACCTAGACCTATCATACGCCTCAACGCTATGAACACAACAGCGGAGCTCCTGCGTACTCTTACTGGCTAGTCCACCAGACTTTTCTTGGTAAAGTGTTAACCACTCTTACCGAGCCAAAGTATCGACATTGGTGCAACGGCCGTCAACACTAATGACCCACCACCTTATCGACATACAAAATGTCCTACTATATCCTGAGCCACAAGACTCCCAGGACTAATCTGCCCGTTATCATAACCTTCCGAGCTAACGGCTCACCGGAACAACCCGTCCGTACCAACAAGCACTACTAAGCCACAAGCTCACTAGACTAATTAGTCTGTTGTTACAACTACCGAGCCTACCGCTCGTAAATCCAAACAAACTAACCACCTGTGGTCACGGGGTGTGGGTGTGTGTCTTATTAAGTTAATCTTACACCGCCATTTATTCCTACACTTTATGGTTAGTCTTAGACTTCCAGAGGGTTACCCGGTAAGGGGCTCGCTACGGTACTAGGAGCTCTAATGGGATGACACCCCAAGGCTCCCTTTCTCAAGGCATTTAATGTTATAGATATCTACCCATATGCATGACCCTCTTACCATTTCACTGGTGTTAACCCTAGGTGGTTTATGACACGCTAGGGGAAGGATGATCTTTCATCAATCCCAAGCACGACCTTACCCTTAACTCACCAAGCACTCCAGTCACATAAGCTCCTTTTGGTGGCCTCAACCTCTTCAAGCTGACCACATACACCAACTAAAACCCAATTCCTCTTAGTAGGTCCCTAGTTACCCAAGTTTTACCATTTTACTATACGCAGACCAAACGAACTATATGAACCTCATAAGTAGAAGTACTCCAAATATTCACCCACATGACACAAGATTATTACTGGAGGACTATCATGGCATTATAAGACTAAATTCAGAGATTCATATTTTTCCTTAATATTCTAGCATTTATTTTAATTTCTCCAACATTTGCCAAGTATGAATATGAACATGAAGTGTAAGGTAATCTTATGATATGGCTCCCATAAAATTATGATAAATCTATCATGCTAAAATAACAGTAAGTACAGAATGTCACAGTTTTACAATCAGGAATTGTCCTCTAATTATAATATTTAACATCTACCCCAATTTGGAGGTTAATGAAGGAACCATTAAAAATACTTATTCAAAAATTATGAGAAAATTACTAGACCTTTATGTTAGTCAGAAAAGTCTACTGGTCAAATTTCAGAATTTATAAAGGCAAATTAGTCACATAAATGAATATTCCAAAGAAACCCTTTCTAGGGAAAATTGTGAAGGAATCTACTTTTAAATAATTCAAAAAATAATGAAAGAAATACTAGATTTCCAATATGATCATAAAGGCTTGCTGACTAAGTTTCAGAATTTATGGAAATCATTTTCTTACCTAAAGAAATATTCCAAATAAATCCTAATATGAACATGTTGTGAAGTAGTCTACTGATAACAATCTCCAAAAAATATATAAAAATTTCCAGAGCTTTCTAGTGCCCTGAAATGTCCTAGCACCAAGTTGCAAATTTTTCCAGAGAGTATTGGAGCCTCAATTATTTTTCTTAAGACTAAGCCAAAATAAGGGCCTTGTGAATGAAGTACTGGTTAAATTATTTAGTTAATTACACAAAAATTACCAGAGGTCCATCATATGATTATAAAGGCACTACCAAATTTTCATCACCATCCAAGACCATTTGATTACGTAAATCACTTTAATAATGAAAAGTCCTAAAGGGAGCATAACCCAATTTAGGGGGAATAAGGGTTCCTAAATTCCTTTTAAAATTTCTTAGGGGATTATTACACACTTTGAACTTGTACACCAAATTTCATGGTCATTTAATAACATTTGACCACATGTCCTTCACAAAACTCAAAGTGCCACCCTAAGGGCAAAGCTAGGGTTTTGGGGCAAATCCACCCCAACTCACTTATGGAGGTGTTTTAGGTGATCCTAAACTAGTGGCCAAGGTTTCAACTCATGTTGATGAGTTTTGACCGCAATACCCCAAGATAAACACCATACCCTAATTTTGACCTAGTTTGACCCAACTTGGGTTAACCAATTACCCAACTAAATCAGTCCCAATTGGGCTGACATTTTTACCAAGGTCATATAATAACCCTAAGGAGAAACCACCAAAATTTGGAGGGGATTAGGGGTCATTAGGCCTATTAATTAATTAACATTTGAATTATGAAATTATTACAAAAACCATAGAACAATGTTCTCCTAAAATTCCCATCTTTTGATACGATAAGGGAGTTAATATAAGTAGCCTAGGTTTAAATTTTCAAGTCAATCCCATTACCCAATCCAAATATATTCAAGGAATGATGGTTGCCCTACCCTAGATACCAGTCCTACCAAAAAGGCTCTACAGGGGGCTACATTGCCCTTTTGACCTGAACAAATTTTCATTTAATCTACACACCAAGGGCTACAAAGTTTGTGTTGGGCACTTTTACATTTGAGGGCAGCATGTATTTTTAATAATTAAAACAAAATGCTGCAAGAATTATGACAAAAATGAAATAATCATATAGCATAATTATTTAAATCTGCGGATAGCAGATCGCGGCAGATCAGATGGCTCACCATCATCGTCCCCAAGTACTGGACGGAGCGCGACAGCCCATCCTGGGCTCACTTCCTCCTCTCTTTCCCGGCCACCTGAGCGCCGCCCAGGCCGACCAATGCCACCACCACCTACGTGGAGGTGGTGGCCGGCGATTAAAGGTGGTTGGCTGGCCGGAGGGGGCCGGATTGAGGGGATTTTGCGGGGTAAAGAGGGCTTGAAACGAGCCCTCTCGGAAGCGCGATCCGAGCCCAATTGAGCTTGGATCAAGCCCCAAATCACCAGAGGATCTAGCACAAGATAGAGGAAGCGGATCGGACCTGTGTGGGGGCTTGGTGGCACGTATTCCGGCGAGTCGCCATGGCCGGTGGTGAAACTTTTGGTGCCATGCCGATCTAGGCATCCTCTCCATGATTCTCACTGGAAGGTTGGGGGTTTTCTTCCTCTCTGATCACTGAAGGTATTGGGGGTTTCAATTCGAGCTTGTGGTGGCTTTATTCCTGAAAGCCATTAATGGCCATTACTAGAATTTCAGTTACACTTGGGGGGGATGAATTGGCAATCAATTAGGCCGGGAAGAAGCTGAAAACTTCTCCTCTCCCCATGGGGAGATGAATGGTGCCATCAATTGCTCAGATTGGGGGTTTCTTCTTCCTCCCCAATAACTCCCCTCTCTTTCTCTCCCTTCCAAATTAGGCTCTCTCTCTCCTGCCGTCTCTCTTCAAATTGAATGGCCAACTCAGCAGAATTCGATCCCCATTAGGTGGTGGACCACATCAATTGGGTCTAGCTAGAGTGGGTTGGGTTCAATTTGGGTAAAGTAGGTCATTTTGACCTAATTCTAGGATAAGGTTGACTTTGGTCAAATTGACCACTTGGGTTGAGCACAATGGGTGGGTAGTGATCCATTGAACTCACTTATGGGTTAGGAAGGTTTAGGTGGAGTCAATTTGGTAAGGTGAGGGTGAATTGCCCCTTAATAGGGTACTTTTGACCAAATTAGGGCTAGAGTTGACTTTGGTAAAATTGGCCCAATTGGAGGTCCCATGGTGGGTTTTTTTGGTCCATTAGGTCCCTAGTGTCCCTATAAGGGTAGGGGAAGGGTCAATTTGGCATGGTGGGGGTCTATTGTCCCTAATTGAGTTAGTTTGACAAATTTAGGGTTAGGGTTGACTTTGGTCAAATTGGCCTCTTTGGTTGACCCCAACGGGTCCCTGGTGCTCCAAGGAGACCCCTAATCGGTTAGGGATACTATAGTGGGGTCAAGGTTCAAGGTGAGGCCCTAAAGTCCAACTCTAGTCTAGGTATTTGAAAACTGCTATTTGCAGACCACTTGGGTTTTCTTCCTCTCACCCAAGCTCACATGGCCTTAAGCTCTTCCTATGGTTTTGTCATGACCTAGTCATGACAAAACCAACTTGGGGGTCTAGCTATTTGGGAGATGTTACAACCACGGGGTGTGGGCGTGTGTATTATTAAGTTAATCTTGCACAACAACTTACTCTTACAATTTAGGGTTAATCTTGGATTTCCCGAGGTCAACCCTGTGAGGGGCTCGCAGCGGTACTAGGAGCTATGATGGGATGATAGCCCAAAGCTCCCATTCTCAAGACACTTAGTGTTATTGGTATTTACCCATAATAATACCCCTCTTAACATTTCACTTCAATTATCCCCCCAACTGTTTTCTAACTCCCCAAGGGGAAAGACTATCTTTCGTCGATCCCGAGCACAACCTTGCCCCTTAGCTTATCGGGCACACTCAACACATAGACTCCTAATGGTGACCTCACATCTTCTCAGCCAGACTAGGTACACCATCTACCTTCTATTCCCACATAATGACCCACAAATTACTCAAGTTTTACAGTTTTACTATACGTAGACCAAATGAGCTATATGAGTTGCATGAGAGGAGGTACTCCAAATATTCATCCATATGACTCAAAATTATTACTGGGATTCTATCATGATGTTATAAGACTAAATCCAGAGGTTCATATCTTTCCTTAGTTAGTTGGCATTTATTATAATTTCTCCAACATTAGCCAAGTATGAAATTGAACATGAAGTGTAAGATCTTCTTATGAATTGGCCTCCAAAAAATTATGGAAAATCTATGATATTCAAATAACAGTAAATATTGAATGTCAAAAAGTTATAGTAAGGTATTGACCTCTAATTATATTATTGAATAATTATCCAAAATTAGAAATTAAAGAAGGAACCACCAAAAATCTTGTCCAAAAATTATGGAAAAATTACCAAACCTCTATAATGATTAGAAAAAGTTTACTGACAAAGTTTCATAATTTATAAAAACCATCAAATCACATAAATAAATATTTCAAGTAAATCCAAACTAGGGAACATTGAGAAGTAACCTACTGATAAATGATTCCAAAAATTATACAAAAATTCACAGAGATTTCTAATGCCCTAAAATGTCCTATCCCCAAGTTTCACAATTTTCCAGAGAATATTTGGCACTCATTTATTTATCATAATCTTAAGGCAAAATAGTTGACTTGTGAATGAATTACTAATTAAATCAATTCAAAAATTACAAAAAAAGTACCAGAGGTTTATATCATAATTATATGAGCACCACCAAACTTTCATCAAAATCCAGGATAAATTATGCATGTAAATTCCTATTATAAGAAAGTGCCCTAATTGGTTATAACCAAATTCAGAGGGGTAAAGTGTTCCTAAAATTCTCATAATATTACCTAGGGTATATTTACACCCTATGAACTTCTCTACCAAGTTCCATGACCATCCAAAGACATCTGGCCCTATGTCCTTCATAAGGCCCAAATTGCAACCCTAGGGTTTGAACTAGGGTCTTAGGGCATATTCACCCCAAATAACCCCAAATCACTCATGGGGGTGTTTTATGTGATCCTAGCACAGTGGTCAAAGTTTCACACCATTTTGATGTGATTTGACCACATAACCCCAACAAGTGACTTTTGACCTAATTTGACCTAGTTTGACCAAACTTGGGTAAACTAATTACCCAACCAATTCAAACCCAAATGGGATGAAATTTTTATCAGGGTGATATCATGCCCCTAAGGACCACCCACCAAAATTTGGAGCGGTTTGGATTTCATTAGACTATACAATTATTTTATATATGAATTATTGAATTTTTACAAAAATCTTAGAAAACGTTTATCCAAAAATTACCATTTTTGGATATGAATAGGGGGTGGGTAAAAGTAGACTATTCTCAAAATTTCAGGCCATTTGGATGGCTAGTTTAGGGTGGGCACTCAGATCATGGTCTTGTCAAACCTTTAGACATGTTGCACCATTTTGGGTGCTGAGGTCAGCCTATTAGCCCAAACTTGATGGAACAAATTTTAAATTAAAGTAGACATCACGGCCTACAACTTTCCTGTTGAACACATTACCATCAAAAGGGACTATGTATTTTCTATAATTAAAACAAGGTAGTGCATAATATGTGACAAAATAATATAAAACATTTCAATTATTATATTAGATCTTGCACAGATCATGAAGCAAGATGAGCGACCACAAATCATCTTCTTACTCCAGCCGACGGCTGGGATACCCGGTCCTGGGCCACCTTCAACCTCGTTTCCCCGGCCACCTTCAACTTGGGGGAAACCTCCACTTTCTCTCTCATAATCATCATTTACAGAAATTGAGTGACATCTCCTGGTAATTATCAACCTCCTAAGCTAATGGGCTACTCCAATTAGGCTTAGCCCAAGTGGATTGGGCTTGGTTTGGGCAAGGTAGGGAATTTTGACCCAAATTAGGGTGGAGTTGACTTTGGTCAAAATGACCATTTGGGTTGATCCCAATGGGTCGCTAGTCACCCATTGGCCTCCATTAAGGGTTAGGAAGGTCTAGGTAGGGTCAATTTGGGAAGGTGAGGGTCAATTGACCCTTAATAGGCCACTTTTGACCAAACTAGGGCTAGGGTTGACTTATGTCAAATTGGCCAAATTAGAGGCCCCATGATGGGGCTTTTTGGTCCATTGGGTCCCTAATATCCTTATAAGGGTAGGGACAAGGTAAATTTGGCATGATGGAGGACAATTGGCCCTAATTAGGCTACTTTGACCAATTTAGGGTTTGGGTTGACTTTGGTCAAATTGGCCACTATGGTTGACCCCAATGGGCCCTTGGTGCTCCAAAGGACCCCTACTAGGCTAGGGATGCTATTGTGGAGTCAAAGGGTCAAGGTAAGGCCCCTAAGTCCAACTCTAGGCTTGGTATCTGAAAATTGCTATTTGCAGACCACTAAGGATTTCCTCCTTACCTAAGCTCACATGCTCTTAAGTGCTTCCTATGGTTTTGTCATGACTTAGTCATGACAAAACCAACATAGGGGTCTAGTTGTTTGGGGGATGTTACAAATTCCAATACATAAAAATAAAAATTTCATCCCCGAAATTCAGGTTAGGCCTGCGGGGTTCCTACCGCAAGTGATTAAATGTAACATCCCAAGAATTGAAATTATACCTGTCGTGAAGAGCTCCGGAAACTTTTGCTGCATCAAGTCCAGTGGCTCCCAGGTGTAACAACCCTAAAAATTTCTTTGACATTAAATATATATATTCATAATATCCTCTTGCGGTCTAGCCGGAACCCAACTTCTCCCCCTTTATTTTTCCCAGCCGAGCCCCCCCCCCCCCCCCCCCTCTCGATATACCTCCTTACAGATGGCTAGGGCTCGCAATCCGCGCGTCTTCCGCTCTCGATCCTGCAGGCCGACGCCACTCCCATCTCCTGCTCTCGATCCTGTAGGCCGACGCTGCTCTCTGTCTCGATTCTGCTCCTTCTCCCGGATCCACCCCCTACCGACGTCGACGCCTCTCCTTTCCCTCCCCTAGTCGACGACAACAGCAAAGCGCCACTCCCCTCCTCTTCTCACTTCCAAGGCTGGCATCAACCTCTTCAAGGGTTGTCCGATGGTTTCTTCTTCCTGCAACCCTCCTTCCTCAAGGCCGGCAGCATCTCCTAGGGTCGGCAGCCTTGTCTCCTCCCTCTAGCAGCAACTTTCTACCTACAGCAGCCCTCTTCCTCTCCGATTGGGCTGGTGTTTGCAAGATGTCTCCTCATTGGGCTCGATTTTGGCCTCCTTGGGTAAGGAATTCCTCTTGTTCCCGCCTATTCAGATTTTTCTATGATTTATTTATTAGGTTTTGTCTCCAAATCTTGTACAACTTATATTTCATATTTGTGCCCCTCTTGCGATCGTCAAACAGTGGATTATTTGTGATTTCCGGTGCCGCTCCTCATTTCCATTGGTGGCACCTCACAAATCCCCTCACCGAATTAAGGTTTCACCTAGCCAAGCGCCGCCAAGTCTCCGCCTCTGGGTGGTGATCTCTTCTCCCCTCACTTTTGAGGGAGGTTTGAAATAGGATTTCTGTTCTTTCTTGCGTTGCTTAGCTGTCGCTGTCATTCAGCCTCATTTAAGGCAAGTAGAGATCATCCTCTATTGCAAACATTGAACTTAATTGTCTTGTCTGTTCTTGTGTTTATACTAATTCACCCTTGAATGCTTGTTTCGTCAACTGAATTTAGACATTGAATCCCTAAACAGACATGTTTTTACTTTGAGGTTCACGCGATTGAAATACATGAGTTGTGAACGTGAATGATGGTTACTCGAATATTCACTTAGATGAATTATGTCTTATTTGTTGGAAGAAAAGTTAGCGAACGAAAGTGGTTTTAATTGGATTTTCATTTAAATGAATTGTATCTCATTTGATGGATAAATGTAAGACTAGTAGATCTTTTCGAGCAGGAACATTAATTATTATAATAATAAATGTTAAGATTCCTGATAGCAACTAGGTGAATTGTGCTTGATATAAAATTTTTGACTCGTGCACATGTTTACTTAGAAGATATTCATGTCCATGAATACCGTAATCTAAGGAAATACTTGATATCCTGGAAAATGATGTATAATAATCTTATTACTCGTGAATACTTGAATCCGCAAGTTTCTAAACTCTCTATCGAGTTCTTTGAGTCATCGAATCGTGTTTCTTATGCCTGTCTAGTTCTAAGACTCGAGTAAATAATTTTCTATAACTTGATTCCTCCCGTTTCACGTTTGTAAAATCTACTCTTGTATATCTGAATTAGTATCTTGATTACATGTCTTGATATGCTAGAATCCATGAAATCATGCGCTAAGTCATTAATAACGTAAGTTAACATTGAAAGGTAAGGTTTAATTGATGAAACTCCTTGACTTGGGTTCCCTCTTGAATCCCTAATGGGAACAAAGGACCGGTCATAGCGAGCATAAATTTCTGAATCTCCTGAATCCGTACTTGAATCTGTCTGAATCATGAATCCTGCGCGTCAAATAAAAACACCTACACTTTCACTTGTTACAACTTATGTTATTACATGAATCACTTAGGTGCTGCGTGTCATAAGCAAATCTTGGAAGTCAGGGTTTAGATGGTGCATCGTCTTGATTGCATGGTCACGATAAGCAAGAAATACTCTTATTCTAGTAAGCCTTACACTTGGACTTGAGTGTGAACCATGCGCACCCACTATAAACACCTACGCATTTCATCGATTACAGCTTATGTCGTTGCAAATTAATGTTTAGGCTATACTTCGGAGTAATCTAATAATTCTAGATTTTTTTTCTGCTTGTCTCACCTGGTTGCCTGTCTTGTCAGCTCTGCTTCATGAAAAGCGATACACAAATATGTTGTTTCTCCTGCTCGTATTTTTATTTAGCTTTACTCCTGCTTATTTCAATGTTCTGAGGCTTTTCCTTCTTGTTTTGGAATTTGCCTTAGCGTTCGTGCCTGCGCCGCTTGCTTCCTGAGCCGATCTGCGTCAAGCTTCAGGTTTTATGTTTATGTTTCATTTCTTTTACTGTCAAATATTTCTGTTATGTAGTAATTACAATCAGACATTTTCTCTTGTTTCATGGACAACTGCTAAGCTAAATATTATGTGTACTAGAATTTGACATGTTTTACATGTTCATTCATCTGAGATGATCACTGCATAAAAATCTGTTCCAAAAACTTGTATCATGAGCTTTTTGAAAAATGCATGTGCACATGTTTCAACTATCATATTTTAAAGCTTCCGCAATAAATCAACCTATTTTTACTTAAAAGTAACTATTTTAAAACTATTTGTAGTATTTCTGCTTCCGCCTTAGCAGGCATGGATTTCTTTTCGCCCATGCATGTGGCATCACGGCCCGCCCCGAAGCGCACTCTTACTCTTGTCGAGACGGGTCGTGACAGTTGGTATCAGAGCTAGGTTTGTTTCTAAAGACAAAGTATTTTACAATTATCAAATATTTGAATCTTATTTTAGAAATATTTATGCATCATTTCTTCACGCACCTTATCATTATGTGTTGTTCATGGCTGAAACACGCACACACTCACTCATAAGCATGAGTAGTATGCACACGAATGTTAAGGGAGCATGGGCAAACTTAATATTTTTGTGCATATGAATTTCCACTAAGGATATTCACCGCTTGCGAATATTAAATTGTATGGTCGGTTTAATATTTTCAAGTGCGTTGACATTAGAATCATAATATGCATGACATGTTAAGTGATATGGGCGCTTAACATGGCATGTGTATCCACTAATTGCATTCATATCATAAATCATTGCACAAGTGTGAAGCCAAGAACAACAATAATGATTGCACATGCATGATTTTTCTATTTGCTTGACATCGCACATGATTTCAATTTTGCACTTGCATGATCATTAACTAGAGTTGTCCAATGAAAATGCTGTAATTATTACATAATTAATGTACCTGACTGTAGGAAATGTTTTAGAATCTCTAGTTTCAAATCTCCGGAATTAGTAATCAGTGCTTCCTGTTCTGCTTGTCTATCGATCTCATCTGATTCTCCAGTATCCCCTTCTAGATAGCTCTTAAGCGTCAACATCGCAAGTAAGTTACCCCTTCGTGCAAAGATTGTTCACTCTCAAATTTTTGAGTCTTATCCCTCAATTCCGAGCTGAGTGAAGCAATTCCTATGTTCCATGAATCCAATCCTTCATATCTGGCCATACCCGCTAAGATCGTAGAGTATCAAGTATGCAAGCTTCGAAAGAAAAATCATCCTTATGATAACTGTGTTTTGAATGCATGAAAAGTCTGAATAATTCTTTCGAGAACTTGAATATGTTATGCGTAGCAAGTATCCGCAAATTTTCTCTTGATCTTGGTAAGTCTCCGCGCTTATTTTCCTTTTTATTTCACCACATTCATAATTAGCTTCCATGTCTTGATCTGCAATCTTGTTTGGATTAAATGGTATCTGAATCATTGCCATGAGAGTTCCCATTCATGGAATCCTCGGAAAGTTTCGGGACGAAACTTCCTAAGTAGGGGAGAATGTAACAACCCTAAAAATTTCTTTGACATTAAATATATATATTCATAATATCCTCTTGTGGTCTAGCCGCAGCCCAACTTCTCCCCCTTTATTTTTCCCAGCCGAGCCCCCCCCCCCCCCCCTCTCTCGATATACCTCCTTACGGATGGCTAGGGCTCGCAATCTGTGCGTCTTCTGCTCTCTATCCTACAGGCCGACGCCGCTCCCATCTCCTGCTCTCGATCTCGTAGGCCGACGCTGCTCCCTGTCTCGATTCCGCTCCTTCTCCCGGATCCGCCACCTGCCGACGTCAACGCCTCTCCTTTCCCTCCCCTGGTCGACGACGGCAGCAAAGCGCCGCTCCCCTCCTCCTCTTCTCACTTCCAAGGCCGGAAGCAACCTCTTCAAGGGTCGTCCGATGGTTTCTTCTTCCTGCAACCCTCCTTCCTCAAGGCCGGCAGTGTCTCCTAGGGTTGGCAGCCTTGTCTTCTCCCTCCAGCAGCAACTTTCTTCCTACGACAGCCCTCTTCCTCTCCGATTGGCCCGGTGTTTGCGAGATGTCTCCTCATTGGGCTCGATTTTGGCCTCTTTGGGTAAGGAATTCCTCTTGTTCCCCCCTATTCAGATTTTTCTATGATTTATTTATTAGGTTTTGTCTCCAAATCTTGTACATCTTGTGTTTCAGATTTGTGCCCCTCTTGCGATCGTCAAACTGTGGATTATTTGTGATTTCCGGTGCCGCTCCTCGTTTCCATTGGTGGCACCTCACAAATCCCCTCTCCGAATTAGGGTTTCACCTAGCAAAGCGCCGCCAAGTCTCCGCCTCTGGGTGGTGATCTCTCCTCCCCTCACTTTTGAGGGAGGTTTGAAATAGGATTTCTATTCTTGCTTGGGTCGCTTAGCTGCCGCCGTCATTCAGCCTCATTTAAGGCAAGTAGAGATCATCCTCTCTTGCAAACATTGAACTTAATTGTCTTATCTGTTCTTGTGTTTATACTAATTCACCCTTGAATGCTTGTTTCGTCAACTGAATTTAGACATTGAATCCCTGAACAGACATGTTTTTAGTTTGAGGTTCACGCGATTGAAATAACACGAGTTGTAAATGTGAATGATGGTTACTCGAATATTCACATAGATGAATTGTGTCTTATCTGTTGGAAGACAAGTTAGCGAATGAAAGTGGTTTTAATTGGATTTTCATTTAAATGAATTGCATCTCATTTGATGGATAAATGTAAGACTAGTAGATCTTTTCGAGCAGGAACGTTAATTGTTATAATAATAAATGTTAAGATTCCTGCTAGCAACTAGGTGAATTGTGCTTGATATAAAATCTTCGACACGTGCACATGTTTACTTAGAAGATATTCATGTCCTTGAATGTCGTAATCTAAGGGAATACTTGATATCCTGGAAAATGATGTATGATAATCTTATTACTCGTGAATACTTGAATCCGCAAGTTTCTAAACTCTCTATCGAGTTTTTTGAGTCATCGAATCGTGTTTCTTATGCCTGTCTAGTTCTAAGACTCGAGTAAATAATTTTCTATAACTTGATTCCTCTCGTTTCACGTTTGTAAAATCTGCTCTTGTATATCTGAATCAGTATCTTGATTACATGTATTGATATGCTAGAATCCATGAAATCCTGCGCTAAGTCATTAATAACGTAAGTTAACATTGAAAGGTAAGGTTTAATTGATGAAACTCCTTGACTTGGGTTCCCTCTTGAATCCCTAATGGGAACAAAGGACCGGTCATAGCGAGCATAAATTTCTGAATCTCCTGAATCCATACTTGAATCTGTCTGAATCATGAATCATACGCGTTAAACAAAAACACCTACACTTTCACTTGTTACAACTTATGTTATTACATGAATCACTTAGGTCCAGCGTGTCATAAGCAAATCTTGGAAGCTAGGGTTTAGATGGTGCATCGTCTTGATTGCATAGTTACGGTAAGCAAGAAATACTCTTATTCTAGTAAGCCTTACACTTGGACTTGAGTGTGAACCATGCACACCCACTATAAACACCTACGCATTTCATCGATTACAACTTATGTTGTTGCAAATAAATGTTTAGGCGATACTTCGGAGTAGTCTAATAATTCTAGATTTTTTTCTGCTTGTCTCACCTGCTTGCCTGTCTTGTTAGCTCTGCATCATGAAAAGCAGTACATAAATATGTTGTTTCTCCTGCTCGTATTTTTATTTAGCTTTACTCCTGCTTATTTCAATGTTCTAAGGCTTTTCCTTCTTGTTTTGGAATTTGCCTTAGTGTTCGTGCCTGCGCCGCCTGCTTCCTGAGCCGATCTGCGGCAAGCTTCAGGTTTTGTGTTTATGTTTCATTTCTTTTACTGTCGGATATTTCTGTTATGTAGTAATTACGATCAGCCATTTTCTCTTGTTTCATGGACAACTGCTAGGCTAAATATTATGTGTACTAGAATTTGACATGTTTTACATGTTCATTCATCTGAGATGATCACTGCATAAAAATCTGTTCCAAAAACTTGTATCATGAGCTTTTTGAAAAATGCATGTGCACCTGTTTCAACTATCATATTTTAAAGCTTCCGCAATAAATCAACCTATTTTTACTATTTTAAAACTATTTGTAGTACTTCTGCTTCCGCCTTAGCAGGCATGGATTCCTTTTCGCCCATGCCTGTGGCATCACGACCCGCCCCGAAGCGCACTCTGACTCTTGTCGAGACGGGTCGTGACACCAGGTGTGCTCCTCTAGTCCATGATTAATGGAACCTTCTTGCGCCGCAGGACTCGCATCTCTTTATCGTCTATCCAGACTGGTTCCAGGTGAACCGATCGATCAGTAGCTACTGGCCCCTCAGTAGTAGATATCTGCTGCTCTAGCCATAGTAGAGCCCTCCTAAGTGAGGAGATGTGGAAGACGCCATGCAATCCCACTAATTCCGGCGGTAACTCCAGCCTGTAAGCCATGGGGCCGATCCGCTCCAGGATCCTATAGGGCCCCATATATCTCGGACTGAGCTTCTTTCGCCCGCATACCCGCGAGACTCCGTGCATCAGACGAATATTCAAGAATACCTGATCCCCACCTGGAACTCTACCATACGATGCTGCGCATTATAATAGTTGGCCTACCTGCTCTGGGCCTCCAGCATCCTATCTCGAATCAGCCATACCTGAGCCTTAGTATCCTCCATGAAATCTAAGCCGAGTGCTTTGGGATCCTCATCCTTGATCCAAGATAATGGGGTCATGCATCTCCATCCGTATAAAGCCTCGTAGGGTGTCATTCCTATGCTAGCATGGTGACTGTTGTTGTATGAGAACTCGACCAACAACAACAGTCTCTCCCATGGTTCCCCGCGGTCCAGGATACAAAGGCGTAGAAGATCCTCCAAGGTCCGGTTGGTACGCTCCATTTGCCCGTTTGTCTGAGGGTGGAATGCAGTGCTAAATGTCAATTGTGTGCCTAGGTAAGCCTGCACCGCTCTCCACTCCCTCGATGTAAATCGTCCATCCCGATCCGACACAATCGTCCTAGGCTCGCAATGGTATCAGACAAACTGCTCCACAAACCTTTGTACCAAATCACCGACTGGAGCGTACTTCCTGACTAGGATGAATCTGGCCACCTTCGTCAGTCTGTCGACGATCACCCATATCGTGTCATCCCCACATGTGACTGGGGAAGGCCATGTATGAAATCCATTGCAATGTCATCGAACTTCCACTCCGGCACCGAGAGTGGTTGCAATAGTCCAGCCGGGTTCTTGCATTCTGCCTTCACGAGCTGGCAAGACTCGCAGTGGGTCATAAAATAAGTGATATCCCTCTTCATGCCCGGCCAGTACATGGTCCTCTTTAAGTCCGCTGTCATCTTGGTGATACCCGAGTGCACTGAATTCCTACTGCAGTGAGCCTCTATCAGGATGTCCTCCCGAATCCGGCCCCCAGCCGGTATATATACTCGGCCTCTAAAATTCAACAGGCCGTCCTTCAACGAATAGACTCTGGCTGAGCCTGCCTCCAAGGATTTGAATATCGGCTCTAGCTTGGCATCCTGCCTCTGCCCATCCCTGATGTTGTCTCGGATGTCATCTGTGGTACTTATTGCCGCCAAGTAGTCCTCATAAAGCTTCAGATCATCCTCGGATACTAAGGAGATCTACATGTCCTCGAACATCCGTACTAGCTCCATGGCCATCAACTGGGGCTTTTCTCCCGACGTGGTAGCTCTCCTGCTCAGTGCGTTGGTGATGCGCAAATCTAGCACACCGCTATAGGAGGTAGCGAGACAGCGGCATGAAACGGCAGTGTACCGATCGTTCAAGTAATATAAAATGTGGGAGTGAATCCCCAAGTATCGAATCTCAAAGGAACACAGTAAGGTGGAGTTAACTATTGAGGAAGGACTTGAGATCTAAGTCCTTTAGGTCGGATGGATGTGAAAGGGGGTGATTTGGTTTGTGGAAAATAAAGTAAAAGAGCTAAATCAACTACTCCTATGCAGGCCTTGAGCGCACTTCTTCACTAGGTGGGATGGAAACTACGTAGGCCTTGAACGCACTACTTCGCAAGGGCGGATGGACGAGTAGGCAAGCGGATGGAGTGGTAATTGCGGAAACAAACTGTGCAGGCCTTGAGCGCATTGCTTCGTGAGGCGAATGGATTACACGGGCCGCTATGTCACGCTTCACTAGGCGGATGGACGAGTAGGCTTGCGGATGCAGTGAGTCGCACCGACGGAGTGAGGGTCGCAAGCACCTCGTCAATAAGCACGCCACTAGCAATTTCTAGTGCGGCACACGAACGTAGTGGATGGAGTGGTGGATGGAGTGGTGGCGCATCTTGGTGAGTACTTTTTGTACTCATCTTTTAGTATAATTTTAATATAGTTTTAATTGGAATTTATATAATTTATATGCATTTTCTTTTTTAATTCATTCCTTTTTATTTCTTCAACTAACTTAAGCTTAGTTTATATTTTCAGGTTTTCTGGGCACTTGAGCAAAAATGTCAAGTACACGCCCAAGGTCACGGGCGTGACAGCCAAAGATGTGTTCCAGGCCTGTTTTTGTCATCCCGGAGTCGTTCCGTGAAGAATTCGCCAAGTACACGCCCCAGGTCACGGGCGTGACCAAGGGCGTGACCCTGGCTGCTGCGTTCGACGAAAATTTAGGATATCGACGAACAGGCGAGAGTTCGATGAATGTTCAAAATTGTCAAGTACACGCGCCAGGTCACGGGCGTGACCAAGGGCGTGACATACAAGTCACGACCGGGACCCCACCACTAGCTGTCAGCACGCCTGCCATGTCAATTAAAGTTACACGCCCCAGATCACGGGCATGACCAGGGGGCGTGACATCCAGTCATGGGCGTGACTCATCTCGCGCCACTTCCTGCTTCTTCCCGCTGAAGATTCCCGCCAGAAGCTAAATTTTAAGATTACACGCCCTAGGTAACGGGCGTGACCTAGGGCGTGACGCGCCTGAATCGCCTGCATTAATGACAGCAGGCATCCATTCCGCACCCAGAAGATCGCACGCCTTACACGCCCTCGGTCACGGGCGTGACCGAGGGCGTGTAACCCAGAATTTCTACCTATTTAAAGCCAGCTTCACCAGGAACTTGAGGTGGAAGTTTGGAGACGAATTTTTAGATTTAGACCTTTCATTTCATGTCTTTATTTTCATGTTTTAGTAGTTCTTATGCTCCTCCTTTATTTCTTGTAATTGTACTTTCAATTCAATAGTTGCAATTTCTTTTCATTTAATAAAATAGCTCTTTTGTTTTCTCATTCTCGTCTTTCTCCTTCATGAATTTTTTTATTTCTTTTGATACCAACTTCAAAGTTCTATTTGATAAAATAATAGAGACTTTCTTGAAGTAAGAGTACTCAACCGCCCCGAGTCTAATACGACCTTGGTTTCTTATAACCTATACTACATTCGATACGGTACACTTGCCATTCTCGTCTGCGGATATAGTTTTGCGCATCAAGTTTTTGGCGTCGTTGCCGGGGACACAGTTGATATTTCGAAAAAAGAAATATTTATTAATTTTATGGTTCTCTTTCTTCTCCCCCTTCTCTTTAAAATTTTAAAAAAAATCTTAAAAAACGTAATCTAAATTCTCGGAAAGGACGCTTTGGGCTTGAATTCCCATCATAGCCTCTAGTACCTTGCGAGCCTTTTACCGGGTTGAC
The DNA here is from genome assembly GCA_033032865.1 of Dactylorhiza incarnata. Classification (NCBI taxonomy): domain Eukaryota; kingdom Viridiplantae; phylum Streptophyta; class Magnoliopsida; order Asparagales; family Orchidaceae; genus Dactylorhiza; species Dactylorhiza incarnata. The sequence goes on from JAWHQI010000035.1 coordinate 12,897,970, forward strand.
CTTGGGAAGTCGGGACTAATTTAACCCACTTTTTGAAAAAAAAATTTATAATGAAAATATTTTTAAAATTCCATTCATTTGAGTAAAGGTTGTTTCCTTTTTTTTTGATTAAATGGAGTCACTTCAATTGGCCGTAAAAGTTGTCGAGCTTCAAAGCCAAGTATATCTTTTGGAAGCGGCACAAAAATGCCAAAATAGTTGTTATTATTGTAATGCGTCTCATCAAAGTGAGGAATGCTATTTACATTCTTATGCTCAAAATAATTATTATGAAAATAATTATCCTCAATATTATGCAAATAATTTTGATAATAATTACGATCATAATTTTTCATCTTTTAATGAAAATAATTTTTCAAACTTTGATGAAAATAATTTTTCTAATTATAATGAGAACAAATTTTTGGCATTTAATAATTATTCTTCTAGCTCCGAAGTTGATTATTCTTGGTGGCAAGCTCACCAGGATAATTCTCGGAGCGACGAAGATAAATCTTTAGACACAAATTTTTGTTTTTCTTCTTATACACCGCAGTTTTCGTTCTCTAATTTGGGGGAAATTCCATAGATTCAAATAGATACCGCCCCCCCAAAATTTAGAGGAAAATAATTTTTCTAATTTTCACGAGAATAATTTTTCGGCTTCTAGTAATTTGTCTTGTAGCCCCGAAGTAGATTATTCTTGGTGGCAAGGTCACCCGGATAACTCTCGGAGCGATGAAGATAAATCGTTCGATCCGAATTTTTGTTCATCTTCTTTTGCGCCGCAATTTTCGTACTCTAATTTTGGGAAATGTCTGCTTTTTCAAATTGATGCTCCACCCCAGAATTTAGATAAGAATTTTCTTTCTTCTAGTGTTTTTTCCTTGTTTTTGGAAAATTTAGTTATGGAGGAACATGATTACTCATGTACTCCCATAGTTTCTTTTCCCAAAGATGAAGAAAAATTCTCTTACCAAGAAATTCTTAATGTTTTGGGCACCCTAGATGAACTAGAAGAAGAACAAGTTTCTTCCCCCACTTCACCCAGATCTTCTTTTCTTTGTCATGAATTTTTGCAAATCTCTTCTATTTTAATTCAACCGGAAATTCATGAAATATTAGTGTCCGAAAATCCTATTCCGCTTGGTAATACACTAGATTTTCCTAATTAAAATTTTATTTTAGAAAAGGAACAACTGGAGCTTAATTTTATATTTTCGCAAGCGCCTCCTCCCTGCGAAAAATTATCTGAATCGTTTATTTGTGATTCTTTATACACTAACAATTTTCAGGTTGAAGATGAGTCGTTGCTACCCCAATTAATTGACAATCCATATGCCGCTCATCTGTATAAATCCAAATCACCTCAGATATGTACAGGTGATTTGGCTTTGCAAATTCAAGATCAAAGACAAACAAAGAATCACATGTTAAGCGGAGGAGTAGCCGTGCGACTGACGCCGGCACATTCACCTCAGCACGAATTAAAGGAGTTGCTTGTTCACCTCTCTTTTAAATTTCCTTTATCCTAACACTAACCGTCTAGCTTAAAGACGGGAAAAAGAAAGCGCTCTTGGGAGGCACCCCTTGCTTATCTTCAATTTTATGTATTTTTTTTAAAGTTTATTTTTCAAGTGTTCTTCATACTTAGTTTTAAACATTGGGGACAATGTTTAATTTTAAGTATGAGGGTGTAGCTTAGCATTCATAGTTTTATTTTTATTTGAAAAAAAATATAAAAATTATAAAAATCTAATTTCTTGGAAAGGGCACTTTGGGCTTGAACTCCCATCACAGCTCCTAGTACCTTGCGAACCCTTCACCGGGTAGCCCTCGGGAAGTCGAAGAAATAATATTATATAAAAATTAATAATAATAAATATGCCTAGGCTTGTTGTTTTTATTGTTCTAGAAATTTAGTTTGAGGTTTGATTAAAAGTATTCTTACATTTTTAATTTAGTTAATTTTTTATTTTATCAGAATTTGTTAAAATTTAAATTTAAAGTAATTTAGTTTTAAGAAACACTTTATTTTTTAATTCGATTAGAGAATTAATTTAGCACTACTTCTCCGTTTAATTTTAAATAGCTTCACTTTGTGGTAAATTGGCTAAACATCTCTAGATTCCTATTATATGCTCTTTTAACTTTAAGATCTTAGGAAATTTCATTCCACTAAAATGTTGCTCTCAAAATAGTTTAATTTATAAACTAGAAGTATTTCTTCCCACTCACCCTTTGTTGGCAAATAAAAAAAATGTAGAAAAAGATCATATGTCATGGGAATAAGAGGATAAAATTCATTATCCCCTAAACATATGCACCCAAAATCATTTAAAAGATTATATGTCATAAAGTAAGAGGATAAAATTCATTACTTTTAAACATATACATTTTGGGTTTTTAATTGAAGAGAATTTTTAAAAGATTATATGGCATGGAAAAATTCTTTATTTTCATACACATATACAAATTCGTATTCAAATAAGGTGAGAGGATAAAATTCATCACCTTTATTTAAGTATCTCTTCATTTGCCATTTCGTTCAAACCCATCCCTAGCCAATTTCATTGTTTCTAGTCCTAAACTAAATTATTAAGAGAGCAATATTTTGATAGGTGTCTTTTCCTTAAGTTTCTTTTATGTTAGAATGTTTATAATTTCAATCTAATTTTGTTTGAAAATTTCTATAATTTTGATTTCTAAATAGTTATCTTGAGAAGTAGTTAGCTAAACAAATATCTCTTTTTAAATTATCAACATAATTTATGACTTAATTCTTGAATTCCTAAAATTTGCTTTTGACTTATTCTTGGTTTAATAAAATTTCAGTTAATTAGAAATAATATTGATGTCTTATAATTCTTTCCTCACTCTTTTGCTCTGGAATAGCAAAAACTCAAGTTTGGGGGTGTTTGATGAGTACTTTTTGTACTCATCTTTTAGTATAATTTTAATATAGTTTTAATTGGAATTTATATAATTTATATGCATTTTCTTTTTTAATTCATTCCTTTTTATTTCTTCAACTATCTTAAGCTTAGTTTATATTTTTCAGGTTTTTTAGGCACTTTGAGAAAAAATGTCAAGTACACGCCCAAGGTCACAGGCATGACCAAGGGCGTGACAGCCAAAGATGTGTTCCAGACCTGTTTTTGTCACCCCGGGGTCGTTCCATGAAGAATTCGCCAAGTACACGCCCCAGGTCACGGGCGTGACCAAGGGCGTGACCCTGGCTGCTGCGTTCGACGAAAATTCAGGAGATCGACGAATAGGCGAGAGTTCGACGAATGTTCAAAATTGTCAAGTACACGCCCCAGGTCACGGGCGTGACCAAGGGCGTGACATACAAGTCACGGTCGGGTCCCCACCACCAGCTGCCAGCACGCCTGCCACGTCAATTAAAGTTACACGCCCTAGGTCACGGGCGTGACCAGGGGGCGTGACATCCAGTCACGGGCGTGACTCATCCCGCGCCACTTCCCGCTTCTTCCCGCCGAAGATTCCCGCCAGAAGCCAGATTTTAAGATTACACGCCCAAAGTCACGGGCGTGACCTAGGGGGTGACGCGCCCGAATCGCCTGCATTAATGACAGTCGGCGTCCTTTCCGCACCCAGAAGATCGCACGCCTTACACGCCCTTGGTCACGGGCATGACCGAGGGCGTGTAACCCAGAATTTCTGCCTATTTAAAGCCAGCTTCACCAGGAACTTGAGGAGGAAGTTTGGAGACGAATTCTTAGGTTTAGACCTTTCATTTCATGTCTTTATTTTCATGTTTTAGTAGTTCTTATGCTCCTCCTTTATTTCTTGCAAATTGTACTTTCAATTCAATAGTTGTAATTTCTTTTCATTTAATAAAATAGCTCTTTTATTTTCTCATTCTCTTCTTTCTCCTTCATGAATTTTTTTATTTCTTTTGATACCAACTCCAAAGTTCTATTTGATAAAATAATAGAGACTTTTTTGAAGTAAGAGTACTCAACCGCCCCGAGTCTAATACGACCTTGGTTTTTATAACCTATACTACATTCGATACGGTATACTTGTCGTTCCCGTCTGCGGGTATAGTTTTGCGCATCACATCTCATATACACAAATAACCAAATGGTTTCATAGAAATATGAAATAAACATTGCAATTGAAGATCATTGTGCATATCATCCAAAAATACAAGAATCTTCCTTACAATATCATTACAAGTTGAAAGAGAGTAAGAAATCTACCGAATCTGGAGGCTCGTTGAGATTCACGGTTGGAATCGCAAGGTTGTCAATCCGCATCCAAGCTCGGTCCGCAACTACGTCCGGGGTAGAGGAGGGTTGTCACTACCTCCCAATGGAACCGTCTTCTTCGTGTCACTATCCGCTCGGCTTCAATACATGGCTCCCAAGCTTGATGCTGAAATCTGGGCGGAGATCATTCCTTTTGAAGCTTGTGGATGACGGAGATGGCCGAGATGATCTCCGGGCTCAAGATAGGCATGAAGACTAGTCCCGGAGCACCTCCTGATGGTGGATTATGATGCAGGGGGAGGAAGAGGCGAACATCGCTCGAAAATGGCGGAGAAAAAGTGTCGTCCAACCTAATTTCGTGGAATGTGTATTTATAGAAAATAGGGCACACGATCAGTGGCGCACGACCAGTGGTCGTGCGCACTGGAAGTTGGTGGTCATGCGCACTATGCCCGAAAACCTGCAAGACAACTTTACAGAAAATAATAAAGCGCACGAACAGTGGCACACGATCAGTGATCGTGCGCACTATCGTCAGTGGTCATGCGCGCTGGTCAAGATAGAACTCAGATTTGAGGGGTTAAGTGCACACGATTAGCGACGCATGACCAGCGGTCGTGCGCAAAAGAACCAGTGACCGTGCGCAGTGTTCCTGTATAAATTTGTACTAAGAACACCTGCATGACCCCTGTTCCAGCATAAACACTAATCAAAACCACTGAAAGTGGCACTTAACACAGCATGAAAGACAATAAGAATGATAAACATGAAAATACACAAAAACGGGCCTAGAAGTGCACTGAGCGTGGAATAATAGATGACAATCAAATATGAACGAAAACATGTCTAAAGTGTAGTGCATAGACTAGATAATAGGCCCAGATGAGTCCATAAATGTGTATATAATTGGGACTCATCTCACCCCCAGACTTACCTGTTTGTGCGTCCCGAGCAAACCATCTCTTATGCGGAAAAGAAAAACATAAGCTGACATAGAAATTGTAAAGCGGAGTACCATGCGAAGTCGCATGCTCATGCACGTAGAAATACAGTAGACAAAATTCCTAATTATACATATTAATTTATACTTTTCTAGGGGCGTATTTATATATTACATTTACTCAAAAAGTGAATCACGGTGAATCATAAGGTCGTACATAGGAAGAAAGTAAACTGAACGTTGAGGTGAGCATTGCCAAAGATCGGGGCTTGAGACAACCTCCATTGAAATCCATCAATGTCGGTGATCATAAGCTTGTCGTTTGCACTCTCTCCATGGCATAGGTTTGACTCAAATGCGTGAATCAATAGGACTTTAGGTTTTAGATGAGGCTTGGGTTTTGGTGAGGTACACAATGATAAAAATGATGGCTCAAACACTAAACCCAAATGAGCTAGCGCAAAATAAATTATCCACGCACCACGATAAACAAGCGGGTGCACCACACCCCCAGACTTGGACTTGACTACATGGGTGTGTGCACCGCCTACTCCCAATCATAAGTTTGTACAAAAAGATTTTTTCACTTAAGCTCATCTCCTTTTCTTTTCTTCTCACTTCTTTTCTTTTTCTTATTTTCTTTTTCTTTTCTTTTCTTTTCAAAACATTTTCAGCAAAATGAGCAATGAAGCGCATCCACATTTTCACAAAAATATCACAACATCAACACCCCAATCATGAAAATAATAAACAACTAAAGCTCAAATTTGGATGTGCGACTAGGATTGGCTTTTAGGCTTTGGTGAGATAAAAGTGGGGCTGAATCAAAGAACGGGTAGGCACAACTGGGCTAACGAGGATAGAGTGATAGGAATGGGCACAAAGGCTCAACCGGGCCAAAATGATGGCCTATATCACATTCACGCGATTGACTAACCATGTACCCATGCTTCAAGAGTCGCTTGGGGCAAGTTCTTAGCCACCGAGAAAGATAATCCTTTCTCCCGACTCGGGCAATACACGTCTTGTGAACATCTACACACATTCCTCTGCTACCGTTTGATTCACACCGGATTCACCAATTTTTGAGTAAAGTAAACAATATCTACGCTAATAGAAAAATATATTCCAAAAGCATAAAAAGAAATTGAATCTATACTCATTTCTATGCGAGACATGAGCACTCGACTAGGGGCACTACAGGAGTCAATATTTTACTCCGCCTCATAATCCTAAGCCAGCGCAATGATTTTTCAAATCACACAGAAGAGACAAATTCGACTCGCGGCGTGCCAACGGCTAAGCGAACGCTCAAGTGGGTGCTGTGGTGTGCAAAGAAAATGAACAATAACTTAAATAGAAGCTTCTAGTATGCTGTGCAAATGTGCACGTGAGCAGGCACAGAAAATAGCTCTCCCCCAGACTTAAACTAAACAATCCAACACAATATATAGCAATGAAATTCAGAAAAGAGCCAGGGGAAAAGAGTACCAATGCTCAGAAATGAGCATACCAGAAGACGCGTGTAAACCAAGACAAAGCTGCAGCATCCGCCATCCGCAAAAGATACCTGCAGGGGTCAGCTCCGCAAGAACAAACGGAAAAGACAAACTAAAATAAACTACAACTAACTAAACATGTTTACCCAGAAGACCGCTTCCAATAGAATGATTCGCAGACCGGGCGGTTTGAAGATACAAGTCGACCGGCTCAGGTTTTCCAAGGTCCGTCAACACCAACTAGCACAGGTTGGGCGGTCTGACATAATTCAAATCGCCTCCAAGTACTGAAGATTATCCAGGCCCAAGTCCAACAGGGCAAGTCACGGTCTCAAGTCGGAGACCGTGCAGATTGTACCATAGAGACAAGCCAAGGTTCAAGATCAAAGAACAAGCCGCGGTCTCAAGACGGAGACCGCTCGGATTGCATCGTCACCTTGGTCGCGTCATCCTCAGCCTCTGGTCAGACAGGTCGGAAGGGCAAGCCGCCAAGCCGCGCGGCTTCTTTCTTTCCTTCTTTGTGTATCCCATCACCGGCTGCCCGTTTCTCCTGTACCCGGGCAGGCGGTTATTTTATCCCTGCCCGTTCGAGCAGGCCCCCAAGCCTATAAATAGGGGGCGGCACTGTTCCGAATACACGTACACTCGAATCCAGGAGCTCGCTTGTTTGAGCTGCGGTCTCGAGTTTCTCGTCTTGCGGACTGTCTGACCGGCCAGCTTCTCTTTTCCTGCACTTGTAACCGCCTCATTTTAATCAAAGGAAAGCCCATCACAGGAGTGGCATTCGCCGTGACGGGCGAAGTTTGGCCTTGACCGCTGCTAGCGGTCTCATTTTCCCAACCTAAAAAGTAACCGGCAACCCGCAACCTCTGATTTCCTTTGGAGGTGCGATTTCAGACTCAACAGAAACACGCGACCTTCAGATCGTGGATTGTCGGTGAAATCCTAACTACAATGTCAGACCGTCAGTTCCCCCTTGGAGACAGCTCCGATCACAGCGAGGACTCTTTGTGGAAGCCCTGGAGCAATCAAGGAGAGAAGCCAAGCGGGCTCAGAGGGCCACTGATCAGCGACTTGAAGCGATCAGTCAGACTTTAGCAATGCTAACCGAGCGGCTAGTTCCACAGCAAGCCGCGGCTAATCAGGCGGTGACCCCGGTCCCTCCTCCCCCTCCTCCTTACCCGCTACCACAAGCCGCTAACTTCCAGCCCCAGCAAGAAGGCTTTGCGGCTAGGCAAAACTTCTATCAGGAAGCCGCGCACAGCATGCCGGCTCGGGTCCTCGACTTCCAGGGGGCGGCTTCTCATGCTGCCCACGTTTCCTACCCTCAAGAAGGCGCGGCCCGTCATTCCTACCCGCCAGAAGATGCGGCCCGATCCTCTTACCAAGCGGCTTGCACGCGATTAGCCACAGTTCTGGTGACTTATTATCCTGCTCCTCTATATGAAGATATGGAAGAAACTTCTCCCTTTGTGGACGAAGTCCGAGGGGAACCAGCCCCTAATAATTTCAGAGAGCCTCGCATGCCAGCTTTCAATGGGGAGACTGATCCCACGGTTCATTTACAATCCTTCGAGTCAGCCATCGCTCTTAGAACCTTAACTGATGCAACTAAGTGCAAGCTTCTTGTAACCTCCTTTGAAGGACAAGAAAGGGAGTGGTTTTATGGGTTGCACCCCAGGTCAATCCGTTGTTTCGCTGAGCTACGAAGGGAATTCTTGCTGAAATTCTCTACCTCAAAGAAGAGAAAAAGTGGCCCGGCGGCCCTTTTCGATATAAAATAGCGGGAAGACGAGACGTGGGCTCGTTTCGTAGACCGCTTCCAGAAAGAGATCATGGAGGTCCAAAATGTGGATCCGGAGCTGTATAGGGTCGCCCTCATCCATGGCCTAAGGGAGGGCCCCCTAAATTTTGAAGCATATATAAGGGAGCCTAGTACTTATCAGGTAATGATAAGTTTGGCAAATATGTTTATCAGAGGAGAGAAGAGTAATCCAGGCTACGTCGCAAAGCTGGTAAGCGACAAGGAGCAGTCAAATCCGTCCTTCCATCATCCACCAACAAATCAGCCCCACTTTGAACCTCGTTCCCAAAGGGGGAGAAACTACAAAAATAAGCAACCATTCACGGGCCATCAGCGGTTTCAAGATCAGAAACCACCGTTGGCCATCGCTCCCGCTCCATCCGCTCCTCTTCCGCAAATCATGCCGGTATACTTACAACAATATACCGCGCAGCCACCTCCAGTCATTCCATCCACTCAATATGATGACTCGCAAGAGTCATTCACTCCTTTAAACGTCACCATGGACGAAGTGGTCCAGATTCTACAAAAGAGGCCAGATTTCAAAAGGCCTGCCCCTCTGAAGTCGGATATCCGCAGTCGAAATCCGAACCTTTATTGTGAATATCATAAAGAAGGGGGCATCTAACCGAAGGCTGTCGGGCCCTTCGTTTGCTTATAGAGAGACTCCTTGGAGAAGGAAAGCTCCGGGGTCTAGTTCAAAAGGATGCAATTGCTGAGCCAACTACCGAGAAGAGAAAGGAGAAAGAAACAGTAGAAGTAGCCTGGGAATGCGCCGACGTCAAAGACGCCGGCTGCTATGGTGACATTTATCCTTCTACCGAATTCGTCGAAGTCAATGATGTGTGCCCCTTAGGGGACATCAATTCTATTCATGGAGGAGCTGGAGCGGAATCATCTCGCAAATCTAGCATCGCGAGAGTTTTAAAGCAGGAAGTAGGAGCCACTACAAGTTCTCCTCCTGAAAGCACTATTGTCACCTTTTTTCAGGATGACCATCCCTCCAATGCCAATCCTTTCGACGATGCGGTGGTCATCAAGGCCGTCATCGAAAACTATACAGTCCACAAGATTCTGATTGATACCGGCAGCTCCGCCAATCTCCTTTTCCGCCCAACTTTTGAGGCCCTGAAGACCGGAAAGCCTTTGCTTTCCACCGACGGGCCCCTCTACGGTTTTTCTGGGGAGAAGAAGGAATTAGAGGGTTCAGTAAAGCTCCTGGTCTCTCTTGGAGGAGTAATAAAGTTAATCAATTTCGTGGTAGTGGATGCCCCGAGCAACTACTGTCCCATCTTCGGGAGGCCGATTCTCAATGCATATAGGGCAGTAGTGTCTACCTTTCACCTTGCCCTCAAGTTCGCTGCCGAAGGAAAGCAGTATCGGGTCAGAAGCAACCCAAAGGTGGCTCGGGAGTGCTACGTCCGAACTGTCAACATGATCACCGACGTTCCACTTCCCGAGGCCGTGATTGAGGTTTTGGAGATTGCTGAGTCTTCAGGGGCTGCCGAGGAAGGAAAAGATCGAGAAGGGGCTCACTTGGAACCTGCCCAAGCGACCCAAGAAGTTCCTATTGCTGAAGGGGCAGAAAAGAAGCTGGTCTTCAACGCTGAGTTGCCAGAGGAGGGGAAAGTGGAGCTAATCTCCTGCCTGTTGGAGAATCTGGATATCTTCGCTTGGTCAGTGGAGGATATGCCAGGAGTGGATCCAGACGTGGCTTGTCATCATCTAAACGTATCTCCCGAGTTCAAGCCCATCCAGCAAAAGAAGAGAGAGGTGGCGACCAAGCTGGCGTTGCCCATCAGAGAGGAGGTTTCCAAACTCCTGAAAGCGGGTTTTATTTCTGAAATTCAATATCCCACGTGGATGTCGAATGTTGTAATGGTTAAGAAATCTGGTGGGAAGTGGCGCATGTGCGTGGACTTCACCAAACCTAATAAAGCATGACCTAAAGATTGCTACCCTTTGCCTCGGATAGATGTCTTAGTTGATTCTGCGGTTGGGTATGGTTTTATGAGTTTTCTCGATGCTTTTTCAGGGTACCATCAAATTAAAATGCATAAACCTGACATCCCGCATACCTCATTTATCACGAACGATGGGTGTTACTGCTACCTCGTAATGCCCTTCGGTCTTAAAAATGCGGGCGCAACATATCAAAGAATGATGGATACCATCTTTAAGCATCAAAAAGGCAGGAATCTTGAAGTTTACGTTGATGACCACCTTCTAAAAAGTAAAACATTCTCATTGCACTTGAAAGACCTCGTAGAGACGTTCTCTACTCTACGGAGGTTCAAGTTAAAACTAAACCCGTTGAGATGTGTGTTTGGGGCAAACAAGGGAAAGTTTCTTGGACATCTCTTAACTCCTAACGGCCTTGCACCGAATCCAGACAAGGTGAAGGCCATCCTTGATATGACCCCTCCTCGAAATACTAAAGAAGTTCAGCAGCTTGGGGGAAGATTGGCAGGATTGAGCAGGTTTATCTCCAAATCCGGAGATAAAAGTGCCCCATTCTTTAAAACACTGCGAGGGTGATCAAAGTTTGAATGGAGCGAGGAGTGTAACAAGGCTTTTAAGCAGCTGAAAGAACAGTTAACCTCGACTCCACTACTCCAAAGTCCCCGTGAGGGAGAAATGCTATTCTTATATCTGGGAGTCGAACCAGATGCGGTGAGTTCTGTCCTCGTTCGGGAAGAAAAGAAGAGGCAGTTTCCAATATACTATGTCAGCCACATTCTTAAAGATGCAGAAACCAGATATTCGATCTTGGAAAAACTGGCCTTGGCCTTGGTTATGTCTGCGCGAAGGCTTCGTCCTTATTTTCAGGCTCATTCCGTCCAAGTTATTATAGATCATCCTTTAAAAAATATTCTTAAAAAGCCAGATCATTCAGGGAGGTTGGCAAAAAGGGCTATTGAACTAAGCGAATTTGAGATATCATACATCCCTCGAACAGCGATCAAAGTGCAAATCTTGGCAGACTTCTTGGTAGATACAACAGAACCTAGTTCCGAACAGGTGGTGCAATCTCCTTTGGCTTGGATCATTTATGTGGGTGGGGCTTCTGGCAGAAACTCCGTGGGAGCCGGGGTAGTTCTGATCAGTCCAAATGGCATCAGGCTGGAGCAAGCTATCAAATTCTTCTTTTCAGTTACAAATAATCAGGCAGAATATGAAGCACTTTTGGCTGGGCTGAGGCTTGCGAAAGAGCTGGGCATAGAACATATACATGTTAGAACTAATTCACTGGTGATGGCCTCTCAGGTCTTGGGAAATTATGAGACAAGGGAGCCAATTCTGAGGAAATACCTGCTGTTAGCCAAAAGGGAAATTGGAAGATTCAAGTCATTCATCATCGAGCATATTCCAAGGACACAAAATGAGGAGGCAGATGAGTTGTCAAAGTTCGGTCTTCCATCTGGGGGAGTGACCTCTGAACTTTTTCATCCGGCAATAGATGAAGCAGAACTCATGCAAATTGATCATAATCCTTCGTGGAAGGACCCTTACAAGCTATTTCTATCAAAGGGGGAGTTCCATCATTCCATCAAAGATCGGAGAAGATTCAAAAGGAAGGCGGCGTATTATTATCTGATAGCGGGAGTTCTCTACAGAAAAACTTTGATCTCTCCCTCTGCACGATGTGTTTCGGAGGATGAAATCCCAACCATACTTCAGGAAGCTCATTCCGGGGAATGCGGTAGCCATTCAGGAGCAAAGACTCTGGAGAAAAGAATCTAAAGACAACGGTATTTTTGGCCAACCATGAGAAAGGATGCTGAAGCATTTGCCAAGCGGTGTGTTCAGTGTCAAAAGTTCGCTCCTCTTCAGCATTTGCCTGCTCAGTCACTACGATCAATAAATGCTGCATGGCCCTTCGCAGTATGGGGGATGGATCTTATCGGACCCTTCCCAATAGCCAGCGGCCAGCGCCGTTTTATCATTGTGATGATCGACTATTTCAGCATGTGGATTGAGGCAAAAGCGTTGGCAAAAACTACAACCCAAATTATCGCAAACTTCAACTGGGGAGAAATATTCTGCCGGCATGGAATTCCGCTAGCAATTGTCACTGATAATGGTCCACAGTTCACTAATCCGGAGATGATAAACTTTTGTGATCAGGTGGGAATTGATCTTAGATTTGCCTCAGTACATCATCCAAGAACAAATGGCCAAGTAGAAGCAGCAAACAGGCAAATCCAGCCGCTCCTGATGAAAAGAGTTTTGAATCAAAGGGGAAATTGGGCAGATCAGCTTCCTTCCATCCTCTGGACTCTTCGTACTACCCCGTCTTCAGCTACCGGGGAGACACCATTCAAATTATCTCATGGCTCGGAAGCTGTTGTTCCTATAGAATTTGAGGTGGTCACTCCAAGAGTTGTGTATGCAAAAGAGGGAGGAGAAGCGTGGATAGAAGACAATGATGAGGCTATCAAGTATAGTCTGGATCCGATCGAAGAACTTCAGGACGAGGCAATAATCAGACAAGAAGAAGTTAAAAGGAGGATGGCAAAGTACTTTGACAAAAATGTCAGGGTAAAGCATTTTGCGGTCGGCGACGTTGTGCTAAAAAAGGTTGATGCAGCAGCCCGAACAGGCAATGTCGGGAAGCTAAATCCTAATTGGGTTGGACCTTTCATCGTCAAGGAGGTACTAAAAGTGGGGCTTACCGCCTCCAAACAAGCGAAGGAGAAGACATCTCATGCACCTGGAGCGGTGACGATCTCAAACGATTCTATCCTTAAAATGTCTTCTTTACTTTCCTGCAATTTTTTAGATATTTCAATAAGAAGCCCCATACTGACACTTCTCCCTATCTGATGTTTCCTTTTTACATTTTTCTTATATATCAACCTCACTGAACCGCGGAGACATCGCCAAGTTCTGCTCGAACCCCCTCAGATTGTAGTCATTAGCGTAAAACCACGAAGATCATGTGTAGCGGGGAGTTTTCGCACACGTGTAGTGGTAGCTTGCCAATTCCCGTACGGTGGTCTTCAGAACCTTGGATCCCGGCTGATATCCAACACACCCCTGCATCAAGGGAGGTCTAGGTGAATGTTGGCTCTATCATGCCCCGAGAGGGATATAGTTACAGCTTTGATGATCTTTCTGAGGAAAGCAATGTCGGTATAGCCCCCGCGACAAAACCACACCTGCCCAACTGATCATCTTAGTCTTTGACCATCGAATACTCCTAGGTACTCTCAAGCGATGCCTAAGCGGGACCCACAACTGAGTTGATCTCTCTGAGGAAAGCAATGTTCGCCGCCTAGGCCCACCTGCCCAATTGATCAACTCGACTTGTAGCCCTAGGCAAGAGAGCAGTCGAGTCGCTTGCAGCCCTTATGACCACTTGAGGAAAGCAATGTTCACCGCCTAGGCCCACCTGCCCACTTGGTCATCTGGGTCTGTACTTGTCTTTTTCTTTATTTCTACAGCTCTTATGACCACTTGAGGAAAGCAATGTTCGCCGCCTAGGCCCACCTGCCCACTTGGTCATCTGAGTCTGTAGTCATCTTTTATTACGTTACAGGGAATTATTTCATCTTATATGGTCATTATAGACCATTGGGATAAAAAAGCAGGACTCTTATGTACATCACAAATCGGTCGACCTGATACTCAAACCGGTCGGTTTGAAATAAGCAGGTAAGAGGATTATCGGGCGGTCTGGTTATTAAACCGGGCGGTCTAAAATAAGCAGGTTCCAAAGATGTCATGCAGTCTGGTTTTCAGACCGGACGGTTTGAAATAAACGGGATATCATTACAATGTCACAAGGTAAATACCAAGGGATCAAGCATAATCATGACAGGCCGACCTCATTATTCGGATTGTGAATCTATCATCTTTATGGGTTTCAGTTCGATCCATTCGGCTACAAACAGGCTCTTTTCGATCAGGCAATTATGATTCTCATTGCAAGTATCAAAGCTACTAATAGGACAAATTATATACAGTCTGTGCGGGTTGTCAGCTAATACTATACAAAGCTATCATATAAATCGTTCGGATTAAATATTAATCGCATGGTCTATCAACTGATTTTCTTGCGACTTGCTATTCTGTCTTGCAAGGCAATTATGTAAAGTCAGGTTATGGTCGCACGGCTTGATTATTTCAATTTTCTGATTGGTTATCAGTTACATTCACGGGGGTGGGACTTGCAGCAATCTTAGTTGCAAGTCGCTTGAGTTAAAATACTGGCCGCTCGGTCTGTTGATTGTTCTTATGACTTGGCATTCTTTATCCTAGAAAGCAAGTATGCAGGGTCTAGTAACAACCGCGCGGCTTGATTATGTTCGGCTTCCTGGATATCGTAATGCATTCATAATAAGTTAACACCTTCTCAGGATGAATCGAATCAATTTGATCCGGATTGAAGAAAGCAAGCTATGCGAATGGGTTTTTACTAATAGTTACTTTACCGGAATCCTATGAAGATCATTATCCTAGCCGGATGAGTTAATATTAAGTCGCACGACTTGGTTAGAAGGGCCAATTATCTAACACAGAAAAAGATCGCAAACAATCACAAGTCACAGAAAGTAGACAGATAGACAGTTAAAAGCTTTCCATTCCATTATCAAAACATTTTTTACATTATACTTTAAAACCGATCGGCTAACAAAATCAAGTCGTTGACTATTCAAAACAAGAAGCAAAATACAACTACTGATTATCCGACTTAAATTTCTTAGACGCAGGAGCACTTGAGTGTTCGCTGCCATCAATTGAAACGTCAGGGGAATAACCCTCGCTACCCGATGAGGATGAGCTGCTCAATTCGCCCGACTTGCGCACAGCCTCTTCTTCGGAATCGCTGGATTTGGACTCCGAGCCACTCTCACCACTCTTAACCGCTGCGGGTTCTTCGGCCTCATCATCCTCATCATTACTTTCTTCTGAACTAGATCCGTCGGCTTTGTTCTTTCCTTTGGCTTTCCGCCTGATTTTCTCTAACTTCTTTTGCAAGATCGGGTAGGCGTCTGAGAAGGTGAAATGCTCGAAACCATGCGCGAACCCTTTGAGCTCCCGCAGGCGGTTAAAAGCATTGTCGATTCCCTCGGCGACATGAGGGAAAAGTTCCTCTTGATAGACCGGGTCGGTCTCATCATACTTTGCCTTCAAGAAAGAGTAAGGTAAGAGACCGTGCGGTTTGGAAAATTCAAAAGGATGGCTGGCCAGGTGATAACTTACCGACTCGGCTTCCTTTAGCCGCGCATTTTCCTTCTTCAATTCGGCAATTTCCTTCTCTAGGTGATCATTCTCTTTAATCAACCTTTTGAAGGTCATTCCCATGAAAACATTGGTGATGCGGCTCTCGGCACCAACCCGCGCGGCCTCCCGGGCGAGCTCTTCCTCGGGAATCTTCCTCAACCTCCTAAATTTCCGTCGGCCGAACATGGCAATGCTGGCGGCCTCAGCATGCCGGCCCGACTTCTCATTCGCCCAGTGGGGGAGCGCGGTAGAGACCTGAACACCATCGCCGTCTAGATGCCAGGTCAAGACCGTGCGTCCTTTTAAATCCTTCACCTTGCTGAAGGAACGAAGGGCGGAGAAGTCGCCCGAGGAGGCCGAATCCTCCCCATCGGATGGCAGCGGCTTGTTCCTGACTTGTCTTTTTCTCTTCTCCGTCTGAGTTAGGACTAAACCGGCCGGGCTGACCGGCTTGTTAGCAGGGACAATGGCTTCGGCTGCAAAAAAGAGAGAAGAGTCGGCACAAAAGATCGAGTGGTCAACATTGAAGTCGGAAGCGGATTGAAAGAAAGCTTACTATCTTCAGGCTGAACATTCTCTAGCTCGGCAAGTAGCGGGATGTAGTATCTTACGTTAAGCCGCTCATCCTCGAGAAGCTTGCAGGTTTTCTTCTCGACCTCGCTTATTGCGACCTGTTGAAAGGCCTCCTCAGGCCGCACTTGCGGATTCGGGTTCAACAGGCCAAGTCGGCCTTCGAAAATCAAGTACCTCTCCGACCAGGCTGTGACCTTGTTCGCAAGGTTGACCATCTTCAACCCGCGGCAGCCAAAGTAGAGATGGACTTTGAAGACATTCGACTCGGATTCTGGGATATCCCGCACCGAGAATATCTTCCTAAAAAGGTCCATAGAGAAACGGACTCTCTCAGACCGCGGGTAGGAGATGAAGCTGCAAATCCCGGCCATCGAGTTAGGGGAGATTTGGCCGGGTACAACTCCATAGTGGTCAAAAACCATGGCGAGCTCAATTGAAATGGGGAACTTGAAGCCACAATCGAAATGGTCGATTGGGATCGCGATTTGGTTTGGGCCAGAAGAATTCATCCGCTCATCACGGAGCGGAAGCCGTGCGAGCAGTGGACTGTCAGTCATATGCTTCTCAACGAATTCGTCTAATTCGGCTTTTGTCAAACGACACTCCTCGAGGTCTGCTGAGTGAAAGGCCACAGCTGCTTCGGAGCGGGTAGCAGAGGTTTTCGCAGGTCGCTTCGGCTGGCGCTTTGCTCCCATCTTGAAATTTTGGTAAGAAGACTTTCGAAAGGGCGCTACTTATAGGAACGGCTGATCTGCATTTAGCAAGGGTCAAATCACGGCTAGACCAATCAACCCGCACGGGTGCATCACCACAAAAGACAACCACAAAGACATAAGTATAATTCAAGCAGGCAAATTAAAAAAGCACAGAAACAAGCCGATCGGTTTATATAAAGTAATCCGCAGGCATCAATCAGCACACAACAAGGATGCAAAAATAAATTCGAATACTTAGACCGCGCGGCCTGGAAGACAGACCGAATATTATGAAATCAAGTTCAAACAGTTGTCCAAAGGACCGAATAGAAATATTATTACAAATTGATGTCTTAAAACCACTCATCACTGGCGGGTATCACTCGGTGCATCCTCCCTGTGAAGTCGCGCGACATGATCGCCGATCTGAAGGACAGTCCCTTGCATTTGATTAATGCTGTGATTAAGGCGGTTGATCATGCTATGAAGCCACGCGGCATCCCTCTCTACTCGCGCCGCTGGGATCATGCGAGTAGGTAAGGCCGTTGCGGGCTCATGAACACTAGCAACTGGGTGGATCGTCCCGGCTACAGGAAGAGACGAGCTCGTCCCTGCATCTGGGCGGTGTGACCCACGCTGACCTTCGTCAACCGCATTAATAGGACGCCGGCTTCCACCGGATTCCCTTGTCAATTGAAGGTATCTGTCCCTATAATAGGTGCAGTCCTCTTCGAGCTTGCAGATTTCTTTCTTTCCGCGATCAACCCGGGCAGTCAGGGCAGCCACCTGGTCTTGCTTCGCCTTTTCCTTCTCTCGGCGCTCTCTTTGCTCGGCCTCCAGTGCTGTTCGGTTCTCCTTCCGTTCGGTTTCCAACTCAGCCCGCAGAGCAGCTTTTTCATCTTAGGCGGCCTTCTCCCTCTCCTCCATAGCCCTCAACTGTTTTGTAAGGGTTTCGAAGTTCCTTTGAAGCAGGGACACCTCGTCCTCCATCCGGGTATCCGGCAGCGGAGAATACAGCAAGGGTGGATCAAGAGGGGGAAGATAGGTCACCAGTTCGCCCGGCTTCGGAATGGAGTCACGATCGTCTGCAATGAGAAAAACAGTCAAAGAGTGTTCAAAAGGAGATCGCTCTCTTCAAATCTTCCTCGCTCACAAGCCGTAGCGGTTTGGGTTGAATTCGGGCGGACAAATCGCCTTGCTTGCTCGGTATCAAACTTTCGGCATTGTTCTCTCCACGATCTCTCGCTTTGCCTCCGCTTAGCAGCAGAAAATTGAGCAGCGGAGGGAAAGAAGCTGGGCGACGGGTTCAACAACGAAATGCGCCACTTGTTTCGAAGCCGCGGCTTGAAAAAATGAACGGGGTGGTAATCCGCCCCCCTTTTACCTTGCATCAGAAGATTGGGTGGCGGCGGTGGCGGCCTGGTAAGCTGATCCCTTACTCTCTCCGCCTTCACCTGCATAAGTCGGAGACCGGTCATTACAGTATCTTCGGGAGCCAGTACGGTTTTCTCGGTTCTAGTCGCAACCTCAGGGAGGACGGCCTCCTTAGTGCTGGTCGCATCCTCAGACAGGGCGGCTCCTTTCTCTCCTGGCGGGTTGGCAGCCTGCAGTTCGGAAGAAGTTCTCAGCTGATCATCTTACTTCTAAAGAGAATCAAAATCCCTGAGGATGTCACTTACGGAAATGCTGTGAGCGTCGACGGGAGCCTGGTCGTTCGACTTGGGGGAGGGAGTAATCACGCCCTCCGAGACTTCCTTCTCGCTCGACTTGCCTTGCAGGCTGTCTGCTCTCGGTTTCCCGGACGCTGCCTTGTTCTTGGCTTTTAGCCTCTTCATCTTCTTCAGAAGCCTGTCCGTCGTGGACTCCACTTTCTTCCTCTTTTTCGACGTCAGGGCAGTTGGTTTTTCCGAACTATCCTCGATGTTAACTACAGAGGCTTGTTGGTCGCTCGGCTTGGGGGATTCAACTGCCTCTCCCCCTTCGTCTCTTATTTTTAGATGGAAAACCCCGGATGGGGTGACCTCCACTTTGAAAGACTCATGCCCATCGCTCTTCGGGATAACGGTCTCCGAGTCTGCCTTATCCGGCGGAGGAGGCGGGTTATTTCCTTTGTTAGAGAGGGATGGGGGATCAGCTGGGGGTGGGTCTGGACAACTCGCCTCCTTTTTAGTCGATAAGTCGACTGTCAGCTCGGGAAGCAGGTCGGTTGGCTTACTCGCCTCCTTTTTAGTCGATAAGTCGACTGTCAGCTTGGGAAGCGGGTCGGTTGGCCTACTCATGGAAGCGATCGTTACTGTATTATCAGGCCGCATCGTCTTCTTCTTCTTCTTCTTATCCTTCGAACGGTCTATCTCACGGTTTTTTCCGGGCTTTTCAAGAACTTCGAGCTGGGCCATTAAATCCACCATCTTTTTTGGGTTGTTCAACCTAAAAGTTCTAACCGCAAGAGGCGAGTAGTGACTCATGATAGCGATGAAGTTATGCCAGAATAGAATCCCCTAGAGCATTTATAACCTACAGGGTAAGATCGGAGCGGTCTCCGGCTAGAATTGATATTTTCGAAATCTTCTCGGAAATTTAAAAATATGCGGGGATTATGTTTACCCAGAAGACCGCTTCCAATAGAATGATTCACAGACCGAGCGGTTTGAAGATACAAGTCGACCGGCTCAGGTTTTCCAAGGTCCATCAACACCAACTAGCACAGGCCAGGCGGTCTAACATAATTCAGATCGCGTCCAAGTACTGAAGATTATCCAGGCCCAAGTCCAACAGGGCAAGTCGCGGTCTCAAGTCGGAGACCGTGCGGATTGTACCATAGAGACAAGCCAAGGTTCGAGATCAAAGAACAAGCCGCGGTCTCAAGATGGAGACCGCTCGGATTGCATCCTCACCTTGGTCGTGTCATCCTCAGCCTCTGGTCAGACAGGTCGGAAGGGCAAGCCGCCAAGCCGCGCGACTTCTTTCTTTCCTTCTTTGTGTATCCCGTCACCGCCTGCCCGTTTCTCCTGTACCCGGGCAGGCGGTTATTTTATCCCTGCCCGTTCGGGCAGGCCCCCAAGCCTATAAATAGGGAGCGGCACTGTTCCCAAGACACGCACACTCGAATCCAGGAGCTCGCTTGTTTGAGCTGCGGTCTCGAGTTTCTCATCTTGCAGACTGTCTGACCGGCCGGCTTCTCTTTTCCTCCACTTGTAAACGTTGTAACCGCCACATTATAATCAAAGGAAAGCCCGTCACAGGAGTGGCATTCGACGTGACGGGCGAAGTCTGGCCTTGAGCGCTGCTAGCTGTCTCATTTTCCCCACCTAAAAAGTAACCGGCAACCCGCAGCCTCCGATTTCCTTCGGAGGTGCGATTTCGGACTCAACAAAACAAGATTGAAAAAAATGAAATGCATGAAAAGTAAGATAAATACTGGGGTTATTGTCCTCCCAGCAAGACTTATTCAAATTTAAAACAGTTCTAGCTAATGGGTCTATGAAAAGAAAAGTGCACAGGTAACTGTTCTAATATGCGTGTCGGTAGCGGGTGCCGATACGGCGATAAAATAGTTACTCCACTACCTAAATAATAATACATGCTTAACACAGGTAGAGGAAACAGGAAGTAAGAAGAGGAGGAAGGCTGGTCCTCACTCGTCTCACCACAAAATAAATCCTTGCCCAGCAAGGTGTCTTCTCCAGGGAGACAGCAGGAGGCGAAGGCAATGAGTGGAGCTTCCTCTATGAAGGGGGGATCAACCTCCTCACATAAAAGGATGCTTCATCATTGACTTGAGCATCATGCTCCAAGTCCTCCTGGGGTACCCGTGAAGGCTCAACCTGCACAGGCTCAGATGGAGAAAGGGGATCAAGAAATAAACAAGAAGAAGAACATGAGTAAAAATCAATCGGGGGAGTGATCCCGGTCTCACTCCCATCAAGTTGGGAAAGTAAAATAATGTCAGCATTGTCATCAATGCTACAAGATTCGGCAAGATCAACAGTGGCCAGGCTTAAGATTTGGACTTCCTCCACCGATGCTGAGGAAAACTCCTCTACACCTAGAAGGATGTCCTCCTCCATAGGAACATACATAATACTTAGATCGCCAACCTCATCTTGCGACACATCATCAACATTGTCGTCAGAGACGACTGTAGTATGCACAACAGGGGGAGGAATAGTGCTCGGATAAAATCAAGCACCGAATCCTCACAAAGAATCGGTTCCATGCACGGTAATATATGCACAGGGGACATGGGCTCAACAATGTCAGTGCCTAGATCAGCCACACTTCTGGTGACTGTGT
This sequence comes from Dactylorhiza incarnata, assembly GCA_033032865.1. Classification (NCBI taxonomy): domain Eukaryota; kingdom Viridiplantae; phylum Streptophyta; class Magnoliopsida; order Asparagales; family Orchidaceae; genus Dactylorhiza; species Dactylorhiza incarnata. The sequence continues at coordinate 12,919,221 of JAWHQI010000035.1, forward strand.
CCACGCCATACCCTTCAAAATGTGAAGGTGACACGGACACATAACTAAATGTTGAAGGTATGCCGCTAGAGTTAGGAGTCGCTACTATCCAGATATTCGGCTCATCATCCTCGTCCAATTGGCGAAGATAAGCAGCACAATCCTTCAAGGCATGATCCGTGATCTGACAATACAAGCACTGCCTTGCGGGCTTCTTTGGCACAGCAGGTGCTGAAGCCGAAAAGAAGTGTGATGATAAAGGCTCAGCAGAATAGCGATAGGACTTACGCGCACCATATGGAGTACCAGACGAAGTCGGTGCTCCATATACTGGGCCTTGAGTGCTAGGGCTATTATCTCACTTTGGACATCTATTACTAGCATGAGAGATATCTCCACACCAACGACAACGAATATTTAATGAAGCCCACATTGTGTGAAGATAACAAGATTCAAAAGAAAAACACTATTGTGCAAAATACTACACCCAACAATAATTTACTAAGCAACCTAATATAAAACAGGAAAACAGAATATGAAGAAATAAAACAAAAGGATGCAATTTACAAATGGAAGGGTTTCTCTCTCAGATTCTCCCTCTCCAGAAAACTCACACGACTGTGTTCCCCGGCAATGGCGCCAAAAACTTGATGCGCAAATCTAGCACACCGCTATAGGCGGTAGTGAGACTGCGACATGAAACGGCAGTGTACCGATCGTTCAAGTAATATAAAATGTGGGAAGGGAATCCCCGAGTATCAAATCTCAAAGGAACACGGTAAGGTGGAGTTAACTATTGAGGAAGGACTTGAGATCGAAGTCCTTTAGGTCGGATGGATGCGAAAGGGGGTGATTTGGTTTGTGGAAAATAAAGTAAAAGAGCTAAATGAACTACTCCAATGCAGGCCTTGAGCCCACTGCTTCACTAGGCGGGATGGAAACTACGTAGGCCTTGAACGCACTACTTCACAAGGGCGGATGGACGAGTAGGCAAGCAGATGGAGTGGTAAGTGCGGAATCGAACTGTGCAGGCCGTGAGCGCACTGCTTCGTGAGGCGAATGGATTTCACGGGCCGCTATGCCACGCTTCACTAGGTGGATGGACGAGTAGGCTTGCAGATGGAGTGAGTCACACTGGCGGAGTGAGGGTCGCAAGCACCTCGTCAATAAGCACGCCACTAGCAATTGCTAGTGCGGCACACGAACATAGTGGATGGAGTGGTGGCACATCTCATATACACAAATAACCAAATGGTTTCATAGAAATATGAAATAAACATTGCAATTGAAGATCATTGTGCATATCATCCAAAAATACAAGAATCTGCCTTACAATATCATTACAAGTTGAAAGAGAGTAAGAAATCGACCGAATCCGAAGGCTCGTTGAGATTCAGGGTTGGAATCGCAAGGTTGTCAATCCGCGTCCAAGCTCGGTCCGCAACTACATTCGGGGTATAGGAGGGCTGTCACTACCTCCCAATGGACCCGTCTTCTTCGTGTCACTATCCGCTCGACTTCAATACATGGATCCCAAGCTTGATGCTGAAATCTGGGCGGAGATCCTTTCTTTTGAAGCTTGTGGATGACAGAGATGGTCGAGATGATCTCCGGGCTCAAGATAGGCGTGAAGACTAGTCCCGGAGCACCTCCTGATGGTGGAAGATGATGCAGGGGGCGGAAGAGGCGAACAACGCTCGAAAATGGTGAGAAAAAGTGTCGTCTAACCAAATTTCGCGGAATGCTTATTTATAAAAAACAGGGTGCACGACCAGTGGTCGTGCGCACTGGAAGTTGGTGGTCATGCGCACTGTGCCCGAAAACCTGGAAGACAAAACTTTACAGAAAATAATAAAGCGCACGAACAGTGGCGCACGATCAGTGATCACGCGCACTATCGTCAGTGGTCGTGCACGCTGGTCAAGACAGAACTCAGATTTGAGGGGTTAAGTGCACACGATCAGCGGCGCACGACTAGTGGTCGTGCACAATAGAACCAATGATCATGCGCAGTGTTCCTGTACAGATTTGTACCGAGAACACCTACACGACCCCTGTTCCAGCATAAACACTAATCAAAACCACTGAAAGTGGCACATAACACAGCATGAAAGACAATAAGAATGATAAACATGAAAATGCACAAAAATGGGCCTAGAAGTGCACTTAGCGTGGAATAATAGACGGCTATCAAATATGAACAAAAACATGTCTAAAGTGTAGTGCATAGACTAGATAATCGGCCCAGATGAGTCCATAAATGTGTATATAATTGGTACTCATCAGTTGGCCAACACATTCGCCTTCCCTGGGTGGTATTGCATCATGTACTAAGAAGTCCACCCAACATCTCTCTCGAATGTTCTGCTCCTTCTGCGTATCTACGTACTTTAGATTCTTGTGATCTGAAAATATGTCGTAGTGGATACCGTAGAGGTAGTGCCACCAGATCTTCAGAGCAAATACAACCGCTCCCATATCCAAGTCGTGCACCGGGTAATTCCGCTCATGGTTGTCACAACCCGCATTTTCTCAGAATTTTGGAATATTAGAGTAAGAGAAAATACGCGTCATGATGCCAAGTCATGCAGGAGACAACTACAGACGCTCAGGCAGGAGCCTATTACTTATTTAAATCAAACATGATTACATGATAATTCGTCATTTGAAATCATTTATTGGGGTGTGAAGTAAAAATTGTGTCTCTCAGTTTGTGGATCAACTAGTCCACCGAGAAAATATATGTAATTGCAGCGAAAAATACTTGATTTAGTTCACTTAAGGTCCTAAATGCACGTGATGACAAGACATAAAGTAAATGATATGCACATATCTAGGCGTAGCATAACTATAGGAAATACCTTTAGGTGACTTTAAAGATAAGATTTCAGTAAAAAGGAATGCAATAAGGATGAAAGAAAATCCATTTTATAACTATAATGCACCTAGACATAAATCATTCCCAGAGAGCAAGATACACGAGATCTAAAAGTAGTGGCATTTAACTGGCAAGTAAGCTATAAAGTATCAAAAGGGCATAATGGACGTCAACAACCTGACACTAACCCATTGGCTCCAATCTAGTATGTCTGAACACAAGAACAACACTAACAACAACTACCTCGCAGCAGCGGGGTAAAACAACAACTAAAACTCCCAAAGACTCCGGGATACACTGCTAGCCTCTACGGCTCAGAACCTGAGGCATTCAATAAAACAAAGAATGCCTCAGCAAGGGAATTACAAGTGACAGAAAACAAAGAAAAAATAATGTAAACAAGGCATAAGGGGTACCAACCCAAGCCCAACACTTACAGAAAAGGAAACTGTTGGAACATGGTCTTCCGCATCTCCTAGGTTTGAGAATAACAAATCCTATGTGTATTTGATCTTGTGTGTTTAAGTGTGCAGGAAATCAAAGTCCACATGACTCAAGGATAGTTGTCCCCAAAATTGAGGCCAGAATTCCAACATGGCCACTAGCGCCGGCGATAGTGATGATTAGCGCGATTCCGGCAGTGTTTTTAGAAGGAGCTAGCGCCTGGCGGTAGCATGGCGCACAAGAGGCATAGAGCAAAATGTTTCTGCGGATTGAAGATTATGCCGCGCAAAACATTACTTAATCAGGGATAGCGCCGACGGTAGCTACTAGCGCTGGCAGTAGCGTGGCGCACAAGAGGCATAGAGCAAAATGTTGCCGCGGATTGAATATCATGCCGCGCAAAACATTACTTAATCCGGGCTAGCGCCGGCGGTAGCGCTGAGGCTATAAAATGGACACTTTGGCTCCGTCTTCATCATCCTCTAGAGATCCAAAATTCCAGAGCCTCATACCACAGCATAGAGAGGAGAGTTCGGAGAGATACTCCCACAAATCCATAATGCCATAAGGAGATCGGTGGAGAAGATTTCAACACGCGTCATCATCATGACGAAAGACCGCATCGACTATGATCATACTCTGCGGGCCTTCGTCCATTTCTCCAAGAGATCCATATAGGGAGTTTTTATTATTGCTGTCTTCTATTTTATTTCTCTTTTTCTTTGTAAATGATAGTGAATTCGCCTCGTGTTGGCGACTAGGTCTGGGGTAGGACTTAGGGCTGAAATTCGCCTCATGTTGGCGACTAGATCTAAGCTAGGTCTAGGGGGTGCTCGAGGCCACATCCGGGGAAGGATTGGCTAGAGCGGCTTGAGGACGAATCCAGGGAGGAGAAGGCTAGGGCCACCGGTTCGTGGGGAAGCGAGTCGGGATAGAAAACGAAAAGACCTTTGATTATTCGCCTCCGATCTCTAGCGCCATTGAGATCAAGTTTTGTAAAACTTATTTAATATCAATAAAGCTTGTCTCCCTTTTTGTTTTACTTGACTTCTTGTTTTAATATTGCAATATTTCAAAGTTTTTCTAAATAAAATCTAAAGTTTTTGAAAACCCTTATTCACCCCCCCTCTAAGGGCGCCGACCGATCCAACAAGTGGTATCAAAGCCAGGTTATTCCAAATCGGCTTAACAACCAGGAATAATGGCGTCTCATGATCTCGCTTCTACTAGTGGGGTAAATCTTTATGAAGAAGAAAAATCTCCTAAATCACCTTTATTCGAAGGGAAAATTATAAAGGGTGGAAATTATTAATGGAAAAATTTATTAAAAGCTTAGATATCAATGCATGGGATATAGCAATAGTTAGACCAGCGGATGAATTAAATAAAAAAGAATGTCAACTAAATTCAAAAGCCAAACATTATTTATTTTGTGCTCTATCAAATGAAATTTTCAAATTAATATATTGCTTTTCTAGTGCATACAAAGTTTGGCAATTTCTTGAAGAAATGTATGATTTTCCTCTCGCAGGTATAGATCAAACACAGGAGGAGAAGAACATACAAGCATCCACTACTATTCAAGAAGATCTCTCTCGTTGCAAAGCCATGGAAATCATGGAAACTAACTTGGAAAAAGAGAGCAATACATCAAAAGAAAAAGAAGATGAAAATTAATCTATGATGGAGGAAGGCGCAAAAGATAACGAAGGAACTTCATGCACACATTTTGCCTCTACCAAAAGCGCTGTAAGAAAGTCAAAATCTTCTTCTTGTGTGATAACTTTCATTTCTAGTTTCAATATACTAAAAAAAGCTAAACGTAAGATCAAGAAATTGAAAATTACTAATAAAAATTTACGTTTAGAAAATAAGAGATTAAAAACTAATGTTAATTTAGAATCTAATTATGATGTGGTTTCACTATCTTGTCCTTTACTTGAAAACACAAAAGCTTGTTTTGATTGTGATAATTTTAAGGAAAAACTTAAGGAACTTGAAAAAGAAATTATTTGTATAAAAGAACATGATGAAAAATTGTCTTTAGAAAATTCATCTTTAAAAGGTGATTGTGCTACATGCAAAAGTTATAAAATTGAAATTGAAGAGATGGATGAAACATTTGAGGAATACAGAAATGAATACAAAAACCATATTGATTCAATTGTTTCTACTCTTAAAAATAGCACAATTGCGTATAACAAAGCTAGACATAACTTGAAACTTAAGAACAATGAATTAGAAACTAAAATTATCTTGCTTAAGGAAATCTTAAAGAAAAATTCTCAATATCAAACAAACTCTAAAAGCAAGTTAAATATGATATCTCAAAATATGAATAAACCAAACAATGGGAATAAAAAACATCAAAAGATTGTAAATGAATTTCCAAAACACTATCATCATCATTTACAATATCAATCTTCTCCCAACGAAAAATTAAACGTTCACAAATTTCCTATGAAAAATACCTTCAATAATCATTACAATCATAATCATCAATATAAAGATTATCATAATGGAAATTTGACATATAAGAATAACATTAAACCAAAGTATGAATGGAGACCCATTCTTAAGAATAACGCACTAATGTCAAAAGAAAGGGTCCACTCATCACTATCTCCCCAAAAGCAAACATGATTTATTTGGGTACCCAAAGGAACCGTCACACCCGGTCCTCTTTGGATACCTAAATCTCTCATTCATTAGTATCCCATCATTTGCATGAAGTAGAAATCAACTAAAAATGAAAAATCACTTCTCTACTTCATGATATGCTTAAACTTTCGTTTTTGTTTATTTTCTTTTGTTTTGTTTAAACTAACATGATATGATCACTATATAAATCTTGTGATATGACGTTCATAAACCATAATTCATAAATGAATCAATAAAAGTGAACTAAAGTCATATCATCCTATTTAGTGATCTACTTATCCTTTTTATTTTTACCTTCTAAATCCATTACCTTTTAAATGTCTTCAATTATGAATTGTAAATTGAAATTATTGCCAAGACTAATGATAATATTTTAATGGATTTTAGTGGTTTATTAAAGGGCTTAGGCTAATGATTAAAATGCGAAATTGTTGATCTTGTTTTGTTGATTATGTTAGCCCTTATAATGAAGAAAAATATTTTTCACAAAATGCATGATTAATCCGCATCCAAACTCATCATCCTAGCATCACTTTTTGGTTTATGCTTGTGTATCTATGCTAGGTACAACATTTATGATGTTATGTGATTTGAAATCATAATAGAATACTAAAATTCCATCAAACACATAGTTTATGGATTAATCATTAGAACATATATCATTTGGCTTATTCAAACATGATATCTTGTGCTTACATTTCCTATCAGTTTCAATTTACATTATATTGATAAATATGAGTCTTAGAAAAATGAAAATGAAAATATAAGAAAAATACATCATGCGTTGACAAGTCATACACTAAATCACTAATGTTTCATGCAATTTGCACTATCTAAACATCTCCTAAAAATCTGATATTTCAGTATGGAACTGCTATTGGGACACTTAATCAAAATCAATAATTAAAATATTCAAAATCACAAAAAATCGTTCACTGTTTCCCGCGCTAGCGCTACCGCAGGCGCTAGTATCCATGTTCACTTTTCTGTGATTTTAAAATTTTGAAAAATTTCTAAAAATATTTTAATCTATATTTTCTACTTAGTTTTGCACTTCTATTTTTCTTTATTTTTTGAAAAATCAAATATAAAACTACAAAAACCAAATTACAAAAAATATGTTTTTTTCTGTTTTTGTTTTTGTCGTTTACAAGTCTATTTTTATGCAAAAATCAAATACAAAAATACAAAAGCAAAAATTACAAAAATATGCTTGTATTTGCTAAAACCAAAATACAAAAATATAAAACACTAAAACTATCAAAAATACTGTATGGACTTTCCTGTGATAATCAAGCATGATTTAGTCTATTATTTAGAAATTCTACAATGTTGCAATTTATCTTTTCAAACTACGTTGAACATTGTTTTCATCATGCTTTGATATATCTATTAATATGTGCATCAATTATATTTTAAAGGTTGTGTAGAACTAAGCTTAGCATGCCTCTAAGTATGAGTAAATGTTTTATGTTTGATAATGATATTTATTCACTCACCCTTTTTGGCATTGTCTACATATGTGTTTAATCTAAGAATACTTGTGTATGTTTTGTATTAGTACAATAAATTAAAATTGCACAAGTATCTTACCTACACTCCTTATTTTGCACTCTTAAAAATTAAGAAAAGTGGTTATGTTTTTCATAAATTCTATTGATTTGCAAAACAAGTGTATTCAGAGAACTTTGTACAAAACAAAATTATAAAATAAATGACAAAGATAACTCCACCAAGCACTACTTGAACCTCCTGATAAGTCTTAATAAGCATTGTGAGGTTGAGCACCTTGGAAAGAATAGTAAAGTGCCTTATGCAAATCAAATCTTTCTTTCAAAAATAAGAAAAACCACTTACTCTTAAGTACACCGGATCACTAGTCTCAAAATTCAAAATAAAATATGTGATCCCCCAAGCACTACTTTGCACCCTGATAAGTCTTAATGAGCATTGTGTGTGCAGAGCACCTTGGTAGTTGTACTTTTTATTGTGCATTAAAGTGTGTGGAAGTAATCTTATTTGTGTTTTATTGTGCTCGTACTTTACATATATCTTGTATTTTTGATTAAAACATTTGTTTACATTACTCAAAAATACACTTATGTGCACATCATTATCTTCCATAACACTTCTTCTCATGAGTATTGGATCCTAATGCTAATTCTATATTACCTTTTATTTATGAAATGCACTAGATAACCTATCATGTGTCTCTATAATGTTTGGTATGATTTGAAATTGTGAATTGAAATAACATTGTAGTAATCTCTTTGTGATAATATTATTTCATGCTTGGTTATTTTTGTCAACCATAAAAGATTTTCATTGAAACATGATTTACATAAACATCTTCTTTTTGAAATTAAACTCATATATCTTTTTATGGATTATTCTTGATTACAATAAGATGTTTCATGTATTTCCACAAGTCTTGCACATCATCACCATATAACTTTTACCTTGCACTTTCATGCTTATATCAAGTCTTAAATCTCAATTTTTTTCTTAAAAACAAGTAGTAGACTTGCTCGGTAGAATTTATATTGGTTGTTCCAACACGCATATCATTTTTATAGTAACAAACTCTGATTTATTTCAATATAAACGTGTATGCTAAACGCTCTTCCAACAAGTAAAACATTGCTAAAAGGATGTTGTTTCTTTCTTCCAAAATGCTTCAACTCCTATCTTTATAAAGTTAGTTTTGAAACTCAAAAACATCTCCTTTTTAACTTAAACTCTTATTTAGTATTATGGTGTTTCTTTTTCGAAACCTTCCGCAATGCTCAAACTCTGATACATTCATGAATTTCAATATAGCTAAGTAAGTTTTATTTCAAAAAAATTCAATTATCATTCTTCCCATTAGATTTAAAAGCTTCATGTTTCAAAAAACTATTATCCGTGAATTCATATCTCACCATAGTGGGGGCGTAGGGTTGTAGACATTAGATAAACTTATCTTTAGTCCCGTCTTGTCCTTACCCGGGGAGGGTTCCAGTGGGGCCTTGCGAGGCACTGGGGGGAAAGAGTGCTAGATTGAGTTTTGTCTAGTGTTTGCATATGGGACTAACACCCCAACCTACGGCATGTTTGCAGCTCCTCATGCCCATCCGTCACTTAGTACGGGGCTAGGGTGTAGACATATTGTCTGGGTAGATTGGTTATTTGGAAATCCTTATTTTATGCTTAAAACTTTTATATAAAGGGAAAATCATTACTTTTTTATGCTAAAAACTCTGATTTCCTTCTATGAAAAATTTTGTAATGCTTATAACTCTGATCTATTTAAATGAAAAACAATTCTAAAACTCCTTATCATTTACTTAAAAAGCTCGATCATGCCTTCTCTTTTATTTACACATTTTAGTGCTTTGTTTCCCTACCCACTTTTGCTAATAACAAAGGGGGAGAACTAATATGATAAATATAACCCGCTATCAAAAACCCAACATGACAAATTCAGATGATAGCTTACATATTAGGGGAGCATTCACTTAGGGGGAGCATGTATTTAGGGGGAGCAATTCTAAATGCTAAAATCAATAATTATCCTAAGTCATCACTCTCTCACACACACAAGTAGAGTTTCATCATGCTTATTTATTAATGCTTTGATTTATCATTAATGGATTTGTTATTATCAAAAGGGGGAGATTGTTGGAACATGGTCTTCCGCATCTCCTAGGTTTGAGAATAACAAATCCTATGTGTATTTGATCTTGTGTGTTTAAGTGTGCAGGAAATCAAAGTCCACATGACTCAAGGATAGTTGTCCCCAAAATTGAAGCCAGAATTCCAACATGGCCACTAGCGCCGGCGGTAGCGATAGCGCCCGGCGCTAGCGATGATTAGCACGATTCCGGCAGTGTTTTTAGAAGGAGCTAGCGCCCGGCAGTAGCTACTAGCGCTGGCGGTAGCATGGCGCATAAGAGGCATAGAGCAAAATGTTGCCGCGGATTGAAGATCCTGCCGCGCAAAACATTACTTAATCAGTGATACCGCCAGCGGTAGCGTGGCGCACAAGAGGCATAAAGCAAAATGTTGCCGCGGATTGAAGATCCTGCCGCGCAAAACATTACTTAATCCGGGCTAGCGCCGGCGGAAGCGCTGAGGCTATATAATGGACACTTTGGCTCCGCCTTCATCATCCTCTAGAGATCCAAAATTCCAGAGCCTCGTACCACATCATAGAGAGGAGAGTTCGGAGAGATACTCCCACAAATCCATAAAGCCATAAGGAGATCCGTGGAGAAGATTTCAACACGCGTCATCATCATGACGAAAGACCGCATCGACTACGATCATACTCTGAGGGCCTTCGTCCACTTCTTCAAGAGATCCATATAGGGAGTTTTTATTATTGCTGTCTTCTATTTTATTTCTCTTTTTCTTTGTAAACGATAGTGAATTCGCCTCGTGTTGGCGACTAGGTCTGGGGAAGGACTTAGGGCTGAAATTCGCCTCGTGTTGGCGACTAGATCTAGGCTAGGTCTAAGGGGTGCTCGAGGCCACATCCGGGGAAGGATTGGCTAGAGCGGCTTGAGGCCGAATCCAGGGAGGAGAAGGCTAGGGCCACCGGTTCATGGGGAAGCGAGTCGAGATAGAAAACAAAAAGCCCTTTAATTATTCCCCTCCGATCTCTAACGCCATTGAGATCAAGTTTTGTAAAACTTATTTAATATCAATAAAGCTTGTCTCCCTTTTTGTTTTACTTGACTTCTTGTTTTAATATTGCAATATTTCAAAGTTTTTCTAAATAAAATCTAAAGTTTTTGAAAACCCTTATTCACCCCGCCCCCCCCCCCCCCCCCCCCCTCCCCCCCCCCCCCCCCCCCCCCTCTAAGGGCGCCGACCGATCCAACAGAAACTCTAAGCACAGAACTAAACAATGCACCAAGTGCACCAAATACCAAATAGAGGATCAAGCATGGTTCATTTATCTTGTAAATTCTATTTAAAGAGACTGATCAGCTCAGGTTAAGCATGTGGCGGTCATTTATCCTCTACCACCCAAAGCCTAAAATGGGTGTGGGTTTCTCTATTCCCAACCACGCAAATACGGTCCTTAGGACCACGGTCCAAGCCCGCGGTTCACCTCTAAAATGGCCACCGTGCAAAGCTACAACAAATCCCCACTGCCCCCCAAACACGTCCCACCGTGCAAGGCTAAAGGCAATGGTCCATTTTAATTAATTTCTTTAATTAAGGCACGGGACGAAGCCTGAGAAAACAATCACCAGGATACCCTAAGGATAGGGTCACAAATGAAGTAATCACCGCTCAAGATGATTCATAAGGGAAACCCAGAAATTTGCATAACCATAGTAGGTATAAGAACTCAGACAAGAGGTAATCATGATCAAGGGCACAGTATAGACATTAGCAACATTCCTGTACACTTTAGAAGACACAAGGTTTCATGAGGGAGGAGGAGTCCAAGGCATAGGTCAAGGATTTGGAACTAGGACCTAGGATTTCTCGAGGAGGATAGGATTTCTTGAGAAATAACCAGGAGAGAGAGAAGCTGGGAAATTCTCGAGAAGGATAGGGTTTCTCGAGAACCAGTTTGGGATTTCTTGAGAAGGCTGGTCCTTCTCGAGAACTTGGCTAAGGCTTGTCGAGAACTCGGCTAAGCCTTCTCAAGAAGGCTGGTCCTTCTCGAGAACTGGGCTGAAACAAATTTCTCGAGAAGGATGGTCCTTCTCGAGAACTAGGCTGAAATAACTTCTCGAGAAGGCTGGTCCTTCTCGAGAACCGGGCTGAAACAACTTCTCGAGAAGGATGGTCCTTCTCGAGAACTAGGCTGAAAATTTCTTGAGAAGGCTGGTCCTTCTCGAGAACTGGACTTTACTTTTCTCGAGAAAGCTGGTCTTTCTCGAGAACTAGAAGGGGCGGCAGTCGGACACTTCTCGAGAAATTAGGAAGGTTTTCTCGAGAAACTGCAGAAAGTTATCTAAGGGAAAAAAATTTAGACCTTGAGGGGAAGATCAAGGATTTCAAGAGTTTAATTAGCAAAGTAGAACGCTCAAATCAAGTGCTAAACAACACAACAAGACCTCAAAGCAAGAAAACAATACATCAATGACAAGAGAAAAGGAGGAGATGCCACTTGCCTTAACCTTGCGAAAACTCGAATTTCTCCGCTCCAAAAGCCAAGGAAATACTCGAGCACGAAAACCTGAAGCTTATCGGATCAAAAAGGAGGAGTTAGGTCACTACCTTAACTCCAAAAATTCCACGAAATGGGAAAAGCTCACCACTAGAACGAAGATCTCGCCGAGAGCTTTCCAAATCTACTCTCCAAACGTGATTCCGACTACAACGGCCCTAGGAATCGTCGGTCGGAAGCTCCACGACGCTTCGCTCTCGCTCTCTCGCTCGGCGGATGGTTTGGATCAATGAAGGAAGAAGAAGAATAGGGAGTGAATTTTAGGTTTTATAATAAAAACCTAATTTAATATTTAATTAATTAAATAATACTCCCTTTCAATTAAACTGCGAGGGTGACTAGATCACCTCGGATTTCTACGGAATTCGCGCCCCAATTGAAAAACGGCGCTACAAATCCAACGACGAAGTCAGAATTCAATTTCGATGAGCCAAACTCGGGATAAAGCATCCCGAAGTTAAAATCTTGATAGCTACCCAAACTAATCTCTTTAACCTGAAACGTCGCGAAATTTTGCACGCTCGATCCAAATTACATACTTTAACTAAGCTAAGGCCCAAAACTAACCCTGACGAGCTGGCATAATGCCCTTATGCCAAAATTACATCACAGCGGCTACGCAAAAATAATTAACAAAAATCAGGGGCGTTACAGTCACCCCAACTTGAAATCCAACGATCACGAGAGATATAGAAACAAACTCAAAGATTATTTGATTGAAGATTTACATGGACTCTAAGAGAAGAGGCTAGGATAGGTATTCCTCATGGCAGACTCCAGCTCCCAAGTTGTGCTCTCGATGCCCTGATTCTTCCAAAGAACTTTAACCATCGGGATCGTCTTCTTCTGCAACACACGCTCCTGAGTCTCCAAGATTCGGATAGGCTCTTCTACATAGGAAAGGTTGGGCTGCAATACGGGCACCGAATCAAGAACAAGCCGACCACTACACAAACACTTCCTCAGCTGCCTCACATGAAACACATCGTGAACATTAGGGAAGGAAGCAGGCAAATCCAATCTATAAGCTGACGCTCTGATGCGCTCAATAATCTGGAAAGGTCCCACATACCGGGGATCCAACTTGTGGTTCCTTCCAAATCTCTTAACGCTCGGCATCCGAGAAACTTTCAAGAACACTAAGTCTCCAACGACAAACTCTAGATCCACCCTTCTCCGATTGGCATACTTCTCATACCGCTCCTGAGCAATACGAAGCTTCTCGCGGATATGAGTCACGGCAACGCTCATCTCGTCCAAAGCCTCTGGGCCTAACAACAGACTCTCACCAACCTCGGCCTAAAACAAGGGAGTTTGGCAATGCCTCCCATACAGAGCCTCATAGGGGGGCCATTTGTAAGCTTTCCTGATAACTGTTATTGTAGGCAAATTCCATCAACCCAAGACGCTTATCCCATGCTCCTCCATGATCCAAAATATAGCACCTGATCATATCTTCCAAAATTTGATTCACTCTCTCCGTCTGACCATTGGTCTGAGGGTGGTAAGCGGTAGAGTATCTAAGGTCAGAACCCAAAGCTCCCTGCAAACTCCTCCAGAAGTGAGACATATATTTGGAATCCCGATCCGACATAATGCTTACGGGTACACCATGCAATCTGATGACTTCATTCAAATAAAGTTCTGCTATTTTTCCATAGAGTAGCCGATCTTAAAAGGCACAAAGTGAGCACACTTTGTCAACTATGACCCATACCAAATCGTGTCCTTCGGGGGATCTCGGTAAACCAGTAATGAAGTCCATTGAAATACTCTCCCACTTCCAGCTTGGAATATCCAAAGGGTTCAGTTTACCTCCAGGCCTCTTATGATCTTCCTTAACGCGCTGGCAGGTAAACATTCAGAAACATATCTGGCTATATCATTCTTCATACCTGACCACCAAACGATCTGCTTCAGGTCTTTGTACATTTTCGTGGAACCAGGATGATAGGAAACACTTGAGTCATGCGCTTCACTACAGATCTTTGCTCGAATATCTGCCGATGCGGGAATGCAATATCTACCTTGATACATTATGGTATCTTTATCATCGATTGAAAAGTCTGGCAGTTCCACTTTCTCAGTCCTACTCCGAAGATGCTGCAAGTCAGGATCTTCCTTCTGATGCAGTCTTATAAGGCTAATCCAAGAAGGCTCTTCAGCTTCAAGACTCGAAGGTGCGATACTACTACCGACTGAGATATCAATCAGCATAAACTCCTCCACTAAGGACTGCACAGAGAGATTGAAGACATGCGCGGTCTTTCTTCTCAGGGCATCGGCCACCACATTAGCCTTACCCGGATGATACAGGATATCAACTTCATAATCCGCAATATACTCCAACCACCTGCGCTGGCGCAAATTCAACTCCTTCTGGGTGAAAATGTACTTCAGACTCTTATGATCCGTGAAAATCTTGCATGACACTCCATATAACAGATGTCTCTAGAGCTTTAGAGCATAAATTACTGCAGCAAATTCTAAGTCATGCGTAGGGTAATTCTTTTCATGAACTTTCAATTGTCTAGACCCATAAGCAATCACTTTTCCTTCTTGCATCAAAACACACCCTAGACCAATGTGAGATGCGTCCACATAAACAGCATACTCTATTCCTCACCTGATCAAAAACCTGTAGTTGGGTTAGAGCACCTGATCAAAAGCTCACTTGGTGTGTGGACACCTGATCAAAAACCCCTTGGTGGCAGGGCACCTGATCAACAAGCTGTAGTGGAATCCCACCAAGTATGGTAGAAGAGTAGACATACCCAGGTTTAGTGGGGAACTACTATAAAATTTCTTGTGTCGTCTGTGATGCTTGTCTATTTTCTGTGATGTGTTGTGTGCTGTGATTTGTTTTTATTTAGTTTTAATAAATCACTCTGCTATACACATATATATATCACTATTTTAATTATGCTATAAAATTAAGAGAAAAGTTTTTAATACTCTATTCACCCCCCCCCCCCCCCCCCCCCTCTTGAGTAAATCTAAGTTCTAACCTCGCCTTCAATTGGTATCAAAGAGTGGTTGATTATATCAATCACTTTCAATTGATATCAATTTGACTTTCAATTAGTATCAGAGGTTGGTTGATTGTATACAGGCTAACACCTGAATCCAAAGATCAATTAGATCTTAAATTTATTTTTGATTTTTTATCTTTTTCATGGCACAAGAAGAATTTTCATTTTTTAGACCACCTATCTGCAATTTGAATAACTTTTCTCTATGGCAAGTCAGAATTAGATTATATATGAATGCAATAGATGAAGAAATTTATAACTCTATTGTGACAGGACCTTCAACTTCATCAACATCAATAGATGCTCAAAAGAAGCTGAAAAGTGTTGATGCCAAGGCTATGGATATATTAGCCCAATCAATGTCAAATGACATTTTTCAAATGGTTGCTGACTGCACTTCGGCAAGAGACATCTGTAACTCCCTCATAAGAAAGGTAGCTGAATCTTCTTTCACCTCAAGTGATTCAGACACAGAATCATCATCTAGTTCAATTGAAGAAGAAGAAGAACAAAAAGCTATAGATTTCTACATGATGGCCATAAATGGGTCAAACCACAACTCAGATGCAGAATCTGAATCTGATGAAGATGAGGTAATTCCAAGTTTTGATTTTACTCCTAAACAATGCAAATCAAATTTTAAATTACCATGTACAAATTTAATAAAATCTGAGAAAGAAATCACATCTCTCAGAAAAGAGTTAACAGAAATAACCAGTTTAACTACTGAAAATAATAAACTTAAAGAAGATTTACAAATATCAGAAGAACAAATTATTTGTTTGAAAAATAATTCAATTAAAGCTGAAATCTTTGAACTAACTCTTAATAAGAAAAATATCAAAATAATGAATATCACAAGCACTAAAAATGCCAGATTAAATGACAGCAAACATAGCTTAGGATTTTCAACTAATCTATCTCATATTCTAAATCTAACTACATCTATAAAATTTGTCTCTGCAAAAGAAAAGGAAATAGCAGAAGACTTAATAAAAATTATTAAAATTTTGTGTGTTCAACAAAATTCGTCGAACCAAGATCGACGAAATCAAATGACTTCGTCGAACACTGGTCGACGAATTCTGAACACAAAAATTAAACATAATTTTCATGTGAACAGAGCTCAACGAATCAGAGTTCAACGAACTCTGAACACAGAGAATGAATATAACTATTCTTTAATAAAAGATCAACGAAATCACTACACTTTGTCAACCTGAGATCGACGAAATCAGAATAGTTTCTCAAATATATATTTTAATAATTATCAAAGAAAATTTTAATTGGTAAAACACTTAACAGATATAAAGGCCAATATAATACTTAAACCTATTATAAATCTTTTAACTCCAATTATAATCAACAAAAAATTATAAGATTGTCTTAAATTTTTCCTATCTTACAAACAAAGTCAGATAATTTCATGTTCTTACAGACTTTCTCAGATCCATCAAGATTTGAGTACTCTACTCTAGTTGCATTGTTCAGAAATGATCATGGCACTGAGTTTGAATCTCTTCTGATGAGAGAATTCTGTAGGAAGGAAGGTATCAGGCAATGTTTTTCTGAGATGATAAAAATTCCTTAGAATCCATTAACAGCTGTAGCAACTCATCATATTTATAAAATCCTATTAAAACAAAATCTAGGATTCAAAATTGCTTATATTCCCATTTACCCTTCTTCTAGGGGTCTTGATCCATGGTTCCCTGAATCAAGACAGGGGAGAAATTTACTAAAAGAGGAAAAATTAAAAGAAGAAAAGGAAATTTAAAAAGAAGAAGAAATTGGAAGAAGAGAAATTAGAAGAGAAATTAAAAGAAGAAGAAATGTAATAATAGAACAATTAATTTTACTATCTGTTTATTCTGCTTATCTCTTTAAAGCTTTATAATATCCTTTGAAATACTTTATGCTTTGAGTTATTCTATTTTCTCTTGTTAGGCATCCTAACCCAAATAGGGGGAGATTGTTGGATCAACCAGTATTGATTTGGATTAGGATCAATGTATGTTTTAATTAGGATCCCTGTTTTATATGTCTTATATTTCAAATCTGTATCCTAACTCAAATAGGGGAGATTATTGGAACCTTAGTTTTGATTTGAGTTAGGATCCATCTTTGGTCTAAGTTTCTATCATAACATATCTTGTATAACCTAGATCAAATCTCATTAAGACAAGAGACTCAGAAAAGAAAATAATATAAGTTGTCTGCGTTCGACGAAATGCTTCCTGCGTTCGACGAACGTCTTGCATACTGCGTTCGATGAATTGCTCTATGCGTTCGACGAACGGCTTGCTCTCTGCGTTTGATGAACGGCTTCCACTCTGCGTTCGATGAACGGCTTGCTTCATCTCAGCGTCTCAGCGGCTCAGTGGTCGACAATATGTCTCAGCGGTCGACGAACTGACTAAGTCTTTACGATCGACGAAAAGCTAACTGCGATCGACGAAAGTTCTTTGAAGCTGCGTTCGACGAAATCCAAGCAACGCTCGACGAAATGGCTCTGAAGTTGCGTTCAACGAAATCCAAGCAGCGCTCGACGAAAAGCTGCGTTCGACGAAATCCCAGCAGCGCTCGACGAAAGTTCATACAGCAATGATCGACGAACTAATCAATGATCAGATCGACGAACGACGAGCTCAACCCGACTAACTTCAAGCTGAGATCGACGAAATATTTTCAGCTATATAAATTATCATTTCTCAGCTCGACTAAAATTATATATGTTGTTAGTTTTGATAAAGCAATATTTTAAATAGTTTAGACTTATATATTGCTGTCTTTCTTTTGTTTAAATTATCACTACCTCACATTAATGTTAGAGCCGTTGCAGAACAACAATTAATATAGCCGTTGCAGAATATTAATGATATAGCCGTTGCAGAAACAGCTAAAATAAAAGATGGCAGTTTACCTTCTCGAGGAGTCAAGTTAATAAAGAGAGACTTTATCTCTTCCACTTCTTGACAGAAGAAATAGAGACAGAAAGAGAGAAGGAACAGAGTGAAGAACTCAACATAAGAGAAAAGGCTCTCCAGATTACATTCAGACAGAAAAAGCAAAAAGAAGAGATACAGAGAACAACATATTATTATTACCTTATTTGCTAACTCTTCTCTGCAGATCATCTTCATCCTGAGACACCTAATCCAGATCATTTGCTCAGGATCTAAACTGTAGAAGAAGAAAGAAAGGAGTACTGCATTCTAAAGAAGAAGCTTCCTCACCTGATCATCAAACAATAATCACATCAGGGGGAGCTCTTCAACATCATCAAGGATCAACTAGAGTCTTCTTAGAAAGAGAAGAACAATATATTTTCTGTTTTCTTTTACGTGTATAAAGGGTTATAACTCCCTTCAAAAGTTACATCCATTGGTGGCAGGGCACCTGATCAAAAACCTGTAGTTGGGTTAGAGCACCTGATCAAAAGCTCACTTGGTGTGTGGACACCTAATCAAAAACCCCTTGGTGGCAGGGCACCTGATCAACAACCTGTAGTGGAATCCTACCTAGTGTGGTAGAAGAGTAGACGTACCCAGGTTTAGTGGGGAACTACTATAAAATTTCTTGTGTCGTCTGTGATGCTTGTCTATTTTCTGTGATGTGTTGTGTGCTGTGATTTGTTTTATTTAGTTTTTATAAATCACTCTGCTATACACATATATATATATCACTATTTTAATTCCGCTATAAAATTAAGTGAAAAGTTTTTAATACTCTATTCACCCCCCCCCCCCCCCCCCCCTCTAGAGTAAATCTAAGATCTAACCTCACTTTCATCCTTTTTTTATCTGAGTTTGTTGTAGGATTCCAGTGGAAATTTGAGTTGTATGATCATTGTGATCTTAGGTAGGGTCTTTGATAAGATCTGAGTGTAAATCTCTTGTCGGAGAGATTGAGGTATGCCTGCTTTTGTCCTGAGTGTATGATCTTGTGTTTTAAGATCTGAGTTGTAAGACCCTGTGTTAAAGGTCTGAGGTAGGTGACTGTTGTTCCAGAGTTGTGGAATCTGAGTGTAAGATCATTTGATCTGAGAAATTTGGAGAAGTTGGCCTAAGCTAGCACTCTACTAGATAGGTGAAAGGGAAAAATGGATGTACCCATAATTGGGAAACCACTATATATCTTGGTGTACTGTGTTGTGGATTGTGATTCTTTGTTGTTTTGTTGTGCTTGAAAATAGATAGTTGAAAAAAGGCATAAATTTATTAAAACACCTATTCACCCCCCCCCCCCCCCCCCCCCCATGTAGGTGATTAGACAACAACACTCATCTTTCAATTGGTATCAGAGCCAGGTTATTCATAAAATCCTCACAGTTGAACAAGATCCTTTAAGGATTAAAAGTCTAAATACATCATGTCTTCTAGAGAGAGCTATAATGATATAAGCTCTATAAAGCTTCCTATCTACATGAAGGAAAATTATGGTATATTGAAGCAAAGGGTTAAGCTCTACATAGAGGCATCTAACCCTAGGATTTTCACCACCATTGAAGAGGGACCTTTCATCCCCATGAAGGTCTCAACTATTGATGCAAGTCTGAGAGTGCCAAAGAAACTCTCAGAGATGACAAATGATGAGGTCATCTTGGCCACTATGGATAAAAGAGCTAAAAATATTTTTGTTAGTGCCATTGATGACTCAACATTTCAGAACCTCATTCACTGTCAAACAATAGAAGAAATGTGGGATACCTTGATTGTGTACATGGAAGGTATAAAGGAAGTAAGGGATGACAGAAAGTCCCTATTGAATCGAGAGTATGAAGTCTTTAGGCAAGAAAAGAAAGACATTATAGCTAATTACTATGAGAAATTCTTCAGAATAGTGAATGGACTGAAGACTCTAGAAGAACCTTCACAAATTATGAACTCAATGACAAGTTCTTAAGGTCCCTCAACAAGGAATGAGACATTAAGATATGTGCAATAAGAAAAATGGGAAATCTGGGCATTATCCAGCCACAAAACTTGTTTGAGAAATTATTGTCCCATGAATTACACTTGAATACCAAGAACAGTGAAGAAGGGCATTGCAAAAAAAATTAGTGACCCTAAAAGTTGAGAACTCTAGAAGAGGCAAAGAGAAGGCCTCATCCCCTCCAAGAAGAGCTGTTGAATCAGAGAAATCTGAACCCAACACTTCTGAATAAAAACTGTCAGATGGAGACATGGCTTTGTTCACAAGGCAGCTGAAGAAGATGTTGAGCAGAAGGAAGCAATGGAAGAGCAAACCTTCTTCTTCCTCCATCTCCAGAAAGCATCACAACAATTCAGACAAATCAAGAAGAGACCCTAAGAGGGACAGATATGAATCTAAGCAAAATAAGTCCATTTCTTATGACACAATTTGCTTTGGGTGCAGAAAATCAGGACAAATGATTGCTGACTGGCCATCAAAAAGAAAGAGCAACAACAAATCTGAGGAGAAGAGGTATCACTCAAACAAAAAATCTGAGAAGAGCCTCTTGGTAAATAAGGAAAAGACCTTGAGTGACAATGACTCAAGATCTTCTGAGTCTGATGAAGAGGAAGCCTATGTTGGGTTAACTGCACTAATAGAAGAAATAAAGCAAACTGCTAACATGATAAGCATCAGAGCACCGTTGTCACTATCTAATTGTGCACTAAAGAAAATGATGACAGATATAAGCTTATGGCTATAGGGGAAGATCAGGATGACTCCCATCCTGATGAGGTAAAAATCAAAACTACTTTTATATTATCTGATTATGAGACTGATGTTGAGCTAGAGGCAGACTCATCACTCAATGATGAGAATGACTCTGAATCTGAGAATAAGTTTGATGAGATAGTTGATGTTATATATGGAACTATCACCTATAGGGGGAGAATAGGTGATAAAACTGTTTTGAAATTTATGCACAAAAGCAAATAAAACAGATCACAGCACAACAAACAAACACAAAACACATCACACAAGGACACCAAATTTATAGTGGTTCCTCAAGACAATGTGTCTTGAGTAGTCCACTATCCCTATGTGCCTATCTAGCAGTGTGTTACAGTCAACTCCACCAAATCTCAGATCTTCTCCACATATCTTACAGCTCAGGCACTACAGGCCCTACAACTCAGATCCTTCTAGGATCCTACCTCAAGTTCCAGGAACCCTACAACTCAGGCACACCAGACCTTACAACTCAGATCTACCTCAGGTTTTCACAAAATCCTATAGCTCAGACTTATGAAAGTCCTACAGAGAATGTATTAAATACAAGAATGAAGAACACTTCACACAGTAAAGAAAATACTGGAGAGTTCTTCTGAAGCCAGATGTTGACAGCCTCTAGACTTGAAGATAAAAATATAAAGACTTTTCTTGCAGAATACATGCTTATCTTATATCCTTTCTTTAATCTGGAACATAGCTTGACAGTCGATGTTGCTTGACTGAGAATTGGAGAACATAAAGCAAGAGTGTATTGTTCTCGAGAGATTTTTCCTTCTTCACAGTCATTTTTACTGTTCGATTGAATCGATTATTCTTTATATGAAATTAGTGCATACACTATTCCTTTTTATATGACTATGGGACCTTCTAACAGTCTACCCAGAGGTCCTTTAAGTGTTAGAGGCTCATTTCTTAATGACATCCATTGATTGGACCAACAGGCAGCGACATTAAATGCAGACAGCGCATTTCAAAAATCTCGGTCTGTCTCGACGATGTGAGCAACATCTCGACGATAGAGCTTGCCTTCTAGGCGATCCATCTTGGACTTAGACAAATCTTCAAGTCTTGTTAAACCTTATTCAGAGAAAGATATATCGACGATAAGGAATAACTCAGCTACACTTATAGTCACGATGACATGAAGTCATCACGTCGATATCGTCGTGAACATCTTGCTTACATGAGGTATTCTCGTCGATATAGTCGAGTTCATCCTAACTTCTCGTCGATATCGTCGAGATCATCCAGACGACACTAAACACTTCAGCTGCAACCTTTCTCCATGAATTCTGACTTAGTCTTCTCGACGATAAAGCTCCTTTACGACGATATCGTCGACTTAGCCGGATATTTAACTCAAGATTCTTGAAGAAATTCTGCAAGGCATCCTTTCCAACGATAGCCTTACATTCTTGATGATAAGCCATGACTATTTCAACGATAAGACTAAACCTTCTCCCCAGAGAGTTTATACTTATTCAACAATATGTGTAGCATATCAACAATATGTCCAGTCCTTCTCAACAAATTTGTATTTATTGAGATTAGAGAAGTACTGGACATACAGTATATACTCTGCAGTCATAAATAGGACAAACCATCAAATACATAATGCTTTTATCATTGACTTGAGCACTTCTTCAAATCAGGAACATTGTTGGGCACTGTTCCCAACAGTTGAGAAGTACAGTGTTCTCCTTGAGGCATTAAAGAGAAGCAAAAAGCTTGCTAAGAAGCAGGCTAAGGATATTGAGCATCTCAGACCCCTAAAGTCTCAACTTGATGAGAAGCTAGATAAAATCTGTCAAATGAACTCTAAGATAATTGAGTTCAAGAAAATAACTGATTTTCAAGTCGATCTATTGGTTCAAAAAGAAAGGACCATTAAGAAATTAGAAGGAGAGCTCCCCAAAGAGAAGAAACTAGTGGCTAAGTTTTCTAAGCCACATACCATTCTTCCAATTATTGATAGCTTCTCAGCACCATACAGAAGTGGTGTATGATATGAGTGAAAGGGGGGAGAGAAGCTCGATGTCAAGGGAAAAACACAAATTCAACCAACCATCTTTCAAAAGGTTTTACTAGCCTCAAATAGCTATGACCAAGACAGTATCTATGGACGCTGGAAAAATGAATGCTCCACAAGTGGAACAAAAGAAGTGCATAAGGGAAAATGCCTTCAAAGGAGATCATGAAGAAATTGAACTAAAAGAGCATGGCCCTTTTCTGTTTGGTGCCAACACCAGAACCAAGGGCATAGAAAAAGCGTCTGAAAGGAGATCTGCAAGGAAGGGAAAGGCAGTGGTTGTGCAATCTAAGATACAATAAGCACATCACCATATGACATGCAAAGATTCACAAGCAGTACTATTCAGATATCCTTCTAACTATATGAAAAGCTATTCAATTCTTGGTGTGAGCCCAAAAAGAAGATACAACAAGTTTGAATTATGGTGTTGTGTATGTAAGACCCCCTCCAAGAACACAAGACACGGTCGAGGGGATTCCTATGCCCAGGACAGCCGCCTTGCGGAAGCGCCACCACACGAGTTAGCCTATTCCACAAAACGCTTATCCTGCCGGCCAAACCAATATCATCGAGCCAACCCCCCAATAGTATAAAAGAGAGAAGCCATAAATTCACATATAAGTGAAGGTGTCACAATTATACGAAAGACAGGTAGCTCCAAGAGCTCCTGCAAATATCAGAGTATCAAAAGAAATGCCCCAAGGGCTATATCTTAAAACTATTGCTCACATCTCTCACTGACGGTATCGAAGGTATCGTAGCCTACGTCCCTATCATCCTCCAGCACCGTGCGCTGCTGCTCCTGGGTGCACTCCTAAAAAGAGGGGTGCAACAACCATTAATCATAAAGACTAAGTAGCTTCACATCCTCTCCCCCGACGACTCCAAGGAACCAGGCGGAAGGGAATGAAGAGAAGCTGCAATATAGACAGTAGTAGCAAAAGCAAGTGGAAATGAAAGATGCAATCACAGCAGTATATCAAATGTATAAAATGTACATCTAACAAGTAGTATGGGCAGCGACAGAGTATAAGCAAGCAGAGTATATAGATAACTGAATTGAACTTAACTTATAAGGGTGCCCATACAAGCATATAAGTTAAGGATCCGAACATACAGTAACCCATCATATAAAGGTGCCCATACAATTTTATATGATGAGGATCCAATGCGGTGCAATGATATGATCATGAAAGGATGAATGCAATGCAATGATTATGATATGATGACTCACCCATGCATATTTGATATGTCGACATAGACCTGCACTTCCAACTTTTTGAGGGTAGCTAACCACTCAGGCACCTCACGTCGCGGCCAGACGGAGACAGTGGAATGGTCTCCTCCACTACTATGTGGGTATGCACACTACCAGACCTAGGCCTTACGTACGCCTCAACACTAAGAACACAACAGCGGAGCCCCTGCGTACTCTTACTCACCAAACTAGCCGAGTCTTATGATGCGGAAGGGGTCTTTGGGAAGTGAGCACCAAGAGCCCAACCCAACCGGTCTAGAGTCTAACTGCCAGCTTTTGTCGGTGTTACGACTAGCAAGCCTATAAACCTATCACAAGTAATCCTCCAACCAGAATCATTACACCACCATGTGTAAACTATGCACATTCATGTAATTCCCATGCACAACCCGTGCTATCAAGCTCCCAAGGACTCATGAAAGGAGTCTTATTACATTTCTCCTCATACAATCAATGCCGACGTTAATTAGCATCCAAGGCCTCCAACCACCGGGGCCTAACATTGCACCATAAGATATGACCATATCTTATAACCCGCATCAAGCCATCAATGCTACCCATACCGAGTTGTTATAACTCTCGTGTAGTGGCGTGCGTATAACACAGAAATTAATCTATGAGACCCTGCAGGACTACTTATGCGTATAGAGACATATTCATATCTTACTAAATAAGTAATCCCAACTTATCATCAATATTCAATTCACGTGCTCAATTCACAGCGTGTTTCAACACCCTTGAAGTTATCACCCATATTGAGAGGTTATCACAAATCTAATCATCCGATAGATTATCAAATGATGTGAGCATTTATATAAACATGTCCTCTAAATTATTCATTCAATTATGCATCGCAATGTCCCATTTCAGAATCATAACATTCATCTACACCTCGCTCAATTGACATGGGAATCCAGGAACTCCTACCACCCAAAGGGGGAAACCTGAAGTTCTCTGTTTGCTAATGCCAGCGGTAGCGCTACCGCCAGGCACTAGTGATCCAGATGACACACCTTCCTATCGACATTGGGTGTCGATGGGAAGTTAGCCCTTCCCGTCGACAAGTCGACACCCTAGCGCTGATGGTAGCACTACCACCAGGTGCTAGTGACTCTATCATCACTCCTTCCCGTCGACATTAAGTGTCGATGGGAAGTTATCCCTTCCCATCGGCAAGTCTACATGCTAACGCCGGTGGTAGCACAACCGTCGTGCGCTCGTATTTCTACCAGCACTCCTGCCCGTCGATATTAAGTGTCAACGGGAAGTTATCCCTTCTCGTCGACAAGTCGACACTCTAGTGTCGGTGGTAGCGCTACCACCGGGCAATAGTAACTCTATCAACACTCCTTCTCATCGACATTAAGGGTCGACGGGAAGTTATCCCTTCCCGTCGACAAATCAACATGCTAGCGCTGGCGCTAGCGCTACCGCTGGGCGCTAGTGACTCTATCAGCACTCCTTCCCGTCGACATTAAGTGTCGATGGGAAGTTATCCCTTCCTGTCGGCAAGTCGACATGCTAACGCCGGCGGTAGCGCTACCGCCGGGTGCTAGCTAACAGAGAACAAATCCTCTGTTAAACACATCCAATTTTCTTCCCGGGAAATCTCATCTCCAATTAAGATCAATTCTTTCTTCCCTTAGTTGCTGGACTTTCACCACTATTCATGTGTCCCCTTATTAATCAAGTGCAATATTATAATTTAAACTCTCTTTAACAAGAGACTATTCATCATCTTCCCCAAACAAGAATTAGGTCATCTCACCTTCTCTCCTCCAATACTCCCTCATTAGGCCTCCGATCTTCACAAAATCAACTTCTTTAACTTCGTATTAAAGAGGGGAGTTGATCGAAGACATACATGTGGCGAACGACGCCCTAGAACATACACTCTAGCGTGGCCACTTCCTATGAAACTCCATTAATCTCGCTAAATCAAGCTCTTTTGAGCTCAATGTCTCTGCTAATTAGATCTAAAAATCTAGCACCAAGGGAGAGGGGTTGGAAGTTACCTGATTTCCGACCGACGATCGCGGTTGTCTCCTCGGCGGCATGGTGGCGGTGGGCCGAGCTCAAGTCCTCCTCCAAGCTTGCTCCTTCAAGAACCCTAAATTAAAACCTTGAGGTGTGAGGAAGAAGATGAAGAAAAGAAGAAGAAGAAGATGAATAGGGCCCTATGATGAGGAGAGTTCAGCCCATTCTGGTTAGGAGAGAAGGAAGAGAGAGAGAGATTTGCATTAATGAGCATTAAAAGCAACCCCACTTTCCAAACCTTATGTTGAAACTCCACAACTAGGTGTCAGCTGCTTATTGGCTTTTAATTTCCAGCATTAACTTAGATTTAGGAAATTTAGGCCATTCACCATGGGAGAAATCACGTGCACTGATTCGTCCGCTACCGTCGGGAGCTAGCAGAAGCTAACGTCGACGTTAGCTCCCTTCTACCAATCCTTTGCCATTTGCTTTCTAACTTCAAGGGGTGAGGGTTACACCCATTCCTGGAGATCATGGCACATCCATGACACCATTAGTACCTCAAGACGCCTACCTAGCACAAGCATCTCCAAGTGACTCGTGTCAATTGAGGGGTCTAGTTCAAATTGGGACGTTACAGTGGAAAATTTGGCCACTTTGCCATTGACTGCTGGTACAATCCAATTATTCTAAAGGCAACTAATGTCAAGCCAGCATCCAAACTTGGAATAGTCCATTATGCATTTCAGATTGGTCAGAAGCTGCAGAAAGTCTTTTATGCTAACAAGAATCTATGACCCAACACGATTTGGGTGCCTAAGAAGAAGTGATTTACTTTTTGCAGGTATGTCCAAAGACCAACCACACTCCTATCCGGTATTTGTACAGTGGATATTCCAGATACATAACTAGAACAAGAAGCCTAACTGAATATTCCTTAGTAGAAGATGGTCCAAAAGTCATTTTTGGAGGATCTGACAAAGGAAAGACTAAAGGCTATTGTAAGATCTCAAATGGCATAGTCACCATCACAAGGGTAGCTTATGTAGAAGGATTGCAACAAAATCTGATAAACATAAGTCAACTATGTGATCTTGGCTATGTGATTGTATTCCACAAGAATGAGTGCCTAATTAAGAAATCTGAAGAGATTACACTGACTGACACTAGGAGTGGAAATATTTATTGTCTTAATTTCATATGTGCAAATTCAGATTCTTCTATATGTCTTATGGCTGAGAATAGAGCAAGCTTCTGTGTGCAATGACTTAAGAGACTAGCTCACATTAACTATAAGACTATCAACAAGCTTTTATCAGAAAATTTTGTTAGAGCTGGCCCCAAATAGAAATGTGTTCAGGAAAGCCCTTGTCATGCATGTCAAATGGGCAAGCAAATAAAGGCCTAATTCAAACCAATTGGGGTTAAGGATTCTATTAGTGTTTATACTTACTGCATGTGGACTTGTTTGGTCCTATGCCCATTCACTGCTTAGGAGGAAAATTCAATACATTTGTAATAGTTGATGATTTTTCTATGTTCACATGTGTGTTATTTCTTAAGCAAAAGATAGATATTTTAGATATATTCACTAACTTTGTTAGAAAAATCCAGAATGAAATGGGCAGTTCCATTGCCAAAATTAGAAGTAACCATGGAACTGTATTTCAATCAGGAGCCATGACCAAGCTCTGTGAAAGCATATGTATCTTTTAGGAGTGTTATTCTCCTAGAACTCCTCAACAAAATGGAGTTGCAGAGAGAAGGAATAGAACCCTTATTGAAGATAACAGAACTATATTGAGTGACTCCTCACTTCTAGAATACTTCCGGGCTGAGGCTGTCAACACAACTTGCTATGTGCAAAATAGGGCATTAATCAACAAGAATTACAACAAGACTCCCTACGAACTTGTGAAATGTAGAAAACCAACTCTAGTCTACTTCAAGATCTTTGGAAGTAAGTGCTATATACTAAACACTGAGAAGCACTACCTAACTAAGTTTGCTGAAAAGGCTTTTGATAGTGTTTTTGTTGGATATAGCTCCCACAGTAGTGCATACAAAATATTCAACATAAAAACTCAAGTAGTAGAAGAATCCATTCATGTTGTATTTGATGAGACCAGCCTGATCTACAAAGGCTGGCCTAGTTCTCTTAGTGTTATAAGTACTGAACAAAGGCTGGAAAAGTTGTACGTCAATGACAAGCAAGAAGAAAGTGAGATAACATCACTAGATGCACTAATCAGAGAAAGATGTCAAACAAAAGATGTATAGGAAAATGCAGAAAGAATACAGCAGGTTGAGGAACAAGATGAACATAGAGCACAAGAGATTGCATGAAGAATGCCAACAACTACAAGACATTTGAGAGATCATCCACAAAATCAGATTATTGGTGACATATAGGTCAAGGAGTTCAAACAAGGAGAAACACTATAAATGAAGTACTCCACCTGAGCTTTCTCTCTCAGGTAGAACCCAAGAAATTTGAAGAAGTCAACTCTGATCCATCCTGGATCTTGGCTATACAAGAAGAGTTGAACTAGTTCAAGAGGTGTAAAGTCTGGAAGTTGGTCCCAAGGCCCCATGACCACAATGTCATTGGAACAAAGTGGGTATTCAGAAACAAGATGGATAAATAAGGAGTTATCATCCAGAATAAAGCAAGGCTAGTTGCAAAGGGATATAGACAGGAACAAAGAATAGATTTTGATCAAACCTTTGCACCGGTAGCAAGATTAGAGGCAATAAGGCTTCGTTTGGTTCGGCTTATTTGCTCCGGTGAGTTTGGACAAAAACTTCATTGTCATACCAAACACTTTATGCTTATAACTAGTTTCTTTTTTTGACAATGGTAGTAACATTTGTCATACCAAACATACATTCTATCACAATGACGATTTTGTCCAAACTCACCGGAGCAAATAAGCCGAGCCAAACGAAGCCTAAGATTGTTTATAGCATATGCAGCTCACAAAGGATTCAAAGTATAACAAATGGATGTGAAGTCTGCCTTCCTCAATGGAGATTTGAAAGAGGAAGTATATTGATGAGTACTTTTTGTACTCATCTTTTAGTATAATTTTAATATAGTTTTAATATGAATTTATATAATTTATATGTATTTTCTTATTTAATATGTTCCCTTTTAATTTTATAAACTAACTTAAGTCTTTTCTGTGTGTTTTTAGGATTTCTGGGCATTTTGAGCAAAATTGTCAAGTACACGCCCAAGGTCACGGGCGTGACCAAGGGCGTGACAGCCAAAGATGTGTTCCAGACCTGCTGCCGCCACCCCGGGTCAATTCCGTGAAAGTTCGCCAAGTACACGCCCCAGGTCACGGGCGTGACCAAGGGCGTGACCCAATGTCACGGTCGCGACCCGCTGAGACGAATCAGAACCGCTGAGATCGACGAACTGCTCCGCTGCTGCGTTCGACAAAAACTCAGGAGATCGACGAACTGCTCTGTTGCCGTGTTCGATGAAAACTCAGGAGATCGACGAACTGCTCCGCTGCAACGTTTGACAAAAACTCGGGAGATCGACGAACTACTCCGCTGCTGCGTTCGACAAAAAATCATGAGATCGACGAACTGCTCCGCTGCTGCGTTCGACGAATATTCAGGAGATCGACGAACTGCGCCCGGCTGCTGCATTCGACAAAAGCGCTGAGATCGACGAATGTTCAACAGCGCTCTTTCCCGCCGAAGTTTTCAGCCAAAAGCCAGATTTTAAGATTACACGCCCCAGGTCACGGGCGTGACCTAGGGCGTGACGCGCCCGAAATGCCTGCATTGAAGCCAGAACGCACCCTCTCCGCACCAGCACCAATCACGCCCCTTACATGCCCTTGGTCACGGGCGTGACCGAGGGCGTGTAATATCAATTTTGCAGCTATAAAAAGCCAGCTCTAGCAGATGTTTGGGGCAGGAATTTTGGGAGCAATTTTTTAGGACTTAGACTCTTCTTTTCGTGTTTTATTTTCATGTTTTAGTAGTTCTTATGCTCCTCCTTTATTTCTTGCAATTGTACTTTCAATTCAATAGTTGTAATTTCTTTTCCTTTTGCAGTTAATAAAATAGTTCTTTTGTTTTCTTATTCTCTTTTTTCTTCTTCATGAACCTTTTTTTATTTCTTTTGATACCAACTCCAAAGTTTTAATTGATAGAATAATAGAGATTTTCTTGAAGTAAGAGTACTCAATCGCCCCGAGTCTAATACGACCTTGGTTCTTATAACCTATACTACATTCGACACGGTACACTTGTCGTTGTCGTTTGCGGATATAGTTTTGCACATCAATTTTTTGGCGTCGTTGTCAGGGAATTGGTTGATATTTCGAAAAAAGAAATATCTATTAATTTTATCGTTCTCTTTCTTCTCCCCCTTCTCTTAAAAAATTAAAAAAAAATTAAAAAGTGTAATCTAAATTCTCGGAAAGGACGCTTTGGGCTTGAATTCCCATCACAGCCTCTAGTAACTTGCGAGCCCTTCACCGGGTTGACCTTGGGAAGTCTGGGACTAATTTAACCCGCTTTTTGAAAAACAAATTTATATAATAAAAATATTTTTAAAATTCCATTCAATTGAGTAAAGGTTGTTTCCTTTTTATTTTTATTATGCAATTACTTGAATAGGCCGTAAAAGTTGCCGAGCTTCAAAGCCAAGTATATCTTTTGGAAGTGGCACAAAAACGTCAAAATAGTTGTTATTATTGTAACGCGTCTCATCTAAGTGAGGAATGTTATTTACATTCATATGCTCAAAATAATTATTATGAAATTAATTATCCTCAATATTATGCAAATAATTTTGATAATAATTACGATCATAATTTTTCATCTTTTAATGAAAATAATTTTTCAAACTTTGGTGAAAATATTTTTTCTAATTATAATGAAAACAAAATTTTGGCATTTAATAATTGTTCTTCTAGCTCCGAAGTTGATTATTTTTGGTGGCAAGCTCACCCGGATAATTCTCGGAGCGACGAAGATAAATCTTTAGACACAAATTTTTGTTTTTTTTCTTATACACCGTAGTTTTCGTTCTCTAATTTGGGGGAAATTCCGCAGATTCAAATAGATACTGCCCCCCAAAATTTAGAGGAAAATAATTTTTCTAATTTTCACGAGAATAATTTTTTGGCTTCTAATAATTTATCTTCTAGCCCCGAAGTAGATTATTCTTGGTGGCAAGGTCACCCGGATAGCTCTCAGAGCGATGAAGATAAATCTTTCGATCTGAATTCTTGTTCATCTTCTTTTGCGCTGAAATTTTCGTACTCTAATTTTGGGGAATGTCCGCTTTTTAATTTGATACTCCACCCCAGAATTTAGATGAGAATTTTCTTTCTTCTAGTGTTTTTTCCTTGTCTTTGGAAAATTTAGTTATAGAGGAACATGAATGCTCATGTACTCCCATAGTTTCTTTTCCCAAATATGAAGAAAAATTCTCTTACCAAGAAATTCTTAATGTTTTGGGCACCCCGGATGAAATATAAGAAGAACAAGTTTCTTCCCCTACTTCACCCGCTTCTTTTCTTTGTCATGAATTTTCGCAAAATTCCGCTATTTTAATTCAACCGGAAATTCATGAAAATCTTGTGCCTGAAAATCATATTCCTCTTGGGAATGCACTAGATTTTTCTAAAGAAATATTTATTTTAGAAAAAGAACAACCAGAGCTTAATCTTATATTTT
The DNA here is from genome assembly GCA_033032865.1 of Dactylorhiza incarnata. Lineage (NCBI taxonomy): Eukaryota > Viridiplantae > Streptophyta > Magnoliopsida > Asparagales > Orchidaceae > Dactylorhiza > Dactylorhiza incarnata. Next base: position 12,951,072 of record JAWHQI010000035.1, read on the forward strand.
CGCAAGCGCCTCCTCCATGCGAAATATTATCTGAATCGTTTATTTGTGATTCTCTTTATTCTAATAATTTTTAGGTTAAGGATGAGCCGTTGCCACCCCAAATAATCAATGATCCATATGCCGCTCATCTTTATTTTTCCAAATCACCTCAGGTATGTATAGGTGATTTGGATTTACATATTCAAATTCAAGTACAAAAGGAGAATCACAAGATAAACGGAGGAGTCGTCGGGCAACGGACGACGGCGCATTCACCTACGCGTGAATTAAGAGAGTTGCCAGTACATTTTAAATTTATATATCCGTTTAGCTAACACTAACCGTCTAGCTTAAAGACAGGAAAAATAAAGCGCTCTTGGGAGGCACCCCTTGCTTATCTTTAATTTTATGTATTTTTCTTTTCAAGTTTATTTTCTTTCAAGTGTTCTTCATACTTAGTTTTAAACATTGGGGACAATGTTTAATTTTAAGTATGGAGGTGTAGCTTTGCATTCTCTGTTTTTTTTATTATTAGCTTTGCATTCACTGCTTTTTTTTATTTGTAAAAGAATTTTTTTTTTAAATCTAATTTCTTGGAAAGGGCGCTTTGGGCTTGAACTCTCATCACAGCTCCTAGTACCTTGCGAACCCTTCACCGGGTAGCTCTCGGGAAGTCCAAAAATATTATATATATAAAAAAATAATAATAAATATGCCTAGCCTTGTTGTTTTTATCTTTCTAGAAATTTAGTTTGAGGTTTGATTATAAGTATTCTTACATTTTTAATAGAGCTAATATTTTGTTTTATCAGAATTTGTTAAATCTAAATTTGAAGTAATTCAGTTTTAAGAAACACTTTATGTTTTTAATTTGATTAGAGAATTAATTTAGCACTACTTCTCCGTTTAATTTTAAATAGCTTCACTTTGTGGTAAATTGGCTAAACATCTCTAGATTTCTATTATATTCTCTTTTAACTTTAAGATCTTAGGAAATTTCATTCCACTAAAATGTTGCTCTCAAAATAGTTTAATTTATAAACTATAATTTTCTTCCCCCTCACCATTTGTTGGCAAATAAAAAAAATGTAGAAAAAAAGATCATATGTCATGGGAATAAGAGGATAAAATTCATTATCCCCTAAACATATGCACCCAAAATCATTTAAAGGATTATATGTCATAAAGTAAGAGAATAAAATTCATTACTTTTAAACATATACATTTTGGGTTTTTAATTGAAGAGAATTTTTAAAAGATTATATGGCATGGAAAATAAGAGAATAAAATTCATTATTTTCCTAAACATATACAAATTCGTATTCAAATAAGGTGAGAGGATAAAATTCATCACCTTTATTTAAGTATCTCTTCATTTTGACATTTCGTTTAAACCCATCCCTAGCCAATTTCATTGTTTCTAGTCCTAAACTAAATTATTAAGAGTGCAATATTTTGGTAGGTGTCTTTTCCTTAAGTTTTTTTTTTATGTTAGAGTGTTTATAATTTCAATCTAATTTTGTTTGAAAATTTCTATAATTTTGATTGCTAAATAGTTATCTTGAGAAGTAGTTAGCTAAACAAATTTCTCTTTTTTAAATTATCAACATAATTTATGACTTAATTCTTGAATTCCTAAGATTTGCTTTTGACTTACTCTTGGTTTAACGAAATTTTAGTTAATTAGAAATAATATCGATGTCTTGTAATTCTTTGCTCACTCTTTTGCTCTGGAATAGCAAAAGCTCAAGTATGAGGGTGTTTGATGAGTACTTTTTGTACTCATCTTTTAGTATAATTTTAATATAGTTTTAATATGAATTTATATAATTTATATATATTTTCTTATTTAATATGTTCCCTTTTAATTTTATAAACTAACTTAAGCCTTTTCTGTGTTTTTTAGGATTTCTGGGCATTTTGAGCAAAATTGTCAAGTACACGCCCAAGGTCACGGGCGTGACCAAGGGCGTGACAGCCAAAGATATGTTCCAGACCTGCTACCGCCACCCCGGGTCAATTCTGTGAAAGTTCGCCAAGTACACACCCCAGGTCACGGGCGTGACCAAGGGCGTGACCCAATGTCACGGCCGCGACCCGGTGAGACGAATCAGAACCGCTGAGATCGATGAACTGTTCCGCTGCTGCATTCGACAAAAACTCAGGAGATCGACGAACTGCTCTGCTGCTGCGTTCGATGAAAACTCAGGAGATCGACGAACAGCTCCGCTGCTGCGTTCGACGAAAACTCAGGAGATCGACGAACTGCTCCGCTGCTGCGTTCGACGAAAATTCATGAGATCGACAAACTGCTCCGCTGCTGCGTTCGACGAATATTCAGGAGATCGACGAACTGCGCCCAGCTGCTGCGTTCGACAAAAGCGCTGAGATCGATGAATGTTCAACAACGCTCTTTCCTGCCGAAGTTTCCCGCCAAAAGCCAGATTTTAAGATTACATGCCCCAGGTCACGGGCGTGACTTAGGGCGTGACGCGCCCGAAACGCCTGCATTGAAGCCAGAACGCGCCCTCTCCGCACCAGCACCGATCACGCCCCTTACACGCCCTTGGTCACAGGCGTGGCCGAGGGCATGTAACATCAATTTTGCAGCTATAAAAAGCCAGCTCCAACAGATGTTTGGGGCAGGAATTTTGGGAGCAATTTTTTAGGACTTAGACTCTTCTTTTCGTGTTTTATTTTCATGTTTTAGTAGTTCTTATGCTCCTCCTTTATTTCTTGCAATTGTACTTTCAATTCAATAGTTGTAATTTCTTTTCATTTTGCAGTTAATAAAATAGTTCTTTTGTTTTCTCATTCTCTTCTTTCTTCTTCATGAACCTTTTTTATTTCTTTTGATACCAACTCCAAAGTTTTAATTGATAGAATAATAGAGATTTTCTTGAAGTAAGAGTACTCAATCGCCCCGAGTCTAATACGACCTTGGTTTTTATAACCTATACTGCATTCGACACGGTACACTTGCCGTTGTCGTTTGTGGATATAGTTTTGCGCATCATATATGTAGAACAACCTCTAGGTTTTGTCAATTCAACTCACCCTAGTCATGTTTTCTATTTACAGAAAGCTTTATATGGTCTGAAATAGGCATCTAGAGCTTGGTATGAGACCTTGTCTAACTTTCTCATTGAAAATAAGTATTCAAGGTGAAAGATAAATAAAATATTATTCCTAAGGGAAATAAGAGGCAAGACTTTGCTGGTCTAGATATATGTAGATGATATAATCTTTGGATCTAACGATGAAAACTTTTATACAAGATTTGCCAATCTTATGCAATGGAAGTTTGAAATGAGCAGCATAAGAGAGCTGAAATACTTCTTAGGACTACAAGTGAAACAATCTGAGGATGGTATATTCATCTCTCAGACCATGTTCACAAAAAAATTGATAAAGAAGTTTGGAATGGAGGATGTAACCTCAATGAAGACTCCAATAGGCTCCAATGTGTCTCTGGACAAGGATGAGAAAGAGAAACCTTTTGATGAAACCAAGTACAGATGCATCATTGTATCTCTGCTCTACCTAACTGCAAGTAGACCAGACATTATATTTTCTACCTATGTTTGTGCCAGATATCAAGTGAACCCCAAGGAATCTCACTACTCCTCTGTCAAGAGGATTTTAAGATACCTTAAGGGTACACCAAATCTTGGTTTGTGGTACCCTAGGAGTAATGATTTTGATCTAATGAGATTCTTAGATGTAGACTTTGCAGGATGCAAGGAAGACTGGAAAAGCACCTCAGGGACATGTCAATTCCTTGGGAGAAGGCTAATTTCATGGAGCAGCAAAAAGCTAATAAGTGTGGCTATCTCAACAAATGAATTAGAATATATCTCTGCTGAAAGTTGTTGTGCCCAGTTACTTTGGATACAACATCAACTATAGGATTACAACATCCAGCTAAGTAAAATTCATTATTCTGTGATTCATCAAGTGCATTCTTAATTGCTAAAAATCCTGTATCATGATGCACAATTTCAGCAATGCTAATTAGCGAGCATGAAATGTGATACGACGGCAGTGCACCGGTCGCTCAAGTAATAAAATAGGGAGGAAATCCCTGAATGTCGATCTCAAAGGACTGCAAGTTGGGTAATGTGATTAGCTCTGCCCAAAAATTAGGAAAAAGGATTACTAAGTAATAACAAGGGGGTTGAGATTTGGTTCCTAAGCTAATGCGGAAAAGAGAGATGCGGGTCAAAACTCCGCTTCGCAAGGCGGGATGGATGCAACGGCCGCAATGCCGTGCTTCGGGAGGCGCGTGGATGGAAAGTAACTGTGATGGTTGAGGGTCGCACACACCTCTTCTACAAGCATCACCACTAGCAATTGCTAGGGCTTCACACACAACGAACAAAGAAAATCACAACAAGGAAATGCTACTCTCACACTACCGCATCATTGCACATGAACATAATAAAAGATCTATGACATTAAGCTAAGCAATAGTTCATTACAACAACAACACAAAGAAAGCACAAGCATTCAAGTTTAGAGAGGACCAATAGGAAGATGTTACCGCATCTTGGGTTCTCGGCCGGAATGAGAGGTTGTCGGGCTCTCTCCGGGCTCGGCCCTCAGATGGTGTGCGGACTCGATGGAGGTTGTCACCGCTCCAATGACCTACAACACTTCTATGGCTTCTCACGACGAGGAATGCTTGAATACATGATGGAGAATGCTTGCTAACGCTCCTGAATGGAAGAATGGTGGTGGAAATCACCGGAATATGGTCTCCTTGGTGGTGGAGGTGAAGGAGAAGCCTTCAGACCTCAGAAATGGTGGGGATGATCTGATTTCCCGCTCCCCTTATGAGCTCCCCCGTTGACTGTGGCGTAACCTGCATTTTATACTAAATAGGCAGAAAAATGGTCACGCACGGTCGAACGCACGACCGTGCGTGAACCGTGCGTTATTAAATGACAAAATCTGACTTGAGGGAGATGCTGCGCCACCCGTGCGTTTTACTCACGCACGAGCAAACCCACCCGTGCATACCAACGCACGGGTAAATTCAGAATGACCAAAATCAAGAGGTAACAGGTCGATCGGGCGTTTTACTCACGCACAGGCAAATCCGCCTGTGCGTAAAATGCACGACCAAACTCAGATTGTCCGGTTTCTTCCCAGATACAGACGCACGATCGCCACCGTCCGTGCGTCAAGGAAACGCACGACCGTGCGATATGCACAGACTAGATTTTGGTGGAAAACGGGACGATCCGGCCACCTGCACAAAAGACATACCAGCTGGGAATACACCTCCAGCACAAAATAAACATAGGAAAAGGATTGGGGAGCACCATGTGCTTACCCCCAATAACAAGGAGTGCAAATACACACCGAAACGGGCCTAAGAGTGCACCTAGCAAGGAAAAGCAAATATAACCAACAACATGCCTAAAGTGTAGTGCATCGACTAGAAATACGGCCCAGATGAGTCCATAAATGTGTATATAAATGGGACTCATCACACCCCCAGACTTACTCGTTTGCACGTCTCGGGCAAACACTCAATCCCATGATAGAAAAATTGATGTTAAAGAAGCAACTGTGCGGGCAAAACATGATGGGAAGTAAAGAACTAACGAGCGTAAAAATAAAGTAGAAAAGATTTTAAAACAAAGACTATATTTAAGAACTTCAACTAGTGTAAGATACAAAATACTACTACTCTGAGATGAATCACTGGTGAATCGAACAGTCGCGCCCTAGGGAAAATAGCGTGAACTGCTGAGGCGAGCGTTGCTCAAATTGGATCTCAAGGAAGAGCTCTCCAAGAAATCCATCAAGGTCGGTGGTCATACGCTTGCCCTTTTGCACCTTCTCCACTGCATGAGACGATCTTATCAAGAATCAGTAGGGCTTTTAGGCTAGACATAGGGCTTGGGTTGAGGTACGGTAGTGAAGTAGAAGAACGTGGGTTAAACACACTAATCCTTCGGTAAATAACAAATTTCAACCTCAACATCTTCACCTTGAAGCATACTCCCCCAGATTTCATTTAAGCACGATGGTGTACGCGAAACTACCACACTTGTGGTTAGATTCTTTTTAGAGTTCTTTTACTCTTCTTTTTTTAGATCCATTGAAACATAAGCTAGGATCAATCAAAATTTTTAACTCATTCTCATTTTTTTCTTCGCGCACAAAAATATTTCTCCGCAACGCAAAATCATCATAAATATGTATAAATTCCAAAGTTCGACTCTAGTGCGTATTAGGTTGGGATATGTGGCCTTGGTGAAAGTTTAGTGGAGTTTAACAAATAAGAGAGGTAAGGCTCAACGAGGCTAGCAAAGGAGGATGTTAGGTTGGGAAATCAAAGCTCAATCGGACCAAATGATGGCCTACGTCATGCTCCCAACAAGATCATTCAACGCACTCGTTTTGAAAATAGCTTGGGGCAAGTTCTTAACCACCGAGCGAGGTCTCCTCTCCTTCCAACTCAAACAACACGAGGCTAACAACTCTTCTACACTCGACCTAGGGCTACCGCTAGATTCACCAAATTCACTGTTTGAGTAGAGTATTAAGTAATTACACAAATGAAGTAAATAAAACTATAACTTTGTAATTAAATCTATTTTACGTGAATTTGTATGCTGCGTGAGCGCTCTACTAGTAGCACCGCACGGGTCACATCCTGTTCAGCCATACAATCCTCAACTAACGATCAAACTTCTAAACACATACATCAAGCACTTACACGATAATTGCGCACGAGAAAAAAATAAAACACGTGTGGTGTGCGTTATGTAATGAGACAATCAATATAATTTTCCTAACATAACATTCTAGCATGAATGTGCGTGTAGCGCAAGCAAAGGCCCGCTCCCCCAGACTTGATCAAAACTAAATAAAATACAGAATTCTGGAATAAGGAGAATAGGGGTAGAGTGGACCTATGCTCATAAATGAGCATGCCAGAAGTGCGGTAATTCCTTCCTTAAAGTTTTTCTCCTTCCGCATCCACCACGCGAGAGCTTTAACCTGAGATGTTAGCAAAAAGAAAAAAAAACAGGACTAAAAGACATAGACTAAGCAAACGGAACCGGGTGGTTCCCATGGGTTGTTTCCCAAGAAGCCCTTTTGTTTAACGTCCTTAAAGGTGGACCAAATACCTGTATTAAGCATTGAAGAGAAATAGCTCTAACATAGAGAAAAGTTTCATACACACAGATCACAACAAGAAAAAGAGCATCAGCTATACGCGCTTTTGTAGTGCACATAAAGTGGCTTGTAGGCTGGAGGTGAAAGCTTTAGGGCCAAAATTGGTGTCACCCAATTTTTCCCTAGCCTCTGCCATCTTGCCACTGGAAGTAGTGGAGCGTGCACCACGCAATTGTCTCTCTTGCTTCAACTTCTCCACGGTTGGAGAGCGCCAGCGTTGATAGTCGTCAGATTTTTCCACCTTAGTGGTGGGTGACATCACTTCCGTTGCCGCGGTGGCAACTGGGTCAGCCCAAGAGAAAGACTGTTTAAAAGGTTTATTGCACGATTTCTTGCTAAATAAAAATGGGACATTGTCCCGAGTTACATTTTGCTTGGCGGGTTCAGAAACGAGGCTCTCCTTCCTCTCAGGGTCACATTTCTTTCGTAATCCTGCTTCTTCTTCTTTTTCGCATGACTGATTCACTAAGAACAACCACCCAACCAAGATCCAAATCAATCCCAGCCGCAAACCACAGATTCCAGAACCAGCCGCCGATTTCTACAACTTCTATACAGGTTTACGAGAGGAGGAGTAGGCTGGAAATGGAGATCGGAGCTGCGCCCTAGCGCGACACCATCGAGACAGAAGGTGGAAGTGAGAGTGTCGGTAGGTTAGATAAGAAGAAGAAATATTTTGCCTTATATAATACCATCTCCACCGTTCAACTCCACCGCTTAAACCAAATAAACATTTTCTTATCTGCAGCCCATTTAAGCCAAGCCCACATGACCAAAAACTCACTTAATAAAGTTCACATGAAGCTCATTTAGAGCCTCCAATAGCAAAGGTTATCAGCCCAACATGATCAGCACACCAACCTCATAAATTTCCGCTATCCGCACACCAATGTGCACAACTTTAATGAACTGGTATATTTATAAGTCTCCCAGCAACATAAATGTAACCCAACCAAAATGTAAGCTATATTTTCATATTACAATACTAACCAATTAACTCGAAATCAAAATTCGTTATGATGGACCATGTCAACACTGATTTGATATTTTCATCATAGGGGCCTAGCGCGCACTGGGTTGTTACAAATCCAATAAACGAAGAAACAATTTCATCCCCGAAATTTAAGTTGAGGTTAGGAGGGTCTTCCGGATGGGATTGAAACATACTCACCGTATGCAGTTACAGATGATTCACCCTTAACAATATCAAGCTCACTTATACATTCCCAATCGTTATGATTTATAGATAGGGTCTAGATTGTATGAGCGCTCTTGTCTTGTACAGTCATACGAATTAATCGTGACTCACACTATTTCAACAATAGCTAATAGAAACTACACATAGCAGTCCCAAACAAAATAATCCAAACTGGATGGGTATAAAGCAACCTCTAAATCGGGATTATACAAACCAGCCCCATCCTTTTATTATAGAATAAAATTTCTGGAAGGGTGCCCCAAGCAGCCACCCCAACTGAGCGTAAACCCAGGATATATATATTTCTAACATAAAACAAAACCAAGAAAATCTGCTCGCATACACTCCCAAAAGACCAGGGCCACTATCGAGAAAGCAACAGAGGAGTAAAATACTCATGAACTTTAGCCTCCAGAACCCAAACCATCAGGGTTTAGCCATCAAAAATCCAGAAAAGTTTATCCAACAAAAATAAATTAGGATTTACCAACAAATACAAGAAGGAAATATCCAAGGAATCCAGATATTTAGCAGGCTAATCATCTCTATACCCACACCAATTTCAGCTAAGCCATAAAAGAAGAAATAGAAGGGAGGATTATGAAGAGTTTTCTTGCACCAATTTCATTCCTGCTTGCCATGAGTCTTCAGCACACCTCCTCGGTACTCTTACTTGGCTTACTATATCCATAAATTATATACGTCGTCCAGTGCATCGACACAACTACTCTGAATACCTGAGAATTATAGGTCAAGTTGAGGGTAATCACATTTGTCTCCCAGACAGCACGTCTGAAAGAATATAAGGTTTGTAGTCTAAGTCACCTAGAGGGGGGGGGAATAGGTCTTTTAAATTTTACTTGATTAGCTTTAGTTGTTTTCAGAGTTGGTTCAAGCAAATCATCAAACACAGAAAGCACACAATAATTTATAGTGGTTCCCCAAAGACATTGTATATATGGGTAGTCCACTTTCCACCTCCACCCTTCTAACAGTGTGTTAGATAGGGCCAACTTCTCCAAACTCGGCTCAAAGAGCTTACAACACAAGTTCCTCAGAACTTCTCAGATCAAGAATGATCCTACCTCAGGACACAAGTCCCTACACCTCAGAGCTATCACCAGCTCCTACCTCAGGCACAGCTGCCCTACAAACTCAGAGGATAACACCTCCTACAGCTCAGACAATAATGTCCTACAACTCAGACCTCTCCCAGGTCCTACCACTCAGAGGACTCTTCCTCCTACAGCTCAGACCAGCTCCTGGTCCTACCTCAGGCTGTTAAGCCCTACCTCAGATCTGCTCCAGATCCTACACTCAGGCCTTCAGCCCTACAGCTCAGAACCCTCAGGTTCCTACAAACTCAGACCAAATGGTCTTACAGCTCAGGCAAGATGCCCTATAGATAAAAGATTTAGAAATTTATTCTACAGTAGAGGTACTCTCCTGTAGATCCTGCACTGACTGTGCTTCCTGTTGCTGAAGATGTTGATTACAGCAACTAACTTAATCTTCCTCTTCGACAGAGTTATGGAAGATCACCTTGCTCCTTCTTGCAAAGGAGCTCACTTTATTTCTCTGTTATCTTCTTCTTCTTGTTCAGTGAGCAGGAGGAAGAAGGCGGGAGCTTCAGCCGTCACTGTAACAGTTGATCTGTTCTTCACACAATAGATGATCGGGAGTTTGGTTTCAAATGTGCCCTAACACTTCCTTTTATACATCTCTGATCTTCAACGGCTCTTAGCTGATCTGCTGAGAGGTATGGGAGAAGCTGGTGGACCCCACACAGCTATCCTGCAACTAGTCCTAGCTGAATATCCCGCCGCCCTACTTTTCCGTAGAGAAGGACTGCGCTCGACGAACGTGGAACACTCTACGTCTGACGAACCAGCTGTCCCCTGCGATCGACGATCTTGCCAGCTCAGTGCTCGACAAACTTGCCTTGTGTGTCTTCTCAGCGGATCCGCTGAGACGACTCCTCATCTCAGCGTTTGTCGAATGGCGGTCTGCGTTCGACGATCTTGCCTAGTGTGTCTTCTCAGCGGCTTCAGCTTTGATCTCGTATCAGCGGTCGACGAATGGCATTCAGCGTTCGATGAATGTTGAGCTCAGTTCGACGACCACGCTGATTCACAGCGTATAATGAACTTCTCAGCGGATACGCTGAGACGGCTCCTCGTCTCAGCGGTTTCAGCTTTATCTCGTCTCAGCGGTTGACGAACGGCGTTCAGCGTTCGGCAAATGTCGAGCCCAGTTCGACGACCACGCTGATTCTCAGCGTATAATGAACTTCTCAGCGGAAACGCTGAGACGGCTCCTAAGCGGTTTTGCCCCCTTCGTCTCAGCGGTTCGGCTGAGACAAAACTTCATCTTTTGGAAGATGATTTCTCCACATCTAAGGGCATGTTTGGCCCTTCCTTTTGAGTCACGTGCACCTGTATATCTTACACAAGTATAGCTCATCAAATACAATATGTCCTTTGCATTGAGAGTGATGCCTCTCCAAATTAAGGTACTATTGAGGGCAATATACCCAACAACCTCCCCCTACTTGAAGAAGGCAGAACATCCCCAATGCTAAGGTACATTAATAACAAAAATCATATCACAGAAAAATGATCTGTGTAGCATAGGCCCTATCTCCCTCTTGCTAATATCCTAAGCATAGGTTCTTACTTAGCAATGGCTCTTTCTCCCCCTTTCTGGTTTCTTCAACTATTTATCCCTTTAGGGATTGGGAGGCAACATCTATAGATCCCTTTGGATCAACTTATAGGTCAACCTATACAATCTTGGCATTTGCCATCTCCCCCTCAACCTGAGCAGGGAATTTGCTCCCCCTTAATTGGAGAGCAATTTCTGTAATAACTGAACCTGTTCAAATTGAACATCCCATTCTAGCTCCCCCTCTATGTGAGTACTAGTCTACACTCAACATCCCTAGTTCTATCTTGAAAGCATTAAACTTGGCCTCATCCAATCTCTTAGTGAAGATATCAGCTACTTGATTGTCTGTAGGGACATATTCAAGTTTGATATTTTCACACTCTACATGCTCCCTAATAAAATGATACCTAATTTCTATGTGCTTGGTCCTGCTATGGGAAACAGGATTTTTAGTAATAGAAATTGCACTGGATGAGTCACACAGCAGGGGAGAATGTCTTACCTTGATGTTGTAGTCTTCCAACTGGTGTTGGATCCACAGAATTTGAGCACAGCAGCTACCTGCTGCAATGTACTCTGACTCAGCTGTGGATATGGCCACACTGGTTTGCTTTTTGCTGCTCCATGAGACCAGCCTCCTCCCTAGGAATTGACAGGTGCCACTTGTGCTTTTCCTGTCCTCATTGCATCCTGCAAAATCTGCATCTGAGTAGCCTATCAGTTCAAAATCATTGTTTCTAGGGTACCAAAGGCCATGATTCAGGCTTCCCTTGAGGTATCTCAAGATCCTCTTCACAGAGGTGTAGTGAGACTCCTTAGGACAGGCCTGATACCTAGCACAAACACATGTAGAATATATAATGTCTGGCCTACTCGTAGTTATGTACAACAGGGATCCAATGATACACCTGTACATGGACTCATCAAAGGCCTTCCCCTTTTCATCCTTGTCTAATGATACATTAGATCCCATGGGTGTCCTCATGGTGGAAGAAGATTCCATCCCAAATTTCTTGATGAGCTCCTTGGTGGACTTAGTTTGGGAAATGAATATTCCATCCTCAGACTGTTTCACCTGGAGCCCAAGGAAATATTTGAGCTCACCCATACTGCTCATCTCAAAAACCCCCTGCATTAGATTAGCAAATCTCTTGCAGAGGTTGTCATCAGTAGACCCAAAAATTATGTCATCAATATATATTTGGATTAGGAGAATCTTGCCCCTTGTTTCCCTAAGAAACAATATGTTATCTATCTTTCCCCTCAAGAACTTGTTCTTAATGAGAAAGCTAGACAATGTCTCATACCAAGCCCTTGAGGCTTGCTTAAGACCATGCAGGGCTTTCTTAAGAAAATAGACATGAGAAGTGAGAGTAGGATGGACAAAACCTGATGGTTGCTCTACATATACTTCCTCTTTCAGATTTCCATTTAGGAATGGTGACTTGACATCCATCTGATATACTTTGAAGCCTTTGTGGGCTGCATGTGCAAGGAATAACCGTATAGCCTCCAACCTTGCAACTGGGGCAAAGGTTTGATCAAAGTCAATCCCTTCCTCTTGCCTGTATCCCTTTGCAACAAGCCTTGCCTTGTTCTTGATGATAGTTCCATTCTCATCCATCTTATTTCTGAAGATCCATTTAGTGTCAATGATGTTATGTCCTTGTGGTCTTGGCACCAATTTCCATACTTTGCATCTTTTGAATTGCAACAGTTCTTCCTGCATTGCCTGGATCCAGAATGGAACCATATTGCCCTCTTCAAACTTCTTAGGCTCTACCTGTGATAGAAAACTGAGGAACAGGGCCTCATTATGAGCTCTGCTTCTGGTTGTCACACCTTGCTGGACATTTCCAATAATCTGTTCTAAGGGATGATCCCTTAGATGTCTTGTAGCTGCAGGAAATTTGTGCTCAACTTGCTGAACTTCTTCAACTTGTTCAGCAGCTTCTTCAGCATCTTCAGCATCTTACACCTCTGCTTCTTCTTGAACTTCTGCATCAGGATTTGCTTTATTGCTGCTGGAAGGTTCTTGTATGGATAGTTCTTCCATTGCATCTTCACTTCCTGTCCGAACAGAAGAACTGGGCCAGCCCTTGTAGATTAGGCTGGACTCGACAAATACTACATGCATGGACTCTTCCACAATATGAGTTTTCTTGTTATATACCCTATAGGCTCTACTATGTGAGCTATATCCAACAAGAATCCCCATGTTGCATTTTTTCAGCAAACTTGGTTAACTGAGCTTTTCCATTGTTTAGAATGTAGCAATTAGATCCAAAGATCCTAAAGTATGAAATTATTGGTTGTTTGCCTTTCAAAATCTCATAGGGGGTAGTTCCCTGATCTTTATTGATGGAAGCTCTATTGAGAACATAACAGGCAGTATTAACTACTTCAGCCCAGAAATATTCTGGGAGTGAAGAGTCACTAAGCAATGTTCTCCCAGCTTCTATCAATGATCTATTCCTCCTCTCAGCCACCCCATTTTGTTGTGGGGTCCTTGGAGAGGAAAATTCTAGAATGATACCTAGTTCTTGACAGAATCTTGTCATGGCTTCAGATTGAAACTCTGTGCCATGGTCAGACATAGCTCTGACCACAGTACATTGCAAGTCATTCTGAATGGCCTTGACATGGCTTATGAAAACATTTAGAGTATCAGATTTCTTCCTAAGGAAAAATACCCATGTATATCTTGAGTGATCATCAACAATCACTAAGGTATACAACTTCCCTCCTAAGCTTTGAATTGGCATAGGACCAAACAAGTCCATGTGCAATAGATAAAGACATCTCTTAGTGTCTTTGGAGCCAATACTTTTAAAAGTGGCCCTTGTTTGCTTACCCATTTGGCAAGCATGACATGGGCCATTTTTAACACATTTTAAATTAAGACTATTTCTAACCAAGTTCTTAGAGAATAGTCTATGCATTGTCTTGTAGTTGATGTGGGCAAATCTCTTATGCCATTGAACACATAGAGACTCACTCTCATCTGCTACAAGACATACAGGAGAGGAAAAAGATTTGCAGAAGAAATCTAAACAATAAACATTTCCACTCCTAGTGCCTGAAAGAATGATCTCCAAGTCATCAGACCTTTTGATGAGGCACTTATCATTGTGAAATTCAATGACATGGCCAAGATCACACAGTTGGCTTATGCTGACAAGGTTGTGTTGCAACCCTTCAACATAAGCTACTTTTGTGAAAGAGACTATGCCATTAGTGAACATACCATAACCTCTGGTGACTCCCTTTTCTGACCCCCCAAAGATGACTTTGGGTCCATTCTTCACAGGCTTGTAATCCTGTAGGAGACTCCTAGTTCCTATCATGTGTCTTGAGCACCCACTGTCCAAGTACCATATTTGATTGAGACTGGTACTTGAACTACCCTGCAAAGAAGGATTTAGTTATCCTTAGGATCCCAAAGAGTTTTGGGTCCTAGGTGCCTGTTAGTTTGATGAGATACTCTCACACTAGCTACCCTCCTAGCAGGAAAGCTCTTCTTTGCAATAGGTACATTGGGGTTGTACCAACAATCTATGACAAAGTGTCCCACCTTGCCATAGCACCAACAATCATGAATATTGTATCTCCTTTTCTGAGCATTTTTCTGAATAAGTACAGCACTGTGCACATGTTCAGCAGAGGAGGCTGCAGCATTCTTCCTGTTTCTTTCAGCAATAATCTGACTAAAGGATAATTTGTGCAAAATCTCCTTTTCTGAGCATCTTGCTGCTATTTGTCCTGATGGCCTCAGCTTGCTTTGGCTTAACAGCCATACTAGGTCTGAGGGAATCATACACTGAGCAGCAGGCCTTGTCAATAGATTTGACAGTGGTCTTGCTTTTTGCTGAGGCGGATTTGGAAGTGCTTGCTTCCTTGTTCTTGACTGAAGGTGCTGAAGCACCAAAAATAAATGGTCCAGATTGGGCCATTTGTATTTCCTCATGGGGAGCTTTCATTGCTCTCAAACCCATGCCCTCTCTTTCACTATGGGAAGGAGCATTTCCCTTCTTATAGTAACTCCCAATCTTCCAGTGACCATGAATGCCTTCATGGTCATACCTGTTGGAAGGAAGCATCACCTATTGAGAGGTGGGTTGAGGCTTATCCTTCTCTTGCTCTTTACTCCACTCCCTTCTCCTACTTCCATCTTGTTGAATCCGGGTCCTCTCCTATTGGTTTGAGAGGAGAAGGTGTCAATAAGGGGAAGCACAGATTTGGGCATGGAGAGTTGAGCCACCAGGCTCTTCTCCTTCTCAAACTTTTCTTCAAGGTCCTTGATGACCTTGTTCTTCAGGTAAATAGTGCTTAATTGCACAATATTTAACCATTGAAGATGGCTAATCTGTCTACTCATCTGAGCCACCAGGGTGGTAGGTTCAGTGTTGACATCCTTAGTCATCTTGAGGGAAACAATTTCCTGGGCTTGCCTCTTGGCAAGCTTCTTGCTCTTCTTCAGAGCTTCCAAAAGAATACCATACTTATCAATCAGTTGATTGAATTCTTCCTCAGCATCCTTGCCCCTTCCATCAATTGATGGAGGTGCATCAGATTCTAGACTAGTCTCATAATCAGAAGAGGATATGGAATGAATTAATACCTGCTCATGTTCAGAATTATTGTGTCTGTCCTCATCTTTAGTTAGAGCCATCAGCCCATGGTCATTGTGAATGACCTTATCCTCCTCTACATCACTGTCTGAATGTGATAGAGGGGCCCTGACTGCCATCCTGCCAACAGCAGTTTATTCAACAACAACCAGCCCAATGAGGGCTTCTTCCATTTTAGATTCTGATGAGCTAAAGTCTGATTCACTCCAGCTCTTCTTCTTCTTCTTAGCTAGAAAGGATTTCTCTCCTTTCTTGCTCCTTAAATGATGAGCCTTCCTCTCATCCTTCTCTCTTCTCTTCACAGAGCAGTCAGCAATGACATGCCCAGGCTTACTGCAGCAATAGCAAACAACTTTGGAAGAATTATGTTTTGAGTTAGACTCATACCTGTCAGTTATGGAGTGATGCTTTGACTCCTTGTTGTCCTCCTTGTTGTGATGTGAGGAGGAAGGCTTGTTCTTCCATTGCTTCCTCCTCAGCAGCTTTCTGAAGTGCCTTGTAAGAATAGCAATTTCTTCATCAGAAGAAGAGGAGCTTGATGAGCTAGGCTCAGAATCTTATGGTTCAGCAGATCTTCTGGGAGGTGAGTGAGCCTTCTCTCTCCCTCTTCTTGAGCTTTTAGCCTTGAAGGCCAGGGAATTCTCCCTGGTATCACTCTTTGCCTTCTGCGCTTCTTCCTTCCTGGCAGTCAGCTGCATTTCATAGGAGAACAGCTTTCTGATGAGTCCCAATTATATACACATTTATGGACTCATATGGGCCGTTTTTCTAGTCTATGCTCTACACTTTAGGCATGTTTTCGTTCATATTTGATATTCCATGATATGTGCACTTCTAGGCCCGTTTTTGTGTATTTTCATGCTTATCATTCTTGTGCTGTGTTTTGTGCCACTTTCAGTGGTTTTGATTAATGTTTATGCTGGAGCAGGGGTCGTGCAGGTGGTCCCGGTACAAATCTGTACAGGAACACTGCGCACGATCACTGGTTCTACTGCGCACGACCGCTGGTCGTGCGCCGCCGATCATGCGCGTTCAATTGCATCCCAAAGTTGCTTTCTGAATTTGGTCGTGCGTTCGATCGTGCGTTTTATTATTTTCTGTAGTTTTGTTTTGCAGGTTTTCGGGCACAGCGCGCACGATCACCAACTTTCAGTGTGCACGACCACGGGTCGTGCGCCACTGATCGTGCGCCCTGTTTTCTATAAATATACAGCCTGTGAAATTATGTCGGACGATCATTTCCAGCGCAGTCTCTCCGCCGTTTCTGCCATTTCCGCAGGTTCTCCGCCCCCTTTGGCCTCCTCCATCATCCTCGAGCTCCAAGGAGAGGGATTTAGCCCTACATCCACAAATATCCAAGGAGAAGGAAGCTAGGTCGTGCGGCTGGATCGTGAGACGAAGAAGACGGGCCATTGGAAGGTAGTGACAGCCTTCTCTACCCCGGACGCAGTTGAGGACCGATCTTGGACGCGGATTGACAACCCAGCGATTCCAACCGTGAATCCCAATGAGCCTTCGGATTGGGTCGATTCCTTGCTCTCTCTCTCTCTCTCTCTTTGTATTGGTAGTTGTATAAGCTAGATTTCTCTATACTTTGATGATGTACACTATGAACCATGTTATGTAATTCTTATTTCATTTTATTGAAATTATCTTGTTTATATGTGTGTATGAGGTGCGCCCCCATCCATTTTCCATTCCACTGTCATGTTCGTGTGCCGCACTAGCAATTGCTAGTGGCGTGCTTGTCGACGAGGTGCTTGCGACCCTCATTTCGCTTGCCTACTCATCCATCCACCCTTTTGAAGCAGCGCGCTCAAGTCCTGCCTAGTCTCCATCCCGCCAAGCGAAGCATTGCATAGCGGCATTGCATAGGAGTAGTTATAGTATTTTCTCTTTATTTCCACAAACCAAAACCCCTCGTTTCCGCAACCCATACGACTTAATGACTTCAATCTCAAGTCCTTCCTCAATAATTAACTCCACCTTACTATGTTCCTTCGAGATCGATACTTGGGGATTCACTCCCACATTTTATATTACTTGAACGATCGGTACACTGTCGTTTCGTGCCGCAGTCTTGCTACCGCCTATAGCGGTGTGCTAAGATTCGCGCATCAAGTTTTTGGTGCCGTTGCCGGGGAACACAGTCGTGTGAGTTTTCTGGAGAGGGAGTGTTGGGAAAATGATTTGTCTTAACCCCCAAAATGAGTTGAATATGAATTCTAAGAAAGAAAAATCAAGGTTAAGTAAATATTCGTCGAATAGTATTCGACGCAACGTCGAAGTGTTGTCGACGTTTCTTTCAGAATGAGTCGAAGTAACTTTAATAAGAATTCAACGTATCCTATGTCGACGCACCTTCCTTATTCTCCTCTCGACGTCCAGCCAGGATGAATTCGATGCTTACGTCGAATTGTAATCGACGTACGTCGATTACTATGTTAAATTCAAATAACACCAGATCTCTTTCCTTCTTTCTATAGATCTGATTTATATGGAATAATATTATTCTTTTATAGCCGTTATGAATCATTCTTTCCCTCTAATTGATTCTTGGCTAAATTGATTAAGTTGATTATGGATATTATTTGAAATCAAAATGAATTCTTTCCTTCTATAGATATAATAGTTATGGAAATATTTCTCTCTTTCTAATACTCTGTCTACTAATTGATTTCTCTCCTATAGTGTTATCTCAATACACAGAGCTATAAATAAGGAGAAGGTCGACAGAGATCAATGAGAGGTGATCCACTCCATACATTTGAAATAGAGGATTTGGAACCAAGAAAAGGAGCCTCCACAATTAAATCAGACAGGGGGAGCTCTCTTCACCATCTTCATCAAGATCCAACTCAACATCCAATCAGGATTTTCAAGTGTCTTCTCAGCAAAAAGAGAAGAACAATATATCTTTTCCCTTTCTCCTTCCCATCTTGTAAAGGGTTAAAACTCCCTTCAAAAGTTTACTCCCGGTGACAGGGCACCTTAGCAAAAACCTGCAGCTTGGTTTATAAGCACCTTATCAAAAGCTTATAGGTGAATTGGGCACCTGATCAAAACTCCCATTGGTGTGTGGACACCTTATCAAAATCACCTTGGTGAGAGGGCACCTTATCAACAACCTCCTAGTGGATTCCTACCAGTGGGTAGAAGAGTAGATGTACCCAGGTTTTGGGGAACTACTATATATCTTGTGTCATCTGGTTATGTGCTTGTTTATTTATGTTGTACTTTCTCAATCAGCACTCATATATATTTATATATATCACTTAATTTGAAACAAAGTTAAATAAGACTTTTAATAATAAGAATGAGAACTAAAACTCAACTTTCAATTGGTATCAGAGCCATGTTGATTTTTCACACAGGCTAACACCTGAAATCACAAAGATCACTTAGTTCTCTATTCTCCCCTTATTCTCTGAAAATGATTTTTCTGATTTCCTAATATATCTCTTTCGATAAAATATGCTTTGATGTGTTGATTAAATGCTGATTCAATTTTTCTCTGAATAGGGTTAAGACAAATAGGGGGAGATTGTTGGGAAAATGATTTGTCTTAACCCCCAAAATGAGTTGAATATGAAATCTAAGAAAGAAAAATCAAGGTTAAGTAAATATGCGTCGAATAGTATTCGACGCAACGTCGAAGTGTTGTCGACGTTTCTTTCAGAATGAGTCGAAGTAACTTTAATAAGAATTCGACGTATCCTATGTCGACGCACCTTCCTTATTCTCCTCTCGACGTCCAGCCAGGATGAATTCGACTCTTACGTCGAATTGTAATCGACGTACGTCGATTACTATGTTAAATTCAAATAACACCAGATCTCTTTCCTTCTTTCTATAGATCTGAGTTATATGGAATAATATTATTCTTTTATAGCCGTTATGAATCATTCTTTCTCTCTAATTGATTCTTGGCTAAATTGATTAAGTTGATTATGGATATTATTTGAAATCAAAATGAATTCTTTCCTTCTATAGATATAATAGTTATGGAAATATTTCTCTCTTTCTAATACTCTGTCTACTAATTGATTTCTCTCCTATAGTGTTATCTCAATACACAGAGCTATAAATAGGGAGAAGGTCGACAGAGAACAATGAGAGGTGATCCACTCCATACATTTGAAATAGAGGATTTGGAACCAAGAAAAGGAGCCTCCACAATTAAATCAGATAGGTGGAGCTCTCTTCACCATCTTCATCAAGATCCAACTCAACATCCAATCAGGATTTTCAAGTGTCTTCTCAGCAAAAAGAGAAGAACAATATATCTTTTCCCTTTCTCCTTCCCATCTTGAAAAAGGGTTAAAACTCCCTTCAAAAGTTTACTCCCGGTGACAGGGCACCTTAACAAAAACCTGCGGCTTGGTTTATAAGCACCTTATCAAAAGCTTATAGGTGAATTGGGCACCTGATCAAAACTCTCATTGGTGTGTGGACACCTTATCAAAATCACCTTGGTGAGAGGGCACCTTATCAACAACCTCCTAGTGGATTCCTACCAGTGGGTAGAAGAGTAGATGCACCCAGGTTTTGGGGAACTACTATATATTTTGTGTCATCTGGTTATGTGCTTGTTCATTTATGTTGTACTTTCTCAATCAGCACTCATATATATTTATATATATCACTTAATTTGAAACAAAGTTAAATAAGACTTTTAATAATAAGAATGAGAACTAAAACTCAACTTTCAGGGAGAATCTGAGAGAGAAGCCATTCCATTTGTAAATTGTATCCTTTCTTTATTTTATTTCTTGTTATTCCTTTTTCCTGTTTTATATTAGGTTGCTTAGTAAAGTATTGTTGGGTGTAGCATTTTGCACAATAGTGTTTTTCTTTTGAATCTTGTTATCTTCACACAATGTGGGCTTCATTTAATATTCGTTGCTGTTTGTGTGGAGATATCTCTCATGCTAGCGATAGATGTCCAAAGGGAGATAATAGCCCTAGCACTCAAGGCCCAGCATATGGAGCACCGACTTCGTCTGGTACTCCATATGGTGCGCGTAAGTCCTATGGCTATTCTGTTGCGCCTTTACCATCATACTTCTTTTCAGCTTCAGCACCTGCTGTGCCAAAGAAGCCCGCAAGGCCGTGCTTGTTTTGTCAGAGCACGGATCATGCCTTGAAGGATTGTGCTGCATTCCATCGCCAATTGGACGAGGATGACGAGCCGGATATCCGGATCGTCCCGACTCCTACTTCTGGCAGCACACCTTCAACATCTGGTTATGTGCCCATTTCACCTTCAAGCTTTGATGGGTATGATGTGGACATAGTCACCAAATGTGTGGCTGATCCAGGCTCTGACACGACTGAGCCCATCTCCCCTGTACATATATCACCATGCATAGATTCGATTCTTTGTGAGGAATCGGTGCTTGATTTTTTTCCAAGCACTATCCCTCTCCCTTTTGTGCATACTACATTCATATCTGACGACATTGTTGAGGATGTGTCGCAGGATGAGGTTGGCGATCTATGTGTTATGCCTACTCCTATGGCGGAGGATAACCTTCTAGGTGAAGAGGAGCTTTCCTCTACACTGGTGGAGGAAGTCCAAATCTTTGACATGGCTACGGTTGATCCCGCCGAACCTTGTAGCATTGATGACAATGCAAACATTATTTTACTTCCCCAACCTGATGGGAGTGAGACCGGGACCACTCCCCCGCTTGATTTTTATTTAAGTCATTCTTCTTGTTTGTTTCTTGATCCCCCTTCTTCATCTGAGCTTGTGCAGGTTGAGTCTTCACAGGTACCCCAGGAGGACTTGGAGCATGATGCTCAAGTCAATGATGAGAGCATCCTCTCATGTGAGGAGGTTGATCCCCCCTCCGTAGAGGAAGCTCCACTCATTGCCTTCTCCTCTTACAGCCTCCCTGGAGATGACACCTTGCTGGGCAAGGATTTATTTTGTAGTGAGACGAGTGAGGACCAGCCTTCCTCCTCTTCTTTTCCTATTTCCTCTACCTGTGTTAAGCAGGTATTATTATTTAGGTAGAGGGGTAACTGTTCTATCGTCGTATCGGTACCCGTTACCGACACGCATATTAGAACAGTTACCTGTTCATTTTCTCTTTCATACGCCCATTAGCTAGAACTGTTATGTTTTTAAATAAGTCGTGCTGGGATGACAATAACCCCAGTAGTTATCTTACTTTTCCTGCATTTTTATTTCTTCTAATCATGTTTAGTTAGTTGTAGTTTATTTTAGTTTGTTTTTTCTTTTGTTTTTGCGGATCTCACCCCTGCAGGTCCTTCTTCTGGATGGCAGACGTTGCAGCTTGGTCTTGATTCACACGCCAATCTTCTGGTATGCTCACTTGCTGAGCATTGGGTACTCTCTTCCCTTAGCTTCATTTTGAATTTCATGGTCATATCTTTTGTTGGATTGTTTAGATTAAGTCTAGGGGAGAGCCGCTATGTGTTACCCACTGCACGTGCACATATCATTTGCATACTAGAAGTATATTAATCTCATTTATTTTGTATTGTTCATCTTCACAGCACATCACAACACCCACTTGAGCGTGCGCTTAGCTGTTGGCACGTCGTGAGTCGAATTTTCTCTTTTGTGTGATTTGAAAAAAATTATTGTGCTGGCTTAGGATTATGAGGCGGAGTAAAATGTTGACTCCTGGAGTGTTCCTAGTCAAGTGCTCATGTCTCGCATAGAAATTTGTGTAGATTCAATTTCTTTTTATGCTTTTAGTTTATATCTTCTATTTGCGTAGATATTGTTTACTTTACTCAAAAATTGGTGAATCCGGTGTGAATCGAACGGTAGCATAGGAATGTGTGTATATGTCCGTTAGCCTTGTATTGCCCGAGTCGGGAGAAAGGATTATCTTTCTCAGTGGATAAGAACTTGCCCCAAGCGACTTTTGAAGCATGGGTACATGGTTAGTCAATTGCGTGAATGTGATATAGGCCATCATTTTGGCCTGGTTGAGCCTTTGTGCCATTCCTATGATCTTATCCTCGTTAGCCCAGTTGTGCCTACCCGTTTCTTGATTCAGCTTCACTTTTATCTCACCAAAGCCTAAAAGCCAATCCTAGTCGCACTCCCAAAAATTGAGCTTTAGTTGTTTGTTATTTTCATGATTGGGCCGTCAATGTGGTGTTTTATTTTGTGAAAATGTGGATGTGCTTCATTGTTCATTTGCTGAAAAAAAAGAGAAAAGAAAAAAAAGAAAAAAAATGAGAAAAAGAAGAGAGAAATGAAAAAGAAAAAGAAGAAGATGAGCTTAATTAAAAATCTGTGTAAATTTATGAATAAGAGTAGGCGGTGCACACACCCATGTTGCAAAAATCTAAGTTTGGGGGTGTGGTGCACTTGCATTCGATGTTGGTGTGCGAGGATTTGTTTTAAAAGCTCATTTGGGTTTTGTGCTTGAGCCGTTGTTTTTATCATTGTAGACCTCACCTAAACCCAAGCCTCATCTAAAACCTAAAGTCCTATTGATTCACGCATTTGAGTCAAACATGTGTCGTGGAGGCAGTGCGAACGGGCAAGCTTATGGTCACCGACATTGATGGATTTCAATGGAGGTTGTCTCGAGCCCAGATCTTTGGCAATGCTCACCTCAGCGTTCAGTTTACTTTCTTTCTATGTACGACCTTATGATTCACCGTGATTCACTTTTTGAGTAAATATAATATATAAATACGCCCCTAGAAAAGTATAAACTAATATGTATAATTAGGAATTTTGTCTACTGTATTACTACGCGTATAAGCATGCGACTTCGCATGGTACTCCGCTTTACAATTTCTATGTCAGCTTATGTTTTTCTTGTCTGCGTAAGAGATGGTTTGCTCGGGACGCGCAAACAGGTAAGTCTGGGGGTGTGATGAGTCCCAATTATATACACATTTATGGACTCATCTGGGCCGTTTTTCTAGTCTATGCACTACACTTTAGGCATGTTTTCGTTCATATTGATATTCCATGCTATGTGCACTTCTAGGCCCATTTTTGTGTATTTTCATGCTTATCATTCTTGTGCTGTGTTTTGTGCCACTTTCAGTGGTTTTATTAATGTTTATGCTGGAGCAGGGATCGTGCAGGTGTTCCCAGTACAAATCTGTACAGGAACACTACGCACGATCACTGGTTCTACTGCGCACGACCACTGGTCGTGCGCCACCGATCGTGCGCGTTCAATTGCAGCCCAAAGTTGCTTTCTGAATTTGGTCATGCATTTTTACGCACGGTCGAGCGTTCGATCATACATTTTATTATTTTCTGTAGTTTTGTTTTGCAGGTTTTCGGGCACAGCGCGCACGATCACCAAATTTCAGTGCGCATGACCACGGGTTGTGCGCCACTGATCGTGCGCCCTGTTTTCTATAAATATACAGCCCGCGAAATTAGGTCGGACGATCATTTCCAGCGCAGTCTCTCCGTCGTTTCCGCCATTTCCGCAGGTTCTCCACCCCCTTTGGCCTCCTCCATCATCCTCGAGCTCCAAGGAGAGGGATTTAGCCCTACATCCACCAATATCCAAGGAGAAGGAAGCTAGGTCATGCGCCCGGATCGTGACACGAAGAAGACGGGTCATTGGAAGTAGTGACAGCCTTCTCTACCCCGGACGCAGTTGAGGACCGAGCTTGGACGCGGATTGACAACCCAGCGATTCCAACCGTGAATCCCAACGAGACTTCGGATTGGGTCGATTCCTTGTTCTCTCTCTCTCTCTCTTTGTATTGGTAGTTGTATAAGCTAGATTTCTCTATACTTTGATGATGTACACAATGAACCATGTTATGTAATGCTTATTTCATTTTATTGAAATTATCTTGTTCATATGTGCGTATGAGGTGCGCCCCCATCCATTTTCCATTCCACCGTCATGTTTGTGTGCCGCACTAGCAATTGCTAGTGGCGTGCTTGTCAACGAGGTGCTTGCGACCCTCATTCCGCTTGCCTACTCGTCCATCCGCCCTTTTGAAGCAGCGCGCTCAAGGCCTGCCTAGTCTCCATCCCGCCAAGCGAAGCATTGCATAGCGGCTTTGCATAGGAGTAGTTGTAGTATTTTCTCTTTATTTCCAAAAACCAAAACCCCTCGTTTCCGCAACCCATATGACTTAAGGACTTCAATCTCAAGTCCTTCCTCAATAATTAACTCCACCTTACTGTGTTCCTTCGAGATCGATACTTGGGGATTCACTCCCACATTTTATATTATTTGAACGATCGGTACACTACCGTTTCGTGCCGCAGTCTTGCTACCGCCTATAGCGGTGTGCTAAGATTCGTGCATCACTTTCCATAGAGAGTTTGGGGAGGAGTTTCAGTCAGCTTAGCCATCTCCCTTATGGCACAAATTTTTGTGTCCCAATCTCTTGTTAGAGATCCGAGGAACTTATCATTCAGCTCATAATTTATGAACACTCTCTCATAGGTTCTTAGTTCATTTATTATTCTAAATAACCTTTCATAACACATGGAGATGCTCTCCTGCCCTTGCTGCCTGAAAGCTTCATATTCCTGATTGAGGAGTGACTTCCTGTCATTCCTCACATCTTCAGTCCCTTCCATGTACACAATCAGTGTATCCCACATCTCCTTAGCAAATGCACAATGCACTAAATTTTGAAAAGTTGAGTCATCAATAGCATTGACTATGATATTTTGAGCCCTCTTATCCATAGTAGCCAATGATATCTCATCCTTGGTCATTTTAGTGTATGGTTTGCCTACTTGCCTGGTAGGATCAACAGTGGAGGGTTTTGTGATAATAAAGGGGCCTTCCTGAACAGTAATGTAGATTCTAGGGTCTGAGGCTTCCATGTACAGCCTAACCCTCTGCTTCCATATGCCAAAGTTGGCTTTGTTACATATGGGCAGTTTCATTGAGCTCATCTCCTTCTGCATTACACTGGAGGCAATTGGGATTTGACTAGACTAAACCTTTTAGGATCTGGTCAGACTGTTAAGTCCTTTTTAACCAACCTCCCTCTGATACCACTTGAAAGAATATAAGGTTTGTAGTCTAAGTCACCTAGAGGGGGGGGGGGAGGGAATAGGTCTTTTAAATTTTACTTGATTAGCTTTAGCTGTTTTCAGAGTTGGTTCAAGCAAATCAGCAAACACAGAAAGCACACAATAATTTATAGTGGTTCCCCAAATACAGTGTGTCTATGGGTAGTCCACTTTCCCCCTCCACCCTTCTAACAGTGTGTTAGACAGGGCCAACTTCTCCAAACTCAGCTCAAAGAGCTTACAGCACAAGTTCCTCAGAACTTCTCAGATCAAGAATGATCCTACCTCAGTACACAAGTCCCTACAACTCAGATCTATCACCAGCTCCAACCCCAGGCCTCTCCCAGGTCCTACCTCAGAGGACTCCTCCTCCTACAGCTCAGACCAGCTCCTGGTCCTACCTCAGGCTGTTAAGCCCTACCTCAGATCTGCTCCAGATCCTACACTCAGGCCTTCAGCCCTACAGCTCAGAACCCTTAGGTTCCTACAAACTCAGACCAAATGGTCTTACAGCTCAGGCAAGATGCCCTACAGATAAATGATTTAGAAATTTATTCTACAATAGAGGTACTCTCCTGTAGATCCTGCACTAACTGTGCTTCCTGTTGCTGAAGATGTTGATTACAGCAACTAACTTGATCGTCCTCTTCGACAGAGTGATAAAAGATCACCTTGCTCCTTCTTGCAAAGGAGCTCACTTTCTTTCTCTGTTATCTTCTTCTTCTTGTTCAGTGAGCAGGAGGAAGAAGGCGAGAGCTTCAGCCGTCAATGTAACAGTTGATCTGTTCTTCACACAACGGATGATCAGGAGTTTGGTTTCAAATGTGCCCTAACACTTCCTTTTATACATCTCTGATCTTCAACAGCTCTTAGCTGGTCTGCTGAGAAGTATGGGAGAAGCTGGTGGACCCCATGCAGCTATCCTGCAACTAGTCCTAGCCGCAGATCCCGCCACCCTACTTTTCCGTAGAGAAGTACTACGCTCGACGAACGTGGAACACTCTACGTCCGACGAACCAGCTGTCCCCTATGATCGGCGATCTTGCCAGCTCAGTGCTCGACAAACTTGCCTTGTGTGTCTTCTCAGCAGATCCGCTGAGACGGCTCCTCGTCTCAGCGTTTGTTGAACGGCGTTCAGCGTTCGACGATCTTGCCTAGTGTGTCTTCTCAGCGGCTTCAGCTTTGATCTCGTCTCAGCGGTCGACGAATGACATTCAGCGTTCGACAAATGTCCAGCCCAGTTTGACGACCATGCTGATTCTCAGCGTATAATGAACTTCTCAGCAGATACGCTGAGACGGCTCCTCGTCTCAGCGGTTTCAGCTTTGATCTCGTCTCAGCGGTCGACGAACGACGTTCAGCGTTCGACGAATGTCGAGCCCAGTTCGACGACCACGCTGATTCTCAGAGTATAATGAACTTTTCAGCGGATACGCTGAGACGGCTCCTCGTCTCAGCGGTTTTGCCCCCTTCGTCTCAGCGGTTCGGCTGAGACAAAACTTCATCTTTTGGAAGATGATTTCTCCACATCTAAGGGCATGTTTGGCCCTTCCTTTTGAGTCACCTGCACCTGTATATCTTACACAAGTATAGCTCATCAAATACAATATGTCCTTAGCATTGAGAGTGATGCCTCTTCAAATCAAGGTACTATTGAGGGCAATATACCCAACAACGTCGGACGAGGTGGATAAGCCAACAAGGCTTCTACACGGGTTTAGTGTATATATGTATAATACTGAGTACAATCACTCGTCACTTGTTCACACCTCACAAGGCTCAGCATACATCTCGTGATTTCACATGGTCCGAAAATTACTACACGCATTTATAATGCAATTGTATGAATTTGTCAACTTAACAAATCACGTAACAATGCCTTAGCACCATGGGTGCTACAATTTCGTATTTTTTATCTTTAATTGGACACTTGTAAACACACCTCTTTGATCAGCAATCGATACAATTCCCACTTAACAAACTTTAAGGCGTCCCCCACAATTTGTCATGCGGTCGTCAGATCGACCTGTGATCCTTGAGACACTACAACGCTATGTTACAGTTTACTTCTCTGCATAGTCTTCGATTGGAGTGAAGACCTGCTAACCCTTAAGGTACTCACCTCTATTGCTCTGGGAGTGAACTCACCGTAAACCAAACTTGGTGTTCAATCATCCCCCTTGCTTAAGATGAACTCATTCATCAAGGAGTGCCAAATTCCAATATCAACGGCTTGAAATGACTTAAAAAAAGGGAATAACTCATTGTAGCAAGGCTAAGTGAAGCAGGCCACAAAGATTTTCGACTCTTGGTAGAATCTCAATTGGCCCATCAGCTAGGCCAACAAACGAAGGGACAAGCCCCCGTATGTTTTTGGCCTAAATTTCTTCCACCGCCCATATGGTACATTCATCTCACGTATGGGCACAAACCTTAGGGGCATATCTTCCTCGACTTAGATTTCTTACCCTATAGATCCCCGTATCGACGCCGGTACATTTATATATGTTTGAACTTAACATGGACCAAGGTGCAAGGCTCGGTATGATTTCCCTTCGACACGGGTTATGCAGACTACCAAAAGTAGGGCATACTTCACAATATGATAAACTAAATCAAATCCATTACAAGCGCCCTACCATCCCTGCCAACGATCATTCATGGCATGCATGTTTATTTTATAAAAACTTTTAGGAGTTTAGATCATCAATCAAGTCATATTAATCTTGTTGACTCCACCGCCTAACACTTATTAATTTCCCAATATCAAGTAATTACAACACTAAGGGAATGTTCACCAAGAATTTCCAAACTCAGGGGTAGTTTATCATCATACCAGCAATGCATGCACAAAAGTTCATTAACTTCCTAGCTATCATGTTATTATAACATAACTGCATATCCCCAAAGTGTTAATTTACTACTCTCCTCGTTACTTATCCACATAATCTTTGAACAATATAGAGAAAATTATCATCTTCAGAATACTTTCCTCTCCTATTCCGCTAATAAAATTCCTATCACCCCAAACATGGCCTTAGCAGTCTGCCTTGCTTAAGGTGAATTAACTATTCGAGGATCTCTACTTCCAATGTCAAAATTACAACGATTTTAAATCCTTAAGGAACCCAAGACGGTACATAACTAACCCAATAAACGAAGAGATAAGCCCCCGTATCTCTTCGACTGAGTTTCTTCTACCACCAATATAACACATTCGTCCCAAAATGAGCCTTCTCTGGATCCGAATTCTTATCATATCTTCTCCATATGAAACCTTCTACATAATAGAAGTGAGAGGTATCCACATACAATATAAAAGACATGCTAGGTGGTCTCTTACTAAGCTGATAATAGACTACAGGAACCAATCTCATTGAGATTGCCCTAAAATTCTGGGTAAGGTGATAATATTACGCCATATCTGGGATAGAAATCTCAGGGTGTGAGTCTCTAGCATTTACACTCACATTAAACTCTTCCCTTAGTCACTCAAGGTCACTTATTGCTTGGCCCAATCATCCCCAAGATCAGTATAAGGTTAGGATATGTCACGACATATCCTGCTAAGTCGACCAAAATGGTATCCCAGTTAGGTTGGCATCAATCCTATGCCAAACCAACTCTAATTGTTGGAATGGGAATACCAATTACTGTCTCGACACTTTCTATAGGGAAAAGTGGACATACTTATTGTGAATTAAACATGGGCACACCACCGCTTCCGCTGCATCAGTTTGTCCTCAAACTGATCAAGCTAGCAGGGGTAGCCTAGTGGTCTAATGGACTTCTTTATCTCAGGATCGTTGCAAGCTGATACCATTTGTCGGAGGATCGAAACCTCCCTCTGATACCATTTGTAAGACCCCCCTCCCGGAACACACGACACGGCCGAGGGGAGTCTTATGCCCAAGACAGCCGCCTTGCGGGAGCGCCAGCACACGAGCTAGCCTCCCCCACAAGATGCCTATCCTGCCGGTCAAACCAACTGAACAGCGCCAACCCATCAATAATGTAAAAGCAAGAAGCCATATAAAGATATTCACATAAGTAAGAGTCCAAATAAGTACAAAAGACAAGAGCTCCGAGAGCTCCTGCAAAAGTATCAGAGTATCAAGCTAAATGACCCAAGGGCTACATCTCAAACTGTGATCACATCTGTCACCGACGGTAGCGAAGGTATTGCAGTCACCGGCCCTGTCGTCCTGACCTGACTATCCTCCTCCAGCACCGTGCGCTGCTGCTCTAGGGTGCGCTCCTAAAAAGAGGGACGTAGCAACCGTTAGTCATAAAGACTAAGTGGCTTCCCATCAGCTCCCCCGGCAACTCCAAGGCACCAGGTGGTATGATAGGAAGAAAAGCTGCAATATAAGCAATAATATACAAAGCAGGTGACAGGAATGGTTGTTCATATATGTCGGTTGTATAAGTACCCAAGTACTTGCAATAACTCTAAGTAACAGGTACATAAATAACAGTGGTTATTTAAGCAAGTACTAGTAACAAGAAAGCATGAGCAGAGTATCAATAAACCGAATTGAACTTAACTTATAAGGATGCCCATACAAGCTTATAAGTTAAGGATCTGAACATGAAGGTAACTCATCATATAAAGGTGCCCATACAAGTTTATATGATGAGGATCCAATGCGGTGCAATGCAATGATTATGAAGGATGAATGCAATGCAATGATTATGATATGATGACTCACCCATGCAAAGTTTCTATGTAGACATAGACCTTTAGTTCTCGCTTTTTGAGGGGTAGCTAACCGCTCAGGCATCTCCCGTCGTGGCCAGACGGAGACAGTGGAACGAGCTCCTCCACTACTAGGAGGGTTTGAACACTACCAGTGCTAGGCCTCTATACGCCTCGACGCTAAGAACACACAGCGGAGACCATGCGTACTGCTCGACGCTAAGAACACACAGTAGAGCCTTCAAGGGCACAGAAGGGGACTTGGGTAGGTGAGCACCAAGAGTCCAACCCAACCGGTCTAGAGTCTAACCGCCGGCTTCTGTCGGTGTCACGACTAGCAAGCCCATAGACCCGCCACAAGTAATCCTCCCCAGGGGGTCCATTTGTATATGTGTATCAACATACACCAGGACTTCTAATCCAAGTCCTTCTATACAATCCGTGTATCTACGTACACCAGGACTTCTAATCCAAGTCCTTCTATACAATCTGTGTATCTACGTACACCAGGACTTCTAATCCAAGTCCTTCTATACCCTCCGTGTATCTACGTACACCGGGACTTCTAATCCAAGTCCTTCTATACAATCCGTGTATCTACGTACACCAGGACTTCTAATACAAGTCCTTTTGTACCATCTGTGTATCTACGTACACCAGGACTTCTAATCCAAGTCCTTCTATACAATCCGTGTATCTACGTACACCAGGACTTCTAATCCAAGTCCTTCTATACAATCCGTGTATCTATGTACTCCAGGACTTCTAATATAAGCCCTTCAATATTCATCAGAGTTACAGTACTATCTCTGCATGCACGACAATCAAAATACTATTTCCACCCTTACAGGATATGACGTTCATGAACTAGGGATTTCACACCCTTGACCCCACCGGTCTACTTGTGATTCCAACTTACTTTATGATATCAACTTTCTATTTCAAGATAACACTTAGTTCTTCCAAGCCCAACCTGGTTATTCATTTTCAGTCTCTAACGGAGTTCAGCGGCATAATATTTTACGACAATATATTTAATTAAGAACCCATATCAAATCGAGCCTTACTGAAACTTCTACCGTAGTTCCGCTAGCTTGTTATGGCCATTATCACCAAATATTAGCCCCATCGGCATTCCCAATTATTATTTACGGAGCAATGCGGGAAAGAACTATGATTGGCAAAATGACAACAAATATCCTCCCACAACTCATGAAATTCAACAGAGGTCAGCACAATATCATCAATTTGATTTCTACCAATTGTTAAGAGCATCAGACAAGTATTATAAAAGATATCTCAAAAATTATCGCAATTCAAACTACAACGACGCCGATTAACAAAACTGAATTTCTGGGAGTTCTACTCCACCCCAAATTATGTGCCACCCCATTTTGAAAAGCTCTCGCCAAGGGCTACAACATTCATGTTGAGTCCTAAACCCAGATCCAAGGGGCTCTTACCTAAAATCTGCTCTGAAGTCAACTACAATAATCTGGACAGCAAAACAGCACACACTTAACCACACTCCAGCTTTCTGGACAGTCCACTCGACTGGACCTTTAGGGAGCTACAGGGCACTTCAGAAAATGGATGACCTTTCGTCGGAAAGCTCTTTCCGAGGGCTACAACATTCATGTTGAGCCCGAAGCCTAGTTCTAGCGGGATCAAACCTAAGAATTGGCTTGAACCCAACTGCGCACCAATTCATCCCTTAATAACCAAGTGAAATGTTATAAATTGAAACTTCTTTAGCAAGGGGGCTGTCATCACCTTTATCGCATTATATATAGTTAAAACCATAATTAACATGGGGTTATACATCATTTTTATCACAAGAGATATAAATTAAACACTACTTAACAGGGGGCTATTCATCGTCTTCTTAAACAAATGCTAGGTCATTACACCTTTAAAATCCTTACATAATCACTCCCCTCACTCCCCCTCAACGACCATGGGTTTGCACCAAATCAAATCCCATATCTTCCTCTTGAAGAGAAGAAATGATTCCAAGAACCTCGTGGCGAACGATGCCCTAAATTTGAGGTTCCGACTTGGTCTTCCTAAGGAAACTCCATTTAAGCTCACACGAGAAGCTCTCTTGAGCCTTCATCTCTCCTATTGTGATTTAAGAGGCTAGCACCAGAAGAGAGGGGAGGAAGTCGCCTGATTTCCGGCCGACATTCGCGGTTGAATCCTCCGCGGCATGGCGGCAGTTGGCCAAGACTGATTAAAGGGTCCTGATCCACAGAAATATCTAACATGTGATCAGTCAACATTACCCAAACTAAAAAGGGAAATAGCACAAAGAAAATCTGGACTGCATAAGGGCAGCAAGGTAATACACATACAAATCCTCCTTGAACTGAAGTGGAGCATACATAAATAGATCCAACATGTACTGAAATCCCATACCAAAGTCATGCAACAATACTCAAAATAAAAGGGGAATAGCAGCCGGCCAACAGAATTTGACTCAAATCCCCTAACAGCGGCTCTAATAGGAAAGAAGAATCAAAATAGGAATAACAGCTTTTAAGCATAGATCACTGAACAGAGATTTCCCCATAAGCAAGGAAATGAGATAAAACTAGAAGAACAACAATTGGCCCAAATGAAACCAAACGTATCAGAAGATCTGGCCCAAGACTCATAATACACAACCACCACAAGTAAATAAAAGAGGAGCAGTAATAGCCGTTCACGACAATACCAATACCCAGAAAATACATACAACCGGCCAACACGAAGACAAGACCGAATCATTTTCCCATAAATAAAACCAGTGCTTGATCTTATGATGGACTCTTAACACCAAAATTAGGAATTCAGAGGGGGAGAGGAAGAAGGAAAGCTTACAGTGCTTTAGGACCAAACAGCCGAGGTCCTGATTCACTAAGAACAACCAGCCAACCAAGATCCAAATCAATCCCAGCCGCAAACCACAGATTCCAGGACCAGCCGCCGATTTCTACAACTTCTATACAGGTTTACGAGAGGAGGAGTAGGCTGGAAATGGAGATCGGAGCTGCGCCCTAGCGCGACACCGTCGAGACAGAAGGGGGAAGTGAGAGGGTCGGTAGGTTAGATAAGAAGAAGAAATATTTTGCCTTATATAATACCATCTCCACCGTTCAACTCCACCGCTTAAACCAAATAAACCTTTTCTTATCCGCAGCCCATTTAAGCCAAGCCCACATGACCAAAAACTCACTTATTAAAGTTCACATGAAGCTCATTTAAAGCCTCCAATAGCAAAGGTTATCAGCCCACCATGATCAGCACACCAACCTCATAAATTTCTGTTATCCGCACACCAATGTGCACAACTTTAATGAACTGGTATATTTATAAGTCTCCCAGCAACATAAATGTAACCCAACCAAAATGTAAGCTATATTTTCATAATACAATACTAACCAATTAACTCGAAATCAAAAATTCGTTCTGATGGACCATGTCAACACTAATTTGATATTTTCATCATAGGGGCCTAGCGGGCACTGGGATGTTACAGAGGGGGGTGAATAGTTCTTTTAATTTAGGCTTAGTGTTTTCTGAATTTAGGTTAGCAAATTATCAAGCACAGAAAGCACAAAGAGATTTATAGAGGTTCGTCAAGACAGGGTGTCTTGAGTAGTCCTCTTTCCCCCTTCACCTTTCTAACAATGAGTTAGATAAGGTCAACTTCTCCAATCTCATCTCCAAGAGCCTACAACACAGATCCCACATGATCTCTCAGGTTTTCTCAAACCCTACATCAGGCACAACAGCCCTACCTCAGAGGAATCCACCTCCTACAACTCAGACCACCTCCTGGTCCTACCTCAAGCTGACCTCTCAGCTCTACAACTCAGGCCAATTAGCCTTACACACTCAGGAAATAAAGCCCTACAGTCTCAGAACCCAAAGGCTCCTACAAATGATATAATAAGGATTACAGATTGAAGGAAGAAGAGATCCAGCCTTGTTCTTCTTCTTCTTAACAGCTGATGTTGCAGACTTGAACCAGGGAGGAGAAGTGCAGCTCCAACTTGATTCTTCTTGATCAACCCTTCAGATGATGGACTTGATCTGCTTTCTCTATCTTGAGATGAATCAAGATAAGCAATCTCTTTTCTCCTTGCAGCCTTGTGCGAGCTCAGTTCTTGGCTGCCGGCAATGGAACAGTATTGTTCTTGAGTTTTTGTATTGGAGAGTAAGATCAATAGCAAAGGTCGTTTGCTCAACCCTAACTTATTCCTTTTATACACCACTAACCCTCAACGTCTCTTAGCTGTCCTCCTGACAGGTATGGGAGTGATTGGTGGACCCCATTATGCATTTCTACAGCTTGCGCCAAAAGCAGAACCCACCAGATCACTTTTGAATCTGTCTCAGCGGTTGGGCTGAGATGGTCAGCCGTCTCAGCAGTTGCTTCTGTCCCGTCTCAGCGGATCCGCTGAGACAGACAGTTGTCTCAGTGGATCATACATTACACCATGGTGTGCCCTAGTCCTGCATACTTATGAGATAGAAATAAGGTTTATCAAATACAACTTGTACTTAGCATTGAGTGTGAGGTCTCTTCAAATCAAGGGAACATTGAGGGCCATTTTCCCAACATCAGTTATTTATGTTTCCCTTTTATTTATCTGATTCCTTAACTCATAGTTAACATAGTCCATACTTTCTTTCTTAAGATCTTCTAGCTCTTCCCTAAATATTTTAATTTCTTTTTGAATCTTAAGATAATCTTGACATAATTCTTTAAAACAGTTCTTAAAATCTTCTGAAGTAAAATAAAATTCATCAAAAAGAGATATCTGATCTTCTTCAGCTGTGTCTTCCAAATCCATTAGACAGGCTTCTTCAGCATTAGACTCTTCATCACTTTCAGAAGAGGAGCTTGACTCAGATTCTGAGTCACTCCGGGTTTCAACTATGAAACCTTTTCCCTTCTTCTTGCCCTTCTTTCTAAAGGACTTCTTCTTGTGCTCTTTCTTTCTGCTGCTTTTGTCCTTTCGCTCTTCAGGAAATTCAGGGCAATATGCCTTGGATTTCTGCAGGCAAAGCAGATTATTTCCTGCTTTAGAGTTTTATCAAACATTGGTTTGTTTGAGCTCCTTTCCTTCCTTCTGGAATCTTCAAACTTGACCCATCTTCTAAATATTCTGGCCAAGAGATTGAGCATCTCTTCTTCAGAAGTGGAAGGTTATCGCTCAGCTGCATTCAAAGTTATAGCCCTTTCCTTTGGGGTTGAGACTTTCTCCTTGGCTTCAGGCTCAGCCTTACTTTCAGAAGCAGCTCACAGGACTTGGGCTTGCCAAGTAAGGCATTAGTGGATATTTCTCTGTGGTAACTTGACTCTCTAATGCCCTAGATCCTTGAGTCTCAAGTGTTTGGGAAGCACATGAGAAGCTTATCATTGATCTTAGTTAGTGAGATCTCTTTGTCTAGACCCTTGAGCTCATTGATGATTATGATGAATCTTTCATACATTTCAGTCACATTCTCTTCAGCTTTATTTTGGAAGTTCTCATATTGAAAAATGACAAGGGACTTCCTGCCCTTTCTTTCATCTGAGCTCCCTTCAACTAGTCTAGACAGTGATTCCCAGATTTCCTTTGTTGAGTTACAATCAGCCACCTTTTGGAAGATGTCATCTGATATAGTTGACACAAGGATATTCATAGCCTTTGCATCACAGGCTTTCACCTTCTTTTCAGCATCTATGGATTCAACTCTTTAGACAAGTTCTTGTGTCACAGTCCCACTTGCATCTTTTCTTTATGGCACTAGGGGACCTGACAAAATGATATAAAAAATATCCTCATAAATAGAATTCATATACAATTTTATTCTGGCCTTCCAGATTGTAAACTTATTCATATTACATATTGATGGTCTTGTGGATGCATAGTCTTTAGAACTCATTTTTTGAAAATAATTTTAAAATATAGAAATTTAAGTGAGTATCTTTTGATAAAAATGTTAACCTTTTTCTGATCAACCTAGCTCTGATAACAATTGAAAGTGCATAGTGAGTCCTCTGAGTATTCTCTAGAGGGAGGTGAATAGAGTTTTCAAACTTTTCACAAAATATGCATAGAACAATAAAATAATTCTAACAACTATGCATTCAGAATTCTAACCAGAATAAGTTAAACACAGAATAAATAAATAAGTATGGGACAACACAGATGAGACAAGATCTATTGTGGTTCACCAAAATATGGGTACTCCACTCTTCTACCACCTTGACAGGAATACACTATCAAGTGCTTGAGTCTTTTGATAAGGAGACTCTTAGAACCAGGGTCTGAGTCTTTTGTTAAGGAGACTCTTAGAACCAAACTAGATCTTTTAATAAGGAGATCTTGAATCAAAACTAGATCTTTTGATAAGGAGATCTTGAACCACTACTAGATCTTTTGCTAAGGAGATCTTGAACCACTGAATCCCTTGAAGAGAGATTCTAAGGACTCTTTACTTAGTTTTATAGAAAGTGATAAAGTAGAGTAAAGAAGGAGAAGAAGTTGAAGATGATTTTTCTGAATGGATCCTCCTGTAGCAGTCAATGAGGATTCAGGCACTTAGTGTTTTTCTGGATCTTTTATTCAGAGAATGAATCCTTGCTTGAGAGAGATGCAAGGATTATGTAAGCTCAGATCCAGTTGATGATCTCTGTATGATCTGTATGCTCCTTGTAGAGAGAGGAAGAAGAAGAAGCCTTGTGTGTAATATCCAGTACCTAGATTTGTTGTTGCTTTTCTATAGAAGAGAGCTGAAGAAGAAGATTACAGAATAATTGTTGTTGTCTCTTTTGAATTCTATATTCTTATTCTTCTGTAGAATAAAGATGAATAACTTTCTTCTTCTGTTATTTTCCTAGTAGGAATGTTCAAGCGGTAGTATTGCACTCTTTCTATTTTGTTGACGTCCAAATCCCTTTGAATAACTTCCAAATATATCATTATTGTATCTCTGGAGTTCTTCTTTTCCTTCTTATTCATGAATGACCCGTTAGAATTCAAATAACTTCCATTTATAACTTCTGAATAAGCTTCAGAATCAACTCCAGGAAGTATTCTAAATCAGTGTCTGTAATCGACATTGTGTCGAATAACTTTGCCTTTTTATCGACGCACCTCTGAGTTCTAATAGAAGCATCTTCGAATTCTTCCTCTGCTTTGTAGTGAACTCTTATATCGACGTTGCGTCGATTCCTTACCGACGTATCCATCAAGATGAAGACCTAAACTTTGAGCTCTGACTTCTGCGTCGAATATAATTCAAAATTATGTCGACTTCAAATGTTGCATCGACTAACTCCGCCTTCTGCGTTGAATAAATTTCGACGTTGCGTTGACTTCAGTTGATACATCGACTTCCAGTCTGAGTTATTCTTACTTCTATTCAAAGTTACTTCGACTTTCATTCGAAGCTGCGTCGACTTCTATTCGACGCGGAATTAACTCAGCTGAATTTTGCACTCCTTTTGACTAGACTTTGATACTCTAATGAGAGTGTGACATCCTAGAATATCTAATGACCATATTACCCTCACTATACAATATGGGTAATGATTCCTAGATGATGAAATCACTTTTACATAATTTGTAAGATAAATCCAGAGGATGTTTTTCCCAACAGTTCTTCAGATTATTCAAGATATGCCAGAGTTTAGAATTCCTCGCCCTATGAGATCAAAGGCTAAGAATCGCCATGATGAAGTCTTCTACAAATATCACTTAGACATTGGCTATGATACAGAATATTGTCGCGCTCTTCGGAAGCTGGTAGATGAGCTATGAAAAGTAGGAAAATTACAGGACTACCTTGCTTGATAATCTGATGATGATTTTTCCTCCAGCAGAGACAATGCTACAAGCAAAGATTTCTCACTCAGTAAAAGAATTGCATAAAGTAGAGATGAAGTACAATGTCTCTTTATTTTTGTTTTGTATTCCTCCCATTTGTTTGGAGTTTTTGTTGGGTTTTCTAAATACCATTTCATAAATGATAATACAGCATATCATATATGTGCAGCGGAATAAATAACTAGAACAACCCTAAACAGTTAACAGGAACTTGCGATTTCATAGATTCAAGAAATTAAACAGCATTCACATCACAGTGTGGAAATTATACCTGAAGGGGGTTAAGTCTATACTCAACCAAGATGCTCCAATGGCAGATCCAGAGAACAAAATTTGAGTTCCAAGCGCTGAAATAGATCTGCACCTCTACGGGAAATCCACACGAGTGCTGGAGAACCCGATCCTCTTGTCGCACAAGATCTAGGTTGGATAAGAACTGCTCTCTATGTCTCCCACGGACTGCTAGGTCCGACGACAGGGAGAGGCGGCGGCGGAATCGGCCGGTCGGAACACTTCCGTCAGAACCCTTGCGGAACTCTTCCGCCGCTCTCTCTCGCAAAACTGATCGCCAAAATTAGATCGGGTCATTAGGTTAAAAGAATCGTATTCTTTTATACCTTTTTCAATCAAGAGAAGCGTCGGGCGAAGATAAAAGGTCGAACACTGCGTTCGACGAACTGGCCAGCATTCCTCGAACGCGCTGGCCGTTCGATGAACCGTTCGACGAACGTGCTACGCTAGACGTTCGACGAACCGTTCGACGAACGCGCTACATTAGCCGTTCGACGAACATGTTATACCATCCGATAAGAAGATATATATATCGTCGAGAAGATGACATATATCGTCGAGAAGACATATAAATATCGTCGAGAAGACATATATATATATCATCGAGAAGACATATATATCGTTGAGAGGATATACATATATCGTCGAGAAGAGCAAAATATCGTCGAGACAGTCAAGACGATATTATTCAACACTTAGTCAATCGACAATCCGTTCGATGATCCGTTCGACGAACGCGCTACACTAGCCATTCGACGAACTTGTTCGACGAGCGTCGTTCGACAAACGCGCTACATTAGTCATTCGACGAACGCCTGCTTTAATCCGATCCCTTTAATCTGATCCCTTGCCAACAGTATTCTTCCTCCAATTTCTCCAAGCACTCTTTCGTGCGACCCCATAGGCTCATATCGCGTTGGCAGTGAGACTAGATATTTGACCACTTCCAGATCACCATGGAAATACCAACAGTCTCCCACTTGATCTTGAACGTATCAAATAAAAGGCTCACAAACAATGAGCGGCATCTAGCAATGCATCATTGCTACCCAAGCAATAAGAGTTCATAACTCAACAAGCCTGTCTTGACCAATGTATCAGTGTTGTCATGTCCCTTTGTCCCTTACATCCGGATAGAACTAGAGGCATGGACCGTGTCACCCTCGTAATTGTTCAATCCTAATTCCTTGATCTAGAATAGACTGTCTGAAAATGGTGAGCTCAATATCACATATTGACTCAACCAAGCATGGTTATGCATTTCT
Organism: Dactylorhiza incarnata; assembly: GCA_033032865.1. Taxonomy (NCBI): domain Eukaryota; kingdom Viridiplantae; phylum Streptophyta; class Magnoliopsida; order Asparagales; family Orchidaceae; genus Dactylorhiza; species Dactylorhiza incarnata. The sequence goes on from JAWHQI010000035.1 coordinate 12,990,873, forward strand.
CAGTCTCATTCCATCAAGAGGCCCATGGATGTAACTCCTGTTATATAGGAGGACAAATCACATATCTGCCCACACACAAACACCCAAATGAATCTTAACATACCCAATAACCACCATTATCATCAACCTTTCTCAAGGAAGACTTTAGATGGTATCAAAGTACGCTCTTCCTCACTTGATGAATGTTGTGACTTCAGGTCGAAGAACCACAAATACCATTGTCAGTTGAGACCTACTTGTGACACGTTCATATAACAATCCACAAAGTAGTCTCACGATGGGTCTGTCTAGTATATTTATTCACTAACAAGTACCCATGTGATGACTTGATATCACAATATCATGACCTGTGAGAACCGATCATCAGTCAACGCACATGCTAGTCTTTATGTATCATCATCGCCATGAACTTCTAAGATGATACAACGACTAGGGACCATTTAAGAATGAAGCTTCTTATAAATATAGGCCCTCACATTCAAGTCACATACTTGAATTCCTATGAAAACAAACATTCTAAGGGCATTTATTATGCTAATTAATCTATCAGTAGAAACATATAACATAATAAAAGAACTTGCCATAAATGAAAAATGAAATATAAAGTACTCTATTCATCACATGAATAATCAACAACCGACAAATACAATCCACAAGACTCCCACTAGAGACGATCATTTAGGTATCTAATACCCATTAATCTAGTTGACCATCATGCTTTCTCTGTGCAAGAGGCTTCGTCAGTGGATCCGTGATATTTTCTTCAGTCGGTACTCTGCATATGCTCACATCTGCTTGATCGACAATCTCTCGAATAAGATGGAACCGCTAAAGTATGTGCTTAGAGTGCTGATGAGATCTACGTTCCTTAGCTTGTGCAATAGCACCGTTGTTGTCACAGTAGAGAACTACGGGATCAACAATGCTAGGAACTACATCTAGCTCGCCGATGAATTTTCTAATCCATACAGGCTTCCTTCGCCGCATTTGCTGTAGCGATATACTCGGCCTCAGTTATAGAATCAGCAACTGTCTCTTGCTGGGAACTCTTCCAGCTTACAGCTCCTCCATTAAGGCAAAACACAAAACCTGATTGGGACTTTGAGTCGTCTCTATTAGTCTGGAAGCTAGCATCTGTGTAACCCTTTATGACGAGCTCTTCCTCTCCACCATACACCAAGAATACATCTTTAGTCCTTCTCAAGTACTTTAGGATATTCTTGACTGCAATCCAGTGACTTTCACCAGGATCAGACTGATATCTGCTAGTCATGCTCAAAGCATAAGAGACATCGGGTCGAGTACATAACATTGCGTACATGATTGATCCAATTGCCAAAGCATATGGAATCAACTTCATGCGGTCCTTATCTTCCAAAGATTTTGGACACTAGTCCTTAGAGAGACTCACACCATGTCACATGGGTAAGAATCCTTTCTTTGACTCAGGCATGTTGAACTGTTTCAACACCTTCTCAATGTATGTACTTTGGGTCAAACCCAGCAACTTCTTCGATCTATCTCTATAGATCTTAATACCAAGTATATAAGTTGCTTCACCCAAGTCCTTCATAGAAAAGCTGTCACCTAGCCTGTTCTTAACAACTTGCAGGGTCGGAATGTCATTTCCGATTAATAGTATGTCATCCACATACAAAATCAGGAAAACAACAATGCTCCCACTAATCCTCTTGTAAACACAAGGTTCATCCTCGTTCTTGATAAAACCAAACTCTTTGATTTTCTCATCAAAATGAAGATTCCAACTTCGAGAAGCTTGTTTCAATCCATAAATGGATCGATTCAACTTGCATATTTTAGTGGCTTCATTTGGAGATTCAAAACCCTCGGGTTGTGTCATGTATACTTCCTCAAGGAGGTTTCCATTAAGGAAAGCCATTTTGACATCCATTTGCCAGATCTCGTTGTCATAATACGCAACAATAGCAAGTAGAATTCTGATGGACTTGACCATGGCTATAGGGGAAAAGGTCTCATCATAGTCAACACCATGAATTTGCCTGAAACCTTTAGCCACCAGCCGGACTTTGAATGTCTGTACATTCCCATCCATGTCGGTCTTCTTCTTGAATACCCACTTGCACCCTATGGGTCGTACCCCTTTAGGTAGCTCCACCAAAGTCCAAACTTGGTTTGCATACATGGAGTCCATTTCAGATTTCATGACCTCAAGACACTTCTTGGAGTCAGGTCCACACATAGCCTCTTGATAGGTTGCAGGCTCATCATCATGATCCATAAGCAACACGTTACCTATTTGAGACACGAGAAATCCATATCTCTCAGGCTCAAATCTTGGTCTATCAGATCTACGCAGGACTTGTGTTTCTTGAGCAGGCTTTCTAGCTACAATAACTTGTAGTCCTTGCTCAAGTTCTAAAATCGGTTCAGCTATTGTTTGTGGTTCTTGAACTTCTTCAAGTTCCCCCTTTGCAGTCTTTCTGGATAAGAACTCTTTCTCCAAAAAGACGTCAGTCCTTGCGACAAATACTTTTCCCTCTGACGGCAGGTAGAAGTAATACCCTTTGGTTTCCTTAGGATATCCCACAAGATAACACTTATCCGACTTGGGTTCCAGCTTGTCAGGCATTTGACGTCGCACGTATGCCTCACAGCCCCAAATCTTAATAAAAGACATACTAGGACGCTTCCCAGTCCATATCTCATATGGTGTCTTTAGAACCGTTTTCGTTGGAGCACGATTTAATGTGAAAGCAGCAGTCTCTAAAGCAAATCCCCTAAAGGAAATGGGCAAATCTCCATGACTCATCATCGACCGTACCATGTCTAACAAAGTACGATTCCCCCTCTCAGACACACCATTATGTTGTGGTGTTCCGGGCGGAGTGAGTTGTGATACAATATCACACTCTCTCAGATGATCACGAAACTCATGACTTAGATATTCGCCACTTCGATCAGATCGGAGTGCTTTTATCCTTTTTCCCAGTTGGTTCCATACTTCATTTTTAAACTCTTTGAACTTTTCAAAGGTTTCGGATTTGTTCTTCATAAGAAACACGTATCCGTATCTACTGAAATCATCAGTAAATATAACGAAGTAGTAGTACCCACCTCTAGCCATAGAACTCATGGGCCCGCATACATCACTATGTATTACACCCAAAAGATCATCAGCCCTCTCAGTATGACCAGTGAAAGGGACTTTAGTCATTTTGCCTAATAAGCAAGACTCGCATATCTCAAATGATCCATAATCAAATGAGTCCAATAATCCATCTTTATGGAGCTTAGATATGTGTTTCTCATTTATATGGCCTAAACGACAATGCCAGAGATATGTAGGATTCGAGTCATTTGTTTTTAGTCTTTTAGTATTTTCTATGTTATAGATCGGATGATCTAAGTTCAAAACATATAGACCATTAAACAGTTGGGCTACACCATAACAAACATCATTCATAAATATAGAACAACTATTGTTCTTAATAATGAAAGAAAATCCTCTCATGTCTAAACATGACACAGATATAATGTTTCGAGTTATGGCTGGAACAAAATAATAGTTATCTAATTCGATTACAAGCCCAGTGGGCAAAGAAAGACGATAAACACCAACGGCAACGATAGCAACTCTTGCTCCATTTCCAACGCGCAGGTCTACCTCTCCTTTACCCAGTATTCTTCTCTTTGTCAGTTCCTGCACATTCGTATAAATGTGAGAACCACATCCAGTATCTAATAACCAAGATGAAGGAGCAGAAAGGTTTATTTCTATAACAAAAATACCTGAAGTGGAAGTCATACTTCCCTTCTTCTTTTGCAGATCTTCAAGATAGAGGGGACAGTTCCTCGTCCAATGCCATGTCTTACCACAATGGTGGCACTTCCCTTCCTTGGCCAAGCCCTTGTTCTTCAGTGCTGAAGACTTGGGATCAAGATATGACTTAGGTCCCACCTTAGTCTTCTTGAATCCCTTGGTCTTGCCCTTGCTTTTATGCACCATCAATATGGGGCTAGCAGGCTTGACTTTCTTCATATTGATCTCGACAGTTCTTAACATGCCTAGGAGCTCGGGCAGTGTCTTGTCAATTTCATTCATATTGTAATTTAAGACAAACTGCTCATAACTGTCCGAGAACGATTGTAGGATCAGATCAGTGGCCAACTCTTGGCCCAACGGAAACCCCAGTCTTTCAAGGTTCTTTATATACCCAATCATCTTGAGTACGTGAGTTCCTACTGGGTCCCGAGCTCCCATTTTACACTGAAATAACGCCCTGGATATGTCAAACCTCTCTTGGCGAGCTTGCCCTTGAAACATTTTCTTCAGGTGCTCCACCATCTCGTAACAGCTCATGTTCTCATGTTGATTCTGAAGCTCAGAGTTCATGGTCGCGAGCATGAGTCATTCAACATCCAAGGAGTCATCTCCATACTTCTTATAAGCATCTTTATCTGCACGAGGTGCAGTAGAGGCTGGCTCCTCGGGGGGATCTTCTTCAAGGACATAGAGCTTACGCTCTTGCCGTAGAGCAATTCTCAGGTTCCTGAACCAGTCTAGGAAATTCGTCCCATTGAGCTTATCCTTCTCTAGGATGGCTCTCAGGGACAACGTGGAGTGTGAAGTATTTGCCATGAAAATTCTACAAAATAATGCAAAATTTATTTAGTACTATATTTCAAAATACATTTTATTTTAATAAGGTCTTTAATTAAATACTCCCACTATTTTATTCAAATTGATAACCCTTAATATCAATTCAGAGAGTTTATGCAAGCTACTCTCTTAGTGGACAAGATCCATATTTTACCGACACAACGAGTCCGCTTTGGCGTTCCTCTCATAATGTGGTTATTTAGGTAGGCAACACTTGCCAATTGCATCAGTATGCAACTCTTGTATGGTTGGTGAATAACTCTTTATTCGCATCCATCATATGGTGCATGCCAACTCAATGCTTCTAGGCACTCAACTTTTGAGGTCACCCAGTTAAGTTGGACACGATGTCGACAATGGGATATCACAATTATCCGCTCGCACCCTTACCAAGATAGATTAATGCACCTTGCTTTGGCAAGCCCACACTTCATCGATCGATGCACGAAGAGTGTCATCCATCGGAAGGCATCCGTGTACTTAATATTCGATAAGGGATTTTGTTTATAAAATTGATTAACAATTAATCAACGTGCACTTTAAAAAAATACAACATTCACAACCAAATACATCCCTGAAGTGCACAAAATAAAATTATCAACGCTTGATTGAAAAGGGCTAAATCTGAGCATTTAGAACACTTCTAAATCTCCAGATATACATGCATTTGACACAGGTAAAACAACTCCACTTATGCAGTAGACAAGCTCGTCTCTCAATGTCAGATTCAAAATTTAAGACATTTGGTTTCACAAAACAATTAGAGGGACGGTTACTGCAAAGGAGAAACAATTTCTGAAACAATGAAATCGCAACGCAATCACATGCATTCCAGGGAGTGTTCCAATCTAGAACATTTCTTCGAAATCCAAACACCCATGAAGAAATCCAGACATTTAGAACACTTCTAAATTTCTGATTTACATGCATTAGATCGCAAACCTACCTCTGATACCACTGTTGAGTTTTCTAAATACCATTTCATAAATGATAATACAACATATCATATATGCGCAGCGGAATAAATAACTAGAACAACCTTAAACAGTTAACAGGAACTTGCGATTTCATAGATTCAAGAAATTAAACAGCATCCACATCACAGTGCAGAAATTATACCTGAAGGGGGTTAAGTCTATACTCAACCAAGATGCTCCAATGGCAGATCCAGAAAACAAAACTTGAGTTCCAAGCGCTGAAATAGATCTGCACCTCTACGGGAAATCCACACGAGTGCTGGAGAACCCTAGCCTCTTGTCACACAAGATCTAGGTCGGAGAAGAACTGCTCTCTACGTCTCCCACAGACTGCTAGGTCCGACGACCGAGAGAGGCGGCGGTGGAATCGACCGGTCGGAACACTTCCCTTAGAACCCTTGCGGAAGTCTTCCGCCGCTCTCTCTCGCAAAACTGATCGCCAAAATTAGATCGGGTCATTAGGTTAAAAGAATCGTATTCTTTTATACCTTTTTCAATCAAGAGAAGCGTCGGGCGAAGATAAAAGGTCGAACATTGCGTTCGATGAACTGGCCAGCGTTCGTCGAACGCGCTGGCCGTTCGACGAACCATTCAACGAACGTGCTACGCTAGCCGTTCGACGAACCGTTCGACAAACCGTTCGACGAACGCTCTACATTAGTCGTTCGACGAACGTGCTATACCAGCCGATAAGAAGATATATATATCGTCGAGAAGATGACATATATCGTCGAGAAGACATATAAATATCGCTGAGAAGACACACATATATATATATATCGTCGAGAAGACATATATATCGTTGAGAGGATATACATATATCGTCGAGAAGACCAAAATATCGTCGAGACAGTCAAGACGATATTATTCAACACTTAGCTGATCGACGATCCGTTCGACGAACGCGCTACGCTAGTCGTTCGGCGAACTTGTTCGACGAGCGCCGTTCGACGAACGAGCTACATTATCCGTTCGACGAACGCCTGCTTTAATCTGATCCCTTTAATCTGATCCCTTGCCAACAGTATTCTTCCTCCAATTTCTCCAAGCACTCTTTCGTGCGACCCCATAGGCTCATATCGCATTAGCAGTGAGACTAGATATTTGACCACTTCTAGATCACCATGAAAATACCAACAGTTTTTGCATCTCTTCTTTTCTTGCTTTACTTGCAACAAGTATAGCAATAACCCAGGTTCTACCAGCAATTATCATCGTGAAGACCTTCTCCGCAATCAGATATATCAAACTTCATATCCATATCCACTGTCGTATCTACACTACAGAAATTTATTCAATTATGTCTTAAGTTTTCTTCATTACTTTACTTTTTGCTTTTTAACATTAATACTTCTAAAATGCGTGGATGTGAAAGGTGAAAATACCACCTCTGATGTTTGATGTGAATGGTGGATATACCACCTCTGAATATTTTTCGGGTCGTAAAACCCACTAAGACCACATCTCGCTAGAATTATTCACAGATGTGTAGTGGTAGCTCAATCTATTACTGTATGATGATTGTAATTAATAGCCATGGTATTTTGTCGAGTTAATCGACTTGTTTTGCTTGAATATAGATGATTCCATTTGAAAATAGATTGGTTGTGATAGATTACTAACAACTTATGTTAGAGTGGTGTGATATTTCTAGCAAGAGAAATAGACTAATTTTAGCATATACCAAAAGTCACTGCCAAATAACTAGGCAATTATTTGTTGGTCACTAATATTTCAGATACCAAATAATTCCATATATATCATTTCTGGATTTCTGGATTTCCAGATTCCTGGGTTTTCTATCCCAAACTCCTGGTTAATCTATTTAAAACTTCAGATTTTTTAAATCATATACTAAGTTGGGTTTTATTGACATCAGCTGACATAATATCATTTGCAACATTATTATCGGCAAGTCAAAAATTATCTAGCCATATGTACTTCACGCTCATTGTTCTGGGAGTATGTGAATATGAGGTTATCAGAATATCATCTTCTCCTTCCACAAACATGAGTGATACCTCATCTCTTCACATAGAGATAATTATTTCATCAACACCAAAGCAAGTAATTGTGAACAAGCATTCACATTCCCTCTATAAATGAGATGTTAATTCCTATGCACTTCAAGTATGTGAATAAAAGTAGGTATCAACAAGTTGTCTCGGATACCTGACATATCTCTTTATGTATATACCTGTTCTTTATATATTTTGTAGATAAAAACTGGTGTTCGCGAGTTTCCTTCAGGTACTCGCATGTTATATTATTTTATATATCTGTTCTTTATATCTTTTGCAGATATAGACAGGTGTTTGCGAGTTTCCTTCAAGTGTTCGTATGTTATACTTTATATACATGTTCTTTATATCTTTTGCAGATAGAAATAGGTATTCATGAGTTTCCATCAGGTACTTGCGTGTTATACCTCATATACATGTTCTTTATATCTTTTGCAGATAGAAACAGGTGTTCACGAGTTTCCTTTAGGTACTTGCGTATTATATTTCATATACATATTCTTTATATCTTTTGAAGATAGAAATAAGTGTTCGCAAGTTTTCCTTTGGATACTCGCGTGTTATATTTCATATACATGTTCTTTATATCTTTTGCAGATAGAAACAAGTGTTCACGAGTTTTCCTTCAAGTACTCGCGTGTTATATTTTATATATTTGTTCTTTATATCTTTTGCAGATAGAAACAGATGTTCACGACTTTCCTTCAGGTACTCGCGTGTTATATTTCATATACACGTTCTTTATATACTTTGCAGATAGAAACAGGTGTCCGGGAGTTCTCTTTAGATATTCGTGTAATATATTTCTTGTATACATGCTTCAATTACTCTTTTGCAGAGATAAGCAGGTGTTTGTGAGTTCTCTTCAGGTACTAATAATTTCCCATGGGTACTTGCACTCTTTTACACACATATTTTGTCATGACAGAAAAGGTGGATCTCGATTCTCGTGGGTAAGTTCTATTTTTTTAAAATTCTTTCAAAACCTGAAAAAAAATGCAGGGATCATGTTTACCCAAAATCGGCGATCCCCTCCGAGCTGACTGTTCAGGTGCTTGGCGGTCTCAGATGTCCCGACGATCTCAGCGGTCTCAGTTGTCTCGACGATCTCAGCTGTCTCGACGGTCTCAGCGGTCTCAGTTGTCTCGACAGTCTTGACGGTCTCAGCGGCCTCAGTGAGCTGTCTCAGCTGTCTCGACGGTCTCAGTGGTCTCAGCGAGTGGTATCAGCTGTCTCAAGGGTCTCGACGGTCTTAACGAACGGTCTCAGCTATCTCGATGGGCTCAACGGCCTCAACAGCCTCAACGAGCGATCTCAGCTGTCTTGATGGTCTCAGCGGTCACAGCGAGCGCTCTCAGTTGTCTCGCCGATCTCGACGGTCTCAGGCCATCTCAATAGACCAGGGCGATCTCAGCAGCCCGGGCGATCTCAGCAGCCCGGGCGATCTCAGCAGCCCAGGCGATCTCAGCAGACCCGGGCGATCTTAGCAGCCGGGTAATCTCAGCATCCCGGGCGATCTCAGCAGCCCGGGCGGTCTCAGCAGACCCGGCGATCTCAGCAGCCCGGGCGATCTCAGCAGCCCGGGCGATCTCAGCAGTCAGGGCGATCTCAGCAGACCCGGGCAACCTGTTATTTTTAGACCTGTCCATTTGGACAGACCCTCGCGTCTATAAATAGAGAGGAAGGGGTACTCAAAAAGTGACTTTTGATTCGAGCCCCGAGCTTATGACCTGTATAAGCGGTCTCGAATTCAATCTCTTTTCAGTCTCATCTCCTGACTTGTTTTAGACTTCTCACCTCCTGGAGGGCACTGAGTTTTGAGCAACCTGAGCAGTCTCCTTCAGAGCTCAGGCAACCTATATGACCTCGGCAACCTGAGCAGTCTCCTTCAGACCTCAGGCAACCTCTGTGACCTCGGCAACCTGAGCAGTCTCCTTCAGACCTCAGGCAACCTTTGTGACCTCGGCGACCTGAGCGTTCTCCTTCAGACCACAGGCAACCTCTGTGACCTCGGCTACCTGAGCGGTCTCCTTCAGATCTCAGGCAACCTCTATGACCTTGCTACTTGAGCGGTCTCCATCAGATCTCAGGCATCCTCGGCGACCTGAGAAGTCTCCATCCACTCTCAAACGATCACGTCGACCTAAGCAACCTCTTTTCTAATCACCAGCTCTTCTCTTCAAGTTCTGTATTATTTTGTTTGTGTATCTGAATGTAACTTCGGCGGTAATACAGGTATTATATCAATAGCGTTGCCCTCCGCAAAAGAGGCATTCACTACGGCGGGTAGATCTTGTCTCGCCGCATGCTCGCGGCCATCCCCCTCTCTCACTTTTTCACTTGTGACTCAAAGTAACCAGCTGCTCAACAGTTACTCCCCTCATCCTTCAGCTTGAGCAAGTGTGGACTTGATATATTTTTGGTACCAACATTGTTCATCGAAGTCATCTCCCTTCCGTCGCGGGGTCGTTCATCCAGGAAACAACAAAATCTCATTTACATCAAAGTTATCTCCCTTCCATTGTGGAGTCCTTCATCCAGGAATCAACAAAACCTCATTACACTTGTCTTAATAATGATCTCTGTGAAAGTATTTATCTTTAATTAGGTTGGTGCATTCCTAACATCATAGCTACGATCTTCTCCTTCCATCTCCCCTTCTTCTCTCATATTGGCTCTCTTTATGAATCATTCTTCTTGATTAGTCCATTTTCGTTATCTAAACTCAAGAGGTGTGAGACTAAAAAGAGAAGAATATGGGCTTGTATGTTGGCCCTACATATACAGATAACTCGACTATTTCTTGGTCCTAAAACAATTCGACTAGAGCGAGTTGGCCTCGAATCAAAAATTGACCGGAAATAATGTGATTTGATTCCAAGCCCTTCAAATTACGCTCAAAAGTTCATTTGAGATAAAAAAAAAGTGTAGCAAAAGGCAATTAAATTTCATCTACTTTCAATATCATAAAACAAATTCTTAATCCATCATATATATATATATATACGAGTGACAGGCACGGGCCTCCGGCCCTATGCAAGGCGACATCCGTCGTGGGGGCGATATTCGTCGTGGGGGCGACATCCGTCGTGGGGGCGACATCCGTCGTGGGGGCGACATTCGTCGTGGGTTCAACATTCGCCATGGGTTCAACATTCGCCTTGGGTTCAATATTAGTCGGCAGAGCATCCTTTGTCGTAATAGCATCAATCATCGAGGATTAGTCGGCAAACCGTAGTAAATGTTTAGTATTTAGAAATGGTCTCGGGCAATAGTGCTCTTGCGTTTTGGTTATACTGTCACACACAAAAAAGATGATAGTAATCTGCTACAATTCATTTAAAAAAGCAGATTATATACACAGAAATAGTTATATAATGTACATGAACGCACAAACATATTAAAAAGAAACTATCTGCTCCGCTCGACCCTCTACCGGCCGATACTACGAAACAGCCCTAGTAGCAATTATCACAGAGACTATCGTGCTTTGCTTAGCCACTAATTGACTAATACCCACAAAGCACCCCTAGGAAACAAAATTCTATACAAATGTCACAAATATATTTAAAGAGCAGTATATCCCCCATTTACTAATAGATAAACATGAAGAGAGTCAAATACAATGCCACTAATTTGTGAATTGGGAATGACCACTGAATTTGCAAGGCCTTGCAAAGCTTGCAAGCAAGCCAAGGATTTGCACAATTGGGTATGATGTATAATGTTTAGAATGTTTACCAAAATAACAAAGAAATCCAAATAAAAATTCTTACAATAGAAATGGAGATATCAGATCAACGAAGAGCCTCTAAATTATGAATCTGGAGTGGCTATTTGTGAATCAGAAATTATGCATTCCGAACAACATAGTCCCAAGCTACTGAATTTGCAAGGCCTTGCAAAGCTTGCAAGCAAGCCAATGATTTGCACAATTGGGTATGATGTATACAATGTTTATTTCAGAGGGATATAGACATAAACACCATTAATATTTCCAGCATAAATTTGAACGAAATCAGGGATCACCGAAAGAAAGAAATATAATTGAAATCGCTAAAGCAGAAATTTGAACGAAATCAGCAAATAAAAATCAATTAGCTTAAGAGATGAGTATAAAATGTTTATTTCAGAGGGATATAGACATAAACAACATTTATATTTCCAGCAGAATTTTGAATGAAATCAGGGATCACCGAAAGAAAGAAATATAATTGAAATCGCTAAAGCAGAAATTTCAACGAAATCAGCAAATAAAAAATCAATTAGCTGAAATGAATTTCATGCTTTAGAACCCTTGCTCAATAATAAAATGAAGTTGCTGAAATTCATTTCAGCAAATTGATTTTTATTATAGCAAATTTCATGTTTTCTTGATTTTTAGTTCAGTAATGTCTGCACTGAAGTGCGCTCTCCTACTGTCAACCAGTTCATACAAATCCAGCAGCCATACATGCAAGTTAGAGGAATATCAGTACATATAAATTGAATCTCACTATATGCACAAAAATGTGATTTACATTTTATATTACTTGCTAAAAAATATCCAAAATGAGATTTCTTGGATAAATTTCTGCACATGAGTATTCTAGTTGAGATATTTACCTTAATCAAAGAAAGAATGTTGGAGAAATGATTCAGAAGGTTATGAGATACAAAGATATTATGAATAATCAAAGGTGAATTTTATAAACTGCAATTAAGAATTTTGGTGTTATATAAATGAGCACTGGACTCACCAAAAAATCATTGATAATCGAAGTGAATGTTTGGGGGAGCGATTGTTTTGGGAATGTACTGATGAAAATGCATGGAGATAATGTTTAGTGAAGTATTGTGGCAAACATATTTTTCCAAAATGCTGTTAGTCATCCAGGTGTTGTCAGCAATGCATGTAAAATCTAATTTAATAATACAGTTTTGTATCTTCATCGTTGAAACACCATGAGCTGTCCCAATGATTCATTTCCCCATTCTTACTTTAAATGTGTCTGATCTGAGATAGGTAAGCACAAAAATGTAGGTAATAACACAACATTTTTTGGAGTTCGGCGGGTGAAGGGATGACACCGTAGAAGAAGACTAAAGTTAAGAAATCAGAAATCAGAGATTTGTAGACGAAGGAATATGTAGATGAAGAAATCACGAATTTTGGGGGAAAAGGGGAGGCAAACCTGGCTATAGGTGAAGAAATCAGGATGCTGTTGTAGCTAGGGCTATTCACAAATAATATAGTTCGTGAATAGTTCTAGATTCGATTCGTGAAAATTCGATTAAAATTCGTATTTTTTGAATTCGGATTCGAATCCGAATTCAGATTCGAATAGTTATACAATTATATAAAACATTATAAAATTATATTTAAACATTATAATTTGAATTTAAAATTATATTTAAACATTATAAAATTATATTTAAGTATTATAAATATTAAATATAATTATAATTAAACATTATAAAATTAGATTTCGAATTCAAATCCATGCTCAAATCTGAATCGATTCGATTGAATAGTTATTCGATTAGTTATTTGATTCGATTCGATTTCGGTTCGAATTTGAATTGATTGGATTCGATTGAATAGTTATTCGATTCGATTCGGTTCGTGAACACCCCTAGTTGTAGCTGGGAGACTGTAGAATAGTTGAAGAAATCAGAAATTTCAGGGTAGAAAGAGAGGGAAACCTGGCCGCCGATCTGTGTGGTGGTCAGTGGAAGGCCGGTGTTGATGTCTTCGGCAGGTATGTCGAGCGGCAAAGGCAGAGGAATGTCGTGTTGATGTCTTCAGCGGGAGCGGCAAAGGAATGTCGAGGGGGAGCGAGCGAGGAGGGCGTCGTCGTGCATTTTAGGGCAGAGGAATGTCGAGGGGTTAGAGGAAGTTTTATAGCGTGGTGCGCAAGAACGAAGGGCTCATATATTATGAAGCCATATCGAACGGTCGAAATTTTTTGGTGGATTTTTGATCTCATGCTATTCGCAGACCACCATATTTCTTCTTAATATAGTATATATATATACACACACATGTATAAAACAATTAAATCCAAATACATAAAATATGCATTCATATAATATATATGCATACACTTGGATTAATGAAATGTAAAATAATCCATGGAGAAAAGAGTTGGAGAGAAGGAAGAGGAAAGACTAAGGAATCTTAATTATATTGTATTTTTGTTATCAAAGAGATATAATGCTTAGTATTTAGAGGGTTCAAAAGCTTAACTTTTGTATGTCTATTAAGTATTCTACAACAGACACTTGTTGTTCTGACGACACTTGCAGAGTATTTGTTAACATTAATTTATTGTGGTGTCTTCCCAGCAAATTTAATTAAATTTCTCCCAAATTACAGGGTCTAGGTTTTTGAAATTTAAACCTTTGAGCAATAGTTTGAAGGAGATGATAGAATAATGCCGCACATTTCGGGGGAGAGGTGTGTGTTGACGCCAATTAGCGGACGTATAACCTGGAGGAGGAGAGTTGGCACTGGCAGATGCATGGCTCAACTATGGTTGTTCATAAATAGTATAGTTCGTGAATAGTTTAAACATTATATATAATTAAATATTATAAAATTTGAAATCGAATAAATTCGAATCCAACATTTCCTGACGAATCTGAATCCGACTCCAAATATTCGAACGAATCTGAATCTCTACATTTTATGTCAAATTTGGATTCGACTGAATAGCTATTTGATTTGATTCAGTTCGTGGACACTCATAGACTCAACTCTACATGATCCTACGTCGTCTTTACCATATTAAAATTTAAGCCGAGCTAAATTGGACTCGTTAGCTCAAATCAGAGCAAAAAGAAGTCAATTAATTTTCGGGTGATCTTTGACCTTCGAAAACATATATTTTTACATCCAACATGAACTACATTTTAGTGGCATGCTGTAATTCCATGATATTGTGAGGGCATTTTAGTGCATTGAACTCGGACTGGAATGCAAGCACAGTCCTCCAAAAACGCTTCTCTCATCATTAGTTGGTGCAAATAGAGAGGCCCAGATCCAATGAAAGTCTACGTGGTTTTTTGCTTCTGGTCATCTTCCAGCACAAATACTAAAAGAACAAAATATGTTTCTTTATAGTAATAAAATAATAATAATAATAATATTAATATTATTATTATTATTATTATTATTATATTGCGCGATATTACATTTTGAAAATAAATAGTAAATATATACTCATTTTTATTGTTTTTTTTCTATGTTCCAAAAAGAAAAAAAATAATGATATACTATTTACGCTGATGCAGGCTACCCGGCCAACGAGCCGTGAAGGTCAAAACCTCACAAGCTGCCCTCTAGGTACGCACAACGAAAAACGCAACAACGCCTATTCGCGAAGATATCATTCGCACGCCAGCACAGAAGGTTCGCTAAGCCTCTAGAGATTATACAAAGGCTATGTGTCAATGTCCGATCAAGCGAAAAAGACATACACGATCCAAACGATGTGTTGTTGCGCCAAAAGAGATCCACCCCGAACAATCTCGATTTTGAAAATAACGCCTGTTGCGGGTCGCTTAGGGCTCTTGGTAGACCGGTTTAATTTGAACCGCCTTAGCTCGTGAGCAGTCTAAGCGCGCAAACATTCAATTTGAGATCTGCTGAATACACAGGGACTTTTTAGCGTGGAAAACCCGAAAAGGGTGAAAAACCACGTGGCCGGAGTTGTGCCGACCAAATTTCACTATCTCCAGAGAGGTTACAATTAGATGCTAAGAGATCGAGCGCGACAGGCCGCTGCTCGTTACAATAGAGAGAGAGAGAGAGAGCACTCTGAGGGTGACAGACCACCTCTCGGAAAAACTAAGTACTTTTCCTATGAGTACAGCAGTGAACGAAAGTGAGAAGGCCTTGTCCGCTTTCCAGAGGACAGAGGTGAGACCGCCCTGTCTGCTTTTGAGAAGACGGAAGTGAGACTGCCTTGTCCGCGTTCTTGAGAACGAAAGTGGGACAGCCTTGTCCGCTTTCCTAAGAACGAAAGTGCGACAGCCTTGTCCGCTTTCCTGAGAACGAAAGTGAGACAGCCTTGTCCGCTTTCCTGAGAACGAAAGTGAGACAGCCTTGTCCGCTTTCCTGAGAACGAAAGTGAGATAGCCTTGTCCGCTTTCGCGAAGAAGAAAATCTCTAAGTCCACGAAGAAGATCTTCAAGCACCGAAGGAGAATTCCGTGGAAATCTTCAAGGAGCTCTCTCTGGTCGTGAAGGCGGGGATCCTTTAAATGAAGCCTTGGGGACCTTTTTATAGCTTTGGCTGGGGGTAGCCAGTAATTTTGTCGTCGTAACCACCATAACCACCTTGGCGGACGAATCATATTTCCCGATTTGGGGCACTCGGATCACCATTTTTCGTAAATGACCATCTTGCCCTTTGAGGAAAGGCGACAAGCCGTTCCTGAAAAGTGAGAAACTGAAAAGACAAAAAGTGAGCAAGCCGAGGCGGAAAAGTGAGCGAGGCGAGGCGTAAAAGTGAGCGAGGCCAGGAAAAGCGGACTACAACCTTTCCCAGCGCGGGGATGCGGTTTTGGCTGCATCCCCCGCGGAGGGGGGCTCGACCGCTCCTTTTATCGGAGGGTGCGGTTTGGCCGCACCCTCCTATGGCCGCACCCCCCAATGGGGGGTGCGGTTTGGCCGCACCCCCCATGGGGGGGTGCGGTTTGGCCGCCCCTCCCCAATGGGGGGTGCGGTTGGGCCGCACCCCCCATGGGGGGGTGCGGTTTGCGGTTGGGTCGCACCCCATGCCCCCCTATAGGGGGTGCGGTTGGGCCGCACCCCCCATGGGGGGTGCGGCTTGGCCGCACCCCCCTATGGGGGGTGCGGGTGCGGTTGGGCCGCACCCCCCATGGGTGGTGCTGTTTGGCCGCTCCCCCCATGGTGGGGTGCGGCTTGGCCGCACCCCCCTATGGGGGGAGGGTGCGGCTTGGCCGACCCGGCCGCACCCCATGTGGGTGGGGTGCGGGCTAACCGCCCCCCACTTAGTGGGGTGTGGGCTAACCGCACCCCGGTAGTGGGGTGCGGCTTTGTGCTTACCTGGCGCCGTTTCTAGCGCGCCGTACTTGCGCGGCGGATCTTCCACTTCCGTGATCCGGGGTTCGACTGGTTCCCCCTCCTCTCTTTAGCGGGGTTTTCTCTAGACGCACCCCAAGGCCTTTATGGGTACGCAACATAAGCCCCCCAAACCTCCGGAGTCCGAATCTCGTTGCGAGGAGTTCGGAGGTTTTGATTTTCCTGCGGCAGCTTTATCCATTGTTCTCTTCGTGGTGCCCTGGGTAGGATCTACTGCCTAGTATTGATATCTGAACAGCTTGAGGGTTTCCTGCAAAACTTTGCACGGTTCTGAGCCCGCGGCTTTTATATAATAGAAAGTTAGCTTGCACAAGTCTGGGCTTGCGGCTTTTTTGCACGAGTCTGGCTCGCGGCTTTTTTGCACGAGTCTGGCTCGCGGCTTTTTTTGCACGAGTCTGGCTCGCGGCTTGGCCGGTGAATAGCGTTTGTATTCAAACTGAGGGTGCACGTAAGGGGGGCAGGCCCCTACGACACCGGGACTTGACGGCGGAGGAGAAGAGCGGGCCTTCAATCGACGGCAGTACAAAGTCCCCGGGGCAGGGCCCCGAAGTGGCCGGTG
Source organism: Dactylorhiza incarnata (assembly GCA_033032865.1). Taxonomy (NCBI): domain Eukaryota; kingdom Viridiplantae; phylum Streptophyta; class Magnoliopsida; order Asparagales; family Orchidaceae; genus Dactylorhiza; species Dactylorhiza incarnata. The sequence continues at coordinate 13,008,162 of JAWHQI010000035.1, forward strand.
AATAGCGGGTGTATTCAAACCGGGGGCGAACGTAAGGGGGGCAGGCCCCTACGACGCTAGGACTTGACGGCGGAGGAGAAGGGCGGACCTTCAATCGACGGCGGTGCAAAGTCCCTGAGGCAGGGCCCCAAAGTAAAGATTTTTCCTTTATTAAATATAGGTGGCATGGTATGTGCCTATTTTTGTAGTAAGAAGTCTTTTTAAACATAGTTTTTTCAACACAAGACAAGTTTGCACGAGTCTGAGCTCGCGGCTTAGTAAATGACATAAGATAGGTTTGCACGAGCCTGGGGCTCGCGGCTTTTACATAATAGGATAGGTGCACGAGCCTGAGCTCGCGGCTTTTACATAATAAATTATAAGATAAGTTTGCACGAGTCCGAGCTCGCGGCTTAGTTGATGATAGAAGACTGTGTTACTGGTAAAAGCGGCGCAGGTTCTGGGCGTTCCAGGTGCGCGGTAGAGTCTTTCCTTCTGCTGTTCTGAGCCTGTACGTTCCAGGCTTTACGACCGTAGTGACAACGTATGGGCCTTCCCAGGCTGGTGAGAGCTTATCTCCTTGGGGGGCTTTGTCGGCTGCTTCGACGCTGCGTAGAACGAGATCTCCTACGTTGATTGGCCTGGGTTTCACCCTCCTGTCATAGCTTCGGGCTATGCGCCTTTGGTAAGATGCGGCGCGTTGTGCAGCGCTATCCCGAACCTCGGGAATTAGGTCGAGATTTTCCCGAAGCAGCCCATCATTCTTGCTCGGATCGAAGGTTAGCACCCGAGTGCTTGGAACACCGATGTCGATGGGGATGATAGCTTCAGTACCATAACAGAGATTGTAAGGCGTCTCTCCCGTGGGAGTCCGCTCTGTTGTGCGGTATGCCCATAGTACGTTTGGGAGTGCATCCACCCATTGTCCCTCAACTTCTTCTAAGCGCGTCTTCAATCCTTTGAGGATGGTGCGGTTCGTGACTTCTACTTGTCCGTTGGTTTGTGATGTCCTACTGCGGTATGACGGAGGTTGATCTTCAGGTCTTCGCACATCTTGGTGAAGGATTTCCCAGTAAACTGGGTGTCGTTGTCGGCAATGATTGTTGTTGGGATGCCGAAGCGGCAGACGATGTTCTTCCAGACGAATTGTTTAGCGTTCTCTTCTGTTATTTTGGCCAGGGGCTCCGCCTCTACCACTTGGTGAAGTAATCGATGGCCAAGATGATGAACTTCCTTTGCCCGGATGCTAGAGGTAGCGGGCCGAGAAGGTCGATTCCCCATTGTGTGAATGGCCACGCACTTTGGAGTGCGGAAAGTGAGACCGGGGGCTGATGGGGTACGTTGGCATGCAGTTGACAGCTCCTGCATTTTTGAACTAGCTTGATTGTGTCCTTCTTTATTGTTGGCCAATAGAAACCTTGGCGTAGTATTTTTCGCGTCAACGCTTTCCCGCCTAGGTGTTCTCCGCAGACTCCCGCGTGTACTTCTCGGAGGGCGTAGTCCGCCTCGTCCGCCGGTAGGCACTTTAGATATGGGCCCGAGAATGCCCGTTTGTAAAGTTCTCCGTCTATAACGGTGAATGATGCCGCCCGCATCCGTAACCTTCGCGCCTCTAAGCTATCTTCGGGGAGGCGTCCGTGTTCAAGGTATGCTCGTAATGGAGTCATCCAGGATAACTCTTCTTGGTGGATGGCTGCGATCTCCCATGGCCCCTGGATGCTCGGGATCACGATCTCTTCAATTCGGCGTCTTCGAGACTGGTAGCTAGAGGGCGAAGTGGCGAGCTTGGACAGGGCATCCGCCCTGGAATTCTGCTCTCGGGGGATGTGCAAGATTTGATGTGTCGAGATCTTCTGAAGGAGCAACTTTGCGAGCGTGAGGTATTTCGCCATCTGGTCGCTTTTGGCCTCGTAGTCTCCTTCGACTTGCGAGACTACGAGTTGGGAGTCGGCGTAGATCGTCAGGTTCTCCGCCTCGCAATTGATGGCGAGCCGGAGACCAGCGATCAGCGCCTCGTATTCTGCAACGTTATTTGTTGCGGGAAACTTTAACCGGAGCCCGTAATCCAAGGTGATCTCATCGGGGCTTACGAGGAGCACTCCTGCTCCGGCCCCTTCTGCTCCTGAGGCACCGTCGACATAGAGAGTCCACCGGGGGCTGGGGGCGTCTTTGGATAGATTTGTTTCTGGTGGAATGGTGTATTCCACGACGAAGTCGGCGAGTACTTGCGACTTGATGTCAGGTCGAGGTAGGAATTTAATGTCAAATTCGCCGAGCTCTACGGCCCACTTTACTAGCCTCCCTGAGACTTCTGGTTTCTGGAGGATTGCTCGTAGCGGGAGCTGTGCCAGCACTTTCACGGTATGAGCCTGGAAGTAGGGCCGAAGTTTTCTTGCTGAGAAGACAAGAGCCAAGGCCGTCTTGTCTGCTGCGGGGTATCTGGTTTCGGTGTCGGTGAGGACTTTGCTGATGTAGTAAATCGGTCGTTGCACCCCCTCTTCATCCTTTACGAGTACCGAGCTGAGAGCTGTAGGTGATATCGCTAGGTACAAGAACAGGGTCTCTCCCGGAGTGGGTTTTGACAAAAGCAGTGGTGAGGCCAGGTATTGTTTGAGAAGCTCGAAGGCTACCTGGCACTCGTTAGTCCATTGGAAACCGGAGTGGCGTGCTCCCCGGAGGATTTTGAAGAAAGGGAGGTATTTGTCTCTTGTCCGTGATAGGAAATGGGATAACGCAGCAATCCTCCCGTTCAAACGTTGCACTTCCTTAATTGAACGAGGTGGTGACATATCTTCTAATGCCTTGATCTTTTCGGGGTTGGCCTCAATTCCTCGATGGGTTACCATGAAACCCAAGAATTTTCCCGCCGTCACACCAAACGCACACTTGCTGGGATTGAGCCGCATCTGGAAGCGACGGAGAAGCTGAAAGCACTTTCCCAAGTCTTTCAAGTGGTCGCAACAGTGGACGCTCTTCACCAGCATATCGTCCACGTAAACCTCCATCGTCTCTCCGATGAGGTTCTTGAAGATCTTGTTCATTAGCCTTTGATAGGTGGCTCCAGCGTTTTTAAGGCCGAAGGGCATCACCTTGTAGCAGTAGACTCCTCTGTAGGTGCGGAAGGCGGTATGCTCTTCGTCCGCCGGGTTCATCCTTATCTGGTTGTAACCTGAGTAAGCGTCCATGAAGCTAAGTAGCTCGTGGCCGGCCGTTGCGTCGACGAGTTGGTCGATCCTCGGGAGGGGGAAGCTGTCTTTTGGGCATGCCTGGTTTAGGTTGCTATAGTCAACGCACATTCGCCATTTTCCTGAGGCCTTCTTTACCATGACTACGTTGGCCAGCCACGTGGGGTATGCCGCCTCTCGTATGAAACTTGCTTCCAGGAGTTTAGCTGCCTCCTCCTCGATTGCCTTCAACCGTTCGGGGGCAAAGTTCCTCTTCTTTTGGATTACAAGCCGACAGGCGGGGTTGATGTTTAAAGAGTGGTGGATGACATCAGGATCAACCCCTGGCATGTCTTCCGGGCTCCAGGCGAAGATGTCCCCGTTTCTTTGTAAGAAGGCTGTAAGCTCCTCTCGTTCTTCTCTCGATAAAAGTGACCCGACTTGAACAGTCCGAGTCGGGTCTTGCTGGGAGAGTGGTACTTCTATTAGCCCTTCAACAGGTGCTCCACACTGTAAAGTTGCCTCGTCTCGGAGGTCGAAGTTATTGATGTTGAGAGCGGTCGCCTTTACCGGCTGAGCCTGCTTTAAGTAGCAGGTCCGGGCTGCTTCTTGGTCTCCTCTTACGATCCCTATGCCGACGGCAGTTGGGAACTTCATAGCCAGATGCAGAATGGATGGGACTGCTCCGAAGATTGATTGGAGCGGCCTCCCAAAAATGGCATTATAGGCGGAGGTAGACTCCACCACCACGAACTGGATGATATATGTTGACTGTCTTAGAAACTCGCCCAACGTGACGGGGAGAGTGATCATCCCTAGAACTGGGACGGGTCTGTTGTCGAAGCCGTAGACGGGCCCGGCTGCAGGGCTGAGCTGATCTTTTGTGAGCTTCATATTTTGCAGAGTGGAGAGGAACAGAACGTCCACTGAGCTTCCATTGTCGACAAGTATTCTCTTCACCTTGAAGAAAGGGTCTCCTATCCCTGCGCTGATTACGAGCGGATCCTGGTGTGGAAGTCGCAACCCTTGCAGGTCTTCTTCTCCGAAAGCGATCGTGATGTCCTGCTTGAGTTTCTTGTCTTCGTGGTCTCTCACAGGCTGGGCAATTGAGAGGATTTGAGATGCTGAGACGGAAGGTCCGGCGATCGTCTCGATTTCCCCTACCATCGGTCTTCCTCCTCCTACACCTCGGGGAGCGGGAGGTTGCTCCCTTACCTCCCTAGGTTGCTGGTGCTGATTAGGGACCTAGCCTTGCAGGAATCTGCCCAGGAGTCCCTGGCGGATGAGGCGCTCGATCTCGTCTTTAAGTCTGGTGCATTCCTCGGTGGTATGCCCGGTCCCTCGATGGAATTCGCAGTACTTGGATTGGTCACCCCTCGGATTTGGGGGTTGCACCCGGGGCATGCGGTGCTCCGGGTTGTTCTGAATGGCGTAGAGTACATTCGTTATAGTGGTGTTCAATGGGGTGTAGATCTGGGGCGGCAGCGGTTCCGGGTCCCTTTGGGGATTGTGACGGCGTCCGCCACCACGGCCCTCCTCGTCGCGTCGTTCCTCTCGCTCACGAGAGGATTGATCGGATCCTCTCTTCCTTCCTTGGTTACCTTCAAACTGTCGGCGATGGGCCTCGATGGCCTCGTCCGCAGCTATCTGACCTTCAACTCGGCGAACGAGGTCGGGGTAACTTGGCACAGTTTCTCTCATGAGAGCTGAGTAGAAGCCGCTTGGGCGGAGTCCTCCAAGAAAAACTCCCCACAGGAGCTCAGGGTCCACCCCTGGGATTTGTCGAGCCTCCGTAGTGAACCGTCGAAAGAAATCTTTGAGCGTTTCACCGTCATTTTTGCGAATCCCTGAAAGGTGGGAGGGATCTCGGACAATTCTGCGGTTGGCGATGAATTGGTCCGCGAACTGTTGTGCCAGCTCCGTAAAGTTGCTGATGGCCCCATTCGGCAGGGAGTGGAACCAAGTGCATGCTTGTCCCTTCAAGGTTGCCAGGAACACTTGACAGAGGAGCTGATCAGGGGCGCTATAAATCCTCATGACGGTGGTGAAGTGATTGACATGCTCTAACGGATCATCCGTTCCATCAAATGTCTCGATGCTGGGAAGCTTAAAGCCGTTCGGGATTGGATGAGCCAGGACTTGAGGTGATAGAAGAGGAGTACTTCCCACAGACGGCGCCAAACTGTTGCGGGTCGCTTAGGACTCTTGGTAGATCGATTTAATTTGAACCGCCTTAGCTCGTGAGCGGTCTAAGCGCGCAAACAGTCAATTTGAGATCTGCTGAATACACAGGGACTTTTTAGCGTGGAAAACCCGAAAAGGGTGAAAAACCATGTGGCCGGAGCTGTGCCGACCAAATTTCACTATCTCCAGAGAGGTTACAATTAGATGCTAAGAGATCGAGCGCGACAGGCCGATGCTCGTTACAATAGAGAGAGTAAGAGCACTCCGAGGGTGACAGACCACCTCTCGGAAAAACTAAGTACTTTTCCTATGAGCACATCAGTGAACGAAAGTGAGAAGGCCTTGTCCGCTTTCAAGAGGACAGAGGTGAGACCGCCCTGTCTACTTTTGAGAAGATGGAAGTGAGACTGCCTTGTCCGCTTTCTTGAGAACGAAAGTGGGACAGCCTTGTCCGCTTTCCTGAGAACGAAAGTGAGACAGCCTTGTCCGCTTTCTTGAGAACGAAAGTGAGATAGCCTTGTCTGCTTTCCTGAGAACGAAAGTGAGACAGCCTTGTCCGCTTTCCTGAGAACGAAAGTGAGATAGCCTTGTCCGCTTTCGCGAAGAAGGAAATCTCTAAGTCCACGAAGAAGATCTTCAAGCACCGAAGGAGAATTCCGTGGAAATCTTCAAGGAGCTCTCTCTGGTCGTGAAGGCGGGGATCCTTTAAATGAAGCCTTGGGGGCCTTTTTATAGCTTTGGCCGGGGGTAGCCCGGTAATTTTGCCGTCGTAACCACCATAACCACCTTGGCGGACGAATCATATTTCCCGATTTGGGGCACTCGGATCACCATTTTTCGTAAATGACCATCTTGCCCTTTGAGGAAAGGCGACAAGCCGTTCCTGAAAAGTGAGAAACTGAAAAGACAAAAAGTGAGCAAGCCGAGGCGGAAAAGTGAGCGAGGCGAGGCGTAAAAGTGAGCGAGGCCAGGAAAAGCGGACTACAACCTTTCCCAGCGCGGGGATGCGGTTTCGGTCGCATCCCCCGCAGAGGGGGCTCGGCCGCTCCTTTTATCGGAGGGTGCGGTTTTCAAACCGCACCCCCCCTATGGGGGGTGCGGTACCCCCCATGGGGGGTGCGGTTTGGCCGCACCCCCCTATGGGGGGTGCGGTTGGGCCGCACCCCCCATGGGGGGGGGGGGGGGGGGGGTGCGGTTTGCGGTTGGGCCGCACCCCCATGCCCCCCTATGGGGGGGTGCGGTTTGGCCGCACCCCCTATGGGGGAGTGCGGCTTGGCCGCACCCCCTTATGGGGGGTGCGGGTGCGGCTTGGCCGACCCGGCCGCACCCCATGTGGGTGGGGTGCGGGCTAACCGCCCCCCACTTAGTGGGGTGTGGGCTAACCGCACCCCGGTAGTGGGGTGCGGCTTTGTGCTTACCTGGCGCCGTTTCTAGCGCGTCGTACTTGCGCGGCGGATCTTCCACTTCCGTGATCCGGGGTTCGACTGGTTCCCCCTCCTCTCTTTAGCGGGGTTTTCTCTAGACGCACCCCAAGGCCTTTATGGGTACGCAACAACGCCGCTGTTTTCACCACAAGAAATATGAGAAAGGAAACACAGTTATTTAGTGGTGTATTGGAATCGTTGCCCACACTCGAGGAGAAGATAGCTAGTGGAGAATCGCTCTACCACGGATCAACCGGAATCACACCGGAAGAAGAGATGCACATCCACCTTCTTCGGAGTCACACCAGAGAAGAATTCACGCCGGAAGAAGGGACACCACCTTGGCCGAACCCTAGTCGTGGCAAGAGAAAGGGGGAGGCGGCGAAACACAAGAGGAGGACTCCTATTAGCACGTCCATCTTCTTCGGAGTCGCACAAAAAGTCTTATATAATGTTTACAACCAACACATCCAGCCATCCATCAAAATAAATGCCACCAACGCATCAATTGGTTGTCCGCAGTCTAGATTAAAATAACATGCAGGAAATAAATTAAACATGCAGGAAATAAATTGAACATGCAGGAAAATAGGATGTTAAATATTCCCAAAACATTTTAACATCACTTAGATGAAGTGGGTCGTGGCCGGAAGTTGTAACGACGGGTAATGCGGCAGTTTCCAAGGTCATCATGGTGCCGCAAATCTTTAACTTGTGGCGTAGTGGCATCATCCGTTAGCCAGTTGGCCCCATCATCAACAAGTAGAGGATTGTCGGCTCCATCAATCCTCCCCTTCTCAAAAGTACTCATCACCGATGAGTTGGCTTGTATGTAACGGCGGAGAAGAACATCATCCAAACGAGCTATCTCCCCCTCGGGGAGCCATGTATCATCGGAAGCAGGACGGTCACGCCAACGGACCAAGTAGCGGTGAATATCACCCGATGGCGAAGAGATAACCTCATCAGAAAGTATCCTGTCAGGAACAAAAGTGGTCTTGGGAAACCTTGAAAACACGTTAGCATAAGAAGGTGAAACAGTAGCAAAATCAACATCCGACATACTTCCGGTTGACGTCGTAGTAGAAAGCGATTCGGGAATAACCTCCCCCCCCCCCCCCCCCCCCCCAACCTTGTGGTAAAAGTGGGAGAAGACGTGAACGGAGAGGGAGATATTTCAGGTGGCGGAGAAACATACAACGTTAAATCCGAAACGTTGAAAATAAGGGATATACCCCAATCGGTGGGTAAATCTAGAAGATAAGCGTTATCTCCCAATTTCTTTGCAATTCGAAAAGGACCGGCTCTCCGATTAGCTAACTTTTTTATGGAGCCTGAAGACATCCGTTCAGGAATGAGACGAACCCAATCCAAGTCATCAATATTACAGTGGATTACTCTCCGATGCAAGTTTGTGTGCGATTGATAAGAAGCATATTGGTTGGCCAACGTTTCTTGAATGTGTTTGTGTAAATTTTGAACGTGTTGAGCGAACTCATGTGCAAAATGACTTGACTTATACGATGTAGGGCTAATATCGAGTAGAGTTCCAGCGATTTGGGCTCGGCTCGAAATCGAAATTTTTGAGTCGAACTCGGCTCGAAATTGAAATCGATTTCGAGTCGAGCCGGCTCGGCTCGAAATGGCTCGATTCCGAGCCGGCTCGAATTCGAATCGAGCTGGCTCGAAATCGAATCGAGCTGGCTCGAAATCGAATTTAGATGGCTCAAAATCGAATCGAGTTGGCTCGAAATTGAACAAATTTTCTCTTTATTCCTAGTTAGCTCGAAATTAAATTGGGAAACATTTAAATTTAGCAAATGAAACACTTAAAGGCTTCAATATTTGTATTTGAGTTTAAAATTTAGTGTTTATAATTTTAAAATAATAATATATTAATAAATACATAATGTTTTTAATCAATTCGAGTTGATTCGAATCTTATTTCGAGCGATTCAGGGCTGGCTCGAAATCGACTCGAAATCAAATTCGAGTCCAATTGAATCAACTCAAATTTAGTTGAATCAATTGTAACCGATTTCGAATAGGCTCAATATTCGAGCGACTTTCGAGTTTCGAATAATATGTTCAGCCATAATACGATGACGGTAATGGGATCAAATCAAATGGCACGGGAGCTTTATTATCATGCACGATCTCGTTGGGGGATAAACCAGTAGATCTATTTTTGGAGTTGTTGTAAGCTAGTTGGGCATGAGGAAGAAGTAAATCCCATGTGCCCTTTTGGTCACCCACAAGACACCTAAATAAGTTACCCAAATTCCTGTTTACCACCTCCGTTTGGCCATCCGTTTGCGGATGATAGGCCGACAAAAACAGAAGTTTGGTGCCCAGTAACTTCCACAAAGTTTTTCAAAAATAATTAGTAAATTTAACATCCATATCAGTAACTATAGTCTTAGGAACGCCACGATGTCCAACAACCTCCTTAAAATACAACTTGGCAATATGAGACGCATCATTAGTTTTATTGCATGGAATAAAATAAGCCATTTTGGAAAAACGATCTACCACAACAAAGACAGAATCATGACGCCGAAAGGTGAGCGGTAGACCCAAAATAAAATCCAAACTAACGCCCTCCCAAGGAATGGACGGGATCGGGAGAGGTGTATATAGACCCACATTAGTCTTATTCCCCTTTGCCAATTGGCAAGCACGACAACTACTAACGATTTTGCTAACCAACGGCTTAAGGCCGGGCCAATAAAGCTTATCCTCCACCAAGGTGATAGTTTTATCACGACCAAAGTGATCACCAAGGCCACCACTATTCAACTCCCAAACGATAAGGTGTCGAAGAGAAGATCGTGGGATGCACAACTTCAAATGCTTGAATAGATAACTGTATCGTATATAATATGCCGAAATGGTGGTAGGGGAATCACTTTGAACGAAGAAATAAATATCTTTAAAGTCAGGACATTGAGCATACTCGTCCTTGATCCTCTCAAACCCGATAAATTTCACTTGTAGCGTGGACAACAACAAGGATACACGACTAAGGGCGTCAGTTGTGGGGTTAAGAGTCCCCTTAAGATGTTTAATGATAAAAGTATACTCCTGTAGATAGGAAATCCATTTAGCATGACGTAGATTAATTTTGCTTTGTGAGTTAACAAACCTCAATACCTCATGATCCGATAGGAGAACAAACTCCTTGGGGAGGAGATAGTGCTACCAATGTTGGAGGCATCGAATTGTCGCATAGAATTCTTTATCATAATTAGAATAGTTTAATTTAGGACCAGCAAGCTTCTCACTGAAATACCCTATCAGGTGGTCCTCCTAGCTTAGAACACCACCTATGCCTACCTCGGACGCATCACAAGACAATTCAAAAACCATACCAAAATCAGGTAATCATAAAACAGGAGCTTCCGACATTCGAGTCTTGATGGTTTGGAATGCTTTAGCGGTTGTAGTAGTCTTCTTAATTTCTCCTTTCTGTAAACATTCCGTGATCGGCGCCATAATACTACTAAAGTCACGAATGAAACGGCAATAAAAAGTTGCAAGACCGTGAACTCCTCACCTCACGAAGGGTGGTGGGCTCGGGCCAATCTCTAATGGCTTGGACTTTCTTTGGATCAACAAGAGTACCCTTCGAACTAATAATATAACCCAAAAACTCTACGGAACTCACAGAAAACGTGCATTTTTTTATGTTGACAAATAATTTTTCCGACCTTAACGTGGTAAGGATTACTCTTAAGTGAGATTCATGATCACTAGGAGAAGTGCTAAAAACCAAGATGTCATCAAAATATACCATAATAAATTTGCCCACGAAGGATTGTAACACATGAGTCATCATCCTCGAGAAAGTGCTTGGTGCATTAGAAAGTCCATCTTTGGATTTAAAAGCTGTCTTCCATTCATCCCCCTCTCTAATCCTGATCTGGTGATAGCCACTCCTAAGATCCAACTTGGAGAAAATGGTGGCCCCGGCTAACATGTCTAGTAAATCATCCATACGAGGGATGGGAAACCGATACTTAACAGTGATCTTGTTTATAGCTCTACTATCTACGCACATCCTCTACGTCCCCCGTCTTTCTTTGGGGGCTAATAAGGCGGGAACGACACACAAACTTTTGCTATGCCGAATGAACCCCTTAGTTAATAAATCTAAAATTTGTGTTTGTAATTCCTGATGTGTGGATGGGTTTAACCTATAGTGAGGAAGATTGGGCAAAGAGGAACCGGTATGAAATCTATCGCGTGTTGGATATCATGGGCGGTAACATGGAAGATAGCTCATCCGGATAAACATCTTTGAATTCTTCTAAAAGTTCCCTCAACGCTATGGGTAACTCTTCAAAAGTGGAGTCTTCATCCGTATTTTGCAAACAAACCAACGCATATAACACACCACCCAAAAAGGCCTCTTTAGCAAACTCTTTCTTGCTATCAAACTCAAGATTTTCTTCTCTACCGGGATGACCGTGTCTTTGGAAGGAACAGTGGGGTCTTTAGGTGGGGTGGGTTTAAGAATAATCTTTTTCCCATTAAATTTAAATTCATAGATGTTGGCGCGCCCATAGTGCATAACATCATGGTCAAAAAATCATGGGCGTCCTAATAACAGGTGGCACACATCCATGGAGATAACGTCACACCAAACTTGTTCCGAATAGGCTTTTATGGTAAGAGGAACTAGGCAACGCTTACTGATCGGAAGGGAGGTTTTATTAACCCACGCGACATGATAGGGATGTGGGTGCGGTTCGGCGGTTAAAGAAATTCGTGTAACCGCCTTCTCCGAAACGACATTCATACAACTACCACTATCTATAATCAACTTGCACAACTTCTCACCACTCTTAAAAATCAACGAGCAGATATTGGTGCGATGCCAATCATCCAACGCACGTGGGTTTGACAAGATTCAACGCATCACCATAAGGTTATGATTCATCTGTAGCCTCGTAAACATACTCGGGTGCTTCACTAGTAGGCTCGACTAAGGCCAAGATCTTTGTCTTAGTTAGGCATTCAACGACATAGTGGTCGGCAACCCCACAAGCATAACAAGTGGCATTAGTCTTGCTAACCTTGTCTACAGGAATGTGTTCCCCTAGGGGATTCCTAGCGTCCCTCGCCGTGATAACGATGTTAGAAGAATTTTTGGTCTTAAATTTTCCTTTGTCCTTATAGCTAGAGGTGGAGGGACCATAATTAGTTTTGCATTTATAGGTAGTGCTTTTACCCTTGGACTTAGTGGTTAAATGTTTTTCGATGTCTAGAGCGGCATTAAATGTGGTGTTCAAGTCGGTGTGACCATAGCGTAGGAGCTTCCTTTGGATGTCGTAGCTAAGCCCATTACGGAACCTAGAGAGCGTAACCTCAGACATCTATTGGACCTCACATCGGACCATCTTATTCTTAAGGTTTCCCATGTAATCGAACACGGACCTATCGCCTTGACGAAGGGTGGCTAGTTCATCGAATATTTGGGTACGATGGTAGGCGGGAACGTACTGATCTTTTAAAAGATTTTTCATAACGTGCCAACCGACAGGGGGAACACCATCCTCGGCTCCAAAACGACGCTCCTTGTTTAGCCAAAATATTTTGGCCCTTCCCATTAATTTCATCATGACAACTTGAACCTTATGCGGGTCCGTCATGTGATGTCACTCGAAGTAGCACTCCATGTCTAAAACCCAGTTTAGGAAAAGTTGGGGTTCCCCTAAACCGTCGTAGGAGGGTGCGTTAATTTTAATGGTGCGGGTGAGGTCGACCTCTCGTTCAGGGCGACGATGTTGCGGTCAATCACGTGGTGGAAAGTCATCGTGGTTGTCCTCCTCGCGATGGTGGTGGCGATTGGGTGGCCTATTACCTGTAGGTGGTGAAGGGGTTCAGTTGGCCAACAGTTGGACCATCATCCCTCAGTGTTCTCCCAAATGTTGATTCATCTCCAAGCGAAGTTCATCAACCAGAGTGGGATTTTGAATCGGTCGTCGTTCTCGACGAAGAGGTGTGATATTCGTGACCGGATCTAGTGCGCATGCGAGGAGTTAAAAAATTTTTGTTTGATTTATAGAAAGTAAACTTGAGCACACGTGAAACCTAGGTGAAATAGAGTGGATCGGAGCCAAGTTAAGAAATTGGCCAACCTAGCTCTGATACCAAATTGATGCAGGCTACCCGACCAACGAGACCGTGAAGGTCGAAAACTCACAAGCCGTCATCTCACGTCTAATTTACATACGCATAACGAAAAACGCAGCCACACCTATTCGCGAAGATATCATTCACATGCCAACACAGAAGGTTCACAAAGCCTCTAGAGATCATACAAAGGCTATGCGCCAATGTCCGATCAAGCGAAAGGACCTACACGATCCGAACGATGTGTTGTTGCGCCAAAAGAGATCCACCAAAAACACCGATGACTCAAAAAAAGGTTGATCTCTCCCAGCAAAAAGAAAACTATGGATTATCAAATCCTTTGAATATCGAAGAAATCAAGAGATTCAACAACAAAATAATCCGGCGAAAAACCACGAACAATCTCGATTTCGAAAATAGCAGAAATATGAGAAAGGAAACACACAGTTATTTAGTGGTGTATTGGAATCATTACCCACACTCGAGGAGAAGATAACTAGTGGAAAATTGCTCTACCACGGATCAACCGGAATCACACCGGGTGAAGAGATGCACGTCCACCTTCTTCGGAGTCGCACCGGAGAAGAATCCACGCCGGAAGAAGGGACACCACCTTGGCCGAACCCTAGTCGTGGCAAGAGAAAGGGGAGGCGGTGAAACACAGGAGGAGGACTCCTATTAGCACGTCCACCTTCTTCGGAGTCGCACAGGAGAAGAAACCCCACCAGAAGAGGGCGCACCACCTTGGCTGATCCCTAGTCGAGGCGAGCGGAAGAGGGGGGGGGGGGGGGGGGGGGGGGGGGGGGGGGCTGCGAGACAAAGGAGAGAGGCTCCTAATAGATTACTGATTACTGAATCAGAATTTAGGTTTTCAACATTACCTCCATACTCATCACAAAAAATCTTAAATAATGTTTACAACCAACACATCCAGCCATCCATCAAAATAAACGCCACCAACGCATCAATTAGCTGTCCGCAGTCCATATTAAAATAACATGCGGGAAATAAATTAAACATGCAGGAAAATAGGATGTTAAATATGCCCAAAACATATTAGCATCACTTAGATAAAGTGGGTCGTGGCCGGAAGTTGTAACGACGAGTAATGCGGCGATCTCCAAAGTCATCATGGTGCCGCAAATCTTTAGCTTGTGGCGGAGTGGCATCATCCGTTAGCCAGTTGGCACCATCATCAACAAGCAGAGGATCGTTGGCTCCATCATACGCTCTCAAGTACATGAAAAATCGAATGTAAATTTAAGTTTTCACGCACCCAAGAATTGATTGTTGCAGCGGATTGTTGCAAACTCTAAGAGCATCTTTAATGAGGATCTCTATATTTAGAGATCATCATTGTACCATGTTCTCTAAATATAGAGAACATAGTTAGAACAACTCCAATCATGTTCTCTATATTTAGAGAACATGATATTATTTTATGTATATATATATATATATATTTATTTATTTTTTCCCTGCCTGTGCCGGCGAAGGAGTCCACCTGGTCGCCGGCGAAGGAGGTCACCTGGTCGCCGGCGAAGAAGGCCACCTTGTCGCTGACGAAGAAACGTCTGATTTCGCCGGTGAGTAAAGCTTCTGCAGAAGTCTCCTTTAAAAGCTTCCGCCCGCCTGCAATAATTCAGATTTTTTTCGACTGATTTCTTCTTGCTGGATGATATATTTGCAGTTAACATTGCCGACTGTTGCGGTCAACTCAAGGCTCCGGTAGATCGGACTAAATTGGACCGTCTTAGCCCGGGATCGTTTGAGCGCGCAAACAGTCACATAAAAAATGAAAGCTGACAAGACAATTTTTTAACATGGAAAACCCGTCAACTTGGTGAAAAAACACGCGGCCGGGTCTGTGCCGGCCGAAACCTCCACTATTTGTTAGTTGTTGTACAGAGCTGTTTTAAAAAACTCGAGGGCGATAGGCCGCCTCTCGTTACAATTGTTGAGAGAGAGATGCTCGGAGGGTGACAAGTCACCGCCCATGGAGCTAAGACTTTTGTCTACTGCAGAGGGGAATGTTGTGCTCTAAGCGTTCCAGAGGTTTTGACTGCGGCTTGAAGGTTGGATCGATATGCACTGTGCGTCTCTGTCTCTGCGGCTTGCCTCTTGCTGCGCGAGAGGAGTCTGGAGTGATGATCTTGAGTGCGCGGAGTGCTTGTTTCTGCGTATGCAGGGGTGTGCTTGGAGCGGAGCGCGTGGCAGTGCGCTTGGAGCGGAGCGCACGGCGGTGCGCTTGGAGCGGAGCGCACGGCGGTGCGCTTGGAGCGGAGCGCACGGCGGTGCGCTTGGAGCGGAGCGCACGGCGGAGCGCTTGATGCGGAGCGCACGGCGGCGCGCTTGATGTGGAGCGCACAGAGGCGCGCTTGGAACGGAGCGCACAGAGGTGCCCTTGGAGCGGAGCAGAGCGCACGGAGGCGCGCTCGGAGCGGAGCGCACGGAGGCGCGTTGGGAGCGGAGCGCACGGAGGCGCGCTCGGAGCGGAGCACACGGAGGCGCGCTCGGAGCGGAGCGCACGGAGGCGCGCTTGGAGCAGAGTAAGGTCTTCGAAGGATCTTCAAGGAGGCGCGCTTGGAGTGGAGCGCACGGCGGTGCGCTTGGAGCGGAGCGCACGGCGGCGCGCTTGATGTGGAGCGCACGGCGGCGCGCTTGGAGCGGATCGCACGGAGGCGCGCTTGGAGCGAAGCGTACGAAGGCGCGCTTGGAGCGGAGCGCACAGAGGCGCGCTTGGACGGTCTTGAGAGTGAAGTGCGCTTCGAGCGGTAGAAGGCGCTCGAAGGATCTTCAAGGTGCTCGAAGATCATCGAAGATCAAGAAGATCTTCGAAGGAGAACTTTGAAGGAGGAGGAAGATCTTCAAAGGAGGAAAGAGGAGGAGAAATCTTCAAGAGAGTTCTTTCTCTCTCTTGAACTTAGGAGGTAGGAGGAGGAGAAGAGGATCCTCAAAAAAGAAGTCTTGGGGTCCTATTTATAGTTTTTGAGGGTGACACTTTCGTAATTAAATAGGTGATTATACGGCTACCCACACACCATAACCAATTTATGTCCTATACGCACACCAGTTTGTATAGTTTTGTGGCGATATGTATTCATATGACGGATATGGTTATGCACACACCATAACCATATTATTTGCTATACGCAGACCGTATTGAATGATTTTACTATTTGTACCCCATGATGTGGGATTTTACTATTTGCACCCCGTGATGTTGGATTTTACTACTCGCACCCCATGATGAGGGGATTTTACTATTTGCACCCTATGATGGGGATTTTACTATTTGCACCCCATGATGGAGGATTTTACTATTTGCACCCAGTGATGTGGGCTTTTACTATTTGCACCCCGTGATGTGGGATTTTACTATTTACACCCTCTGATGGGTGATTACGGGGCTAGTAAAGTTTACTTTGACCAACCCCATTTCCTCCGCTAAATGAGGCGGGTGTTTTGGTTATTCGCAGCCCGGATTAGGGGGTACCTATCACCGGCGAAGAAGGATCTCATATGTTTGTCTTATTTCGCCAGTGAGTAAAGCTTCCGCCGTCCTCTCCTTTAAAAGCTTCTGCCCGCCTGCAATAATCTAGATTTTTTCCACTGATTTTTTCTTGTAGGAGGATATATTTGCAGTTAATATTGCCGACAAAGAAGGATCTCATCTGTTCGTTTGATTTCGCTGGTGAGTAAAGCTTCCATCGTCGTCTCCTTTAAAAGCTTCCGCTTGCCAGCAATAATCCAGATTTTTTCCACTGATTTCTTCTTGCTGGAGGATATATTTGCGGTTAACATTTCAATAGTTTTTTTCAACCGATTTATCCATCACATTTCTTCTGTAGTAATGCCTTTATTTTGAGTTTGTTACTTATTATTTATGTTCATATGAATTATACACTAGCATGAATTCATGTATTTTTATTTTTTTTATTTGTATGTTGGTCTGCGAATAACAATAATCTCTGCGAATAACAAATTTAAGTTTCTTTGGAGCTGCGATAGTAATAATATGCGAATAGCCATTTTAGATCTGCGGATAACAATCACCTAATTATAATGATAAATTATTATTATTATTATTTTATTAAAAAATTTAAGCTTTTTTTTAATTTCAAATTTCATTACATAATTAATATATATAGTTGTCAATATCAACGTTGTTGCGGGTCTCTTTGGACTCTTGGTAGACCGGTTTACTTGAACCACCTTAGCTCGGGAGCGAATCAAGCGCGCAAATAGTCAATTTGAGATTCGTTGATTACACTGCGACTTTTTAGCGTGGAAAACCCAGAAAGGGTAAAAAACCACGTGGCCGGAGCTGTGCCGACCAAACTTCCACTATCTTCTGGGGGGTTACAATTAGAGACTTAGAAGTCGAGCGCGACAGGCCACTGCTCGTTACAATACTAGAGAGAAAGAGAGAGAGAGAGAGAATTCCGAAGGTGACAGACCACCTCCAGAAAAACTAAGTCCTTTCTCCTTCTGAGAAAGGTGGAGAACAAAAGTGAGAATTCTCTGGAGAACAAAAGTGAGCACGCTGAGTCGCCTTTCAGGAAGAAGGAAATCTTCGAGTCCGAAGGAGAATTCCGCGAAAGTCTGCAAAAAGCTCTCCCGGGTCCAGAAGGCAAGGACCTCTGAAATGAAGCCCTGAGGCTCCTTTTATAGCTTTGGTCGGGGTAGCCCAGTAATTTCGTTGTTGTAACCACCGTAACCACCTTGCGGACGAATCATAATTTCCGATTCAGAGCACACAGATCGTCATTTTTCATAATTGACTATCTTGCCCCTCGGGCAGTTCGGTCAGTTCGGGCAGTTTTGTTGGAGGCGAAAAAGGAGACAAGCTGTTCCTGAAATCTGAGAAACTGGAAAGACAAAAAGTGAGCTTGCTAGAAAGACAAAATATGGGAAGTCAGAAAAGACAAAAAGTGAGCTGAGTGCGCTCAGAAGCATTCTGAGCGCGCAACGAACGGAGAAGCAATCTAGGCAACTGGGGATGCGATCTGAGAGCGCAACGATCAGAGAAAATGTCCTGGTTGTGAAGCGTTCTGAGCGTGCAACAAACACGGAAGTGCTTTGAACGCGCTTAGATGCGTTCTGAGCGCGTTGCGAGCGCGAGAGCGCTCCGAGTGAAATCTGGGGCCCAAAGGGCGCACAACGAGCCTGGAGAGGACAGACGCCCCCGAACCCCTCCATGCGGAGGGGGCTCGACCGTACCCCAAGGGGTGCAGTTAGGCCGCATCCCCCTAGGGGTGCGGCTTGGCCGCACCCAACTAGGGGTACGACTTGGCCGCACCCCACTAAGGGTGCGGCTTGGCCGCACCCCACTAAGGGTGCGGCTTGGCCGCACCCCACTATGGGTGCGGCTCGGCCGCACCCCAATGGGGTGCGGTTAGGCTGCGCCCCCGTGAAGGGGCGGCCTGCGCGCTACCGCGCGCACTACTGCGCGCGCTACCGCGCGGTAGTGTGCGGCGCGGTTGCGGGTGGTTCAACGAGGGCGGTTGGACGAGGGCGGTTGGCCATGGAGAGAGTGGACTTGCCCACTTCCCCATTCTCCCCCCATCATGGTAGTGGCCTTGGGGAGTAATCACCTCCTCCTATGCATATAAATGAACAGGAGCCTTGTTTGAGTACACATCATAAGCCCCCCAAACCTTCGGAGTCTAAGCTTTCGTGCGGAGGAGTGCGAAGGTTTCGTCCTTGTTCGCGGGAATTTCGGTTGGTTGCGCGGTGCGTTGGATCATGGTGGAGGTAAGTTCTCCTTCATTTTGTAGGAAGAAAGAGAGGGAGAGCGGAGGAGTGTGCCCGCGGGGGTGATTCCGACCGAGGGGGAAGCGGCCGGAGGCCGCGTGGTGCCCGCGCGGGGTCGGTGCCGGCCGTGGGAGTGAACTGTCGGCGGTCGTGCTCCGCCCGTGCGCGGGTGGTTCCGGCCGCGGGAGCCACCTGCTGGCGGGCGCGTGCAGCCCGTGTGTTGGCGGTGTTGGCCGTCGGCGGGCGCGCGCAGCCCCCGCGCGCGTGCTACCTGCGCGCGCGGGTGGTTGCACGCCTGGCCATGCACGGGCGTGGGGGCGTTTGCATGCCCCACGCGCGGGCGGTTGGCCGCGCGTGCGTGGCCGAGGTGTGGTTGGCACTGCTGCGCGCTGTTAGACTGAATTTATTTGATGCGCTTTTTGAGATTTCATATGTATTACTTTGGTTGTTTCCAGGCTTTGAAACGGGGAGGCCAGTCGAAGCCGATCCGCCTGCACTCTTCTCTTGATGGTGTGCAGATTGACATATGGCGTAAGCGGTTCGGGTTGCCTTCAAATGTCGAGGTGAAGATTCCGCGGGTGGAGGAACGCGCTCAAAACCCGCTTACCGATTTTATGACCCTATCTGAAAGCTGTCTGAAATCCGGGTTTCGCATTCCTCCATCTGAGGAGGTGGTTGAGATACTCCGGTTCTGCGGTGTCCCGATTACCCAGTTTACGCCCGCCGGGATGGCGAACATTATGGGGATGGTGGTATTTTTTCGGGAATACAGCGCTCGCTTTTCACTCGAGATTTTTAAGGACTGGTGCGAGGTTTCTACCGACTCGGGGGGTCGTATTGAAGTTCGAAGCAACAAGAGCTGGTTTCACTTTGGGGAGAAGACCGATTACCGCCACGGGAATACTCTTTATGGGTACGTGCGGAATCGATGGGAGCTGCCGGAGCTATGGAGGGCGCTCCCTGGACGCTGTCGCCGGCAGACTGGACGGGAAGACGAGTTCCTTCCTATCCCAGGCTTCCCTGGTCGAGAAGGGCTATCGAAGGCCCTATTCTGCATTTCTAGCTGCGTGGAGGAAAGCTGGCTGCTTTCGGTGGGGCTTTCTTGGGATGTTGAGCGAAAGGCCGATGTTCCCTTAGACCGTGGGAGAAAGAAGAGGATTGTTTTCAAGAACGGAGGTCCTAGTTCGTGTTCTACTCCGCCGACGCCTATGAGTCATGATTGCGGGGCCGGCCCGAGCCGTCGCAGGGAAGAGCCGATTTCCCTGGATCCGGAGATTGAGGTTTTGGCGCCTCCTACTACCGACCGGGTCCCGCAGGGAGACTTGCCGCCACCTCCCCTCCTGCCGACGAGGCGAGTTTCTTCTTCTCTTCAGGCGATGGCTTGTGCGGTAAGTGAAGCTCTTCTTCTCTAATCTTGGCCCTTCTTCTCCGTTATCGCTTACGTCTGTTGACCGTTTATCTTTTGTTTGCAGGCGGAGGCTTTGACTAGCGTTGCTCTTGCATGGAACGATCATTATGTAGGCCTCAAGGATAACTACTTCGCTCTTCAGGAGGAGTTACGCGTGGCGAGGAGCGATTTGTCCATTTTGCAAAGGGAGAGGGATCGCGACTCATCTCATATCAAGCAGTTGGAGGCCGACATCTCTTCTTCTCGATCTGAAGTCGAGAAGCTGCGGGTGGAGTATGATGGTGACAAGGCGCTTGCCCAGGATGCGCTTCGTCAGCTATCAGAAGCTCATGGGGGAGATGTTCCGCATGGAGGGGGAGCTGGGCTTCCTGAGGAGCGAGGTGGATCGATTATCATCGATCGAGCGCAGTCTCGAGGAGGCCAGGGCAGTCGGGGTGACCGAGTACAAAGATTCTCTTGCCTTTGTAGAGAAGCGGTTCCAGACGGCGGAGGAGATTCGTGCTGAGGTCATGACGAAGGAGGTTGAGCCTATGATAGCAGACGAGCGCGAAGTTTATTTTTAGCGTGGCATTCAGAAGACTCTTCGTATGATGGGGAGGAAGTTTGGATGCGACACTGCTGGCCTTGGAGCTGGGGATCTTTCAGGGGATGATTATTCGGATGTAGCCGAGGACTGATGTTGGTTGTCTTCCACTTTCCTCTTTCCGTATTGTTGTTTGTTTGCGTGCAGCGCTACGCTGATGTGGTTGTACTCCTTTATTGCATTTATTGTACCTATTTCCTTGGGTGATTCTGTTGTTCTGGTTATTGATACCCGCGTAGCTTGACGGCATTTCCAAAATTACGGATGAGTTTGCGCGAGTCTGAGCTCGCGATTTTTACATAATAGAAAATTAGTTCGCGCAAGTCTGTGCTCGCGTCTTTTACATAATAAATAATTAGTTTGCGCGAGTCTGAGCTCGCGACTTTTATATAATTGAAAATTAGGCCGGTGAATAGCGGGTGTATTCAAACCAGGGGCGAACGTAAGGGGGGCAGGCCCCTATGACGCCGGGACTCGACGACGGAGGAGAAGGACGAACCTTCAATCGACGACGGTGCAAAGTCCCCGGGGCAGGGCCCCAAAGTGGCCGGTGAATAGCGGGTGTATTCAAACTAGGGGCGAACGTAAGGGGGGCAAGCCCCTACGACGCCGGGACTCGACGACGGAGGAGAATGGCGAACCTTCAATCGACGGCGGTGCAAAGTACCCGGGGTAGGGCCCCAAAGTGGCCGGTGAATAGCGGGTGTATTCAAACCAGGGGCGAACGTAAGGGGGAAAGCCCCTACGACGCCGGGACTCGACGTCGGAGGAGAAGGGCGAACCTTCAATCGACGGCGTTGCAAAGTCCCCGGGGCAGGGCCCCAAAGTAGCCGGTGAATAGCGGGTGTATTCAAACTAAGGGCGAACGTAAGGGGGGCAGGCCCCTACGATGCCGGGACTCGACGACGAAGGAGAAGGGCGAACCTTCAATCGACGGCGGTGCGAAGTCCCCGGGGCAAGGCCCCAAAGTGGCCGGTGAATAGCTGGTGTATTCAAACCAGGGGCGAACGTAAGGGGGGCAGGCCCCTACGACGCCGGGACTCGACGGCGGAGGAGAAGGGCAAACCTTCAATCAACGGTGGTGTAAAGTCCCCGGGGCAGGGCCCCAAAGCGCGTTCCTGCAGTAGAATAGTTTGGGACAGTTAAAACATAATTAGGAAATGAACATTGATACATGCGCAAGTGCAATCTTGCGGCTTTTGAGTTAACAAGTTTCTTGATACAAGTTTGACGGGAGAGAAAAGTTAACATTGCGCTTTATTTGTGCTGTGCTGGCTCGAGCTTTTTTGGTCGTTCAGCATGGCGGACGGCGGTGACCCGGCGGCCGACCCTCGGTGGCATCCTTCTGTGCTTCTTTGCGGAAAGCCTCAAGGTGTCCTAACTGGACAAGGCGTTCAATTTCTTCTTTCAACCTGGCACAGCGCTCTGTGCGGTGTCCTCGGCCTTTGTGGAAATTGCAAAACTGAAATTGATCTCCGCTATGCTGGGAGAGTGCTCTGGGCCAGTTGATGATTTTGTTGTTGTAGATTACAGACAATATTTGCTCGCGGGGGGCATTTAGCGGGGTGTAGATCCGGGAGCTTTGATTTGCTATCCCTCGGGGGTGGTCTGCTCGGTTCTGTATGGGCGGTACAGCCTTCTCGAACTGTTGTTGTTGTCCCTTTCTCTTGCGACACGTATCCCCAAGTTGCAGTGGGTTTGCCGGTGCCGGAAGATTAGCTTTTTCTACCAATGCGGGAGTTGCGCGACACTCTCGCACACCTTGCTTCTCAGAGTTTGGTTTTGGCGACGGGTCGTAGTTGATCCAAGGGAGCTCGGCTGCGGCCGTGTCGAAACCACGAATTGCGTCCCTGAGGATTCTCCCTTTGCTGGCCATGCGTCCAGACATGGAAATGTCGTGGTCTAGGGCGTCGAGTAGGAGGCTCCCAAATATTGCGTCGTAGGGGGAGTCTGCCTCTGCGATGATGAACTGAACGTCGTACTGGACTGGTTCCGAATGCATACCTACTTGGACGGGAAGGGTGACGAATCCTATGGTGGGTACCATAGTTCCGCTTGATTGCCTATGCTTGTTTCTAAGGCGAAGTCCCGCCATCCACGGGGACGCTCCAGGTGAAAGCTCGGGTAGATCTTCTTGCGCTGCTTGCCCCGCTCCGCTTCCCCTAGGTGAGATGACTCGTCTGTCTTGGGCTTCTATTCCCGGATCCTTGGCGTGCGCGCTTCGTGCCACTCAACGAACAGTTGGGACAACTCGGTGAAGTTGTGAATCGCTCCGTTTGGCAGGGATTGATACCATCGGAGGGCGTCTCCGCGTAGTGTCTTGCTGAAGATTTTGTAGCTGATTTGGTCGGGAAGTCCGAACGTCCGTACAATTATTAAGAAGTGATTAACTTGCACGTACGGTTTTTCTGCTCCGTGGAACTCCTTGAAGTGCGGGAGCTTTAGCCATGACGGTACTGGGTATGCCAAGATTGACTTTGACAGAGGGGATCGTCTTTGCTGGTGCGTGATATCGTTCGGATCCTGCCCCGCTATGAGAGGGGCCGGCTTGCTAGTTGATCCAATCCACTGGGGTAGGATGGGTGCAGCGATGAGCGCTCTTTTTGCTGGGCCTTCAGGGATTGAGGAACTGCATGCGTCGGATAGTTCAGGGGAGGTGTCCACTCTTGCTGGTTCCGTGAACTCAGGCGAAGCGGGCACTGCGCTCGAAAATCCTTTGCTCGGTAGCTGGGAATCCATTTCCCACAGACGGCGCCAAACTGTTGCGGGTCGCTTAGGGCTCTTGGTGGACCGATTTACTTGAACCACCTTAGCTCGGGAGCGAACCAAGCACGCAAACAGTCAATTTGAGATTCGTTGATTACATTGAGACTTTTTAGCGGGGAAAACCCGGAAAGGGTAAAAAACCACGTGGCCGGAGGTGTGCCGACCAAACTTCCACTATCTTCTGGGGGGTTACAATTAGAGACTTAGAAGTCGAGCGCGACAGGCCGCTGCTCGTTACAATACTAGAGAGAAAGAGAGAGAGAGAGAGAGAGAATTTCGAAGGTGACAGACCAACTCCAGAAAAACTAAGTCATTTCTCCTTCTGAGAAAGGTGGAGAACAAAAGTGAGAATTCCCTGGAGAACAAAAGTGAGCACGCTGAGTCGCCTTTCAGGAAGAAGGAAATCTTCGAGTCCGAAGGAGAATTTTGCGAAAGTCTGCAAGAAGCTCTCCCGGGTCCAGAAGACAAGGTCCTCTGAAATGAAGCCCTGGGGCTCCTTTTATAGCTTTGGCCGGGGGTAGCCCGGTAATTTCGCTGTTGTAACCACCGTAACCACCTGGCGGCCGAATCATATTTTCCAGTTCAGAGCACACGGATCGCCATTTTTCGTAATTGACCACATTGCCCCTCGGACAGTTCGGGCAGTTTTGTTGGAGGCGAAAAAGGCGACAAGCTGTTCCTGAAATCTGAGAAATTGGAAAGACAAAAAGTGAGCTTGCTAGAAAGACAAAATGTGAGAAGTCAGAAAAGACAAAAAGTGAGCTGAGTGCGCTCAGAAGCGTTCTGAGCGCGCAACGAACGGAGAAGCAATCTAGGCAACTGGGGAAGCGATCTGAGAGCGCAACGATCGGAGAAAATGTCCTGGTTGCTTTGTGAGGCGTTCTGAACGTGCAACAAACACGGAAGTGCTCCTAACGCGCTTAGAGGCGTTCTGAGCGCGTTGCGAGCGCGGGAGTGCTCCGAGTGAAATCCGGGGCCCAAAGGGCTCATAGCGAGCCTGGAGAGGACGGACGCCCCCGAGCCCCTCCATGCGGAGGGGGCTCGACCGTACCCCAAGGGGTGTGGTTAGGCCGCATCCCCCTAGGGGTGCGGCTTGGTCGCACCCAACTAGGGGCGCGGCCCGGCCGCACCCCACTAGGGGAGCGGCCCGGCCGCACCCCACTAGGGGCGCGGCCCGGCCGCACCCCACTAGGGGCGCGGCCCGGCCGCACCCCACTATGGGTGCGGCTCGGTCGCACCCCAAGGGGGTGCGGTTAGGCTGCGCCCCCGTGAAGGGGCGGCCTGCGCGCTACCGCACGCGCTACTGCGCGGTAGTGTGCGGCGCGGTTGCGGGTGGTTCGACGAGGGCGGTTGGACGAGGGCGGTTGGCCATGGAGAGAGTGGACTTGCCCACTTCCCCATTCTCCTCCATCATGGTAGTGGCCTTGGGGAGTAACCACCTCCTCCTATGAACAGGAGCCTTGTATGAGTACGCATCAAACGTGAACTCTCCTGCATATCGTCGTGAACTCTTCTACATATCGACGTAAAGCCCCCTGCATATCGGCGTGATGCTTTCCTCCATATCGACGTGAGCTTGTTAACAATGATATGGATAGCTATTTTTGGTTTGTGTTTAACAATTCTCAATAATAATTAAAAGATGTTCAATATTAGTCTTATTTTGTAGATCTCGACAAAACAATTTTATTGATATACTATGTGACATAATTATATAAATATATTAGAGGCTATAGGGGTTATAAATTAATACACTACTTTTCTAAAAACAAGTAATTAAGTAATTAAGCAAACTATTAAAAAAAGAAGGGGATTGTTATCCGCAGACCGAAAATAGTTGTTCGTAGATTATTACTATTCGCAACTCCAAAGAAACTTAAATTTGTTATTCACAGAGATTAATGTTATTCGCAGACCAACATAAAAATATATATACATGAATTCATGCTACTGTATAGTTCATATGAACATAAATAGTAAGTATAACAAGCTCAAAATAAAGGCATTACTACAGAAGAAATGTGATGGATAAATCGGTTGAAAAAAACTTTTGAAATGTTAACCGCAAATATATCCTCCAGCAAGAAGAAATCACTGGAAAAAAAAAAACTGAATTATTGTTGGCGAGCGGAAGCTTTTAAAGGAGACGACGACGGAAGCTTTCCTCACCTGCGAAATCAGACGAACAGATGAGATCCTTCTTCGTCAGCAATGTTAATTGCAAATATATCCTCCTGCAAGAAGAAATCATTGGAAAAAATCTGGATTATTGCAGGCGGGCGGAAGCTTTTATAGGAGACGACGGCGGAAGCTTTACTCACCGGCGAAATCAGACGAACAGATGAGATCCTTCTTCGCCAGCAATGTTAACTGCAAATATATCCTCCAGCAAGAAGAAATCAGTGGAAAAAAATCTGGATTATTGCAGGCGGGCGGAAGCTTTTAAAGGAGACGTTGGCGGAAGCTTTACTCACCGGCGAAATCAGACACGTCTTCATCGGCGACAAGGTGGCCTCCTTCGCCGGCGACCAGGTGGCATCCTTCGCCGGCACGGGCAGGGAAAAATAATAAACACCAAAAAAGGGCAATTATTGGTCTGCGAATAGCCATTTTTGAACACCCAAAAATGGGCTATTATTGGTCTGCGAATAGCCATCTTCAATCTGCGGTTAACAATCCCCAAAAAGAAACACCGTCCCTGCATTTCCATTCCTCTAAATTTAGATGGGGAGAGAGAGGATCGGCATAAATGCAGGAGCATTTGCCGATCTATTGGAGTGAAACCGTTGGGTATCCTTGGAGAATGCCGAACGGTTGGAGATGCTCTAAGACTCTATTTTGGCTTAGTTTGGCACATCCGTGACTATCATGAATGTGGTTGTTATGAATCGTCACTTAAAGAATTTCATCCACTTTTATGTGCAAAACTAGTTTTCTTTTCTTAGTGGCAGTGATAACCATTGTCATGCCTGTCATGTCAAACATACATTCTATGACGGTGACGTTTTTGTCCAAAGTCACTGGAGCAAAAACGTCGCCAATCGGCTCTGACGGCAACATGGTGAGTGATGTTTACGCCGGAAATGTCCATTCCGGATTCAACAGCTCTAACAGCAAACATGGTGAGCAATGTTTCCGCCGGAGCTATCACCGGCGAGAAAAACAAGGAGCTTGGCGTCCTTACTGCTGTGGAGCCAGGGCTCCTCGATGTGTTGATCGTGGAAGATGGAGGTGGCCAAATCGTGAATTGAAATCACGACTAAAAATCATGATTTTTAAGCAATTTGAGAGTTGTTGCTTTTGGGACTGCTCGGCTCCATTTCACCGATTGACGCGGAAATTTTAAAAGTAGCAGCACACATGCTCTTCAAAACGTGGAGCCAAACAGAGAATCAATGCTGTTGAAAAGGCCAAAAAAATCATTTTGGACGGCATTTTTACCGAAAATGGGAAGTAATTTTTCACTGGAGCTTTAACTTTTTACCGGAGCCACCAACGTCGCCTCTCTTAATCCGAGCCTACATGTATTTAATAATTTCTCCACTCAAAATTAGTTTGAAGCTTCATTTAGATCACAATTTTTGACAAACCCAAATCCCCCATCAGTAAAAACAAAAAAATTGAAGGTAACTCTTTTCTACGTGTGATCGTGTCCTGCAAATCAATCTAGTCTTTTTTTACCTACATATGTTGAAAATCCCTTCAAATTTACCCTCAAATGAAGTTTTTAGCATATTTGATTGTTAATTTGAAGGTAAGTTGGCTGATGAATTTGAAGCATGTTTTGATCCAATATATTATAATCTTAGATAAATAAGGATTGATCTGGACCCTCCATTTGGTCCCAAAATAAAGCATCTCCATCAAAACTTGAATAGAGCTTGACTTTTCAATGAATTTTTTAACGCAAATGGGTAAAGAGATCCAACCAGATTTGCATTTGAACTAAATGAACACAATAAGATTTTGCATGATCCTATTAAAAATCATAATTCTTTTTTTTTGCGGCTTGAATAACGCTCTCACGCATCACTAAAGTCAGTTCATCTTAGTTCTATAAAATATTTACTAGTGATGTTTTGATTACAAGTTCGCTAGAATTCAGGGGTGACATGTCACCGCCCTTTTATAAATGTAAAAAAGAGAAGATATAAGTGCTTTTACTTTGTTAGTGCATGAGGTAAATGTATTCTCATGCAACATATCTTTCTCCCGCAACGCACTAGCCACTAGGACATATTGTTTGGTAGCGCATGAGGGCACATTTTTTTGCTGAGTACAGGATGTGTCAAGCATCACACAAAGACACTTTTTTCAATAGAGCTAAGAGGCATGCTCCTCAACAACATGTGAAGACACTACTATTTTATTTGGTTGCATTCTTCCACAAAAAAATAGAGGCGTACTCTTCTAACGTTAGGGTGAGGCACTAAGGTAACAATTCACCTTTAAGCTTTTTTTACATAAGTGAATAGACTTATTCGAATTTATTCCCTCAATTCATCAATTTTGTGGGCAGATAACTTAGCCGCACCATCAAATCTAGACTTGAAAGTGTAGGGATATAACCCACTCGCAAAATCTGAGCACACTAGAAGATAAAATTAAACGCAGCAATACACAACACAGAAACACAACTAGAGGACAACGGATTTTACGTGGAAAACCCTCTCTAAAGCAATGAGGGAAAAACTTCGGGGCGGGGCACACGAACAATCCACTATAATAACAATAACGGATTACAACAAACAATCTAGGTTTGCCCAACCTAGATCCCCTTGGATTCACAAATTGAATCTCTCTTCCCAACCACGGTAAAATAACTTTTCTACAAACAAAGAGCAAGAACTCAAATCTCTCTTCAAGCACAAAAGCAAACGAAGACGAGACTAAGCAAAAACACTCTTACAGCAAAGACAAAGTCACCGATCTGAGAAAAACTGTTCTTCCTCCTTGAAGAACTCCTCCAGCAATAATGGCTGCAAACACTTCTCCTCTCGCACGATTTTTCACCGTGACGGCTATAAAAGGAACGAACTCATTCTGCCAAACCGTTTCTGCCTATTTAGGATGAATAGACGAAGTGATCTTGGTCATCCAAGACACTTCCAAGACAATCAGACGGCTCCCGATCGCTGCTTAACGAAACAGGTCCCGCGCGCTACCGCCGGGCGCTAGCCATCAGCTCCCAGTCGTCTCGACGACACAGGTCACGATCTCGACGATACATCATGCCTCTCGACGACACAGGCGATCATCACGACGATACAGCACGCCATCAACGCTACCGCCCGCTGTAACGCTACCGCCCGCTGTAACGCTACCGCCGGGCGCTAGCCATCAACTCCCAGTCGTCTCGACGACACAGGTCACGATCTTGACGATACAACTTGCCTCTCGACGACACAGGTGATCATCAAGACGATACAGCCCGCCATCAACGCTACCGCCCTTGATCCTTTTATCCACTCTTTAGGGGCTGGACCCCAACAAACTCCCCCTCTAGACCGTAAAGAGGAGTTTCCCAACATGACACCTTCAGGTGGGCTTCATGCCGATCAGCAACCGACACAACTCGTGATTTTCCCTTGGCAAGACCTTCATCATCATTTCCAAAGGATTTTCATCCGTGTGGACTTTCTCCACCTTCAGCAGCTTCTCCTCGACAACGTCTTGTATCCAATGATACCTTACATCAATATGCTTTATCTTGGAGTGGTAGGCGGGGTTCTTGGCCAGAAAAATGGCGCTCTGACTGTCACTGTACACAGTGAACACCTCTTGCTGGAGTCCAAGTTCAAGCATGAACTTCTTCATCCACAAGA
The DNA here is from genome assembly GCA_033032865.1 of Dactylorhiza incarnata. Lineage (NCBI taxonomy): Eukaryota > Viridiplantae > Streptophyta > Magnoliopsida > Asparagales > Orchidaceae > Dactylorhiza > Dactylorhiza incarnata. The sequence continues at coordinate 13,037,390 of JAWHQI010000035.1, forward strand.
TGTCTTTAGATACTTCCGTCAGCGCAATATATTCTGCTTCCGTCGTCGACAGTGCCACGCAGTTCTGCAACCTCGACTGCCACGACACAGCTCCCACTGCACAAGTAATGACATATCCAGATGTGGACCTTCGGGAATCAACATCTCCTGACATATCTGAGTCAGAGTACCCCACCAGCATTGGCGACCCTCCACCAAACTGCAAGCACAGGCTTGTGGTACCTCTGAGATATCGGAGTATCCACTTCACCGCATCCCAATGGATCATTCTTGGATTCGCCAGATATCTGCTCACTACTCCCACTGGATAAGCCATGTCTGGCCTCGTGCAGACCATAACATACATCAAACTCCCTACTGCAGATGCATATGAGATCTGGCTCATCTCTTCTACTTCCTTCTCAGATGAAGGGCACTGAGAGCTAGATAGCTTGAAGTGTCCACCCAACAGAGTAGCTACCACCTTGGCCTTCTCCATCATGAACCTCTTCAGCACCTTCTCTACATACTCAGCTTGAGATAGCCATAACAGACCCACACTCCTATCTCTGGTGATCTTCATCCCTAGGATCTTCTTTGTTGTTCCCAAGTCCTTCATCTCAAAGGACTCACCGAGCATTTTCTTCAGCTCAACAATACTGGTCTTGTCATCACTGACAATCAGCATGTCATCCACATACAACAACAGAACTGTAAAGGTTCTTTCAGTCCTCTTCACATAGACACAGTGATCAGCCCTGTTCCTTTGGAACTTGCTCTTCAGCATGAAGGAGTCAAACTTTTTGTACCACTGCTTGGGTGCTTGCTTCAACCCATAAAGACTCTTCTTGAGTCGGCAGACCAAATGCTCCTTGCCCTTGGCCTCAAAGCCTTCGGGCTGCTCCATGTATAGCTCCTCCTCCAGATTTCCATGCAGAAAAGCAGTCTTGACATCCATCTGCTCAACTTCAAGATTCATGGAGGCAGCCAATCCCAACACCAGTCTGATAGAGGACATTTTCACTACTGGTGAAAATATCTCATCAAAGTCTACACCATGTCTTTGACCGAACCCTTTAACTACCAACCTTGCCTTGTACCTGAGCTGGGAGATATTTACATCAGACTTCAGCTTGAAGACCCATTTGTTCTTCAATGCTTTCCTCCCATTTGGTAGTCTGACCAAGTCATAGGTCTCGTTCTTTTGGAGCGGGTCCAACTCCTCCTCCATCGCTGCTGCCCAAGACTCTCTATCTTCAGATCTCTGAGCCTCCACAAAAGACTCAGGCTCACCACCATCAGTAAGCAAGATATAATCTTGCGGTGGATATCTGGTGCTGGGCCTCTGTGCTATGTCAGACCTCCTAAGGGGCACCTCCACCATCGGTGGAACATCAACAGGCAAAGCTCCCCCTTCATCTGGAATCTCATCCTGATCTAGAATCTCATCCTGATCTGGAATATGTACATCTGCTTCTTCAGCATGCCCTTCATCAGCACCAGCATTCTATGGCTCAAAAACTGCATCAAAACTCTCCACAACCTGTGGATCATGTGGCTCAGCAATACTTTGCTCACCAATAATCTGGTCTTCCACGAAGACCATATCCCTACTTCTGATGAGCTTCTTCTTCACTGTATCCCAGAGTCTATAGCCAAACTCTTCATTTGGGAATCCCAACAAGATGCAATCACGGGACTTCTCATCAAGCTTCGATCTCTCCTCTTTGGGGACATGAACATGTGCCCTGCAACCGAACACTCGCATGTGTCCATATGACACCCCCTTCCCGGACCAAACATGCTCTGGGATATCTCCATCCAAAGGTGCAGAGGGGGACAGATTGATCAAGTGCACTGCATGTTGGAGCATGCGTTCCGCACTCGTCCGGTTTGAGAATAACAAATCCCGTTTGTATTTGATTCTATTTTTATTAATGGTGTGCAGGTAACATGTATGAGATGTTCACATTTCTGCTGGAGCTAAATTTGAATGTGGGAAAATTGCACTGTCAGAAAATTCCGACAGCTGCTGTCGCCCAGGCGACAGCAGAGAAGTTACAACTACTTCCCTCCACGGCAGTTCGACGAAAGTCAGTTTTGAGCTGTCGGAATTCCGACAGCGATGTCGCCCAGGCGACAGCTCGGAGGTTACAACAACTGCCCATGACACCACCCACGATCGGCAGTTTTGCACTGTCGGAAATCCGACATCGATGTCGCCCAGGCGACAGCTCGACGGTTACAACAACTGCCCGCACGACGCCACTCCAGTGGCAGTTTAACGCTGTCGGAAAATTCCTACAGTCACTGTCGCCCAGGCGACATCGATTTTCTATAAATTGCCTCCTTGTGTTCGTGCATTCAGAGCTTTGAAGATTCTAAGTCCCTTCCTAAGTGCATTCCATCCAGAGAGCTCCAGAACCTCATGAACTCCCATTTATGCTGAGAAGGTTTGAAATTGAAGACGAGATCGGGCGCGCTTCTACATCAAGGATCATCTCGAGGCTTCAACCTTCCTTTCAGAGATCTGAATTTCTAGGGAGTTCTTATTTTATCTTGTATTTTCATTTATATACATTTTACTTTGTATTGGTAGGGAAAATCGCTTCTTTGTGCGGAGCGTCTAAGTCCTTGCGTGGCTTAGGGGAAAATCGCTTCCTTGTGCGGAGCGTCCAAGTCCTTGCGTGGCTTGGTGGGAAATCGTGGCCTTGTGTGCTTCGTCTAGATCTTGAGAAGATCTAGAGGATAGGCTTGGGCTTGGTCTAGGGAAAGACAAGTGATAGCCTTCCGATCCTTGGGAGAAGGATTGGTAAACAAAAAGAAATTTACATTTGTACGCCTCCGATTTCTAGCGATATAGAAATCAAATTTATGTAAACACTTTTTCATATAATATAATCATGTCTCTTTTGTGCTTACTTGATTTCTATCATTTGGCGTAATCTCTATTATATTGTGTTCTAAGTTTTCAATTCTAAATCTAAATTGTTTATGTCAATCTCCTTCATTATAAAACAATTTAGTAATTATCTTGAAAATTATAGAAAGAATTTTATTCCCTTATTCACCCCCCTCTAAGGGCGCCGTAAGATCCAACAATTGGTATCAGAGGGCAGGTTATTCCAAATCGGTTTAACCACAGGGAATAATGGCATCTCATGATCTCGCTTCTACTAGTAGGGGAAATTTTCTTATAAATGAAAAATCTTTAGCACCACCTTTATTTGAAGGCAAAAATTATAATGGGTGGAAATTTCTTATGGAAAGATTTCTTAAATCTTTGGATATTAAAGTATGGAATATTACAATTAAAATGCCCCCAAGTATTTTAAATAAAAATGAAATATTTTTAAATCCCAAATCTATGAATAGTCTATATTGTGCATTAGATCAAAATATTTTCAAACTTATTTATACACTTCCTACTGCTTATGAAGTTTGGAAATTTCTTGAGAATACTTATAATCTTCCTTCCACAGATGATGAATAAGAGGAATTCCTTATGGATCCAAGAGAAGAAATCGATGAGGACTCATGCTTGGAGGAAGAAAAATACAACGTCACAATGTTGGACTCATTTGTTGGCAACACATCAAGCAAAAGAGAAGACGGAAACTATAGCAAGGTAAGAAAATCAAAATCTTCTTTTTTTGTAACGAATTCTATTTCTACTTCTCGTATGTTTAAAATTGCTAAACGTAAAATTTTAAAGTTAAAAATTGCTAATTCCAAATTACGTTTAGAAAATAAATCTTTAAAAGCAAACGATAAAGTAGAAACAAATATTGATGTGTTAAATTCTATTTCATGCTCTTTAGTTACAATTCCTACTCCTTGTTTTGATTGCAATTTATTTAAAGAAAAATTCAAGGAAATTGAAAAAGGGCTCTTAGTTTCAAAAGAACATAATGAAAAATTAATAGTTGAAAATGATGCTTTAACTTGTAAGTTAAAACAATTAAAATCTTTTGTTGAAAAATTTCAAATGTCACCTAATAAATTTCATCATAAGATTTTGAATAACAAGGATAAATTAACTTACAAAATTATTTCTAAAAAGGATCATTTTCACACATTAAATCAAAAGGAGTTTGGTTTAAAAAAGAATTATGATCCTCATAAAATTCTTAAGAGTCACTATTATAAGTCTCAATATATTTTCAATCATGACTCAAATTTAAAAACTCCTTTTCATGAAAATCAAAATATAAAATATTATCCTTCATATTATAAGAGTATGTCTAAAAGAAAGAGTGGAAATGAAAATCATCAAAATGATAATCAATCTTTTAAAACATATTGTAACCCACTCTTTCAACAATCACTTCTAAAGAAAGACAATCACTCTTATAAAATTTCAAAGAATCCATATAATGAAAATCATTATGATTATCAACATCAAGCTATTTTGAAAAATAATTTAAATAAACATAAACCTCCAATGAATTATTTTTCAAACAATTCACATAATCATTATATGGATTTAAGTAATAAACAACCAATGTATGAATGGAGACCCATAAAGAAAAATGACATATCAACATTAATTAAAAAGGCTCATTCATCATTATCTTCTCAAAATCCATCACGACATATTTGGGTGCCCAAAGGAACCATTACACATGGTCAACTTTGGATACCTAAATCTCTTATCATTTAGTATCTTTCATTTGCATGAAGTAGAAATAATTAAAAATGAAATATCAATACTCTACTTCATGATGTGCTTTATTTCTTTTTCTTTTGTTTGTTTTTGTATTTATTGATCCAAAATGCTTATGGTCCCTCTATATTTTATGAAATATGACTTTCACATATTAAGCCTAATGTTTATCAAATCAAATTGAATTAAAATTGAACATTAAGTCATATGATTTTTAAAAGAGACCTACCTCTCATTTTTTTTATTATATATATATCCTTTTAAATCCTTTACCCATCAATGTCTTGAATTAACATTATAATTAGAATATTGAAACTATTTTTCAAGACTAATGAAATTAATTTTAAAAATGGATTTAATTGGTTTATTAAAAGGGCTTAAGCTAAAAATTAAAATGCGCAACAGTTTGATTACTTTCTATGTTATTTGCTGCATTTGATAGCCCTTATTATGAAAAATATTATCAAATAAAATCGAAAACAAAAATTCATCTAAACGCATGCTTAATCTTTCAAAAAGCAAGTTTTTTGATCAAAACTTCAAATAGCCATATCTTTTGATCCGCTCGTCCGTTTTTTTCGCGTTTAATATCTTTTCAGAAAGAGCACAGAAATCTCCATCTATCGGCAAACTAAACTTGCTCATTTAAGTTTGTTTGGTGCTGTCAATTTGCCCAATTTCAACTCCGTTTTTAAATGCTATCTTAGTTCGCTTGATTCGGAAATTTCTGTGTTTAAGGATTTTTTTCATCACATGATATCCTATGTATAATTGTTTCATATATTAATTTAGATAGTATGTGTGATGTGTGTCACCATTGTTTGCATGTAATTTAGACCTTAGAATCATCTTATATCATTAAGATCAAATCAAAAGTTTAATCATTTCATTATAGGTCTAAAGAAAATTAATTTGTAAACATCTCATATTACATGCAACATTATCTCCATTAATTCTATGTAATAACATTGCATTCAAATGGATCATTCTAGCATCACTTATTTATTTGTGCTTAAATTTATATGCTAGGTATAACATTTACAATGTTATTAAAATATCATGATAACTATGTGATTTGAAATTATATAGAATACTAAAATTCCAACAAACACATAGTTTATGAATTAATCATTAGAATATTTATGAATATTATTTCATGAATCATATATTATCATGCAAAACCAAAGATCAATAAATTCAATTATTGAATGGCATTTTATTTCAAAACAATATATTTGTGATCTTTGTCTTTGATATGATAGCTTGATCATCATTTTCTAGACTTACAATTCAAACGTGCTCATTCAAACGAAAATCACCAATTCATATTGTCATAAGTCTAGAAGAATTAGAATTTACACACATCATGATGATCTAACATATATTCTATGCAAAAATTCTCTTTGATCATAAATCATAATTCATGTTCTATCAAGACATATCTCAAATCGATAATAGGAATTTTGAATCTTATGATAAAAATTATGAATAATGTTTTCTTTACATTATTTGATGTATTGATCTGCTTTACTAGTGATTGCATGTATGTCTCATATTTGAAGACTCTAGAATCAACTTTGTAATGAAAGTATAAATCAAACTAAATCATCACTCAATTCTAGATCTATAAATTGAAATTCTATTTTGGAATACATGCAATATTAATATTAATCTTATGACATGACTTTAAACCCAAAACTCATCATACTAGCTTTATCACTTATTGAATATTAGTAATTGTGCTAGTTATCTCATATCGTCATCTCATAAAAGTAGATAAACTATGCGGCTTTATATAACTCATCACATTAAACAAAACCCATAGTTTATGTATCAACCCTTAGATTTAAAAGCATAGGTTTTCCAAAAGATTATTTCACCTATGACTTCATATCTCACAATAGCGGGGGCGTAGGGTTGTATGCATTAGAGACCTAACTTATAAGACATGTCTTGTCCTTAACCGGGGAGGGTTCCAGTGGGGCCTTGCGAGGCACTAGGGGGAAAGAGTGCTAGGTTGAGCGTTCTTTAGTGTGTGCATATGGGATTAACACCCCAACCTACGGCATGTGTGCAGCTCCTCATGCCCATCCGTCACTTAGTACGGGGCTAGGGTGTAGACATTTAGTCGGGGTAGTTTCTAATCTTAAGACATACCTATATTACGTACTGCATGAACATTTTATTTACTTATCACTTAAATCATGCATATTTTGGGTTGTTTAATAAAAATATCCTCATGTGTTTGCATAATTTATCTTTTTGAGCTTAAATGTTTTTGTAAAACACATGTATTTGAAAAAGCTAAAGTTTTACGCAAATTTAAGCAATCAAAACATCTCCAAAAATTACAAAATTTCTGCATAAGACTACTCTAAGGACGCTTAATAAATATCAAAAATTAGATTTTTAAAATTCTCAAAAAATCGAGTACTGTTTCCAGCGCTAGCGGTAGCGTGGGTGTTGGAATTTTCTGATTTTTAAAATTTCAAAAAAAAAAATCCTTAAAAATATGTTAGTTCATATGTACTACTTAATTTTTGTGTTTCTGTTTTTATTTATTTATTTATCTTTGTTTTATTCATATTATGGAAAATCAAATAAAAATTTCAAAATTCAAAAATAGAAAATATGTTTTTGTTATCTTTGTTTTTATTCATATTATGAAAAATCAACTACAAAAGTTCAAAATTCAAAAATACAAAAATATGTTTTTGTGATTTTCTGTTTTTATTTGATTTAAAAAATGATAAAACAAAAAAAAACTGTATGATCTTTATTGTCAAATATCAAGCATGTATGAATTCTATTATTTAGAATTATTTACAATGTTAAACCTTATTTCTTCAAATTACTATGAACATTGTTTTGCTTATCATGCTTTGATATATCTATTTAAAGTGCATCAATTGTATTGAAAAATGTGTAGATACAAGCTTAGCATGCCTCTAAGTATGAGTAAATGTTTTATGATTGATAATGATACATTTCACTCACTTATTTTGGTAATCAACATGTGTGTCTAAACCTAAAAATGCTTGCTTGTGTATTGTATTTGTACAATGAATTAAAACTTGCATAAGTTTATTACCTACACTACATTTTAATTGCACTTATGAAATTAAGAAAAGTGGTTTAGTTAAAAATTTTGGTTTGCAAAATAAGTGTATTCGGAGAATGTTGTCTCACAAATGCGAAAAAAAAAATTATATATGTAGACAAATATAACTCCACCAAGCACTACTTGAACCTCCTGATAAGTCTTCATAAGCATTGTGAGGTTGAGCACCTTGGAAAGAATTGTAAAGTTACTTGTGCAAACCTTGGTTATTACACCACTTTGTTAAACATTATGTGCATTAAAAGTGTGTGAAAGTAATTTACTTGTATTTTATTGTGCACTTTACTTTACATATGTCTTGTATTTTGATGATTTAAATCAATTGTTAACATTGCCCAAAATACACTTATGTGCACATCATTATCTTTCATAACACTTCTTCTCATGAGTATTGGATTCAAATGCTTTATCTATACTACTCTTTAAAGAAAAATGCACTAGATAACCTAGCATGATCTCTACAATGTTTTGGTATCTCTTGAATTTCAAATTAAGTAACATTGTAGTATAATATCTCTTTGATATGTTCATTTCATGCTTGGCATTTTTATGAAAAAAAAATTTGAGATTTCAACAAGGTTTAAACATTTTTCAATTTTGAACTAAAACTCATATTTTTACTTATGCTTTTCATGTTTACAAAAATATGTTTATTATAATCTTTCGCTTGCTTACAACTCTTATCTTTTTATTTGAAATCTCTTATATATGCTATGCTTAAACTCTTTATCATTTATAAGAAATGCCTCCTTACTACCCTCACCTAAACCTTCTTTTGATTCTACCAAAAGGGGAGATTAAATTGCATAAATCTAAGATTTAGGGGGAGTGCATTATAATGATATTAAACCAAAAAAAATGGGTAAATTTGTAGGGGGAGTAATCATATAGGAGGTGCATACATTAACATATGCTTGATCATGAAAATCCTTCAATAAATGGTTCTTTACCTATCTTAAAAGATATACACTCGTCCCTATATTCATTACTTTTGATAATATCAAAGGGGGAGAAGATACTACGAAATCACTTAAATCACTTAAATTACTTAATTAAGTGAGCTTTCATGTAGGGGGAGTTTATAAGTCGGGGGAGAATAATTTTAGAAGGAGCTAATATTAAGGGGGAGATCATATTAAGGGGGAGAACATGAAGATCATAAGTTCACAGAGGAGATCATATTAAGGGGGAGAACATGAAGATCATAAGTTCACACTTGTGCATACATAATGTACTTGTCACTATCTATATAGGATTTATTCGATTTCTTAGTATAAGGATTTGTTATTATCAAAAGGGGGAGATTGTTGGAGCATGCGTTCCGCACTCGTCCGGTTTGAGAATAACAAATCCCGTTTGTATTTGATTCTATTTTTATTAATGGTGTGCAGATAACAGGTATGAGATGTTCACATTTCTGCTGGAGCTAAATTTGAATGTGGGAAAATTGCACTGTCGGAAAATTCCGACAGCTGCTGTCGCCCAGGCGACAGCAGAGAAGTTACAACTACTTCCCTCCACGACAGCTCGACGAAAGTCAGTTTTGAGCTATCGGAATTCCGACAGCGATGTCGCCCAGGCGACAGCTCGGAGGTTACAACAACTGCCCACGACACCACCCACGATCGGCAGTTTTGCACTGTCGGAAATCCGACATCGATGTCGCCCAGGCGACAGCTCGACGGTTACAGCAACTGCCCGCACGACGCCACTCCAGCGGCAGTTTAACGCTGTCGAAAAATTCCGACAGTCACTGTCGCCCAGGCGACAGCGATTTTCTATAAATTGCCTCCTTGTGTTCGTGCATTCAGAGCTTTGAAGATTCTAAGTCCCTTCCTGAGTGCATTCGATCCAGAGAGCTTCAGAACCTCATGAACTCCCATTTATGCTGAGAAGGTTTGAAATTGAAGACGAGATCAGACGTGCTTCTACATCAAGGATCATCTCGAGGCTTCAACCTTCCTTTCAGAGATCTGAATTTCTAGGGAGTTCTTATTTTATCTTGTATTTTCATTTATATACATTTTACTTTGTATTGGTAGGGAAAATCGCTTCCTTGTGCGGAGCGACTAAGTCCTTGTGTAGCTTAGGGGAAAATCGCTTCCTTGTGCGCAGCGTCCAAGTCCTTGCGTGGCTTGGTGGGAAATCGTGGCCTTGTGTGCTACGTCTAGATCTTGAGAAGATCTAGAGGATAGGCTTGGGCTTGGTCTATGGAGAGACAAGTGATAGCCTTCCGATCCTTGGGAGAAGGATTGTTAAACAAAAAGAAATTTACATTTGTACGCCTCCGATTTCTAGCGATATTGAAATCAAATTTATGTAAACACTTTTTCATATAATATAATCATGTCTCTTTTGTGTTTACTTGATTTCTATCATTTGGCGTAATCTCTATTATATTGTGTTCTAAGTTTTCAATTCTAAATCTAAATTGTTTATGTCAATCTCCTTCATTATAAAACAATTTAGTAATTATCTTGAAAATTATAGAAAGAATTTTATTCCCTTATTCACCCCCCTCTAAGGGCGTCGTAAGATCCAACACTGCAGTCTGTACAGCCTCTGCCCAGAACTGCTTTCCAATACCTGCTTGAGAGATCATACACCTGATCTTCTCAACAATCGTCTTATTCATCCTCTCCGCCAGACCATTCTATTGCGGTGTTCTCGGGACTGTCTTCTCATGCACGATGTCATGCACCCTGCAGTAGGCATCAAAGGCACCAATGTATTCACCCCCATTATCATATCTTACCCATTTGACCTGCTTCCCAGTCATCTTCTCTACCTTTGCCCTGAACTCGATGAACTTTGCCAAGAAATCACTCTTATGCTTCAAGACATAAGTCCAGACCTTCCTTGAGTGATCATCTATGAAAGTAACAAAGTAAGCTGCCCCGCCCACTGACTTGGGCTCAATAGGACCACACACATCAGTGTGTATCAGGTTCAGCAGCTCTGCCTTCCTCTTTGATTCAGCCTGCGCAAATGATACTCGTCTCTGCTTGCCAGCCAAGCAGTGAGCACAAGTGTCAGGAAGCTCTCCTGACAACTCTGGAAGAACCTTGTTCTTCACCAAGATCTTTAGATTCTTCTCACTGATATGGCCAAGTCTGCGATGCCACAACTCCATGGAGTTATATTCAGCAGCATTCACACTCGGGTTGCAGATCTTGGCCTTTGCTTGGTACAAACCGCAACACTTCTTGCCCTTTGCCACCACCAAAGAGCCCCTCACCAGCCTCCAGGCTCCTCCGCCTTCAATGCTGGTAAAGCCTCCATCATCCAGTCTACCAACAGAAATGAGGTTCATCCTCAAATCAGGAATATGTCTGACATCCTTGAGGATAACCTTCCCAAGATCAGTCTCCAGGTGGACGTCACCACTGCCAATGATCTTCGACACACCGACATTCGCCATCCGAATTGTGCCAAGATCTCCTGTAGCATACGAGTGAAAGAAATCTCCGTGAGGAGTGCAGTGGTAGGATGCACCACCATCCACTACCCAGTCAGTGTCAACACACTCCTGGCATGCCGACCCACTGCAATGTAAGTACATCGACTCAACTTCAGCAATCGAGGCCGCACCACCACCCTCACTGGATTCTCCTGACTCCTTCACCTTCCCCTTCTGATCTCTCTGCATTTGAAGCAGTCCTTTATGTAGTGGCCCTTCTTCTTGCATTAGAAGCACTCAACCTCCTTCTTGGACTTACTCCTGGAGATGCCTCTTTTCTTCCCCTCTTTCTTCATCGGCCCGCCCCTTCCCCCCATGAGGTAGACATCCGACGTAGAGGTTCCTGAGTCCTTCCTTCTCAGCTCTTCGTTCAACAGACAGCTCCTCACAGTCTCCATTGACACGACGTCTTCATGTGCTGAATTGCTCAACGACACCACAAGAGTCTCCCAACTCTCTGGTAAGGAACTAAGGATCATCAAGGCCTGTAGTTTGTACCCCAAGGTGATCTTCATTGCCTCCAACTGATTGATGATGCTCTGGGCAAGGTTCAGATGCTCTGTCATCTGAGAACCTTCCTTATACTTCAAATTCACAAGCTTTCTGATCAGGAAAGCCTTGTTACCTGTTTTCTTCCTCTCGTACAGCGCTTCAAGCTTTATCCATAAAGCCTGAGCCGATCACTAGGTGGATACATGGTGGAAGACAGAATCATCTAGCCACTGCCGGATGAACCCCACTGCCTTCCGGTCCATCTTCTTCCACTCATCCTCATCTAACATGGTAGCCGGTCTCCCTGACAATGGAGTATAAAGATCCTTGCAAAACAAGAGATCCTCCATCCGAGGCTTCCATATAGTCCAGTTCTTTCCATTCATGCTTACCATTCTGTTGTTCTGCTCCATCTTCTACAATAGCCCGAAGGTTTGAGACAAAGCCTTGATCAGGTTTAGGAAGGTAGGGAGCGAACCAATGTCGTCACCTACCGTTGACCCAAATCTAAATCAGAATATCCAAACAGACCGGTAGGAATGAACCTCCCTCTGATACCACTTGTAGGGATATAACCCACTCGCAAAATCTAAGCACACTAGAAGATAAAATTAAACGCAACAATACACAGAACACAGAAACACAACTAGAGGACAACAGATTTTACGTGGAAAATCCTCTCTAAAGCAATGAGGGAAAAACCACGGGGCGGGGCACACGAACAATCCACTATAATAACAATAACGAATTACAACAAACAATCTAGGTTTGCCCAACCTAGATCCCCCTTGGATTCACAAATTGAATCTCTCTTCCCAACCATGGTAAAATAACTTTTCTCCAAACAAAGAGCAAGAACTCAAATCTCTCTTCAAGCACAAAAGCAAACGAAGATGAGACTAAGCAAAAACACTCTTACAACAACGACAAAGTCACAGATCTGAGAAAAACTGTTCTTCCTCCTTGAAGAACTCCTCCAGCAACAATGGCAGAAAACACTTCTTATCTCGCACGATTTTTCACCATGACGTCTCTAAAAGGAACAAACTCTTTCTGCCAAACCGTTTCCGCCTATTTAGGGTAAATAGACGAAGTGATCTTGGCCATCCAAGACACTTCCAAGACAATCAGACGGCTCCCGATCGCTGCTTAACGAAACAGGTCCCGCGTGCTACCGCCGGGCGCTAGTCATCAGCTCCCAGTCGTCTCGACGATACAGCTTGCCTCTCGACAAAACAGGCGATCATCATGACGATACAGCCCGCTATCAACGCTACCGCCTGCTGTAACACTACCGCCAGGCGCTAGCCATCAGCTCTCTGTCGTCTCGACGACACAGGTCACGATCTCGATGATACAACATGCCTCTCGATGGCACAGGTGATCATCATGACGATACAGCCCGCCATCAACGCTACCACCCGGTGTAACGCTACCGCCGGGCGCTAGCCATCATCTCCCAGTCGTCTCGACGACACAGGTCACGATCTCGACGATACAACTTGTCTCTCGATGACACAGGTGATCATCACGAGGATACAGCCCACCATCAACGCTACCGCCCTTGATCTTTTTATCCACTCTTTAGGGGCTGGCCCCAACAGAAAGTTCAGACTAAGAAGTGTGCAAATGTTATTAACCCACTAAATGAGCAATCACAGACAATAAGTTAACAAGAGAGAAAACGAAAAATGATAGGTATCCCCTAATTTGGGCTGCGAATAGCCAAAACATCCATCTCATTTGGTGGAGAAAATGAGGTTGACCAAAGTAAACCCCACTAGCCCCATAACCACCGAACCTATGAGTGCAAATAGTAAAATCTCCAATCATGTGGTGCAAATAGTAAAATCCTCCATCATGGGGTGCAAATAGTAAAATCTCCAATCATGAGGTGCAAATAGTAAAATCCCCCGTCATGAGGTGCAAATAGTAAAATCTCTCATCATGAGGTGTAAATGGTAGAATCTTACAACATGGGGGTGTAAATAGTAAAATCCTCCATCACGCGGTGCAAATAGTAAAATCTTCATTATTTGGTGTAAATAGTAAAATCCTCCAACATGGGGTATAAATAGTAAAATCCTCCAAAATGGGGGTGTAAATAGTAAAATCTTATATAGTGGGGTGCAATTAGTAAAATCCTCCATCATGGGGTGCAAATAGTAAAATCCCATATCGTGTGATACAAATAGTAAAATCCCATATCGTGGGATGCAAATATGAAAATCATTCATCATGGGGTACAAATAGCAAAACTATACAAACGGGTGTGCGTATATCACATAAATTGGTTATGGTGTGCGGGTAGCCACATAACCACCATAACCACTGTAACCACCCATTATGGGTGGGTGTAAATATCTGAAACTATATCAGTACGCGCGTAGTAAATTATTATGAAATATGAGTATTAATATAGTTTAAATCGGCCTACAAATAGTAAAAAAAGTGGTTATTGTAACGTCCCGATTCGCGCTAGGCCTCTTGAACGCCTGTTTGGTGAGTTGACTCGGGCTCGGGGTGCACTGACGGCCAGGCTACACTTGAGAGGGAAAAGGCTGACGCGACAAAAAGGCTTGACAAAACCGTCGAGAGGTCTTGACGATCCGTCGAGTGGACTCGACGATCCGTCGAGTGGACTCGACGATCCGTCGAGACCACTCGACGGTCTCGACGATCCGTCGAGACCACTCGACGGTCTCGACGATCTGTCGAGACCACTCGACGGTCTCGACGGATCCGTCGAGAGGACTCGACAATCCATCGAGTGAACTCAGCGATCCATCGAGTGGACTCGAAGATCCATCGAGTGGACTCGAAGATCCATCGAGTGGACTCGAAGATCCATCGAGAACACTCGACGGTCTCGACGGATCCGTCGAGAGGACTCGACGATTCGTCGAGTGGACTCAACGATTCGTCGAGACCACTCATGAATCTGTCGAGTATCGGCCCTGTACAGATCTTTTCCGATTCTTTTGATGTTTCGGGATGTGTGCCGACCGGATAAGAGAATTCTGAGTTGTTTAAAGTTTTTTTCGTGTTCTATAATAAAAGTGGTCATATAGAATAGCGACACGTGGTGGTGTTGTTCAATCCAGAGCATGGGAGGTATCTTTCCCATTTATTATAGTCAAATCAGCCTCCATTTTCTCTCTCCTCCATTAACCTTAAACTGCATTCCCTCTTCCAAGAGCTGATGACTTTTCTTCCTCTTCCCCATACCTCAAGCACTGAGACCAGCCATTTTTCTTGAAGGAGATCAAGCTTGGAAGGAGGATTGAAGCTTGGCCGACCGTCCCCATGCCGCAAAGAAGACAAACTCGATCCATGACCGCAAAAGAGGTGACTTCCGCCCCCTCTCCCTTAGTGCTAGATCTTTATATCCGAAATAGGAGAGATATTGGGCTCAAGAGAGCTTGATTTTGGTGAGACTCATGGAGTTCCGTAGGAAGAGACCACGTTAGAACTTGCGTTACAGGGCGTCGTTCGCCGCGAAAATGACTTCAATCAACTCCTCTCTTCAATATGAAGCAGCATGACTTGATTTCGTAAAGAATAGTGGTCTATTGATGGAGTATTAGAGGATAAAAGGTTAGGATTATCTCACCCGTCGGCTGGAGGAAGAAGATGAACAACTTCTGTTAGATCTACTTCAAGATCTGTGCAAGATCTGTTATTTATTTAATAACAGAATCTGTTTTATGCGCGCGGCTGGCTTCAAACCACTTTTTAGGCATGTTCCCGCCAGGTTTAAGTCTCTGGCTCAACATGAAAGTTGTAGCCCTCGGAAAGAACTTTCCGAAATGTGGTTGGCCGTTTTCTGGGGAGTCCTGTAGCTCCCTAGGATTAAAATCGAAAATGCTGTGTTTTAGCTAACTGTAAATTATGTGTCAGACAGATTCTGTTCAGGTTTATACAGTTGGGTCTAAACCCATATTTAAGTATGATACTCTTAGATCTAGACCTTGAGATCAACATGAAAGTTGTAGCCCTTGAAAATATCTTTCCAGATTGGGGTTGCACATTATTTTTGGTGGTCTGTAGCTCCCAGAAATCCTATTTTAGTAAACATTGATGAACATGTATAGAGTTTTAATGTTTTACTGATTTCTCTCAAAATATTTATCGAATGCTTATAAAATTTGGTAGAAATATTCCTGTTAATATTGTGATCACCCCAGATAAGTTTCAGAATTTTTGAATACATATTTGATATGAATTTGCCTATTGTTTCATATAAATGTAAAGTGTCATAAATAAGTATTGTGAAATATAATGAGATCGAAATTTTGTGGGAATGATTCAAGCATTAATTATGATCTATGGTAGAAGTTTCAGAGGATTTGTCTTTGAAATGAGTCCTTAATTAAATGTGTCGTATGATTTATTTGCTGAAATGAAATATTAAGATGCTCATTTAGACAAGGATTTTGGAAACATGCATAAATTCGTACATATATCACTTGGTAATCTATCCGAGTGTTTAAATTTGTGATAACCGCTTAGTAGAGATTAAGATTGATGAACCTTAAGGAGAACGGGCACGGGATGATTGGTATTGTCTAAGCGTGAACAAATAGTGCTTATGAATTCGATTGTGTTCAAGCATGTTGTGAATCGAGCATGAAGATTGGTATGGTTAATACATTTGGACAGATTTATATAGTAAACTTGAATATGACATTAAACGCACAAGTAGTCCTATAGTATCAAAAAGACTATTTCCCTTACATACACATATCACTGCACGAGACTTATGATAACTCGGTATGAGGAGCAACGATGGATGGTGTGGATTATAAGATATATTATATCCTAAGGTGTTATGTTAAGGACCCGGTTGGTAGGTCCTTATATGCTAAGTAACATGGATTGAACTTGTAATAATAACTATGTTAAGGACCCGGTTGGTAGGTCCTTGTATGCTAATTAGCATTGATTGAAATTGTAATAGTAACTATGTTAAGGACCTGGTTGCTAGGTCCTTGTATGCTAAGTAGCATCGATTGAACTTGAAATGGTAACTGTGTTATGGACTTGGTTAGGAGTACTTCGGTGCCTGATAGCACGGGTTGAGCATGGGAATTACTTGAGTGTGTATAGTCTTCACACGTTTGCATAATAATCCGTGTTGGATGATTACTTGTGGCAGATCTAAGGGCTCGCCGGTCGTCACACCGATGAGAGCTGGCAAATAGTTCTAGAACCAATGGGACTTGGTCCTTTGGTGCTTACTTCCCAAAGACCCCTTCCGCGTCATAAGACTCAGCTGGTTTAGCGTGTTCTTAAAATATTTTAAATCTTTTTGAGGTCTTACATAGCCTCTAGAAATTTTAAAGTAGACTCGGGTCATTGTATTCAAACCTTAAAATACCAGGAATGCCTCAAAAATTCCTAAACATTTTCAGTGCATGTAATTGGCCATTAAAGACCTATGGTAAAATATAAAGCGTTTTGATTTGATCATTCCACCTCCATAAATTTTCAAGTGTAAAATTCAAAACTTTTAATTTCTTCAAAAATGCACAACTAAACCAAAAATTCCCAAAATAATACTAAGAATGTATAAGGTCTCTATCCATCACTCATATTTTTCTCAGATTTTTATCTCAAAATTAAGAACCTCTACTATTTTTCAAATAGTAAACTTGGCCTTATACAGATCTTTATAAATACCATAAATACTTAATAAATTCTAGTCTAAATCCAGAGGATGTATCATTATATAATAAACATTAAATAAAATTTCAAAGAGTTTTGATTGGGTAGATTGTCTTCTGAGATTTATTCAGTGATAAGAGCTATTTTGATTAAATCGTTAAAAATAGCAATTTAATAAGAAAAATTCCCAACCAATTACTGATAGTGTGTATAGTCTTTGGCCATCTCCTGTAATGTTTTACATAATTTTCTACTTTGTTTACATTTCTCAGATAATTCAAAATTTGAAAAAAAGCTTTATTTAATTTAAATAAAATACTAAATAGCGTCAGAAAAATCCCAAATTTTTACGAGAGGTAGATATTCTTAAAAGAAACATTTTTCATGTTCATCACTTTTCCATTAGAGCCCTATATCACCCTCCAGAAAATCAAAACCCTTAAATAAAGAAAATAATAAAATTTATAAAAAATTTGAACAGTAATTTGCATGGCCGTGAGCCTTACGGCCCTTACCCGCTGCAGGCCGGCCATGGCTTCTCCCCCGGCCGACTCTTAGGGGGCAGGCGCTCCCTCCGGCGGTGGTCCGGTGGTCTAACGCCGCCGGCAACCCCCGACGCTAATTTTTTCTTAAAAAAGAGCGGAGGAGAGGGGATGATGGCGACGCTCCGGCCGCCGGAGTTCGCATGAGATGCGTCCAAAAGGTATGGAGGAAGGAGAGGAGAAGGTCCCACCTTGTTTGGGTTCCTCTGGGAGCCCTCCGACGAACTTGCCATGGGAGGGTGGTGTGGGTGGCGGAGCTTGGCTTCCCATTCTCCGGCGAGGTGGAGCTCCGACAAGGGGCGTGGCTTGGGCTCGACTGAGCTGGGGGAGAGGGGTCCTCTTTCCTACATAGTTTTGAGGGGCTTATATAGAAGTGGATGAGATCCCTCCTCCCTCTCCTTCCTCTTCTCTCTCTCGGGTAAGAATTAAAAATCCCTAGTTGGGTTTAGCCAACTTTGGTTGGGTTAGGGGCAGCTGACAAGGGTTGAGTGGAGTGTGGAGTGTGCTGGTGGGATTAGTGGCTGGGTGGTTGGGCATAAAATATCTCATCCCACTTCTTGGTTTAGCCTAGGTTTGGGTTTGGTTTTGGCTAGGCTTGGAGCTAGACTTGGTCCAAACCTAAAAATACCTCATGCCTGAATTCCCTTGGCCTGCCTTGGGATTAGTGCTTATTTGCATGGGGAGAGTCGGGTTAGCCTAAATGAGTGGGTTTAGGTTTTCAAAACCTCTTAAGGAAGGAGTTTGACAAAAGTTAACTCTAAGTGGGTCCCCCCCCCATGTAAGTCAAGGTCAATATGGGTCTGAGTCGTCGAGCTTCGAGTCAATATTGATGCGACGGGGTTGAATTCAAACGTTCACGTATCTCGAAGTTTTGTATAATTTTACGAGCAATATTTTTATTTATGTGACTAAACGACGTCAGAATTGAGCGAAACAAATTTTTTTGCACTCGTATCGACCCTACAGGTCTATCACAACTGACAGAATTCAATTCGGAGCACATTTGCTTAATATTCCAAAATGGCGTTGTTGCGATACTCGATGTTACTCAAAATAGTCGTTTTCTCCAAACGACCTCGGATTGCAACGAAACGAATTTTGTTGCATTTGTATCGACCATACAAGTCTAACGGAACTGACGGAAGTTAATTCAAAGCACGTATGCTCACAATACTAAAATAGCGTCGTCGTGACGCGCTACGGTATTCAAAATAGTCACTTTCACCAAATGATCTCAGATTGAAACGAAACGAGTTCCGTTGCACTCGTATCGACAACACGAGTCTAACGCAACTGTCGGAAGTCAATTCGGAGCACGTATGCTCACTATACTAAAATAGCATTGTCGTGACGCACTACGGTACTCAAAATGATCACTTTCACCAAATGACCTCGGATTGGAACGAAACGAGTTCCGTTGCACTCGTATCGACCACACAAGTCTGACACAACTAACAGAAGTTAATTCGGAGAACGTATGCTCATTGTACTACTTCGTTGTTGTGGCGAAGCACAATGCTTCCAAAACAGTCATTTCTCTAAATGACTACCATTATGTGGCGAAGGTTAGGTCATGGTTTTCTATGACCCGGCCTAAGCTACTCCAAGGGTACAATTGAACAGGTTAGACCACTTTTTAAAGTTGGGATGTTACACGCCAACCCTGGACCGTACTCCAGCAGAGGACTTCGCTCGCGAGCACCACTTCCCTAAAAAAGAATTCTCCAACACGGCCAACTCAACGCACCTAATCCATCCGGCTAGAGAACCTAAAGCTCATCACAACAACTGCCCGGATGCGGCTGCCATCGGGCACACAATAGAAGGGCCTACTCGCGAAGAAATTCGCAACATGATTGCCTAAGAACTTGAACAAGCTAGGCAGCGTGCCACTTTGACCCGCCACCCTCTCCTCCATCACTCACCATTAGCGCCTGAGGTCCTGGAACATCCAGTCCCACACGACTTTGAGCTTCTGAACATCGAGATGTTCGACGGAATAGACGATCCGTCGGAGCACATCCACCACTTCGTCACCATCATGAGGATCAGCAATGCCTCCGATCAACTGCAATATTAAGTGTTCTCAACAAAACTAAAGGGACAAGCTCGCGCCTGGTTCTACTCTCTGAAGGAAGGAGGTATCGACAACTTTGCCAGTTTATCTCAACTCTTTGTCAACCTGTTCATCGCAAACCGGAGGATTGCACGGGAACTCTCTCACCTTTCGGGGATTCATCAAAGCGAGGGTGAAACCCTCAAGGACTTGTTTCGTCGCTTCACATCTGAAGCGTGACAAATTCCAAGAATCGACCCTCAACTCCTGTGTAGCTTTCTCCTGGGAGGGCTCCGCCCTAGCGGCTTCTACTCAGCACTGATGCGGGAAACGGTTTCCAGCTACCCCGGCCATATTCACCGCGTTGAAGCCCAAATAGCTACAGACAAAGCAATAGAAGCTCACCAATAACTATTTGAAGGCAGGCTAAAAAGAAAAAAGAGAACAAGAACCACCAACGATACCGAAGAGGAATGACAGGACTTGTGACGACTCCCGCCAAGCCGGGGGGTACCACTGACATCAAACTCTCACCCCACTTAATACCTCATGAACGGAAGTATTGCTGGTCATCCGCGTCATCCCTCTCTTCAGAGGCCGGGAGATTTTACACTAAACTCCGGAGTTCAATTCAAGTACCGCGACTACCATCGAGTTCATGGGCATAAAACAGAAGATTGTTCGTGACTGAACGCAGAAATTGAATGATTCATTTGCCTGGGACTCCTTGGAGAATTTCTCCAAACCAAGGACCCTGAATCAATAGGTCAAGAATGACCCAGCAGGGGGCAATCCCCAGGGCTACCGTCCCAAAGAAGAGCTTGTTCTCTGTTCGTGGAACGTCTAGGAAAACCGACATATACACTTGTACCTCATGTTTTCAGCATCCATGTAACAAACAAGTGTCATCTTTTTATCATGCGCCCAAACAACAAGCATCGTTTTCAATTTTACTGTTTGCCTTATAATAGAGTGTTCGGATCTCCCAACAAGCGACTCCGACCTCTCCCAAAATAGAGTGTTCGGATCTCTCAACAAGGGACTCTAGCCTCTCCCAAAATAGAGTGTTCGGATCTCTCAACAAGGGACTTCAGCCTCTCCCAAAATAGAGTGTTCGGATCTCCTAACAAGGGACTCTAACCTCTTACAAAACAGAGTGTTAAGATCTCTCAACAAGGGACTCCGGCCTCTCCCAGAACAGAGTGTTCGGATCTCCCAACAAGGGACTCAAGCCTTTCCTAAAATAGAGTGTGCGGATCTCCCAACAATGGACTCTGACCTCTCCCAAAACAAAGTGTTTGGATCTCGACGTCCTCTCCCAGAACAAATCGCTCGGATATCCATGCAGAGACGTCGAGCTCTTCCGAACAGAACGATCGAGTATCCCAAGTAGAGACTCCGATCTTTTTCAAATGACCCAATGTCCCCCAAACAGAGAAAGAGCTCACTCTCCTCCCTTAGTGACCTCACTGCCACGACACGAAGCATCCTCCTTTCGCCGAAACTTTGGGGCCCTGTTGTTGTTAATGGAACGTTCACCTAGAGGGGGGGGGGTGTTAGGCGATCTGTGTTCTTTTTGAAATATTAGCGCGAGTTACGAATATTCAAGCGTAGCACAAAAGTATCGCACAAATAAATCACAGCAGACGACACAAGATCTATATAGGTTCCTCAAGACCGGGTGTCTTGAGTAGTCCTCTGTCCCTCTGCGCCTACCTAGCAGTGTGCTAGGATCGGCAAACTCTGCCAAAACTTCAGGCCCACAAGCCTTACAACACGGACCCGCAAGTCCTACAGCCTAGGCCCGCAAACCCCTACTGCACCCGAACCCGCAAGCTCGACACTCAGGCCCTCAAGTCCTACACAACACAGACTCGCAAGTCCTGTGCATACAGCCTAGTTCCGCAAGCCCTTACTGCACCCAAGCCCTTAAGCTCGACAATATTGGACCCGCATGTCCACTGCCCTGGCCCTCAAGCCTCACAGCTCTCCAGCCCTCAAGCTAGACAAAATCGGACCTGCAAGTCCACTGCACTGGCCCTCAAGCCTCACAGCTCTCCTGCCATCAAGCTAGACACTTAGATCTGAAACCAGATCTTACACGTTTGGCCCGCAAGCCTTACAGGAAATTACAGTGATAAAACTGTTTCTTCTGCCTGATGAAGATTGGCAACTAAAGGTTGAAGAAGATGTTTCTGATTCAGATCTTGAAAGCATAGTTCTTCTTCAATCTCTTCTCTTAGCCTGATGAGGAACGACTTCTTATCAGTCGATCAGATGACTGATTCTTGTGAGAACACTTTGAGAATTCTTGTCATTCTCTTTCTTTCTTTACGCCGCTTTTACTGTTCTATTTGCTGTATGCGTAAGTTCTTTCTGATTGATTCTTGCTTTAGGGCAACCTCTTATCTCTTTTATAAGACTGCGAGCCTCCCAACGGTCTTCTAAAAAAGTTCCTTAAGTGTCAGATGCCCCATTCCTTAAGAGCACGCGCTGATTGGACAATCAGGCGGCAACATTAATTGCTGACAGCGCGTCCGCAACATTTGAATTCCGTCTCGACGGTATTTCCAGCTTTATGCGGATACTGATAGCATTACGACGATATGGATAATATCTCGACGACAGGACTTTGTCGATGCCTTAGGCCTTGGTGGACCTTCAAGTCTTCTAGCTTCTGCCTCTGACATTGATATCTCGACGATACGAGATATCCTGGCGTTTCTGCATATTCAATGATATGCTATCTCTGACTGTGTCGTCGTGATCTTCTTTCTTGTAGTCTGTCGTCGTAATCACTTTGTTCTTTCGACGACATGAGCGATATCATGTTGACAGACTATGCTTTAGCAACTGCTTGTCTTCAGCTGACCTTCTTCAGTCTTCTCGACGTCACGCCTTCTTTATGACGATGTCATTGGCATCAGTCTTACTTAGCCTTTCTGACGACATGGCTTCTTTGATGATGTCAAAGAAACTGCATCTTCTCGACGACATTCCTTCCTTTTGAATCTGTCTCAGCGGTTGGGCTGAGATGGCTTCCTCTTCTTAGCGGATTCTGCAATCTGTAAAGAAGATTCTGCGTTCGACGAACTGCATTCTTCGTTCGACGAACAGCATTCTGCGTTCGACGAACTCGCCAAGTCTCAGCGTTTGCTTCTGTCTCGTCTTTGCGTTCGACGAACTTCGTTCTTCGTTCGACGAACTTTGTTCTTCGTTCGACGAACTTTGTTCTTCGTTCGACGAACTTCATTCTTCGTTCGAAGAACTCGCCAAGTCTCAGCGTTTGCTTTGCCCATCATCATGGCGACAAGCATACTTTGTCGACGACATCTCCTATTCTTCTCGACGACATTCCTTTAACTTCCTGAGATTATGAGCTAGAGAAGTGATCAAATACAAAGTAAAGTTTTCTTGACTTGGTGACTTCTTCAAATCAGGAATCGTGTGGGCAAGATTCCCAACAATCTCCCCCTATTTGAAGAAGTCAGAATCTCAATTCAAGACTACTTTCACTTGACAATAAATGTTATAATCTTAAATGGAAGGCATGGGCATTTAAGATTTTACTTATCTTTTGCTGAACTTATGAGTACATCAAGCTTGTAGCTCCCCCTTGATTTGATGTCTCTTCTTTTGTGGCTCCCCCTACTCCTATGCTCTTCCTATCTTTGAGGTCTTCTTGAGCATCTTGTCTTGAACATATTGATGTCATTTCTCCTCCTTTCTGACTTCTTTCCTGCAGCTCTCCTTTAAGTAGACAATAGTCCAAGCTCCCCCTTGCTCAGTCATAGTTCATCCAAATCCTGAGAGATTTTCTAACCAATCATCTAGAAAGGGATCAGTGAAGAATAAGTTAAGGATTACTCTAAGTTTAACATCCCCAATTGGAATTTGAAGAAGTTAAACTTAGCTTTATCTAGGGGCTTTGTAAATATATCAGTCACTTGTTTGTCTGTTGGGACAAACTCAAGGGTGATATTTTATTTTCCACATGCTCCCTGATGAAGTGATACCTGATCTCAATATGCTTAGTCCTGCTGTGAGAGACAGGGTTCTTAGCAATTGAGATTGCACTTGAAGAGTCACAAAACAGGGGTGTTTTGGTCATCTTTAGATTGTAGTCTTCAAGTTGATGTTGAATCCATAGCAGTTGGGCACAGCAGCTCCCAACAGAGATATACTCTGATTCTACTGTTGATATTGCCACACTGGTCTGCTTCTTACTACTCCAAGAGATCAGTCTTCCACCAAGGAATTGACATGTCCCTGAGGTACTCTTCCTATCTTCCTTGCACCTTGCATAATCTGCATCTGAGTAGCCAGTCAGTTCACATCGATTGTTCCTAGGGTACCATAGGCCAAGATTTGATGTACCCTTTAGGTATCTTAAGATTCTCTTGACAGAGACATGATGAGATTCCTTAGGATTCACCTGATATCTAGCACAAACACATGTATCAACCATTATGTCAGGCCTACTTGCAGTTAGATAAAGCAAAGATCCAATCATGCATCTGTACTTGGTTTCATCAAAGGGTATGCCCTTCTCATCCTTGTCCAGAGACACATTGGTTCCCATTGGAGTCTTCATTGAAGAAGCATTTTCCAATCCAAATTTCTTGACTAGCTACCTAATGAATTTGGTCTGGGAGATGAAAATACCATCTTCAGATTGTTTCACTTGGAGACCTAGGAAGTATTTGAGCTCACCCATACTGCTCATCTCAAACTTTCCCTACATCAAGTTGGCAAACTTTTTGCAGAGATTGTTATCTGTAAAGCCAAAGATGATGTCATCCACATAGATCTGCACTGGCAAGATCTTGCCCTTTACTTCCCTTAGGAACAATGTCTTATCAATCTTTCCCCTTGAGAATTTGTTCTCAATTAGAAAGCTTGACAGAGTCTCATACCAGGCCCTAGGTGCCTGTTTTAAGCCATAAAGTGCTTTTCTAAGAAAGTAAACATAATCAGGGTGAGTAGGATCTACAAAACCTGAGGGCTGCTCTACATATACCTCCTCTTTGAGGTCACCATTTAGGAATGCTGACTTTACATCCATTTGGTAAACCTTGAAACCTTGGTAGGCTGCATAGGTCAAAAACAGTCTTATTGCTTCCAGTCTGGCTACTGGAGCAAATATCTGATCAAAATCTATCCCTTCCTCTTGTCTGTAGCCTTTTGCCACTAGCCTTGCTTTATTCTTGGCGATGATTACATTTTCATCCAATTTGTTTCTGTAGACCCATTTAGTTCCTATGATGTTCTGTCCTTGGGGTCTTGGAACCAGATTCCAAACTTTGCATCTCATAAATTGGTTCAGTTCCTCCTGCATTGCTGCAATCCAAAATGGATCCTGATTTGCTTCCTCAAATTTCTTGGGTTCAATTTGAGAGAGAAAACTCAGGTACAATGCTTCATTTGAAGCTCTACTCCTTGTCAGCACACCTTGGTTGACAGCTGCTATAATTTGCTCCTGAGGATGATCTCTTACTTGTTTCAAGGCGACTGACAGTATTCTGGGGATTTCTTCAGCTGCAGGTCTTTCAGGTTGCACTTCTTCTGCTATTTCTGTGTCTCCCACAACATCTGTTTCAAGCTCAATATCTATTGATTGATCTTTACTTTTAGCTGAGGTTCCAGCTTGGTCATCAATGCATAATTTTTCCATCTTCTCATCAGTACCTGCATTCACTAGAGAACTAGACCAACCTTTGTGAATGAGGCTGGTCTCATCAAATACAACAAGTACAGATTCTTCCACTGTTTGGGTATTGATGTTGTACACTCTATAGGCCTTGCTATGAGAGTTGTAGCCAACAAAAATACCATCACTGCTTTTCTCAGCAAACTTGGTTAGTTTGGATTTCCCATTATTAAGGACATAGCATTTACTACGAAAGATCCTAAAGTAGGATAGGGTTGGTTTTCTCCTCTTCATTAACTCATAGGGAGTTTTCTTGTGGTCTTTGATGATTGAAGCCCTGTTTATCACATGACAAGCAGTGTTGACAGCCTCTGCCCAGAAGTATTCTGGTAGAGAGGAGTCACTTAGCGTTGTCCTACTTGCCTCTATCAAGGTTCTGTTCTTCCTTTCAACAACCCCATTCTGTTGAGGGGTTCTGGGTGAGGAAAATTCTTGGGAGATACCTAGTTCTTGGCAGAATTCTGTCATGGCCCCTGACTGAAATTCTGTCCCATGGTCACTTCTGAGTTTGACCACAGTACAGTCCATCTCATTCTGGATCTGCCTGACAAAATTTCTCAAGATATCTAGGGTATCTGATTTCTTTTTGAGGAAGAATACCCAAGTGAACCTTGAGTAATCATCAACAACTACAAGGGTGTAGGCCTTCCCTCCTAAGCTATGAACTGACATAGGACCAAACAAATCCAGATGCAGTAAAAATATGCACCTAGAGGACTCTTTGTTAGATATGCTTTTAAAGCTGGTCCTAGTCTGCTTTCCAAGTTGACAAGCTTGACAAGGACCATCTTTGATGCACTTAATATTAGGTCCATTCCTAACTAGGTCTTGTGAGAAAAGCTTGATTATTATCTTATAGTTGATGTGTGCAAGTCTCTTGTGCCATTGTACACATAGAGCCTCTTTATCATCAGCCACAAGACATATAGGCTTGGAAGAATTTGTATTAAGAAAGTTCAAGCAGTAAATATTGCCACTCCGAGTGCCCGTTAAGGTAGCCTCAGAATCTAAGGACTTCTTAATTAGACACTTATCCTTGTGGAAAGTAATAACAAAGCCTAAGTCACAAAGTTGACTTATGCTTATGAGATTGTGTTTCAACCCCTCCACATAAGCAACCTTTGTGATAGTAACTAACCCATTAGAGATGTTGCCATAACCTCTGGTCACTCCCTTTTCTGAACCTCCCAAGATCACGATTGGTCCATTCTCCACATGGATGAACTCTCTTAAGTGCTTTCTGACTCCAGTCATGTGCCTGGAACAGCCACTGTCCAAATACCAAATTGGAGATTGGTTGGCATTTGGACATACCTGCAAAACAAATCACTTCCCCTTAGGTACCCAATATAGACTCGGTCCTTGGTTTCTGTTAGGGTGATATAAAGGAACAACAAACCTCTGAGGGTTCCACACTCTCTTTGCATTGAGCCCTGTTGGGTTGAACCAACAGTCCAAAGCAAAGTGGCCTACTTTCCCACAGTACCAGCATTCATATCTGTTGTATCTCCTCTTCTACTTCATCATCTGAATGGGTGGCAGTGTTGATGAGCAGGAGAGAAGGCTTCTTGCCTATCAGATCTTGGGTGAACCTAATATGTGTGAGTCTGGGGAGGAATTGGTCTCACCACATTTTGGTTCACCTTCTTGGGAACAGGCTTTATAGGAACAGCCTTTCCCCTGCCCTTGACTGCTATTGCTGCAGATTTGTGGGCTGAAGGACTTAACACAAGCACCTTCTTATAGGAAGGTCTGGCTTTAGAATCTTTGCCCGTAACCGTCTCCTGATTGAAACCGATACCAGCTCTGAACTGTCCAGAGAAGGTGTCAATGATGGGCAGGATAGTTTTGGGCATAGAGAAGCTGGATGCAAGTTTCTTCTCAGCCAACAACATTTCCTCAAGTTCCTTGATGACCTTGTTCTTCTGTCCTAATTCAGCATTCTTAAGCCTTATGGCTTCCTTGAATTTGTCCACTTCTTTTCTCATAGCAGCCAGCTTCTCAGCTGTCTCCTGGAGCTTAGATTGAACGGGCATCAAGGAATCCAGCTCCTTGGTCTGGACTTTGAGGAGTTTCTTACAACCTTTGAAGGCTTTCCACAAGGATTTATATTGTCTTATCAGTTCAGACTCAATCTCATATTGGGATCTTGAGGCTGTGCTGTTGGAAGCAGACACACCCTCATCATCATGCAAGGAATCTGCTGCTGATTCAGAATCAGATTCAGATAGAGAAGTTTTGTTAGTTACCTTCCTAGGAGAGATGTCATCCTGGTTGTCTTCATCGATGGCCATCAAGCCAATGAGTGTATCTTCCTCAGTCCCAAAGGAGCTTGAGTCAGAATCACTCAGTGTTCTGATCTTCTTGGCCATGAATCCTTTTTCAGATTTCCTCTTGCTCCTTGAGCTTCTTCTCTCTTCATGGTTCCTCAACTCCTTCTTCTTAGAGGGGCAGTCAGCAGCCATGTGACCTGTCTTGCTGCAGGAATAATAAACAATATTATTTAAATCATATTTACCAGGGTTAGATCTGTACCTTTCCTCCCTGTGGGCTCTGGATCTGTCATGATAATCAGATCTTCTGGAGCTTGAGGAGGGGTTACTGTGATTATCCCTCCTCCTTCTGTGTGACAGCTTCTTGAACTATTTTGAGAGAAGGGCCACCTCTCTGTCAGTATCATCAGAATCTGAAGGGCTGGCTGGCTTCTGATTCTTCACTGCTCTCAGATCTGTTCTGAGTTGCAGAGATCTTGCTCTTGGATCTTCTTGTGCTCTCAGCTTTTAGAGCCACAGATCTGTCTCTTGAGCTCCCCTTTGGGCTTTCTTCTTCAGCCTTCCTGGTGTTGAGCTGAAGTTCATGGGACAAACAACTTCCCATACAGATTCTTAGGCTCTATGATGCCCAGCTGACCCATCTCTCTGATGGCACAAATTTTGATGTCCCATTCCTTTGTGAGGGATCTAAGAAACTTGTCATTAAGATCAGAGTTGGTGAACTCTCTTTCATAGTTTCTTAGTACATTCACTATCTTGAAGAATCTCTCATAACAGTTAGAGATTGTTTCATTCTTGCCTTGTTTGAAGGCCTTATACTCCTGGTTGAGAAGGGATTTCCTATCATCCCTTACCTCATCAGTACCCTCCATATACACGATCAGGGAGTCCCACATCTCCTTGGCCGTTTTGTAGTGAATCAGGTTCTGGAGGGTTGAGTCATCTATGACACTCATAATGACATTTTGGGCCCTCTTATCTAGGCCTGCCAGGATTAGCTCGTCCTTGTTCATGTCCTCATATTTTTTATCACCTTCCTTGTTGGATCAATGGTGGAGGGAGTTGTAGGGATAAAGGGACCCTGTTGGACTGTTAAGTAAATTCTTGGATCAGCCTCCTCCATGAAAAGCCTTACCCTTTCCTTCCAGATGGGAAAGTTCTCCTTTGTGCAGATTGGGAGTTTCATGGATCTAATTTCCTGATTCTGATCTCCACCAGCCATGGCGAGTCGTTCCACGATCTAGACCAGACGGTTAAGCCTTCTTTTGATCAACCTACCTCTGATACCACTTGCTGTTAATGGAACGTTCACCTAGAGGGGGGGGGGGGGGTGTTAGGTGATCTAGGTTCTTTTCGAAATATTAGCGCAAGTTACGAATAGTCAAGCATGGCACAAAAGTATTGCACAAATAAATCACAGCAGACGACACAAGATCTATAGAGGTTCCTCAAGACCGGGTGTCTTGAGTAGTCCTCTGTCCCTATGCACCTACCTAGCAGTGTGCTAGGATCGGCAAACTCCGCCAAAACTTCAGGCCCGCAAGCCTTACAACACGGACCCGCAAGTCCTACAGCCTAGGCCCGCAAACCCCTACTGCACTCGAGCCCGCAAGCTCGACACTCAAGCCCTCAAGCCCTACACAACACAGACCCGCAAGTCCTATGCCTACAGCCTAGGCCCGCAATCCCTTACTGCAACCAAGCCCTCAAGCTCAACAATATCGGACCCGCAAGTCCACTGCCCTGACCCTCAAATCTCACAGCTCTGCAGCCCTCAAGCTAGACAAAATCGGACCTGCAAGTCCACTGCCCTGGCCCTTAAGCCTCACAGCTCTCCAGCCCTCAAGCTAGACACTTAGATCTAAAACCAGATCTTACACGTTTGGCCCGCAAGCCTTACAAAAAATTACAGTGATGAAAACTGTTTCTTATGCCTGATGAAGATTGGCAACTAAAGGTTGAAGAAGTTGTTTCTGATTCAGATCTTAAAAGCACAGTTCTTCTTCAAACTCTTCTCTTAGCCTGATGAGGAACGGCTTCTTATCAGTCGATCAGATGACTGTTTCTTGCGAGAACACTTTGAGAATTCTTGTCTTTCTCTTTCTTTCCTTACGCCTCTTTTACTGTTCTATTTGCTGTATGCGTAAGTTCTTTTGATTGATTCTTGCTTTAGGACAACCTCTTATCTCTTTTATAAGACTGCGAGGCTCCCAACGGTCTTTTGAAAAAGTTCCTTAAGTGTCAGACGCCCCATTCCTTAAGAGCACGCGCTGATTGGACAATCAGGCAGCGACATTAATTGCTGACAGCGCGTCCGCAACATTTGAATTCCGTCTCGACGATATTTCCAGCTTTATGCCGATACTGACAGCATTACGACGATATGGATTGTATCTCGACGACAAGACTTTGTCGATGCCTTAGGCCTTGGTGGACCTTCAAGTCTTCTAGCTTCTGCCTCTGACATTGATATCTCGACTATACGAGATATCCTGGCATTTCCGCATATACAGCGATATGCTATCTCTGACTTTGTCGTCGTGATCTTCTTTCTTGTAGTCTGTCGTCGTAATCACTTTGTTCTTTCGACGACATGAGCGATATCATGTCGACAGACTATGCTTTAGCAACTGCTTGTCTTCAGCTGACCTTCTTCAGTATTCTCGATGTCACGCCTTGTTTACGACAATGTCATTGGCATCAGTCTTACTTAGCCTTTCCGACGACACAGCTTCTTTGATGATGTCGACGATACTGCATCTTCTCGACGGCATTCCTTCCTTTTGAATCTGTCTCAGCGGTTGGGCTGAGATGGCTTCCTCTTCTGAGCGGATTCTGTCAATCTGTAGAGAAGATTCTGCATTCGACGAACTGCATTCTTCGTTTGACGAATAGCATTCTGTGTTTGACGAACTCGCCAAGTCTCAGTGTTTGCTTCTATCCCGTCTTTGCGTTTGACGAACTTCATTCTTCGTTCGACGAACTTTATTCTTCGTTCGACGATCTCGCCAAGTTTCAGCATTTGCTTTGCTCATCATCATGACGACAAGCATACTTTGTCGACGACATCTCCTATTCTTCTCGACGACATTCCTTTAACTTCCTGAGATTATGAGTTAGAGAAGTGGTCAAATACAAAGTGAAGTTTTCTTGACTTGGTGACTTCTTCAAATCAGGAATAGTGTGGGCAAGATTCCCAACGCCTGCCCCCATAAAATTGGTTCTAATCAAGGTCATGTGTACAGAACAACACCGACACCACAAACAGCCAATAAGAGGCATTCAAAGCGCTATAACAATAACGTGCATGGTACAAGTACAAAGGTACAAGCCACACCTAAAGAAACAAATATACAAAATGCAGGAGCTACTCCTCAACATCAACGTCAGAGCACTCATCCTCGGAGAGATCTCTGATACCATGTCCAGCTACATCGCAGCAATGCATCCGCACCACCATATGTGAAATCATTGCTTCCAGTCTTGCAGGTATCCCATACCATTTTTCCAGGCATTGATCTAATCCATATTTAGCAAGGAGTGCAGCCGCATCGGCCTCCCCTACGAGCGATACCTCAAAATTTGAAAAACAAAACTCACATAAGTCT
The DNA here is from genome assembly GCA_033032865.1 of Dactylorhiza incarnata. Lineage (NCBI taxonomy): Eukaryota > Viridiplantae > Streptophyta > Magnoliopsida > Asparagales > Orchidaceae > Dactylorhiza > Dactylorhiza incarnata. The sequence continues at coordinate 13,068,964 of JAWHQI010000035.1, forward strand.
TTGCAAAATAGAGCGTCAAGTATGCGCGACACACCATGCACAATCATGCGCACACACACATCTCTATTCGGGCCACCACCAAGTCGCTCACCTTCGATGTATTCCACCATAAGCGAAGCACCCCCGCACCCGCACAAAGCGCAGAGATATACCTCGCGCAAAAATGCACGGGACCAAACACAAGTGGTGCCCGTGCGTGCACCCCGGGCGAGCCTAATACGAGGGAGCGCATCCCGCGAATGCCCAGCGCGCGAATGCGCGCCCAGCGCGCGCAAGGCGCGTGTGTGTGCACCCCTTGCACGTTGGTGCGCACCCCAAGGCGTGTATGTATGCACTCCTCACGCATTGGTGTGCACCCCTTGCGTGCGTTGGTGTGCGCCCCACGCGCGCGGGTGCGCACACAATGAGCACTACATGCGGGTGCCCACGCAGGCGCCTGTGCGAGGATGCCCGCGCGTGCGCAAGGTGCGTGCACCCTGCGTGTAGTTGCGCACCCCGTGTGCGCAAGGCATACGGCTACGCATCCCCGTGCACCTAGGGCGTGGGTGCGCACCCCCCCCCCCCCCCCCCCCCCCCCCCCCCCCCGCGCAGTTGCGCACGGGTTCCCTCGCGCGAGCCAGTGCGCAGGCGCCCCTCACTATGCATTGCGCGCATGTGTCTTCCACGCATGTCTCCCTCATCGCGCCTCCTTCGCTTCCGCGCACGCAGTTCGCTACTGCTTTTTCGCACCTCCTTTCGTGCCTCCACCACACCATTCACCTTCAGCATGGCTACAATGGGTTGTTTGCCCGCACGAATTCATCACACACGCTAGGAAGAAAAATTCCAGTACCTTTGCAAGAGTGCCGGACTCCGGGAATTTGGGGAGCAAATGATAGGTACCCCCTAATCTGGGCTGTAAATAGCCAAAGTACCTGTCTCATTTGGTGGAGGAAATGAGGTTGACCAAATTAAACCTCACTAGCCCCGTAACCACCCAACATAGGGGTGCAAGTAGTAAAATCTCCAATCATGAGTGCAAATAGTAAAATCCACCATCATGGGGGGCAAAGAGTAAAATATCCCACCATGAGGTGCAAATAGTAGAATCCTCCAACATGGGAGTGTAAATAGTAAAATCCTCTATCATGGGGTGCAAATAGTAAAATCCTTATCATGAGGCGCAAATAGCAAGATCCTCCAAAATGCCGGTGTGAATAGTAAAATCCTCCAACATGAGGGTGCAAATAGTAAAATGCCAAATCGTGGGGTGCAATTAGTAAAATCCTCCAACATGGGGGTGCAAATAGTAAAATCTCATATCGTGAGATGCAAATCCTTCATCGTGGGGTGCAAATAGCAAAACTATACAAATGGGTGTGTGTAAATCCCATAAATTGATTATGGCGTGTGGGTAGTCGTATAACCACCATAACCACTATAACCACCCATTATGGGTGGGTATAAATATTTGAAATTATATCAGCATGCGCGTAGTAAGTTATTATGAAATATGTGTATTAATATATATTAAATCGGCCTACAAATAGTAAAAAGGGTGGTTATGGCATGTCGATAACCGTGTAACCACCATAACCACCACCTAGGGCTTATAAATAGGACCCAGGGCCCTCCTTCATTTCCATCTTTTCTCTCCTCCCTCCTTTCCTTCTGCATGCATGGGAAATCCTCGAGAACTTTGAAGATCTTCTTCGCCTCCTTCGAAAATCTTCGAGCGCCTTGAAGATTCTTCGAAGGCGTTCAGCCGCCTTTGAGCAAGTGTTCTGCTCCAAGCGTGCCTCTATGCGCTCCGCTCTCAAGACCGCTCTAAGAGCGCCTTCGTGCGCTCCACTCTCAAGACCGCTCCAAGCGACCTTCGTGCGCTCCGCTCTCAAGACCGCTTCAAGCGCACCTCCGTGCGCTCCCCTCTCAAGACCACTCCAAGCGCGCCCCCGTGCGCTTCGATCTCAAGACCACTCCAAACGCACCCTCGCGTACTCAGCAATAAGCACTCCGCGCACTCAAGAACAAGCGTTCCAACCACTAACAAAACCAGCACTCCAGACTCCTCTCACGCAACAGGAGACAAGCCGCAGAGACAAAGGCGTGTAGAGCACACCGATCCAACCTTCAAGCAGTAGTCAAAGACTCCAGAGCGCTCAGAGCGCAACATTTCCTTCTACAGCAGGAAAAAGACTTAGCTCAGTGAGCGATGGTCTGTCACCCTCCGAACACCTCTCTCTCTACTAACAATTGTAACGAGGAGCGACCCGTCTCCCTCGCCTTCTCTTAAAAAGCTTTGTACAACGCCAGCAAATAGTTAAGTTTGGTTGACACAGCTCTAACCACATGATTTTCACCCCTTTCTAGGGTTTTCCATGGTAAAAAGGGACCCTTGCCAACTGTCTCTTTCCCTTGTGATTGATTGCGTGCTCGTCCGCTCTCGGGCTAAGACGGTCTAGTCTCGACCAGTTTTAGGAGCCTCGAGTGAGCCACAACAAAAATATTTATTGCTTTGATTTGTAAGAATACAGTTAAACTATGTCTAATAGATCTCACCACATACCCAAGAGAGTATATGGACTTTTTCTTCCAAACCAAGCTTCGTACTAAGTTAATAGGGAGAAGCAAACTCAAATTAGGAGCAAACGAGTTTGGTCAGTTCTCGCTTCTCGATGATTTCTCGCGTGAGTTGTTAGAACTATCTCCCACCCTTGACAATGAGTCATTAGATAACGACAAAAAGGGGCTACACCATGTTGTCAGAGGGTGGTCACCACTCCTGCACGAGGCTTATCAGATCACCGACGAGGTGTTGCTAGCTCATTGTGTTGGCCAACAAGGTGATGTAGACACCAAGGCAAGGTAGCCACGAGATGACTTCGAGCTTCCCCTCGTGGTTCTCTTTCGATTATTCTAACTTGTCTGAATGTCTTGGTTTGGCCTCGACGAATACGAATCGTATGGCATGCTTGATCAGGACAGTCGGAATCAGCACTCGCGTCACCAGAAAGTTGGAAAACTAGTGTATTGGTTTGTCGAATCTACCGTCAAATCTCCAGCAATCAGTCCCAAAAAGTTAATTAAAGCATATTTGGCACCACATGGAAACTTCATTGAATAATTCAAGTGATGGGACTACAACGTGCGATTTTACAAATGGATTCTAACAAAATAGCAAATTTGGATTCTAACAAACTAGCAAATTTGGATGTCACTCGATCTAAGAATCTGCGAGGCCAAGCCACGATTTATAGCCACAAAGAACTATAGAGGAAGAAAAGTAGCAGAAAGTTCATGAAAGGCCTACGGGACTATTGACGGCCCCTTGCGGTGTGGCTGTTTTCAAAGAGGTGGCCTCCGCCCTCCTTCCCTTCGGCGTGGTGAAGAACACCGTCTGAACCTACACCCTGTTCACATGGGTTGAGCCAGTCAGGATTGGCTCCGTCCGGATAGACTTAGCTTCTCTTTTCTGAACAGTTTCATTATCAAATGTGCTCAGATTTTTCAAATTTTAGGGTCCATTCGTTTGGACAGAATTGGGATCCTAGAATTGGAATTTGCTCAATTCCAATTCTGCGAGAATTGGAATTGAAGTCAATTATAATTCTGTTATTCAGCTGAATGCAGGAATGACAGAGAAATTAGAATCAACAATTCCGTTGTTCGGCTGCATGTTAGAATTAATTGATAGGAATATTTTAGCTAAAGGGAGAAAATAATGTAATTTGCAATTTTAGAATTTTAGCCAAATGAAGGAAATCAAGTAAACACAAATAGAGACATGATTGTATTAGATAAAAAAGTGTTTACATATATTTGATTTCAATATCGCTAGAAATCAGAGGCATACAAATACAATTACTTTTTCCTTTTCTATACCGACTCGTATCCCCACGAACCAGTGGCTTTAGCCTATCCTTCCCCGGATATGGCCTCAAGCTGCTCTAGCCAATCCTACCCCGGACATGACCTCGAGCACCCCCTAGATCTAGCACCTAAACCTAGTCACCAACACACACGGCGAATTCCTCCTAAGACGCGCAAGGACCTAGTCGCCAACACAAGGTGAATTCTTTATACGGATACAAAATGTATGGAATGAAAATAATGATAACAATAATAAAAAAAACTCCATATATGAGAACTTCTGAAGTTGGAGATGAAGGATCACTGTAGTATGAACGAGGTCGAAGCGATCGTCCTTCAGATGTTGAGTGACGTAGTCCTCCTCTAAAATTCTCCTTAAGCTTTTTGTGGGAGATCCATCTTCGGCAGCATAACATCAATTGAAATTTGGCACTAGTATTCTCTCTGGGATGTGATACCAAATCGAGAGAGAAATCTTCATTTTATAGAACTTGGAGTTAGCGCCTGCGGTAGCACCTAGCGCCTGCGGTAGTGGTCGTGTAGAGGCGGTTATGAAACTGTAGCGGCGTGGCATTGTGGCACGAGCTGGAGCTAGCGCCAGGCGGTAGCGCTTAGCGCCCACGGTAGCGCTAAAGCCTGCGGTAACACTAGAGCTGGCGGTAGTGCTCTATTCAGAGAATTTGATTTCCAAGCTGCTTTCTACCTGTAGAGTCTTGCACCTATAGTTCCTGCACACAATATGTAAGACCCCATTTTTTTCCTTTTGAAAACCCAGGTCTTATGCCCAGAACCGCCACTTTGCGGTGGCACCATCGCTCGGGAAGGTCGCCACTACAAAACGCCGATTCTGCCGGCCATATCGATCACAAAAGAAGTAAATCTTAAACAAACTTAAAGAAGTTCAAGTCCACATCACATAGAAAATAGATCCATCAAAAGAGGTGTCCACATAAAATAAGTGCATAAAAGGTATGGTAATAATAAAGGGCTCGTGCCCTGTACATCAATTCCTCACTACAATTTCACTCGCGGAAGCATAATCTACTAAAGCTAATAAGACACCCACGGATCCTGTCATCGGTGCTCCCGTGCTAGACTGCCCCGCCTTCATCTGCACCGGCCACTAAAAGAAAAACATTAATTAGGAAGGAGCGAAATTCCTAGCTAAATATAAAATTTTGTTGTTAAATCAAATTAGCAAGAATTTTAGAAACGAAATAATTTTGTAGTTAATTTGAGCCTATCTAAATTTAGCAAGAAAATGTTTTCTTTCTATTTTGCAATAAATTTTTAGCAAGAAAAATATTCCTTTATAATTAGCAAGCAAACTTTGGGAAGGAAATATTTTTGCTTACTAATTATAATATGCAGGTAAAAAACTAAAATCTATAATAAGAATGCAATCAAAAAGTATTTATCAAAAGTATTAATTTAAAATATCTTCCGCTTTTAACTCCTGTCATCGGTGCTCCCGTGCTAGACTGCCCTACCTCCATCTGCACCGGCGCCGGCCTCTGGTGCTGCAGCATCTTCTCGGTCCCCTAAAATGTTAAGGTCCACCGACCGTTAGTCAAAAGACTAAGCCAATCCCCCACCCCTCACCCGGTGACTCCTAGGCACCGCGCATGGAGGATGAAGTGGAGGACATCAAGGGGTAAAATCAAAAGCAGGTGACAACGAGCCTAGCTACGGAAGGGTCTATTGGTAAGCAATGTATAGTACAATGAGTAAAGCAGTAGGAAGTAAAATAGTAGCAAGTAAGCAGAAGTAATAAGTAAAGCATTAGTAAAGAAAGGAACTAAGGAAAATAGTAATAAGAACAAGTAACCTTAATTTATAGGAATGCCCACACAAACCTATAGACCAAGGGGTCGTTTAGCAGGGCCTATCGTATAAAAAGTCCCATAACCAATTTATACGATAGGGGTAGGGGTTGAAATACAATGTTTATACTATGTCATGCAAGGTATACAGTTTAATGTTATGTTCATACAAGTGCAACTCACACATTACGACTCTATGCGCACATACCTTTAGTTCCCCCTTTTTAAAGCTAGCAAAACTCCCAGGATATTTCCGTAGTGGCAAACAGAAGCGGTGGGTTGGTCCTCGCCCACCTCTAGGTTGGTATCTTTACTACCTAACCTAGACCTATCGTACGCCTCAACGCTAAGAACACAACAGCGGAGCTCTTGCGTACTCTTACTGGATAGTCCACCAGACTTTTCTTTGGTAAAGTGTTAACCACACTTACCGAGCCAAAGTATCGACGTCGATGCGACGACCGTCGACACTAATGACACACCACCTTATGCACATGCAATATGTCCTAATATATCCCGAGTTCTAAGCACCCAAGGCTAACCTGCCCATCACCATAACCCTCCTAGCCACCGGCTCACCGGACTAACCCGTGCGTACCAACAAGCACTATTGAGTCACAAGCTCACCAGACTAACTAGTCCACCTCCACGACCACCGAGCCTACCGCTCGTAAAACCAAACCCATCTAGCCTTCTTAACCATGGAGTGTGGGTGTGTGCATTATTAAGACAATCTTACATAACAGTTTATTCTTACAGTTTAGGGTTAACCATGGACTCCCCGAGGACTACCCTGTGAAGGACTCACTACGGTACTAGGAGCTACAATGGGATGACACACCAAAGCTCCCTTTCCAAGGTACTTAGTATTATTGGTGGCTACATACAAGTACACCCTCCTTAGCATTACACTTAGAATACCCTACTTAATTTATGACCTTCTAAAGGAAAGACGATCTTTCGTCGATCCCGGACACAACCTTTGTAAGACCCCCTTTTTCCTTCAAAACCCCGGGTCTTATGCCCAGAACCGCCGCTTTGCGGTGACACCTTTACTCGGGAAGGTCGCCACTACGAAGCGCCGATCCTGACGACCATATCGATCACAGAAGAAGAAAAGTAAAGACGAACAAAAAGAAGTTCAAGTCAACAAGCACATGTTATATATAATAAATGTCCACATGGTATAACTGAAATAACAATGTTACAATAATAAAGGGCACATGCCCTGTACATCTTGTCCTCACTACAAGATCACTCGCGGAAGCTAACTACTAATCACTCACTGATCCTGAAACTGTGCTCCTATACTAGACTGGCCTGCCTCCGTCTGCACCAGCCTCTGGTGTTGCTACGTCTCCTCGAAACCCTAAAATGATATGGTCCACTGACCGTTAGTCAAAAGACTAAGCCAATCCCCCACCCCTCCCCCGGTGACTCCTAGGCACCGAGCGCTAAGGATGAAGCGGAGGACAACAAGGGGTATAAAAAAAAGCAGATGACGACGGATCTAGTTTACAGGAAATGTTCTACACTACACATGTGATTATATATATTGAAGCAGTAATTAAAGCATAGTAAAGAGCAAGTAAAGAACGGTAAGTAAAACATGTACATAATAGAAAAGTAGCCATTGATTTATAGGAATGCCCATACAAACCTATAAACCAAGGGGTCATTTAGCAGGGCCTATCGTATAAGAAGTCCCATAACCAACTTATACGATAGGGGTAGGGGTTGAAATGCAATGTTTATGCCATGACATGCAGATTTATGAAGTTTATGCTATGTTCATACAAGTGCAACTCACACACCTCGACTCTATGCGCACAGACCTTTAGTTCCCCCTTTTTGGAGCTAACAAGACTCCCAGGATACTCCCGTAGTGGCAAACAGAAGTGGTGGGTTGGGCCTCGCCCACCTCTAGGTTGGTATTCACACTACCTAACCTAGACCTATCGTACGCCTCAACGCAAAACCGCGGAGCATCTGCGTACTCTTACTGGCTGGGCCACCAGACTTTCATGGCTAAGTGCAAATTCCACACTTGCCGAGTCAACGTATTGACGTCGGTGTGAACGACCGTCCAATACCGAAGACCCACCACCTTCATGCACATGCAAACATATTCTACTATATCCCGAGCCATAAACTCCCTGGGCTAACCCGCCCATTACCATAACCTTTCGAGCAACCGGCTCGCCGGACCAACCCGTCCGTACCAACAAGCATTACTGAGTCACAAGCTCACCGGACTAACTAGTCTGCTGCTTCAACCACCGAGCTTAACACTCATAAAACCAAACCAACTAACCTCCTGTAACCATGGGGTGTGGGTGTGTGTATTGTTAAGTTAATCTTGTACAACATCTTACTCCTACAGTTTATGCTTGGACTTCCCGAGGATTACCCTGTAAGGGGCTCGCTACGGTACTAGTAACTGTAATGGGATGACACCCCAAAGTTCCCTTTCTCAATACACTTAGTGTTGTTGGTATCTACCCGTAAGAATACCCTCCTTGTCATTACTCTTGGATTAACCCTAAGTGACTTATGACTTTCCAAGACGATCTTTCGTCGACCCCGAGTGCAACTTACCTCTAACTCACCAAACACACCTTTACCATCTATAATCCTTCTTGTTGACCATCACACCTTTTCAACTAAACTTGGTAAACCACTTACCTCCCATTCCCTCCCAAGGATCCACTTGATTCTCAAATTTCACAGTTTTACTATACGCAGACCAAATGAGTTATTTGGGTTGCATAAGAGGAGGTACTCTAAATATTCATCCAATTGACCCAAGATTATTACTAGGAGTCTGTCATGATATCATATGAATAAATCCAGAGAATCATAAATTTCCCTATTTATTTGGCATTTATTTTTAATTTCTTCAACATTGGGCAAGTATGAAATTGAACATGAAGTGTAGTCTATCCTTATGATATGACCCCCATAAAATCAAGATAAATCTATCATGCAAAAAATACAGTAAGTACTGAATATCACAATTTTACAATAAGGAAATGTCCTCTACTTTTAATATTTAACTTATATCCAAATTTGTAGATTTATGAAGGAACCACCAAAAATACTTACACCAAAATTATGGGAAAATTACCAGACCTTTGTATTCATCAGAAAAGTCTACTGACTAAATTGTAGAATTTATGGAAATTGTTGAAACCAAGACTCGAGAACAAGACTTAGTCTTTGTGGAGTTCGGGCCCTCAACAAGTTGAGGGGTGACCTCACACTTACTCCTCCCAAGGGAGAACTCTAGGCTAGAGGCTAAGGAACTAGGAATAAGGCCAAAGGCTTAGCGAGGAGGTCCCACCACACACCTGGAAGATCTTAGAGTGCTTCCCATCCCAAGCCAATGCTAAGCTTGGCACCATTGGAGGCTCTCTCCACCCACTAAAGAGACTTGGGGAGAGAGATGGAGAAAGAGAGAATAGAGAGGTCCCCTCCAAATGGGCCCCCTTGGTCCTATTTATAGGATTTTGAACTGGGTCTGCAAATAACCAAAATCTGGCCTACGAGATTACCAAAATACCCTCGGATTTGGCCTGCGAACAACCAAAACCCGCTGTTCTGAGGCGTTAAACGCAGCCCAGAATGCCTTCCCGGGGCTGGGCGAGAGGGGGCTGACCTCTTCCCTTGCTCGCCCCCTCATTAGGCAAGGCGAGCCCGGGAGGACGCCCACCTCTTGGCTCGCCCCCCTTACACAGGGGAGGGGGCGAGCCCAGGAGGTCGCCGCCCCCTGGTTCGCCCCACTTATACAGCGGCGGGGGCGAGCCCAGGAGGCCGCCCGCCTCTTGGCTTGCCCCCCTAACATAGGGGTGGGGGCGAGCCCAGGAGGCCACCCGCCTCCTGGCTCGCCCCCCTCACACAGGGGCGGGGGCGAGCCCAGGAGGCCGCCCGCCTCCTGGCTCGCCCCCCTTAAACAAGGGCGGGGGCGAGCCCAAGAGGCCGCCCGCCTCTTGGCTCGCCCCCCTTATACAGGTTGAAAGTGCACAGTTAACCTCACTAGAATTCTCTAGTGGGGGGGGGGGGGGTTGAATAGAGATTTAAAAATAATTTGTGCTATTATATATATATATATGTAATAATCACAGATTTAGGCTTCCCACACACCAACAAGAATTAAGCAAGTAAAGAAGAAAAATGACAACAAGAAAATCACAGCACAACACAAGGAAATATAGTGGTTCCCCAAACTTTGGGTAGTCCACTCTTCTACCCCATTGGTAGGAATTCACTAACTTGCACTGAGTCTTTTGATAAGGAGACTCTTAGAACCAGACTGAGTCTTTTGATAAGGAGACTCTTAGAACCACTATAACTGAATTTTTTGAAGAGAGATTCTAAAAACTCTTTTACACAGTTTAAAAGTGAAATAAGAAAGAGAAGAAGAAGTAGAACAAGTAGAAGAATAGAAGACAATATATATAAGAAGGAATCTTCTTCCTAGCAAGAAGATTAAAAGCACAAGTATAGTGAATATGATCTCTATTCTATAGTGAGAAGGAGATTTGTAAGTTTTTCTCTCTTTTGTGAGAGCTTTCAGAATTTGCAGCAGAATGGCTTTAGAAGAAGGAGAAGATGAAGGTTTTTTCTTTTGCTGCAACACACTATCTCTTTTCTCAACTTTCTCACTTTTCACTTGGGTGCTCTTCCTCTTTTTCAAATGTATATGGTGGATCACTTCCTCTTATTCTCTGCCGACCTCCTTCTTATTTATAGCTCTGTCTAAAATATATTGCTAAGAGGGAATAATCAATTAGTAGACACAGAAATAAAAAGAGATAAAAGTTTCCATAATTAATATTTCTGTAGAAGGAAATGAATTCATTCTGATTTCAAATAATATCCATAATAGTCTTAATCAAATTAGCCAAGAATCAAATAGAAGGAAATGCTGATTCAGAACGGCTATAAAAAAATAATATCATTCCATAAAAATCAGATCTACAGAAAGAAGGAAAGAGATCTGGTTTTTTTTTGAATTACATATAGATATCGACGTGCGTCAATTACTATTCGACGTAAACGTCGATTTCATCCTGGCTGGACGTTGAGAGGAAAATAAGGAAGGTGCATCGACTAAGATGCGTCGACTTTATCACATGCGTCGACTAGAAGTCAGAGGTACGTCAACTAAGATTGCGTCGTATTCTTCTAAGAGTTACTTCGACTCATTCTGAGAGAGACGTCGACTATATTTCGACGTTGCGTCGAATACTATTCGACGCATATTTACTTAGCCTAATTTTTCATACTTAGAATTTATATTCTTCTTAATTTAGGGGTTAAGATAAATCATTTCCCCAACAATCTCCCCATATTTGTCTTAACCCTATACAGAGAGAAATTGTATCAGTTTTAATCATCATAGCAAAGCATTTATATAGAGAAGAAATATGCTAAGTAATCAGAAGAAGATAGAATAAGAAATTATATAAATAACTTTCATGTTCAGTTGACTAATCAACATTTAAGCATAGACAATTGTTAAAATAGAGTATATCATCATTGTTCAGGGGTAGGAGGAGTTTTTCTTTTTCTAGTGAATACTTTTGTGGGTTGCTCCTTCTCAGCAGCAGGTGATTCCCTCAGCTCCCCCTGAGTCTCAGCAATTTGCTCCCCCTGAGTCAAAGTAGTTTGCTCCCCCTGAGATGGACCTTCCTTTGAGCCTTTTGCTTCTTCTTCAGCTTCTCTTTCATTTCCAGTTTCAGGTATACCAGCATCTGGCTCCTCCTGAGCTTCAGCTTCAGCTTCATTCTCTGCTCTACTTGCCTCCCCTTGCAATAGATCCACTTGTTGGCAGCTTCTCTTGCTATGATCAGTACATTTGATATCTGCTCTTCAGTATGTAGCTCTGGCACTACTTCATTCCCAATGGTCTTGAGTAGAGCTAAACTATCAGATTTTGAAGAATGAGAGGTTTTGTGAGAGGGAGTTTTGTGGTTGGAGAGCTGGTCTTCATCTAACTTCTCCCCCTTCTTGACATTCTTAGCCAAGGAGGTTAAGAAAGATCTGGTGACCTTAGAGGAAGAGATTGAGGTCCTCAGGCTTTGCACAGAGGCACTGACCCCATCTATTTGGGTCTGCATGTGTAAGATGGAGGAATGAATCTTGGAGCAGTGCCCATCCAGCATTGCTTGGAATCTTTGGGATGTGGAGTGGATACACTGAGTGATCAGGTTGTCAGTGGATGGAGATGGTTCAAAGTGTGTTGGAGGAGGAGGAGTTAATGGAGGAGGAGGTGTTGCATGTAATGAAGGTGAAGAGGGGACTGTATCATTTTGATGAGGTGTATTGGATGGAGATGGTGGAGGAATAAAGGAGGGTTGAGCAGGTGATTGGGTTGGTATTTGTGAAGGTGTAGATGTTGGTGGTGTGAAGATTTCTCTAAGATCTTGTGAGAGCAAGCAGGAATCGATTATGTAACTTAGAGATACTGGCCAAACAACCAGAAACAATCTTCGGGCAAACAAGTGATCTTTATTGATAGCATAAAAACTTCATTACAGGGCAAGGCATGCTTGGCGAGACATGATTTCGCCAGCACAAACACCAAAAAGAAAATACAGGAAATTGAAGATACTTGAGACCGCGCGGTCTCCCTGCGACTTCAACAACTCGCCAGACCGCAACCCGCTGCCGATCTCAGAACACCACCAAACCGCTGATCAGACCGCACCCTTCTTCCGACCTATTGATTCTCCCAAACTCCAGCAATACAACTCCAAGCCGCAGACCGCCCGAACACTTTCAGAGGAAGAGGTGATCGCTGCTGCCTACACTATCCGCAGAAGCTGCACAAGAAGAAATCAATCAGCAGACCGCACGGTCAGAATAAAACAGACTGCAGGAAACAAGTCGCACTCAGCTTACACTTGGTGTCGTTAATCATGCTGCTACAATGGCCTCCTATTTATAGGCATGGGACCTGATCCAGTCACCACCCTATGAGATAGGATCACCACCCCCTCCAGACCGCGCGACCTGATCGGTCAACCCGCGCGATCAGCAACATTGCTCCTGCTTCATTTTTGTGAACCCGCCAGCTTCAACATCGGCCATGAGAGACCGCCGTTCTCATAGCAGACCGCGACTCCACGAATAGCTCGCCAGACCGACCGAAGCTATTCACCACCTGTGTTCGCCCGAGATCGCGAACACAGCCAGTTCGCCAACAACTCGCGAACTCCTGTCCGCATGCCGGCCTCCTCCTGAGACCGCGAACAGCGACCAGCTCGCATACCTGTCTCCTCCTGAGACCGCGAACTGAGACCGCGCGACTAAGAACCTTAGTCTGTGAATGCCACCAGAGAACCTGGACCAACCTGTGCGATCACACCGGACCGCCACAGCCTTGAAGAGGAGAACCCGCCACGCGATCAGAGACAGACCGCGCGGCCTCCACCTTCAGCCGCCTTGGAATAGAAACCAGCAGTCATGCCAGGAGACCGCTGCTACGCTGATACCAGCCAGACCGCTCGGACAACCCGCCAGGTCGCGCGACCTCACCAGTTCGCCCGACCTCCTCCCAGACCGCCCAGGTCCAAAAGCTCCACTAACTTCCACTTCAACATTTTCAACACTCCCCCTTGAAGTGGGAAGTTGAAACAAGCCCAAGTAACTCCCTTAGCCGTGTGAACGGCCCCTTCGCCAGCGCCTTTGTGAAGATGTCTGCGACATTGTCCGCACTCCGCACATGCCCGACCGAAAGAGATCCTTCCAGCACCTTCTCCCGTATTAAGTGGTGCTCGATCTCGATATGCTTGGTCCTCGCGTGACAAACTGGATTGGTCACCAGTTTGAGAGCACTCTCGTTGTCACCGCGTAGCAGAGTCGGCTCCCGAACCTCCTAGTGGACGTCTCCAACCAACCTCCTAAGCCAGATGGCTTCCTGAGCAGCCAAGGCCGAGGCCTTGTATTCCGCTTCCGTGGTAGAGACTGACACGGAATCCTGCTTCTTGCTGCACCATGATATAGCCGTAGGGCCCGCCATGAAGACGAATCCAGACGTCGACTTTTGATCATCCGAATCTCCCCCATAATCAGCATCCATGAACCCGTGCACCTCGAAGCCCGCATCCCTCCTGTACAAGAGACCCATGTCCGAGGTCGCCTTGACATACTTCAAAATGTTCTTGGCCGCTAGCAGATGAGGTCCCCGTGGCTCCGCCATATATCGACTCACTCTGCCAACTGCATATGCAATATCCGGCCTCGTGATCGTCAGATAGATCAAGCTCCCAACCAGTGCTCGGAACACCAACGGATCTTGCATAATCCTCCCCTCATCCTTCCGCAGCTTCATAGCTTTCTCCAGAGGTGTGGAGGTGCACTTCCCTTCCTTCATGCCGAATCGCTCCACGATCCGCTCCGCATATCCGGCCTGGGTCACCAGCACTCCACCTTCCTTCCTCTGCACCTCAAGTCCAAGGAAATGGTGAAGCTCCCCCAGATCCTTCATCTCGAACCTGATAGATTGCTCAGCCCGAAGCCTAGCTACCTCCACCTTTGAGTTCCCCGTCACGATCATGTCATCGACGTACAACAACACGATGACCTGAAGCTCCCTGCTCTTCTTGATGAACAAGCTTGTGTCCGAGTCTGAAGCAACAAATCCACAGAATAGGAGATATTCTGCGATCTTCCCGTACCACGCCCTCGGCGCTTGCTTCAACCCATACAGGGCCTTCTTCAGCTTGCAGACATGCTCCGGAAAATCTTCAGACACAAAACTTGGTGGCTGAGCCATGAAGATGTCCTTGTCAATCTCGCCGTACAAGAAAGCATTCTTGACATCGAGCTGCCAGATCTCCCATCCACAGAACGCCGCCAAGGCAATGATGAATCGAACTGAAGTCATTTTTGCCACCGGACTGAATGTCTCATCGAAGTCTTCACCGTATTGCTGCGAAAACCCCCGAGCTACAAGACGAGCCCTGTACCGCTCGATACTGCCATCAGCTTTCTTCTTCAACTTGTAGACCCACTTGCATGTCACAGGAGTGGTGCCCTTGGGCTTGGGCACAAGAGACCAGGTCTCATTCTTCTCGAGAGCTGCCATCTCTTCTTGCATCGCAACGTCCCACTCCTTCACGCCTTTGGCCTTCTCAAAGCTCGACGGCTCCCTCTCATCCAAGGGACCAGCGAAGAAACATGAGACAAAGCTCACTGCGTTTCCTCCTGTATAGCGATCAGGGGCAACAATCGATTGCTTCGACCTCCTCAGCTCCTTCAACTGAACCGCATTGTCTCCAGCTGCTTCTTCCCTAGCTCCCCTTCCAGACGTGCTAGGAGCATTGCTCCCCCTGCTCCCTGAATCAGAAGCCCCCGTCTCGGAACTAGAAGGAGATGGACCACCTGGTGATACAGGTAGCTCCACCTGTAGTTCTTCCACTGCTTGCTCCGGCTCCTCCACCCTGCTCTCTGGTAGCTCCACTCCAGAAGACCCCTTGTATGATGTCACCTCATCAGATACAACGTCGCGAGATACAACAAATCTCCGCGTCTCCGGGTCCATGCACTTCCATCCCTTCTTCCGCTCATCGTATCCCACAAAGACTAGCTTCCTTGCTTTCGCATCTAGCTTCGTCAGAAGAGCATCTGGAACATGCACGTAGCAGGTGGAACCAAACACCCGAAGGTGTGCCACGCTTGGCTTCTCCTTGAACATCATCTCATGTGGAGTTAACATGTTGATGGGACTAAGAGGCATCCTGTTGATGACGTAGACAGCACAAGACATTCCCTCCGCCCAGAAGGACTTTGGGATACTCTTGGCATGCAGCCAACACTTGCAGGTTTCCGTCAGATGACGGATCTTCCGCTCTGCAACTCCGTTCTGTTGTGGAGTATGAGCACAAGTAATCTCCCTCCGGATGCCTGCCTTCCTGCAAAAACTGGAGAACTCAGCAGAGGTGAACTCCCCTCCGTTGTCAGTCCTCAGCTTCTTCAACCGCAGTCCCAGCCGACCTTCCACGAGCTCCTTGAACTTCACAAACTTGGCAAACGCCTCCGCCTTCTCCTTCAGAAAATATACCCAGACATATCTGGTGTAATCATCGATCAACACCAGCATATATTTGCTGCCTCCGAGGCTTGGGGTAGCAGTTGGTCCCATCAAGTCACCGTGGATGCACTGCAACGACACACTACTCCTTGTCTGCGATTTGTCAAACGGTAGTCGATGAGACTTGCCGAACTGACATCCCGCGCAAACATGACCTTCTCCATAGGAAGATAGACTTGGCAGGCCCTTGACCAGGCCTCTCACCGCCATAGCTTTTAGCTTGTCCATCCCTACATGCCCCAACCTCTCATGCCATATAACGGCACCATCATTCGCCTTCATCTTGTCGACGTAGGAACTTGTCGATAAAACGAACAAGTCCTTTGCCCGTCTCCCGACATGAACGACCTCGGCCTTCACGGCCTCTATATTACGTAGAAATTTCACTTCTGTTGGGCCGAACAGAACGTGATACCCAGCGTCAACAGCGTTGGTCACGGAGAAGAGGTTTTTCTTCATTCCGGGCACATGATAGACACTCTTCAAAGTAAGTGGCCCTCTATCACTGCCCAAAGAAACAACCCCCACCTTCTCTACTGGATGCACAGTATTATCAGCAGTAATGATTGCATTGTTACCTGTGTAAGGCTGTGCAGAAGAAAGCTTGGTCCCGTCTCCGGTGAGGTGATGACCACACCCCGAGTCCACGATCCAGTCCTCCAGATAGTTGATAGGAGCCGAAGCTCCAACAGAAGCCGAGAAGGCTCCTCCCCATCCTCCATCAATCTGCCTGGTCTCCACTTCTTCCTTTCCAGCAGCATGCCCTGGCTGAGTAACCACCCTGCAATCTTTCCTGATGTGGCCAAACTTGCCACACTTGTAGCACTTGGGACCTTCCCCCTTCTTCTTCCCGTCAGCCTTGGGAGCATACCCCCTTTCCTGCTGCCCAGAAGTTGAGGGCCCATAGCCTCCAGTGGTCTTCTTCTTCTTATCCCACTTCTTCTTCTTCCCCGAGAAAAGCACTTCGCCATCTCCCCCAGTCACTGACAACCCCGCCATCTGTCTTGCCAAACTTTCTTGCGACGCAAGTAGATTCTCCAGCTCCAACAGAGACGGCTGATTTGTCCAACCCTGCACCGACGTCACAAAGGCAACATATTCCTTCCGCAAGCCGCGTATGATGTGCCTCTTCAGCTTTGTCTCAGAGATAGGCTCATCAGGATCCAGTGCTGAGATTTCAGCGCACAAGTTCTTCATCTTCAGAAAGAAGTTTGAGATAGAAAGATCACCCTGAGCCGACCTTGCCAGCTCATTCTCCAAGAACTGCAGCCTTGCCAAATTCTTCTTGTTAAACAGCCCATCCAGGGCTCTCTAGATCTCTGCAGCCGATCCACAACCCAAAATGTGATCAAAGAGATCAGGTGAAATGGCACGCTTCAAAGTGAACTCGGCCTTGGCATTGGTCTTTCTCCATGCCCTCACGGCCGGACCGTTATCACCAGCTTCCGTTGCCTTCACCTCTTCTGTCTCATCTCCTCCAACAACCTCCCATAGGTCCTCACCCAAAAGATAGCTCTGCATACACGACTTCCACTTCTTGAAGTTAGTCGATGTAAGCATCTCAATACCAAGACCTATTGAATATCCACCTTCCATTGCTCTTCCACTGGTTCCTTCTTCACAAAGGCGATGGCTACTCTAAGTTGCAACCTGCTCTATCCACTCCAACCTACCTCTGATACCATGTGAAGATTTCTCTAAGATCTTGTGAGAGCAAGCAGGAATCGATTATGTAACTTAGAGATACTAGCCAAACAACCAGAAACAATCTTCAGGCAAACAAGTGATCTTTATTGATAGCATAAAAACTTCATTACAGGGCAAGGCATGCTTGGCGAGACATGATTTCGCCAGCACAAACACCAAAAAGAAAATACAGGAAATTGAAGATACTTGAGACCGCGCGGTCTCCCTGCGACTTCAACAACTCGCCAGACCGCAACCCGCTGCCGATCTCAGAACACCACCAAACCGCTGATCAGACCGCACCCTTCTTCCGACCTGTTGATTCTCCCGAACTTCATCAATACAACTCCAAGCCGCAGACCGCCCGAACACTTTCAGAGGAAGAGGTGATCGCTGCTGCCTACACTATCCGCAGAAGCTGCACAAGAAGAAATCAATCAGCAGACCGCACGGTCAGAATAAAACAGACCGCAGGAAACAAGTCGCACTCAGCTTACACTTGGTGTCGTTAATCATGCTGCTACAATGGCCTCCTATTTATAGGCATGGGACCTGATCCAGTCACCACCCTATGAGATAGGATCACCACCCCCTCCAGACCGCGCGACCTGATCGGTCAACCCGTGCGATCAGCAATATTGCTCCTGCTTCATTTTGGTGAACCCGCCAGCTTCAACATCGGCCATGAGAGACCGCCGTTCTCATAGCAGACCGCGACTCCACGAAGAGCTCGCCAGACCTACCGAAGCTATTCACCACCTGTGTTCGCCCGAGACCGTGAACACAACCAGTTCGCCAACAACTCGCGAACTCCTGTCCGCATGCCGGCCTCCTCCTAAGACCGCGAACAGCGACCAGCTCGCATACCTGTCTCCTCCTGAGACCGCGAACTGAGACCGCGCGACTAAGAACCTTAGTCCGCGAATGCCACCAGAGAACCTGGACCAACCTGTGCGATCACACCGGACCGCCAAAGCCTTGAAGAGGAGAACCCGCCACGCGATCAGAGACAGACCGCGCGGCCTCCACCTTCAGCCGCCTTGGAATAGAAACCAGCAGTCATGCCAGGAGACCGCTGCTACGTTGATACCAGCCAGACCACTCGGACAACCCGCCAGGTCGCGCGACCTCACCAGTTCGCCCGACCTCCTCCCAGACCGCCCAGGTCCAAAAGCTCCACTAACTTCCACTTCAACATTTTCAACAGGTGGTACAGAAGAGATGTCTGTATGAGGAGGAGGAGGAGGAGGAGGAGAAGATGGATGAGCAGGAGAGAGAGGAGGAGATGGAGTCCTTTCAGGAATGGAACCAGGCTTGGGAATTTGCCTGGTCCATTTAGAGAAGAGGGCTATTATCCTTTTTCCTGGAGGGATAGGGATTCCTTTTGACCTACATAGGTCAGGGAAGGAGTGGAAGAGTACTTGACTCATGATTCTCATATAGGCATTCTCTTTGTGAGAGTATTTGTAGCCTATCTTTTTGAGCAGGAGGCTGGCCCAGTCTACCTTCTTCTTTAGCACAAGGGCCCCCATGATGTTCAGTTGTTGTTTGGGTACTGCATCATGGGCAGAGATCTTGCATAGTAGAATTTTTCCTACTATATCTGCCAGTAATCTATATTCATCAGAGAAGTCAATTTTCTTCAGGTGGATTGGTCTATCTTTTGAAAACTTCATGGTGATTAACAGATTCTTGATTTCATCAGGAGTGAGTTCCACAGGTTCATCACCTGATAAGGGAATGATGAAGGAGACTTGTTTAGTTGCTCTTTAGAAACTGATTTTCTTTCCCTATTTGAGTTGAATAAAGATAACATTGGAATGTACCTGATGGAAGATCAAAGGTGGTCCTAATGTGTTCTGCAGAGATTGAGACAGGTGTCTCATGGATTGTTCCTTAGATTTCTCCTTGTTCAGATATCTGAACATGAGTCATGAGCTCTGTGAGTTCTGTCTCCAGGAGCTTGCATCTTGTGGAGATGAGCTTGTCTAATCCAGCTTCAGTAAACAGAGTTATGATGCTCTTGTAATTTTCTGCGGCGGCTTGGAAAGATTCGAGGTCAATGTCAAAGCCTGAGTTGGTCTTAGGAGCCATTTTAGGTCAGTGAGAGAGAGGAAGAAATGGTTGGACTTAGGAACAAGAAGGATGAAGGATGCAGATGTCGTGAAGGTTTCTAACTGAAGAGTTTATTTAAGTCAGGTGAAACGTCGAAACGAGGCACAATTCGAGGCTTATTCGGTACACCAGTGGATGTGACCGAAAATATTTTAGTATTGCCGCTCGTTTTCATGAAGTCGACGTTACGTCGAGTGGAATTCGACGTGAGTGTCAATATTGTCTGGTTTGGGATTTTAAGGTTTCCTATCAACGTATGCGTCGATTGGAGTAGATGCATGCGTCGATTTTATTTATTGAACTGAGTTATCAATGGTGCGTCGATTCGAAGTCGACGTGACTTTATTTGACAGGTGCTGGGTTTTCCTGAGGGATTCTTTCTACAATTGTCTAAGTTATCCTAGGACTAGTTTTATGAGCAATTTGATTGATTATGCCAATACTGTTTGGCAGTGTGGCCAATTTTATTGCAAATATAACACCTGATTTTCTTTTGACTAAGAAAATTTGAGTTTAGGGAGGAATATGGATGTTGATTTGGATAGAGATTTTGATTAGGATAGAAATTTTGGTTAGGATAGAAGTTTTGATTAGGATAGAAATTTTGGTTAGGATAGAAGTTTTGATTAGGATAGAAATTATGATCATGATGAATGGGTCCTGAATGGGGGTTAAGATGGAAGGTTTTTGGAGAATGAAAGTTGTTGGGGAAATGATTTATCTTAACCCCTAGAATTAAGAAGAATATAAATTCTAAGTATGAAAAATTAGGCTAAGTAAATATGCGTCGAATAGTATTCGACGCAACGTCAAAATATAGTCGACGTTTCTCTCAGGAAGAGTCGAAGTAACTCTTAGAAGAATTCGACGTAATCCTAGTAGACGTACCTCTGACTTCCAGTCGACGCATGTGATAAAGTCGACGCATCCTAGTCGATGCACCTTCCTTATTCTCCTCTCGACATCCAGCCAGGGTGAAATCGATGTTTACGTCGAATAGTAATCGACGCACGTCGATATCTATAAGTAATTCAAAAACACGTCAGATCGCTTTCCTTCTTTCTGTAGATCTGATTTTTATGGAATAATATTATTCTTTTATAGCCGTTCTGAATTAGCCTTTCCTTCTATTTGATTCTTGGCTTATTTGATTCAGATTATTATGGATATTATTTGAAATCAGAATGAATTCTTTTCCTTCTACAGAAATATTAATTATGGAAACTCTTACCTCTTTCTAATTCTTTGTCTGCTAATTGATTATTCTCCTTTAGCATTATATTTCAAACAGAGCTATAAATCAGAAGGAGGCCGGCAAAGAATAAGAACTAGTGATCCACTTCATCCATTTTGAAATAGAGGAAGAGCTCCCAAGTGAAGAGTGAGAAAGTTGAGAAAAGAAATAGTGTGCTGCAGCAAAAGAAAAAGCCTTCATCTTCTCCTTCTTCTGAAGCCATTCTGCTGCAAATTCTGAAAGCTCTCATAAAAGAGAGAAAAGCTTACCATCTCCTTCTCACTATAGAAGAGAGATCATATTCACTATACTTGTGCTTCTAATCTTCTTGCTAGGAAGATTCCTTCTTACATATATTGTTTCTTGTTCTTCTACTTGTTCTACTTTTTCTTTTCTTTCTTACTTCATTTTCAAACTGTGTAAAAGAGTTTTTAGAATCTCTCTTCAAAAAATTCACTTGTAGTGGTTCTAAGAGTCTCCTTATCAAATGACTCAGTCTGGTTCTAAGAGTCTCCTTATCAAAAGACTCAGTGCAAGTTAGTGAATTCCTACCAAGGGGGTAGAAGAGTGGACTACCCAAAGTTTGGGGAACCACTATATTTTCTTGTGTTGTGCTGTGATTTTCTTGTTGTCATTTTTCTTCTTTACTTGCTTAATTCTTGTTGGTGTGTGGGAAGCTTAAATCTGTGATCATTACACATATATATATATATATAATTATTAACTTTGCACAAAAATATTTTTAAATCTCTATTCACCCCCTCTCTAGAGAATTCTAGTGAGGTCAACTGTGCACTTTCAATTGGTATCAAAGCGAGGTTGATCTAAAAAGGTTAACTCCTTGATCAAAAAGATCCTACCTCTTATATATATATATATATATTTCTAAAAATTATTTTTCACATGACACAAATCAAAGATTATGCTTCCACCAGACCACCAATTTGCAACCTTGAAAAGTTTGCACTTTGGAAAACAAGAATTAGAATTTATCTGAACTCTATTGATGGAGAATTGTTTGATGTAATTATGACAGGTCCTCCCAAGCCATACAAGAAGGACTCAAGTGGAAAGGTCACACAAACACTTGCTCCAAAGGCTGAATGGACAGATGAAGAAAAGAAAGCTCAAGCATGTGATGCCAAGGCTATGAACATTCTTGTCTCAACCCTCTCAGATGAAATCTTTCAAAACGTTGTTGACTGTGAATCAGCCAAAGAAATCTGGGAGGCTCTCATAAAGATGGTAGAAGGAAGTGCTGATGAAAGAAAAGATAGGAAGGCTCTATTAATCTCTCAATATGAGAATTTCCAAAAGAAAAATGAAGAAAGCATCTCTGAGATGTATGCCAGATTCAGCCTCATAGTAAATGAGTTGAGAACACTTGAGAAGGACATATCTCTCACTGAGATAAATGACAAATTGCTAACTTGCTTCCCTAGCTCTTGGGATTCAAGAATCTGGCCAATTAGAGACTCCAGAAGTCAAAGAGAAATCTCAACAGATGTCCTGTTGGGTAAACTAAAATCTTATGAACAACTGTTGAAAACAAGAGCTGAGAAAGAAGAGAAAGAAAAGGCTCCTTCACTCTCAAAAGAAAAGAGTATTGCATTGAAGGCTGTTGAAGGTGAACCCTCTACAAGTGATAAGGAGCTGATCAGTCTACTGGCCAGAAGGTTCAAGAAGTGGATCAAAACAGAAGGATCCAGGAGGAGAGACTCAAGAACCAGGTATAACAAAACTCCTAATAAAGAGATTATATGTTACTCGTGCAGGGAACCTGGACACATTGCGCCTGAATGTCCTAAAGAGATCAGCAAAAAGAAAGATCTGAAAAGAACAGATCTAAAGAAGAAGAAGAAGAAGGAGAAAGGTTTTATTGCTCAATCATGGAGTGATTCAGAAACTGAAGAAAGTACCTCATCTGACAATGATCAGGAAGAGCTAGAGGAAACCTGTTTGATGGCCACTGAGAAGTCTGAGGATACATCTATAGTAAATATATTTGATGATATAGATTTTTCTTCCACTGATTTCAAAAACAATTTCAAAGAATTCTGTTTAGATCTAATCAAATCTGAAAAAGAAATAAAAGAACTAAGAAATCAATTAAACAATCTCAAACAAATGAACACACAATATAAAAACTATGAACTCAGTCTGGGACTCTTAGAGGAGGAACTAGATAAAATCTATACAGAAAATCTAACACTAAGAAATGAGCTAGCAAAGGCAAAAGCCTTTGAAGACTCTCTAAATGGGAGAAGTCAGAAGCTCAAGAATATTTCTGAGAATCTCACAAACAGATTTAGACAACTAAAGTATAACACTAATGAAGAACCCAAACCTCAATCATCCAGTAAATCTGTCTGGAAACATCCTATTCACTTCACTAGGGAGAATCATCCAACAGGAGAGAGGTCACATGAAAATCCAGAAACAACCAATGTCTTTAATAAAAATAATCTCATTACATATGAAGGAATCCTAGGTAAATATCCTCAGAAAAGAAATAAACATGCGTCGAATTCTTATCAACGTGCGTCGATTTCTAATCGACGCTTACACCAAAGTGCGTCGACTTCTACCCGACGCAACTTCTTCCATGCATCGATTCCAGATCAACGCAATCTGGAGAAAGCGTCGAATATATATCGACGCAACTCTCAACATACGTCGAATAGATATCGACGCATACAAACTCAGAGCAACATAAAGACAAAACAGTTCCATCCTCCAAAAACTTTCCATTTTAACCCCCATTCAGGAGCCTTTCATCCTGACCAAAACTTTAATCCTGATCAAAACTTCTATCCTAATCAAAAGTCTTTTCATAGTCAAAATTACTATCCTAATCAAAACCTTTATCCTAATCACCATCTCTATTCCTCTCTAAACTCAAATTTCCTTAGTCAAAAGAAAATCAGGTGTTATATTTGTAATAAAATTGGCCACACTGCCAAACAGTGTTGGCATAATCAATCAAATTGTTCTTAAAATTAGTCCTAGAGTAATTTAGAAAACTTTAGGAATAGGAGGAAATATTTTCTCAAGGAAAACCCAGAATCTGTCAAATAAAGTCACGTCGACTTCGAATCGACGCACCATCGATAACTCAGTTCAATAAATGAAATTGACGCATGCATCAACTCCAATCGACGCATACGTTGATAGGAAACACTATCATCCCAAACCAGACTGTATTGATGCTCACGTCAAATTCCATTCGACGTAACGTCGACTTCATGAAAACGAGCGGCAATACTAAAATATTTTCGGTCACATCCACCGCTGTACCGAATAAGCCTCGAATTGTGCCTCGTTTCGATGTTTCACCTGACTTAAATAGACTCTTCAGTTAGAAACCTTCACGACCTCTGCATCTTTCATTCTTCTTGCTCCTCAGTCCAACCATTTCTTCCTCTCTATCACTGACCTAAAATGGCTCCTAAGACCAACTCAGGCTTTGATATTGACCTCAAATCTTTCCAAGCCGCCGCCGAAAACTACAAGAGCAATATAGCTCAGACAAGCTCATCTCCACAAGATGCAAGCTCCTGGAGACAGAACTTAGAGAACTCATGACTCATGCTCAGATATCTGAACAAGGAGAAATCCAAGGAACAATCCATGAGACACCTGTCTCAATCTCTGCAGAACACATTAGGACTACCTTTGATCTTCCATCAGGTACATTACAATGTTAATTTTGTCCAACTCAAATAGGGAAAGAAAATCAGTTTCTAAAGAGTAACTAAATAAGTCTCCTTCATCATTCCCTTATCAGGTGATGAACCTGTGGAACTCACCCCTGATGAAATCAAGAATCTGTTAATCACCATGAAGTTTTCAAAAGATAGACCAATCCACCTGAAGAAAATTGACTTTTCTGATGAATATAGATTACTGGCAGATATAGTAGGAAAAAATCTACTATGCAAGATCTCTGCCCATGATGCAGTACCCAAGCAGCAACTGAACATCATGGGGGCCCTTGTGTTGAAGAAGAAGATAGACTGGGCCAGCCTCCTGCTCAGAATGATAGGCTACAAATACTCTCATAAAGAGTGCCTACATGAGAATCATGAGTCAAGTACTCTTCCACTCCTTCCCTGACCTATGTAGGTCAAAAGGAATCCTTATCCCTCCAGGAAAAAGGATGTCAATAGCCCTCTTCTCAAAATGGACCAGGCAAATTCCCAAGCCTAGTTCCATTCCTGAAAGAACTCCATCTCCTCCTAACTCCCCTGATCATCCATCTTCACCTCTTCCTCCTCCTTATACAGACATCTCTTCTGTACCACCATTATCCACACCTTCACAAATACCAACTCAGTCACCTGCTCAACCCTCTTCTATTCCTCCACCTCCTCCATCAAATACACCTCATCAATTGATACAGTCCCCTCTCCACCTTCCTCATATTCACCTCAACCATTATCTCCTCCTCCACCATTATCTCCTCCTCCATCACCACATTCTGAACCATCCACTGAAAACCTCATCACCCAGTGTATCCAGTCAGCAGCCCAAATGTTTCAGGACTTGCTGGATGGACACTGCTCTCAAATTCACTCTTCCATCATGCACATGCAAACCCAAATAGATGGGGTCAATGCCTCTGTGCAAAACCTGAAATCCTCTATCTCTTCATCTAGGGTCACCAAGTCTTTCTTCACCTCCTTGGCTAAGAAGGTCAAGAAGGGGGAGAAGTTAGATGAAGAGCAGCTCTCCAGCCACAAAACTCCCTCTCACAAAACCCCTCATCCTTCAAAATCTGACAGTTTAGCTCTACTCAAGACCATTGGGAATGAAGTAGTACCAGAGCTACATACTGAAGAGCAGATATCAAATGTACTGATTATAGCAAGAGAAGCTGCACAACAAGTGGATCTATTGCAAGGGGAGGCAAGTAGAGCAGAAGATGTAGCTGAAGAGGAAGTTGAAGCTCAGGGGGAGCCAGATGCTGGTATACCTGAAATTGGAGATGAAAGAGAGACTGAAGAAGAAGCAAAAGGCTTAAAGGAAGGTCCATCCCAGGGGGAGCAAACTACTTTAACTCAGGGGGAGCAAATTGCTGAGACTCAGGGGGAGCTGAGGGAATCACCTGCTGCTGAGAAGGAGCAACCCACAAAAGTATTCACTAGAAAAAGAAAAACTCCTCCTACCCCTGAACAATGATGATATACTCTATTTAAACATTTGTCTATGCTTAAATGCTGATTACCCAACTAAACATGAAAGTTGTTTATATAATTTCTTATTCTATTTTCTTATGATTGCTTAGCATATCTCTTCTCTATATAAATGCTTTGCTTTGTTGATTAAAAGACTGATACAATTTCTCTCTATGTAGGGTTAAGACAAATAGGGGGAGATTGTTGGGGAAATGATTTATCTTAACCCCTAGAATTAAGAGGAATATAAATTCTAAGTATGAAAAATTAGGCTAAGTAAATATGCGTCGAATAGTATTCGACGCAACGTCGAAATATAGTCGACGTTTCTCTCAGGAAGAGTCGAAGTAACTCTTAGAAGAATTCGACGTAATCCTAGTCGACGTACCTCTGACTTCCAGTCGACGCATGTGATAAAGTCGACACATCCTAGTCGACGCACCTTCCTTATTCTCCTCTCGACGTCCAGCCAGGATGAAATCGACGTTTACGTCGAATAGTAATCGACGCACGTCGATATCTATAAGTAATTCAAAAACACGCCAGATCTCTTTCCTTCTTTCTGTAGATCTGATTTTTATGGAATAATATTATTCTTTTATAGCCGTTCTGAATCAGCCTTTCCTTCTATTTGATTCTTGGCTTATTTGATTCAGATTATTATGGATATTATTTGAAATCAGAATGAATTCTTTTCCTTCTACAGAAATATTAATTATGGAAACTCTTACCTCTTTCTAATTCTTTGTCTGCTAATTGATTATTCTCCTTTAGCATTATATTTCAAACAGAGCTATAAATCAGAAGGAGGTCGACAAAGAATAAGAACTAGTGATCCACTTCATCCATTTTGAAATAGAGGAAGAGCTCCCAAGTGAAGAGTGAGAAAGTTGAGAAAAGAAATAGTGTGCTGCAGCAAAAGAAAAAGCCTTCATCTTCTCCTTCTTCTGAAACCATTCTAC
This sequence comes from Dactylorhiza incarnata, assembly GCA_033032865.1. Classification (NCBI taxonomy): domain Eukaryota; kingdom Viridiplantae; phylum Streptophyta; class Magnoliopsida; order Asparagales; family Orchidaceae; genus Dactylorhiza; species Dactylorhiza incarnata. The sequence goes on from JAWHQI010000035.1 coordinate 13,095,909, forward strand.
TACAAATTCTGAAAGCTCTCATAAAAGAGAGAAAAGCTTACCATCTCCTTCTCACTATAGAAGAGAGATCCTATTCACTATACTTGTGCTTCTAATCTTCTTGCTAGGAAGAAGATTCCTTCTTACATATATTGTTTCTTGTTCTTCTACTTGTTCTACTTCTTCTTTTCTTTCTTACTTCATTTTCAAACAGTGTAAGAGAGTTTTTAGAATCTCTCTTCAAAAAATTCAGTTGTAGTGGTTCTAAGAGTCTCCTTATCAAAAGACTCAATCTGGTTCTAAGAGTCTCCTTATCAAAAGACTCAGTACAAGTTAGTGAATTCCTACCAAGGGGGTAGAAGAGTGGACTACCCAAAGTTTGGGGAACCACTGTATTTTCTTGTGTTGTGCTGTGATTTTCTTGTTGTCATTTTTCTTCTTTACTTGCTTAATTCTTGTTGGTGTATGGGAAGCTTAAATCTGTGATCATTACACACATATATATATAATTATTAACTTTGCACATAAATATTTTTAAATCTCTATTCACCCCCTCTCTAGAGAATTCTAGTGAGGTCAACTGTGCACTTTCAAAAGTGTTCTGTCTTTATGTTGCTCTGAGTTTGTATGCGTCGATATCTATTCGACGTATGTTGATAGTTGCGTCGATTTATATTCGGTGCTTTCTCCAGACTGCGTTGATCTGGAATCGATGCATGCAAGAAGTTGCGTCGATGTACTTTTATTCAAGCGTCGAATTGAGGTCGAAGCATCTGAGAGATTGCGTCGAGTGGAATTCGACGCACTATCATTCATGCGTCGATATGAAGTCGACGCAATTGTGTTTTCACAAACTTTATTTTTCCCTTTTTCTGATTTTATTTCTTTATGAGTTGTTTCTCTTGGCCTAGTTACCTTCTCAGAAGAAGTTTTAGAGTCATCAGCTGAATAGTATGATGTTTCATCAAATTGGTTTATTTCCTTGAAGTCTTCTCGCTTATTTTGTGAGTCTTCTTCTTGGTTTGTTGATTTTATGGGTTTAGTAAATTTAACAGGGCTCATCCAAGCAGGTTTGTTGGATGGATTAAGACTAGCTGAGGGATCAGCTCCTAGCCCAAGATTTTTATGTCTTCTTGTTTGTTTTTTTGTGATTTCTTTAAGTGTTTGGCTTCTCATTTTTATTGATTCTTCAAAAGCTTTTGCTTGGGATACCTCATTTTTAAGAAGCTGGTTTTCTATTTTAGCCCTCTCTATTTCTTTTTCTATGATATTAGCCTTTAACTCATGATTTTTAGAACAAGTATCTCCTATATTTCTCTGGTTTTTAATGACATTAATTTGATCTTTTAGATTCTTAATTTCTTGTTTAGCTTTTAGTTGATCTAAACACAACTCTTTAAAATCATTTTTGAAATCATCACACAGAAAATCTATGTCATCAAAAATGCTTACCTCATCCCTATCCTCAGATTCCTCTATGAGAATAAGGCTATTTTCTTTATCATCTTCAGAAGAAATGCTTCCTTATGATTCTGTCTCACTCCATGATTTGGCATCATGTTCTTCCTTTGAGCTTTTAAGAGCCATTAAGCATAGGTCTTCTTGCTTAGACTCTTCATTGTCACTTTTGGATGAGGTGTTGTCCTCATAATCTGTTTCACTCCAAGCTTCTGCAATGAATCCTCTTTCTTTCTTCTTCCCCTTTTTCTTAAGATCTTTCTTTTTCTCAGTATTTTCTGGACATTCTGGTGCTATGTGTCCAGGTTTCCTGCAGGAATAACAAATGATTTCTTTAGTAGGAGTTTTATCATACCTTGATTTTGATTCTCTCCTTCTAGACCCATCTGTCTTGACCCATTTCTTGAATCTTTTGGCCAGGAGGCTGAACAATTCTTCTTCAGTGACAGGGGTCTCTTCTTCTGTTGCTTTCAAAGCAATGTTTCTATCTTTTGAGGAGGTTGAAGTGCTTCCTCTTCTTTCCTTCTCTTCTCTGGTTTTCAGCAGTTTCTCTTAGGATTTGAGTTTTCCTAAGAGGGCATCTGTTGAGATTTCCCTTTGTCCTCTTGTATCTCTTATTGCCCATATTCTTGAGTCCCATGAACTTGGGAGACTCATTAACACTTTGTCATTGATCTCTGTGAGAGATCTCTCTATCCAGGCTCCTTAATTGATTGATGATCAGACTGAATCTGTCATACATCTCAGATATGCTTTCCTCATGCTTCTTTTGAAAATTCTCATATTGAGAGATCAATAGAGCATTTCTATCTTTCCTTTCATCAACACTTCCTTCTACCATCTTTGTAAGAGCCTCCCAGATTTCTTTGGCTGATTCACAGTCAACCACCTTTTGAAAGATTTCATCTGAGAGGGTTGAGACAAAAATATTCACAGCTTTTGCATCACATGTTCCTGCCTTTTTCTCTTCAACTGTCCACTCAGCTTTTGGGACAAGTGTTTGAGTCACCTCACCACTTGAGTCTCTTCTATAAGGCTTGGGAGGGCCTGTCAAGATAACATTAAATAATTCTTCATCAATAGAATTCATATAAATCCTAATTCTTGTTTTCCAAATTGCAAACTTTTCAAGATTGCACATTGGTGGTCTGGTGGAAGCATAATCCTTGATTTGTGCCATGTGAAAAATAATTTTTAGAAATATATATATAAGAAGTAGGATCTTTTTGATCAAGGAGTTAACCTTTTTAGATCAACCTCGCTTTGATACCAATTGAAAGTGCACAGTTAACCTCACTAGAATTCTCTAGAGGGGGGGGGGGGGGGGGGGTGAATAGAGATTTTAAAATAATTTGTGCAATTATATATATATGTGTAATAATCATAGATTTAGGCTTCCCACACACCAACAAGAATTAAGCAAGTAAAGAAGAAAAATGACAACAAGAAAATCACAGCACAACACAAGGAAATATAGTGGTTCCCCAAACTTTGGGTAGTCCACTCTTCTACCCCCTTGGTAGGAATTCACTAACTTGCACTGAGTCATTTCATAAGGAGACTCTTAGAACCAGACTGAGCCTTTTGATAAGGAGACTCTTAGAACCACTATAACTGAATTTTTTGAAGAGAGATTCTAAAAACTCTTTTACACAGTTTAAAAGTGAAATAAGAAAGAGAAGAAGAAGTAGAACAAGTAGAAAAATAGAAGACAATATATATAAGAAGGAATCTTCTTCCTAGCAAGAAGATTAGAAGCACAAGTATAGTGAATATGATCTCTCTTCTATAGTGAGAAGGAGATTTGTAAGCTTTTCTCTCTTTTGTGAGAGCTTTCAGAATTTGCAGCAGAATGGATTCAGAAGAAGGAGAAGATGAAGGCTTTTTCTTTTGCTGCAACATACTATCTCTTTTCTCAACTTTATCACTTTTCACTTGGGAGCTCTTCCTCTTTTTCAAATGTATATGTGGATCACTTCCTCTTATTCTCTGCCGACCTCCTTCTTATTTATAGCTCTGTCTAAAATATTTTGCTAAGAGGGAATAATCAATTAGCAGACACAGAAATAGAAAGAGATAAGAGTTTCCATAATTAATATTTCTGTAGAAGGAAATGAATTCATTCTGATTTCAAATAATATCCATAATAGTCTTAATCAAATTAGCCAAGAATCAAATAGAAAGAAAGGCTGATTCAGAACGGCTATAAAAGAATAATATCATTCCATAAAAACCAGATCTACAGAAAGAAGGAAAGAGATCTGGCGTGTTTTTGAATTACATATCGATATCGACGTGCGTCGATTACTATTCGACGTAAACGTCGATTTCATCCTGGTTGGACGTCGAGAGGAAAATAAGGAAGGTGCGTTGACTTTATCACATGCGTCGATTAGAAGTCAGAGGTACGTCGACTAAGATTACGTCGTATTCTTCTAAGAGTTACTTCGACTCATTCTGAGAGAGACGTCGACTATATTTCGACGTTGCGTCGAATACTATTCGACGCATATTTACTTAGCCTAATTTTTCATACTTAGAATTTATATTTTTCTTAATTCTAGGGGTTAAGATAAATCATTTCCCCAACACAGGTGTAGGGGCGAGCCCAAGTGGACGCCCGCCTCCTGGCTCGCCCCCCTCTTTCCCTCTTTGATCTGGACGAGTGGAAGGCCGCCCGCCTCACCTGCTCGCCCTCTTCTTGCCTTCAGAATACACTGGGGTTTGCGCCCCTTGGTCTTGAGCCTGTCCGACGGCTCCCCCGCCCCACTTACTTGAGTCAGTGCCCTTTACAAGATATTGGGCCTAATGACATCTTGAGCCTCGGGGCACTCGGCGAATATAGGGTTGTACACAATCCCTGCTCTTTTCGAGCGAGGTACACGCTCAGAAAGAAAAGTACAACCCTGCCTCTTCGACGAGGGCGCTCATGAGAGTCCGGCTAGCGGAGCCTCCTCGGGGAAAAACACAACCTCCCCGAGAGGTCTTTCTGCCTCGCCGGCTAGCGAGAGCCCGGCTAGCGGAGCCTCCACGGGGAAAAAGCACAACCTCCCCGAGAGGCCTTCCTACCTCGCCGGCTAGTGAGAGCCCGGCTAGCGGAGCCTCCACGGGGGAAAATGCACAACCTCCCCGAGAGGCCTTTCTACCTCGCCGGCTAGCGAGAGCCCAGCTAGCGGAGCCTCCTCGGGGGAAAAACATTACCTCCCTGAGAGGTCTTCCTGCCTCGCAGGCTAGCGAGAGCCCAGCTAGCGGAGCCTCCACGGGGGAAAAAGCACAACCTCCCCGAGAGGCCTTCCTACCTCGCCGGCTAGCGAGAGCCCAGCTAGCGGAGCCTCCTCGGGGGGAAAAAAACAAAACCTCCCCGAGAGGTCTTCCTGCCTCGCCGGCTAGCGAGAGACCGACTAGCGTAGCCTCCACGGGGGAAAAAGCACAACCTCCCCGAGAGGCCTTCCTACCTCGCCGACTAGCGAGAGCCCGGCTCCTCGGGGGAAAAAACACAACCTCCCTAAGCGGTCTTCCCGCCTCGCCGGCTAGCGAGAGCCCGGCTAGCGGAGCCTCCATGGGGGGAAAAGCTACTTAGAGAACTTCTGGCCACCGAGCGATTCCCAGATCTGCCAGCTAGGTGGGAGCCTGGTCAGCGGGCCAGCATCGGGGCTAAGTACTTTCCTTCCTGCCACCGAGCGGTTCCCGGCCCTGCCAGCTAGGTGGGAGCCTGGTCAGCGGGCCAGCATCGGGGCTAAGTACTTTGAGATCTTTCTGCCACCGAGTGGTTCCCAGCCCTGCCAGCTAGGTGGGAGCCTGGTTAACGGGCCAGCATCGGGGCTAAGTACTTTCCTTCCTGCCACCGAGCGGTTCCCGACCCTGCCAGCTAGTGGGAGCCTGGTCAGCAGGCCAGCATCGGGGCTAAGTACTTTCCTTTCTACCACCGAGTGGTTCCCGGCCCTGCCAGCTAGGTGGGAGCCTGGTCAGCGTGCCAGCATCGGGGCTAAGTACTTTTGAAACATCCGGCCACCGAGTGGTTTCTGGCCCTGCCATCTTGATGGGAGCCTGGTTAGCGGGCCAGCATCGGGGCTAAGAACTTTCCTTCCTGCTACCGAGCGGTTCCCGGCCCTGCCAGCTAGCTGGGAGTCTGGTCAGCGGGCCACATCAGGGCTAAGTACTTTCCTTCCTGCCACTGAGCAGTTCCCGGCCCTACCAGCTAGGTGGGAGCCTGGTCAGCGGGCCAGCATCGGGGCTAAATACTTCTGAAATATCAAGCAAGGGATTGGTTCCACGCTCACTGCACCATAAATGTTGAAACCAAGACTTGAGAACAAGACTTAGTCTCTGTGGAGTTCGGGCCCTCAACAAGTTGAGGGGTGACCTCACACTTACTCCTCCCAAGGGAGAAGTTTAGGCTAGAGGCTAAGGAACTAGGAACAAGGCCAAGGGCTTAGCGAGGAGGTCCCATCACACACCCGGAAGATCTTAGAGTGCTTCCCCTCCCAAGCCAATGCTAAGCTTGGGCACCATTGGAGGCTCTCTCCACCCACTAAAGAGACTTGGGGAGAGAGATGGCGAAAGAGAGAATAGAGAAGTCCCCTCCAAATGGTGCCCCCTTGGTCCTATTTATAGGATTTTGAACTGGGTCTGCAATTAACCAAAATCTGGCCTACGAGATTACCAAAATACCCTCGGATTTGGCCTGCGAACAGCCAAATCCCGCTGTTCTGAGGCGTTAAACGCAGCCCAGAATTCCTTCCCGGGGCTGGGCGAGAGGGGGCTGACCTCTTCCCTTGATCTCCCCCCTCATTGGGCGGGGCGAGCCCGGGAGGTCGCCCACCTCTTGGCTCGCCCCCCTTACACAGGGGAGGGGGCGAGCCCAGGAGGCCGCCCGCCCCCTGGTTCGGCCCACTTATACAGGGGCGGGGGCGAGCCCAGGAGGCCGCCCGCCTCCTGGCTCAACCCTTACATAGGGGCGGGGGCGAGCCTAGGAGGCCGCCCGCCTCCTGGCTCGCCCCCCTCACACAGGGGCGGGGGCGAGCCCAGGAGGCCGCCCGCCTCCTGGCTCTCACCCCTTACACAGGGGCGGGGGCGAGCCCAAGAGGCCGCCCGCCTCCTGGCTCGCACCCCTTATACAGGGGCGGGAGCGAGCCCAAGAGGCCGCCCGCCTCCTAGCTCGCCCCCTTATACAGGGGCGGGGGAGAGCCCAAGAGGCCGCCCGCCTCCTGGCTCGCCCCCCTCTTGCCCTCTTTGATCTGGACGAGTGGGAGGCCGCCCGCCTCACCTGCTCGCCCTCTTCTTGCCTTCGGAATACACTGGGGCTGTGCCCCTTGGTCTTGAGCCTGTCCGACGGCTCCCTCGCCCCTCTTACTTGAGTCGGTGCCCTTTAAAAGATATTGGGCCTAATGACATCTTGAGCCTCGGGGCACTCGGCGAATACAGGGTTGTACAGAAATCATTTTCTCACTTAAATGAATTTTTTAAGAAAAACCCAATTAGGATAAGTTGTGAAGTAGCATACTGATAAAAGTCTCCAAAAATTTATATAAAAATTCACAGAGCTTCCTAGTGCCCTGAAATGTCCTATCACCAATTTGCACAATTTATCAGAGAGTATTGGACCCTCATTTATTTTTCTTAATGCTAAGACAAAATAAATGCCTTGTGAATGAAGTACTTGTTAAATCATTTCAATAATTACACAAAAATTATCAGAGGTGTATATCATGATAATAAAGACACTACCAAAGTTTCATTGTTGAAACCGATTTCTCGGTCTCTTGTGGAGTTCGGGGCCCTCAGCAAGCTGAGGGGCGACCAACCCTTACTCCCCCCAAGGGAGAGCTCTAGGTTGAAGATTGAGGAACTACGGACTGGACCAAGGACTTAGTGGGGAGGTCCCGCCACATACCCGGAAGCCCCTTAAGAACTTCCCCTCCCAAGCCACTACTAAGCTTGGGCACCACTGGAGGCTCTCCTCACCCTGTAGGGAGACTTGGGGAGGGAGAGAGAGGGAGAGAGCTAGCCTAGAATGATCCTTCCAAATGGTGCCCCTTGGTCCTATTTATAGGATTTCTGGATTCGGGCTGCAAATAAACAAACTCTGGCCTATCAGATTACCAAAATACCCTCGGATTTGGCTGCGGATAGCCAAATCCCGCTGTTCTTTTGCGGTAAACGCAGACTGACCCCTCCCCCCGGAACTGGGCGAGAGGGGGTACCTCGCGAGGCTCGGCGAGCCCATTAACCGGGTGGGACGAGACCTGGGGGTCGGCCCCCTGGTGGTCTCGCCCCTCTGTTGGGCTGGGCGAGACCCAGCTAGGGGCGGCCCCCCCTGCTGGTCTCGCCCTTCTACTGGGGCTGGGCGAGACCCAGCTAGGGGCGGTCCCCCTGCTGGTCTCGCCCTTCTACTGGGGCTGGGCGAGACCCAGCCAGGGGAGGCCCCCCTGCTGGTCTCGCCCTTCTGCTGGGGCTGGGCGAGACCCAGCCAGGGGCGGCCCACCTGCTGGTCTCGCCCTTCTGCTGGGGCTGGGCGAGACCCAGCCAGGGGCGGCCCCCCTGCTGGTCTCGCTCTTCTGCTGGGGGCGCGGGGGGGCGAGAGGAGCTCGCCCCCCTGGAGGGGATGGGGGCGAGAGGAGCTCGCCCCCCTTGCCTTGGGGCGGGGCGGGATTGGCTAGCGCCCGGCAGTATTGCTACCGCCGGCGCTAGCGACTCGTCTCAGCATACTTGCGAGACGACCGAGCGGTCTCAGCGGTGCCGTCGAGACGGCTGAGGAGGGCTAGCGCCTGGCGGTCGTGCTACCGCCGGCGCTAGCGGCCGTGTCTGAGCCGTCCATGGTTAACAAGGGATGATTGATTTACCTCCCCCCTATTCTTGTCCTCAGCCATTATAGGAAAAACAAGTCTTAAAGGCCTCTCTGGCCCCGGGGGTTCGCTCGGCGAATTCATGGTTATACACAATCCCGGCTCTTTTCAAGCGAGGTACGTGCTCGGAAAGAAACGTCCAACCCTGCATATTCGACGAGCGTCGCTGGGAATCTGGCTAACGGAGCTACTGTGAGAGAAAACATAAAGCCTCCTCGAGAGGTCCTCTATCCCTGCCGGCTAGTGAGAGCCCAACTAGTGGAGCAACCTCGGGACCTTATCCAACATGAATCACCTGCCTAGCCGAGTGAGTCTTCAACCCTGCCGGTATCAACAAGCCCGGTCAGCGGTCTCTGCTCGGGGCCTTAACCAACATGAATCACCTGCCTCACCGAGTGAGTCTCCAGCCCAGCCGGCATCAACAAGCCCGGTAAGCGGTCTCTGCTCGGGGCCTTAAACCAACATGAATCACCTGCCTCGCCGAGTGAGTCTCCAGCCCTGCCGGCATCAACAAGCCCGGTCAGCGGTATCTGCTCGGGGCCTTAACCAACATGAATCACCTGCCTCGCCGAGTGAGTCTCCAGCTCTACCGGCATCAACAAGCCCGGTCAGCGGTCTCTGCTCGGGGCCTTAACCAACATGAATCACCTGCCTCGCCGAGTGAGTCTCCAGCCCTGCCGGCATCAACAAGCCCGGTCAGCGGTCTTTGCTCGGGGCCTTAAACCAACATGAATCACCTGCCTCGCCGAGTGAGTCTCCAGCCCTGCCGGCATCAACAAGCCCGGTCAGCGGTCTCTGCTCGGGGCCTTAACCAACATGAATCACCTGCCTCGACGAGTAAGTCTCCAGCCCTGCCGGCATCAACAAGCCCGGTCAGCGGTCTCTGCTCGGGGCCTTAAACCAACATGAATCACCTGCCTCGCCGAGTGAGTCTCTAGACCTGCCGGCATCAACAAGCCTGGTCAACGGTCTCTGCTCGGGGCCTTAACCAACATGAATCACCTGCCTCGCCGAGTGAGTCTCCAGCCCTGCCGACATCAACAAGCCCGGTCAGCGGTCTCTGCTCGGGGCCTTAACCAACATGAATCACCTGCCTCACCGAGTGAGTCTCCAGCCCTGCCGACATCAACAAGCCTGGTCAGCGGTCTCTGCTCGGGGCCTTAAACCAACATGAATCATCTGCCTCCCCGAGTGAGTCTCCATCCCTGCCGACATCAACAAGCCCGGTCAGCGGTCTCTGCTCGGGGCCTTAAACAAACATGAATCACCTGCCTCGCCGAGTGAGTCTCCAGCCCTGCCGACATCAACAAGCCCAGTCAGCGGTCTCTGCTCGGGGCTAGAGTCGACACACTCTAGGAGCCGAGCTCAACTAGAGGTGGAGAATTTTCTTTCCTGCCCCGAGCGGTTCCCGGCCCTGCCAGCTAGGTGGGAGCCTGGTCAGCGGGCCTGCATCGGGGCTAAGGTCGACACCATCTAGGAGCCGAGCTCCACTAGAGGTGGATGAGAGTCGACATCCTCCAGGCCATTCGCTAGACGAGCGAGCTCAACTGGAGGTGGAGAAGAGTCGACACCCTCCAGGCCATTCGCTAGATGAGCGAGCTCAACTGGAGGTGGAGAATTTTCTTACCTGCCCCGAGCGGTTTCCGGCCCTGCCAGCTTGGTGGGAGCCTGGTCAGCGGGCCAGCATCGGGGGGAGGAGTACAAAGTCGACACACTCTAGGAGCCGAGCTCAACTAGAGGTGGAGCATGTTTCCTTCCTGCCCCGAGCGGTTGCCGGCCCTGCCAGCTAGGTGGGAGCCTGGTCAGCGGGCCAACATCGGGGGCGGGGAGTATAAGGTCGACACACTCTAGGAGCCGAGCTCAACTAGAGCTGGAGCATGTTTCCTTCCTGCCCCGAGCAGTTTCGGCCCTGCCAGCTTGGTGGGAGCCTGGTCAGCGGGCCAGCTTCGGGGGGGGGGGGGGGGGGGAGTACAAGGTCGACACACTCTAGGAGCCGAGCTCAACTAGAGGTGGATAAGAGTTGACACCCTCCAGGCCATTCGCTAGGCGAGCGAGCTCAACTAGAGGTGGAGAAGAGTCGACACCTTCTAGGCCATTCGCTAGATGAGCGAGCTCAACTGGAGGTAGAGAAGAGTCGACACCCTCCAGGCCATTCGCTAGATGAGCGAGCTCAACTGGAGGTGGAGAATTTTCTTTCCTGCCCCGAGCGGTTCCCGGCCATGCCAGCTAGGTGGGAGCCTGGTCAGCGGGACAACATCGGGGCTAAGTATTTTTTTGGAAAAAACTTTCATTATATTAATCATCCTAATACATGTGAGGAAACTAGGCAAGGAAACAAGACATCACATTAAATGAACTTAGGGATTGAAAAGAAAACTAAGCGTGGAAATCGAACTGAGTCTCCCACTCCCAGGTACGGTCTTCCTTGACTTCTCCTGGTAGCTGTTGTTGTTGCCTTGGACTCCTCACATCTTTCATTTCTAACAACTCAGGGCAGGTGGACGTCGCGTGACCCTCCTCATCGTGGAAGTCGCAGTAAGGTAATTCAACCATATCCTTTCTTTTTCCTCTTCTCTCTGCTTTCCTAGACATCCTCCTTCTTCCCCAACCAATTGTCATGGCTTGCTGAGGTGTCGGAGAAGGTTTGTTCGATCCCTGCCTCCACCTTGACCGGTTGGCTCTTCTCCTTGGAAAGCCCTTCCTTCCTTGCCCTTGCGGAGTCGAATTATTGACTTCTGCGCTCGCCGGGCTATGGGGTAGCCGCCGCCCGGGGTGGCCTCGCCCACCATCATTCATCCGACTCCTTTTGGGGTGGGGTGAGTGGGGGCCGAATGCCTTCCCGCTCGCCTCCCTTTGGGGCTGAGCTAGAAGGGGCGGGGCGAGCTGGGAGGGCGCCTCCCTCCTGAGCTCGCCCCCTTGATGGGGCGGGGCGAGCTGGGAGGGCGCCTCCCTCCTGAGCTCGCCCCCTTGACGGGGCGGGGCGAGCTGGGAGGGAGCCTCCCTCCTGAGCTCGCCCCTTCGAAGGGGCGGGGCGAGCTGAGAGGGCGCCCCCTCCAGAGCTCGCCCCCTTGAAGGGGTGGGGCGAGCTGGGAGGGCGCCTCCCTCCTGAGCTCGCCCCCTTGACGGGGAGGGGCGAGCTGGGAGGGCGCCTCCCTCCTGAGCTCGCCCCCTTGACGGGGCGGGGCAAGCTGGGAGGGCGCCTCCCTCCTGAGCTCGCCCCCTTGACGGGGCGGGACGAGCTGGGAGGGCGCCTCCCTCCTGAGCTCTCCCCCTTGAAGGGGCGGGGCGAGCTGGGAGGGCGCCCCCCTCCAGAGCTCGCCCCCTTGAAGGAGCGGGGCGAGCTGGGAGGGCGCCCCCCTCCAGAGCTCGCCCCCTTAAAGGGCCGGGGCGAGCTAGGAGGGCGCCTCCCTCCTGAGCTCGCCCCCTTGACGGGGCGGGGCGAGCTGGGAGGGCGCCTCCCTCCTGAGCTCGCCCCCTTAATGGGGTGGGGTGAGCTGGGAGGGCGCCTCCCTCCTGAGCTCGCCCCCTTGAAGGGGCGGGGCGAGCTGGGAGGGCATGCCCCTCCAGAGCTCGCCCCTTTGAAGGGGCGCGGCGAGCTGGGAGGGCGCCTCCCTCCTGAGCTCGCCCCCTTGACGGGGCGGGGCGAGCTGGGAGGCCGCCTCCCTCCTGAGATCCCCCCTTGACAGGGCGGGGCGAGCTGGGAGGGCGCCTCCCTCCTGAGCTCGCCCCCTTGACGGGGAGGGGCGAGCTGGGAGGGCGCCTCCCTCCTGAGCTCACCCCCTTGAAGGGGCGGGGCGAGCTGGGAGGGCGCCCCCTCCAGAGCTCGCCCCCTTGAAGGGGCGGGGCGAGCTGGGAGGGCGCCCCCCTCCAGAGCTCGCCCCCTTGAAGGGGCGGGGCGAGCTGGGAGGGCGCCTCCCTTTTGAGCTCGCCCCCTTGAAGGGGCGGGGTGAGCTGGGAGGGCGCCTCCCTCCTGAGCTCGCCCCCTTGAAGGGGCGGGGCGAGCTGGGAGGGAGCCCACCTCCTGCGCTCGCCCCCTTGAAGGGGCGGGGCGAGCTGGGAGGGTGCCTCCCTCCTGAGCTCGCCCCCTTGGGGATGGGTGAGTGGGGGTACGGCACCTCCCCACTCCACCTCCACCGGTACCACTTTCCTGGACTGTTGGCCGATAGTTACCTCGTCCACCTGCTGGGGCGGGACCTCTGGACCATCTCTTCTTATGCCTCCGACTATCATGGCGAAAGCAACCTGGAAGGTCTGTAAGGCCTCTTGCCTGAAATCTTTAAACATCTCCAATGTCACCCTAGCGACCGGAGGTTGCGAGTGACCTGGGTCAGATCTTCCTCCACCTCCGTCCATGGAGCTCATCTTGAGAGTTTCTTGAATCTGTCACACTCTACGCTCACCGCACCATAATGTTGAAACCGATTTCTCGGTCTCTTGTGGATTTTGGGGCCCTCAGCAAGCTGAGGGGCAACCTGCCCTTACTCCCCCAAGGGAGAGCTCTAGGTTGAAGATTGAGGAACTACGGACTGGACCAAGGGCTTAGTGGGGAGGTCCCTCCACATACCCGGAAGCTCCTTAGGAACTTCCCCTCCCAAGCCACTACTAAGCTTGGGCACCACTGGAGGCTCTCCTCACCCCTTAGGGAGACTTGGGGAGGGAGAGAGGGAGAGAGCTAGCCTAGAATGATCCTTCCAAATGGTGCCCCCTTGGTCCTATTTATAGGATTTCTGGATTCGGGCAGCAAATAACCAAACTCTGGCCTATCAGATTACCAAAATACCCTCGGATTTGGCTGTGGATAGCCAAATCCCGCTGTTCTGAGGCGCTAAACGCAGACTGACCCCTCCCCCGGGAACTGGGCGAGAGGGGGTACCTCACGGGGCTCGGCGAGCCCATTAACCGGGTGGGACGAGACCCGGGGGTCGGCCCCCTGTTGGTCTCGCCCCTCTGCTGGGCTGGGCGAGACCCAGCTAGGGGCGGTCCCCCTGCTGGTCTCGCCCTTCTGCTGGGGCTGGGCGAGACCCAGCCAGGGGCGGCCCCCCTGCTGCTCTCGCCCTTCCGCTGGGGCTGGGCGAGACCCAGCCGGGGGCGGACCCCCTGCTGGTCTCGCCCTTCTGCTGGGGCTGGGTGAGACCCAGCCAGGGGCGGCCCCCCTGCTGGTCTCGCCCTTCTACTGGGGCTGGGCGAGACCCAGCCAGGGGCGGCCCCCCTGCTGGTCTCGCCTTTCTGCTGGGGGCGCGGGTGGCGAGAGGAGCTCGCCCCCCTGGAGGGGACGAGGGCGAGAGGTGCTCGCCCCTCTTACCTTGGGGCGGGGCGGGATAGGCTAGCGCCCGACAGTATTGCTACCGTCTGCGCTAGCGACTTGTCTCAGCATACTTGCGAGACGACCGAACGGTCTCAGCGGTGCCGTCGAGACGGCTGAGGAGGGCTAGCGCCCGGCGGTAGTGTTATCGCCAACGCTAGCAGCCGTGTCTGAGCCGGCCATGGTTAACAAGGGATGATTGATTTACCTCCCCCCTATTCTTGTCCTCAGCCATTGTAGGAAAAACAAGTCTTAAAGGCTTCTCGGGCCCCGGGGGTTCGCTCGGCGAATTCAGGGTTGTTCATTCATCATCATCCAAGACCATTTAAGCATGAAAATTTTCTTATAAGGAATTTCCCTAAAGGGGTTATGACCTATTTCAAAGGTAATAATTGTTCCTAAAATTCTTATAAAATTACCTAGGGCCTATTTACCCCCTATGAACTTATCCACCAAGTTTCATAACCATTTAAGGACATTTGACCCCATGTCTTTCGCAAGGTCCTATATGCACACCTAGGGCAAAAACTAGTGTCCTAGGGCATAACCACCTCCACACTACCCCATATCACTCATGGAGGTGTTTTAGGTGATCCTAAACCAGTGACCAAGGTTTCACCTCATGGTGATAAGATTTGACATCAATACCCCAAAATGAGCATTATACCCTATTTTGACCTAGTTGACCCAACTTGGATTGACAAATTACCCAATCGAAACAGTCCCAATTGGGCTGAGATTTTTACCAAGGTCATACAATAATCCTAAGAAGTATCCACCAAAATTTGGAGGGCATTGGAGGTCATTTGACCCAATAATAAATTAATATTTGATTTATAAAATTATTACAAAAACCTTAAAAAATGTTCTCCTAAAATTCCCATCTTTTGATATGATGAGGGGGTTGATATAAGTAGCCTAGGTTTCAATTTTCAATTCAATCACATGACCCAATCAAAAGTTATACAAGGAATGGTGGCTGCCCTACCCTAGGGACCAGTCCCACCAAAATGGCCCTACAGGGAGCTACAGGACTCCTTTTGGGCTGAAACAAATTTTGAATTAAATTACGCACCTAGGGCTACAACTTTGATGTTGGCCACTTTTCAGATTATGAGTGCAAGATATTTTAAAAAATACAAGAATGCACATCAGTTTATTTGATTCATAAATAATAACATATGATATATAATATACCAAAATCATTTAAACAGATCGGACGGCTGAGGGGTTTCGTCCCCATCACGCCTCTGGACAGAAAAAGCCCGTCCTGGGCACCCTTCCAACCCATTTTCCTGGCCACGAAGCCCCCTCTCCGGCCGGCCAATGCCTCCACCACCTTCGCCGAGGTGGTGGCCAACGATTTGGGTGGTTGGCCGGCCCGGGGGTGGCCGGAATGAACTTTTTAGGGAGGGAATAAATAGATTACAACCATCCATTCATGGATCTTGATCCGAGCCCGATTTGGCTCGAATCAAAGCCCATTTTGATGTGGATCTATGCACTAGGGGAGGAGAGGAGGATCTGACCTGAATTGAGGTCGAAAGCCTTGTGGATCTTGGGTTCACCATGAGAGCTCGGGGAGCTTTTGGAGCCATGCCAATCCGAGCCTAGAGTGCACAATCCTTTCAGGAAAGTTGGGGGTTTTACTCCTCTCACTCTTTTGAAGATGTTAAAGGCCTTGATTGGGAGAGGGGGAGGTTACAACCTTGAATGCCATTAATGGCCATCAAGGTGATTTTGGTTTTGGCTTGGGGGAGATGAATAGGGGCTCAATCCAGTCCGGAGAAGGCTGGAAACTTCTCCTCTCCCCGAGAGGAGATGAATGGTGCCATTATTGGAGGAGATGGGAGGTTTCCTCTTCCTCTCCATTAACTCCCCCTTCCTTCTCTCTTTCAAATTAGGGCTTTCTCTCTCCTAGACGAATTTCCTGAAATTGAATATCCAATTCAGTAGCACCCAACCCCATTAGGTGGTGGACCACTTCAATTGGATCTAGCCCAAGTGAATTGGGCTTGATTAGGTCAAAATAGGTCATTTTGACCTAAATATAGCATAATGTTGACTTTGGTCAAATTGACCATTTGGGTTGACCCCAATGGGTGTCTAGTCACCCATTGACCTCCCTTAAGGGTTAGGAAGGTCTAAGTAGGGTCAATTTGACAAGGTGAGGGTCAATTGACCCTTAATAGGCCACTTTGACCAAAATAGGGCTAGGGTTGACTTTGGTCAAAATGGCCAAATTGGTGGACCCATGATGGGGATTTTTGGTCCAATGGGTCCCTAGTGACCCTATGAGGGTAGGGGCAGGGTCAATTTGGCATGGTGGAGGCCAATTGGCCCTAATTGAGCTGGTTTGACCAAATTAGGGTTAGAGTTGACTTTGGTCAATTTGGCCTCTTTGGTTGACCCCAATGGGGCCTTAGTGCTCTAAGGGGACCCCTAAAGGGTTAAGTATGCTATGGTGGGGTCAAAGGCTCAAGGTGAGGCTCTTATGTCCAACCCTATGCTTGTTAACTAGAAATTGCTATTTGCAGACCGAGGTGGTTTTCTTCTTCTTTCTTAAGCTTTTATGCTCCCTTTGTGCTTCCTATGGTTTTGTCATGCCCTAGTCATGACAAAACCATCCTAGGGGTCTAGCTATTTGGGGGTTGTTACAACCTTACCCCTTAGCTCATCGGGTACACCCAACTTATAGACCTCTAATGGAGACCACACATCTTCTCTACCAGTCTAGGTACACCAACTACCTTCCATTCCCATCTAATGATCCATAAAATACTCAAGTTTTATAGTTTTACTATACGCAGACCAAGTGAGTTATATGAGTTACATAAGGGGAGGTACCCCAAATATTTATCCAAGTGACTCAAGATTATTACTGGGTGTCTGTCATGATATTCTAGGTTTAAATCAAGAGGATCATATTTTTTCTTATTTAATTGGCATTTATTATAATTTTCCTCAACATTGACCTAGTATGAAATTGAACATGAAGTATAAAATCCTCTTATGATATGGCCTCCACAAAAATATGGAAAATCTATGAAGTCATAATAACAACAAATACATAACATCAAAATTTTGCAGTAAGAGGTTGACCTCTAATTATGATATTGAATAATTATCCCAAATTAGAATTTAAAGAATGAACCACCAAAAATATTTGTCTAATAAATATGGGAAAATTACCAAACCTTCGTATTAATTAGAAAATTCTACTGGCCAAATTTCAGATTTTATCAAGACTAATTAAACATATAAATAAATATTCCAAGTAATCCTATACTAGGAAAAATTATGAAGGAACCTACTGATAAATAATTCCAAAATTTTACAAAAATTCAGAGAGCTCTCTATAGCCCTAAGATGTCCTACCACCATGTTTCATAATTTTCCAGAGGGTATTTGACCCTTAATTACTTATTATATTCTTAAGACCAAAAATACAACTTGTGAATGAAGTGCTAATTAAATTAATTTAATAATTACACAAAAATTACCAGAGATCTATTACATAATTATGAGGGTACCACCAAATTTTCATCACCATCCAAGATAATTTGGGCATATAAACTTCTCTCATATGTAGGTTCCCAAAAATGTTTATAACCTAAATTAGTGGGAATAATTGGTCCTAAAATTCTCTTAAAGTTTCCTAGGGAATGTTTACACACCATGAACTTATCTACCAAGTTTCATGACCATCCAAGGATATATGCCCATATGTCCTTCACAAGGCTTAAAGTGCAACCCTAAGGTTAAAACTAGGGTCCTAGGGCATATCCACCCCCACATCACCCAAAATTAATCATGGGGGTGTCTTAGGTGATCCTAAACCAGTGGACAAAGTTTCACACCACTTTGATGAGATTTGACCACCTAATTCCATTATGTGCACTTTTGACCTAGTTTGACCTAATTTGACCAAACTTGGGTTAACTAACTACCCAACCAAACCAGTCCCAATTGGGCTGGAATTTTTACCAGGGTCATATAAAAACCCTAAAGAGCACCCACCTAAATTTGGAGGGGATTGGATGTAATTAGCTCCCATAATTAAATAATATATGAATAATTAAATTATTACAAGAAACATTAGAAAAATGTTCTCCTAAAATTCCCATCTTTGGATATATCAAGTGTGCAGGTACAAATAGCCTATGTTTCAATTTTCAGCTCAATATCATTTCCCTATCAAAATATATTCAAGAAATGGTGGCTGTCCCACCCTAGGGACCAATCCCACTAAAATGGGTCTACAGGGAGCTACATTACTCCTTTTGGGCTGAAACAAATTTTAAAATAAAGTTCACATCAAGGGCTACAACTTTGATGTTGGCCACTTTTTCATCAGAGGGCAGTAAGTATTTTTAATAATTAATACAAGGTACTGCAAAATGTGTGAAATAAAATACAATTATAATATAACATATATATTGATCCTTGCACAGATCTTGAAGCATAATGAGTGGCCACGGCTCATCTTCTTCCTCCAGACGACGGCTGAGGATGGCCTGTCCTGGGAGGTTTGAGGGGTTGATTTCCCGGCCACCTATGCCTGTTATCGGCCGGCCAATGCCACCACCACCTCCGTTGAGGTGGTAGCCGGCGATAGGTGGTGGTTGGCCGGCCAGAGGTGGTCGGAATCGGGTTTTAGAGGAGGGACAAAAGCTCAAAAATGAGCCTCTTTCGGTGGCATGATCCGAGCCCGATTTGGATCGAATCAAGCCCCAAGTCGACAAAGATCTAGCACTAGAGGAGAGGAAGCGGATCGGACCTGTGTGCTGGGTTGAGAGTGCGTATTCCGGCGAGTTGCCATTGCCAAAGGTGGTGCTTTTGGTGCCATGTTGATCTGCACTTGGAGAGCTCGGCTTCTTCAGAAAAATGGGGGGTTTCACTCCTCTTCGATCTCTGAAGATGTTAAAGGGTTCAATGGAGGCAGGAGGGGGGTTTCACTTGGTGGACATTAATGGAGGATTTCGGCCAAGCCCTATTCTCACCCAATTCAGCTCCCCTATCCATGGAAACCTCAGGATTGTACTTGTAACTGAAGGAGGAGGTTGTTGACGCCAGGAAAATCCTGACCTCAAGATTCGGATCAATGCAGCCCGAGGTTACTGATCCTGCGGTCCAACTCCACGGCTCTGATAGCTAAAATAGGAGAGAGAAAATGACTAAGCACACCCCAGGTGCTCCAGCAGGGAGGTCCCACCACGTACCCGGAAGTTTGGGAGAAACGTCCCCTCCGCAACCAAAAGCTGGGCGAGGTACTAGACGGGCATGGATTTGGCGAGTATCCAACTTGAGGGGACCTCGACCACTTCCCAAAAGTGCCATTTCTAGTACCCCTGGGGGTCTATTTATAGAGAAATCCTAGGGGGGGGGGGTACAGGGGAGTATACTGCGTCTGCTCGCGAGTTACAAGGGCTACTCGCCGATACTCGCGAGATACTCGCCCATACTCGCGAGATACTCGCCCATACTCGCGAGATACTCGCCCAAGCTCGCCTCTGCTCCCCCCTTGCTCGCCATACTCGCCCCTTGCTCGCCATACTCGCCCCTTGCTCGCCATACTCGCCCCTTGCTCGCCATACTCGCCCCTTGCTCGCCCAGCTCGCCTCTTGCTCCTGCTGGCTGAGTTGCCTTGTGTCTTGGATTGCCGGCTCCTGTGCTGACCCTTTGACCTTGACTTCAGCCTACGTGGCTTTGAATGGGCCTACCTCGGAGAATGAGGGTTGTACACAATCCCCGCTCTTTGCGAGTAACGTAGTTGCTCGGAAAGAATCATCCAACCCTTATTCGACGAGCTGTCTTTTTGGCGAGAAAAGGTCGACACCTCATAGGAGTCGAGCTCAACTGGAAGCGGATACAAGGTCGACACCTTCTAGGAGCCGAGCTCAACTAGAGGCAGATACAAGGTCGACACCTTCTAGGAGTCGAGCTCAACTAGAGGCAGATACAAGGTCGACACCTTCTAGGAGCCGAGCTCAACTAGAGGCGGAGAGAAGGTCGACACCTTCTAGGAGCCGAGCTCAACTAGAGGTGAAGAGAAGGTCGACACCTTCTAGGAGCCGAGATCAACTAGAGGCGGAAAGAAGGTCGACACCTTCTAGGAGCCGAGCTCAACTAGAGGCAGATACAAGGTCGACACCTTCTAGGAGCCGAGCTCAACTAGAGGCAGATACAAGGTCGACACCCTCTAGGAGCCGAGCTCAACTAGAGGCGGAGAGAAGGTCGACACCTTCTAGGAGCCGAGCTCAACTAGAGGTGAAGAGAAGGTCGACACCTTCTAGGAGCCGAGATCAACTAGAGGCGGAAAGAAGGTCGACACCTTCTAGGAGCCGAGCTCAACTAGAGGCGGAGAGAAGGTCGACACCTTCTAGGAGCCGAGCTCAACTAGAGGTGGAGAGGTCCAAGGGGACAAACCATCCCGAGGCCTCCATCCTATTGCGTTTGCTGAATACTGATCGGTCAAATAGATCATCTCTTCGTCAAGCTGGGGGGTTGGCGTCCGGACTCTCCTCTGATAACCTCTCCAGCCGGATGGGAAGTGCAGTCGGGGGGTAACTCGGCCAACGTGCAAGGGGGGAGCTGATCTCGACCGTCAATGCAGAGGCTTGGTCTTAGGAGGACTCTCTCCCGAGGCGCTATCCCACCACCCAACTTGGGTTTTTACGAGAGTCGAGTCGGAGACCTGTCCCCCAATCGGTCGCCAGGTTGCAGAAGAGTCTTCATACTATCACTCAACAATCAGAGGGGATTAACCGCACCAACTCATATGATTGGAATAAAATACAAGAGATATTAGGCTTTGTCGCAAGAGGTCAAATGACACCTTTATACAAGGGTCCCTCAGTCAGGTAAATCGATCATCGCTTCGACGAGTTGGGAGGTCGGCGTCCAGACTTTCTCCTGATAATCTCCCCAGTCGGATGAGAGATGCGGTCGGAGGGTAACTCGACCAACGTGCAAGGGGGGAGCTGATCTCGACCGTCAGTGCAGAGGCTTGGTATTAGGAGAACGCACTACCGAGACACCGTCCCATCATCCGTTCTGGGTTTTACGAGAATCAAGTCGGATGCTCGTTTCCCAACCTGTCGTGGAGATCGGTTTCACCTACTTCAAAAAGCTCTTGCCAGAAGAGAAAAACAACTCTCGCGGCCCATGTTTCAGGGGGCGAGGAATTTTTATTTAAATGGAATAAACACAAGGAGGGGGAGAATAGACCTTCCCGCTCAGGGATAGAACCTTTTCAGGTCATTGCCGCTCCAGGTATTCCCAAGCGATTCCCCTTCATGATTCTACAGGCGGTCTCTGCCAGTCTCGAATGCCTCTTGAACGATGAAAGATCCCTCCTAGTTCAGTTCGAGCTTCTCGATGACAAGTGATCTCCTTGTTGAGCCATTAGGTACTTCTGAGCAGTTCTTCATCTCATAGAACACACCATGAAGGGGACTGACAGTCGGGGAGGTTCCAAAGGAACACACCATCCCCAGGTCTCCATCCCACTTGGGTGTTGAATGCCGACCAAACCTGTTTCACCTTATGAGTAAGACCCCTCATGGATCATAGCCGACGGAAGGAGATCATCGGTGATAAGAAGCTTGCAGAATACCAAGCTTGGAGACGTCATGAGTAAGCATTCTCATGGAACATAAGTCCTTCATGAAGATCATCGCGAGTAGAAGCTCGCGGAACACCAGCTTTGAGACGTCACGAGTCAGCATCCTCGTGGAATGTAAGCCCTTGATGAAGATCATCGTGAGTAGGAACTCGCGGAATCCTAGCTTTGAAAACCACCGCGACTAGGAGCTCGCCGAGCATCAACTTGGAGACCTCGCGAGTAGCTTTATGTGCTTTCCCTTGGTGGCGAACTCGTCATGAATCATCATGTTTGTTAGTCAGACAAAAGCACTCACGGGCTTTACCAAAGCACCCGTCAGTATGATCATGTGTGGAAATCATTGACATTGAAGAAGGAGGAAACTGAGGGGAGGAGTGTCCCTTTTTACATAAGACCCCCTACGCAGAGGGTTCGGGGGTTCCGCTGCCCGGTCAGCGGACGGGGGTCAGGGGGGCAGCGCCCCTTGCGGGGTCGGGGGCAGCGCCCTTTTTATTTTCCATACTCGCCAGACCTTGAAATCGCCCTTCAGGAACTCGCCACTCTTGAACTAGGCACCAGGTTCTCACCACCTTGCGAGTAGAGAACTCACCCTCGCGAGTAGAGAACTCGCTTATGGGCGAGTATAGAAGAATCTTGCTCGCCTGCATGAAGTCGCCTCATTTGATGTTGCTTGCCTATGTGCGAGTAAGGAAGAAGTTCGCCTATGGGCGAGCTTGTGGCCGAGTATTGAAGAAGCTCGCCTGCCTGCACGAAGTCGCCTATGCCGAGTAATAAGGAAGCTCGCCTATAGGCGAGTAGGGATGGCGAGTAAGGAAGGATCTCGCCACTACCCAGGAAGCTCGCCTCTCTTCCGAGTAAAGTCGCTGGTCTGAACTTATCTCTGGATCTCGCCTGTAGGAACTCGCCTATGGCGAGTAGGGAACTCGCCTATGAGCGAGTATGGAGCTCGCCTGACGATGTCTTTATCTGGAACTCGCCTTTAGTATGTCGCCATCTGGAACTCGCCTGCATGAAGTTGCCTCTGGAACTCGCCTTCAGGATGTCGCCATCTGGAACTCGCCCAACTTGTCGAATGCTCGTGAGTTGCTGCCTTTGGCCTCCATCTCGCCACTTTAAGCCATGAAGCCTTCTCGCAAAAATTTCTTCCTCCGACTACGATCCACGCTCACCACACCAAAGTGTTGACGCCAGGAAAATCCTGACCTCAAGATTCGGATCAATGCAGCCCGAGGTTACTGATCCTGCGGTCCAACTCCACGGCTCTGATAGCTAAAATAGGAGAGAGAAAATGACTAAGCACACCCCAGGTGCTCCAGCAGGGAGGTCCCACCACGTACCCGGAAGTTTGGGAGAAACTTCCCCTCCGCAACCAAAAGCTGGGCGAGGTACTAGACGGGCATGGATTTGGCGAGTATCCAACTTGGGGGGACCTCGACCACTTCCCAAAAGTGCCATTTCTAGTACCCCTGGGGGTCTATTTATAGAGAAATCCTAGGGGGGGGGGGGGTACAGGCGAGTATACTGCCTCTGCTCGCGAGTTACAAGGGCTACTCGCCCATACTCGCGAGATACTCGCCCATACTCGCGAGATACTCGCCCATACTCGCGAGATACTCGCCCAAGCTCGCCTCTGCTCGCCCCTTGCTCGCCATACTCGCCATACTCGCCCCTTGCTCGCCATACTCGCCCCTTGCTCGCCCAGCTCGCCTCTTGCTCCTGCTGGCTGAGTTGCCTTGCGTCTTGGATTGCCGGCTCCTGTGCTGACCCTTTGACCTTGACTTCAGCCTACGTGGCTTTGAATGGGCCTACCTCGGAGAATGAGGGTTGTACATAGGTGAATGCTCATCAATTGGGGGAGGATTGAAGGGTCAAATGCATTCAATCACCATGAATGTTCTACCTCTCTCTCCAATTTGGGGGAAACCTTCACTTTCTCTCTCCTAATCACCATTTACAGAAATTGAGTGGTAACTCCTGGTGATTATCAGCCTACTAAGCTAATGGGCTACCCCAATTAGGCTTAGCCTAAGTGGATTGGGCTTGATTTGGGCCAAATGGGAGATTTTGACCTAAAATTAGGGTGGAGTTGACTTTGGTCAATTTGACCATTTGGGTTGACCCCAATGGGTGGCTTATGACCCATTGGCCTCCCTTAAGGGTTAGGAAGGTCTAGCTAGGGTCAATTTGGCAAGGTAAGGGTGAATTGCCCCTTAATAGGGCACTTTTGACCAAATTAGGGCTAGGGTTGACTTAGGTCAAATTGCCAAATTGGAGGTCCCATGATGGGGATTTTTGGTCCATTGGGTCCCTAGTATCCTTATAAGGGTAGGGGCAAGGTCAATTTGGCATGGTGGAGGCCAATTGGCCCTTATTAAGCTACTTTGACCTATTTAGGGTTATGGTTGACTTTGGTCAATTTGGCCTCTTTGGTTGACCCCAATGCGTCCCTGGTGCTCTAAGGGAACCCCTAATGGGTTAGGGATGTTAAGGTGGGGTTAAAGGATCAATGTGAGGCCATAAAGTCCAACCCTAGGCATGGTATCTAAAAATTGCTATTTGCAAACCAATTGGGTTTTCTCCTTCTTTCCTAAGTTCACATGGTCTTAAGTTCTTCCTATGGTTTTGTCATGACCTAGTCATGACAAAACTAACTTGGGGGGTCTAGTTGTTTGGGGGATGTTACAAATCACAATACATAAAAATAAAAATTTCGTCCCCAAAATTCAGGTTAGGCCCGTGGAGTTCCTATAACAAGTGATTAAATGTAACATCCCAAGCAGAAATTAAGTTATACCTGTCGTAAAGAGCTCCGGATAATTTTGCAGCATTAATTCCAGTGGCTCCCAGGTGTGCTCCTCCTGTCCATGATTTCGTCATAGGACTTTGACCAACGGAACCTTCTTGCGTCACAGGACTCACATCTCTGTGTCGTATATCTGTACCGGCTCCAGGTGAACCGACCGATCAGTAGCTACCGGCCCCTCTGTAGTAGATATCTGCTGCTCTGGCCGTAGTAGAGCTCTCCTGAGTGAGGAGACGTGGAAGACGTCGTGCAATCCCGCTAACTCCGGCGGTAGCTCCAGTGTGCAAGCCAAGGGGCCGATCCGCTCCAGGATCCTATATGGCCCCATATATCTCGGACTGAGCTTCTTCCGCCCGCGTACCCGCGAGACTCCATGCATCAGGCGTATCTTCAAGAATACCTGATCTCCAACCTGGAACTTTATCATACGATATCGCGCATCGTAATACTTGGCCTGCCTGCTCTGGGCCTCCATTATCCTGTCTCGAATTAGCCTCACCTGAGCCTCCGTGTCCTCTACGAACTCTAAGCCAAGTGCCTTGGGGTCCTCATCCTGGATCCAAGACAATGGGGTCCTGCAGCTTCGTCCGTATAATGCCTCATATGGTGTCATGCCTATGCTAGCCTGGTGGCTATTATTGTACGAGAACTCGACCAATGGCAACAGTCTCTCCCATGGCTCCCCGCGGTCCAGGATGCATAGACGTAGAAGATCCTCCAAGGTCTGGTTGGTACGCTCCGTCTGCCCGTCTGTTTGGGGGTGTAATGCAGTGCTGAATGTCAGTCGTGTGCCTAAATAATCTTGCACCGCTCTCCACTCCCTCGATGTAAATCGTCCATCCCGATCTGACATAATCGTCCTAGGCACGCCATGGTACCGAACAAACTGCTCCACGAACCGTCGTACCAAATCACTGACCGATGTGTCTTTTCCGACTGGAATGAATCGGGCCACCTTCGTCAATCTGTCGACGATCACCCATATCTAGTCATTCCCCGCATGTGATCGGGGAAGGCCGTGTATAAAATCTATTGCGATGTCGTCGAACTTCCACTCTGGCACCGGGAGTGACTGCAATAATCCGGTCGGGTTCTTGCATTCTGCCTTCACGAGCTGACAAGACTCGCAGTGGGTCACAAAATAAGTGATGTCCCTCTTCATGCCCGACCAATACATGGTCCTCTTCAAGTCTGCCGTCATCTTGGTGGTACCCGGGTGCACCGAATACCTACTGCAATGAGCCTCTACCATGATATCTTCCCGAATCCGGCCGCCTGCCGGTACATTCACTCGGCCTATAAAACTCAATAGGTCGTCCCTCAACGAATAGTCTCCGGCTGAGCCTGCCTCCAAGGCTCTAGCTTGGCATCCTGCCTCTGCCCGTCCCTAATGCGGTCTCGGATGTCATATGTGGTACTCATCGCCGTCAGGTACTACTCATAAAGCTCCGGATCATCCTCGGATACTAAGGAGATTTATATGTCCTCGAACATCCGTACTAGCTCCATGGCCGTCAACTGGGGCTCTGCTCCTGTCGTGGTAGCTCTCCTGTTCGGTTTCGGTTTGTGGTGGCTGAAAACCGACCCATATTTGATTCGGTTCGATTTTCACCATGGAAAAAATGATTGAACTGAACTGAACCGACCAGCAGCATAAAATATTGGCTAATGTCTCTATGCAGATTTTTTTCCCCGACATTATTTTTGGGATCATAATTAAATTTTGTCTGCATGCAGAATAAAAAATCCAAAGTAAATTATCATAATTAAATTTTGATGTTTACGACTACATGAGTTCACGCCACTGCCTTATTGAACCGACATAAATTTCTTAATTCTTAGCTGCCCGCAGCAGCAAACTGACTTATTTAATTTCCCTTTTCTGTAGGAGTGTAGGGTTTACGGCTTCAGGAGTATTCTAAGGAGCAGTCGAGCAGTCGAGCGGGATTTCATTTCCCTTTCGCCAAGGAGCGTCCGCGCAACTGTTCGCCTGTTCGACGAGACGACGCCACTCGCCAGTCACGCTCAGTCGCTCACGCCCCGCCTCTCAAGGGCTTCAACTCTGCTGCCTCTGCAGACTCTGCTAGACCTCGACCCTTTCATCTCCGCCAGTCCGCCTCTTTGGTAAGCTCTCTCGTGCGCAACCCTAGCCCTCTCATCTCCATCTTTGCTTGCGAATCGCGACTTGTCGACCTCTCATTCCTCTCATAAGTCATGCTTCAATGTTCCCACAGATTCAGATCATGCATATTAAATTAGTAATTGATTTAATTGTTGCTTAGTCTCCATAATGATCACGATTTTAGTGTTTCATTTGCATAATGCTTCAATTTATTAATTTGTCTTTCTGTGAGCAACTTCTCATTTTATAACGTGCTAACATGGTGTTTGATAAAATGTCGAAAATAAAACAATCTCATCTATTGATGTTAAAAGATGATTGTGTCTTTATTTACACACCTCTTCTAATTCATAATCAAATAAATTTTTTACAGCAATAGTACTAAATCGTGGAATTACAATTTCAATAATTCATTGCATGTACATAAAAAAATATCATAGAATTTTACAATGGAACGCATGTACCTAAAACATTACTAAACAACTTCGAAGCGTATGTAGAAAGTCGAACCGATGGGTAAAACACCGAACCGATTGGATTCGGTTTCGGTTTTGGGTGTGTAAAAACCGAGGATATTTGGTTCTTGTAAAACCAAACCGAACCGAACCGCTTGCATGCCTACTTGCCCATCTTCCTCTTGAAAGAAGGCTTCTTGGCCGATAGCTGTGCAGAGGCTTCACCTTTAGGTGTCTGGGGATTCCGAGGAGGCTTGCTGGATCGTGAAATGAAGTTGGCAACCTGCGAGGATTGGCCAGCTTACTCCAGGCTTCTACCAACAGTGTTTTGATCTTCAATGTGAATGAACCTTTTGAGTTCATCCAAAGCGATCCTCTCCTTTAGTCTGTGCATGTCAATCTTAAAGGAGTTCCACTTAGGAGGCAGCTTGCTCAGAACCAGGCACACAAAGAGGTTGTCTGACATTTCAAACTATTCCTCTTCCAACTTAAGACGCAGGTTTTCCAGGTCTATCAATTGAGAGGTGATTGATGAATTCGTATTGAGTTTGAAATTAAAAAATTTCTCTCCCAGTAGGGTCTTCAACAGTCCTATTCCTTTTGGAAGTGTGCATTCAGACGGTCCTAGATATCTTTGGTGGTCTTATAAGCTCTGTAGGTCATGACAGGATGAGTGTTCAGGGAGTTCAAGAGGTAGTCCCTTCAGAAATCCTCATCCTTGCTCCACTGGTATTCATCCACATCCTCCCGGGCGGTGGAGAAATCGTTGAGAACTGTATAGAAAATTTCACGCAATTTCATGCCAGATTGGACATGGATCTTCCACACATGGAAGTCTGTGGCGTAAAATGACCGCAGTTTTACGATAACATGGATGCTGCGCTTCGACATCTTTCTTGTGCTTTTGAAACAGGAAACACAAAAAATGAAAGAAGTCACCTGATCCGAGTGGAGACGAGACAAACTACTTCAGATCCAATCCAAAGTCACGTCTGATTCTCAAACTGGCTGTGAGAAAGACCTGCGTCGAATAGAGAGGACCTGCGTCGAATAGGTCGGCGTCGAATAAACAAGACCTGTGTTGAATAGGATTGACGTCGAGTAGACCTGCATCGATTGGTCTGCGTCAAATAGACTGGACCTGCGTCGAATGGATCGACATCGACTGGGTCTGCGTCAAAAAGGATCTGCATCGACTGGATTGGCCGCGTCGAGTAGATCTGCTTCAACTGGACTGCGCCGATTGAAGAAGCTTCGTCGACTTATCTTGCGTCGAATAGACTTAGGGCAAAAGACTGAGTCATCTCCTCCAGCGGCGGCGATGAGTGCGGCAGATTTGATGATGGCGGCGACAGCTCTTACTCTGAAAGAAATGTTGGGTTTTCTAATACCATTTTAAAAATGAGAATACAGCATATCACATATGCGCAGCGGAATAAAAAACTAGAACAACCCAAAGAGATAAAAGGAACTTGCGATTTTATTGATTCAAGAAATAAAACAACATCCACATCACAATGCAGAAAATATACCTGAAGGGGATTTGAGTCGATACTCAAACCAAGGTGCTCCTCACTGAGTCTGGTAGAATCAATCTTGAGTTGCGAGAACAGAAATGGATTGGCCCCTTTACAGAGATCCACACAAGCGCTGGAGAACCTCGATGCCTTGTCGAACAAGGGATGAGTCGGAGAAGTAAAGCCCTCAGCGTCCCCACGGATTGCTAGATCCGAGACAGGGGAGGCGGCAACTATCAGAAGAACAGAGAAGCCCTAGCGGAACGCTTCCGCCGCTACTCTCTCAAAACACGAAAGGGTCGGGGCCGAAAACTGTTTTTCACACGTCCCGAACCCTAAGATCGTGAACTATTATATAATGCCTGCGTTCGACGAACTCAAGAGGCCTGCGTTCGATGAACTCGAAGCAGCCTGCGTTCAACGAACTCGAAGCAGCCTGCGTTCGACGAACTCAAGAGGCCTGCGTTCGACGAACTCGAAGCAGCCTGCGTTCGACGAACTCGAAGCTGCTTGCGTTCGACGAACTCAAGAGGCCTGCGTTGGACGAACTCAAAGAGGCCCGTGTTCGACGAACGCGCTACAGTTCAACTAAGTACTGCAGGATTGGCCAGATTTCACGAGAAATCTCAAGATTTAATTTCTCGAGAAATCCCTGGAATTAATATCTCGAGAAATCCCAAGGAATTAATTTCTCGAGAAATCCCAATACAGGAATATAATTTCTCGAGAAATACCAAACCTTAAAAAAACGACTTCTCGAGAAAAATCCAAGCCAACTCAATTCTTCCTCCAATTTCTCCAAGCACTTTTATGTGCAACCCTATAGGCTCATATTGCGTTGGCAGTAAGACTAACTGTTGATTGCTTTGAGATCACCTCAGAAACTCCAACAGTCTCCCACTTGATCACACAGTGTCAACAAAAGTCTCACAAACAATGAGCGGCATCTAGCAATACATCATTGCTACCCAAGCAATAAGAGTTCATAACTCAACAAGCCTGTAATGACCAATGTATCATTGTTGTCATGTCCCTTTGTCCCTTACATCCGGATAGAATTAGAGGCATGAACCGTGTCACCCTCATAATTGTTCAATCCTAGTTTCCTGATCTAGAATAGACTGACAAAAATGGTGAGCTCAATATCAGATATTGACTCAACCAAGCATGGCCATGCATTTCTCAGTCTCATTCCATCAGGGGGCCCATGGATGTAACTCCTATCATAAAGGAGGACAAATCCCATTTTTGCTCACACACAAACATCAAAATGATTCGTAACATACCCAACAACCACCCTTATCATCAACCTTTCTCAAGAGAAGACTTTAGATTGCATTAAAGTACACTCTTCCTCACCTGATGAATGTTGTGACTTCAGGTCAAAGGACCACAAACACCATTGTCAATTGAGACCTACTTGTGACACGTTCATATAACAATCCACAAAGTAGTCTCACGGTGGGTCTGTCCAGTACAACTTGTTCCTAACAAGTACCCATGTGATGACTTGATATCACAATATCATGACCTGTGAGAACCGGTCATCAGTCAACGCACATGCTAGTCTTATGGTCTCATCCTCGCCCTAATTTCTAGGATGATACCTTGACCACAAACCCAGCAACGACGCCAAAAACTTGATGCGCAAATCTTAGCACACCGCTATAGGTGGTAGCAAGACTGCGACACGAAATGGCAGTGTACCGATCGTTCAAGTAATATAAAACGAGGAGCAAATCCCCGAGTATCAAATCTCGAAGGAACATAGTAAGGTGGAGTTAACTATTGAGGAAGGACTTGAGATCGAAGTCCTTTAGGTCGGATGGGTGCGAAAGGGGGTGATTTGGTTTGTGGAAATAAAAGAAAACAACTACAACTACTCCTATGCAATGCCGCTATGCAATGCTTCGCTTGGCGGGATGGAGACTAGGCAGGCCTTGAGCGCACTGTGTCGCAAGGGCGGATGGACGAGTAGGCAAGCGGAATCGAACTATGCAGGCCCTGAGCGCGCTGCTTCGTTAGGCGAATGGAAGAGTAGGCACACGGAATGGGCGAGTAGTCAGGCGGAATGGATGGTGGAATGGCGGCGCTCCTCAAATCACATAAACCACAAATATGACCACAAAACCATGGAAAATTACACTAATAACATTTAAGGTTTATGGACATCATTCATATAGAAACATACAAACCACACACATCAAATAGAATCAGCAAAAATAACAAGGAGGAGGTAAGATTACAACCGAAGCACGAAGACTCGTCAGAGATTCACGGCCGGAATCTAGGGTTGTCAATCCTCGTCCGGGCTCGGTCTTCAACTGTCGTCCGGGGTAGAAGAGGGCTGTCACTACCTCACAATGGACATGTCTTCTTCGTCAATAGCCTTCAGCCATGATCTTGCCGGAGAACTCCAAGGATATAGTGCAAAATCCGTTGAAATGGAGCTTGGAAGCTTATGAATGATGGAGGAGGCCGAGAGGATACTCCGGCTCGAGATTAGCGTGAAGAATATGTCTGGAGCACCTCCAGATGGTGGGTGGCGATGGAGAGGCGAAGGGCGCGGAACTGGAGCTCTTGGCCGCGGGAAAAAGAAGATCTATCATTAGGGCGGAATCTACAGCTTATATAGAAAAATGGTCAGAAATTGGTCACGCACGGTCGAACGCACGACGGTGCGTGGACCGTGCGATAATTAATGATAAAAACTGGCGTGAAGACGAAGCTGCGCTGCCCGTGCGATTTACTCGCGCACGGGCAAATCCTCTCGTGCGTCAAAACGCACGGTTAAATTCAGAAAAGCTAAAAACAGGAAGAAACAGGCGACCGTGCGCTTTACTCACACACGGGCAATTCCGCCCGTGCGTCAAAATGCACGACCAAACTCAGATCTCCCATTTTCTGCCCAGACGAGAACGCACGACCGTGCGTTGCACACAATCATGAATTCTGGGGGAAAACTGGATGATCCGACCACCTGTATACAAGATAAAACAGCTGGGAAAACACCTCCAGCACTAGATAAACATAGAGAAAAGAATGGGGAGCACATTATGCTTGCCCCCAACAACAAAGCATGCAATTGCACAGCAAAACATGCCTAAAAGGTGCACTTAGTGTGAGAAGAGTGAACAAGTGAAATATAAGCATTAATGAACTAAAAATGAATTGCAAGTGCGTGAAAACTAGCCCAGATGAGTCGAAATATGTGTATATAAATGGGACTCATCACACCCCCAGACTTACCTGTTTGCACGTCCCGAGCAAACCAATCCTAAGCAGGCAGGAAAAAGAAATAGCTAGCTTAAAATTACAAGATGGAGTACCATGCGAAGTCGCATGCTCATTTGCATAGGAAAATAATAGAGAAGATTTCAATTATACACATCGTTTATAAATTTCTAAAAGAGTGAATAAATATTACTTCTACTCAAAATTGGAGTCACGGTAAATCATCCGGTCACACATACAGAGAAAGTAAAATAATCGCTGAGACAAGCATTGCCAAAGTTGGGATTCCGTACAAACTCCACCGAAATCCATCGGTGTCGGAGACCATAAGCTTGCCCAGTCACATTCTCTCCACGACACTAGATTGGTTCAATGCGCGAGTCGGTAGGACTTTAGGTTTTAAATGGGGCTTGGGTTATGGCGAGGTAAACAAAGATAAACACGAAGGCTTGATACACCGAAAACCAAATGAGCTTTATTACAACTCCCCGCACACCAACATCGAATGCAAGTGCACCACACCCCCAGACTTAGACTTTTGCAACATGGGTGTGTGCACCATCTACTCCCAATCATAAATTTATACAAAGATTTTTCAATTAAGCACTTTTTCTTTTTCTTTTTCTTTTTACTTCTTTTCTTTTTCTCATCTTTTTATTTTTCTTTTCTCTTCAAAACAATTTCAGCAAGATGAGCAATGAAGTGCATCCACATTTTCACAAAAATATCACAACATCAACACCGCAATCATGAAAATGATAAACAACTAAAGCTCAAATTCGGGTGTGCGACTAGGATTGGCTTTTAGGCTTTGGTGAGATAAAAGTGGGGCTGAATCAAAGAACGGGTAGGCACAACTGGGATAACGAGGATAGAGCGATAGGAATGGGCACAAAAGCTCAACCGGGCCAAAATGATGGCCTACGTCATTCTCACGCAAAAGAACTATCATATGTCTATGCTTCAAGAATCGCTTGGGGCAAGTTCTTAGCCACCGAGAAAGATTATCCTTCCTCCCGTCTCGAGCAATACATATCTAACGATACTTTACACACATCCCTATGCTACCTTTTGATTAACACCGGATTCACCATTTGAGTAGAGTAAACAATATTTACACTAAAAGAAATGCATAAAAATAAAAGTATAAAAAGAAATCTAATCTACACAAATCCCTATACTCACATGAGTACTTGACTAGGAACACCGGAGTCAACATTTTACTCCACTACATAATTTAAAAGCCAGCACAATGATTTTCCCAATCACACAGAGGAAATGAATTCAACTCATGACACGCCAACAACTAAGTACACGCTCATGTGGGTGCTGTGGTGTGCGAAGAAAATGCAACAAAATCATATATAACTGAAAATAAAATACTTCTAGCATGCACTAAGATGCGCACGTGCAGTGGGTACAATAAATATCTCTCCCCCAGACTTAAACTAAATGAACCAGCACAAGATAGAACCATGAAATTCAAAATGAAGTCTAGGGAAAGATAGTACCCCATGCTCAAAAGTGAGCATACCAGAAGATTGGTGTGTAAACCAAGAAAAAAGCTGCAGCATCCGCCAGAAGAATGATCTGCAGGGGTGAGCTCCGCAAAAACAAAAGAAGATATACAAACTAAAAACAAAGTAAAACTAACTAAACAAACTAGATAAACTGAAATTGCAAGAAAAGTAAGATAACTACTGGGGTTATTGTCCTCCCAGCACGACTTATTCAACTTTAAACAGTTCTAGCTAATGGGTCTATGAAAAGAAAAGTGCACAGGTAACTGTTCTAATATGTGTGTCGATAGCGGGTACCGATACGACGATAGAACAGTCACGCCTCTACCCGAATATAAATAATACCTGCTCGTCACAGGTAGAGGGAATAAAAAGTAAGAAAAGGAGGAATCCTCACTCAACTCACCAAAACTATCCTTGCCCAGCAAGGTATCTGAAAGTGGAGGTTAGATCTTAAATTACTCTAGAGGGGGGGGGGGGGGGGGGTGAATAGAGTATTAAAAATTTTTATTAGTTTTTAAAGAGGAATTAAATTACTGATGTATATATATATGTGTAATGCAAAGTGTGATATGTAATTTGAATAAAGAAAAGCACACAGCACATAAACAATACAGAAAATCACAAGCACAAGGGACACAAGGAATTTATAGTAGTTCCCCAATAAATCTGGGTACGTCTACTCTTCTACCACAGCTGGTAGGATATCCACTATGAGTTTTTTATAAGGTGTCCACACACCACAGAGCTTTTGATAAGGTGCTCAAGACCAGGGGTTTTTGATAAGGTGTCCACACACCAATAAGCTTTTGATAAGGTGCTTAAAAATCACACAAGGATTTTTTGATAAGGTGTCTTGCCACCACTGTGTAAACTTTTGGAGGGAGAATTAACCCTGTACAAGATAAGGTAAGAAGGTTTTGAGTGTTCTTCTTTGTCAATATTTCTGAGAGAAGACAAAAGGTGTTGAGGATGAAAGCTCCCCCTGTCTGTTTGAAGTTGTTGACAGCTTGAAGATGAAGCTTTCTCTAAAATAGAACTCTTCTGTAGCAGATTAATCTGGACGAAGTAAATCTTCAGATTGTTGTTGCTCTTTGGAAGATTTGAACTTGCAGCAGATCTGAGAGAATGAATGTTGTTCTCAGAGAGAGATGAAGATGCTGCTTTTAGGAAGAAGAAGACTGAAAGTATATGTTCTCTGTGTGTATATTCTTCTTCTTCTTCTTTCTCTAATCCTTCTGTATTCTTGTTGTTCTACAGAACTGTATATCTGAGAAACTCTTTTGAATAACTGTATAAGATCTCTGTCTGAGGGAGTATACGACTGTTTTTGTATATCTTTTCTTCTGTGTTGGATTTCTAATTTGAAATTCAAATCACCTGTCTTTAAAGAATATATTATTCTGGCTTAAATCCTTCTTGGAACTGTAACAGCCACCAAAACGATTTTGGCAGGTCCTTTTTGATTCCTTTGATGTGAAAGATGCCGTAGCATTAAATGTCAACGGCTATTCTTGTCTTGGAATAGAAGGAATAAAAGAATATAATAAATGAATAAGATATCCTTACTAAACTGACTGAATACGTCCAAAAGAACTTGAATAGATCCGTTAAGGTCGTCGATCTGTGTTCAGAGAGTTGACAAAATAACTGATATAGATGATCTGGACTTGTATCTGTCGAACTGAGCTTTCATATAGAATTTGTCGAGCTCTGGCTGGAATTCGTCGAACGCTGCTTGCCATTTGTCGAATGCTGCTCAGAGAATGTCGAGCGCTGGAACTGGCTATAATTCTTCAGTCTGCTGAGGAGAATTTGTCGAACGAAGCTAGTCATTCGTCGAACGCCACTCGCCATTTGTCGAATGCTGGGAACTTAAATATTCCTTAAGTTCTAGCTAATCAATCAACCTAAATACTTGACCCTTAAGCTATACAGTGGGGTCAACTTGATCCTTAGTTAAAACATAGTGATCCTAGCCCAAAACAGTAATAGGGTTGTTCCAACAATCTCCCCCTATTTGAGTTAGGATACAAATTGACAATTAATCAAATAAATACAATAGAAAACATAAACAACAGAGCATAAAATATATGTATCGGACTGAATGAAAAATTCATTTTAGCAGATTGAATAAAACTAGTGCTCTGAGTTCATTACAATCAAAATGTTTAACAACAACAAAAATAAATAAATCTTAACCTCTTTTACTTCTTTGCTGATGGAGGATTGAAGATGATTATCCTGTTTGGATCTTCAGACTTCTTCTTGCTTATGTAGAGATCTTGAGCTCCCAGTATAGTTTGAGATTTAATATGAGGGACAAAAGCTCCTGGGTGCTTTTCAAGATATTCTTCAGCATTGAATAACTCTTTGGAGTTGTACATGTCAAGTTCTTTCCTTCTATAATCAGAATGGTAGAAATGTTTGTAAAATCTTTACCTTCTGATTTTGCTTTGTAAATCTTGGCATAAGCAATTGATTCTTTGAGTTTTGCCATTTGAAATAATCTTTCCTCTTCAGGATCTGGAAGATAAGGAATATATTCTGAATTATCAACTTGATCTTGAAGATTACTTTGAGGATTTCTGATCTTGTGGAAAGATCCATCAGAAATATGAAGTTTGTATTTTGAAGATATTTGAGGTGAAACAATGACTGGACTTTCTTGTGAAGCAACTGCTAATTTCTTAGAAGGAGGATAACTGGTTGATCCTGATACTTGAGATCCACTGGAACTACCAGATTTCCTTGAGTACTGAGAGTTGGGCTTCTAGGAGAAGGATGATGGTGCTGCTGAGCCTGCTGCTGGAGGAGGAGGAGGATGGTTATATTTGACAGATTTGTCAGAATAATAGCCAGTCTTCCTCATCTTCTTTCTTCTTTAATTCTCATTCCTTGAGAATTTCATCCAATGAGGTGTATCTTTGTCAAGAGTAATATTATGAAGAACATAATATGGGACATCATTCTCAGGATTTGGAGGCTTGGGAACAGCCTTTGACTTTACTTTTCTTTTCTTTCTCTTCCTTGATAGAGTATCATCAGAATCACTGTCATTTTCTTCTTCTTCAGAATCAGAAGAGGGAATTGGATTATCATATAAATCATTGATCATTTTAAGAGCTTTGATTCTTTGCTCTTCAGCTTCATAAGCTTCATCTTCTGCTCTCCAGATTTCATCAAAGTCTGGAATAGGTCATTCATCAAAGATAAAATGTGGAACAGCAAAGCCTTTGAAACTTTCTTCTGGATCTTGAACTTGAAGAATCTTAGGAGCTGGCTCTGTAGTTTGAACTTTAAAACTTTTGATAATCTTTTTCAACAGAACTTTGTCAATTGGAGCAGTATAAGGAACAATTGCTCTAGAATAATTATGATGTTTTGGCAGAATAGAGTAAATAGGATTGAACTTAGACAATAAGGAAATAATATCTAGGGAGGGATGGATATAGATATTATTTAACTTTTCTATGATTGGTACTTCTGGAGTTTCTTCACACATATCTACATTAGAAGTTTGAACTGTTTCTTCAACATCCTCTTCAACAAAAACTGTATCTGAAACAAAAACTGTATCCTCTAAAATTATGCCTTCTGGAACTTCTTCATAAGGCATCTCCCCCTGCCTAGCTTCAGGGAGACCTGAATCTAGGCCCCTAGAAGAAGGGTCAGAGATGGAAGAGGGAATTGAAGATATAGTATGAGAGAGTTCAGAGATTGCTTGAAGAATTGGAGCAATTTTTGCATCCAATGTGGAGTCAAGAGTAGAAAGAATGTTATAGACTGGAGCAAGTTTTGCATCCAGAATTTGATCAATTTTTGGAAGAATATAGTCAAGAATTTGATCTGCAACAGATTGAAAATGTAAAAATAACATTTCAGGTTGTTGAGATGAAGGTGGTTGAGAAGTGGAAGTGGATGGAAGGGGGTTGGTACAAAAATGTTTGCAACATTTGCATGTTGTCGAGGGATGTTAGAATGAATGGG
The DNA here is from genome assembly GCA_033032865.1 of Dactylorhiza incarnata. Lineage (NCBI taxonomy): Eukaryota > Viridiplantae > Streptophyta > Magnoliopsida > Asparagales > Orchidaceae > Dactylorhiza > Dactylorhiza incarnata. The sequence goes on from JAWHQI010000035.1 coordinate 13,132,761, forward strand.
GCAAGAGTGATGGATGGTTGAATGATAGTCATCATGCATTGGAGATGGAGGTGGAGAAGTATGGGTGGTTAGAAGGGTAGATGAGGATGGAATGTCATCAATGAGTGTGGGAGAATTTGGAGGTGGAGATTGTGCAGGGGAAATATTTTGAGGTAGAGATGGGAGAGGAGAAGAGGAAACAATAGGAGGAGGAGAAGAGGCTTCTAGAAGGGGTGAGGGAGTGACTGGGTCAGTCCTTGTGCCTTCAGAAGTTTTCTTCTTTGTAACTGCTCCTGTGTTCTTCTTGATAAATACCCTCTCCCACTTAGCAAAGAGAGCTAGGGTCAGCTTCTTGCTAGCATTAATTGTCACCTTGGGAGAGACCATAAGGTCTTGGTGTCTTTCCTGCAAAACAATTCCTAAGATCCTTCCAAAGCAGACATTGTCCTTTGAAATCTTCTTCTTAATCAATCCAAAGAAGATTGATCCCCAATTCACTTTCTTCTTTTCCATTATGGCCACCATCAACATAAATTGGTGCCTATTAATATAATCATGTCCTGTTGTTTTCCCTAACAACACTTTGCCAACTATATCAGAAAGAAACTTATAATCTACAGATAAGTTCTTCTTAAGCAGGTGATTAGGGTGTCCAGTGGAATGACCCATTTTAATCAATGCTTCACCAGTTTCAACAGAGCCGAGCTCTATTTCATCATCACCATTAACAAAACCAAAAACTTCAGTTAAGATGGTAGGGGTAAGAGAGACCTGGTGTCCTGAGATAGTTCCTGTCAGACTTTCATCTTCATGCTTAGCTGTAAAACATCATTCCTTGATTTCTGCTGTGTGCAGCTTAATCCTCATGCTCATTAACTTCTTTAACTGCTGCTCTTCAAACAGTTGAAGAATATCCTTGAAGATTTGGTCAGATTGAGTAAAGGATTCCATGTCGATGTCGAACCCGGTATCGAACTTCATCGAAGATAGCGCGGCTTGAGAAATCGCCATTTGTACCTGCAAGAGAGAAAGATCAAGTGCAGAGAGGAACTGGAGGGAAACGATTTCTGTAGGCGCAATTTATTACGAAATAGAAAAAGATATTATATAAATCGGAGAAGGGGGCACATTTGAGGAGCGGGGTTCGGCAAAAACCTAATAAAAACAGAAGTCGAAAAGACTTTAGGTCTCCGTCAGACAGCGTTCGACAAAAGTATCCCTTTCGTCGACCACCGTTCGACAAATGAAATTGTCTTCATCGATTCTGAGGTTAACAGGTTTTGTCGACTGCCGTTCGACAAATGGTTCAAATTCGTCGTCCTTCGTTCGACAAATTTAGAGGATAAATAGAAATATTAATTTTTAACATATTGAATCTCCATCTATCATTCCTAGTTGATTTATAAAGAAGATGTGCTTCTTTTCATCCAAGGGCTTGGTGAAAATGTCAGCTCTTTGTAAATCAGTGGAAATGAACTGTAGGCAAATTGTATTTTTATCCACATTATCCCTAAGGAAGTGGTGCCTAATCTCTATGTGTTTAGTCATACTATGAAGAACTAGATTTTGTGTTATAGATATTGCACTTGTATTGTCACAAAATATAGTTGATTTATTTAAGTTGATACCATAGTCTAGAAGTTGATTTTGTATCCACAACATGTGTGAGCAGCAACTGCCAGCAGCCATATATTCAACTTCAGCTGTTGATGTAGACACAGATGTCTGCTTTTTACAAAACCAAGACACAAGCCTATCACCAAGAAACTGACAAGTTCCTGATGTGCTTTTCCTGTCTACTCTGCATCCAGCATAATCTGAATCTGAGAATCCAGTTAATTCAAATTCAGATGCTGTTGGATACCAAAGTCCTAGATTAGAGCAACCCTTTATATATCTCAAAATCTTTTTTAATAAAATTAAGTGAGATTCTTTGGGGTTAACTTGAAATCTAGCACAAATACAGGTAGCAAACATTATGTCAGGTCTACTAGCTGTTAGATAAAGTAGTGAGCCAACAATTGCTCTGTATACTTTTGAATCAACAGGTTTCCCTGATTCATCATTAACAACAACAGCATTTGAGGGCATGAGTGTTTTCATGGTGGAAGAATCAGACATACCAAATCTTTTCACTAATTCCTTAGCATACTTAGATTGGGATATGAAGATTCCATTTGGAGTTTGCTTCACTTGAAGACCAAGGAAGTATGATAACTCACCCATACTACTCATTTCAAATCTTGATTGCATTAGACTGGAGAATCTTTTGCACAAATTTGAATCAGTAGATCCAAAGATAATGTCATCTACATATATTTGAACTAGTAGAGTTTGATTTTTATGTACTTTGTAAAATAAGGTTTTGTCTACTATGCCTCTACATAAATTGTTTTCCAAAAGAAAACTAGCTAAAGTTTCATACCATGCTCTAGGAGCTTGTTTGAGACCATAGAGAGCTTTCTTAAGTTTAAATACAAAAGAGGGTTGAGTTGGAGAGATAAAACCTGGTGGTTGTTCCACATAAACTTCTTCTTTGATTTCTCCATTTAGGAATGCACTCTTTGCATCCATTTGATAGACTTTGAATCTTTTGTATGCATCAAATGCAAGGAAGATCCTGATTGCTTCTAACCTTGCAACTGGTGCAAATGTCTGATCACAGTCTATCCCTTCTTCCTGTGAGTATCCTTGAGCTACTAGCCTAGCTTTGTTTCTCACAATATTTCCCTCTGTATCAAGCTTGTTCCTGTAGACCCATTTGGTTCCAATTACTAGATAATTCTTTGGTCTTGGAACCAAATCCCAAACCTTGTTCCTTTCAAATTGCTTGAGCTCCTCTTGCATTGCAAGAATCCAATTTGGATCTTGTTCTGCATCTTTTATGGTTTGAGGTTCAACTTGTGATAGGAAACAAGTATGCATCTGATTTTGGTGTAGTTGATGCTTGTTTGAACACCTCCTGAAATATCTCCAATTACTTGTGAAATTGGATGATCTCTAATTGTGATGGATCAACAGTAAGAGTTGGTTCAACAATTGTATCCACTTGGGGAATTTGTTCAGCTGCTATATCTTGTGAAGAATGATCTGCTGTTGTCTGTTCTGAACTTTCAGCAAAAATTGGGAAATTTTCTTCTTCACTCTCTTCATCATTCTGCTGTTCAAGATTCAGAATTCCTTCTTTATGTAGAGCTAATTGATCTAGCTGCTCACATAATATAGGTACCTGCAGATTTTCTATGGTAGAAGGAATCTTCTCCTTGTAAAACATGTTAGTTTCATCAAAAGAGACATGCATAGATTCTTCTATTTTAAGAGTAGATTTATTATAAATCCTACATGCTTTACTGATTTGAGAATATCCTAAGAAAATTCCTTCATCTGATTTTGGTTCAAATTTCCTAAGGTATTTCTTATCATTATTGTGAATATAACATCTACAACCAAATGTTCTAAAATAGTTAACTTTAGGTTTCTTCCCTTTAAGTAATTCATAAGGAGTCTTTCACTTAAGTTTGTGTATCAAACTTCTATTCAGAACATAATTTGTTGTGCTAACATCCTCTGCCCAAAAGGATAGGGACAGATTAGCATCTGCAAGCAATGTTCCTGCTGATTCAATTAGAGTTCTATTTTTCCCTTTCAACTACCCCATTTTGTTGAGGAGTTCTGGGAGCTGAGAAACAATGCCTGATACCTTCCATCTCACATAATTCTTGCATACGAAGAGACTCAAACTCAGTACCATGATCACTTCTGATCAATGCAACTACAGTAGAGTACTCAATTTATATGCTCTTAAGAAAGTCTGTAAGAACTTTAAAGTTATCTGACTTTTCTCTCAAAAAGAACACCCAAGTGAATCTAGAGAAGTCATCTACAATAAATAGAGTGTAAGACTTCCCTCCTAAACTCTTTGTTGCTATAGGTCCAAAAAGGTCCATATGTAGCAAATATAAGATTCTAGGTGAATAACTTTTAGATAATGATTTAAAACTATTCTTAGTTTGCTTACCTAGTTGACATGCCCTACAAAGACCTTCTTTCTTGTATGATCCCGAGGGTAATCCTCTAACAAGATTGTCCTTAGATAGTTTAGCAATGGTCCTAAGGTTTACATGTCCTAGTCTCTTATGCCAAAGTTCACTAGATTTGCTTCCATCACTAAATAAACAAACTTCTGAAGTAGATGAATTGAAATTCACTAAGTATATGTTACCTTGCCTAATACCTGATAGAACAGTAATATTATTAGTAGATTTAATAAGACAATTCAATTTATTAAAGGTTACTTGATACCCTTCATCACATAATTAACTTATGCTGATGAGGTTGTGCTTCAGTCCCTTGACATAAGCTACCTCTTTGAAGGTGACTTCTCCAACCTTGACTTTTCCATAGCTTTTGCTCTGTCCACAGTTGGAGTCTCCAAATACAACCTTTGGTCCAAGCTTTGCCTTGTAGTTGTTCAGGTTGGCCTTGTTTCCTGTCATATGCTTTGAGCAACCACTATCCAAATACCATTTTTCATTTATTTTTGGATAGTTGTGTACCTGCAATGACAACAAAATAAACTAGTTGTTTTTGACCCAGACTACCTTGGGTCCATGTGTTTGTCCACAATATTCAGATATAAAGTTTATTTCAGGCTGATCCTTATAGCCTTGTGGGTGGAATCTCCTTGGAGGTATTACCCACTCAGTAAAAGGATTTTTAGCATATTTAGAATTAGAATTCTTAGAACTTTCTGTATAATATTTGTTCGACAAATTTGGGTAAATTCGTCGACCGTCGTTCGACGAATGTGCATGTTTTTGTCGAGCGCCGTCCATATTATAACTATACTGAAAGTTTGTTCTCAGTTTTCGTCGATCCCCGTTCGACAAATTTGAATCTTTTTGTCGAGCTTCGTTCGACGAATTCTTCTGAATTCTCTTATTCTTAATATTCTTGCTTGAAATATCTTTATTGGCTTCAGTAGCCTCTTTGCCTTTAGCAGAGACGAATTTTATGGGTGTAGTGAGGATGTTTTTCTTAATTAGAGGTGACTCACTTGATGAAGCACCCAAGCCCAGTTTGCTATTGAGTCTAGCATTGACAGTGCTTGTGATGTTCATCAGTTTGATACTTCTCCCATTTAGGGATTCTTCAAATCTCTTGGCCTCAGATAATTTATTCTCAATGAGAATAGTATGTTCTCTGGAGGCTGCCAACTCTTTCTTAAGAGTAGCATTCTCTTCACTTAAGTTATTCATTTCAGCTAGCTTAAGTCCGAGTGAGATTATTTCCTTCTCAGATTTAATTAAGTCTAGGCAAAGGACTTTGAATTCATCCTTGAATTCAATATAAGTAAAGTCAAAGTTAGCTATTACCAGATCAGCATCATCTTTTGCTTCTGATTCTGATTTTTCTTCATCAGAATTGTTGGCTGAGGCATTGATTGTCATCATGCAGAAATTTTTCTCTTCTTCATCATCATTGGAGATGGATGAAGAAGCATATCCTGACTCACTATCTGAGTCATAAATGACCATTAAGCATTTGTCATTTTCTTTTGTTTCTTCTTCAGAAGAGCAGGATGAAGATTCTGATTCAGATTCTATTTCACTCCAGGATTTTGCTACAAATCCTCTCCCTTTCTTTTTGTGATTGTGGGAGGAAGATTTGCTGGAGTTTCTCTTTTCTTCCTTTTCTTTTCTCTTTTCCTTCTTGTTTTGAATTTCTGGACAATCAGGTGCAATGTGTCCTGGTTTCCTGCAACCAAAACATACAATTTCATTAGCATGATTTTTGTCATACCTTGGCTTGTCATAGTTTCTGGATGACTTTTTCCTGAAGTCTTTCTTAGCCATCTTGTAAAATCTTTTGGCTATTAGACTCATAAACTCCTCATTGTCAGGAGTTTTTTCTTCTTCTGCATCAGCTGCCTTGAAAGCTATGCTCTTCTCTTTCATTGTTGCTGGAGATGTAGTGGATGATTCTGCTTCCCTGGACTTGATGAGCTGCTCATAAGATTTGAGCTTGCCCAACAGTGCTTCTGTGGTAATCTCATTGAGACTCCTGGCATCCTTGATTGGCCAGATTCTTGAGTCCCATGTGCTGGGGAAGCACATTAAGATCTTGTCATTTATTTCAGTGATAGAAATCACTTTGTCCAAGGTCTTCAGCTCATTTATTATGAGACTGAGTCTGTTGTACATGTCAGCCACTGTCTCTGTGTCTCCTTTCTTGAAGTTTTCATACAGAGAGATCAAGTGTGATCTTCTGTCTTTTCTCTCATCTGCAAAGCCTGCAACCATGTTGTTCAGAGAAATCCAAATTTCTCTAGCTGATGTACATTCAACCACTTTTTGAAATATATCACCAGACATGGTTTGAGCCAATATGTTCATGGCTTTAGCATCTGCATTCTTTGCTTCTTTTGATATTCTGTCCACTCAGGAGGTGGGACAGCATGATTGTCTCCTGTAGCTTCAGTGCTGGAGGCCCTGTCAAAATAACATTAAAAATCTCTTCATCAATGAAGTTCATATAAAGTCTAATCCTTGCTTTCCAAAGTGCAAACTTGCTAAGGTTGCACATTGGAGGTCTTGTGCTTGAGTATTCCTTGTTTTGTGCCATGAGTTTTTAACAAAAAAAATAAACAAAAACTCTAGATGAATTTAAGATCTAATTGATCTTTGTGATTCAGGTGTTAGCCTGTAAAGAATCAACACCCTCTGATACCAATTGAAAGTGAATGTTAGATCTTAACTTACTCTAGAGGGGGGTGAATAGAGTATTAAAAAAATTTATTAGTTTTTAAAGCGGAATTAAATTACTGATGTATATATATATGTGTAATGCAAAGTGTGATATGTAATTTGAATAAAGAAAAGCACACAGCACAGAAACAATACAGAAAATCACGCACAGGGGACACAAGGAATTTATAGTAGTTCCCCAATAAATCTGGGTACGTCTACTCTTCTACCACAACTGGTAGGATATCCACAAGGAGTTTTTGATAAGGTGTCCACACACCACAGAGCTTTTGATAAGGTGCTCAAGACCAGAGGTTTTTGATAAGGTGTCCACACACCAATAAGCTTTTGATAAGGTGCTTAAAACCACACAAGGATTTTTTGATAAGGTGTCTTGCCACCACTGTGTAAACTTTTGGAGGGAGAATTAACCCTGTACAAGATAAGGTAAGAAGATTTAGAGTGTTCTTCTCTGTCAATATTTCTGAGAGAAGACAAAAGGTGTTGAGGATGAAAGCTCCCCCTGTCTTTTTGAAGTTGTTGACAGCTTGAGGATGAAGCTTTCTCTAAAACAGAACTCTTCTGTAGCAGATTAATCTGGAAGAAGTAAATCTTCAGATTGTTCTTGCTCTTTAGAAGATTTGAACTTGCAGCAGATCTGAGAGAATGAATGTTGTTCTCAGAGAGAGAGATGAAGATGCTGCTTTTAGGAAGAAGAAGACTGAAAGTATATGTTCTCTGTGTGTATATTCTTCTTCTTCTTCTTTCTCTAATCCTTCTGTATTCTTGTTGTTCTACAGAACTGTATATCTGAGAAACTCTTTTGATTAACTGTATACGATCGCTGTCTGAGGGAGTATACGACTATTTTTTTATATCTTTTCTTCTGTGATGGATTTCTAATTTAAAATTCAAATCATCTGTCTTTAAGGAATATATTATTCTGGCTTAAATCCTTCTTGGAACTGTAACAGCCACCAAAACGATTTTGGCAGGTCCTTGTTTATTCCTTTGATGTGAAAGATGTTGTAGCATTAAATGTCAACGGCTATTCTTGTCTTGGAATAGAAGGAATAAAAGAAATAATAAATGAATAAGATATCCTTACTAAACTGACTGAATACGTCCAAAAGAAGTTGAATAGATCCGTTAAGGTCGTCGATCTGTGTTCAGAGAGTTGACAAAATAACTGATATAGATGATCTGGACTTGTATCTGTCGAACTGAGCTTTCATATAAAATTTGTCGAGCTCTGGCTGGAATTCGTCGAACGCTGCTTGCCATTTGTCGAACGCTGCTCAGAGAATGTCGAGCGCTGGAACTGGCTATAATTCTTCAGTCTGCTGAGGAGAATTTGTCGAACGAAGCTAGTCATTCGTCGAACGTCACTCGCCATTTGTCGAATGCTGGGAACTTAAATATTCCTTAAGTTCTAGCTAATCAATCAGCCTAAATACTTGACCCTTAAGCTATACAGTGGGGTCAACTTGATCCTTCGTTAAAACATAGTGATCCTAGCCCAAAACAGTAATAGGGTTGTTCCAATAGTATCATCTCCAGGGAGGCAGTAGGAGGAGAAGGCAATGAGTGGGGCTTCCTCTACGGAGGGGGGATCAACCTCCTCACATAAGAGGATGCTCTCATCATTGACTTGAGCATAATGCTCCAAGTCCTCCTTAAGTACCTGTGAAGACTCAACCTGCACAGGCTCAGATGAAGAAAGGGGATCTAGAAATAAAGAAGAAGAACATAAATAAAAATCAATCGGGGGAGTGGTCCCGGTCTCACTCCCATCAGATTGGGGAAGTAAAATAATGTCTGCATTGTCATCAATGCTACAAGGTTCAGCGAGATCAACAGTGGCCATGCCCAAGAGTTGGACTTCCTCCACCGGTGCTGAGGAAAGCTCCTCTTCGCCTAGAAGGTTGTCCTCCTCCATAGGAGCAGACATAACACATAGATCGCCAGCCTTATCCTGCGACACATCCTCAACAATGTCGTCAGAGACGAATATAGTATGCACAACAGGGAGAGGAATAGTGCTTGGATAAATGTCAAGCACTGATTCCTCACAAAGAATTGAATCTACACATGGTGATATATGCACAGGGGAGATGGGCTCAGCCATGTCAGAGCCTAGATCAGCCACACATCTGGTGACTGTGTCCACATCATACCCTTCAAAGCTTGAAGGTGAAATGGGCACATAACCAGATGTTGAAGGTGTGCTGCCAGAAGTAGGATTCGGGACGATCCGGATATCCGGCTCATCATCCTCGTCTAATTGGCGAAGATACTCGGCACAGTCCTTCAAGACATGATCCGTGCTCTGACAAAATAAGCACTGCCTTGCAGGCTTCTTTGGCACAGCAGGTGCTAAAGCCAAAAAGAAGTATGACGGTAAAGGCGCAACAGAATAGCCATAGGACTTACGCGCACCATATGGAGTACCAGATGAAGTCGGTGCTTCATATGTTGGGCCTTGAGTGCTAGGGCTATTATCTCCCGATGGGCATCTATCACTAGCATGAGAAATATCTCCACACCAACGACAACGAATATTGAATGAAGCCCACATAGTGTGAAGATAAAATGATTCAAAATAAAAACACTATTGTGCAAAATACTACATCTAACAAAAATTTACTAGAGCAACCTAATATAAATAGTAAAACAGAATAAGAAGAAATAAAACAAAAAGGACACGATAAACAAATGGAAGGGCTTCTCTCTCAGATTCTCCCTCTCTAGAAAACTCACAAGTCTGTGTTCCCCGGCAACGGCGCCAAAAACTTGATGCGCCAATCTTTGCACACCGATATAGGCGGTAGCAAGACTGCGGCACGAAACGGCAGTGTACCGATCGTTCAAGTAATATAAAATGTGGGAGTGAATCCCCAAGTATCGATCTCAAAGGAACACGGTAAGTTGGAGTTTATTATTGAGGAAGGACTTGAGATTGAAGTCCTTTATGTCGGATGGGATGCGGAAACAGAGTGATTTGGCTTTTGGAAAATAAAAGAAAACAACCACAACTACTCCTATGCAATGCCGATATGCAATGCTTCGCTTGGCGGGATGGAGACTAGGCAGACCTTGAGCGCACTGCGTCGCAAGGGCGGATGGACGAGTAGGCAAGCAGAATCGAACTGTGCAGGCCTTGAGCGCGCTGCTTCGTTAGGCAAATGGAAGAGTAGGCACACGAAATGGGCGAGTAGTCAGGCGGAATGGATGGTGGAATGGGGGCGCTCCTCAAATCACATAAACCACAAATATGACCACAAAACCATGGAAAATTACACTAATAACATTTAAGGTTTATGGACATCATTCATATAGAAACATACAAACCACACACATCAAATAGAATCACCAAAAATAACAAGGAGGAGGTAAGATTACAACCGAAGCACGAAGACTCGTCGGAGATTCACGGCCGGAATCTAGGGTTGTCAATCCTCGTCCGGGCTCGGTCTTCAACTATCGTCCGGGGTAGAAGAGGGCTGTCACTACCTCCCAATGGACCCGTCTTCTTCGTCAGTAGCCTTCAGCCACAATCTTGTCGGAGAACTCCAAGGATATAGTGCAAAATCCGTTGGAATGGAGCTTGGAAGCTTCTGAATGATGGAGGAGGCCGGGAGGATACTCCGGCTCGAGATTGGCGTGGAGAATCTGTCCGGAGCACCTCCAGATGGTGGGTGGCGATGGAGAGGCGAAGGGCGCAGAACTGGAGCTCTTGGGCGCGGGAAAAAGAAGATCTATCATTAGGGCGGAATCTGCAGCTTATATAGAAAAACAGTCAGAAATTGGTCACACACGGTCGAACGCACGACCGTGCGTGGACCGTGCGATAAATAATGATAAAAACTGGCGTGAAGACGAAGCTGCGCCGCCCGTGCGATTTACTCGCGCACGGGCAAATCCGCCCGTGCGTCAAAACGCACGGTTAAATTCAGAAAAGCTAAAAACAGGAAGAAACAGTCGACCGTGCGTTTTACTCACGCACAGGCAATTCCGCCCGTGCGTCAAAACGCACGACCAAACTCAGATCTCCCATTTTCTGCCCAGATGAGAACGCACGACCGTGCGTTGCACACAATCATGAATTCTGGAGGAAAACTGGATGATCCGACCACCTGTATACAAGATAAAACAGCTGGGAAAACACCTCCAACACTAGATAAACATAGAGAAAAGAATGGGGAGCACATTGTGCTTGCCCCCAACAACAAAGCATGCAATTGCACACCAAAACAGGCCTAAAAGGTGCACTTAGTGTGATAAGAGTGAACAAGTGAAATATAAGCATTAATGAACTAAAAATGAAGTGCAAGTGCGTGAAAACTAGCCCAGATGAGTCCAAATATGTGTATATAAATGGGACTCATCAATGACTTGATATCACAATATCATGACCTGTGAGAACCGGTCATCCGTCAACGCACATGCTAGTCTTATGGTCTCATCCTCGCCCTAATTTCTAGGATGATACCTTGACCAAGGACCATTTAAGAATGAAGCTTCATTTAAACATAGGCCCTCACATTCAAGTCACGTACTTGAATTCCTATGGAAGCAAACATTCTAAGGGCATTCATTATGTTGATTAGTCTATCATATAGAAACAGTTGACATAATTAAAGAACTTGCCATAAATGTAAAAAGAAAAACCATAGTACATATCAAAATTCATCAAATGAATAAACAACCAACAAACATACAATCCACAAGGCTCCCACTAAAGACAATCATTCAGGTATCTAATACCCATTGATCCAACATGACCATCATGCTTCCTTTGAGAGGCTTTGTCAGTGGATCCGCTATGTTTTCTTCAGTTGGTACTCTGCAAATGCTCACACCTCCTCGATTGACAATCTCTCGAATAAGATGGAACCGCCGAAGTATGTGCTTGGAGCGCTGATGATATCTAGGTTCCTTAGCTTGTGCAATATCACCGTTGTTGTCACAGTAGAGAACTACAGGATCAACAATGCTAGGAACTGCATCTAGCTCGCCGATGAATTTCCTAATCCATACATCCTCCTTCGCCGCATTTGCTGCAGCGATATACTCGTCCTCAGTTGTAGAATCAGCAACTGTATCTTGTTTGGAACTCTTCCAGCTTACAGCTCCTCCATTAAGGCAAAATACAAAACCTGATTGGGACTTTGAGTCGTCCCTATCAGTCTGGAAGCTAGGATCTGTGTAACCCTTTACGACGAGCTCTTCCTCTCCACCATACACCAAGAATTCATCTTTAGTCCTTCTCAAGTACTTTAAGATATTCTTGACTGCAATCCAGTGACTCTCACCAAGATCAGACTGATATCTGCTAGTCATGCTCAAAGCATAAGAGACATCGGGTCGAGTACATAACATTGCGTACCTGATTGATCCAATTATCGAAGCATATGGAATCAACTTCATGCAGTCCTTATCTTCCAAATATTTTGGACACTGGTCCTTAGAGAGACTCACACCATGTGACATGGGTAAGAATCCTTTCTTGGACCCAAGCATGTTGAACCGTTTCAACACCTTCTCAATGTATGTACTTGGGTCAAACCCAGCAACTTCTTCGATCTATCTCTATAGATCCTAATACCAAGTATGTAAGTTTCTTCACCCAAGTCCTTCATAGAAAAGCAGTCCCCTAGCCTGTTCTTAACAGCTTGCAGGGTCGGAATGTCATTTTCGATTAATAGTATGTCATCCACATACAAAATCAGGAATACGACAATGCTCCCACTAATCCTCTTGTAAACACAAGGTTCATCCTCGTTCTTGATAAAACCAAACTCTTTGATTTTCTCATCAAAATGAAGATTCCAACTTCGAGAAGCTTGTTTCAATCCATAAATGGATCGATTCAACTTGCATATTTTAGTGTCTTCATTTGGAGATTCAAAACCCTCGGGTTGTGTCATGTACACTTCCTCAAGGAGGTTTCCATTAAGGAAAGCCGTTTTGACATCCATTTGCCAGATCTCGTAGTCATAATACGCAGCAATAGCAAGTAGAATTCTGATGGACTTGACCATGGCTACAGGGGAAAAGGTCTCATCATAGTCAACACCATGAATTTTCCTGAAACCTTTAGCCACCAGCCGACCCTTGAATGTCTGTACATTCCCATCCATGTCGGTCTTCTTCTTGAAGACCCACTTGCACCCTATGGGTCGTGCCCCTTCAGGTGGTTCCACTAAGGTCCAAACTTGGTTTGCATACATGGAGTCCATTTCAGATTTCATGGCCTCAAGCCACTTCTCAGAGTCAGGTCCACACGTAGTCTCTTGATAGGTTGCAGGCTCATCATCATGATCCATAAGCAACACGTTACCTATTTGAGACACGAGAAATCCATATCTCTCAGGCTCAAATCTTGGTCTATCAGATCTACGCAAGACTTGTGTTTCTTGAGCAGGCTCTCTAGCTACAACAACTTGTAATCCTTGCTCAGGTTCTAAAATCGGTTCAGCTATTGTTTGTGGTTCTTGAACTTCTTCAAGTTCCACCTTTGCAGTCTTTCTGGATAAGAACTCTTTCTCCAAAAAGACGTCAGTCCTTGCGACAAACACTTTGCCCTCGGACGGCAGGTAGAAGTAATACCCTTTGGTTTCCTTAGGATATCCCACAAGATAACACTTATCCGACTTGGGTTCCAGCTTGTCAGGCATTTGACGTCGCACGTATGCCTCACAGCCCCAAATCTTAATAAAAGACATACTAGGACGCTTCCCAGTCCATATCTCATATGGTGTCTTTAGAACCGTTTTCATTGGAGCACGATTTAATGTGAAAGCGGCAGTCTCTAAAGCAAATCCCCAAAAGGAAACGAGTAAATCTGCATGACTCATCATCGACCGTACCATGTCTAACAAAGTACGATTCCTCCTCTCAGACACACCATTATGTTGTGGTGTTCTGGGCGGAGTGAGCTGTGATACAATATCATACTCTCTCAGATGATCACGAAACTCATGACTTAGATATTCGCCACCTCGATCAGATCGGAGTGCTTTTATCCTTTTTCGCAGTTGGTTCTCTACTTCATTTTTAAACTCTTTGAACTTTTCAAAGGTTTCAGATTTGTTCTTCATAAGAAACACGTATCCGTATCTACTGAAATCATCAGTAAATGTAACGAAGTAGTAGTACCCACCTCTAGCCATAGAACTCATGGGTCCGCATACATCACTATGTATTACACCCAAAAGATCATCAACCCTCTCAGTATGACCAGTGAAAGGGACTTTAGTCATTTTGCACAATAAGCAAGACTCGCATCTCTCAAATGATTCATAATCAAATGAGTCTAATAATCCATCCTTATGGAGCTTAGATATGCATTTCTCATTTATATGGCCCAAACGACAATGCCAGAGATACGTAGGATTCAAGTCATTGTATTTAGTCTTTTAGTATTTTCTATGTTATAGATCGGATGGTCTAAGTTCAAAACATATAGACTATTAAACAGTTGGGCTACACCATAACAAACATCATTCATAAATATATAACAACTATTGTTCTTAATAATGAAAGAAAATCCTCTCATGTCTAAACATGACACAGATATAATGTTTCGAGTTATGGCTGGAACAAAATAACAGTTATCTAAATCTATTACATGCCCAGTGGGCAAAGAAAGACGATAAACACCAACGACAACGGCAACAACTCTTGCTCCATTTCCAATACGCAGGTCTATCTCTCCTCTACCCAGCATTCTTCTCCTTGTCAGTTCCTGCACATTCGTACAAATGTGAGAACCACATCCGGTATCCAATACCCAAGATGAAGGAGCAGAAAGGTTTATTTCCATAACAAATATAACTGAAGTGGAAGTCATGCTTCCCTTCTTCTTCTGCAGATCTTCAATGTAGAGGGCACAGTTCCGCCTCCAATGCCCTGCCTTACCACAATGGTGGTACTTCCCTTCCTTGGCCAGACCTTTTTTTTCAGTGCAGAAGACTTGGGATCAAGAGGAGACTTAGATCCAATCTTCGTCTTCTTGGATCCCTTGGCCTTGCCCTTGCTCTTATGCACCATCAGTGTGGGGCTGACAGGCTTGGCCTTCTTCATATTGATCTCGGCAGTTCTCAACATGCCTAGGAGCTCGGGCAGTGTCTTGTCAATTTCATTCATGTTGTAATTTAAGACAAACTGCTCATAACTGTCCGACAACGATTGCAGGATCAGATCATTGGCCAACTCTTGGACCAACGGGAACCCCAGTCCTTCAAGGTTCTCTATATACCCAATCTTCTTGAGTACGTGAGTTCATACTGGGTCTCGAGCTCCCATCTTACACTGAAACAATGCCCTGGATATATCAAATCTCTTTTGGCGAGCTTGCCCTTGATACATTTTCTTCAGGTGCTCCACAATCTCGTAACAGCTCATGTTCTCATGTTGCTTTTGAAGCTCAGAGTTCATGGTTGCGAGCATGAGACATTCAACATCCAAGGAGTCATCTCCATACTTCTTATAAGCATCTTTATCTGCACGAGGTACAGTAGAGGCTGGCTCCTCGGGGGGATCTTCTTCAAGGACATAGAGCTTACGCTCTTGCCTGAGAACAATTCTCAGGTTCCTGAACCAGTCTAGGAAATTCATCCCATTGAGCTTATCCTTTTCAAGAATGGCTCTCAAGGATAACGTAGAGTGTGAAGTATTTGCCATGAAAATTCTACAAAATAATGCAAAGTTTATTTAGTACTATATTTCAAAATACATTTTATTATTTTAATAAGGACTTTAATTAAATACTCCCACTATTTTATTCAAATTGATAACCCTTCAAATCAATTCAGAGAGTTTATATGAGCTATTCTCTTAGTGGACAAGATCCGTATTTCACCAACACAACGAGTCTGCTTTGGCGTTCCTCTCATAATGCAGTTATTTATGTAGACAACACTTGCCAATTGCATCACTATGCAACTCTTGTATGATTGGTGAATAACTCTTTATTCGCATCCATCATATGGTGCATGCCAACCCAATGCCTCTAGGCACTCAACTTTTGAGGTCACCCAGTTAAGCTAGACCCGATGTCGACAGTGGGATATCACAATTATCCGCTCGCACCCTTACCAAGATAGATTAATACACCTTGCTTTGGCAAGCCCACACTTTATCGATTGAGGCAGGAAGAGTGTCATCCATTGGAAGGCATCCGCATACTTAATATTGGATAAAGGATTTTATTTATAAAATTGATTAACAATTAATCAACGTGCACTTTAAAATACAACAATCACAACCAAATACATCCCAGAAGTGCACAAAACAAAATTATCAACGCTTGATAAAAATGGCTAAATCTGAGCATTTAGAACACTTCTAAATCTCCAGATTTACATGCATTTGACACAGGCAAAACAACTCCACTTATGCAGTAGACAAGCTCGTCTCTCAATGTTAGATTCAAAATCTAAACAGATGGTTTCACGAACCAATTAGAGGGACGGTTACTGCAAATGAAACACAATTTCTGAAACAATGAAATTGCAATGCAATCACATGCATTCCTGGGAGTTTTTCCAATCTAGAACATTTCTTCGAAATTCAAACATCCAGGAAGAAATCCAGACATTTAGAACACTTCTAAATTTCTGATTTACATGCATTAGATTGCAAACCTGGCTCTGATACCAATGTTGGGTTTTCTAATACCATTTCAAAAATGAGAATACAGCATATCACATATGCGCAGCGGAATAAATAACTAGAATAACCCAAAGAGATAAAAGGAACTTGCGATTTTATTGATTCAAGAAATAAAACAACATCCACATCACAATGCAGAAAATATACCTGAAGGGGATTTGAGTCGATACTCATACCAAGGTGCTCCTCACTGAGTCTGGTAGAACCAATCTTGAGTTGCGAGAACCGAAATGGATCGGCCCCTCTACAGAGATCCACACAAGCGCTGGAGAACCTCGATGCCTTGTCGAACAAGGGATGAGTCGGAGAAGAAAAGCCCTCAGCGTCCCCACAGATTGCTGGATCTGAGACAGGGGAGGCGGCAACTATCGGAAGAACAGAGAAGCCCTAGCGGAACGCTTCCGCCGCTACTCTCTCAAAACACGAAAGGGTCGGGGCCGAAAACCATTTTTCACACGTCCCAAACCTAAGATCGTGAACTATTATATAATTCCTGCATTCGACGAACTCAAGAGGCCTGCGTTTGATGAACTCGAAGCAGCCTGTGTTCGACGAACTCGAAGCAGCCTGCGTTCAACGAACTCAAGAGGCCTGCGTTCGACGAACTCGAAGCAGCCTGCGTTCGACGAACTCGAAGCAACCTGCATTCGACGAACTCAAGAGGCCTGCGTTCGACGAACTCGAAGAGGCCTGCGTTCGACGAACTCGAAGAGGCTTGCGTTCGACGAACGCGCTACAGTTCAACTAAGTAGCGCATGATTGGCCTGATTTCACGAGAAATCTCAAGATTTAATTTCTCGAGAAATCCCTGGAAATTAATATCTCGATAAATCCCAAGGAATTAATTTCTCGAGAAATCCCAATACAGGAATATAATTTCTCGAGAAATACCAAACCCTAAAAAAATGACTTCTCGAGAAAAATCCAAGCCAACTCAATTCTTCCTCTAATTTCTCCAAGCACTTTTATGTGCGACCCTATAGGCTCATATTGCGTTGGCAGTAAAACTAACTGTTGATTGCTTTGAGATCACCTCAGAAACTCCGACAAGAAACTCCTCCAACATCGGCATCGAAAGAAACAACAAAAGAAAGCAGAGCTACGAACGGAGAACGACGACGAACAAAACAATGACTAGAGCGTCGTTTCCTTCCTCCTTCACAATCAAGGAATGACATGTTGGACATGTGTGTCACATCCCTTTGTTTGAGAATAACAAATCTCATATTGTATTTGATCTTGCTTGTCGTGTGTTTATAGTGTGCAGGAACTATATGTGCAATACTCCACAAGTAGAAAGTAGCCTGGAACCAAAATTTCTGAACTTCAGCACTACCGCCAACGCTAGTGATACCGCGGGCGTTAGCGCTATCGTCGGGCGTTAACGCAACCGCCGGCGCGAGCTCTTGTAGCACGACCGGCAGCGCTAGTGATACCGTAAGCATTAGCGCTATCGCCAGGCATTAGCGCTACCGCAGGCGCAAGCTCTAGATTGTGCCACAATGTCCCACTTCCACGATCTCTAACCGACCTCTACCATAGGCATTAGGTGCTACCGTAAGCGCTATCTCCAAGATCTATAAAATGGTATTTTCTCTCCCATTTTGTATATATATCCCAGAGAAGATACCAGTGCCAAATTTCAAGAATTGTTACTCTGCCGAAAGTTGATCTCCCACTCAAAGCTAAATAAAATTTTTGAAGGAGGACGTTATCACGCTTCATCCGAAGAACAATCGCTTCAACCATTCTTATGTTACAATGATCCTTCATCATCAACTTCAGAAAATCTCATAGAGGGAGTTTTCTATTTGTGTTATTTCATTGTCTTTGTGAATTTGTGTAGTTAATTCGCCTTGTGTTGGCGACTAAGTCCTTGCGCGGCTTAGGGGGAATTCACCACGTGTGTTGGCGACTAGGTCTAAGGGATTAGATCTAGGGGGTGTTCGAGGCCATATCCGGGGAAGGATTGGCTAGAGCGGCTTGAGGCCATATCCGGGGAGGATAGGCTAAAGCCACCGGTTCGTGGGGATACGAGTCGGTATAGAAAAGGAAAAATTATTTAAATTTGTACGCCTCCGATTTCTAGCGATATTGAAATCAAAATTGTGTAAACACTCTTTAATATAATACAATCATGTCTCTATTTGTGTTTTCTTGATTTCTTTCATTTGGCATAAATTCAAATACTGCAAATTACAATATTCTCTACTTTTGGCAAAATTGTTATACCGTTCTCTTTTATTTTAAAACAATTTAGCAAATTGCTTAAACATATAAAAAGAATTTGTATTCCCTTATTCACTCCCCTCTAAGGGGGCCTATCAATCCAACAAGTGGTATCAGAGGGTGGTTATTCCAAATTGGTTTAAAAACCAGGAATAATGGTGTCTTATGATCTCGCTTTTTCCGAGGGTCAGGGAATTAGTAGACCTCCACTATTTACTGGGTCAGATTATAATTATTGGAAAAATAGGATGCGATGTTTTCTTATGACCCAAGATATTGAGGTATGGAATATGGTAGAAGAGCAATACTCTCCTCCTACAATTGTAGTTGGAGAGGTAACATTAGAAAAATCTAAGGATAAATGAGATGATATGGATAAACTTAAATGCAAAAATAATGTCAAGACCATGAATTCTTTATTTTGTGCGTTAGATAGAAATGAATTTAATAGAATTTCCGCATGTACTACTGCATATGATATTTGGAATCATTTGAAAATTACTTATGAAGGTACATCGCAGGTTAAAGATTCAATGTTTTTCCAAATGGAGTCAAAATATGAAAACTTCTGGATGGATGAAAGCGAAGATATTTGTGCAATGTACACGAGCTTCACCAAGATCGTCAATGCCTCCAAAGCTCTTGGAAAGACCTTCTCCAACGACGACTTGGTCTGAAAGATTCTTCGATCTCTTTCTCCAAAATTCAATCCGAAGGTGACAGCTATCTCAGAGTCGCCAATCAAAGAACGCTCCAGGTTGAGAGCCTCATTGGGAATCTCAAAACCCATGAAGTAGAACTCAAGATCCAATACGATGAATACAACAAGGAGCCAAAGAAGAAGGCGTTGGCACTAAAATCAAAGAAGGAGTTCTATGAGAATGAAGATGA
Organism: Dactylorhiza incarnata; assembly: GCA_033032865.1. Lineage (NCBI taxonomy): Eukaryota > Viridiplantae > Streptophyta > Magnoliopsida > Asparagales > Orchidaceae > Dactylorhiza > Dactylorhiza incarnata. The sequence continues at coordinate 13,152,284 of JAWHQI010000035.1, forward strand.
AGATAGTCTCTTGGTAAAGAACTTCCGAAAGTTCATGCGAAATCTGGAAAGGAGAAAGACCTTCCGAATTTTTTTTCCAAAAGGATGCAAGATGGAAAGGGTCATCTTCAAAGAAGGAAAAAGGAGAACGACGATGAAGAAGAAAGACCTCCACCAGAATGCTATCATTGCAGGAAGACCGGGCATATTCGGAGCCAGTGCCCAAAATACTTGAAGGAGAAAAAGGAAAAGCAACACAAAGGGAAGGAAAAGCGGAAGGTACTAAAAGCTGAAACATGGGATGACTCCTCCTCCTTCGAAGAATCAAGCGGGCGACGACGACGACACCATTGTTCTTAGCGACACTGAGGTAACTCCTCCAACTTATGATGATCTTTCTAATGAATTTCTTCAAACTTGCAAAGCTTTCGATAAAAATATAAAAGATAGTATTTTATTGAATCGTGAAAATGAATCTCTAATTAAAGAAAATCAAAAGCTTTCCAAAAAATCAAATATTTTAGAAATGAGAAAGGTTCTTGCCAAGAGTGTGATCACTCCATTAAAATGGCAAAAGATATTGAAGATTCTCTTTCTAAAGCCCTCTCCCATGCCAAACCTCTTACAAAAGAGAAGGGGGAATTAGAAAGGAAATTAGAAGCCTCTTTTTTGGAAATTAAAAATAATTAAAAGGGTTTTGAAAATAGGTGTGTCATGGTTGTGAAAGAAAATTCATCACTTAAAGCACAAGTTCATGATCTCACCATGGCCATTAAAAAATTTGGAATGGGCCAAAAATCATTGGATATGATTTTAGGGAACCAGTACTGCAGTTTTGGAAAATTTGGGCTCGGATATCGAAGTGAGGGCTACCGCCCGACGCTAGCCACTAACGCCAGTGCTAGCACCTCATACAAAAATTCAGTATTTTCTTTTCCAAAATCATTCTCTTTTACAGAACTGATTTCTTCCAACAAGAATAACAAAAAAATCCAGAAAAGAATCTCAACCCCCTTTATTTCGTGTGCAAACTGTCACAGGATTGGTCACACATCTAGTTCTTGAAGGAAAGTGAAACAAAATATTTTAAAACAAATTTGGTTCCCTAAGGCTTCCACTTATTCTATGGGTGGTACCACTGCTTGGATATCCGGATCTTTACTCTCATCTTCTTTCTAGATGTGCAGGCAGGCTAAGAACAATGAAGATGTGTGGTACTTAGATTCTGGATGCTTCAAGCACATGACAGACAATAAATCAATGTTCCTTAGCCTAGAAAAGATGAAGGGAGGGATCATGATGTTTGGCGATAGCGGAAAAGGAAGGATCATGGGAATTGGTACAGTTAGTAACGAATCATTTACGATATGGAATGTTCCTTATGTGAAAGGGCTAAAACATAATCTAATTTTTATTAGCCAATTATGTGATAAAGGATTAAATATTTTATTTGAATTTTCTACTAACTCATGCCAAATATCTAATCCTACTACAAAAGAAATTTTACTAACTACACTAAGAATACATAATGTTTATGTAGTTTCATTTCATGATCTTTCTAAATCATCTATAAAATGTTTTATCACCAAAAATGATGAATTATAACTTTGGCATAGACGGCTAGGACATGCTAGCACAAAGCTTATTGAAAAACTTACCAAAAGTGATTTAATTAGAGGATTGCCTAGGTTAAGTGGAAATTTACCTTCACTTTGTTCACCATGTCAAAAAGGTAAATTTACTAAATCCTCTTTCAATAGTAAAAATATCATTTCTACTACAAGACTCTTGCAATTAATTCATATGGATCTTTTTGGTCCCGTTAACACTGCAAGTCCTGGTGGTAGATTATATACATATGTTTTAATAGATGATTTTTCAAGATATTGTTGGACATTATTTCTCTCATTCAAATCTGATGCGTTTTGCAAATTTTCAAAATTATGTACTCGTATTCAAAATGAAAGTGATTTAAAAATTAAATGCATTCGCTTGGATCATGAAGGAGAATATGAAAATGAAAAGTTTACATCTTTTTGTGATATATTAGGCATTAAACATGAGTTCTCTACACCACACACCACAACAACAAAATGGTATTGTAGAAAGAATGAATAGAACACTTCATGAACTAGCACACACTATGTTATGTGAATATAAATTGCCTAAGTCCTTTTGGGCCGAAGTCATAAATACATCATGTTATGTTATGAATAGAATCATGCTTCGCCCATCTCTTAATCACACACCATATGAACTTTAATTTCAAAAGAAGCCTAAAGTATCTTACTTCAAAGTTTTTTGTTGTAAATATTTTATTTTGAATACTAAAGATAGCTTGGGAAAGTTTGATGAAAAATGCGATGAAAAATGTGATGAAGGAATTTTTCTTGGATACTCTTCAACTAGTAAAGCTTATAGAATTTTTAATAAAAGAACTAGTAAAGTTGAAGAGTCGATTAATGTGAAATTTGATGAGGTTGTTCCTTGTGTAGAAAGACTTTCCGCAGGCGAAGAGGATGATCTCTTACCACCTTTGGAGCATGGTGACGAGGAACCTTCCAAAAAAGAGGAAGAGGAGGCCAAGGAAGATGATTATGTGCCTCCAAGCGCCTTGAAATTTACAAAGAATCATTAACGAGAACTAATAATTGGTGAACCATCCATTGGGGTAAGAACTCGTTCTTATCTTCATGAATATTATTCAAACATTTGTTTTGTTTCCGAAATTGAACCAAAAACTGTTTCAACCGCTTTAAATGATGATTTTTTATTTTTGGCTATGAATGAAGAGTTAGAGCAATTTGAGCAAAATAATGTTTGGAAATTAGTAGAAAGACCATCTAATCACCCAATTGTAGGTGTAAAATAGATTTTTAAAAATAAATTAGATAGTGAGTCTAGAATCACTAGAAATAAATCACGCTTAGTAGCACAAAGATATTCTCAAATCGAGGGGATAAATTTTGATGAAATTTTGCACCCGTTGCTAGATTGGAATCTATACGATTTTTTCTAGCATTTGCAAGCTTTAAAAGAATAAAACTATTTCAAATGGATGTGAAAGTGCTTTTCTAAATGAGATTGTAAAAGAAGAAGTTTATGTTGAACAAACCTCCGATTTTATTAGTGAAAAATTTCTCAATCATATTTATAAACTAGAAAAAGCACTTTATGGTTTAAAATAAGCACCTCGTGCATGGTGTGAAAAACTTACATCATTTTTATTAACGCATAGTTATATTATGGGAATGCCGATAATACTCTCTTCATTAAGCACAATAATGATGATTTGATTATTTTGCAAATATATGTTGAGGATATAATCTTTGGATCTACTAATGAAGAGTTCTGTAATGAAGTTATTTTAGTGACGAAAAATGAATTTGAGATGAGTCTAGTAGGAGAACTTTCTTATTTTCTTGGTTTTTAAATATCACAAAGAAATGATTGTATTTTTATATGTCAAACTAAATATGTCCATGATATGCTTAAACTTTTTGGATTTGAAAACCTTAAACATGCTTCTACAACAATGAGTGCATCACTAAAATTAGGAAAAGATTAATCCAAAATTTCAATTGATCAAACTTTATATAGAGATATGATATGATCTCTACTTTATCTAAGTACAACTGGACCCGATATCATGTTTGTCGTATGCTTATGTGCTAGATTTCAAGCCAATCCAAATGAATCTCATTTAAAAGCGGTAAAACGAATTTTTAGATATCTAATTGGGTCATCTAGATTAGGATTATGGTACCCGCACAATAATTCATTTACACTTCACGGCTATTCCGATTCGGACTATGCCAGATGCTCACTTGATAGAAAAAGCACTAGCGGTACTTGCTATTTTCTAGGACCTTTATTAGTTGCATGGTCTAGTAAGAAATAAAATTTTGTTGCACTCTCCACCACAGAGGCCGAATACATTACACTAGGGAGTTGTTGTGCACAAGCACTATGGATGAGTCAAACTATAGAGGACTTTGGTTTTCATCTAAAAAATATTGAATTAAAATGTGACAACAAAAGTGACATTAATCTTACAAATAATCTGATACACCATTCTAGATCCAAACATATAGATGTACGTCATCATTTCATAAGAGATCACATTAAAAAGGAAAATGTTAGAATAAGTTTCATTGGCATAGACTCTCAACTTGCTGATACATTCACTAAACCTTTTCCCGATGCAAGGTTTCAAATGTTAAGGTTGGAATTAGGAGTCTTAGACATCTTAGGACGAGTTATATGAAAAATGCTAAAGTTTTATGCAATTTCAGCAATTAAGACATCTCCAAAATTGCATAATTTTTGCATAAGACTACTCTTAAGACTCTTAATTAATATTAAAAAAACAGAATTTTAAAATTCTCAAGATTTCACTCACTGTTTGTCGCGCTAGCACTAGCGTCGGTGCTAGCGTGGGTGTTCGATTTTCCTATTTTTAAAATTTCTAAAAAATCAATAAAATTATGTTATTTTTATATACTACTTTGTTTTGTATTTCTGACATTTGTTTTTTCTTGTTTTATTTATATTATGTAAAATCAACCACAATTTCAAATTTCAAAAGTACAAAAATATCTTTTTGTGGTTTTCTGTTTTTCTTTCATTAAAAATTTCAAAACAACAAAAAAAACCGTATGATCAACCTTAGAATTATTCTTCATAAGCATTGTGAGATTTAGCACCTTAGAAAGAATAGTAAAGTGTCTTATGCAAACCTTAGTTAGTACACCACTTTTTCTAAAATATGTGCATTAAATTGTGTGAATGGTAATATACTTGTGTTTTATTGTGCACTTTACTCTACATATATCTTGTATTTTGTGATTTAAATCACTTGTTAACATTGCTCAAAATACACTTATGTGCACATCATTATCTTTCATAACACTTCTTCTCATGAGTATTGGATTCTAATGTTTTATCTATACTACTCTTTATATAAGAAATGCACTAGATAACCTAGCATGATCTCTATAATGTTTGGTATCTCTTAAACTTGAAATTAAGTAACATTGTAGTATATTCTCTTTTTGATATGTTCATTTCAAGCTTGGTAACTTTAAAACTATGAGATTTCAAAAAGGTTAAACATCTTTACATTTTGAACTTAAACTCATATTTATACTTATGATTTTCATGCTTACCAAAAGATGTTTCTTATACTCTTCCGCTTGCTTAAAACTCCTATTTATTTATTTAAAATCTCTTCAATATTATGCTTAATCTCTTCATCATTACCTATATTACAAAAGCTCGATCATGATTTATCATTTATAAAGAACGACTCCTTACTTCCCTCACCCCACCTTCTTTTGATAATACCAAAAGGGGGAGATTAATTGAAGAAATCGAGATGAGAAATCTAAATGATTAAGGGGAGAATAATCCATGTAATCATTTAGGGGGAGTAAAACTTAAATTACACTTATGTATGTATGGGGCATTTAGATAGGGGGAGTATGCACCATTATTCTCATGCTTATCATATACTATAGTATGAAATATTATCTCGCTTATCATATACTATAAACACCTTTATTGATTTCTTGTTAAAAGGATTTGTTATTATCAAAAGGGGAGATTGTTGGACATGTGTGTCACATCCCTTTATTTGAGAATAACAAATCTCATATTGTATTTGATCTTGCTTGTCGTGTGTTTATACTGTGCAGGAACTATAGGTGCAATACTCCACAAATAGAAAGCAGCTTGGAACCAAAATCTCTGAACTTCAGCACTGTACAACCCCGTATTTATTAAGTAGGTCCCCAGGCTCGAAATAGGTAAAAAGGCTAGAGGGGCATTCACCCAAGTCGAGAAAGGCCAGAAGGGGTTATGAGTGGGTGTGACCTCTCTCACAGGCCACTCGCAGGGCACTCGTGCAAGAGTAATACAGATGTAGCAGCAACTGGGTGAATGGGGGGAGACCCAACTCATCCAGGGGACCAAGGACCCAGCGAGTGGCGCCCTTAAGGGCCACTCACCCCGCGGGTGCCGGGAGGCCTGGCACGCGGGAGGTTGGGCGAGAGGTGCCCTCATGGACCACTCGCCTAGGGGGATTTGGGTGTAAAATTACCAAGATACCCTTCGTGGGCTACAAATAGCCCTTCAGAACAATGGAGTTAGGTTGTTAGCAGACCATTTTGGGTGCGTTTAGTAAAACTAAAAGGCGGATTTATGTTATTTGTAGTCCAAACTAGAGAATCTATAAATAGACCCTTAAGGGCACTTTGGAGGAGATCAAATTTTTTAGGCTCTCTCCTCCTAGGCATGTTTTGGTTGGCTGCTAGTGCCCTCCAAGGTGCCCGACTGAACATTGGTTTGGGAGGGGAAGCTCTCTAAGATCTTCCGAGTGTGTGTCGGGACCTCCTCACTATAGCCTTGGGTCAGTTCATAATTCTCCGTCCACAGTCAAGAGTGAAAGCTATGGATAAGTAGGTGCGGTCTACACCCCCTAGTGGGTCCGAACACACGAGATCGGTCGCCGGTTTCAACATTTTTGGTGTGGTGAGCGTGGACCGTAGCCTGTGCAAGAAAATCTCAAGCTGAGCTCCATGGCTGGAGATGGAGGAGAAGGATCCGATCAGGGCCACTCGCAGCCACCCGCGAAAGAGGTGACACTGGAAATGTTTGAATGCCTCAGGCAAGAGATCCTACAGACCTTGCAGCCAGCTTTCGCCATGAGGAGCGAGTGTGAGACACCCGCAGTTCCGGTGGTCCCGCCCCAGCAGATAGGCAAGAACTGTTGGACATGTGTGTCACATCCCTTTGTTTGAGAATAACAAATCCCAAATTGTATTTGATCTTGCTTGTCATGTATTTAGAGTGTGCAGGAACTATAGGTGCAATACTTCACAGGTAGAAAAAAGATAGAAAAGACTCTCTGGAAATTGTGCTAACACTCGCGTTAGTTGTTAACGCCCAGCGTTAACAACCGCTGAGAAGCAAACCGCTGAGAAGCAAAACCGCTGAGATGGCGTTCGACGAACTCTGAAGGCGCTCGACGAAACCTGAAGGAACCTGCGTTCGACGAACTCTAAAGGTGCTCGACGAAACCTGAAGGAACCTGCGTTCGACGAAATCAGAACTGAACTGCGCTCGACGAATTGGAGCGTTCGACGAACTTGGAGTTCCGTTTGACGAATTTGCCTGTGCTCGATGAAATTGCGCTTGACAAGCTGAGTTCGACGAACTTGGTTTTCCGTTCGACGAAAGTGCCTGCGATCGACGAAATTGCGCTCGACAAGCTGCGTTCGACAAACTTGGAGTTCCGTTCGACGAACTGTGCCTGCGCTCGACGAAAGTGAGCTTGACAAACTGGGTTCGACGAACTATGAGTTCCGTTCGACGAAATTAATTCCGTTCGACGAACTTGGTTTCTGCCACGATCCCGGCAGTTTGCACGATTCTGACGGTTGCGGTTTTCTGTTCGACGAAGGTGCGTTCGACGAAGGCGTGTTCGACGAAATCAGTCTCGTTCTACGAAATTTGGTTCTGTCACGCTCTCGACTTTATGCACGATGCCAGCAACTGCCGTACACGATTCACTAATGCCGGGCGGTAACCTTAACGCCGCGCGTTAGCTCCAGTGGTTATTTAACAAGGCTTGATCTCGTTTGTTGAAAGATGAATCGTTGGGAGTATTATTAAAGGCTTGATTCCAGAAATTTGAGAGGGCTTCCAGAGAGAATTTTTTTGCCAAAACTCCATTGATGTTATACTGAAAAAGAAGGATCTCCCACTAAAAGCTTAAGGAGAATTCTGGAGGAGGACTACGTCACGCTACATCCGAAGGACGATCGCTTCGACCTCGCTCATACTACAACGATCCTTCATCTCCGACTTTAGAAGATCTCATATAGGGAGTTTTTATTATTATTGTCTTTACTTTCATTCCATATATTTTTGTAACCTTTTAGAGAATTTGCCTTGTGTTGGCGACTAGGTCTGGGTAGGACTTAGGGAGGAATTTGCCTTGCGTTAGCGACTAGTTCTAGGTGATTAGATCTAGGGCGTGCTTGAGGCCATATCCGGGGAAGGATTGGCTACAGCAGCTTGAGGCCTTATCCGAGGAAGGATAGACTAAATCCAACCGGTTTGTGGGGATACAAGTCGGTATAGAAAAGGAAAAGAAATTTACTTTTGTACGCCTCCGATTTCTAGCGATATTGAAATCAAATTTATGTAAACACCTTTTTTATATAAATACAATCATGTCTCTATTTGTGTTTACTTGATTTCTATCATTTGGCAAAATCTCTAAATATTGGTTACAAAGTTTTCAATTCTAATTACTTTATCTAAATTGTTTAGTTCAATCTCTTTCATTATAAAACAATTTAGTAATTTTCATAAAATTATAAAGAAGAATTTTATTCCCTTATTCACCCCACCTCTAAGGGCGCCTATCGATCCAACAAGTGGTATCAGAGGGAGGTTATTCCAAACGGTTTAAAAACCAGGAATAATGGCGTCTTATGATCTTGCTTTTTCTGAGGGTCAGGGAATTAGTAGACCTCCACTATTTACCGGGTCAGACTATAATTACTAGAAAAATAGGATGAGATGTTTTCTTATGACCCTAGATATTGAGGTATGGAATATGGTAGAAGAGGAATACTCTCCTCCTACATTAGTAGTTGGAGAGATAACTTTAGATAAACCAAAAGATAAATGGGATGATAGGGATAAGCTAAAATGCAAAAATAACGCCAAGGCCATGAATGCTTTATTTTGTGCGTTAGATAGAAATGAATTTAATAGAATTTCTACATGTACTACTGCATATGAAATTTGGAATCATTTGGAAGTTACTCATGAAGGTACATCGCAGGTTAAAGATTCAAAGTTTTTCCAACTTGAGTCGGAATATGAAAAATTCCGGATGGATGAAAGTGAAGATGTTGATGCCATGTACACGCGCTTCACCAAGATCGTCAATGCCTCCAAAGTTCTTGGAAAGACCTTCTCCAACGGCGACTTAGTCCGAAAGATTCTTCGTTCTCTTCCACCAAAATTCAACCTGAAGGTGACGACCATCTCAGAATCGCACAATCTAAGAATGCTCCAAGTTGAGAGCCTCATTGGGAATCTCAAAACCCATGAGGTAGAACTCAAAATCCAATATGATGAATACAACAAAGAACCAAAGAAGAAGGCATTTACACTATCATCAAAGAAGGAGTGCCAAGAGGATGTGGATGAAGATGAAGAAAGTCTTTTGGTGAAGAATTTCCGAAAGTACATGCGAAATCCAGAAAGGAGAAACACTTTTCGGAAATTTATCCAAAAGGATACAAGATGGAAAAGGTCATCCTCAAAAAAGGAAAAGGAGAGCGATGATGAAGAAGAAAGACTTCCACCGGAGTGATTTCATTGTAGGAAGACCGGGCACTTTCGGAGCCAGTGCCCAAAGTTCTTGAAGGAGAAGAAGGAAAAGCGGCACAAAGGGAAGGAGAAGAAGAAGGTGCTAAAAGCTAGAACATGGGATGACTCCTCCTCCTCCTCCTCCGAAGAATCAAGCGGGTCTTCATCAAGCGAAGATGAGGAAGCAAACATGTGCCTCATGGGACATGGAAACGACGGCGACGACACCAGTATTTTTAGCGACACTGAGGTAACTCCTCCCACTTATGATGAAATCTTTAATGAATTCCTTGAAACTTGCAAAGCTTTTGATAAAAATATGAAAGATAGTATTTTATTGAATCGTGAAAATGAATCTCTTATTAAAGAAAATCAAAAGCTTTCCAAAAAGGTAATTGTCTTAGAAAAGAGAAAGGCTTCTTGCCAAGAGTGTGATCACTCCACTAAATTGGCAAAAGATATTGAAGAGTCATTTTCTAAATCCCTCTCTCATGCCAAAACTCTTACAAAAGAGAAGGGGGAATTAGAAAAGAAATTAGAAGCCTCTCTTTTGCAAATCAAAAATAACAAAAAAAGTTTTGAAAATAAGCGTGTCATGCTTGTGAAAGAAAATTCTTCACTTAAAGCACAAGTTCATGATCCCACCATGGCCATTAAAAAATTTGGAATAGGCCAAAAATCGTTGGAAATGATTTTAGGGTACCAGCGCCATGGTTCAGGAAAATTTGGGCTATGATATTGAGGAGAGGGCTACCGCCCGGCATTAGCCACTACCGCCGGCGCTAGCACCTCATACCAGAAACCTGAATTTTCTTTTTCAAAATGTTTTTCTTCTATAAATCCAATTTATTCCAGCAAGAAATTTTTCCAGAAAAGGGTCTCAACCCCCTTTATTTCGCGTGCAAACTGCTATAGGTTAGGTCACACATCTAGTTCTTGCAGGAAAATAAAATAAAATGCTTTAAAACAAATCTGGGTACCTAAGGCTTCCACTTATTCTATGGGTGGTACCACTTGGGTATCCGGATCTTTACTCTCATCTTCTTTCTAGATATGCAGGCAGGCTAAGGACAATGAAGATGTGTGGTACTTGGATTCAGGATGCTCCAAGCACATGACGGGCAATAAAGCAAAGTTCCTTAGCCTAGAAAAGAAGAATGGAGGGATCGTGACGTTTGGTGACAACAGAAAAGGAAGGATCATGGGAATTGGTACAGTTGGTAACAAATCCTTTACTATATCTAATATTCTTTATGTGAAAGGATTAAAACACAATTTAATTTCTATTAGCCAATTATGTGATAAAGGATTATATGTGTTATTTGAATCTTCCACTAACTTATGCAAAATATCTAATCCTACTACAAAAGATATTTTACTAACTACATCAAGAATACATAATGTTTATATAGTTTCTTTTCATGATCTTTCTAAATCATCTATAAAATATTTTATCACTAAAAATGATGAGTTAGAACTTTGGCATAGAAGACTAGGGCATGCTAGCACAAAGCTCATTGTAAAACTTGCCAAAAGTAATTTAATTAGAGGATTGCCTAGGTTAAATGGAACTTTACCTTCACTTTGTTCACCATGTCAAAAAGGTAAATTTTCTAGATCCTCTTTCAAAAGTAAAAAGTTTATTTCTACTACAAGACCCTTGCAAATAGTTCATATGGATCTGTTTGGTCCCGTTAGCACTGCAAGTCTTGGTGGTAGATTATATACATATGTTTTAATAGATGATTTTTCAAGATATTGATGGACATTATTTCTCTCTTCCAAATCCGATGCGTTTTGTGAATTTGCAAAATTATGTACTCGTATTCAAAATGAAAGTGATTTGATAATTAAATGCATTCGCTCGGATCATGGAGGAGAATTTGAAAATGAAAAAATTGCATCCTTTTGTGATATGTTAGGCATTAAACATGAGTTCTCTGCACCAAGCACACCACAACAAAATGGTGTTGGAGAAAGAAAGAATAGGACACTTCAAGAACTAGCACGCACTATGTTATGTGAATATAAATTACCAAAGTCCTTTTGAGTCGAAGCCGTAAGTACATCGTGTTATGTTTTGAATAGAATCATGCTTCGCCCATCTCTTAATCTCACACCATATGAACTCTATTTTCAAAAGAATCCTAATGTATCTTATTTCAAAGTTTTTGGTTGTACATGTTTTATTTTGAATACAAAAGATAGCTTGGGAAAGTTTGATGAAAAATGTGACGAAGGAACTTTTCTTGGGTACTCTTCAACTATTAAAGCTTATAGAATTTTTAATAAAAGAACTAGTAAAGTTGAAGAGTCAATAAATGTAAAATTTGATGAGTTTGTTCCTTGTGTAGAAAAACTTTCCGCAGGCAACGAGGATGATCCCTTACAACCCTTGGAGCATGGTGATGAGGAATCTTCCAAAGAAGAAGAAGAGGAGGCCAAGGAAGATGAATATGTACCTCCAAGTGCCTTGAAATTCACTAAGGATCATCGACGGGAATTAATAATTGGTAAACCATCCATCAGGGTAAGAACTCACTCTTCTCTTCATAAATCATATTCAAATATCTGTTTTGTTTCCGAAATTGAACGAAAAACCATTTCTACCGCTTTAAATGATGAATATGTACCTCTAAGGGCGCATATCGATCCAACAAGAACATCCCCAGCCAGCGGCCTTAGAAGGAGGTGGCGTCGGAGGCGAATGCGCGAGATCTCCCAGGGCGATAGTTGTTCGGTTGCCCAGCAAGTGCGGAGGTCTGCGAGCTGACTCCGCGTGAGAGGACCAATCGCTGAGCAGGGGAGGGTAACCACTTTTGCGAGTTGATCCTCTCGGCCCCGGTTCCAGAGGGGTTCAGAGGGCCAGAGGTGTCTTACTATACTGGCAAGGATGACCCAGTCCTGCACCTGCAGTGGTTCGAGGACATGGTCTCAATCCTTCCTATGACGGATGCCTTCCAGTGCCGACTCTTTGCTACCACCTTGAAAGAGAAGGCGAGGGACTGGTTCCACCAACTCACCGTGGGCTCTATCTACGCCTTCGAGGATCTGCGTCGAAGCTTCAAGTTGCGCTTTTCAACATCAAAGAAGAGGAAGAAGGACGCAGGGGCACTCTTTAAAATCAAGCAAGGGCCAGGGGAGTCACTGGCCTGTTATGTGGATCGGTTCCAGGAATAGGTCCTGCTCATCCAGGAGGTGCTAGGGTTCACCCTCCAGCTGGCCTTCATAGTGGGGATGCGGGAGGGGTTATTCAAAATGAACTTCAAACGAAAGGCCCCTCTATCCTTCGAGGAATTGATGGAGCACGCAGCGGAAGAGATTGAAGGGGAGGCCGCCAACCCAGAGTTTGCAAAGAGATTGGCAAGGCTGAGTGACCCAGAGGTGAGACAGTAGGAGGGAAGAAGAATAGATGAGCCCAAAGGTCAGGGGTTTCGGGGGCAACAACAGGATTGGGTGCATCAGGAGCCCAATAATCGGCTGGCTTGGAGACCCCAGGAGGGACCAACGCGAGGTAAGGAAAGAGGTTACTAGGGAAGGGGGGAAGGGAGGGTTAATTATCCGGGATAGAGGCAACGTCCCAGACCCCCTCACCCCCCTCGGGAGCAAACCATGGCAGTAGGCCGAGGAAGAGGAGGAAGAGGAGGAAGAGGAGGAAAAGGGGGTAGGGTGGCGTTGCCCTATTGTGACTTCCACCCGGAGGATGGTCACGCGACGGACACCTGCCCGAAGTTTTTGGTGGTGAGGGCAATAGGTCAGCAGCAGCAGCGACCTGTAAGGATTGAAGAAGTGTTACCCGAAGAGGGGGAAGATAGGTGTGAAGGCAGGGCAGAAATGGGAGCCAGGGGAGGGATCAGAGTGATCCACGGTGGGGTTGGGATAGAAGCCACTCGCAAGAGGAGCTTCCAAGCGATGTTCCAAAGGAGCGTCACGTTGACCTCCCAAACCCCACCCCCCTCGGAAAAGCTCACCTTCTCGTCGGAGGACATACCAGACTATGAAGACCCGTTCTGTGACGCCTTGGTGATCCAGACGGCAATTGAGAACTTCACGGTCTCCCGGATCTTCGTCGACAACGGGAGCTCCGTGAATGTAATTTTCAAGAAATCCTTCGACGCGATTGAGGTGGAGGAAAAGAGAGTGCATCTAACATCCCAATTCGAGTTAGACCCCTTGTGCGCGTTTTTGAGTCACGCGAGTTGACTCGGGCTCGGGGTGTACTGAGGGCCAGGCTTGCACCTGAGCCGGGGAAATGCACTCGACAAATGCGACGAGTACAATTTCTATTCTTTATCCCGATGTTTGCTGTATCAGGATCCGAGCCGTCCGGAGAGCATAATTTTAACAATAAAACTCGAAGGAAGCGTGCCGCCTTTAAGGAATTTTAGTGCGTACGTTAGCTCAAATGACATGGTTTTCAAACGAATTTTTATTCAAAAAGGTGATATGCATCAAACGACCTTGGAATTCACCTCAGTTAGTTTTGTTAGACTCATGACGCCTATACGAGTTCAACAAAATTGCTCGCGCTCGATTTTGATGAGAATCGGCGAAATCATAATACGGTCTACGAATAACGTATTTATCCACATTTGTGAAATCGAGCAAACAACCTCGCAATTGAGCCCAATCAGTCTTGTTAGACTCGTAACAATAGTACGAGTTCGACGAATCTATCCGTTTGCGATTCCGACGTCGTTTGAAAGGTTTTTTTTTACATTTACGTAAATTAGGCCGTAAACGCTCCGGAGAGCGTAATTTGCGCAAACGAACTCGGAATCGACATTGGATCGTTCCGGTGGGTGCGTAGCGGCGAGACGGTCGTAACGAGCCCATCCGGGACAAATTTTGAGTCACATAGGGTGAGATACGATCGTTTAGATGTTAATACTAATACTAATAATAATAATATTATTATTATTATTCTTATAATCAGATTATATATATACATAAGCTAGGTTAGAAAATAACATACCCTTTCCCCCTCCCAGCAGCTGCGCCGTCAACACCTTCCCCCTTGCCGATCCAGCGCCTCCTTCTCCTCCACCATCTTCTCCAAGTTCCGGCGAGCCTCCATGGCTGAAACTCTTCATCCAGATCCATGGCCGAGCCAACTCCGCCAAAGCCGACCCAAAGCTCCGACCACCTCTCCTCTTCCCTCCTCCGGCAAGCTTTTCTCCATGGAAGCCTCTCCCATGGCCGCACCACTTTGTCTGCTCCAGATCTCCCCCTCCATCCGAAGTCTCTCAGCCGCCAAGTAGCCATGGCCGACCAACAACCCCCTCTCTCCCTTCAAGCTTCATGGCCGAACTCCACCACAGCTACTCCATGGCCGAGAATTCCTCCTCTCCTAGCTCTGGTGACGTTTTTCCTCCGACAAACTCTTGTTCCAGTTCAGATCCGAACATGGACAGCTAGATCTCCACCTTTTCAGCAAGCCTTGACTAATCGGGCTAAGATCTCCGAGCTTCTCCCTCCAAACAGAAAACAAACGGCTCTCCCATCTTTTCCGCCGGCGACGACATTCAACCGAAAGCTCTCTAGCTCTCAAATCAGCGGTTTACCATCTCTTCGAGGAAGCTCCAACAACATCCTTCGAAGTAGCGGATCCCATCAAACAGCCCACTCAAAGAGGTCGTTACCACTTCGGCGACGCCCGACGAGATCCGGATCGGCGAGATCCGGCCATGACCGAGAGCGACGGACAAATGCCGCATACGCGGCTATTGGGTAGCATGCATGGATACTCGGTGAGCTTCCTCCCCTCTCCCTTGGTGCTAGTTTTCTTAGATCAAATTAGGCGAGATGTCGAACTTAATTGAGTTGATTTGAGAGCAAGTCATGGAGGGATGACTGAAATCTGTTTATTTATTCCGGTCACCTCCGGTCACCGATTTGCCGCCCGTCGATGCACCTCATATACGAGAAAGGGGCGAAGGTGTTGGTTGGTCGGATGAGAAATAAGGTGGCTGATGTGGGAGTTTTATTAGACTCCAGGTAGGGCAAATAACAGCCCCAGGCTGGAGGAAGAAGTTGACCGGACGTTGTTTGATAAACACTTAGATCCGTGTAGTTTATATTAGTTACTGATAAATAATATGTTAAGCGCGCTGCGAGGAAGGCGTACGGATTCATATTAATTTGGCGATTTACCTTGTTTTGTTTATCGGAAGATGTTTGTAATTGGTAGATAAATGTTTGATGACAATATGAACACCTCTCTTAAATTTCATAATTTTGGATATAGGTTTGATGTGATTTTGTCATTTTTATGTCATTAAATTTTGTGCCGTAAGTTGTTATCATGAATACTCCGAATGAGCTGAGATATGGTGTAAACGCTCAAGATGCTAATCATGACTTATAGTAGGAATTTTAGAAGTCTTGGGTTTGATATAGCCACTTGATTAATTACTTGTTAGGTGACGCTCTAGGACAATAAGTATGGCATGAAACTTTAGGCAAGTAGTGATTTGAACAGTGCTCCGATTTACATTGTATGTAAATGTTATTATTATGATTCTAATACGATATTGGAGGTGATCGATCTAAATAATGGGGCAAATCATGTAATGAACCTAAAACTTGCTAATTGGAGGTCGTTTGTACATGTTCTCATGATGGTAAGACACGACTTGACTATACTCGTAGAAATAGAATCCTTAACCGTCCACTTCATGGTTGATTCTTCAATGATATGGGACTTGTAAATATCAGTGTTTATGATCAGCTTTTTATACACTCATACCAGTCAACTAATGCTGACTTGTAAGACATACGACTGGCCACTAAAGTAGAGGAATATATTTATACGATGTCGAGATATGCACCTGGGGATCATACGGTTCGTGATGTATCGTTAGATGAATAACTACATTGTAAAACCACTCTTTTTACCCAAGTGTTCGGATGTGATGAACGATTGATGGCGTAGAATGAATTGGCATTTAAATTTATATGTTGAATCTAACAGGGTTGAGTAAGAAATAACCCTTGACTAAAAGTAGAACTTAGTCATTGATCTTTAGTTTTGAGGACATGATATTGTGCTCAAGTAGTCCTTAGGTTAGGTTCGTAGGAAGTGAAATCTCAGGACTTGTGTGTCTCACTGCTTAGAGTATGCTAACTCCCTACGGGTAGCAATGAGGGCTTGGTTTAGTGATTGTGATGGGTCGACATCCTAAGTTAATGTGGGAAGGGACTCGGTTTGGAGCCCTTGCTTGCTTAAGAGAATTGAGTTAGTCTAACGAGCGGTAGACTCGAGATCCTATTGGGAGGACTGGATCTGTCCTGCAAAAGGTTGGTTCCATGTTATATAAGGAGGACAGGTCGAGTCCTCCGAGCCAAGAGTTTGGTGTTTCACTTGGAGGCATTGTTGTATCAAGTAGTACGCGGATACCCTGTGTGTTCTTAGGGGCGTACAAAGGTCTAGGTTGGGTGGTGTTACACAAGCCTAGAAGTGGACAGCCCGGTCCACTGCCATGTTGCCTCAACTGGGTACCTGAGCGAAGACTCGAATAGAGGGCTAGAGGTGGTTCTTACCAGATAGTACGCGGATACCCTATGTGTTCTTAGGGGCGTACAAAGGTCTAGGTTGGGTGGTGTTACACAAGCCTAGAAGTGGACAGCCCGGTCCACTGCCCTATTGCCTCAACTGGGTACCTGAGCGAAGACTCGAATAGAGGGCTAGAGGTGGTGCTTACCAGATAGTACGCAGATACCCTGTGTGTTCTTAGGGGCGTACAAAGGTCTAGGTTGGGTGGTGTTACACAAGCCTAGAAGTGGACAACCCGGTCCACTGCCCTGTTTGCCTCAACTGGGTACCTGAGTTGACACACTCGAACAGAGGGAACTACAAAAGGTCTGTACGTACAGAGTCGTGTGCGTGAGTTGCATCATTGCATCGCACATCATGGCATAGCATACTTGCATAAAACAGAGACCTCATCGTATAAATTAGTATGGGCTCTTTTATACGATGAGTTTACTTCTTATCAAATCTCGTAGCTTATGTGTTTGTGTGTACACACATAAGTTGAGGTCACTTCTATAGCTGCTCTAGTTGTTTCTTTAATTGATCTAGTTTACTTTATAACTACTCTGGTTTACTCTCCCAGCTGCTTAGACTCTTTTATAAATGCGTTTGTATACTCACTTTGACGCTCGTTTATATATATACTGCTCGGCTTCATAGTAGCCCCTTGAATTATTATAATGGATTTGCTAGAAAGGTGCTTGATGTATATATATACATGTTAGTTGTTGATTATAACTGCTAGGTTAGTAATACCTTCTTGTCACCTGCATATTGTTCATACTGTTATATTGCAGCTTTTCTTCCTTTCCTTCCACACGGTGCCTAAGAGTCGCCGGGGTGAGAGAATGTGAAGCCACTTAGTCTTTATGACTAACGGTTGTTACACCACTATTTTTAGGAGCACACCCAGCTGGAGCAGTACCGGACAGATCAAAGTAATAGGACTTGGAGACATGTTGCAGCTTTTGCAACAACACCTTCTGATACGGTTGTGAGGGATTGTAGTTCTCGTTGTAGACTTCCGCTATACCTTGTTATAGTATATTTGGGAGCTCTTTTTGCTTCCTGTCATTTATATATTTTGTGGACATTTATACTTTGTGAATTATGGACTCTTGAAAATATTCAATTTATTGATGGGTTGGCAAATGATATTGGTAATAGCCGGCAGAATAGGCGTCTTGTGGTACAGGTTCGCCCGTGTGCTGACGCTACCGCAAGGCGGCTGTTCTGGGCATAAGACTCCCCTCGGCCGTGTTTTGTGTTCCGGGAGGGGGATCTTACAAATGGTATCATAGCGCAACGATCCTGAGATAAAGAAGTCCATTAACCCATGACACCACCCGTGCTCGATCATTCAGTTTGAGGACAAACTGATGCAGCGGAAGTTGTGGTGTGCCCATATGGGATTCAATCTATGTATGTCCACTAATCCTTAGAACGAGTGCCAACCTAACTAGGACACCACCTTATTTTGACCTACCAACATGTTTTGTGGTGCATCCTAGTCTAAGAATCAACCTCAGATATAGACTTGGTTGAGTTATGTGAATACCCAAGTGGTTCAAGGAAGAGTTTATTGCAAGAGTATGTGCTCAAGGCTTATACTTTGATATTCCTGCTACATTCATTAAGTGATACCATCTTCTTACCCAAACTTATAGAACCATCCAGAGGAGAATTTGTGCCTATAATCTACTAACTAGAGTAGTAAGAGATTCGTAAGTCTAATTGATAACTTAATACTCTCCATTTTGATCATAGTGAAGCTATTACCATGATAAATACCAGAGGTTGAATAAGAATCTAAATCTTAGAAGAGGCTCATCTCTTTTGACTTCGTCACATGTTGACCCTAAAAAGTTGTTGTAATTGGTAGATCTAAAGGCCTAAAGAAAAGACTGTATGAGTAATCGTCGAGGTGAAACTCCATGTCGAGGATTATATGCCCTAAGGATGTGTGCTTATGGAGGAGGGATGTACCACGTTAGTGATCGAAGAGACTCTGCCCAAGAATTACGGTGGGCTTATCTCTTCGTTTATTGGGCCAGTGTTACCATCTGGGATTTCTTTGGGATTTGAGAATCTTCACAAATTTTCAACAATTGATATTGATGGTACTTGAGGAAGTAGTTCATCTTTGGCATGGTGGACTACTAATGTCAAGTTTGGATCGATGAAATTTACTAGCAGAATAACAATGTTAGTACTTCAAGGATGAGTTTTGGCTCCCTACACTATTTTAAGACTATGTGAATAAAAAGACGAGGAAAGTAGCAAGTTAGCCCTTTTGGTAAATATCTGTATCGATCTCTACTTAACTTTTGATGACTGTATAGCTTGGTACTTGATGAAATTATGTACCCTTATGATGATATACTGAAGTTTGTATGGGTACGAGTGGTTTAATGATCAACCATCCCAGGAAGTTAGGAAATTTGCAATGATTTGTATGTTAAAGGGATGTTAGAGAAAACTAATAGGTCCAAATAGACTAGTAAAAGGCCAAAAATGAATGTGGCTTCATTGATTCGACTACGTTTGATTTATGAAGATGACAAGGATAGTATGACTTGTTAAGTGATTTAAAATCTCAAATGTTTATCATGGAATAAGCAAGTCATTAGCAATCTCTAGCGGCGATTGTGGGCAACTTTGGAGTTTATACGCTATATACGAACAAGTAAGGGTCATGTGTAATATTATTGCCTTGGCAAGGTAGATTTCTAGAGGCTCGATATCATAACCCGACAATGAGACAAGGTTTAAGTTTACGATAAGAGACCCTTTAAATGGAACTATCTGGACCCCAAAAGAAATTCGGCACAAATTATGAATTCGGTGCAAGTCTAACTATGATCTAGGTTGGACCAAAGTAATACCCGACTCGGGTCCTTGTGCTCTTAGAAGGAAGCGATAGATATATCTTCCTCTAAGCCTGCAACGATGGTTCGTAATATCACTAAGATAAACTGTTAAAACATCACAAGCCAGACGATTGTTGATTTTTGGGAATCATTGAAAATATAAATTTGTCCAAGCTTAAATTCTTGAGGCAATAACATCATGTTGGGGATTTTTGGATTGAGATAGGATATCGTCGTGGCAAGTGAAATGAGGTGAATGCGAACTTGATTGTTTTATGAACCAAAAGATAAATGGTGGAAATTCTTGATGATTAAACACATGAATATTTCGCCATGACATGACATTGGAAGTATCCTTGCCTCCCAAAAGTTAAAAGTTAGTCAGCCACTTGCTAAATTTGGAAGATGTATACTATATGTATGAATCTTTTTACTATAAATATGATGATATGGAGAGTCAAAACACATAAATCGAAAATATCATGATCGCCTTTAGAAAGATTCATGATTTTGGGAAATAAATTTTAATTATCAACAGTAGATATAGTGAAACCACGTGATAAATGTTAAGACCCCCCCCCCCCCCCCCCCCCCTTTAGTGAGAGCAACTCGTGACTAGTATCGCGGTTAGAAGTAGTGCTTATTGTCTACTGTTGGGGCAGTAAGAGACTTCTAAGTTTGATGTTCGTACCCACAATGTGGTGCTCCTCTCTGTAGTTTGCATCCAATAAGACGGCAAGTCCAGAAAGTGACCATTTTGTAGTCGGGAACATGTCGACCCCTAAAAAAAGTTGTTGAAAATTGTAGCTTTGAGGGCCTAGAACACTTTAATAGGTCCCAGGAACTGTTATTCAAGTGCTTATATGGTTGAACTCCTAATCGAGGACGGCATGCCCATAGGGCCGGTGTGCATACAGGGGGTGAATGTACCATACTGGTGGTCGAAGAAACATAACTCAGGTGTATGGGCTAACCCTTTTTCTTCGTTTATTGGCCTAGCTAATGGACCAACTGAGGTTTCACTGTGAGTTAAAAATCTTTATAGACTGCTTCACTTAGCTTTGCTATAATGGTGTTTTCTCATCTAAGTCGTTAGAAGTCGACGATATTAGAATTAGGTACTCCTTGATGAATGAGCACATTTTAAGCAAGGTGGACGGTTAAACACCAAGTTTTGGGATTACGTTGAGTCCCCTACCAGAATAATAGAGGTGAGTACCTAAATGTTGGTTATGTCTTCGCTCTGATCGAAGGTTATGCGAAGAAGTAGACCAAGGAGAAATGGTGATCTAAAACCTTTTGGGATATACACCAAGGTTGTCGGGTTTTCATACATGAACTCCTGGATAAATCATATAGCTGGGTAATTGAGGATATGAATACATCCTGATGTGTGCCAATTAGGACCTTTGTGGGTCACGTTGAGTAAAATTTAGCATGGTTTTAGATGGATGTCAATACTATGTGAAGGATGCGATGATATCCTGATGTGATGGTAAGGACTTGAGTTGGCAATCCTTGAGTGCTGCTATGCACTAGTCGGATCCTGACAAGTGTTTGGATGGCATAAGGACTTGGTGGTAGTCCTTAGGTTCTAATAGCATGAGTTCCATCATTAGAACCTCATGGGTGTAGTTAAGTGAAATCTTGAATCCTCTTGATAGTGTTGTAGTGCCTCTCAGTGATCAATGGTCAGTTAGACGACCGCGTGACAAATTTTGGGGACGCCTTGAAATTTGTTGAGTTGGGGTTGTATTTGATTGTTGATCAAAGATGTGTCTTTTAAAAGTGACATATTTAGGATAATTGGTTTAAATCGTAGCACTCATAGTGCTAAGGTTTTACAACGTGGTTGTTAAGTTAACAAATTCACAACAATGGTGTCTATGCACTGATTTGCGTACATAATGTGATGATATAGTAAATTAATAAAATTACCGAGGATGTGTGTTGGCGACTCATGGCAGGCAGATATGATATTGATGCAAGACAACTGTTGATGACACTTGCTATAGAGATAGTGTTTTGAGATCTAGTCCTACAAGGTGTAAACGTGTTAGTGGCTCAGCAGTCTTGTTGGTTTGCAGAACCTGTACAGCGATATAGATGTTGGTAGTGGTAGCCTGTTGCATCGTGATTTATATATATAAATAGCCTGCTTGATGCCGTTCACACCAAGTCCTTGCTAAATGTTCCCTTGTATGTTGTGTGCTTGAGATTAAATCACAACATAATCAGTTAGACTGATGTAGTGGTTTTTTTGAAATAGTGTGTGTCATTATTAGTTTGTATGACTTCACAAGGAAAGAGTGCGCATGCAATCTAGTTTCTATGTATAAACCACAACAATTGAGAATGCATATATAAGCTTGAGATTATTATGGGTGAAGTGCCCATGAATGATTATGATGAGTACATTTTACTCTCATCTAGAAAATCCTCATAGCCTCAACCAAATATTTCGGGGACGAAATTGTTTCTTCGTTTATTGGATTTGTAACATCCCAATTCGAGCTAGACCCATTGTACGCGTTTTTGAGTCACGCGAGTTGACTCGGGCTCAGGGTGTACTGAGGGCCAGGCTTGCACCTGAGCCGGGGAAATGCACTCGACGAATGCGACGAGTACAATTTCTATTCTTTATCCCGATGTTTGCTGTATCGGGATCCGAGCCATCCGGAGAGCATAATTTGAACAATAAAACTCGAAGGAAGCGTGCCGCCTTGAAGGAATTTAGTGCGTACGTTAGCTCAAATGACATGGTTTTCAAATAGAGTTTTTATTCAAAAAGGTGATATACATCAAACGACCTTGGAATTCACCTCAGTCTGTTTTGTTAGACTCGTGACGCCTATAAGAGTTCAACAAAATTGCTCGCGCTCGATTTTGATGAGAATCGGCGAAATCATAATACGGTCTGCGAATAACGTATTTATCCACGTTTGTGAAATCGAGCAAACAACCTCGCAATTGAGCCCAGTCAGTCTTGTTAGACTCGTAACAATAGTACGAGTTCGACGAATCTATCCGTTTGCGATTCCGACGTCGTTTGAAAGGTTTTTTTTTACATTTACGTAAATTAGGCCGTAAACGCTCCGGAGAGCGTAATTTGCGCAAACGAACTCGGAATCGACATTGGATCGTTCCGGTGGGTGCGTAGCGGCGAGACGGTCGTAACGAGCCCGTCCGGGACAAATTTTGAATCACATAGGGTGAGATACGATCGTTTAAATGTTAATACTAATACTAATAATAATACTATTATTATTATTCTTATAATCAGATTATATATATACATAAGCTAGGTTAGAAAATAACATACCCTTTCCCCCTCCCAGCAGCTGCGCCGTCAACACCTTCCCCCTTGCCGATCCAGCGCCTCCTTCTCCTCCACCATCTTCTCCAAGTTCCGGCGAGCCTCCATTGATAAACACTTAGATCCGTGTAGTTTATATTAGTTACTGATAAATAATATGTTTAGCGCGCGGCGAGGAAGGCGTACGGATTCATATTAATTTGGCGATTTACCTTGTTTTGTTTATCAGAAGATGTTTGTAATTGGTAGATAAATGTTTGATGACAATATGAACACCTCTCTTAAATTTCATAATTTTGGATATAGGTTTGATGTGATTTTGTCAATTTTATGTCATTAAATTTTGTGCCGTAAGTTGTTATCATGAATACTCCGAATGAGCTGTGAAAGTGCACAGTTTACCTCACTAGAATTCTCTAGAGGGGGGGGGGGGGGTGAATAGAGATTAAAAATTATTTTGTGCAAAGTTTATATATATGTGTATGATCACAGATTATAGCTTCCCACACATCAACAAGAATTAAACAAGTAAAGAAAGTAAATGCAAGAAAAGAAATCACAGCACAACACAAGAAAATATAGTGGTTCCTCAAACTTTGGGTAGTCCACTCTTCTACCCCCTTGGTAGGAATTCACTATCTTGTACTGAGTCTTTTGATAAGGAGACTCTTAGAACCACCCTGAGTCTTTTGACAAGGAGACTCTTAGAACCAACTGAGTCTTTTGACAAGGAGACTCTTAGAACCAGTACACTGAATTTTTTGAAGAAAGATTCTAAAAACTCTTTTACAATGTTATAAGTAAGAAAGAAAGAAATAAGAACAAGAATGAATCTTCTTCCTAGCAAGAAGATTGGAAGCACAAGAAGTAGTGAATGAAAATCTCTCTTCTATATTGAGAAGGAGATTGTAAAAACTTTTCTCTCTTTTGAGAGAACTTTCAGAGTTTGCAGTAGAATGGCTTCTGAAGAAGAAGGAGAAGATGAAAGCTTTTTCTCTGCAGCACACTATCTCTTTTCTCAGTTTTTCTCTCTATTCTCTTGGGAGCTTTTCCTCTATTTCAAATGCATGTGGTGGATCACTCAACTATCATTTTCTGCCGACCTCCTCTTTATTTATAGCTCTGTGTAAAAATAATGCTATAGGAGGATAATTAATTAGCAGTCAGAGAATTGGAAGAATAGAAATATTTCCATAATTAGCATACCAATAGAAGGAAAGAATTCATTCCAAATTCGAATAATATCCATAATGAGTTTTATCAGATTAGCCAAGAATCAAATAGAAGGAAAGAATGATTCAGAACGGCTATAAAATATTAACATTATTCCATATAAATTAGATCTACTGAAAGAAGGAAAGAGATCTGGCGCATATTTAAATCTGTCATATAAATCGACGTGCGTCGATTACCATTCGACGTAAGCGTCGAATTCATCCTGGCTGGACGTCGAGAGAAGAATAAGGAAGGTGCGTCGACTAAGGTGCGTCGACTTCTCTATATGCGTCGACTAGAAATCAGAGTAGCGTCGACAACACATACGTCGAAATCTTCCTAAAGTTACTTCGACTTAATCTGAAGGGAACGTCGATTACAGCTCGACGTTGCGTCGAATACTATTCGATGCATATTTACTTAACCTTGTTTTTCTTTCTTAGAATTCATATTCAACTTAATTCAAGGGGTTAAGAGAAATCATTTTCCCAACAATCTCCCCCTATTTGTCTTAGCCCTATTTAGAGGGAAATTGTACTAGCATAAAATCAATCCAGCACAGCATTTTGTATAGAAAAGAAATATATCAAATAATCAAAAAGTGAAATTTAGAAGAAGAGATCAAATGTTCCAGAATCATATAAATATATGTCATGTTCATTCCAATTAGTACTCAAAAATATATCAGCATTGTTTTCAAATATTACTCAGGAGGGGTAGGAGGGGTCTTTCTCTTTCTCTTGAATACTACTATTTTAGGAGAGGAGAGTTTCTCTTTCTCATTTGTAGGAAGTTCTCCTAGCTCCCCCTGGGTCTCAGCCATTTGCTCCCCCTGAGTCTCAGCTTCATTTATAAACACAGCTTCCAGCTCCCCCTGAAGTTCAGTTTCTTTATCTTTCTCACCATCTTCCTTTGCAGCCTCATTTTCTGCTCTGCTTCCCTCCCCTTGTAGTAGTGCCATTTGATTTGCAGCATCCCTTGCTATGTTGAGTACCTCTATTGTTTGTTCATCATTATGTAGCTCAGGTACTGTCTCATTCCCAAGGATTTTGTCAGATTTTGGAGGAGGGGACTTGTGAGAAAGAGATTTAGGATTGGAGGGTTGCTCTTCATCTAGATTCTCCCCCTTCTTGACCTTCTTGGCCAAGGAGGTTAAGAAAGACCTAGTCACTCTAGAGGAAGAGAGAGAAGATTTTAGATCTTGCACAGAGGCACTGACCCCATCTATTTGGGTGTGCATGTGAAGGATGGAGGAATGAATCTTGGAGCAATGCTCATCTAGCATTGCTTGGAATCTTTGAGCTGTGGATTGTATGCACTGGGTGATGAGAGCCTCAGTGGATTCAGATGGTTCATGGTGTGAGAGTTGATGAGGAGGTGATGGTGGAGGAAGAGGTGATAGAGGAGGAGGAGGAGATAATGGATGTGGAGAGGGGATTCTATCATCTTGAGGAGGTATATTTGATGGAGGAGGTGGAGGAATAGATGAGACTTGTGCATGTGATTGAGGTGGTATTTGTGATTGTGTGGATGATGAAGGTACAGATGAGAGATTTGTTGAAGGAGGAGGAGGAGGATGAGCAGGAGAGTTAGAGGGAGAGGGAGATCTTTCAGGGATGGAACCAGGCTTAGGGATTTGCCTGGTCCATTTAGAAAAGAGAGCAATTGACATCCTCTTCCCTAGAGGAATGGGGATTCCTTTTGACCTACATAGGCCAGGAAAGGAATGGAAGAGGACTTGACTCATGATTCTCATGTAGGCATTCTCTTTGTGAGAGTATTTAGAGTCTATCATCTTGAGTAGCCATGTGGCCCAGTCTACCTTCTTCTTCAACACAAGGGCCCCCATGATGTTCAGTTGTTGTTTTGGTACTGCATCATGTGCTGAGATCTTGCACAGTAGAACTTTCCCTACTATATCAGCCAGCAACCTATATTCATCAGAAAAGTCTACCTTTTTCATATGGATTGGTCTATCTTTTGAGAATTTCATGGTGGTGAGCAAATGCTTGATTTCATCAGGTGTGAGTTCAATGGATTCATCACCTATTAGGGGAATAATCAAGACTTGTTTAGTCATTCTTTTAGAGGCTCATTGTCTTTCCTTATTTCTTTTAAACTAAGATGATAGTAGGATATACCTGATGGAAGATCAAAGGTGGCCCTAATATGTTCTGCTGAGATTGAGACTGGTGTCTCATATAGTGTTCCCTGGATTTCTCCTTGTTCAGATATCTGAACATGAGTTATTAGCTCTGTGAGCTCTGATTCCAGGAGCTTGCACCTAGTGGAGATGAGTTTGTCCAGTCCTGCTTCAGTAAAGAGAGCAATGATGCTCTTGTAGTTTTCCGCGGCAGCTTGGAAGGACTCAAGGTCAATGTCGAAGCCTAAGTTGGTCTTGGGAGCCATTTTAGGTTAGTGAAGGAGAGAGGAAGAGATTAGCTGGTCTGAGGAG
Source organism: Dactylorhiza incarnata (assembly GCA_033032865.1). Lineage (NCBI taxonomy): Eukaryota > Viridiplantae > Streptophyta > Magnoliopsida > Asparagales > Orchidaceae > Dactylorhiza > Dactylorhiza incarnata. The sequence goes on from JAWHQI010000035.1 coordinate 13,179,043, forward strand.
CACGAAGAATGAAAGAGGCAGTGTCGTGAAGGTTTCTAACTTAAGAGTCTTTTTAAGTCAGGTGAAGCGTCGAAACTGGACTCAATTCGAGGTTTATTCGGTACTTCAGTGGATGTGACCGAAAATAATTTAGCATTGCCGCTCGTTTTTATGAGGTCGACGTTACGTCGAGTGGAATTCGACGTGAGCGTCGATTTAGTCTTCTTTGGTATGCAAGGGTTTCTTATCGACGTATGCGTCGATAGCAGTCGACGCATGCGTCGATTGTGCTTATTGATCTGAGTTATCGACGTTGCGTCGATTAGAAGTCGACGTGACTTTTAATTTTCCTGAAAAGTTCTGGGTGTTTATTTCTTTTTATCTCTTCTTAATCCTAAAGGTTTCTAAGGTAGCCTAGGACTGGGTTTTAAGACCAATTTGATTGATTATACCAACACTTTTTGGCAAGGTGGCCATTTTTGTTGCATATGTAACACTTGAGTATCTTACTTTTGTGAGAGTTTGAGTTTAAAGGTGAATAGAAGTGTTGACTAGGATACCAGTGTTGATTAGGATAGAAGGTTTCATTAGGATGGGAAGTTTGGTTACCAAGTTTTGGGTAAAAATTTTGGTTAGAATGTTGATTAGGATAGAAATTATGATCAGGATGAATGGGTCCTGAATAAGGGTTAGGATGAAAGACTTTTGGAAGAAAGATGTTTAAATTGTTCTGAATTTTTGTGCGTCGATATCCATTCGACGCATGTTGATAGTCACGTTGATTTGTATTCGGCGCTTTCTCCAGATGGTGTCGATCTGATTTCGATGCATAGAAAGAGTTGCGTCGATTGGAAGTTGACGTGCTTTTGTTCATCCATCTAGAAGAGGTCGAAGCATCTGAGAGATTGCGTTGAGTAGAAGTCGACGAACTATCGTGCATGCGTCGATATGAAGTCGACGCAACTGTATCTTCATAAATTTTCATTTTGCCTTTGCCTTTCTTTGTTTTTACTCCTTTATGTCTTGTTTTTCTTGGTTTGATTGTTTCTTCAGATGAAGTTTGTGAGTCATCAGCTGAATAATAAGATGTTTCATCAAATTCCTTTATTTCTTTGAAGGAGTTTTCTTCCTTATCTTTTGGGTCTTTTTCTTGGTTTGTCATTTTGACAGGTTTAGTGAATTTTACAGGGCTCATCCAAGCAGGTTTCTTGGATGGAATTAGGCTGATTGAGGGATCAGCCCCTAACCGAAGATGGTTGTGTCTTATTGTTTGTTTTTCAGTGATTTCCTTAAGAGTTTGGCTTCTCATTTTTATTGATTCTTCAAAGGCTTTTGCCTGGGTTACTTTATCCTTAAGGAACTGATTTTCTATTCTAGCCCTTTCTATTTCCTTTTCTATTCTGCTAGCTATTGATTCATAATCTTTAGAGGATTTAATTTCTGTGTTTCTCTGGTTTTTAGCTACATTGATTTGTTCTTTTAGATCTTTAATTTCTTGTTTTGTTTTTAGTTGATCTAGGTACATTCCCATAAAATCATTTCTAAAATTATCACTTTGAAAATCTATTTCATCAAACATGCTTACCTCATCCTCATCCTCAGATTCCTCAATGAGAATGAGGTTCTTTTCTTTTTCATCATCAGAAGATATGCTTTCTTCTGATCCTGTTTCACTCCATGATTTATCATCATTCTTTGAGTCTTCAAAGGCCATCAAGCATAGGTCTTCTTGCCTAGATTCTTCATTGTCACTCTTAGAGGATGAACTATCCTCAGAGTTTGTTTCACTCCAGACTTCTGCAATGAAGCCTCTTTCTTTCTTCTTCCCCTTTTTCTTCAGATCTTTCTTTTTCAGATCCTTTTCTGTTTCAGCATTCTCTGGACATTCTGGGGCAATGTGTCCAGGTTTCCTGCAAGAATAGCAAATAATTTCTTTAGTGGGGGTTTTGTCATACCTTGGTTTTGACTCCCTCCTTTTTGATCCGTCTGTCTTGACCCATTTCTTAAATCTTCTGGCCAAGAAACTGAATAATTCTTCTTCAGTGATAGGGGTTCCTTCTTCTGTTGCCTTTAGAGCAATGTTCCTGCTTTTTGAGGAAGTTGGAGTGTTTTCTCTTCTTTCCTTCTCCTCTCTAGTTTTCAGCAACTGCTCATAGGATCTGAGTTTTCCTAAGAGAGCATCTGTTGAGATCTCTTTTTGTCCTCTTGTGTCTCTTATTGTCCAAATTCTTGAGTCCCATGAACTAGGGAGACTCATTAGCAATTTGTCATTAATCTCAGTGAGAGAGATTTCTCTATCCAAGTCTCTTAGTTGATTGATGATCAGACTGAATCTGTCATACATTTCAGAGATGCTTTCTTCAGCCTTCTTTTGGAAGTTCTCATATTGAGAGATCAATAGAGCCTTTTTATCTTTCTTTTCATCAGCACTTCCTTCCACCATCTTTGTGAGAGCATCCCAAATTTCTTTGGATGATTCACAGTCAACAACTTTTTGAAAAATGTCATCTGAGAGAGTTGAGACAAGTATGTTCATGGTCTTTAGATCATATGTTCTTGCCTTCTTTTCATCTTCTGTCCACTCAGATCTTGGAACAAGTGTTTGTGTGACATTGCCATTTGTATCCTTTCTATAAGGCTTTGGGGGACCTGTCATAGTAATATCAAACAAGTCAGCATCAATGGAATTCATATAAATTCTAATTCTTGTTTTCCAAATTGCAAACTTTTCAAGATTGCACATTGGAGGTCTGGTGGAAGCATAATCTTTGATTTGTGCCATATGATAAAATAGTTTTGAAATATATATATATATATATATGAGAGGTAAGATCTTTTTGATCAAGGAGTTATCCTTTTTAGATCAACCTAGCTCTGCTACCAATTGAAAGTGCACAGTTTACCTCACTAGAATTCTCTAGAGGGGGGGTGAATAGAGATTAAAAATTATTTTGTGCAAAGTTTATATATATGTGTATGATCACAGATTATAGCTTCCCACACATGAACAAGAATTAAACAAGTAAAGAAAGTAAATGCAAGAAAAGAAATCACAGCACAACACAAGAAAATATAGTGGTTCCCCAAACTTTGGGTAGTCCACTCTTCTACCCCCTTGGTAGGAATTCACTATCTTGTACTGAGTCTTTTGATAAGGAGACTCTTAGAACCACCCTGAGTCTTTTGACAAGGAGACTCTTAGAACCAACTGAGTCTTTTGACAAGGAGACTCTTAGAACCAGTACACTGAATTTTTTGAAGAGAGATTCTAAAAACTCTTTTACAATGTTATAAGTAAGAAAGAAAGAAAGAAAGAAATAAGAACAAGAATGAATCTTCTTCCTAGCAAGAAGATTGGAAGCACAAGAAGTAGTGAATGAAAATCTCTCTTCTATAGTGAGAAGGAGATTGTAAAAACTTTTCTCTCTTTTGAGAGAACTTTCAGAGTTTGCAGTAGAATGGCTTCTGAAGAAGAAGGAGAAGATGAAAGCTTTTTCTCTGCAGCACACTATCTCTTTTCTCAGTTTTTCTCTATATTCTCTTGGGAGCTTTTCCACTATTTCAAGTGCATGTGGTGGATCACTCAACTATCATTTTCTGCCGACCTCCTCTTTATTTATAGCTCTGTGTAAAAATAATGCTATAGGAGGATAATTAATTAGCAGTCAGAGAATTGGAAGAATAGAAATATTTCCATAATTAGCATACCAATAGAAGGAAAGAATTCATTCCAAATTCGAATAATATCCATAATGAGTTTTATCAGATTAGCCAAGAATCAAATAGAAGGAAAGAATGATTCAGAACGGCTATAAAATATTAACATTATTCCATATAAATTAGATCTACTGAAAGAAGGAAAGAGATCTGGCGCATATTTAAATCTGTCATATAAATCGACGTGCGTCGATTACCATTCGACGTAAGCGTCGAATTCATCCTGGCTGGACGTCGAGAGAAGAATAAGGAAGGTGCGTCGACTAAGGTGCGTCGACTTCTCTATATGCGTCGACTAGAAATCAGAGTAGCGTCGACAACACATACGTCGAAATCTTCCTAAAGTTACTTCGACTTAATCTGAAGGGAACGTCGATTACAGCTCGACGTTGCGTCGAATACTATTCGATGCATATTTACTTAACCTTGTTTTTCTTTCTTAGAATTCATATTCAACTTAATTCAAGGGGTTAAGAGAAATCATTTTCCCAACAAGCTGAGATATGATGTAAACGCTCAAGATGCTAATCATGACATATAGTAGGAATTTTAGAAGTCTTGGGTTTGATATAGCCACTTGATTAATTACTTGTTAGGTGACGCTCTAGGACAATAAGTATGGCATGAAACTTTAGGCAAGTAGTGATTTGAACAGTGCTCCGATTTACATTGTATGTAAAAGTTATTATTATGATTCTAATACGATATTGGAGGTGATCGATCTAAATAATGGGGCAAATCATGTAATGAACCTAAAACTTGCTAATTGGAGGTCGTTTGTACATGTTCTCATGATGGTAAGACACGACTTGACTATACTCGTAGAAATAGAATCCTTAACCGTCCACTTCATGGTTGATTCTTCAATGATATGGGACTTGTAAATATCAGTGTTTATGATCAGCTTTTTATACACTCATACCAGTCAACTAATGCTGACTTGCAAGACATACGAGTGGCCACTAAAGTAGAGGAATATATTTATACGATGTCGAGATATGAACCTGGGGATCATACGGTTCGTGATGTGTCATTAGATGAATAACTACATTGTAAAACCACTCTTTTTACCCAAGTGTTCGGATGTGATCTGAACAATTGATGGCGTAGAATGAATTGGCATTTAAATTTATATGTTGAATCTAACAGGGTTGAGTAAGAAATAACCCTTGACTAAAAGTAGAACTTAGTCATTGATCTTTAGTTTTGAGGACATGATATTGTGCTCAAGTAGTCCTTAGGTTAGGTTCGTAGGAAGTGAAATATCAGGACTTGTGTGTTTCACTGCTTAGAGTATGCTAACTCCCTACGGGTAGCATTGAGGGCTTGATTTAGTGATTGGGATGGGTCGACATCCTAAGTTAATGTGGGAAGGGACTCGGTTTGGTGCCCTTGCTTGCTTAAGAGAATTGAGTTAGTCTGACGAGCGGTAGACTCGAGATCCTATTGGGAGGACTGGATCTGTCCTGCAAAAGGTTGGTTCCATGTTATATAAGGAGGACAGGTCGAGTTCTCCGAGCCAAGAGTTTGGTGTTTCACTTGGAGGCATTGTTGTATCAAGTAGTACGCGGATACCATGTGTGTTCTTAGGGGCGTACAAAGGTCTAGGTTGGGTGGTGTTACACAAGCCTAGAAGTGGACAGCCCGGTCCACTGCCCTGTTGCCTCAACTGGGTACCTGAGCGGAGACTCGAATAGAGGGCTAGAGGTGGTGCTTACCAGATAGTACGTGGATACCCTGTGTGTTCTTAGGGGCGTACAAAGGTCTAGGTTGGGTGGTGTTACACAAGCCTAGAAGCGGACAGCCCGGTCCACTGCCCTGTTTGCCTCAACTGGGTACCTGAGTTGACACACTCGAACAGAGGGAACTACAAAAGGTATGTACGTATAGAGTCGTGTGCGTGAGTTGCATCATTGCATTGCACATCATGGCATTACATACTTGCATAAAATAGAGACCCTATCGTTTAAATTAGTATGGGCTCTTTTATACGACGAGTTTACTTCTTGCCAGATCCCTTAGCTTATGTGTTTGTGTGTACACACATAAGCTGAGGTTACTTCCATAGCTGCTCTAGTTGTTTCTTTACTTGATCTTGTTTACTTTATAACTACTCTGGTTTACTCTCCCAGCTTCTTAGACGCTTTTATAACTGCGTGTGTATACTCACTTTGACGCTCGTTTATATATATACTGCTCGGCTTCATAGTATCCCCTTGAATTATTATAATGGATTTGCTAGAAATGTGCTTGATGTATATATATACATGGTGTTAGTTGTTGATATATAACTGCTAGGTTAGTAGTACCTCCTTGTCACCTGCATATTGTACATACTGTTATATTGCAGCTTTTCTTCCTTTCCTTCCACACGGTGCCTAAGAGTCGCCGGGGTGAGAGAATGTGAAGCCACTTAGTCTTTATGACTAACGGTTGTTACACCATTATTTTTAGGAGCATACCCAGCTGGAGCAGTACCGGACAGATCAGAGTGATAGGACTTGGAGACATGTTGCAGCTTTTGCAACAACACCTTCTGATACGGTTGTGAGGGATTGTAGTTCTCCTTGTAGACTTTCGCTATACCTTGTTATAGTATATTTGGGAGCTCTTTTTGCTTCCTGTCATTTATATATTTTGTGGACATTTACACTTTGTGAATTATGGACTCTTGAAAATATTCAATTTATTGATGGGTTGGCAAATGATATTGGTAATAGCCGGCAGAATAGGCGTCTTGTGGTACAGGTTAGCCCGTGTGCTGACGCTACCGCAAGACGGCTGTTCTAGGCATAAGACTCCCCTCGGCCGTGTTTTGTGTTCCGGGAGGGGGATCTTACAGTGCAGGCCTCGGATGGGCCATTGTTTGAATTTTTGGGAGAGAGGAAAGAGGTCGAGGGGAGAGTCGGCCTTCAGGTGATGCAGGGAGGGTTCCCGAGGAACTGCTGGTTCGTCATTGCCGATGCTCCGAGCAGATACAATGCAATTTTTGGACGCCCTCTCATTAGCGCCTTTCGGTGCGTTCCCTCGTCCTTCCACCGGTGCTTGAAGTTCCACAGCAGAGGAGTACAGGTCTGAATCCAAGGGGATGCAAAGGTGGCGAGGCAGTGCTACGTGACTGTCGTCAACACCATCTTCTGGATGGCGGAGGCTGAGAAGGTAGACAGGGAGATGAGGAGGGCGGAGGGGCCAGGAGAGGAGAGGAAGGTAGAAGAGGAAGTAGAAGGCAGCATCCGAGAAGAGGAGAGGGAGAAAGCTCAGGAAGAGCATGCCGAGCCCATGGAGGTGGAGGTTGTGGCGGAAGAGGAGACCCTGGCCGAAGGGGGAAAGGCAGGGGGAAGATGGGAGGAGCCGTCGCAGCTTGAGGTGGCGGAAGAAGTAGTCGAGATGGAGGTCATCACCCGGGAGGGGAAAGTGGAGAAGGTACGAGTAAGCGGGGGCCTTGTCCCCGAGGACAGGGAGAAGATGTTGGAGTGCATCCAGAAAAGCATGGACATCTTTTCCTAGAGCGCAGCGGATATGCCGGGCATTGACGCAGATGTGGCCCACCACCGACTCAACCTCGAGCCAACAACTAGCCCCATCCGACAGAAGAGGAGGGCCATTGCCGACAAGCTGGAGGAGCCGATCCGAGAGGAAGTGAAAAAGCTCATCAAAGCAGGTTTTGTCTCGGAGATCCAGTATCCAGGCTGGGTCTCCAATGTCGTCTTGGCAAAGAAAGATGATAGTCGCTGGAGAATGTGTGTTGATTTTTCACTTTTAAACAAAGCCTGCCCTAAGGATTGTTATCTTTTGCCTCGGATCGACGCACTGGTTGACTCAACCTTCAGTTTTTCTGTAATGAGTTTTTTAGATGCTTTTTCAGGTTATCATAAGACCAGGATGCACCCGCCAGACATCAAGGACATCTCCTTCATCACGAGAGAGGGGTGTTACTGCTATAAGATGATGTCGTTTGGGCTAAAAAATGCAGGGGCGACGTACTAGAGGATGATGGACCGAGTCTTTCTGGAGCAAAGGGGCAGAAACTTGGAGGTATATGTAGATGACCTCATCGTGAAGAGCAAGGGCGTGAGCTCCCACCTCCAAGACCTGGAAGAGACCTTTGCCACCCTGCGCAGGTTCAAGATGAGGTTGAACACTTCAAAATGTATTTTTGGGGCCGACAAGGGGAATTTTTTGGGTCACCTCCTTACCCCGGAGGGGGTGGAGCCTAACCCAGACAAGGTCAAATCCATAATGGAATTGGGATCGCCTCGAAATGCTAAGGAAGTCCAGCGCATGACTGGAAAGCTCGCAGGGTTGAGTAGGTTTCTCTCCCGGGCAGGAGAGAAATGCTCCCCCTTTTCAAAGTCTTGCGAGGCAATCAAAAGTTCGAATGGAAGAAGGAATGTGAGGAGGCCTTTCAGGCCCTAAAGAATCAACTCACCAAGGCTCCGCTGCTCCAGGGTCCTAAGGAGGGGGATAGTCTAGCCTTGTATCTCGGAGTTGGGGCCGAGGCTGTGAGCTCCGTCCTGGTCCGGGAAGAGGGTAAGAAGCAATTGCCCATCTACTACGTGAGTAGGGTTCTGAAGAAGGCGGAGCTCCAGTACCCGATTTTAGAAAAGATGGCCTTCACTCTGGTCATCTCGGCCAGGAAGCTCAGGTCGTACTTCCAGGCCCATTCAATCCAAGTAGTGACTGACCACCCCCTTCGCAAAATCTTCGAGGGGGTAGAGCATTTAGGGAGGCTCGCAAAGTGGTCGGTGGAACTGAGTGAATTTGATATCATCTTCATCCCGCGGCTATCGATGAAGGCTCAAGTCGTGACAGATTTCATGGCGGACTATGTGGTTGAGATGGAAGAAGAGCAGGCACTTCGTCTCATCCCCTAGAAGCTGGTGGTGAACGGGGCCTCATGAAGGAACTCCCTAGGAGGGGGAGTGGTGTTGGATAGCCCCCATGGAATGAAAATAGAGCAGTCAATAGTGATACAGTTTCCTGTCACCAACAACTAGGCAGAGTATGAAGTTGTGATAGCCGGCTTATGTCTGGCTCAAGAGTTAGGGGTTCATGGCGTGGAGGTCCTCACAGATTCGATAGTCATAGCCTCACAAGTCAAGGGCGAGTTCGAGGCAAGGGAGCCCACACCATGAGGTATCTGTCCAAGGTGAGGGGTCTCATCAGAACATTTAAAACCTTCTCCATCAGGCACATACCAAGGGAAGAGAGTACCCCGGCGGATTGGCTGGCAAAGTCCGGTCCTCGGGCTGGAGGGACCTTGACGGACCTATTCTGCACATCGATTGAAGAAGGGGAACTCATGGATATAGAGTAGCGACCCTCGTGGAAGGACCCCTTCATTACCTTCCTGACAACAGACAAGTTTCTGAAAGAGGTTCCGGACCAAAGGCGCTTCAGGTACAAGTCCACCTACTACGTGCTTCATGAGGGGTACTTGTATCGGAAGACCATCTCTGGACTCTTAGCACGATGCATTTCTGAGGAGGAAGTCCATAGGGTCCTGGAGGAGGTTCACTCCAGCGAATGTGGTAGTCATTCAGGGAGTATGACGTTAGAGGCAAGGATAGTGAGGTAGGGGTACTTCTGGCCGACCCTGAGCAAGGACGCAGCGGAGTTCATCAAGAAATGTCAGAAATGTCAGTTGTTCGCCCCGCTTCAACTTTTGTCGGCCTAGAGGCTAGAGAGCATCACGGCACCGTGGCCCTTCGCCATATGGGGGATGGATCTGGTTGGACCTTTCCCCCAGGCGAGTGGGCAGAGAAGGTTCCTTTTGGTAATGATTGACTACTTCTCTAAGTGGTTGGAGGTTAAGGACTTGGCCAAGGTCACCTGCCAGGCAGTCTGCAACTTCGTGTGGGGTGAGATTATCTGCCGACATGGGCTCCCACAAGCCATAGTCACAGATAATGGTCTACAATTTGCCAGCGAAGAGTTCATCAGCTTCTGTAGCCAGTTGGGAATACACCTCAGGTTCGCATCCGTCCATCACCCCAGGAGCAATGGGAAGGTGGAGGCCGCGAATAAGATCATAGTGAACCTGCTCAAAAAGAAAGTAGAGAACTTGAAGGGGAATTGGGTAGAGCAACTCCCTTCGGTCCTATGGGCTCTGACGACTATGCCCAACACCACCATGGGAGAGACCCCATTCAAGCTCTCTCACGGTTATGAGGCTATTATTCCCGTGGAGTTTGAAGTCAAGATGCCGCGGGTAAGGGCCGCCGAGGAGGGTGATGAAGAATGGAGAGCAAGGAACGAGGAGGAGCTGCGACTCTCCCTGGATCTGATCGAGGAGGTCCGAGATCTTGCTGCCATCCGTCAAGAGGAAGTCAAGCGGCGTATGGCCAAGTACATTGACAAGCACGTCAGGATCAAGCAATTCGAGAAGGGGGACCTCGTGTTAAAAAAGGTTGACGCGGCCGGAAGGTCTGCCGCGGTAGGAAAGCTTAATCCCAATTGGGAGGGCCCCTGTGTTGTGGAAGAAACTTTGAAGACCGGGGGATACCGCCTCCAGAATGTAGAAGACGAGTCCATCGGTCACACGTGGAGTGGTGATGACTTGAAGCACTTTTATCCTTAAGTTCATATGACAAAAATACTCAACTCTTTAAACTTCATTCCTCTTTTATATCTATGAACAATAACATGTGAGGTGAGGTTCAAAAGGTCCAAAGGTTGGCCCCGAGCAGACCCGCTGACCAGGCTCTCATCTAGCTGGCAGGGTCGAAGGCTCACTTGGTGCCAAGTTTGAAAGATTCAAAGATTGGCCCCGAGCAGACCCGCTGACCAGGCTCTCATTTAGATGGCAGGGACGTAGGCTCACTCGGTGGCAGAATCGAAAGGTTCAAAGGTTGGCCCCGAGCAGACCCACTGACCAGGCTCTCATCTAGCTAGCAGGGCCTTGGGCTCACTCGATGGCAGGTTCAAAAGGTTCAAAGGTTGGCCCTGAGAAGACCCGTTGATCAGGCTCTCATCTAGCTGACAGGGTCGTAGGCTCACTCGGTGGCAGGTTCAAAAGATTCAAAGGTTGGACCCGAGCAGACCCGCTGACCAGGCTCTCATCTAGCTGGCAGGGCCGAAGGCTCATTCGGTGGCAGGTTCGAAAGGTTCAAAGGTTGGCCCCGAGTAGACCCGCTGACCAGGCTCTCATCTAGCTGGCAGGGTCGTAGGCTCACTCGGTGGCAGGTTCGAAAGATTCAAAGGTTAGCCCTGAGCAGACCCGCTGACCAGGCTCTTATCTATCTAGCAGGGCCGAAGGCTCACTCGGTGGCAGGTTCGAAAGGTTCAAGGGTTTGCCCCAAGCAGACCCACTGACCAAGCTCTCATCTAGCTGGCAGGGCCGTAGGCTCACTCGGGGGCAGGTTCGAAAGATTCAAAGGTTGGCCCCGAGCAGACCCACTGACCAGGCTCTCATCTAGCTGACAGGACAGAAGGCCCACTCGGTGGTAGGTTCGAAAGGTTGGCCCGAGCAGACCCGCTGACCAGACTCTCATCTAGCTGGCAGGGCCGAAGGCTCACTCTGTGGCAGGTTCGATAGTTTCAAAGGTTAGCCCCGAGCAGACTCACTGACCAGACTCTCATCTAGCTGGCAGGGTCGTAGGCTCACTCGGTGGCAGGTTCGAAAGATTCGGAGGTTGGCCCCGAGCAGACCCGCTGACCTGGCTCTCATCTAGCTGGCAGGTTCGTTGGATCACTCGGTGGTAGGTTCGAAAGATTCAAAGGTTTGCCCCGAGCAGACCCGCTGACCAGGCTCTCAACTAGCTGGGGATCAAAGGCTCACTCGGTGGCAGGTTCAAAAGGTTTAAAGGTTGGCCCCGAGCAAACCCGCTGACCAGGCTCTCATCTAGCTGGCAGGGTCGAAGGCTCACTCGTTGGCAGGTTCGAAAGGTTCAAAGGATGGCCCCGAGCAGACCCGCTGACCAGGCTCTCATCTAGCTGGCAGGGCCGAAGGCTCAATCGGTGGCAGGTTCGAAAGATTCAAAGGTTGGCCCCGAGCAGACCCGCTGACCAGGCTCTCATCAAGCTGGCAGGGTTGAAGGCTCACTCGGTGGCAGGTTCGAAAGGTTCAAAGGTTGGCCCCGAGCAGACCCGCTGACCAGCCTCTCACCTAGCTGGTAGGGCCGTAGGCTCACTCGGTGGTGACCCATGAAGAAGGCAAGGTGAGAAAGGAAAATCCAACGCGAAAAATTAACACAGGGCAAGTCTCGGCATAAGGTTGGCGAATGGTGCCCATCATGAGGGACACTCCCCGGGGAATGATATGGTTCAAGAAAGACACTCTCCCGGCGAGTGCACAGTGGAACGTTGACCAGCCCTAAGGGTGGCAAGAATTTAGCAGGATGAAAGGGGTTCTCGGCGCAGTTACGTTCCCGACAGAAATCAACAAAATCGTCCAAGTCCTAAAAAGGTTGAGGCGAGTGCGAAAAAGGTTGAGGCGGGTGCGAAAGGGTTGCAACCGCGTGACGCTCCTGTCTGGCAAGAGTGTCTCAGTCACGACCTAGAATAGGAATCATCGGCGTGAAAGGCGAACAAGCGATATACAAGCACGCGTGCGAAAGTGCGAGAGCATACAAAATAGCGTACGAACGCGCGAGCTATCGGCTGATAATAACGAGATGCACATAAAGAAAATACAAGTCAGATTTCGAGAGGCAAAACTTTCTATTTTATTTCAGTATAAAAAATGAAGTACAGAGGGATTCTCACATTACATCAAAAAGAAAAAGAGAGAGAGAGAGGGGTCTTCAGGGATCGTCGGCTTCCTCGCCGGAGTATCCGCTGCTCTCGCTCGAAGAAGGGAGGTCATCGAGCTCCCATCCATCGTTGGCATCATCCGCAGGGTCAACCCGGGTGAAGAGTTCAGGAAGCACGTGGTGGGCGAGAATCCTCTCACCCTCTTCCTTCAAAAGTCCCGCCCTCTGAAGCACCTCCAGCGCATGCTTCGCTGCTCCTTGGGCGGACCTATGAATCAACCCTTAGAACTTGGCGTTAGAGTAAAGGTGTCGAGTGTACCTCTCCGCGGGAGGTGGCCGAGCAGCGACATCTCTCGGGTTTTGGTTCTCAGTCTCCAGCTCCTTGACTCGCTCCTCAAGGATGTGCGCCCGCACGAGTAGGGTATCATAGTTGGCTATGTCCTATAAGAAATAAAAGAAGATTAGCACGAGAAAGGAGGGAAACGCGAGAACTTGAGTCACTGCGAGGAGACATGCTCACCTCTCGGGCTGGGCGGCTGGCGAGAAGGGCCTCGGCTGTCGCCAACTGCTGCCTCACAACCACGACCTCGGCAGAGACATCGGCGTAGGTCTTCTCGACCTCGACCAGGTTCCGCGCGAGGGTCATGCTGCGGCGAGAGGACATGTAAGTCCATACGAGAGCGCGCATCATGGTTCGCGAGCCCTCATGGGCGAGAGTCTGGGTGGATTTAGTATTAGTATCATAGATGGAGGCGTCCTCGCGGCCATAAAGCGCGTAGGAGAGGTCGTAGGCTTGGCCATTGGTTGTCTCCTTCTCCATCCAGGATGGAAGGAGGGAGGAGATTGAGACCCGGTGGCCTGCCCATCCCAATGGAGTAGAGGATCACCGACCGCATCCACGTACCTCTCGCTAAGAGGGAAGTTTTGATGCCCTCTCGGCACCGGCCTCAAGGAGGGCTCCGCCGGCGCAACGGCGGTCTGGACCGCTGAGTCCTCCGCAGCAGTAGCACTCGAGCCAGGGGTATCATCCGCGACTGCCTTCCCCTTGGCGGTGGAAGAAGGTTTCGTCCGCTTGCGGGGGCTAGCTGGTGCCCGCGTCGGGCTTCCTCTTCTGCCCACTGGACTTCACTGGAGGTGGATCCTTGCGGCAATCTGTGGAGGAGGACCGCGCGAGGGCAAGGGCGTCATCGTGAACGACCTCCACGGTCGCATTCGGCAGGTGGAGGGGAAGGCTTCGAACTCCTGTATCGAGAAAGTCAAGTTAAGAGGGCGGAAGCGAGTGAAAAAGGAGCGGTGTTGGGGAAATGATTTATCTTAACCCCTAGAATTAAGAAGAATATAAATTCTAAGTATGAAAATTAGGCTAAGTAAATATGCGTCGAATAGTATTCGACGCAACGTCGAAATATAGTCGACGTCTCTCTCAGAATGAGTCGAAGTAACTCTTAGAAAAATTCGACGTAATCACAGTCGACGTACCTCTGACTTTAAGTCGACGCATTTGATAAAGTCGACGCACCTTTATCGACGCACCTTCCTTATTCTCCTCTCGACGTCCAGCCAGTATGAAATCGACGTTTACGTCGAATAGTAATCGACGCACGTCGATATCTATAAGTAATTCAAAAACACGCCAGATCTCTTTCCTTCTTTCTGTAGATCTAATTTTTATGGAATGATATTATTCTTTTATAGCCGTTCTGTATCAGCCTTTCCTTCTATTTGATTCTTGGCTAAATTGATTAAGATTATTATGGATATTATTTGAAATCAGAATGAATTCGTTTCCTTCTACAGAAATATTGATTATGGAAACTCTTATCTCTTTCTAATTCTCTGTCTGCTAATTGATTATTCTCCTTTAGCAATATATTTTAAACAGAGCTATAAATAAGAAGGAGGTCGACAGAGAATAACAAGAAGTGATCCACCATATACATTTGAAAAAGAGGAAGTGCTCCCAAGTGAAGAGTGAGAAAATTGAGAAAAGAGATAGTGTGCTGCAGAAAAGAAAAAGCCTTCATCTTCTCCTTCTTCTGAAGTCATTCTGCTGCAAATTCTGAAAGCTCTCACAAAAGAGAGAAAAGCTTACAATGTCCTTCTCACTATAGAAGAGAGATCATATTCACTATACTTGTGCTTCTAATCTTCTTGCTAGGAAGAAGATTCTTTCCTACATATATCATTTTCTGTTCTTCTACTTGTTCTACTTCTTCTTCTCATTCTATTTTCAAATTGTGTAAAAGAGTTTTTAGAATCTCTCTTCAAAAAATTCAGTTGTAGTGGTTCTAAGAGTCTCCTTACCAAAAGACTCAGTTTTGTTCTAAGAGTCTCCTTATCAAAAGACTCAGTCTGGTTCTAAGAGTCTCCTTATCAAAAGACTCAGTGCAAGTTAGTGAATTCCCACCAAAGGGGGTAGAAGAGTGGACTACCCAAAGTTTGGGGAACCACTATGAGAGGACCCAGCGCCACCAACTACACCAAAAGACCGGTCTGATAGTGAAGGAGCAACTGTTCTTTATATCAACTTGATCCTCGGGCGGATCCACGGGGCAGCCAGTTAGGCCCACAAGAATCACATCCTGCTTCGAATAGCGCAACACGCCGAGGGCAATTCTGGCAGCACCAACAATCCCCCCCCCCCCCCTGAAACGACCCCGGGTTTCGAACCCGCGACCCCCTCTGATACCAATTGAGAGGACCCAGCGCCACCAACTACACCAAAAGACCGGTCTGATAGTGAAGGCGCAACTGTTCTTTATATCAACTTGGCCCTCGGGCGGATCCACGGGGCAGCCAGTTAGGCCCACAGGAATCACATCCTGCTTTGAATAGCGCAGCACGCCGGGGGCAATTCTGGCAGCACCAACACACTATATTTTCTTGTGTTGTGCTGTGATTTTCTTCTTGCTATTTTTCTTCTTTACTTGCTTAATTCTTGTTGGTGTGTGGGAAGCTTAAATCTGTGGTTATTACATATATATATATATATATAATTGCACAAAGTATTTTTAATCTCTATTCACCCCCCTCTAGAGAATTCTAGTGAGGTTTACTGTGCACTTTCAAGCGGGAGCTAGGGTTGAAATTGTTCAGCTTACCCTCCCCCGGCAGAATCGGCGGCAGCGAGCCGACGTGCTTCCGCATATGCACGACGTCCATTCCATGCTTCTAGATGAAGGCATGGAGCTTGTCCTCGTAACTCCCCAGTGTTGGAGGTCAGAAGGTCGACTCGTCCTCCTGCACAGGCGCGGGAGGTACGTTGCCAAATTTCCCTGTGACAAAAACAAATCGTCGAACCCAGTCGTGCTTTTTATTGGTCGTGCCTGTGACGTTGAGGGGGGACTGACCAGAGAAGAATGCCACTCCGTGAGTCGCCCTGAAGTTGAAGAGCTTGCAGAAAATTGGGATTGAGAACTCAATCCCCTCCTCGCGCAAGTAGCAGGCGAATGCTACCAGCATTGCGATAGAGTTTGGATTGAGCTGCGCGGGGACGACTCTGAAGTAGCGCAAGGTCTGGCGCACCTCTGGCCACAGTGGAAGGCGGAGTCCTACCTCGAAGTGTTCGAGGGGGATGGCAAGGATATCCTGCGAGAATTGGTTTATGCGGTCTTGGTTCCCCGGACGGCGCACGACAAAACCCGGCGGGATGTAGTCAGCGATTATGAGTGTGAAATCCTCTTCAGAGAGATCGCAGATGTCGAAGTCGCGAGTGGTGAATGCCTGGGCGCACTTAGTCCTGCTGTCGGCGTCCTTTGTCATCGCAGGAGAGAAGGTCTCGCGAGAATTCTAGAGAGAGGTGTGAGTGCTGGAGCGAGAATAAGGGACGAAAGAGAAGAAAGCGTAATTAAGGCATAGGCGGGCTGACTATTTATACAAAAAAAGGAAAATAAAGTGAATTCTCTACGGGCAGGGTGCGGTTAGCGAGCACGCTATACTAGCATCTCGGAGTTCGAGTCATCCCACCAACACCCTAGTCGTCGACGGATGGCTGAAGTGACACGCGAGATTCCTCAGGCGAGTGCAAATTAAAAAAGTGCAGCACGAATGAAAGCACTTGCAAGGAAGCATTCGCAGGAGCAATGAAAGAGAATAAATAACATTGACAGAAAATTGTTCACGAGGCACAACAGGTCTTGTCTTAGTTCAGTGCAAAAAATAAAGAGAAATAACAAGGGTGCGGGAGAATACAGGGAGCAAGATCCGGTAGGCTTAGTACTGCACCCACTGTCATCGACCCCGGCCTCACCTCCCTATCCTCGGAGGCACTCGCGGGTAATAATATGCGCTCATTGTGGTATGCTCTTGGTTAACCAGTCACATCTGGTCCCTAGCCCGCGCGATGTGCCTCCCAGGAGAGGTCTCCTCGCACCTCCCTGGCGCTCCATCTCCCTGATAAGGTGCGTATAGTCTCATTCAAGGACGCTTATTCGACGCTCAAAGGCTTCCCGGTGCTCCTCCGTCTGGTTGGCTAGATCTCGCTGCATCCATATCAGCTTGCTGAAAAGCTCTATCATCCGCTCCTTTATGGTCCTAGTGTCTTCGTGGTCGCCGAGAAAATCTGAGAGGTAGCCGGGAGAGGGAGGTGGCGAGATCATCCCCTCCTCATCCTGAGGATCCACAGGCGGGACCTGGCGGAAGCCTGCGGGAGCGAAGGTTAGCCTTTTCCAGTCATACAGATTTTGAGTTTGAGGTGAGGACAACTGTCCAGGTACATATTCTTCGACGGGGGACCTGCGAGAGGTGCTGGGCTGCCCTGCGAATGGTTGGGCGGGAGGGTGGAGCAATTTCCCCTTCCCAGGGCGATGAACCTGGTCGGCGGCGCCGTAGGTAGTGGTCAAGTCCGCGGCGGGAGAGTTGTTCTCGGGGACTTTGTCCGCTGAACGTTCCCGCTCCAGAGTTGGGGAGTTGATGATGGTCCCAGGGCCAGGAGTAGTTGTGAGAACGGGCTCCTGAGCCGATTGAACGCCTCCGAGAATAGGTGGGGGAATGGTGGCGTCCGCCTGGTTGATCCCAGGGCCACCTTCCGTCATCCGTAGGTTCTGCGAGTGGTTGAAGTTGTCAGGGCATGGCGTCATCATGGTTAGCTTTAAAAGGTGAGATAGATTATTGATAGTTTATATAGGATGTAGTCTTAAACACCTAGAGGGGGGTGAATAGATTTCTTTTATTTTAGGCTTAGTGTTTTCTGAATTTAGGTTAGCAAATTATCAAGCATAGAAAGCACAAAGAGATTTATAGAGGTTCCTCAAGACAGGGTGTCTTGAGTAGTCCTCTTTCCCCTTCACCTTTCTAACAATGAGTTAGACAAGACCAACTTCACCAAACTCAGCTCCAAGAGCCTACAGCACAGATCCCACAGGATCTCTCAGGTTTTCCCAAACCTTACCTTAGGCACAGCAGCCCTACCTCAGAGGAATCCACCTCCTATAACTCAGACCACCTCCTGGTCGCACCACAAGCTGACCTCTCAGCTCTACAACTCAGGTCAATCAGCCTTACACACTCAGACAATAAAGCCCTACAGTCTCAGAACCCAAAGGCTCCTACAAATGATATAATAAGGATTACATATTGAAGGAAGAAGAGATCAAGCCTTGTTCTTCTTCTTCTTAACAGCTGCTGTTGCAGACTTGAACCAGGGAGGAGAAGTGCAGGTCCAACTTGATTCTTCTTGATCAGCCCTTCAGATGATGGACTTGATCTACTTACTCTATCTTGAGATGAATCAAGATAAGCAATCTCTTTTCTCCTTGCAGCCTTGTGTGAGCTCAGTTCTTGGCTGCCGACAATGGAACAGTATTGTTCTTGAGTTTGTGTGCTGGAGAGTAAGATCAATAACAAAAGTTCTTTGCTCAACCCTAACTTATTGTTAGTAATGGAACGTTCACCCAGAGGGGGGGGGGGGGGGGGTAGGTGATCTGGGTTCTTTTTAAGTTATTTGCGCGCGATTCGAATATTCAAGCACAGAACAAAAATTATTGCACAGATAAGCACAGATAAGGCACACCAGACGACACAAGATCTATAGAGGTTCCTCAAGACCGGGTGTCTTGAGTAGTCCTCTGTCCCTCTGCGCCTACCCAGCAATGTGCTAGGATCGACAAATACCGCCAAAAACTTCAGGCCCTCAAGCCTTACAACACGGACCCGCAAGTCCAACAGCCTAGGCCTGCAAGCCCCTACTGCCCTCGAGCCCGCAAGCTCGACACTCAGGCCCTCAAGCCCTACACAACACAGACCCGCAAGTCCTGTGCCTACAACATAGGCCTGTAAGCCCCTACTGCGCTCGAGCCCTCAAGCTCGACAAGATCAGACCCACAAGTCCACTGCCCTGGCCCTCAAGCCTCACAGCTCTCCAGCCCTCAAGCTAGACAGTGTCGGACCTGCAAGTCCACTACCCTGGCCCTCAAGCCTCACAGCTCTCCAGCCCTCAAGCTAGACAAATAGGCCCGCAAGCCTTACAACAGATTACAGTAAAAGAACTGTTTCTTCATCCGGATGAAGATTGGCAACTTTAGCCTGTTGAAGATCCGCTTCTTAAGGTTGAAGAAGATGCTTTTGAATCAGAACTTGAGCGCACAGATCTTCTTCAATCTTTTCTTAACCTGATGAGGATTGGCTTCTTATCAGTCGATGGAGATGACTGCTTCTTCTTTTTCACTTTTCTTTCTTGCGCCGCTTTACTGTTCTATTTTCTGTATGCGCAAGTTCTTTCTAATTGATCGATTGATACCGCATTAGGGCAACCACTTATATCTTTTATAAGGCTGCGAGGTCCCCAACGGTCTTCTGAAAAAGTTCCTTAAGTGTCAGACGCTCCTTTCCTTAAGAGCACGCACTGATTAGACAATCAGGTGGCTGCATTAAATGCTGACAGCGCGTCCGCAACTTTTGAATCTGTCTCGACGATATTTCCATTGTTACGACGACACAGATGATATCTCGACGACAGGATTTTGTCGATGCCTTAAGCCTTGTTAGATCTTCAATTCTTCTTGCTTCTACCTCTGATACTGGTATCTTGATGATACGAGACATTCTGGCGCTTCTGCATATACGACGATATGCTATCTCTGACTGTGTCGTCGTAATCACCTTGTTCTCTCGACGACATGAGTGATAACATGTCGATAGATCATATTTTAGCAGCTGCTTATCTTCAACTGTCCTTCTTCAGTCTTCTCGATGACATGCCTTCTTTACGACGATGTTCGACGCCATCAGTCATACTTAGCCTTTTCAACGACAAGGCTTCTACAGGATTATGTCTGTTCTTCTTGACGACAAGGCCACTTTTGTGAAGTCGACGATACTGCGTCTTCTTGACGACATTTCTTCCTTTTGTCTTCATTCTTCTCTGCATTCGATGAACGACAATCTTTGTTCGACGAACAGCATTCTTCGATTGACGAGATTTATTCTTCTGTCCCGTCTCTGTGTTCGATGAACTTGCCGAGTTTCAACGTTCAACGATCTTGCCGAGTCTCAGCGTTCGATGATCTTACTTCTGCGTTCGACGAATACGCCAAGTCTCAGCGGTCGTCGATCTTCCTTCCGAGTTCGACGAACTTCATTCTTCGTTCGACGAACTTCCTTCTGCGTTCGACGAATCTTGTTCTACTAACTTCCTGAGATTTATAAGCTAGAGAAGCGATCAAATACAAAGTGAAGTTTCCTTGACTTGGTGACTTCTTCAAATCAGGAATCATGTGTGCAAGATACCCAACACTCTCCCCCTATTTGAAGAAGTCAGAATCTCAATTCAAGACTACTTTCACTTGACAACAAATATTATAATCTTAACTTTGAGCATGTAAGATTGTACTTATCTTTGCTAAACTCTCTGAGTACATCAAGCTTGTAGCTCCCCCTTGATTTGATGTCTCTTCTTTTATGGCTCCCCCTACTTCTTTGCTCCCCCTATCTTTGTGGTCTTCTTGAGCATCTTGTCTTGAACATTTGATGTGATGCCCTTTCTCCCCCTCTTTGACTTCTTTTCTGGAGCTCTTCTTTTAGAAGACAATAGTCCAAGGCTCCCCCTTGCTCGGTCACAGTTCATCCCAATCCTGAGAGATTTTCTAACCAAGCATCTAGAAAGGGATTAGTGAAAAATAAGTAGAGGATTACTCTAACTTTAACATCCCCAGTTAGAATTTGAAGAAATTAAACTTAGCTTCATCTAGGGGCTTTGTAAATATATCAGCCACTTTTTGTCTGTTGGGAAAAACTCAAGGGTGATATCTTCATTTTCCACATGCTCCCTGATGAAGTGATACCTGATCTCAATATGCTTAGTCCTGCTGTGAGAGACAGGGTTCTTAGCAATGGAGATTGCACTTGAAGAGTCACAAAATAGGGGTGTTTTGGCCATCTTCAGGTTGTAGTCTTCAAGTTGATATTTGATCCATAGCAGTTGAGCACAACAGCTCCCAGCAGAGATATACTCTGATTCTGCTGTTGAGATTGCCATACTAGTATGCTTCTTACTGCTCCAAGAGATCAGTCTTCCACCAAGGAATTGATATGTCCCTGATGTACTCTTCATGTCTTCCTTGCACCCTGCATAACCTACCTCTGATACCACTTATTAGTAATGGAACGTTCACCTAGAGGGGGGTGTTAGGTGATCTTGGTTCTTTTTAAGTTATTTGCGCGCGATTCAAATATTCAAGCACAGAACAAAAATTATTGCACAGATAAGCACAGATAAGGCACACCAGACGACACAAGATCTATAGAGGTTCCTCAAGACCGGGTGTCTTTAGTAGTCCTCTGTCCCTCTGCGCCTACCCAGCAGTGTGCTAGGATCGGAAAACGCCGCAAAAAACTTTAGGCCCTCAAGCCTTACAACACGGACCCACAAGTCCAACAGCCTAGGCCCGCAAGCCCCTACTGCCCCCGAGCCCGCAAGCTCGACACTCAGGCCCTCAAGCCCTACACAACACATACCCGCAAGTCCTATGCCTACAGGCTAGGCCCGCAAGCCCCTACTGTGCCCGAGCCCTCATGCTCGACAAGATCGGACCCGCATGTCCACTACCCTGTCCCTCAAGCCTCACAGCTCTCCAGCCCTCAAGCTAGACGGTGTCGGACCTGCAAGTCCACTACCCTGGCCCTCAAGCCTCACAACTCTCCAGCCCTCAAGCTAGACAAATAGTCCCACAAGCCTTACAACATATTACAGTAAAAGAACTGTTTCTTCTGGCGGATGAAGATTGACAACTTTAGCCTGTTGAAGATCGACTTCTTAAGGTTGAAGAAGATGCTTCAGAATCAGATCTTGAGCGCACAGTTCTTCTTCAATATTTTCTTAGTCTGATGAGGATTGGCTTCTTATCAGTCGATGGAGATGACTGCTTCTTCTTTTTCACTTTTCTTTCATGCGCCGCTTTTACTGTTCTATTTTCTATATGCACAAGTTCTTTCTAATTGATCGATTGATACCGCATTAGGGCAACCTCTAGTCTCTTTTATAAGAATGCGAGGTCCCCAACGGTCTTCTGAAAAAGTTCCATAAGTGTCAGACGCTCCTTTCCTTAAGAGCACGCGTTGATTAGACAATCAGGCGGCGACATTAAATGCTGACAGCACGTCCGCAACTTTTGAATCTGTCTCGACAATATTTCAATTGTTACGACGACACGGATGATATCTCGATGATAGGACTTTGTCGATGCCTTACGCCTTGTTAGATCTTCAATTCTTCTTACTTCTACCTTTAATACTGGTATCTCGACGATACGAGATATTCTGGGGCTTCTGCATATACGACGATATGCTATCTCTGACTGTGTCGTCTTAATCACCTTGTTCTCTCGACGAAATGAGTGATAACATGTCGACAGGTCATATTTTAGCAGCTTCTTATCTTCAGCTGTCCTTCTTCAGTCTTCTCGACGACATGCCTTCTTTACGACGATGATCGACGCCATCAGTCATACTTAACCTTTTCAGCGACAAGGCTTCTACACGATTATGTCTGTTCTTCTCGACGACAAGGCCACTTTGGTGAAGTCAACGATACTGCGTCTTCTTGACGACATTTCTTCCTTTTGTCTTCATTCTTCTCTGCGTTCGACGAACGGCAATCTTCGTTCGACGAACAGCATTCTTCGATCGATGAGCTTTATTCTTCTGTCCCGTCTCTGCGTTCGATGAACTTGCCGAGTTTCAGCGTTCTACCATCTTGCCGAGTCTCAGCGTTCGACGATCTTGCTTCTGCGTTCGACGAACATGCCAAGTCTCAGCGGTCGTCGATCTTCCTTCCAATTTCGACGAACTTCATTCTTCGTTCGACGAACTTCCTTCTGCGTTCGACGAATCTTGTTCTACTAACTTCCTGAGATTTATAAGCTAGAGAAGCGATCAAATACAAACTGAAGTTTTCTTGACTTGGTGACTTCTTCAAATCAGAAATCATGTGGGCAAGATTCCCAACACTTATTCCTTTTATACTCCACTGATCTTCAACGGCTCTTAGTCATCCTTCTGACAGATATGGGAGTGATTGGTGGACCCCACGATGCCTTTCTGCAACTTACGCCAAAAGCAGAACCCGCCAGATCACTTTTGAATCTGTCGGTTGGGCTGAGATGGCCAGCCGTCTCAGCGATTGTATCTGTCCCATCCCAGCGGATCCGCTGAGACAGACAGTTGTCTCAGCGGTTTTCTTCTAACTGCAGCTCAGCTGGCCCAGACACCTTCTCAGCGGCTCCTGGCCTTGTCTTAGCAGTTCAGCTGAGACTGAGAGCTTGTCTCAGCGGTTTTGACAGTAAACCAACTGATCATTCATCACACCTTGGTATGCCGTAGTCCTGCAGAGCCATGAGATAGAAATAGGGTTTATCAAATACAACTTGTACTTAGCATTAGTGTGAGGCCTCTTCAAATCAAGGGAACATTGAGGGTCAGTTTCACAACAATCTCCCCCTATTTGAAGAACGCAGAACACCCTCAAATGCTAGAGTACATTACTCATAAATTCTTGATATGTGTCATTGCAATAATGAGTTCAACATATCATGCTTAGTGCATCAGTCATTTTAAAACAGATGGTTGTTATGAAAGTATTGTACCACAGAGTTTAATCAATCCATCAGTAAGATTTGATAAACATAACAATGCAACATAGATTAAATTATCCAATAAAAATAGGGTAAGGTTTAGTTATAACTCAGATTTAGCTATGATACAAGCTGATTACATTAATAATCCATCAATTGCAATCCAGATAGAATAGTAATTCAAAGCTCAGTTTGCATTCATATATTCATAAACTATTTTTAGTCAAGGTATAATTAAGTTTGTATCCACATAATCATAAGTCATTATAGTTCATTAACATTTATATACATAAACTGTTTCAATAGTCATTCAAAGCTTTCTTTTCTTATAAGAAGAACATTCAGGAGAGTTAACAGCTGCTTCTTTCCCTTTACTGAAGCATCATCCATGTCATTTGCAATAGTGTTATCTTGACCTGGAGGCTTCTTCTTTTCAGCATTGGCAGCCTTGATATCAGCAATTCTTTTCTTGTTCTCTTGCCTTTGGAAATACATATATGGTTTTGGAATGTATCTAGAGGGCATTTTCTTTGGATTTTCCTTTCTTACCATATTTGCTTTGAAAATTTTATCCCTCTTAGTATTTCTCTCCAAATGCTTTATCCATTCTTCAGATGGATAGAGCTTGTCAATATCTATACACACCTGACCATGGCTTATCCAGGCATTTATTATGATGTCCTTGGAGTCATCACTCCATTGCTCATGGTCAGGGTCATTATTCTGCACCTCCCTTTGCTTGGCCATCAATTCTTCAGCCAGCATTACCCTTTCCCTTTCCCTTCTCTTTTTCAGATTCTTATCATGGGCAATTGCCTCTTGATGAGGGAAATCCCAGTCTTCTTCCCTGCTGACATCTAGGATAGGAAGATTCAGAGCTATCCTTGTCTCTTGTAGAACTTTCAGGGTGAGGTTAGAATTTATGATAGCATTTGTGTCCTCCCCCTTTCTGGCTTCTTCATATATCTTTTGATGGAGGTCTTGCTTGGTTGCAGTTATTGTTCCAGAGAGGGTTTGGAACACATTCTTTATGTCAGATTGAAGCACATCTTTTAACTTGCCTACTTCTTCATTCAAATGGGAAGAAGTGGCTTTTTCAGCAATGGATTGGGAGACAGAAGCAATTTCTGCTTTCAGCTCTTCCTTGTATCTGTCAGCTTCTTCATTTAACTGCATGGCAGTGGATTAGACATACTCTTGGAGATGATTGACTGACTTCTCTATCACTTCATCTATTTGACTGACATAATTCTTGACATATGTCATGTCCTGTTCAGACAGCTGGAGGTGTTTGTCCATAGATCTTAGAATGGCATTCTGAGAAATTACAGATTTTTCAGCCAGATCAAACCATTTGGACATTTGTTTGTTGAGTATTTCAATGTTTTCCTTTATTTCCTTGACCTCATACATGACTTCAGCTTTCACATTTTTGATGGACTGATCCACATATTCCCTTACCGAGGTAACTGATTTATCTAGATTAGTTTGCATGGAGGTGAGATGAGACTGAAGCAGCAGGTTTATGGCACTGAGAAGAGCCTCATTGGGTGAGGTGGAGGAAGAGGCTTGCTGAATGTTGATAACAGCAGTTGGGGCATCATCCTGCTCATCTTCAGTGTCAGCATCTTGATGATCACTCAAATTGACATCACCAGCAATATCATCCTCCTCCCCCTCAGAGAGAGCATTCTTTTCTGTTGAGTCCAGGAATGCTGGGATGATGAGTTGGAGTTAGATTGAACTACTTAGAGGTTCTAAGGATAATAATGTAAGATTTACCTAGAACTTCATCTTTCTCTACAGGAGGAGCATTCTGCACCTCCCCCTCAGATAAATCAACTTGAATGGATGAATCTGGGAATTCTAGAACAAGAATTGAACGTTAGATTTTATGATTCTGAATGTTTAGGCTGGGTTTTTAGGGTTTACCGATAACCTGATCTTTATCAGCTGATGGATCTTGTGGCTGCTCCCCCTCAGATGGGGCATCAGATGAACCTTGTGTAGGTAATGACCACAGGGCTGGTGCATTTTCAGGAATTTTTCTTATTCTTTCTTCAAGATTGAAGATAATTGTGTCAATCTGACCTTGTAAATTTTGAGGTGATGGTCTTGTGTTCACATCATCATCATTGATTTTTATTATATCAATGGGTGATGGTTCTTGTTGATACTCCCCCTCAGATGAAGCACACACCAGTTCTTGAGGATCTGGGGTCCACATTAATTAAATGTAAGATTTGATTAACTATTGTTATTAGCTATGATTAATGAGTTAGATTGAGTTGAATTAGTTACCATAAGTTATGACTTTGACCAGCTACTGCGGATGGACAGGTTCAGTTGGCAGGTCATTTGGAGTAGCCTCTTTGTCAAGAATGTTGTGTGACCCAATGTCAGCACCAACATCTTCATCTTTGTCTGAATGATCAGACTCAGAACTGGACATGATCAGCCTTGTTTTCTTAGAAGATGAGGGGGTTGTCTTCTCTTTTCCTTTAGTTTCAAAGGACTGACTCATAGGCAATACCCTGGTGAATCTTTCTAAAGTCTTGATGTCCATTCTCTTGAGATAGTGAATATTTGCTCCTTTGGATGTGTTGAACTTGTCAGGGTGGGTTTGCAGGAGGTATAATGAGAGAATTCTTCCCATATTGGGTGCCTGAAGGAATTCCTTTATTCTTTGAAAGATGACCTCTCCCCAAGATGTTTTCTTTTTCAGAATTATTCTTGTCATGAGGTCAAACATGTACTGTGAGATTGTATCATGGGACCCTGGTTTGCAAAGAATGGCTTTTCCCACAATATCTGTTAAAAGTTTTCCCTATTGGTTGAAAAAAATCCTCTTCAATGAGCCACTTTTGGCATCATTGTACTCAGTCCATTTTAGAGCCTTTTTCTTGTCTTTTTTAGAGATGTCATCCTCCTCACTTGGACTCCAGGATGGAAGATGTAATGCTTTGTAGTTTTGTTGGGGTTATCTTGATTCTATCTTCTCCAATCTTTGACTTGAGGGAGTATTTGGAGATGGACAACTTGACATTACCAAACCATTCCAGAACTTCAGTTCTGAGAATGACACAAGGTTCAGATAGTAGAAATTCCAGGCCTTGGTCTTCTAGGAGTTGAATCACTCCCTTAATTTCTTCTGGAGCATGGGCAAACCCATGCCGTACTATCCCATATCCTTCAAGAAGATCTTTAGAGCTTTTGGGAGCCATTGCAGTGGTGGAGGAATGCGTTGGGACGGAAGAGTAGGTGATTCGTCTCGGCGGCTGGAAGATACGGTCGTGTGCTTTTCACTAATCAGATTGGCTATTTATATGGCTTAAGACTTAGGTAAAATTAAACATAGTAATTGGATTTGATTGCTCTTATAATTGTAAGTGTAAATGGGTCAACTGGGGTTGCACTTAGACAATTTATAATGAATGCAACCCGTCTCAGCTGAGTTCGTCAAACTCAAACTGGAGTTCGTAGAACTGAAGACAAAATCTGCTAAACTGGCTGGAAGACTGAATTCGTCGAGCTGAGGAGCAATTTCGTCGAATTGAAACACGCCGTTCGTCGAACCCAGGAAAGAGTTCGTCGAACTAAGACTTTTCCCAACTGTCTAAGTGCAACCTGAAGCTCAGCTGAAACAGATTGTTCTGGTTAAGTTGATCATACTACTTTAAAATCATTAGAGATAGGATTACTTGAATGCCTAATCATGTCTCTCATAGGGTTGATGTGTCAACATTTTAAGTTATATCAAATCAAGATTGGAAGAATGAAGTGTTTTACACTATTCTACATTTAACATTCCTAGTTCAATCTTGAAGGCATTAAACTTGGCCTCATCCAATGGCTTAGTGAAGATATCAGCCACTTGACTGTCAGTGGGGACAAATTCAAGGCAGATATCTTGAGATTCTACATGTTCTCTTATAAAATGATATCGTATTTCTGTATTCTTAGTCTTGCTGATTGAGACAGGATTCTTAGCAATAGAGATAGCACTGGATGAGTCACAATAAAGAGGAGAGTTACTTACCTTGAGGTTGTAGTCCTCTAGCTGGTGTTGAATCCACAATAGCTGTGCACAACAGCTCCCTGCAGCAATGTATTCAGACTCAGCAGTGGAGATAGCCACACTTGTCTTCTTTTTGCTGCTCAATGATATCAACCTTCTTCCTAGGAATTGACAAGTGCCACTTGTGATTTTCCTATCTTCTTTGCAGCCTGCAAAATCTGCATCTGAAAATCCAGTTAGTTCAAAATCATTGTTCTTAGGGTACCAAAGACCAAGATGTAGGATGCCTTTAAGGTATCTCAGAATCCTCTTTGCAGCTGAGTAGTGAGATTCCTTAGGACATGCCTGGTATCTAGCACACACATATGTAGCATACATAATATCTGGTCTACTAGCAGTAAAATATAACAGGGATCCAATGATGCACCTGTACATGGATTCATCAAAGGCCTTGCCTTTTCATCCTTGTCTAGGGAAATGTTGGACCCCATGGGAGTTTTCATGGTGGAAGTTGATTCCATCCCAAACTTCTTGATAAGCTCCCTAGTGTACTTGGTCTGAGAAATGAATATACCTTCATCAGATTATTTTACTTGGAGGCCTAAAAAGTATTTTAGCTCTCTCACGCTGCTCATCTCAAACTCCCCCTGCATTAGGTTGGCAAACCTTTTGCAGAGGTTGTCATCAGTAGACCCAAATATTATGTCATCAACATATATTTGGACTAGGAGACACTTGCCCCTTGTTTCCCTAAGAAACAATGTCTCATACCAAGCCCTGGGGGCTTGCTTAAGACCATAGAGCTTTCCTAAGTAAGTAAACATGACTAGAGAGGGTAGGATGTACAAAACCTGATGGTTGCTCAACATATACCTCTTCCTTCAAGTCACCATTGAGGAAGGCTGATTTGACATCCATTTGATACACTTTGAACCCCTTGTGGGCAGCATAGGCAAGGAATAGCCTAATTGCTTCCAACCTTGCAACAGGGGCAAAGGTTTGATCAAAGTCTATCCCTTATTCCTGTCTATACCCCTTGGCTACCAGCCTTGCCTTGTTCTTTATGATTGTGTCATTTTCATCTAACTTGTTCCTATAAATCAATTTGGTACCTATGATATTGTGTCCTTGAGGTTTTGGCACCAATTTCCATACCTTGCATCTCTTGAATTGAAGAAGTTCTTCTTGCATAGCATGAATCCAAAAGGTGTCTTGGTTGGCTTCTTCAAATGTCTTGGGCTTCATTTATGATAGGAAGCTCAAGAATAGGGCTTCATTATGAGCCATGCTTCTGGTTAATACACCTTGATTCTGATCTCCAATTATTTGTTCTCTTGGATGATCCCTTAGATGTCTTACAGCTGTAGGCAATCTATTCTCATCTTGCTGTGCGGTTTCTGCTGGTTCAGCAGTGTCTTCATCAGCATCGACTTCTTCCTCTTCAGGGATGGCAGCATCAGAATAAGCTTTGTTGTTGTTGGGTGTGTCTTGTATAGACATCCTTTCCAAATCATTTTCATTTCCTGCCAAGACAGAAGATCTAAACCAGCCCTTATATATTAGGCTGGTCTCATCAAATACTACATACATAGACTCCTCTACAACATGAGTTTTCTTGTTATACACTCTATAAGCTCTACTATGTGAGTTATAGCCAACAAGAACACACACATTGCATTTCTCTGCAAACTTTGTTAATTGAGATTTTCCATTGTTTAAAATGTAGCATTTGGAGCCAAAGATTCTAAAGTATGAAATTGTAGGTTGTTTGCCTTTCATAATCTCATAGGGAGTTATTTCATGAACCTTATTGATGGAAGCTCTATTGAGAACATGACATGCAGTATTGACTACCTCAGCCCAGAAGTATTCTGGGAGTGAGGAGTCACTAAGCAGTGTTCTCCCAGCTTCTATCAAGGTCCTATTCCTCCTCTCAGCCACACCATTTTGTTGTGGAGTCCTTGGGGAGGAGAACTCTTGGGTGATACCATATTCTTGACAAAACCTTGTCATAGCTTCAGATTGAAATTCTGTGTCATAGTCAGTTCTAGTCCTGACCACAACACATTGCAAGTCATTCTGAATTGCTTTGACATGAGTTATAAAGATATTTAGAGTATCAGACTTCTTCTTTAGGAAGAATACCCATGTATATTTTGAGTGATCATCAACAATCACCAAAGTATACAACTTCCCACCCAGGCTCCGAATTGGCAAAGGACCAAACAAGTCCATATGCAAGAGATAAAGACATCTTTCAGTGTCTTTGGATCCAATACTTTTAAAGGTGGCCCTTGTTTGCTTACCCATTTGGCAAGCATGACAGGGACCACTTTTAATACATTTTATATTAGGACTATTCCTAACAAGGTTTTTAGAGAATAGTCTATACATTGTCTTGTAGTTAATGTGAGCAAGTCTTTTGTGCCATTGAACACAAAGGGACTCATTCTCATTAGCTACTAGACAAACAGATGTAAGAGAATTACTACATATAAAGTCTTAGCAATAAACATTCTCACTCCTAGTGCCTGAGAGAATGGTCTCTAAGTCTTTAGACTTTTAATCAAGCATTTGTCATTGTGGAATTCAATGACATATCCTAGATCACATAGTTGACTTATGCTTACTAGGTTGTGTTGCAACCCTTCAAAATAAGCTACCCTTGTAATTGAGACTATGCCATTGGAGATCATATCATATCCTTTGGTGATTCCCTTTTCTGACCCCCTCCCAAAGATAACTTTGGGTCCATTCTTCACAACCTTGTAGTCCTGTAGAAGATTTCTTGTTCCTGTCATGTGCCTTGAGCACCCACTGTCCAAGTACCAAATTTGGTTGAGGCTGGTACTTGAACTATCCTGCAAGAAGGAGTTTAGTTATCCTTAGGAGCCCAAATAGCTTTGGGTTCTAGGTACTTGTTAACATGATGAAATGACCTTACACTAGCTGCACCCTTTGCAGGAAGGCTCATCTTTGCACATGGCACATTAGGATTGTGCCAACAGTCTATGGCAAAGTGTCCTACTTTACCACAGCACCAACATTCATGAATGTTGTATCTCCTCTTCTGAACATTTCATGAGGGGTGTGCAACACAGTCCACATGTTCAGGAGGAGAGACAACAACTTTTCTCTTGTTTCTTTCAGCAAGTATTTGGCTGAAAGTCAATCTGTGGACAGTCTTAGTGGTCTTTGTATTAATGACATCAACTTGCTTTGGCTTTTGGGCAATGCAAGTTTTGATGGCATTAGACACTGAGCAATTAGACATGTCCACTGATTTGACAGCAGTCATGTCCTTGGCTGAATCAACCTTAGAAGGGCTTGCTTTCTTATTCTTGAATGAAGGGGCTGATGTACCAAATACAAATGGTCTAGGTTGGGCCATTTGAATTTCCTCATGGGGAGCCTTCATAGCACTCAATCTCGTTCTCTTTCTTCCACTATGGGAAAGAGTGTTTTCCTTCCTATAGGTACTTCCATTCTTCTAGTGACCATACATGCTTTCATGGTCATACATGTTGGAAGGGAGTAATACCTTTTGAAAGGTGGTTTGAGGCTTAGCCTTACCCCTGCTATTTTCTCCACTCCCTTCTCCTGCTTCCATTTTATTGAATCCTAGTCCTCTCCTATTGGATTGAGAAGAGAAGGAGTCAATAATAGGGAGCACATTTTGGCTTGGAGAATTGAGCCACTAGGCTTCTTTCTTTCACAAGCTTCTCCTCAAGATCCTTGATGACCTTGTTCTTCAGGGATATGGTGCTCAGATGAGTGATAATTATCCCCTTCAGATGGCTAATTTCCCTATACATCTGATTCATCTTGGTAGAAGATTCAGTGCATTTTTGTTTTTCCATCTTAAGGGAATCAATCTCTTGGGCTTGCCTCTTGGCTAGCTTTTTGCTCCTTTTCAGAGCTTCCAAGAGAGCATCATACTTGTCAATCAATTGATTGACATCCGCCTCAGCTTCTGAATCACTTCCATCAATTGATGAAGGTCCTCCAGATTCTGGGCCAGTCTCATAATCAGAAGAGGATAAGGAATGAATTAATACCTATTCATTTTCTGAGATGTTCTGACTGTCCTCCTCATCAGTGATGGCCATGAGGCCTAGCTGAACATTGTCCTCTTCATCCTCCTCTATATCACTATCTGAGTGTGATAGAGGGGCCCTGACTCCAACCTTGGCAGTAGGATAATCTTCATCTTCTTCTGCTGCAAACAGCCCTATGTAGGCTTCTTCTTCATTCTCTGAGTCTGAAGTTGAGGATTCAGATTCACTCCAGTTTTTTCCTTTCTTTGCTAGGAAGGATTTTTCACCCTTCCTATCCTTTTGGTGATGATGCTTCTTATCACCTTTCTCCTTTCTTTTGGTTGTACAGTCAGCTATGACATGTCCAAGTTTGCTACAGCAATAGCAAATTATGTTATTTGAAACATGTTTACTAGATTTGGAATCATACCTATCACACTTTGGGTGCTGTCTTTCAGGTTTCCTGTGGTCTTTATTGGAGTGTGATGAGGAGGAGGGCTTGTTCTTCCATTGCTTCCTCTTCATCATCTTCTTGAACTGCCTTGAGAAGGCAACAAACTCTTCATTAGAGGAAGAGCTATCTGAGGTGCTGATTTCAGATTTTTCAGATTCATCACTTCTCCTTTGAGGAGACACCATCCTGCCTTGCTTTTCTTGGAGCCGTCAGCTTTGAGAGCTACAGATTTCTCCCTTGCCTGAGCCCTTATTGGGGTGTCCTCTTCCTTTCTTGCAGACAGCTGCATCTCATAAGAGAGCAGCTTTCTAAACAGTGTATGAGTGGGGGTCTCACCAAGCTTAGCCACTTCCCTGATAGCACAGATTTTTGTGTCCCAATCCCTAGTTAGGGATCTAAGGAACTTATCATTCAGCTCATAATCAGTGAACACTCTCTCATAGGTTCTCAGCTCATTGACTATTCTGAAGAACCTCTCATAGCACATAGAGATGCTCTCCTGGCTGAGCTGCCTGAAGGCTTCATACACTTGGTTGAGGAGTGACTTTATATCATCCCTCACTTCAGCTGTCCCTTCCATATATACTACTAATGTGTCTCACATTTCCTTGGCAGTTGTGCAGTGTACTAGGTTTTGAAATGTGGAATCATCAATAGAATTAACTATGATGTTCTGGGCTCTTTTATCCATAGTGAACATAATGAGTTCATCCTTGGTTAACTCATTGAAAGGCTTGGCCACACTTCTGGTTGGAGCTATTGTGGAGGCTGTTTGGAAGGTGAAGGGACCTTCCTTGACAGTAATATAAATCATAGGGTCAGATGCTTCCATAAACAGTCTAACCCTCTGCTTCCATATGCCAAAATTAGCTTTCTTGCATATGGGCAGCTTCATGGAGCTCATTTCCCTCTGCATTACATTGGAGGTCATTGGTTACAGATTTTATGACTAATCCTTGTAGGATATGGTCAGACAGTTATGTCTTGTTTGACCAACCTCCCTCTAATACCACTTGATAGTTTATATAGGATGTAGTCTTAAACACCTGGAGGGGGGGTGAATAGGTTTCTTTTATTTTAGGCTTAGTGTTTTCTGAATTTAGGTTAGCAAATTATCAAGCACAGAAAGCACAAAGAGATTTATAGAGGTTCCTCAAGACAGGGTGCCCTGAGTAGTCCTCTTCGCCCCTTCACCTTTCTAACAATGAGTTAGATAAGGGCAACTTCTCCAAACTCAGCTCCAAGAGCCTACAACACAGATCCCACAGGATCTCTCAGGTTTTCCCAAACCTTACCTCAGGCACAGCAGCCCTACCTCAGAGGAATCCACCTCCTACAACTCAGACCACCTCCTGTTCCTACCTCAAGCTGACCTCCCAACTCTACAACTCAGGCCAATCAGCCTTACACACTCAGGAAATAAAGCCCTACAGTCTTAGAACCCAAATGCTCCTACAAATGATATAATAAGGATTACAGATTGAAGGAAGAAGAGATCAAGCCTTGTTCTTCTTCTTCTTAATAGCTGATGTTGTAGACTTGAACCAGGGAGGAGATGTGCAGCTCCAACTTGATTCTTCTTGATCAACCCTTCAGATGATGGACTTGATCTACTTGCTCTATCTTGAGATGAATCAAGATAAGCAATCTCTTTTCTCCTTGCAGCCTTGTGTGAGCTCAGTTCTTGGCTGCCGACAATGGAACAGTATTGTTCTTGAGTTTGTGTGCTGGAGAGTAAGATCAATAGTAAAAGTTCTTTGCTCAACCCTAACTTATTCCTTTTATACTCCACTGATCTTCAACGGCTCTTAGTCGTCCTTCTGACAGATATGAGAGTGATTGGTGGACCCCACGATGCCTTTCTGCAACTTGCGCCAAAAGCAGAATCCACCAGATCACTTTTGAATTTGTCTCAGCGGTTGGGTTGAGATGGCCAGCCGTCTCAGCGGTTGTACTGTCCCGTCCCAGCGGATCCGCTGAGACAGATAGTTGTCTCAGCGGTTTTCTTCTATCTGCAGCTCAGCTGGCCCAGACACCTTCTCAGCAGCTCCTGGCCTTGTCTCAGCGGTTCAGCTGAGACTGAGAGCTTGTCTCGGCATTTTTGACAGTAAACCAACTGATTATTCATCACACCTTGGTATGCCTTAGTCCTACATAGCCATGAGATAGAAATAGGGTTTATCAAATACAACTTGTACATAGCATTGAGTGTGAGGCCTCTTCAAATCAAGGGAACATTGAGGGTCAGTTTCCCAACAATTATATTACCTCGACAGTGTTTTCCGGAGGGATGTTGGAGAGGGGGAGTCTCTGACGTAGACTCCCTCGCCGACAGGTTTCGCCGGACCACCCTGGCTTTCTTCAGTCGGTAGGGCTTGGAAGGATCTCTCATTGATGAGAGCCAGGGGCGTATCGGGTAGACTTGGAAGGATCCTCCCTGTGCGCAGCAGCAAGGCGATGCATCAACCCTTGCGAGATCGGCCTTGGCGTCGGCCTCATGAACGCCATCAGAGCAGCGAGAGCTTTGAGGAGAAAAATGGGAATAGTGATTGGAAGACAGGCACTCTGAAGGCAGCAGACCGGGATATATTTATAACAAAGTGGTGGGTCCCACAAAAAATTCCCTCCAGGTCAGCATGAACTCAACAAACTCAGGGTTGGACTTTCTTTCCGAGCGAAAGACTCACTTGCAAAGAGTGGGGATTGTGTACAACCCCGTATTTGTTGAGTTGGGCCCCAGGCTTGGAATAGGTAAAAAGGCAAGAGGAGCATTCACCTCAGTCGAGAAAGGCCAGAAGGGGTTCTGAGTGGGTGTGACCTCTCTCGTAGGTCACTCGCAGGGCACTCGCGCAAGAGTAATACAGATGTAGCAGCAACTAGGCGAGTGGGGGAGACCCAACTCGCCCAGGGGACCAAGGACCCTGCGAGTGGCGCCCTCAAGGGCCACTCGCCCAGCGGGTGCCGGGAGGCCTGGCACGTGGGAGGTTAGGCGAGAGGTTCCCTCATGGACCACTCGCCCATGGGGATTTGGGGGTAAAATTACCTAGATACCCTTCATGGGCTGCCAATAGCCCTTCAGAACAGCTGAGTTAGGCTGTTAGCAGACTAATTTGGGGTGTGGTTAGTAAAACTAAAAGGCGGATTTATAATATTTGCAGTCCAGACTAAAGAATCTATAAATAGACCCTTAAAGGCACCTTGGAGGAGATCAGATCTTTTAGGCTCTCTCTTCCTAGGCAAGTTTTGGTTGGCTGCTAGTGCCCTCCAAGGTGCCCGACTGAGCATTGGTTTGGGAGGGGAAGCTCTCTAAGATCTTTCGGGTGTGTGGCAGGACCACCTCGCTACAGCCTTGGGTCAGTTCATAATTCTTCGTCCACAGTCAAGAGTGAAAGCTAGAGATAAGTAGGTTCAATATTTCTTTCATTTGGCATAAATTCTCATACTGCAAATTACAATATTCTCTACTTTTGGTTAAATTGTTATTTCGCTCTCTTTTATTTTAAAACAATTAAGCAAATTGCTTAAACCTATAAAAAGAATTTGTATTCCCTTATTCACCCCCCTTCTAAGGGCGCCAATCAATCCAACACGACCGAGATCGAAGAACCAATCGATGGGCTTCAACTTCTTCTCGTTCCACAAGGGCAGCGGAAGAAAGCACGTGCTCCGGAAGATCGCGAGAGATGACGACTGCGAGAGCAGAAAAGCACGAAGGAATATCTTGAGAATGTTGGTGCTGCTCTAGCTCAAGATAGTCTACATAACTACTATCAAGTTTGGAATAGGGTTATATAGTATCTCCGGCTTAGAGCAGGGCCCTAGAATGACACAAAACTCGTTAAAGCTACATAGTCGGTTCTGACACGCGCATACATATTATTAAATATTCAACAATATTCACACAAAAATTCATCTAATATAAAATTTTCATCCAATACACATCCATATATTCACATTCACACGGACTTTTGGCAGTTTGCACCCCCCAATTACACCATTTTGGCACTTTGCACCCCAAATTATTAAATTTGGCATTTTTCACCCCACCCCCCCCCCCCCCCCCCCCCATTTACACCTTCTTTGGCACTTTGCACCCCAAGTCCATTAAATTGAGGGTGTTTTCGTCCGCCAACTTTAATAATAGGCTTTGTTTCGATCCATGTTCATTTCCCGTTCTCGCCATTCCCGCACAGGCCGGGTGTTGTCGCTAGGGTTCCAGCATCCTGTAGCTTTCTTCTCCTCGTCCCGTTGAGCACTGAGCTTGAAGGTCCCGATAATCGTTCTTCTCATCTTCACTAGATTAGATCGCAGAGCTTCCTGTAGCTTCCTTCTCATCGTCCCGCTGCTGGCCTTTTAGGTTATTCACCATTTACACCTCCTTTGGCCTTTCAGATCGCAGTTCCTTCTCATCGTCTCGCTGCTGGCTTTTTAGGTTATTCACCATTTACACCTCCTTTGGCCTTTCAGATCGCAGAGCTTCCTGTGGCTCAGTGCAGTGGTCTTCCCAGTCAATCACAACGGAGCTCCACAGGTAACTCTTTATTCAGTCATTCACGGCAGAGTCCAAATCTATTTTGCTGCGGGTGTGATTCTCCAAACATCCTTAGGTAATGCCACACTCTGGTGTATTTATTCAGTCTATATTCGGTATTTTTTATATAAATATAGTCTCTTATATGAATTTATTAGAGAATGTCACACTCTGATGTAGTTGATTGGGATGATTTGTTGATTGTCTCTCATGGCTCTCAATAGGGAATTTCGTTAGGCAACGGTAGTGATTCAGACAATAACACCGAGAGTGATGATGATTTTGATTCCTCTTTTTCGGATGATTTGGAGGAAACTGAATTTTAGGTGGATGATGCAACATTGCCGAGAATATTGATGATGAAACTCAGTCAGTGAGTGTAAGAAAAAAATATGAGTGTCAATGCTGGATTCTCAAGTACATAACAAGATACTCTGTCATCGTCTAAATTTGAGAAACCTAAAGATTCACAAATACGCATTTATCAAGGAGACGCCAATGATTCTGAATTCGAGTTTGATGAGGGTTTGTGCTTCAATACCGTATCAGATTTTAAGGATGCAGTTAGATTATACGCTACCAAGCAAGGACGACCAATCAAATTTACCAAAAATTGCAGTGACAAAATTCAACTTAAATGTGATTGTGGGTGGGTTTTATTTGCTTCGTTCATATCAAAGCATGAGAGGAATAATCAGGTGAAGACAATAAAATGGGAACATATATGTTATAGAGTTGCAAATTCTCTACCTTGCAATGATAAGTTTCTAGCGAGTAAGTATGAACATCATATCAGGAGCAACCTTGAATGACATGCTGGTTCAATGCAAGAGGTGATGCAGATGGAGAACAAGACATCTTTGAGTCTTTGGAAGATGTACAGAGTGAAAAAGCATGCTTCCAAACTAATTAGTGGCACCGAATTAGAACAATACGCTACGCTTTGGGACTATTGTGAAGAAATTCATAGGACAAATCCGGGCACCACAATTAAGGTGAAATGTAAGCACGATGTAGTGTCTCAAACATGTATTTTCAAGAGACTTTAAATATGTTGGGTGCGCTAAAGAAGGGATTCATGGATGGTTGCAAACCGATCATAGGTTTGGATGGCACGCACATTAAAACAACTGTTGGTGGGGCACTATTATGTGCAGGCGGCATTGATAGTAACAATAACATGTTTCCTATTGCTTACGCTTATGTTTTGAAGGAAACACCAAGAGTTGGGACTGGTTTATTACTCTCATTATAGAAGACTTGTGTATGGAGAACAGTCATATGTGGACAATCATTTCAGATAAGCAAAAAGAGTTGATTAAGGCTGTTGAACATTTATTATCTAATGCCGAGCACAGATTCTGTGTAAGGCATATGTATAACAACTTCAAACAAAAGTTTAGAGGCTTGCAGTTAAAGGAGTTGTTATGGAGAGCTGCGTCTGCTACAAGGGTGGTTGATTTTAATGTTGAAATGGAGAAGTTGAAAGCATGTGATAAGAGGGCATATGATTGGGTAATGGAAAGACACGCAAAACATTAGGCAAAGTCTCATTTTAATGTCTGGCCTAAGTGCGATATGTTGTTAAATAATTTTGTGAAAGTTTTAACAATGTAATCTTAAAGGCTAGAGATAAGACTATAATCACATTGTTTGAGACAATAAGGTTTATTCTAATAAAAAGACTTCATACTCAACGAGATAAAGTGCTCAAATTTAGTGGAGAGGTGTGTCCTTCCATACAAAAAATATTGAAAAAGAACAAGAAAGAAGCCATGGCTATATTTTAGTATGGAATGGTCAAGATAAATTCGAAGTACAAGGATGGAATGGAGATAAATGGACAATGAATTTGACTTCAAGAAGTTGTAGTTGTAGACGG
The DNA here is from genome assembly GCA_033032865.1 of Dactylorhiza incarnata. NCBI lineage: Eukaryota > Viridiplantae > Streptophyta > Magnoliopsida > Asparagales > Orchidaceae > Dactylorhiza > Dactylorhiza incarnata. The sequence continues at coordinate 13,217,420 of JAWHQI010000035.1, forward strand.
TGGGACCTCACCGGTATTCTTTGCGTGCAAGCAACTTCGTGCCTCTTTTACCGTAGGGAAAAGTTGAGGACTACGTCGAACATTGGTATAAAAGTGAAATGTTCATGAGGGCTTATGAGAATTCATTAAATTCTATAAATTCCAGCAAGGAGTGGCTCTTGGCCAATTTGAATTCTATTGTTCCTTGGACAAACGTATAAAAGAAGCCTGAAAGTCCGTCAAAACAAGGTAGAAGAAAAGGGGTTGAAGAATTGGAGGCAAAAAATATGAAATTAAGAGACACAGTGTAAAATACGCATGCTCTAACTGTGGAGCAAGATGACATAATAAAAAGGGTTGTCCGGAAGAACCTCAGGCAACAATGTCTTTAACGTCATCAAAAAAATCAAAAATACTAGTAATCATTATTATTTTTGTGTATATTTTGCAATTTCTCTTATTAGTCGACTACTAATGTTTATTGTCTTCAAATGTAGGTGCGTAGGGACACATGAAGCGTTAAATTTTTGGAGCTCGTGGGACGATGACCATGGATGTTGCTGCAATTTTTGGATGATCATGTTGGTGCTGCTATAAATGTTGTTACTGCAATATTTTGAATGATCAAGTTGTTGCAATTTTTGAATGCAATGTAATTTTTGGAAATCGACTGTTTGGAATGATCAGGTATTTGCAAATTTTGCAAAATTTTGGATTATCATGTTGTTGCTATAATGTCTTTTGGAAATCAACTTTTTGGAATGCAATTTTTGAATGTAATTATATCATGGATAATCCCATATGTTGTTGAATGTTGCTGGATTTGCTGCTATGAAAAAACCGAACAAAAAATACTCGCCAATTTAAATAAATTCGAATAAAAAATACTTTGGCAAAAAAAATTCTAATGTGCAAATAACCATCCGAAATAAAGGGGGTGCAACTCGCCAATTTAAATAAATTCGGGGTGCAAAATACCAAAGAAAATATAAATTTTGACGAAATACCCCTCATTGAATTGACTTGGGGTGCAAAGTGTCAAAAGAGGTGTAAATGGAGGGGTGCAAAGTGTCAAATTTAATAATTTGAGATGCAAAGTGCCAAAATGATGTAATTGAGAGGTGCAAACTGACAAAAGTCCCGTTCACATTCACACTCACATACACATCAACGCATCCACACTTACATAAAAAAAACGAAAATAACAAGAGCTCATTTATGTACAGATACAGTTTGTGTACGGTTAAGCTCACGATCGCCTTAAAAAAACACATCGAAAGATTCTATCTAACCTCCCTTCAAATGCTAACAGAAGTTTGAGCAGAGCTTTACTGCTTGCGGTCATGGCAAGCTTTTTGTCATCACTACAGAAACAATTTCATTAGTAAATTTAGTAAGTTTGAACTAAAAAAACATATCGAAAGATTATATCTAACCTTCCCTTTTGATGTCAGATTAGTTTCCAACCGTGGATTTTATTATAAATCGCTGACTCTATGAGGCCATCGACATTTAGGAACGGTTAAAGAAGATCGGAAAAAAGGAGATGGTGAAACTTGATGCGAGATCCTTCTCGCTCATTCCACAGAGACTGAAGAGCAGAAAAAGGGAGATGATGAAGAGAAAGATCAAACCCTAGACTCCAGACGAGAGGGTATTGCGTCTGCTTTCAGATTGAGAAAGAAAGCTGAGGTTCTCGCCGGAGGAAATCACTAGAACCGGGAACTCATGCGTTCGCGTGCGGGTCACAAACAGGGCCTTAATGTTTTTTTAGTTCAATCTAACTCATGCGTTCGCGTTCGCGCTCAAATGAAATTGGGGGTAAATTTCAATTCTGATCCTCCAATTCCGCAGAAACAAACAGGGCCTTAATGTTTTTGGAATCTGACCGACGAGCCCATCACAATCTTGTTGCTTTGAATTAACCCAATCACAGTTCTATAACCAGGCATTGGTAACCTTTCAACAAAAGTCAAATAATAATAGATTCAAACAGGTTCAAATAAACCCACTAAATTCTCCTATTGTTAATTAATTAAAAGAAATTCTCTAAACTATAAGCAAAGCAGCGGGAGAGTATTTTTTGTTTGTTTGTTTAAGTGGAAGAAAAACAGAGCAACAGAAGAAAAACTGTTTTGGAGAAATTAGAGGCGCAGGTCATCAACACCGCAAACCTCTCTCCCTCCTTCATCCGCTCCCCTCCCACAAGAAGATTAATGCAATACCATCATTTTGCCAGCTCTCGCCATCATTTTAAACCAGAACCATTCCATTAATGCTATTAATGTTTTCTTCCTGCTTTTCTTCTTCATTCTCCTTTCCAAAGTATCATTATTATTATTTTTTCTATATACGTATCAATATTTATTAATCCTTCATTACAATTTCCCATAATCAATGCTTCTCAGTTCATTCTTAATCATGAATGTCAGAATCCAATTTTGAAGAAGAAGAAAAAAAAAAGAACATTTATTTTTCCACATCCTGCATTCTACCTGTCCTAATTCGAAATAAAACTGTTTTCGAAATTATGCTTTGAAAATGAGATATGAAAACAATGATGATGAAGAAACATTTCATTGATTGAACTCATGCCCACAAGCTTTAATTTTCTGTTGAAAGTAATGTATTCGACCAACTTTAATCCCTTCCGGCAAAAATAGAAAGAGTCTTAAAGAAAATGATGATGGAGGATACCAGAAGGCAGGAGTCTGATGATGCCGAATACAAACAGGCAGGAATTAATGCTCTAGTTTTACTTTTTATTTATTTATTTGGCAAGTTCGGATGGCTAATCGGCAGTTTAATGGATGGTTTTTGATGGAAAATTTAAGGCTGGATTCTGTTCTTACATTTTCCATGGCTGGATTCTGTTCTTGCGGCCGAAATTAAGTTTTTTTTATATATATTTTTTATTTTAATGGCAGAAGCAGAGAAGGGAAATGATGGAAGAAGGCCCCAGAAGCAAAAACCATCATTGCGAATCTTGGGCGGACCAAACCCATCATCAGACCCAGCGCTTCATCATCACGTGACGCCATGAGATCCTGCTCCTCTCCTTCTTCTTCTCCTACTCATCCTTTCCCCCGCCATTAAGATGTTCAATCTCATATGTGAGTGAGAGAAAGAGAGAGAAAGAGCGACTCGTCTTCCTCATCTTCTTCCTTCTATATATATAAAGCTGATACAGATAGATGAAGACCAGCCCGCACAGAGGGAAATTCTCTTGGTATATTTTCCCTGGCTCTGTTTTATCATCCTACTGATACAGCTTTGCATCCAGTGAGTCAGAAGTCAAGCCAAGTTATAGTAGCTAGTAGAATTCTCTCCCAGCTCTCGTCCATTTTTATGTGTTGTTTTCAGATTTTTTCTCTTCTTTTCTATCCAAACTCCAAGGCATATTTTTTGCGTCAGCGCTCGATCTACGATCCAAAATTTGACCATAATCCAAAAAATATATCACATTATTCATTATTTTTGCAATCTTTTTTTATAAAAAAAATGATTTTTTTTATCGACCCCATCACCGCCTCAGTCTTTCTCATCGATGTCTACGACTTCAAATTCCCATCTCAGATGCAAATAGAAAATTTTCTCGAGAGCATACGGCAGTTCTTTTCTTGTTGTCCTTCAGTAAGGGGAAATTATACCATATGTAATTATGCCCATTTACATTTAAAATTGTTTTAGTTTGGTTTTCTTTTTTACCATTTACATTCGTAAATTGCATATAATGACTAATCCAAATTGCATAATTATCTTTAAACATAAACAGAGCGAATAACATTTTATATGATTCTATATTTAAATTTTTTTCTTTTTTTTTCTTTTCTTTAAACACATTCGGGATGCAGTAATTCCTCTGTTGTGATTGAATTATACATTAACGATGTAACATTTTTCTGTGAAATCTTAGGATCAAGGCTTGAATCTTCAGTTTCGAATGGAGAGGCTCAACTCTAAGCTGTACCTGCAGAACTGCTACATAATGCAGGAGAACGAGCGGCTGAGGAAGAAAGCCCAGCTGCTGAACCAGGAGAACCAGGCCCTGATCTCTCAACTCAAGCAGAAACTCTCTCCACCCTGCCCGAGCGCAAATCCTAAGCCCTGCCCGGCCGTCATGCTGGACCTGAACAGCTGCCCGGCTGTTGTGGCTGACCCTTGTAGCCGGGAGCCCGGTCAAGCGAACTAGATATAGAGCAGGTGTTATGTATTTATAGAAGTTTTGGGTTGTGTGCTGTAATGGTTTTGAGTATATCTGATGTAATTTTTAGGCTCGCCTATAACGTTTGAACTCTGCGGTCTCTATCAGTGCAAGTTTCCTACATGACACCCTGGCCTTAGTAACTGCGCGCTCTGTTTTTCTTCTTCTTCTTCTTTTTCTGCTGAATGCCGTGTAAACGAAGAAGGATTGCATGCAGGAAAACTTGTTTAATGTTAAGAAGCAGCAGGAAAGAAGAGCTGGAGAGATCTCAGAAATGAAGAGCAGGAGAAAAGAACTCAATGATAAAATTGTGGGCTAGCGGTAGTTCTTATTACAGCAGAAAGCAGGAGGTCCCTAGCTATTTATAGAAAGGAAATAAAATGACAAATAGAAAAATACAAACTAAATATAAAAATAGAATTTCCCCCTCTCGAAGTTGGTATTTGCAGCCCATCGCAAATGCCTAACTTGCTGAGTAATGTTTGTAACGTATTCTTTCCAACAGTTTTGGTAAAAATATCTGCAAGCTGAAACTTGGTCGAAACATATTGTGGAGCAATCATATTGGCTTGCAATTTTACTCGAACCAAGTGACAATCTAGCTCAATGTGCTTAGTCCTTTCATGATACACGGGATTGGACGCTATGTGTAGGGCAGCTTGATTGTCGCAATGTAATGATATAGGAGTTAATCCAGTAACTTGCAAATCAGTGAGAAGATTGAGAATCCAGGCTAACTCGCAGCAGACATAGCCATGGCTCGATATTCAGATTCTGCCGAGGATTTGGACACGGTATTCTGCTTTTTTGTTTTTCATGAAATCGAACTCCCACCAAGTTTTATGCAAAACCTGGAAACAGACCTGCGTGTCATAGGACAAGCAGCCCAATCGGCATAGCAGAATGCCTCTAATTTAAATCATCATTTGTTGCTGGAAAGACTATACCCCGACTGATAGTTCCTTTTATATATCGTAGGACTTTGAGAGCCATATTCATGTGTGGAATTCTTGGCTTTGCCATGAATTGGCTCAAAATATGCACAGAGTATTGCAAATCCGGCCTGGTGGCGGTTAAGTAAATAAGCTTCCCTATGATTCTCCGATATAATACTGGATCTTCAATAAGTTTTCCTCATAATCATTGAGTTTGTGATTTTGTTCTATGGGTATGTCACTGGTCCGACAATTAACCATTCCTGCATCTTGTAAAATGTCATGTGCATAGGTTTGCTGGTTCAAAAAGATGCCTTCATCATTTCGGATAGCCTTAATGCCTAAATTGAAATTCAGGTCACCGAGATCTTTAATTCTGAACTTGGAGTGTAGAAATGATTTGATATCAATAATAGCTTGGGGATTGCTTCCTGTGATCAAAACATCATCTACATAAACCAATAAAGCAGTGAATTCATCCTTATTGTTGAAACCGATTTCTCGGCCTCTTGTGAAGCTCGGGGCCCTCACCGAAATGAGGGGCAGCTAGCCCTTACTGATCCCTCGGAGAAGGCAGACTGAAGACTAGGAAAATGACTACGACCTTAGTCACAGCGAGGAGGTCCCTCCACTAACTCGGAAGATCGTTGAGCGCTTCCCCTCCCAAGCCAAAGATGAGACTCTGGCACCTTGGAGAGCTCTGGAAATGCTAGCCAAGGAGAACCTGAGGAAAGAGAAGCTGAAGTGAAGTCCTCTCCAAAGGCGCCCTTTAGGTCTTATTTATAGTTTTTCTGATCTGGCCTGCAAATAGCAGGATTTCGCCTTTTGATTTTACTATCCGCACCCCGAATGAGTCTGCTAACAGCCAGACTCCGCTGTTTGGAGAGGCTAAGGGCAGACCACTATGGGTAAAAGGGTAATTTGGCCTCATCAACCTATGGGCCAGGAACTGCGAGAACACTACTGTCGAAGCTCTCGCGGGCCTTCTCGCGAGTCCTGTTCGCGATACCTCTCCTAGGCGATCGCCCTGCGAGGACCTCGCTAACCCCCCTTTGGAGGTATCTGCCGAGGTCTGGTCTCGCGAGCCTTCCTGCGAGACCACCTCTTGACTTCGTCGTGCACCGAACACACTTCGTTGAACACCGACGAGCTCGATGAACGCAGAAAACAATTCGTCGAACATAGAATCGAGTTCGTCGAACGCTGAGACGGGTTTGAAGCAAGCCGTTCGTCGAACGCAGGAGGTAATTCGTCGAACCTGGAATTGAGTTCGTCGAGCGTGAAGGCCCGGTCTCGTGAGCCTTTCTGCGAGACCCCCCCCCCCCCCCCCCTCTCTGCGAGATCACCACCTTTCGGCGGGACCGCCCCTCGACAGGTGAGCTCGACGAATGCAGTAGAGTTCGTCGAGCGCAGAAGGGTTCGCCGAACACCCTTCGCCGAAACAACTATTAGCCTCGCTCGCCTGACCTCGAGCTCCTGGTCAGCACCTTTTTCGTTTGGCCCTTCTGCGAGGACTTCGGTCTGCCTTACTGCTTTCTTCATAATATTGATTTCTCAAACTGCGCCTCCTTATCTGGCGAATATCGGGGTTGTACACAATCCCCGCTCTTCGCCAGGCTATTCAGACTCGCGAAGAAACATCCAACCCCTGGTATTTGCCAGCCTCTCGATGATCTGTCAGGAATCTTTGGTAGGGCCCACCCGGGGAGCTATAAATATCGTCCCGAGCCTCAGCGACGCGCGCCATCACTCTCTCTCTCTTTTTTCTTTTTCTCCCGTACTGTAGCTGCCAGGAGATGCCGCTTTCCGAAGAAGCTGAGGCCCGCCTGAAGGCTGTGAGAGTTGGCGGCCTACCTCCCACGACCAGGGTCCCCGCCTGGATGAATCGGCCGCTTCCCGCTCAGTCGTCGAAGACTAAAAATGCGAAAGCGGCTTGCCGAACCGGGGACGCTCCGTGTTGCTGGACTCTTCCCCTGATATCGACGTTCCTTTCAGAATGAGTCGAAGTAACTTAAGAAGAATTCGGCGTATCCTATGTCGACGTAGCTCTAACTTCTAGTCGACGTATCTTGAGAAGTCGACGCACCTTCCTTATTCTCCTCTCGACGTTCTGCCAGGACGAATTCGACGCTTACGTCGAACAGTAATCGACGCACGTCGATTTCTATGATTAATTCAAAAATCGCCAGATCTCTTTCCTTCTTTCATAAGATCTGATTTATATGGAATCAAATTATTCTTTATAGCCGTTCAAAATTATTCTTTCCTCTAATGAATTCTTGGCTAATTTGATACCATCCATTATGGACACTATTTGAAATCAGAATGAATACTTTCCTTCTATGAATATAATTGTTATGGAAATTTCTCCTTCTTTCTAATACTCTGTCTGCTAATTGATTACTCTCCTATAGTGTTATTTTAATGAACAGAGCTATAAATAACAAGGTGGTCGGCAGAGAGCAACAGAGAAGTGATCCACCATTTTTACATTTGAAAAAGAGGAAGAGCTCCCAAGTGAAAAGAGAAAATTGAGAGATAATGTTGCAGCAAAGATCAAGCTTCCTTCTCCTTCTCACTCTGAAGCCATACTGCTGCAAACTCTGATAGCTCTCACAAAAGAGAGAAAAGGCCTACAATCTCCTTCTCACTATAGAAGAGAGATTTCATTCACTACTTCTTGTGCTTCCAATCTTCTTGCTAGGAAGAAGATTCCTTCTTGTCTTTTTATTATCTCTCTTTCTTCTTTATCTTATTTTCACTTTCAAATACTGTAAAAGAGTTTTTAGAATCTCTCTTCAAAAAATTCAGTTGTACTGGTTCTAAGAGTCTCCTTTTCAAAAGACTCAGTTGGTTCTAAGAGTCTCCTTATCAAAAGACTCAGGGTGGTTCTAAGAGTCTCCTTATCAAAAGACTCAGTGCAAGATAGTGAATTTCCTACCAAGGGGGTAGAAGAGTGGACTACCTAAAGTTTGGGGAACCACTATATTTCTTTATGTTGTGCTGTGATTTTTCTTCTTGCATTTATTTTCTTTACTTGCTTAATTCTTGTTGGTGTGTGGGAAGCTCTAATCTGTGTTCACTACACCCATATATATATAATTATTAACTTTGCACAAAAATATTTTAAATCTCTATTCACCCCCCCCCCCCTCTAGAGAATTCTAGTGAGGTTAACTGTGCACTTTCAATTGGTATCAAAGCGAGGTTGATCTAAAAAGGATAACTCCTTGATCAAAAAGATCCTACCTCTTATTTATATATATATATATATATATATATATTTCTGAAAAATATTAATTTTCACATGGCACAAATCAAAGATTATGCTTCCACCAGACCACCAATTTGCAACCTTAAAAAGTTTGCACTTTGGAAAACAAGAATTAGAATTTATTTAAACTCTATTGATGATGAATTGTTTAATGTTATCTTGACAGGTCCCCCCCAAGCCATTCAGAAAGGACTCAAGTGGAAAAGTGACTGAAACACTTGCTCCAAAAGCTGAGTGGACAGAGGAAGAAAAGAAAGCCCAAGGATATGATGCCAAGGCTATGAATATCCTAGTCTCAACCCTCTCAGATGAAATCTTCCAAAAGATTGCCGATTGTGAGTCAGCTAAGGAAGTATGGGAAGCTCTCACCAAAATGGTAGAGGGAAGTGCTGATGAGAAAAAGGATAGAAAGGCACTACTCATCTCTCAATATGAAAACTTTCAGAAGAAAGAAGGTGAAAGTGTTGCTGACATGTATGCCAGATTCAGCCTCATAGTGAATGAGTTGAGAACACTTGAAAAGGACATATCTCTCACTGAGATAAATGACAAACTGCTAACTTGCTTCCCTAGCTCTTGGGATTCAAGAATCTGGCCAATTAGAGACTCCAGAAGTCAAAGAGAAATCTCAACAGATGTCCTGTTGGGCAAATTAAAATCTTATGAACATCTGTTGAAAACAAGAGCTGAGAAAGAAGAGAAAGAAAAGGCTCCTTCACTCTCAAAAGAAAAGAGTATTGCATTGAAGGCTGTTGAAGGTGAACCCTCTACAAGTGATGAGGAGCTGATCAGCCTACTGGCCAGAAGGTTCAAGAAATGGATCAAAACAGAAGGATCCAGAGGAAGAGACTCAAAAACCAGGTATAATAAAACACCTACTAAAGAGATTATATGTTACTCTTGCAGGAAACCTGGACATATTGCACCTGAATGTCCTTAGGAGATCAGCAAAAAGAAAGATCTGAAAAGAACAAATCTACAGAAGAAAAAGAAGAAAGAGAAAGGTCTCATTGCTCAATCATGGAGTGATTCAGAATCTGAAGAAAGCACCTCATCTGACAATGATCAAGAAGAGGCCAAGCTGGAGGAAACCTGTTTGATGGCCACTGAGAAGCCTGATGATACATCTATGGTAAATATACTTGATGATATAGATTTCTCTTCCACTGATTTCAAAAACAATTTCAAAGAATTCTGTTTAAATCTAATCAAATCTGAAAAAGAAATTAAAGAACTAAGAAATGAATTAAACAATCTCAAACAAGCAAATACACAGTATAATAACTATGAGCTTAGTCTAAAGGAATTAGACAAAATCTATACAGAAAATCTAACACTGAAAAATGAGCTAGCAAAGGCAAAGGTCTTTGAAGACTCTATAAATGGGAGAAGTCAGAAGCTCAAGAACATCTCTAAAAATCTTACTGAAAGACTTAGACAACTAGAAGATAATACTAACTTAGAACCAAAAACTCAATCACCTAAAAAATCTGTTTGGAGACATCTCATTCACTTCACTAGTGAAGGTCATTTGATAGGAGAAAGATCACAGGAAAATCCAGAAACAACCACTATCTTTAATAAAACTAATCCCATTACATATGAAGGAATCCTAGGAAAATATCCTCAGAAAAGAGTTAAACATGCGTCGAATTCTTATCAACGCACGTCTCTCATGCTTTGACTGAAAATAAACGCAGAATGGAGAAAGCGTCGACTTCATATCAACGCAACCATAAACCTACGTCGAATTTATATCGACGCAACCAATCAGACAGAAATTTCTCCTCTTCCAAACAGCTCTCTCAATCCATTTCCTTTTACTATGACCACTATTTCTGTAACATCACCAAAGAAAATTGGTATGATAAACCAATACCCCTAAAGGAGGAAGGATATTCAGAAAAACCTACTTATTCTTTCATTAAATCTTTCACTGATGGGAGGAAGGGACCCCAGCTCAGCAGGGTCCAAACTAATGTGTAAAACTTTATGTGCAGATGTATCACATCTTCAGGCTGGTGTGGTACTTGGATAGTGGATGCTCCATGCACATGACAGGATGCAAAAATTTATTGATCAACTTTGAGGATAGACTTGGACCATCAGTGACCTTTGGAGACTCTAGTTGTGGCCAAACCAGGGGCTTTGGAGACTTCAAAGAAGGGAAAGTCACCTTCAAGAATATGGCAGTAGTTAAAAGACTGAAGCACAATCTGATAAGTATAAGTCAGATATGTGAAAATGGTAAGTATGAGGTAAAATTCACCACACTATTTTGCCGTATTATTGATATCAAGACTGGTGCCACAGTACTCAATGGAATTAGAAAAGGAAAAGTATATGTAGTGGACTTTAGCTCCTCACCTACAGAAGTCTGTTTATTCAACAATATTATTGATAAAAGTGAATTATGGCATAGGAGACTAGGTCATCTAAACTACAAAACCATTAGTAAACTAGCAAAGAATAACCTAGTTAGAGGCTTACCAAAGGGTAGGTACTCTAAGGATTCTCCATGCAGACCTTGCCAACTAGGAAAACAAACCAAATCATCCTTCGAACCAATTGGTAAGGATGACTCTCCCAGGGTCCTTTACTTACTACACATGGATCTCTTTGGTCCAATATCCACTCAGAGCTTAGGTGGAAAATCCTATACCCTAGTAATTGTGGATGACTATTCTAGATTCAGCTGGGTATTCTTTCTAAGGGCTAAGTCTGAAACCCACAAGACTCTCTCAAGATTCATAAAACAAATTCAATCTGAACTCAATAGTCAGGTTTCCATAATCAGAAGTGATCATGGGACTGAATTTGAAAATCAGTTCATGAGTAGTTTCTGTGAAGATATAGGTATCAAACAAAGTTTTTCAGCCCCTAGAACCCCTCAGCAAAATGGAGTTGCTGAAAGAAAGAATAGGACTTTAATTGAATCAGGAGGGACCTTACTTGCAGAATCAGGTTTACCAAAAACTTTCTGGGCTGAAGCAGTCAACACTGCCAACTATGTTCTAAATAGAAGCCTAATACACAAAACTAAATCAAAAACTCCATATGAGCTCCTGAAAGGAAAAACACCCATAGTTAAATATTTTAAGATCTTTGGATGTGCTTGTTTTATTCTAAATAATGGAAAAGATCATCTTGCCAAGTTTGACAAGAAATCTGATGATGGAATATTTTTGGGATACTCAGCATCTAGTAAAGCCTACAGGTGCTATAACAAGAGAACTCTTAAAATTGAAGAGTCTATGCACATTATATTTGATGAAACTAACATGCTGTTTAAGGGGGAGGGAACTCCCATCAGCTCTTTTCCACAGGAAAGCAACAATATATAAACACAGCTTGAGCAACTGGTTCTAGAGAACACAGATAATGGAAAAGAAAACCAGATAGAGGAATCAAGTGAGGAATCTGAACAAGAACATGAAGAAGATTCAGAAAAGAGCATTCAAACCCAACTCCCACAAGAGAACATGGTTCAGGAAGGCTTGGTGGACAATGATCCTATCACCAATGAGGAAGAAGAACATCTGACAAGTCCAGGCAGGACAAGGATCAATTTGAAAGATCATCCACAAACTCAAGTAATTGGAGACCTCAATACAGGAGTAAGAACAAGACACCAGGTCTCCAATGGGATGATGCTCCAATGCTTCCTATCACAAGTTGAACCAAAGAAGTTTGAGGAAGCAAATTGTGATCCTCACTGGATTATGGCCATGCAAGAAGAACTAGGCCAATTTGAGAGAAACAAAGTGTGGAACCTAGTTGAAAGACCAAGAAACTACCCTGTGATTGGTACAAAATGGGTATACAGGAACAAACTAGATTCCACTGGAGTAATTGTCAGGAACAAGGCAAGACTTGTAGCACAAGGATATAGACAAGAAGAAGCGATAGACTACAACCAGACCTTTGCTCCAGTAGCCAGATTGGAGGCAATCAGGCTCTTTCTTGCCTATGCAGTCTTCATGAAGATGAAAGTCTACCAAATGGATGTCAAGAGTGCTTTTCTGAATGGTGACCTTCAAGAAGAGGTATATGTGGAGCAACCACCAGGTTTTGTAAATCCCTCTTCTCCTAACTTTGTTTATAGACTTAACAAAGCACTATATGGTCTTAAGCAAGCACCTAGAGCTTGGTATGAAACTCTCTCTAACTTCCTTTTAGAAAATTCCTTTGAAAGAGGAAAAGTAGACAAGACACTCTTTACTAGAACCCATAAAAACCAACTCCTCCTTGTTCAAATATATGTAGATGACATCATCTTTAGCTCAACTCATCCTAAACTGTGTAAAAGATTTGCTAATCTAATGCAATCTAAATTTGAAATGAGTTGTATGGGAGAACTCTCATATTTCTTAAGATTACAAGTGAAACAAAGTAGTGAGGGAATCTTCATCTCACAATCCAAATATACTAAAGAGCTAATCAAAAAGTTTGGTATGGAATCAGCATCTACCATGAAAACACCTATGACAACCAATGCCATTATAGAAAAAGATGATAAAGGAAAATCAGTAGATCAAAAGACATATAGGGCCATCATAGGATCCCTTCTATATCTAACAGCTAGCAGACCTGACATTATGTTTGTCACTTGCATATGTGCTAGATTTCAGGTTGATCCTAAGGAATCCCATCTCACCTCTGTAAAAAGGATTCTTAGATACCTAAAGGGAACCCCTGAACTAGGTCTATGGTACTCAGCAGAAACCAACTTTGAATTAATAGGTTTTTCAGATACAGATTATGCTGGATGTAGGGTTGATAGAAAAAGCACATCTGGCACTTGCCAATTCCTAGGTGACAGATTAATCTCATGGTTCAGTAAGAAATAAACTTCAGTCTCAACCTCAACAACTGAAGCTGAATATATAGCTGCAGGGAGCTGTTGTTCACAAATACTATGGATGCAAAATCAACTTCTTGACTACAAATTGGAAGTTAATAACTCTAAGATCTATTGTGATAGCTCTAGTGCTATATCAATAGCATCTAACCCAGTCCTCCATAGTAGGACCAAACATATAGAGATCAGACATCACTTTCTTAGAGACAATGTTGAAAAGGGTAAGATAACCTTAGAATATATTCCCACAGACAATCAAAGAGCAGACATCTTCACAAAACCCTTAGATGAAACTAAGCATAATTATTTCATCAACACCTTAGGAATGCTTGATGGTAGTCTGTAACCACCATTGTTGGGAAATCTAAAAGAAATCAGGAAATCTAAGAAAGTATTTGAAGATGCGTCGAATACATATCGACGCACCGTCGAGAAGAACTCGACGCTGGCGTTGATTTCTTCCCGGCAAAGTTACATCGATAACTTGTCGACGCACCGTCGAAATTGATATCGACGCAGGGTTATGAACACGTCGACAGAACACTAAATGGACAAATCTCCACGGAGCATCGACTTTATATCGACGCATATGTCGACAACAATTCGACGTAACGTCGACATCTAGTTACAATTAGAATCAAATCCTTACTTCCTCTTTTGACGATTGGATTACCTGATATACCTTGATTTCTGTTTCCTTTCTCGACGTTTCACCTCCTTTAAATAATACCTCTTATTTCATAACATATACTCTCCTAAAACCCGCCAAAACGTCGTCTTCTACCTCTCTCTCTCTCTCTCTCTGCAACAATGGCACCAACTCCTGATCAATCGGCCCTCATCAAAATGATGAACGCTGCTCTCGAACACCTAGTAAATGATTTCCAGAATCGCCTGAATCACTTCGCCAACGAATGTGCTGCCATGATCAACACCTGTGCAGCCAAACTGGCAACCCTCTCTTCTTCTCTTCCTGAGCTTAATGCTCTCATTCAAGAACGGCCTCTGTCGTCAGAAAGGTTTAAATCCTTTATGCAGGATATAAACCAGGGGGAGAGTTGCTCCAGAACCCCCCCCCCCCCCCCCCCCCCCCCCCCCCTTGTCAGGTTATCTATCTCTCTTTAAAGCTCAGGGTTAATTTCCTCTTCAACTCTAAATATTATTATCTCTAAAGTATCTTCTCCTCTTACAATAGGCTCCAATATTCTCCAATCACTCTAACTACACCTTCAACAAAAATTTTGAAGAAACCTCCTCCTACCATACTGAAGGAGAGCATGTCGTGGATTCAGCATTCAGAATAGATGCCCCACATACCCAGGGGAGATTATTGTGGTAAAGAATACAGAAGTACAGGGGGAGGAAGAAGCAGCCTACTCTGATGACTGGAGAGGACAAGTGTGGATTGAAGCAATCCCATGTGAGAAAGAAACTCAGCATCACTCTCCTGGCTTCTCTGCCAGTTACATCAAACTAAAGACACCTCTACTTGAGGACATCCCTTCAGAAGAGATTGGAAGTGACAAACATCCCTCAGCAAAGATTACTCTACCAGAGGTCATCCTGCCTTTCACAACAGAGCAAACTCCCCCTCTTGAACAAATCCCTTCTCCACCTAAAGAGAAAACTCCTTCTCTTCTGCTACCTCTACCTCCACCTCAACCTTCTTCTCTACCTCCACTGCTACCTTTACCTCCTCCAATAGCAAAACTCACTAAGCAGATCCTACCTAGGCAAAGTACAGAAGGACAAATGAAAAGGAAAAGAGAAGTCATTCCCTACTGGCAAAACTTCTCCAAAGAAGAAAGGAAAGAGTATGCAAAGGAAAAGAAGTATAGAAAAGTATGTGAGGAAATAAAAAGATTTGAAAAGATGCCTATTATCACTCCTAACAGCCCTGTGAAGGAGTACCATGACCCTGACATGGAAAAGAGGCATGAAGAGATAAGAGAAAGAGAGTTGTATGAATATGAAGCAGCTAGGAAAGAAGTGGAAGATAAAAGCAATGCCTGGATGGAAAAGATCAACATGGGAATGACCAAGGAACAAATTCTTGCTGAATCTTCTATCAAAATTCCAATGAAGTTGTTTGATATTGAAGCCTATAAAAAGAAAAACCCTCAGGCAGGGGTCATCCTAGAGAAAGGTCAAAAGCACAAGAGGGGTGTAGGGTGTGCTGAAGATACCTTCATTCCCTATAAGAAGCCTACAGGACCTGCAAAGTTAGACAAATGGCTTGACAAACCCTGGAAAGGGAAAGGAAAGATGACTAAAATTCTTGAGAAACAGGAATCTGAAAAGAAAACAAAGTATAGGCCCAAGGTTGATAGCAAGGGACCACCTGAGCTCAAGCCTACTCAACAGAAAACACAAAACATTACAATTGAGATGATTGATGAAAAGACAACAATCATCATCAGCAAAGGCTACTCCATAAATGACATTATCCCTGATGGTGATAAACTCTTGGAGAAACTGCATACAATCATCAGGAATGTCCAAGAACGTCCTGATAGAGCCAGGGGCTACATTTTTGATGCTATTGAAAACTTATCTAGGAAACTTTATTCTGCTTTTGTCAACTTCATGTACAGAAAGAAGTTTCTGGTTTAATTCTTGTGAAAGACAAATGCTTGTCATATACTTTCTTATTCTAATTTCTCTTCTGATTGTTTAATATATTTCTTATCTTTACAAATGCTGTGAAGTGTTAATTATATGCTTTCTCTCCTATATGGTTAAGACAAATAGGGGGAGATTGTTGGGAAAATGATTTCTCTTAACCCCTGAAATTAAGTTGAATATGAATTCTAAGAAAGGAAAATCAAGGTTAAGTAAATATGCGTCGAATAGTATTCGACGCAACGTCGAAGTGATATCGACGTTCCTTTCAGAATGAGTCGAAGTAACTTAAGAAGAATTCAGCGTATCCTATGTCGACGTAGCTCTGACTTCTAGTCGACGTATCTTCAGAAGTCGACGCACCTTAGTCGACGCACCTTCCTTATTCTCCTCTCGACGTTCTGCCAGGACGAATTCGACGCTTACGTCGAATAGTAATCGACGCACGTCGATTTCTATGATTAATTCAAAAATCGCCAGATCTCTTTCCTTCTTTCATAAGATCTGATTTATATGGAATCAAATTATTCTTTATAGCCATTCTGAATTATTCTTTCCTCTAATGAATTCTTGGCTAATTTGATACCATCCATTATGGACACTATTTGAAATCAGAATGAATACTTTCCTTCTATTGATATAATTGTTACGGAAATTTCTCCTTCTTTCTAATACTCTGCCTGCTAATTGATTACTCTCCTATAGTGTTATTTTAATGAACAGAGCTATAAATAACAAGGTGGTAGGCAGAGAGCAATAGAGAAGTGATCCACCATTTTTACATTTGAAAAAGAGGAAGAGCTCCCAAGTGAAAAGAGAAAATTGAGAGATAGTGCTGCAGCAAAGATCAAGCTTCCTTCTCCTTCTTACTCTGAAGCCATACTGCTGCAAACTTTGATAGCTCTCACAAAAGAGAGAAAAGGCCTACAATCTCCTTCTCACTATAGAAGAGAGATTTCATTCACTACTTTTTGTGCTTCCAATCTTCTTGCTAGGAAGAAGATTCCTTCTTGTCTTTTTATTATCTCTCTTTCTTCTTTATCTTATTTTCACTTTCAAATACTGTAAAAGCGTTTTTAGAATCTCTCTTCAAAAAATTCAGTTGTACTAGTTCTAAGAGTCTCCTTTTCAAAAGACTCAGTTGGTTCTAAGAGTCTCCTTATCAAAAGACTCAGGGTGGTTCTAAGAGTCTCCTTTTTAAAAGACTCAGTGCAAGATAGTGAATTTCCTACCAAGGGGGTAGAAGAGTGGACTACCCAAAGTTTGGGGAACCACTATATTTCTTTGTGTTGTGCTGTGATTTTTCTTCTTGCATTTATTTTCTTAACTTGCTTAATTCTTGTTGGTGTGTGGGAAGCTCTAATCTGTGTTCACTACACCTATATATATAATTATTAACTTTGCACAAAAATATTTTAAATCTCTATTCACCCCCCCTCTAGAGAATTCTAGTGAGGTTGTGTATCTTCGCCGCAACCTCGACTCGCTACCCCCAATGCTCGCTGGGGAAGGTAATGATCCCGCCCTCTAACTTCCATGGTTTCAACGTTTTCCGCGCTAGATGTCTGACCCTCACTTTTTCAGGTGAGCGAGATCAACCACTCAACCCCCCTTACGCAAGCAACCGGAAGCCTTCCTCCACCCACGCTCTCGCGACCATGGGAGCGGAGGCCTGCCGTGATACCAACACCCCGGCTGAGCTCTCTTCTCGCAAGAGATCGGAGGCCTCCAGCGGCCAGGGCCCATCCTCAAAGTCTCTGCCCAAGAAGAGAGGCAAGATGAGCCAAGGCTCGCTCGCCCCCTCTAAGGGAAAGGGGCACTCCGAAGCCGCCCCTGGCGAGATCGACCTAACCATCCTCTCCGAGGAGAGGGGGGTCGATGAGGAGAGTGAGGAGGCTGCGAAGGCCTCTGACCCGCCCATTCCAGTTAACCACTGGAACTTTGGGCTCGGCCAGAGATACAGGGATGAGACCGGCGAGCTCCTGGTGTATTGGAAGCCGGAGGTTAACAAAGCCGAAATCTCCACCATCCTTCCTTCCTGGGTGGAGAAGCTGACCGTCAGCGGCCATGCCCATGACTTCTCCTTCGCCCTCTACGGGCGCGAGGATGCCAGGTCGTATAAGGATGAGACCTCAAAGACCCTCGCCTATGAGAGTGCGAGGTCCCAGCTGCGCTCCGGTGAGCTCGCCCATATGACAGGAAGGCGATGCCTGCAACTAGAGCAACAGAACGTGGAGCTCGCGAGGGCTTATCAGGTGCTCCTCGCCGAGAATGCGCAGCTGCAGGAGAATCTGCTCTCCGCAGCGAGCGGTGTGGTGAGTTACCTAGACCTCGCCACTTCTCTCTTTCAACCCTTTCGCTTTCTGAACTTGTCTTTCGCTTATAGGACACCGCAGCTGCCAAAAGAACTGACGCTCACATTCAGGGCCTAGAGGGCGAGGTGGCCGGGTTGAAAGCTCTTAATCACGAGCTGTCCCTTTCCGTCGTTCCCCCTTCCCCTCACCGCCTGAAGGAAGAGCGGCAAGCGCGTGATGAGGAAATCCGCGAGGAGTCCACAGAGTCGGATCGCTATATTTTCGAGACGATGAAGGTGGCCGACCTCCTATCCGCCGATGCGGGCGACATGACTCTGGAAGAAATCGTCCCGGAGCTTTTCATTACGCTCCCGCCAGTGAAGAGTAGCGATGACGAGGAGAGGTCTGCGAGCGATTCCTGAAAGTCCTCATTATTTCTATTTTTGTTTAACTTTTGGCTGACGAGATTGCCGCAAATTGTAATTGAACTGCGAAATGTAAATACAGTTTTTGCCTTATTCATTGTGCTTGTCTTTTCTGTCTTGTTATTTTCATACGCTTATATCACGTTCCTGCGTATTTTTATCGTTCTCTCCAAGCCGATCCTCGCGTACTTCGACAGTTCGGGCGTAGACTCCGCTTTCAATTGGTCTCGCTTTTTCTCATGCCTTGGGACTAGGTGTTTTATGGAGACCCTCTCCTAAGGGCCTCGCACGGTATGCTTCCTCCCGGCGAGGACTCCTCTCTCACCTTTAGGGTTCTTGCAGGGCTTCAGGCAGATCCTGCTCGCAATACCTCTCCTAGGCGATCGCCCTGCGAGGAGCTCGCTGGCCCCTTTATTGTGGTGCGAGATCCTTTCTGTGAGACGAGCGAGAAGGCACCAGTCAGTTCAGAGGACTTGTCAACCTGAGGCTTTCCAACCTGCCTTTATGAGAAACTCATCACCCTGCCAGCCTCTCCAGAGATCAACCTGAAACCCCCCGTCTAGTGAGAGCCCGGGAGCGGAATCGAACTGGGGCATTCCAGCACCAATACTTATCTCCCTGCCAGCCTCTCCATAGATCAACCTGAAACCCCCCGTCTAGTGAGAGCTCGAGAGCGGAATCGATCTGGGGCATTCCAGCACCAATACTTATCACCCTGCCAGCCTCTCCAGAGATCAACCTGAAACCCCCCGTCTAGTGAGAGCCCGAGAGCGGAATCGATCTGGGGCATTCCAGCACCGATATTTATCACCCTGCCAGCCTCTCCAGAGATCAACCTGAAACCCCCTGTCTAGTGAGAGCCCGGGAGTGGAATCAATCTGGGGCATTCCAGCACCAATACTTATCACCCTGCCAGCCTCTCCAGAGATCAACCTGAAACCCCCCGTCTAGTGAGAGCCCGGGAGCAGAATTGATCTGGGGCATTCCAGCACCGATATTTATTACCCTGCCAGCCTCTCCAGAGATCAACCTGAAACCCCCCGTCTAGTGAGAGCCCGAGAGCGTAATCTATCTGGGGCATTCTAGCACCAATACTTATCACCCTGCCAGCCTATCCAGAGATCAACCTGGAACCCCCCGTCTAGTGAGAGCCCGGGAGCAGAATCGATCTGGGGCATTCCAGCACCAATACTTATCACCCTGTCAGCCTCTCCATAGATCAACCTGAAACCCCCCGTTTAGTGAGAGCCCGGGAGCGAAATCGATCTGGGGCATTCCAGCACCAATACTTATCACCCTGCCAGCCTCTCCAGAGATCAACCTGAAACCCCCCGTCTAGTGAGAGCCCGAGAGCAGAATCGATCTGGGGCATTCCAGCACCAATACTTATCACCTTTGTTATCATCGCACCAATGTTATAACCACCGCACAAAGAAGTAAGATATTTAACAAATGACATAGTAAAAAACTTTCAAGGGTAGAATCGCTTCAGATCATCTCCACTCCTGGCTCGACCGAGAGGTACCCCTTCCACATCCCGGAGGTGGTACCCCCCGACTTGAGCACTTCACTTACAATGTATGGACCCTCCCAATTGGGGTTAAGCTTACCCACCGCGGCTCCTCTTTCGGCCGCGTCGACTTTCTTCAGGACCAGATCTCCTTTTTGGAAGTGCTTTATTCGAATATGTTTGTCGAAATACCGGGCCATTCGTCGCTTGACTTCATCTTGCCTGATGTTGGCCAGGTCCCGGAGTTCCTCCACCAGGTCCAAGGATAGCCTTTGTTATGCATCATTAGCTACTAGCCACTCTTCATCCCCCTCGCATGCAGCGATCACCCTGGGGGTCCTTACCTCGAACTCTAAGGGAAGGACAGCCTCAGACCCATGAGAAAGCTTGCACGGAGTCTCCCCGGTGGCGGTGTTTGGAGTAGTCCTCAAGGCCCAAAGGACAGAGGGTAGCTGCTCCACCCAGTTCCCCCAGAGGTTCTCCACCTTTTTCTTCAGTAGGTTGACGATTACCTTGTTCGCCGCCTCCACCTGGCCATTACTTCTCGGATGGTAAATCGATGCGAACCTAAGGTCGATGCCAAGCTGGGTGCAGAAGTTAACAAATTCTTCGCTAGCAAATTGTGGCCCATTGTCTGTCACTATAGCCAAAGGGAGGCCGTGCCTGCAAATTATTTCTCCCCACACAAAATTCTTTACAACTTGAGATGTTACCTTGGCCAGCGCCTTCACTTCTACCCATTTGGAGAAGTAATCGATCATGACTAGTAAGAACCTCCTCTGGCCACTAGCTTGTGGGAAAGGGCCAACTAGGTCCAACCCCCATATGGCAAAAGTCTAGGGAGCTGTGATGGTCTGGAGCCTTTGAGCTGGGAGGAGTTTGAGTGGAGTATAGAGCTGTCACTTTGTATATTTCCTTGCGAACTCCGCTGCATCTTTGCTGAGGGTGGGCCATAAGTAGCCTTGTCTCAACACCCTCCCCTCCAGTGTTTGGCTCCCAGAGTGACTGGCACACTCCCCGGAGTGAATTTCTTCTAGGACTCTCGGAACCTCCTCTTCGGAAACACAACGGGCCAGGAGTCCCGAGACAGTTTTCCTATATAGCCCTCCCGCATGCAAGGAATAATAAGCCGACTTATACCTGAAGCATCGTCTGTCTATGTCTCCTTCAGGGAATTTTCCTGATGATAGGAAGGTGAGGAAGGGATCCATCCACGAGGCCTGCTGATCTATCTCCATCAGCTCTCCTTCCTCGATGGTGGGTCGGAAGAGTTCCGAAACCGTTCACCCTGCTCGGGGACCGAACTTGGCTAAGAGGTCCGCGGGGGTGCTCTCTTCTCTTAGCACGTGCTTGACGGAGAAAGTGCGAAATTGCCCGATGACCCCCTTGACCTTCTCTAAGTACCTCAAACTCTTCCCTGACTTGGCATGCTACCACCATGGAGTCCATCGAAACCTCCACATCTTGCACTCCTTGTAAGGTCGTAGCCTCCGAGCCGCCACTACCAACGCGAAGGCCAACTTTTCCAGAATCGGGTACCGGAGCTCCGCCTTCCTCAGCACTCGGCTGACGTAGTAGATGGGGAATTGCCTTCTCCCCTCCTCCCGGACCAATACTGAACTTACTGCCTTCGAGCCTACCCCAGGTATAGGGATAGGTCCTCTCCCTCCCTCAGCCCTTGGAGTAGGGGAGTTTGGGTGAGTTGTTCTTTCAGAGCCTGAAAGGCCCCCTCGCACTCCGGGGTCCATTCAAACTTTTTGTTTCCCCTTAACACCTTGAAAAAGGGTGCACACTTGTCTCCCGCCTTAGAGAGGAACATGTTGGATCGATTGGCGCCCTTAGAGGGGGGGGGGGTGAATAAGGAAATAAAATTCTTCTTTATAATTTTAGACAATTTACTAAATTGTTTTGAGTAATTTAGAATAAAATAACAATTTAACTTAAAGGAGGAAACAATTGTAATTTGCAATTTTATAAATTATGCCAAATGATAGAAATCAAGTAAACACAGAAAGAGACATGATTATATTATATAGAAAATGTGTTTACATAAATTGATTTCAATATCGCTTGAAATCGGAGGCGTATAAAGTAATACAATTTTTCCTTTTCTATACCGACTTGTATCCCCACAAACCGGTTGGCTTTAGCCTATCCTTCCCCGGATATGGCCTCGAGCACCCCCTAGATCTAATCACCTAGAACTACTCGCCAACACAAGGCGAATTACTACCTAAGTCCTACCCAGACCTAGTCGCCAACACAAGGCGAATTAACTAAACGATTACAAAAAATATGGAATGAAAATAAATATAACAATAAAAAACTCCCTATATGAGATCTCTGAAGATGAGGATGAAGGATCGTTGTAGCATAAGTGAGGTTGAAGCGACCATTCTTCGGATGCAGCGTAGTGACTTCCTTCTTCAGAAATCCTCTTTGAATTTGAGTGGGAGATGAACTTTCGGCACAGTAGCAGCTCTGGAAATATGACACAAGTAATCTCTCTGGAAGCACTAGCTCAAAACGAGAGAGAGCCCATCAATTAATAGATCTTGAAGATAGTGCCTGCGGTAGCTCCTAACGCCTGCAATAGCGTTCGTGTGAAGCGGTTGTGAAACTGTCAGTGGCCTGGCGCTGCGCATGAACTTGAGATAGTGTCAGGCGGTAGCGCTAGCGCTGGCGGTAGCGTTCGTGTGGAGCGGTTGCGAAACCGTCAGCGGCGTGGAAGAACAAACTTTCGTCGAACGGAATTCGTCGAATGAAATTTTCGTCGAACGGAGCTTCAAGTTCGTCGAACGGAAATTTTCGTCCGAAATTTTCGTCGAACGAATTTTTTGTCGAACGGAGCTTCAAGTTCGTCGAACGGAAATTTTCGTCGAACGGAGTTTTTGTCGAACGAAGGAAAATTCGACGAACGGAACCTGAGTGCTCTAACGCTGGTGGTAGTGCATTCTTCTAGATATTTGAATTTAGCTGCTTTCTACCTGTGGAGTATTACACCTATAGTTCCTGCACACTATAAACACACAAAATACAAGATCAAATACAATTTGGAATTTGTTATGTTCAAATAAAGGGATGTGACACACATGTCCAACAATCTCCCACTTTTGATAATAACAAATCCTCTTAGCAAAAAATCAACAATAGTGTTTATAGTATGTGATAAGCAAGATGATAGTGCAACTATAGTATATGATAAGCATGATGATATGCATACTCCCCTATCTTAATGCTCCCCCTACATAAATGCAATTTATGTTTTAATCTCCCCCTATCTTAATCTCCCCCTAAATGATAGATTACATGAATTATTCTCCCCTTAATCTTCTATATTTCTCCTATATAGATTTCTTCAATTAATCTCCCCCTTTTGGTATTATCAAAAGAAGGTGGGGTGAGGGTAGTAAAGAGGAATTTTTTAAGCTAGTTATAAATCATGATCGAGCTTTTGTAATAAATGAAATGATAAAGAGTTTAAGCATAGTATATATAAGAGATTTCAAATAAAAAGATAAGAGTTTTAAGCAAGCAGAATATTATAAGAAACATCTTTTTGTAAGCATGAAAAGCATAAGTAAAAATATGAGTTTTAGTTCAAAATTGAAAGATGTTTTAACCTTTTTGAAATCTCAAAGTTTTTCATAAAGATACCAAGCATGAAATGAATATATCAAAGAAAGATTATACTACAATGTTACTTAATTTTAAGTTCAAGAGATACCAAAACATTGTAGAGATCATGCTAGGTTATCTAGTGCATTTCTTATATAAAGAGTAGCATAGATAAAGCATTAGAATCCAATACTCATGAGAAGAAGTGTTATGAAAGATAATGATGTGTACATAAGTGTATTTTGGGCAATGTTAACAATTGATTTAAATCAACAAAATACAAGACATATGTAAAGTAAAGTGCACAATAAACACAAGTAAATTACTTCCACACACTTTTATGCACACTTTTTTATAAAAAAGTGGTGTATTAATCAAGGGTTGCACAAGACACTTTACTATTCTTTCCAAGGTGCTCAACCTC
The DNA here is from genome assembly GCA_033032865.1 of Dactylorhiza incarnata. Classification (NCBI taxonomy): domain Eukaryota; kingdom Viridiplantae; phylum Streptophyta; class Magnoliopsida; order Asparagales; family Orchidaceae; genus Dactylorhiza; species Dactylorhiza incarnata. The sequence goes on from JAWHQI010000035.1 coordinate 13,241,566, forward strand.
ACAATGCTTATGAAGACTTATCAGGAGATTCAAGTAGTGCTTGGTGGAGTTATATTTGTCTACATATATAATTTTTTTGTTCATATTTGTGAGACAACATTCTCCGAATACACTTGTTTTGCAAACCCAATTTTTTAAACTTAACCACTTTTCTAAATTTCACATGTGCAATTCAAATGTAGTGCAGGCAATAAACTTATGCAAGTTTTAATTTATTGTACAATTACAACACACAAACAAGCATTTTAAATTTAAACACACATGTTGATTACCAAAATAAGTGAGTGAAATGTATCATTATCAATCATAAAACATTTACTCATACTTAGAGGCATGATAAGCTTGGTTCTACACATTTTTCAAAACAATTGATACACTTTAAATAGATATATCAAAGCATGTTAAACAAAACAATGTTCATAGTAATTTCAAGGAATAAATTTTAACATTGTAAATAATTCTAAATAATAGAATTCATACATGCTTGATATTGACAATAACGATCATACAGTTTTTTTTTGTAGTTTTATCATTTTGTAATGAGATAAAAAATAGAAAAATCACACAAACATATTTTTTTATTTTTGAATTTTGAATTTTTGTAGTTGATTTTTCATAATGCACATAAAACAAAAATAAAATAGATAGAAACACAAAAATAAATTTGTACATATAAACTAACATATTTTTTTTTATTTTTAGAAATTTTAAAAAACAGAAAAATCACAAACCCACGCTAGCGCCGGCGCTAGCGTTAGCGCTGGAAACAGTACACGATTTTTTAAGAATTTTAAAAATCTTATTTTTGATATTGATTAGGGGTCTTAAGAGTAGTCTTATACAGAAATTGTGTAATATTCAGAGATGTCTTGATTGCTCAAATTGCATAAAACATTAGCATTTTACATGTTATTCATCCTAAGATGTCTAAGACTCTTAATTCCAACCTTAACATTTGAAACCTTGCATCGGGAAGAGGTTTAGTGAATATATCAGCAAGTTGAGAGTCCGTGCCAAAGAAACTTATTCTAACATTTTCCTTCTTAATGTGATCCCTTATGAAATGATGACGTACATCTATATGTTTGGATCTAGAATGGTGTACCGAATTATTTGTGAGATCAATGGCACTTTTATTGTCACATTTTAGTTCAATAAGTTTTAGATGAAAACCAAAGTCCTCTAAAGTTTGGCTCATCCATAGTGCTTGTGCACAACAACTTCCTAATGCAATGTATTCGGCCTCCATGGTGGAGAGTGCAATCGAGTTTTGTTTCCTACTAGACCATGCAACTAATGAAGGTCCTAGAAAATGACAAGTACCACTAGTGCTTTTTCTATCAAGTGAACAACCGGCGCAGTGCGAATCAGAATAGCCGTGAAGTGTAAATGAATTATTGTGCGGGTACCATAATCCTAATCTAGATGACCCAGTGAGATATCTAAAAATTTGTTTTACCGCTTTTAAATGAGATTCTTTTGGATTGGCTTGAAATTGAGCACATAAGCATACGACAAACATAATATCGGGTCTAGTTGCACTTAGATAAAGTAGAGATCCTCTCATACCTCTATATAAAGTTTGATCTATAGAAATTCCTGATTCATCTTTTCCTAATTTTAGTGATGCACTTATTGGTATAGAACCATGTTTAAGGTTTTCAAATCCAAAATGTTTTAGCATATCATGGACATATTTAGTTTGACATACAAAGATACCATCAATTCTTTGTGATATTTGAAAACCAAGGAAATAAGAAAGTTCTCCTACAAGACTCATTTCAAATTCATTTTTCATCACTAAAATAACTTCTTTACACATCTCTTCATTAGTAGATCCAAAAATAATATCATCAACATATATTTGTAAAATAATTATATCATCATTGTTGTGCTTAATGAAGAGAGTATTATCCGTACTTCCAATAATATAACCGCGCTTTAATAAAAATGATGTAAGTCTTTCATACCATGCACCGGGTGCTTGTTTTAAACCATAAAGCGCTTTCTCTACTTTATAAACATGATTTGGAAATTTTTCACTAATAAAATGGGGGGGGGGGGGTTGTTCAACATAAACTTCTTCTTTTACAAACCTGTTCAGAAAAGCACTTTTCACATCCATTTGAAATAGTTATATTCTTTTAAAGCTTGCAAATGCTAAAAAAATTCGTATAGACTCTAATCTAGCAACGGGTGCAAAAGATTCATCAAAATATATCCCCTCGATTTGTAAATATCCTTGTGCTACTAAGCGTGCCTTATTCCTAGTGATTCTAGACTCACCATCTAATTTATTTTTAAAAATCCATTTTACACTTACAACCGGGTGATAAGATGGTCTTTCAACTAATTTCCAAACATTATGTCGCTCAAATTGTTCTAACTCTTCATTCATAGCCAAAAACCAAAATTCATCATTCAAAGCGGTAGAAACGGTTTTTGGTTCAATTTCGGAAACAAAACAAATATTTGAAAAAGATTCATGAAGAGAAGAGCGAGTTCTTACCCCGATGGTTGGTTCACCAATTATTATTTCCCATGGATGATCCTTTGTGAATTTCAAGGCACTTGGAGGTACATATTCGTCTTCCTTGGCCTCCTCTTCTTCTTCTTTGGAAGGTTCTTTGTCACCATGCTCCAAAGGTGGTAATAGATCATCCTCTTTGCCTGCGGAAAGTTTTTCTACACAAGTAACAAGCTCATCAAATTTTACATTTATTGACTCTTCAACTCTACTAGTTCTTTTATTAAAAATTCTATAAGCTTTACTAGTTAAAGAGTACCCAAGAAAAGTTCCTTCATCACATTTTTCATCAAACTTTTCCAAGCTATCTTTTGTATTCAAAATAAAACATTTACAACCAAAAACTTTAAAATAAGATACAGTAGGCTTCTTTTGAAAATAGAGTTCATATGGTGTGAGATTAAGAGATGGGCAAAACATGATTCTATTCAAAACATAACACGATGTACTTACGGCTTCAGCCCAAAAGAACTTAGGTAATTTATATTCACATAACATAGTGCGTGCTAGTTCTTTAAGTGTCATATTCTTTCTTTCTACAACACCATTTTGTTGTGGTGTGCGAGGTGCAGAGAACTCATGTTTAATGCCTAACATATCACAAAAGGATGTAAAATTTTCATTTTCAAATTCTCCTCCATGATCCGAGTGAATGCATTTAATTTTTAAATCACTTTCATTTTGAAAAAGAGTACATAATTTTGCAAATTCACAAAACGCATCGGTTTTGAAAGAGAGAAAGAGCGACTCATCTTCCTCATATTCTTCTTCCTTCTATATATATAAAGCTGATACAGATAGATGAAGACCAGCCCGCACAGAGGGAAATTCTCTTGGTATTTTTTCCCTGGCTCTGTTTTATCATCCTACTGATACAACTTTGCATCCAGTGAGTCAGAAGTCAAGCCAAGTTATACTAGATAGTAGAATTCTCTCCCAGCTCTCGTCCATTTTTATGTGTTGTTTTCAGATTTTTTTCTCTTCTTTCTATCCAAACTCCATGGCATATTTTTTGTGTCAGCGCTCGATGTACGATCCAAAATTTGACCATAATCCAAAAAAAATATCACATTATTCATTATTTTTGCAATCTTTTTTTATAAAAAAATGATTTTTTTATCGACCCCATCACCGCCTCAGTCTTTCTCATCGATGTCTACGACTTCAAATTCCCATCTCAGATGCAAATAGAAAATTTTCTCCAGAGCATACGACAGTTCTTTTCTTGTTGTCCTTCAGTAAGGGGAAATTATACCATATGTAATTATGCCCATTTACATTTAAATTTTTTTAGTTTGGTTTTCTTTTTTACCATTTACATTCGTAAATTGCATATAATGACTAATCCAAATTGCATAATTATCTTTAAACATAAACAGAGCGAATAACATTTTATATGATTCTATATTTAAATTTTTTAATTTTTTTTCTTTTCTTTAAACTCATTCGGGATGCAGTAATTCCTCTGTTGTGATTGAATTATACATTAAAGATGTAACATTTTTCTGTGAAATCTTAGGATCAAGGCTTGAATCTTCAGTTTCGAATGGAGAGGCTGAACTCTAAGCTGTACCTGCAGAACTGCTACATAATGCAGGAGAACGAGCGGCTGAGGAAGAAAGCCCAGCTGCTGAACCAGGAGAACCAGGCCCTGATCTCTCAACTCAAGCAGAAACTCTCTCCACCCTGCCCGAGCGCAAATCCTAAGCCCTCCCCGGCCGTCATGCTGGACCTGAACAGCTGCCCGGCTGTTGTGGCTGACCCTTGTAGCCGGGAGCCCGGTCAAGCGAACTAGATATAGAGCAGGTGTTATGTATTTATAGAAGTTTTGGGTTGTGTGCTGTAATGGTTTTGAGTATATCTGATGTAATTTTTAGGCTCGCCTATAACGTTTGAACTCTGTGGTCTCTATCAGTGCAAGTTTCCTACATGACACCCTGGCCTTAGTAACTGCGCGCTCTGTTTTTCTTCTTCTTCTTTTTCTGTTGAATGCCATGTAAACGAAGAAGGATTGCATGCGGGAAAACTTGTTTAATGTTAAGAAGCAGCAGTAAAGAAGAGCTGGAGAGATCTCAGAAATGAAGAGCAGGAGAAAAGAACTCAATGATAAAATTTTAGGGCTAGCGGTAGTTCTTATTACAGCAGAAAGCAGGAGGTCCCTAGCTATTTATAGAAAGGAAATAAAATGACAAATAGAAAAATACAAACTAAATATAAAAATAGAATTTCCCCCTCTCGAAGTTGGTATTTGCAGCCCATCGCAAATGCCTAACTTGCTGGGTAATGTTTGTAACGTATTCTTTCCAACAGTTTTGGTAAAAATATCTGCAAGCTGAAACTTGGTCGAAACATATTGTGGAGCAATCATATTGGCTTGCAATTTTACTCGAACCAAGTGACAATCTAGCTCAATGTGCTTAGCCCTTTCATGATAGACAGGATTGGACGCAATGTGTAGGGTAGCTTGATTGTCACAATGTAATGATATAGGAGTTAATCCAGTAACTTGCAAATAAGTGAGAAGATTAAGAATCCAGGCTAACTCGCAGCCGACATAGCCATGACTCGATATTCAAATTCTGCCGAGGATTTGGACACAGTATTCTGCTTTTTTGTTTTTCATGAAATCGAACACCCACCAAGTTTTATGCAAAACCTGGAAACAGACCCGCGTGTCATAGGACAAGCAGCTCAATCAGAATAGCAGAATGCCTCTAATTTAAATCATCATTTGTTGCTGGAAAGACTATACCCCGACTGATAGTTCCTTTTATATATCGTAGGACTTTGAGAGCCATATTCATCTCTGGAATTCTTGGCTTTGCCATGAATTGGCTCAAAATATGCATAGAGTATTGCAAATCCGTCCTGGTGGCGGTTAAGTAAATAAGCTTCCCTATGATTCTCCGATATAATACTGGATCTTCAATAAGTTTTCCTCATAATCATTGAGTTTGTGATTTTGTTCTATGGGTATGTCACTGGTCCGACAATTAACCATTCCTGCATCTTGTAAAATGTCATGTGCATAGGTTTGTTGGTTCAAAAAGATGCCTTCATCATTTCGGATAGCCTTAATGCCTAAATTGAAATTCAGGTCATCGAGATCTTTAATTCTGAACTTGGAGTGTAGAAATGATTTGATATCAATAATAGCTTGAGGATTGCTTCCTGTGATCAAAACATCATCTACATAAACCAATAAAGCAGTGAATTCATCCTTATTGTTGATACCGATTTTTCGGCCTCTTGTGAAGCTCGGGGCCCTCACCGAAATGAGGGGCAGCTAGCCCTTACTGATCCCTCGGAGAAGGCAGACTGAAGACTAGGAAAATGACTACGACCTTAGTCACAGCGAGGAGGTCCCTCCACTAACCCGGAAGATCATTGAGTGCTTCCCCTCCCAAGCCAAAGCTGAGACTCGGGCACCTTGGAGAGCTCTAGAAATGCTAGCCAAGGAGAGCCTGAGGAAAGGTAAGCTGAAGTGAAGTCCTCTCCAAAGGTGCCATTTAGGTCTTATTTATAGGTTTTCTGATCTGGCATGCAAATAGCAGGATTTCGCCTTTTGATTTTACTATCCGCACCCCGAATGGGTCTGCTAACAGCCAGACTCCGCTGTTTGGAGAGGCTAAGGGCAGACCACTATGGGTATAAGGGTAATTTGGCCTCATCAACCTATGGGCCAGGAACTGCGAGAACACTACTGCCGAAGCTCTCGCGGGCCTTCTCGCGAGTCCTGTTCGCGATACCTCTCCTAGGCGATCGCCCTGCGAGGACCTCGCTAACCCCCCTTTGGAGGTATCTGCCGAGGTCTGGTCTCGCGAGCCTTCCTGCGAGACCACCTCTTGACTTCGTCGTGCACCGAACACACTTCGTTGAACACCGACGAGCTCGACGAACGCAGAAAACAATTCGTCGAACATAGAATCGAGTTCGTCGAACGCTGAGACGGGTTTGAAGCAAGCCATTCGTCGAACGCAGGAGGTAATTCGTCAAACCTGGAATTGAGTTCGTCGAGCGTGAAGGCCCGGTCTTGTGAGCCTTTCTGCGAGACCCCCCTCTCTGCGAGATCACCCCCTTTCGGCGGGACCGCCCCTCGACAGGTGAGCTCGACGAACGTAGTAGAGTTCGTCGAGCGCAGAAGGGTTCGCCGAACACCCTTCTCCGAAACAACTATTAGCCTCGCTCGCCTGACCGCGAGCTCCTGGTCAGCACCTTTTCCGCCTGGCCCTTCTGCAAGGACTTCGGTCTACCTTACTGCTTTCTTCATAATATTGATTTCTCAAACTACGCCTCCTTATCTGGCGAATATCGGGGTTGTACACAATCCCGGCTCTTCGTGAGGCTATTCAGGCTCGCGAAGAAACATCCAACCCCTGGTATTCGCCAGCCTCTCGATGATCTGTCAGGAATCTTTGGTAGGGCCCACCCTGGGAGCTATAAATATCGTCCCGAGCCTCAGCGACGCGCGCCGTCACTCTCTCTCTTTTTTCTTTTTCTCCCGTACTGTAGCTGCCAGGAGATGCCGCTTTCTGAAGAAGCTGAGGCCCGCCTGAAGGCTATGAGAGTTGGTGGCCTACCTCCCATGACCAGGGTCCCCGCCTGGATGAATCAGCCGCTTCCCGCTCAGTCGTCGAAGACTAAAAATGCGAAAGCGGCTTGCCGAACCGGGGACGACTCCGTGTTGCTGGACTCTTCCCCTGATAATCGTACCTCTGAGAAGGTATGAGCCTTTCCTCTAGCTAAGTCAATAAATTTGTCTGTGATTCATGCTTAATCGCAGGAGATTTTGCCGAACAAGGACATTGGCGAGCTTGGAGGTGGGTCTCACCGAAGTCCGCCAGCAGACACACATCTCGCTGGCAAAAATGCCGAAGGTTCGCCCTTAATCTCGCTCACTGACTCTCCCTTCATTGACTATAGTCCTCTTATCCTTTGTTTTTCACAGTCTTGCCCCGAAAGACTCCGGCTCGCGAAGATTCACGGCTTCCGTTTCCGTCCTTCCCTGACAAAACGGTGGACATGCCAAGGTTCGATCTCCTGAGGAGCGAGGGCGCGGGCGGCTCTCGACTGCCAAAGATTCCCCCAATTAACAACGCAGCCTACCCTCCTGTCTTAGGTGAATCCCTCTACCCTCACTACGACAACGTCTTCCAGGGCCGCCCTGAGAGTTCTCGCCCCCTCCGGGTAAGCATTCCAACGTCCCCATGCCATGCGCGAACTTGAATGCGCTATCTAACCTTTCCGTAATATTTTGCAGAGAGTTCCAAAAATTCGCCTACCTATTCAGAGTTCGCCGACGACGAGGTGTCCCCCCTCCCAGACCAAGTGGAAGACTTCTTAGGGGACCCGCGAGATCCGGAGACGATGAAGCGGCAAACCGCAAAGTTGCTTCGAAAACATGGTAGGATGCTGATGGACCTTAATCTTCAGGTGAGACGGGATAGAGAGGTCGTTGAGGATAGGCAAGATGGAGGAGTGCGCGAGACTCCGAGCCGCGGTGCCTCGCGCCTAAGATGAGATGGCCACGTCGCCGGAGGTGCACATTGCGAGGATGAGGGATTATGCCTTCCTGATGGATCGAGAGGGCCGTGCAGCCCAGGATTATTATAATTCCAGGGTACCGCCGAGGTCTGGGTCGTGGGGTGGCGGCAGAAGGAAGTGGTTACCCCACGATCCTCATTGACCCCTACGTTTCCGCGAACTTTTATTGTCTGTTAACGCTCGCCGCTACTTTGAACAATCTCCTAATTACTTGCAACTTATATTTGTGAGTTCCCGTTCTGAAGTAATCATTGACAGTCGTTTATTAATTTTCGCTCGCGATTTGTATATTCTCACTTTCTTTGTTATGCTATTCTCGCAACGAGCCCTTCTGCTCTCGCTAAAACTGTCTCGCGATGAGTTCTCTTCGCTATTCCGTTTTCTCATGCTGCCCCTTGCAAAGGATTTGGTTATACTAACCTCGCAGGTAGTTCTCGCCCATGATTCTGACGTGATGTTTTTGCTAACCGCACTCAGCGGCGCTTGGGCTTCTTCCCGCCCTTTCACTTCTGCTATAAATAGGTCGTCATAACTGTGCCAACTACCGCATTTACCATCAGCCTTCTTCTTCTACTACTCTGGAGCTCTCGCCTTTCTCCCTCTTTCTCACGCAATTCTCTTCCTCGCCGGTCCTCAAGATGGTCGGTGACCAAAGCGAGGCTGAGGGTAGATTGAAGTGTGCATGGACCTTTACCGACCATTCCTTCTTCCAGGCGAACTTGATGGAGGAGGAGTATCTCACTGCCGTCACCGACTTCATCCCGCTGGAGTGTACCGCTCGCCAACCTACCAAAGATGACGCAACAAATGTCCCCCTGCCTGAAGAACTCGCGATCCCCATAGCCCATTTCGCGGTGGGTCTGAGGCTACCTCTGTGGCCGGAAGTTCGACAGGTAACTACTAAGCTCGCCTTCCTTTCCTTAGATGAGAATGGATTCATCCTCGCTTAACTGACGGTCTCGCCATCTTGCTCGCCAGGTGTTAAGACACTATGGTGTGATACCGGGTCAACTGATCCCCAACGCGATGGCGGTCATCGTCTCTTTCGCCTGCTATATTCGCGAGGAGCGCATCGAGTTCAGCCTTCCTATTTTTCGGAAGCTGTTCTCTTTCCGTACGTATAAAGATGGGACCGCCTACTTTGTGGGCTCGGGTCCCAAGGTCGACGAGACCATCAACAAAGCTCATTACTGTGCTCAGAAGTTTCTCTTCGTCAAGGGGAACTTTGGCAGCATCCCTTTCTCTCCTGTTCAGTACAGCGAGACCACTTACCGTCCTCCTACTCTCGGCGGCCACGACGCCGCCTTATACCAGTTCTTCTGTAAGAAGAACTTCGAGGTTGTGTATCTTCGCCGCAACCTCGACTCGCTACCCCCAATGCTCGCTGGGGAAGGTAATGATCCCGCCCTCTAACTTCCATGGTTTCAATGTTTTCCGCGCTAGATGTTTGACCCTCACTTTTTTAGGTGAGCGAGATCAACCACTCAACCCCCCTTACGCAAGCAACTGGAAGCCTTCCTCCACCCACGCTCTCGCGACCATGGGAGCGGAGGCCTGCCATGATACCAACACCCCGGCTGAGCTCTCTTCTCGCAAGAGATCGGAGGCCTCTAGCGGCCGGGGCCTAGCCTCAAAGTCTCTGCCCAAGAAGAGAGGCAAGAAGAGCCAAGGCTCGCTCGCCCCCTCTAAGGGAAAGGGGCACTCCGAAGCCGCCCCTGGCGAGACCGACCTAACCATCCTCTCCGAGGAGAGGGTGGTCAATGAGGAGAGCGAGGAGACTGCGAAGGCCTATGACCCGCCCATTCCAGTTAACCACTGGAACTTTGGGCCCGGCCAGAGGCGCAGGGATGAGACCGGCGAGCTCCTGGTGTATTGGAAGCCGGAGGTTAACAAAGCCGAAATCTCCACCATCCTTCCTTCCTGGGTGGAGAAGCCGACCGTCAGCGGCCATGCCCATGACTTCTCCTTCGCCCTCTACGGGCGCGAGGATGCCAGGTCATACAAGGATGAGACCTCAAAGACCCTCGCCTATGAGAGTGCGAGGTCCTAGCTGCGCTCCGGTGAGCTCGCCCATATGACAGGAAGGCGATGCCTGCAACTAGAGCAACAGAACGTGGAGCTCGCGAGGGATTATCAGGTGCTCCTCGCCGAGAATGCGCAGCTGCAGGAGAAGCTGCTCGCCGCAGCGAGCGGTGTGGTGAGTTACCTAGACCTTGCCACTTCTCTCTTTCAACCCTTTCGCTTTCTGAACTTGTCTTTCGCTTATAGGACACCGCAGCTGCCAAAAGAACTGACGCTCGCATTCAGGGCCTAGAGGGCGACGTGGCCGGGTTGAAAGCTCTTAATCGTGAGCTGTCCCGTGCCGCCGTTCCCCCTTCCCCCCGCTGCCTGAAGGAAGAGCGGCAAGCGCGTGACGAGGAAATCCGCGAGGAGTCCACAGATTCGGCTCGCTATATTTTCCAGACGATGAAGGTGGCTGGCCTCCTATCCGCCGACGCGGGCGACATGACTCTGGAAGACGTCATCCCGGAGCTCTTCACTCCGCTCCCGCCAGTGAAGAGTAGCGATGACGAGGAGAGGTCTGCGAGCGATTCCTGAAAGTCCTTATTATTTCTGTTTTGTTTAACTTTTGGCTGACGAAATCGCCGCAAATTGTAATTGAACTGCGAAATGTAAATATTGTTTTTGCCTTGTTCATTGTGCTTGTCTTTTCTGTCTTGTTATTTTCATATGCTTATATCACGTTCCTGCGTATTTTTATCATTCTCGCCAAGCCGATCCTCGCGTACTTCGACAGTTTGGGCGTAGACTCCGCTTTCGATTGGTCTCGCTTTTTCTCATGCCTTGGGACTAGGTGTTTTAGGGCTACCCTCTCCTAAGGGCCTCGCACGGTATGATCCCTCCCGGCAAGGATTCCTCTCTCACCTTTAGGGTTCTTGCAGGGCTTCAGGCAGATCCTGCTCGCAATACCTCTCCTAGGCGATCGCCCTGCGAGGAGCTCGCTGGCCCCTTTATTGTGGTGCGAGATCCTTTCTGTGAGACGAGCGAGAAGGCACCAGTCAGTTCAGAGGACTTGTCAACCTGAGGCTTTCCAACCTACCTTTATGAGAAACTCATCACCCTGCTAGCCTCTTCAGAGATCAACCTGAAACCCCCCGTCTAGTGAGAACCCGGGAGCGGAATCGATCTGGGGCATTCCAGCACCAATACTTATCACTCTGCCAGCCTCTCCAGAGATCAACCTGAAACCCCCCGTCTAGTGAGAGCCCGAGAGCGGAATCGATCTGGGGTATTCCAGCACCAATACTTATCACCCTGCCAGCCTCTCCAGAGATCAACCTGAAACTCCCCGTCTAGTGAGATCCCGGGAGCGGAATCGATCTGGGGCATTCCAGCACCGATATTTATCACCCTGCCAGCCTCTCCAGAGATCAACCTGAAACCCCCTGTCTAGTGAGAGCCCGGGAGTGGAATCAATCTGGGGCATTCCAGCACCAATACTTATCACCCTGCCAGCCTCTCCAGAGATCAACCTGAAACCCCCCGTCCAGTGAGAGCCGGGGAGCGGAATTGATCTGGTGCATTCCAGCACCGATATTTATCACCCTGCCAGCCTCTCCAGAGATCAACCTGAAACCCCCCGTCTAGTGAGAACCCGGGAGAGGAATCGATCTGGGGCATTCCAGCACCAATACTTATCACCTTGCCAGCCTCTCCAGAGATCAACCTGAAACCCCCCGTCTAGTGAGAGCCCGGGAGCGGAATCGATCTGGTGCATTCCAGCACCAATACTTATCACCCTGCCAGCCTCTCCATAGATCAACCTGAAACCCCCCGTCTAGTGAGAGCCCAGGAGAGAAATCGATCTGGGGCATTCCAGCACCAGTACTTATCACCCTGCCCGCCTCTCCAGAGATCAACCTGAAACCCCCCGTCTAGTGAGAGCCCGGGAGCAGAATCGATCTGGGGCATTCCAGCACCAATGCTTATCACCTTTGTTATCATCGCACCACTGTTATAACCATCGCACAAAGAAGTAAGGTATTTAACAAACGACATAGTAAAAAACTTTCAAGGGTAGAATCGCTTCAGATCATCTCCACTCCTGGCTCGACCGAGAGGTACCCCTTCCACATCCCGGAGGTGATACCCCCCCCCCCCCCTCCCGACTTGAGCACTTCACTTACAATTTATGGACCCTCCCAATTGGGGTTAAGCTTACCCAACGCGGCTCCTCTTCCGGCCGCGTCGACTTTCTTCAGGACCAGATCTCCTTTTTGGAAGTGCTTTATTCGAATATGTTTATCGAAATAATGGGCCATTCGTCGCTTGACTTCCTCTTGCCTGATGTTGGTCAGGTCCCAGAGTTCCTCGACCAGGTCCAAGGATAGCCTTTGTTCCGCATCATTAGCTACTAGCCACTCTTCATCCCCCTCGCCTGCAGCGATCACCCTGGGGGTCCTTACCTCGAACTCTATGCGAAGGACAGCCTCAGACCCATGAGAAAGCTTGCACGGAGTCTCCCCGGTGGCGGTGTTCGTAGTAGTCCTCAAGGCCCAAAGGACAGAGGGTAGCTGCCCCACCCAGTTCCCCCCAGAGGTTCTCCACCTTTTTCTTCAGTAGGTTGACGATTACCTTGTTCGCCGCCTCCACCTGGCCATTACTTCTCGGATGGTAAACCGATGCGAACCTGAGGTCGATGCCAAGCTGGGTGCAGAAGTTAACAAATTCTTCGCTAGCAAATTGTGGCCCATTATCTGTCACTATAGCCAGAGGGAGGCCGCGCCTGCAAATTATTTCTCCCCACACAAAATTCTTTACAACTTGAGATGTTACCTTGGCCAGCGCCTTCACTTCTACCCATTTGGAGAAGTAATCGATCATGACTAGTAAGAACCTCCTCTGGCCACTAGCTTGTGGGAAAGGGCCAACTAGGTCCAACCCCCATATGGCAAAAGGCAGGGAGCTGTGATGGTCCGGAGCCTCTGAGCTGGGAGGAGTTGGAGTGGAGTATAGACCTGTCACTTTGTACATTTCCTTGTGAACTCCACTTCATCTTTGCTGAGGGTGGGCCAGAAGTAGCCTTGTCTCAACACCCTCCTCTCCAGAGTTCGGCTCCTAGAGTGACTGCCACACTCCCCGGAGTGAATTTCTTCTAGGACTCTCGGAACCTCCTCTTCGGAAACATAACGGGCCAGGAGTCCCGAGAGAGTTTTCCTATATAGCCCTCCCGCATGCAAGGAAAAATAAGCCGACTTATACCTGAAGCATCGTCTGTCTATGTCTCCTTCAGGGAATTTTCCTGATGATAGGAAGGTGAGGAAGGGATCCATCCACGAGGCCTGCTGATCTATCTCCATCAGCTCTCCTTCCTCGATGGTGGGTCGGAAGAGTTCCAAAACCGTTCACCCTGCTCAGGGACCGAACTTGGCTAAGAGGTCTGCGGGGGTGCTCTCTTCTCTTGGCACGTGCTTGACGGAGAAAGTGCGGAATTGCCCTATGACCCCCTTGACCTTCTCCAAGTACCGCAGGAGGGTCGGGTCCTTTGCCTCAAACTCTCCCCTGACTTGGCATGCTACCACCATGGAGTCCATCGAAACCTCCACATCTTGCACTCCTAGTTCTCGAGCTAACCGCAGGCCTGCTATCACCACCTCGTACTCTGCTTGGTTGTTGGTAATCGGTATGTGGATATTCAAGGCTTGTTCGATCTTTGTCCCTTGGGGGCTCATCAGGAAGATTCCCGCTCCATATCAATGCTTTCCTGACGCACCATCCACCAACATCTTCCATGCCACTGGGGGGGGGGGGGGGGGGGGGGGCGATTCATGCTCCCCCACTTCGGTTGCGTAGTCATCCATGAAGTCTGCCACTACTTGGGCCTTGATCGACGTCCTGGGTACGAACGTAACATTGAACTCACTCAGCTCCACAGACCACTTTGTCAACCTTCCCGAGTGCTCCACCCCTTCCATGACTTTGCGAAGTGGGTGATCAGTCACTACCTTGATAGAATGTGCTTGAAAGTAAGGTCGTAGCCTCCGGTCCGCCACTACCAACGCGAAGGCCAATTTTTCCAGAATCGGGTATCGGAGCTCCGCCTTCCTCAGCACTCGGCTGACGTAGTAGATGGGGAATTGCCTTCTCCCCTCCTCCCGGACCAATACTAAACTTACTGCCTCCGAGCCTACCCCCAGGTATAGGGATAGGTCCTCTCCCGGCCTCGGCCCTTGGAGTAGGGGAGTTTGGGTGAGTTGTTCTTTCAGAGCCTACAAGGCCCCCTCGCACTCCGGGGTCCATTCAAACTTTTTGTTTCCCCTTAACACCTTGAAAAAGGGTGCACACTTGTCTCCCGCCTTGGAGAGGAACCTGTTGGATCAATTGGCTCCCTTAGAGGGGGGGGGGGGGGTGAATAAGGGAATACAATTCTTCTTTATAATTTTAGACAATTTACTAAATTGTTTTGAGTAATTTAGAATGAAATAACAATTTAACTTAAATGAGGAAACAATTGTAATTTGCAATTTTATAAATTATGCCAAATGATAGAAATCAAGTAAACACAGAAAGAGACATGATTATATTATATAGAAAATGTGTTTACATAAATTGATTTCAATATCGCTTGAAATCGGAGGCGTATAAAGTAATACAATTTTTTCTTTTCTATACCGACTTGTATCCCCACAAACCGGTTGACTTTAGCCTATCCTTCCCCGGATAAGGCCTCAAGCCGCTTTAGCCAATCCTTCCCTGGATATGGCCTCGAGCACCCCCTAGATCTAATCACCTAGAACTAGTCGCCAACACAAGGCGAATTACTCCCTAAGTCCTACCCAGACCTAGTCGCCAACACAAGGCGAATTAACTAAATGATTACAAAAAATATGGAATGAAAATAAACATAACAATAATAAAACTCCCTATATGAGATCTCTGAAGATGAGGATGAAGGATCGTTGTAGCATAAGCGAGGTTGAAGCGATCATTCTTCGGATGCAGCGTAGTGGCTTCCTTCTTCAGAAATCCTCTTTGAATTTGAGTGGGAGATGAACTTTCGACAGAGTAGCAGCTCTGGAAATATGGCACAAGTAATCTCTCTGGAAGCACTAGCTCAAAATGAGAGAGAGCCCATCAATTTATAGATCTTGAAGATAGCGCCTGTGGTAGCGTTCGTGTGAAGCGGTTGCGAAACCGTCAGTGGCGTGGCGCTGTGCATGAACTTGAGATAGCGCCAGGCGGTAGCGCTAGCGCTGGCGGTAGCGTTAGTGTGGAGCGGTTGCGAAACTGTCGGCGGAGTGGAAGAACAAACTTTCGTCAAACGGAATTCGTCGAACGAAATTTTCGTCGAACGGAGCTTCAAGTTCGTCGAACGGAAATTTTCGTTTGAAATTTTCGTCGAACGAAATTTTCGTCAAACGAATTTTTTGTCGAACGGAGCTTCAAGTTCGTCGAACGGAAATTTTCGTCGAACGGAGTTTTTGTCGAATGAAGGCAAATTCGACGAACGGAACCTGAGCGCTCTAACGCTGGCGGTAGTGCATTCTTCCAGATATTTGAATTTAGCTACTTTCTACCTGTGGAGTATTACACCTATAGTTCCTGCACACTATAAACACAGAAAATACAAGATCAAATACAATTTGGGATTTGTTATTTTCAAACAAAGGGATGTGACACACATGTCCAACAATCTCCCCCTTTTGATAATAACAAATCCTCTTAGCAAGAAATCAACAATAGTGTTTATAGTATATGATAAGCAAGATGATAGTGCAACTATAGTATATGATAAGCATGATGATATGTATACTCCCCTATATTAATGCTCCCCCTACATAAATGCAATTTATGTTTTAATCTCCCCCTATCTTAATCTCCCCCTAAATGATAGATTACATGAATTATTCTCCCCTTAATCTTCTATATTTCTCCTATATAGATTTCTTCAATTAATCTCCCCCTTTTGGTATTATCAAAAGAAGGTGGGGTGAGGGTAGTAAGGAAGCATTTTTTAAGCTAGTTATAAATCATGATCGAGCTTTTGTAATAAATGAAATGATAAAGAGTTTAAGCATAGTATATATAAAAGATTTCAAATAAAAAGATAAGAGTTTTAATCAAGCGGAATATTATAAGAAACATCTTTTTGTAAGCATGAAAAACATAAGTAAAAATATGAGTTTTAGTTCAAAATTGAAAGATGTTTTAACCTTTTTGAAATCTCAAAGTTTTTCATAAAGATACCAAGCATGAAATGAATATATCAAAGAAAGATTATACTACAATGTTACTTAATTTTAAGTTCAAGAGATACCAAAACATTGTAGAGATCATGCTAGGTTATCTAGTGCATTTCTTATATAAAGAGTAGCATAGATAAAGCATTATAATCCAATACTCATGAGAAGAAGTGTTATGAAAGATAATGATGTGCACATAAGTGTATTTTGGGCAATGTTAACAATTGATTTAAATCAACAAAATACAAGACATATGTAAAGTAAAGTGCACAATAAAACACAAGTAAATTACTTTCACACACTTTTATGCACACTTTTTTATAAAAAATGGTGTATTAATCAATGGTTGCACAAGACACTTTACTATTCTTTCCAAGGTGCTCAACCTCACAATGCTTATGAAGACTTATCAGGAGATTCAAGTAGTGCTTGGTGGAGTTATATTTGTCTACATATATAAATTTTTTGTTCATATTTGTGAGACAACATTCTCCGAATACACTTGTTTTGCAAACCCAATTTTTTAAACTTAACCACTTTTCTAAATTTCACATGTGCAATTCAAGTGTAGTGTAGGCAATAAACTTATGCAAGTTTTAATTTATTGTACAATTACAACACACAAGCAAGCATTTTAAATTTAAACACACATGTTGATTACCAAAATAAGTGAGTGAAATGTATCATTATCAATCATAAAACATTTACTCATACTTAGAGGCATGCTAAGCTTGGTTCTACATATTTTTCAATACAATTGATGCACTTTAAATAGATATATCAAAGCATGATAAACAAAACAATGTTCATAGTAATTTCAAGGAATAAATTTTAACATTGTAAATAATTCTAAATAATAGAATTCATACATGCTTGATATTGGCAATAACGATCATACAGTTTTTTTGTAGTTTTATCATTTTTTAATGAGATAAAAAACAGAAAAATTACATAAACATATTTTTGTATTTTTGAATTTTGAATTTTTGTAGTTGATTTTTCATAATGCACATAAAACAAAAATAAAATAGACAGAAACACAAAAATAAATTTGTACGTATAAACTAACATATTTTTGTTGATTTTTAGAAATTTTAAAAAACAGAAAAATCCCAAACCCACGCTAGCGCCGGCGCTAGCGTTAGCGCTGGAAACAGTACACGATTTTTTAAGAATTTTAAAAATCTTATTTTTGATATTGATTAGGGGTCTTAAGAGTAGTCTTATACAGAAATTGTGTAATATTCAGAGATGTCTTGATTGCTCAAATTGCATAAAACATTAGCGTTTTACATGTTATTCATCCTAAGATGTCTAAGACTCCTAATTCCAACCTTAACAATATTTGAAACCTTGCATCGGGAAGAGGTTTAGTGATTATATTAGCAAGTTGAGAGTCCGTGCCAAAGAAACTTATTCTAACATTTTCCTTCTTAATGTGATCCCTTATGAAATGATGACGTACATCTATATGTTTGGATCTAGAATGGTGTACCGAATTATTTGTGAGATCAATGACACTTTTATTGTCACATTTTAGTTCAATAAGTTTTAGATGAAAACCAAAGTCCTCTAAAGTTTGGCTCATTCATAGTGCTTGTGCACAACAACTTCCTAATGCAATGTATTCGGCCTCCATGGTGGAGAGTGCAACCGAGTTTTGTTTCCTACTAAACCATGCAACTAATGAAGGTCCTAGAAAATGACAAGTACCACTAGTGCTTTTTCTATCAAGTGAACAACCGGCGTAGTCCAAATCGGAATAGCCGTGAAGTGTAAATGAATTATTGTGCGGGTACCATAATCCTAATCTAGATTACCCAATGAGATATCTAAAAATTCATTTTACCGCTTTTAAATGAGATTCTTTTGGATTGTCTTGAAATCGAGCACATAAGCATACGACAAACATAATATCGGGTCTAGTTGCACTTAGATAAAGTAGAGATCCTATCATACCTCTATATAAAGTTTGATCTATAGAAATTCCTGATTCATCTTTTCCTAATTTTAGTGAAGCACTTATTGGTATAGAAGCATGTTTAAGATTTTCAAATCCAAAACATTTTAGCATATCATGGACATATTTAGTTTGACATACAAAGATACTATCAATTCTTTGTGATATTTGAAAACCAAGGAAATAAGAAAGTTCTCCTACAAGACTCATTTCAAATTCATTTTTCATCACTAAAATAACTTCTTTACACATCTCTTCATTAGTAGATCCAAAAATAATATCATCAACATATATTTATAAAAAAATTATATCATCATTGTTGTGCTTAATGAAGAGAGTATTATCCGCACTTCCCATAATATAACCGTGCTTTAATAAAAATGATGTAAGTCTTTCATACCATGCACGGGGCGCTTGTTTTAAACCATAAAGCGCTTTCTCTAGTTTATAAACATGATTTGGAAATTTTTCACTAATAAAACCGGGGGGTTCTTCAACATAAACTTCTTCTTTTACAAACTCATTTAGAAAAGCACTTTTCACATCCATTTGAATAGTTATATTCTTTTAAAGCTTGCAAATGCTAGAAAAATTCTTATAGACTCTAATCTAGCAACGGGTGCAAAAGATTCATCAAAATCTATCCCCTCGATTTGTAATTTTTGCGAGGACTTCGGTCTGCCTTACTGCTTTCTTCATAGTATTGGTTTCTCAAACCGCGCCTCCTTATCCGGCGAATATCGGGGTTGTACACTTATTTTGCCTGATGAAAAGAGAATGGTCACATTTAGATGAAACAAAACCAATTTATTCTATAATAGAGGAAAATTTTGCAAACCATTGACGAGATGCCTGCTTTAAGCCATAAAGAAATTTTGTTAAGCGACAAACAAGATTTTTGTAATTTCCTGAGATTATAAAAGTCGGTGGCAATTTCATATAAACCTCTTCGATTAAGTCTCCATGAAGAAAAGCATTGTCAACATCAAGTTGCATAATAGGCCATCCTCGAGAAGCTGCAACGGCAATGAAACATCCTTTGGAGACTAAATGTGCTTTATATCGTTCAATGGATCCATCAGAGTTAAGCTTTATTTTATAAATCCATTTGCAGCTATGGCTCATTTTCCAACAGGTAATTCTGTAACATACTGAGTTTGATTTTCTTCCCAAGCTGAAATTTCTTTAGACATGGCTTCCCTCCATCGAGAATCTTGATAGGCTTGAAGAAATTTCTTAACAGGGAAACAGGGGGGCTTGTTGGATGTTGTTCAGGTAAATTTAAAGAACTCTCAAATGTGATGTTTGGATTAGTATCATCAACATTGTTTGGGTGATTAGGAAGAGATTGGTGGTAATGTGGAACAAAGGAAATATATTCAAATTCAGTTGAATCAGAAGGGAAAGGTAAGCATGATTCGGCAGAACTGCTGTCTGTGTGAAAATGAAAGATGTGTTCATAAAATTTTACATTCCGACTGATGAAAATTTTACGAGTAAGAATGTCATAAAGCTTATAGCCCTTTTGACCATGTGGGTAGCTGATGAATACACATTGTCGAGCACTATAAGAAAATTTATCTCTATCATGAGTGTTGGTAGAGGCAAAACATAGACATCCAAAGACTTTGAGATTGTCGTAAGTCGAAGGTTTATTGAATAAAACTTCAAACAGAGACTTATCTTGTAGCACACTGGATGGAGTTTTTTTAATTAGGTATGTTGCAGTAAGAATACATTCTCCCCAAAACTGGATTGGTAGATGGGCTTGAAACCGTATGGCTCTAGCAACCTCAAGAACATGCCGGTGCTTTCTTTCAATAATGTCATTTTGCTGAGGTGTATATATGCAGCTGCTCTGGTGTATAATGCCTTTGTCTAAGTAAATGATTTTCAACTTGTTAAAAAATTATGTACCATTATCTGTGCGTCATATTTTAACTGTAATGCTGAATTGATTTTGAATCATTTGCAGAAAGGCTAACATTAGAGATGAAACCTCATCTTTTGAATGCATCAAATTGGTCCAGGTGTTCCGAGAATAGTCATCAACAATGGTTAAAAAGTATTTAAAACCATAATGAGTGGCAACTTTATATGGCCCCCAAGTATCACAATGGATCAAATCAAAACATGTGAAGAAGAACTGTCACGTTTATTAAAAGGAAATCTAGACTGTTTGGCCAATGGACATATATAACCATCATAGTATTTAAGATGTTGTAAATCAGAAATAGATGTAGACAAAAGTTTAAGGTTGGGGTGCGAGATATGCCCCAATCTATGATGCCAGAGGTTCATTTTATCAAGACCAACTTTATCGACAACAGTCATGTGGATTCTAGAATCGTTGATGAAGGCTGATTGAGATAATATAATCCCCCCTGCTGCGTTCCGAGCTTGCTATGATTCTTCTTCAAAGGGTCCTGAATTATACAATAATTAGGATCAAAAGTGATTGATACGCATGAATCTGAGCTAAGTTTGCTGATGGATATCAAATTATGATGAAAATTTGGAACAAAGAGGACATTCTTTAAGATAATTTCATTGGATAAAGGAATGATTCCTGTGTGAGTAATATAAGCTGATGAACCATCTGGAAGATAAAGTGGAGCTGGCGTGGTTAGACGTTTGGGCTCATGGAGAAGATGAAAGACATGCGTGATATGATCAGTAGCGCCGCTATCAAGAATCCAGTCATTATTGTTGTAAGAAGAAGAAAAGCAGTAACTAGTACCTGCTAGGCGCTGAACATGATCTGTATAAGAATGTTTTGGTTGATTAACCAATTCAAGATGCTTGGCAATTTGATCTGGGGTGAATTGATGAACCGAAGCAGAATCAAAAAGTGTGGAGTACTAACAAGAATTGCTTGTTTTATCACTGGTGTGTCCATGTTGGAGATCTTGGCGATTGGAGTCCGCAAAATTTCCTTCAATTCGTTGAAAATTTGATTTGGGGGGGGGGGGGGCTTCTTGTTCTTACCTTTATAATTTGGTGGATGGCCGTGAAGTTTAAAACATTTAGCCTTGATATGTCCCGGCATTTGACAGTGGTCACACGATCTCTTTGTGTCAGCATTAGGGTTCCAATTAAATCATTGGTTTGAAAATTTCGAAGAATTCCCAGAATAAAAAGCAGTAGCCATGTTTTCCAGAGGCACATTGTGTGAAACAGTCATTTGACGTTCTTCTTGCTAGATCATCGAATAAGCATCTTCAATAGAAAGTAGAGTTTTCATCCATAAAATCTGACCACTGAGAGGTTTCAAACTATCGTTTAACCCCATCAAGAATTGCATAAGTTTTTGCTTCTCCTATCGGTCAATCCATACCTTTGCGACTTCACATTGGAGATCCGATTTGCAAACAGGAATAGAAGTAACAGCTTCAAGCTCATCCCATAATTGATTAAGTTTTGTAAAATGTGTCTCAATGCTAAGATTTTCTTGTATGCAGGTAGAAATGGCTTTAAGAAGGGTGTAAACCCTGGATCTGTTGCTATTAGAAAAGCGCCGAGATAAATTTGACCATATGATTGCTACCGTATTACCATGAAGAATCGATTGACCAATTTATTTGGAAACAACATTAATAAACCATGAAATTACCATGTTGTTAGCTTGTTCCCAGTGAGCAAGATTCAGATCAGTATTGACTGGTTTCAGGGTTGATCCATTAACAAATCCAAGCTTGTTATTGGAAGATAAGGCAATCTCCATGGAACGTTTCCATGGTATATAGTTGATGGTGCCAAGAAGAACCTGGGTGACGAGAATCATACCAGGAGAATCAGAATGTTGTAGGATGTATGGATTCGTGATTTCTCTACGATTTAGATTTGGATTCATGTTTTCTCTACGATCTTGATCTGGTGCAATGCTGGTATTGGATTGATATGTCATAGGAAGATCAAGAAAGAAGAAGTGATCCTAGATGTGGGATCTTATTTGCTTTCATACCATGTTAAGAAACAGCAGGAAAGAAGAGCGGGAGAGATCTCAGAAATGAAGAGCGGGAGAAAAGAACTCAATGATAAAACTGTAGGGCTAGAGGTAGTTCTTATTACAGCAAAAAGCAGGGAGGTCCCTGACTATTTATAGAAAGGAAATAAAATGACTAAAATAAAAAATACAAACTAAAGATAATAATAGAATTTCAACATTTAATGATCGGTTGAATGGTCTCAAGATGGCACTACTTTAAATTTTGGTTTGCAGTTCAGTTTCGGGTTAACCCAAAAGCATAACACATGTCGTGGCTGCCTTCTCATGGTCCTAAACAGGATAAAACATTGCTTCGACGCCTGCTTGTTCTTAAATGTGCAGTATTATTATTTATATACATAGAAGATGACTTTAGGGAAATATTAGAGTAAGCCAAAGTAAATTTTATGGGTGCAAGTTGAGTCGAGCTAACTCGTGAGCCGGCTCGAAAAAAGCTCGACTCGAGCTCGAGCCAGTTGAGCTCGATCTCGATTGCTCTTATTCATGAACTCGCAGTCGGGTCGCGAGCTTTTATATATATAACCATTGTAATTTATTTAACAAATTACTTAAAGTGATTTCATATATTAGGTTATATTACTCACATTGTATAGTAAGGGTAATCTGGTCAGTAGATGTCTTAGGATGTCACACTCAACTTAGAGTGTCCAGGCCAAGTCAAAGCAATCATAAAACAAGTTAAGATAAGACTTGCGTCAAATAAAAGTCGACACAACTTCGACTGGATATCGATGTAACTCTGACTAGAAGTCGGAGCAACTTATTCAGTCTATCGAAGTATAAAGTCAAGTCGACGCAACGTCGAAAGGAACTCTACGCATAAGGAAGAGCTTGTCGAAGCCATCTCAGATGTCGACGCAACTCGACAGACACGTCGATAAGGAATCGATGTAACTCGATATCTGAGTTCAGCCAAAGCTAAGAAGAAATTCGAAGCTGCGTCGATAAGAACTTAGAGGTGCATCGACATGAAGGTTGATGAAGTCGACGTAGCATCGAATACAGTCAGAAAAAGGAAGCTTTTTCAGCTGTCCTTTTGGGACCTTTTCAGAAGGATCACCAGGATAGAGACAGTTCTCCAACAGCTCGTTCGTTGCCAAGAATAGAATGAAGTATTCCAGGACACAACAAATTACTTTTGGAAGGTATTCAAAATGAATGGATGAGTCGAGAACAAAAGGAGAAAGGAAATTTGGTGGGTAAGAGGAATTCCTTTTCAGGACAAGATATAAGAAGAAAGGTTTTGAAAACTCAATCATACACAATAAGTATGCAAAAAGAGAAGAAGAAAATAACAATACAGTTATCACATTATTCTGGCTGTCGAATAGGGTCTTAATTTTCTTCCCTCTCAAACCCTAAAAGACAGATATACATAAGTGATCTCTCTACACAAGAAGATATACTGCTTCTTCTTCATCATCTTACAACAGCAGAACTACAACAAGTGCTGAGAGAAAAAGGATTAAGTAAAACAACCCTTGCAAATCGTCACTATCATAAGCAAGGGTTCATCATTTTAGATCCAGTGAAAGAAAGACAGAAGCAGCATCAAAGCTTCTAAAGAATTATGATAATAGAATTCTTACCTTCTCCCTCTTACATTCTTTTACTATTTCCATAAACTGTAAAAGAGTTTTAAGAATCCCACTTCAAAAGGATTCAGTGGTTCAAGATCTCCTTATCAAAAGATCTTTGGTTCTAAGAGTCTCCTTAGCAAAAGACTCAGTGGTTTAAGATCTCCTTATCAAAATATCTGTGGTTCTAAAAGTCTCCTTGTCAAAAGACTCAGGCATAGGTTGTGCAATCCAATCAGTGTGGTAGAAGAGAGGACTATCCACATTTTGGGGAACCTCTATAAAAATCCCTGTATCTGTGCTTTACATTTTCTGCGATGTCCCACTTATAGCTTACTATTTTCTTTCTGCTTTATATTTACAACACTTATTTATTTTGCGTTGGTTTTGTTCAGTGCATAATACTTAGTAATGTTTTATTGTATGCACAATTAGGGTAAAAATATTTAAATCTCTATTCACCCCTCTAGAGAATTCTCAGAAGCACATTGCGCACTTTCAATTGGTATCAGAGGGAGGTTAATCATTAAAAGGTTAACACCTTGATCAAAAGATCTCCTACTCTCATTTATTTATTTTAAAATTAATTAAAATTATTTTCTAAAAGTAAATGAGTTCTAAGGATTATGCATCAACTAGACCATCAGTGTATAATCTGAACAAGTTTACACTCCGAAAGGCCAGAATAAAACTCTATATGAACTCTATTGATGAAGAAGTTTTTAATATCATCCTTAAAGGTCCCCCATTCCCAATAAGGAAAGATGCTAGTTGAAAAGTTACCCAAACTACAGTCCCCGGAGCAGAATGGACTGATGCTGGAAAAAAAGGCCAAGGCATGCGATGCCAAGGTGATGAATAGTAAATTATACGTATTTTAGTATAGTTTTAAGCATAGTTTTAAGTAATATTGTACATATTTTATTTAATTATTGAATAAATGATTTGTTTTAGCTAATTTTTATATTTATATATTTATATGTAAAAATGAAATATTTAAGTATGTAAATATATATATAAAGTATTTAAATATATATATATATAAAGTATTTAAATATATATGTAAATATATGTATATATATAGTATTTATATATATATGTATATATATATATAAAGTATTTAAATATATATGTAAATAAGTATTTAAATATATATGTAAATATATATATATAAAGTATTTAAAAATATATGTAAATATTTATTGAATATAATTAAGTTAGTTATTGAAAATGTATTAATATAAAAATTATGTAAATATATATAATATATATAATATAGTTCTTGTGCTTACAGATATGAGCACGTGTCTTAGTGGTTGTGGTCTGGTTAGCCTTTCTTAGTGGCGCGGGATCGAAACCAGGCCTGCGCATTTTTGCCTGGATTTAATCCCGCAGCTCGAACCGCTGAGACGGCTCAACCCGAACCGCTGAAATGAGTCAGCCCAAACCATTGAGACGAGTCAGCCTGAACTGCTGAGACGAGTCAGCCCGAACCGCTGAGATGAGTCAGCCTAAACTGCTCAGCCCAAACATCTGAGACGAGTCAGCCCGCTGAGACCAGACCTACCAGCTCTCTCCAGCCCGCCAGCTCAACCTGCCAGCCTTCTATCCGCACCCCACCAGCTCTCAAGTCAAACTTGCCAACCTCTCAAGTCAAACATCCAGCTGCTCTTCTAGCACCTTCCAAACTCCTTTTTTTTTCTATTTGCAGCCCCATTTTTGCTTATAAATATAGGAGGCTTTTCTTGTTTTTAAGGGTTCAAAACTTTAGAACCCTAAGTAAGTGTTTTTTGTGAGTTCTTTTTGAGTATTTTTGTGAGTTCTTTTTGAGTGTTCTTGTGAGTGTATGTGAGTTTTTCTTTATGTATTTCCTTGCTCTTGTTTGAGCTTTCCCAATTTAGACTTTCTTTAAAAAGTTGTAATATATTTTTTTATATATAAGAAAGTTCTTGTTCTTCTTATTGTTCTTGTTCTTCTTGTTCTTCTTTTGTTTAAGTTGAGTGTGTGAGTGTAAGGGTATAAATTTTAATGTTTTTGTTTTATTTTAGTTTTTTCATTTATGAAAGTGTGCGTGTGTGTATGAGATTAATTTTAAAGCTTTCATAATTAGATTTCAATGCTTTCATAATTAGATTTTAATGCTTTCATAACTTAGATTTATTGTTTTCTTAATTAGATTTATCGCTTTCATAATTTAGATTTAATGCTTTCTTTAATTTCAGTCATTTAAATTCCCGTAGAGTGCGTGCGTTTTTCATTTAGTGCGTCCTTTTCTTTTCTATCGCTTTTCTTAGTTTTTACTAAACGCACACCAAGCCCGCGATTATCGTCATTTCTGTTTCATAATTATCGCAAATCAGATCTTTTATTCTCGGTAAAATAATAGCGCGTCCTCAAAGTAAAAATAATCAACACGTCCTTGAAAAAATACGACCTTGATATTTTCTAAAAATATCCTATACTATACACGATAAGGTGCGCTTGCCTTCATCGAAAGATTAGTTTGGATGAATAATTACAAAAACTTTCAAAACTCTCTCCTTTTCTATTTAAAAATTAATAGAATTCAGCGCCGTAGCCGGGGCGTAATCGTCGATATTTTAAAAGAAGAAAAGACCATTACTTCTATCTTTCGATAGGATAACGGTTGGTTTCTCAAAGTAAGAGTACTCGCGAGACTCCTCGAAAACACCCGCCTAATTCTAAACTCATCACAGAAAGGTTTTACAAAGCTTCTAAATTCTAACCCATCAAGTTTTTGGCGCCGTCGTCGGGGACTTGTTGTTATTTAAAAAAAAGAATCACTGTTAATTTTATCTTTTACTTCTCCCCACCCCCTTTTTTTTATCTCGCACATATATTTTCTAAACAAAAAAATAGAAAAAGCCCAAAATAATTTAAAATTTTTTTTTATTATATCACCTAATCTATATATATTTTCATCAGAAAAGCTTCCCATATTTTCATCAGAAAAGGTTCCAAAAAAATTTTAAAAAAAAAAGCTCTTTCTTTTTTCTTATATATATTTTCTACATAAAACCCCTCAAAAAATATAATAGAAAAAGCTCGAAAAACTAAAAAAAAATTCAAAACTCGAATCATCTATATATATATTTTCATCTAAAAAATAATAATAATAAAAAATTAAAATGCTCTTTCTTTCTTTTACTTATATTATCATCAAAGAGCCCATAAAATCAAATCAAAATATTTTAAAAGCTCTTTCTCTCTTTTCCTCTTAAATTTATTATCTTCAAAAAAACAAAAAATCAAAACAATTTTTTGTCTATAAAAGTCCTTTCTCTTTCTCTTGCATTTATTTCTCTCCAAAAAACCCCCAAAAATCAAATAAAAAAAAATAAAAAAGAAATTTTTTTTTATATAAAAGTATATGACCCGGGGAAGCTCTTCGGATAATCAAGAAATTGCTTTTGATCCCAAAATTGAGCGCACCTTTCACGAGCTCCGCCAATCTCGTGATCAAAATCAACCCTTAAATCTCGAAGAATTAACCGGCGATACTATAACGGATAATATGACAGACCCCAATCCAAATGCGGCTCCGCAGCGGACCATGACCTACTACGCCAGGCTGAATTTGGAAGATACTGGGTCAAGTGTTACTCACCCCGCGATAGCTAATAACAACTTTGAAATAAAATCCAGCATAATCCAAATGGTATAATAGTTGATTCAGTTCGACGGTTTGCCAGATGAGAACCCAAACATTCACCTTTCAAAATTTTTTAGAAATTTGCGACACCTTTAAAATTAATGGCGTCAGCGATGACGCAATTCGCTTGCGCTTATTTTCTTTTTCCTTGCGGACAAAGGCTTAATCGTGTTGAATTCTCTTCCAAGAGGGTCCATAACCACGTGGGCCGAATTGACGAAAATATTTTTAACTAAGTATTTTCCTCCGTCAAAAAACGCTAAATTACGCACAGATATCGCATCTTTTATACAATTCAATTCCGAATCTCTTTACAAGACTTATGAGCGTTTTAAAGAATATTTGCATAGATGTACTCATCACGCGCTACTAACTTGGCTACAGATCCAGACGTTCTATAATGGCTTGAATTTTTCGACATGACAGATGATAGACGCAGCCGCCGGGGGAACGTTAAATAACAAAATCCCGGAGGCCGCTCATGCTCTGATCGAAGAAATGGCCATGAACGCTTACCAATGGAACGTGCCAAGGT
This sequence comes from Dactylorhiza incarnata, assembly GCA_033032865.1. Lineage (NCBI taxonomy): Eukaryota > Viridiplantae > Streptophyta > Magnoliopsida > Asparagales > Orchidaceae > Dactylorhiza > Dactylorhiza incarnata. The sequence goes on from JAWHQI010000035.1 coordinate 13,269,634, forward strand.
CGCGTCCAAATAAACCTGCTGGGATTTTTTAAGTGGATGCCACTACTCACTTAGCCTCGCAGGTAGAGCGACTAAGTAAGCAGGTGGCGGAGATGACTGCTTCCTCCTCCACTCCCGCGTGGGCGAATAATAATAATAATAATTTTAATAATAATAATAATTTAATCGAAGAAACGGTGGATTACCTCGGCAATCCGGTTCGGCCCCCTTCAACCCTAATAATAATCCTTATAGTAATAATTATAATTCGGGTTGGAGGAATCACCCTAACTTCTCCTGGAGTAATCAAAATAACGCGCAATGGCCCACAAATGCGAATCCGCAAGGATTTCCGCACGGATTTCATCAGGGTTGTCCGCCGCCTCCTCCGAAACTTTCTCCGCTCGAGGAAGTTTTCGCTAAATACATCGCATCCAACGATAGAAATATCCGGAATATTACAGGATCGCTAAAAAACTTAGAGTTGCAGGTTGGACAGCTAGCGAAAATGATCTCCGAGCGACCACACTGAGCTTTTCCAGGGAATACGGAGTCAAACCCTCGCGAAAATGTCCACGCTATAACCCTTCGCAACGGCAAGGAGGTCATCTCCCCGTCGCGGGTTGAGCCTAAGGTACACATTTCGTCTCCGACCCCTCCACCATCTTCTTCAATTTTATTAGCTCCAAACTTTCCAATTGCACCGAGCGTTTCGAGCCCGCAAATTCCTTATCCATCAAAAATTAATAAAGAGAAGGAGGGCGAACATTATCAAAAAATTTTAAACATACTTAAACAAATCCAAATTAATGTCCCCTTCTGCGAGGCACTCTCTCAAATGCCGAAATACATGAAATACCTCAAGGAGCTCCTTTCTAATAAAAAGAAGCTCGAGGGCATTTCGCGTGTTTCACTAAATGCAGAATGCTCGGTGATCCTACTTAACAAATTGTCGCCCAAATTAAACGACCCGGGAAGGTTCTCCATCCCCTGCCTTTTCAGCAACTTGTTAATAAAATACGCCCTAGCGGACCTATGAGCGAGTAAAAATTTAATGCCCTTCTCCCTTTTTAAAAAATTAGATTTGGGTACTCCTAGCCCAACTAAAATGAGCATCCAACTCGTGGATCGCTCGATTTAGTATCCCATCGGGATTGTGGAGGACATCCTGGTCAAGGTTGACAAGTTTGTCTTCCCGGTAGACTTCGTCATCCTCGACATCGAGGAGGACGCCGAGGTACCAATTATCCTCGGTCGCCCTTTCCTCACGACCTCCCGAGCATTAATTGATGTAAGTAACGGTCTCCTCCACCTTTGGGTCGGAGACGACGAAGTTACACTTCACATTAATCCATCAATGCAGAACACTTTATCGAATGACGATTCCTGTTTTAATTTGGAATCCGCGTTTGAGGGTGAGTGTTCTTCACTTTTTGAATTACTTTCTTTAACGCTAGACGAGTCGGATCTGGCGAATCTCCCTCCTTTAGACGAATTGCCGCCAGATTCGCCTTTCGAATCTTTCGATTCAAAAAGTTTAAAAATCACCACATCTTATGAAGAACCCCCGGTCTTGGAGCTTAAACAACTCCCCGACAATTTAAAATACGCTTTTCTAGCCAACAATTCAAAACTTCCCGTTATTATTTCTTCCACTTTAACCGATTCGGAAACCTCTGAATTGGTGGGGGTTTTATCTAAGCATCGTCATGCAATTGCATGGCAGATTTATGATATTAGGGGGATAAGCCCCTCTTTTTGCACGCACAAAATGTTTTTAGAAGATAATTCCCGCAAAACCATCTAGCCTCAACGACGACTTAACCCGAATATGGGGGAAGTCGTTAAGGCTGAAGTCATGAAACTCTTGGATACGGGGATTATCTACCCTATATCGGACAGTGCGTGGGTTAGCCCCGTGCATGTCGTGCCAAAAAGGGCTGTTTAATGGTAGTGGTCAATCAAAACAACGAATTAATCCCAACCCGTACTGTTACGGGTTGGCGGGTGTGCATCGACTACCGAAAGTTAAACGATGCCACTCAGAAGGACCACTTCCCATTACCGTTTATCAATCAGATTCTGGAGCGACTTTCAGGTCATCCATATTATTGTTTTCTCGATAGTCTATCGGGGTTTTTCCAAATTCCAATCTCCCCCGAAGACCAGGAGAAAACACCTTTTACGTGCCCCTTCGGCACCTTCGCATATCGAAGGATGTCGTTTGGCCTCTGCAATGCTCCAACTACATTCCAACGATGTATGATGGTGATCTTTGGGGAGCACGTAGAGGACATAATGGAAGTCTTTATGGATGACTTCTCCGTATTCGGGAGCTCCTTTTCTAACTGCTTGTAGAATTTAGATTGACTCCTCCAACAAAGCGAAGACACGAACCTGCTTTTAAACTGGGAAAAGTGTAATTTTATGGTCCGGGAAGGTTTAGTTCTCAACCATAAAATTTTCGCAAAAGGTATGGAGGTCAATAAGGCCAAGGTCGAAATAATCGAAAAACTCCCAACTCCTTCAAATATAAAATCAATTAGGAGTTTTCTTGGCCACGCGGGTTTTTACAGGCGGTTTATTCAAAAAATTTCCAAAATAATGAAACCGCTAACCCACCTCCTAGAGAAGGAATCTCCATTTATTTTTGATAACGCGTGCGTAGAGGCGTTTAATATTGTAAAAGAAAAACTTATCAATTCTCCCATTCTGGTGGCGCCAGATTGGTTCCTTCCGTTTGAAATTATGTGCGATGCGAGCGATATCGCGGTGGGAGCCGTACTAGGCCAACGTGTTAATAATTATTTTCATCTCATCTACTACACTTCTCGAATGCTCACAGTCGCACAGGCTAATTACACGACGACGGAAAAGGAACTTCTCGTCGTCGTCTTTTCGATCGATAAGTTTAGGCCCCACGTTACGCTTTCTAAAATTATCGTTTTTACCGACCACTCCGCCCTCAAATATTTATTTTCAAAAATAGACGCCAAGCCTCGCTTGCTTCGATGGATCCTCCTATTGCAGGAGTTCGACTTAGAGATCCGGGACAAGAAGGGGGCTGAAAATTTAGCGGTCAACCACCTCTCTCGTTTAGACCGCCCCGTCGCGAAAGCGCTCGTCGAACCCGACATAGACGATAGATTTCCCGAGGAGCGCCTCCTAACTATTTCTAATTTACAAACTTCTCCCCTTCCTTGGTTTGCGGATTACGCCAACTATTTAGTTGCGCGGGTCCTTCCAAAACACTTTTCAAAACAACAAAAGAAGAAATTCTTTTCTGATTTGAAAAATTACTTTTGGGAAGACCCCTTTCTCTTTCGCATCTGTGTAGACCAGGTAGTACTGAGATGCATTTCATGTGAGGTAGGTGCGCAAATATTGCGCCACTGCCACGATGGGCCGGCCGGGGGGCATTATCAAGCCAACCGGACCGCGCGGAAAGCGCTAGAGGCGGGCTTTTATTGGCCCTCTCTCTTCAAAGATGCTCACAATTTTGTGAGTAAGTGCGATAGCTGTCCGCGGTCGGGTAACATCTCGCGTCGTGATGAGATGCCCCAAAATTTTTATTTAGAATGCGAACTCTCCGATTTATGGGGCATAGACTTCGTAGGCCCCCTACCTCCCTCTTATACTAATCGCTATATTTTAGTGGCAGTCAATTACATATCTAGTGTTGGAGTTGGGGAACACTTCTGGTCAGTGTTTGTTGAACGGCGTTCGACGAACGGAGGAGAGTTCGTCGAACTCTGCCTACGTTCGACGAATGGAGAAGGGTTCGTCGAACGGCGTTCGACGAACGGAGAAGGATTCATCGAACTCCGCCTGCGTTCGACGAACGGGTCCTTGATTACTCCCGTCTCAGCGTCTCGTCGAACGGGAGAAGCCTGCGCTCGATGCCTGCGTTCAATGCTCGACGCCTGCGTTCGAGGCTCGACGCCTGGTGTACATGCTGTCTCAGCAGGTTCCGTCTCAGCGGATATTATTGAACCATCTCAGCGGATGTTTGGTTTGAGCCCGTTTTGGCGCCCTATTTAAAGGGTGCATAACCCTGGTTTAGGGTTAAGGTCGTTAAGCCCAAGAGAGTGCAATAATGTTTCTGCGCGGTTTTCCTTGGCGGCGGTTCCTCTGTTCTTGTCTGAAGAGGGTTAAGTGAGGTAGGATCAGTTTTGATCCTTGTAACCTTGTAAGCTGTAATCCGACTTGGTGAATAGAACAAGGAGAAGAGGAAGGGGAGAGGGAACGTAGCCTGGATTTGGGTGAACCTCTGTACATCTGTGTGTCTTCTGTGATTTTCTGTGTTTTGTTTTTCTTTTGAATTTCTCATCTCGGCACACCCTATTTTCATTACATTTGGTATCAGAGCTAGGTTGCGATCCTGGGACCTGTGTTCTGGCAGCGTGCGGATCGAGATTGAGAAGTTTGACGGAAGTCAATTCGATCTATGGAAGATGAAGATGGAAGATATGTTGAATGATCGAGATCTATGGTCTGCGATCGAAGATGATCCTCCCGTTCCTAAGGTTGCAGAGAAGGATGCAAGTGCATCGAAGGGAAAATCTACAGAGGCGACTGCAGAGGGTGCAGCGGAGGCTGCGGCTTGGACGAAAACTGATCGGAAGGCCAAGGGCATGATCCGGTTATTCCTAGCAGATTCAATCTTGACTAACGTCATGGAGGAGACTTCAGCACGAAGTCTGTGGCGTAAGTTGGAATCCCTTTACCAGAGCAAGTCCCTGGTAAACAAATTGCTATTGAGGAAGAAGTGGTATAAACTTCGGATGCATGAGGGCAATTCATTTTCAGAGCACTTGACTCAATTCAATACCATTGTGAGTCAGTTAATCTCGATTGGTGAGAAGATCTCTGATGAGGATAAACCCATCACCTTATTGTGCTCGCTGCCAGATTCATGGGACAATCTGATTGTCGTGATTGGGGGGAGTGGAGACAAGGAACTGTCATATGATACTGTATATGCATCTCTTTTATCTGAGGAGACCAGGAGAGGAGGTTCTGAGGCGACGAGCAAAGGTGCTTTGCGTGTATCTAGATCCCGTCCTCAACGAAGGGAGAGCAAGCATGGTGGATATCGAGATAAGTCTCAAGGTAGATCCAAGAGCCAGGAGAGGGAGAAGAGTAAGAAGACCGTTCGGTGCTGGAAGTGCAATGAGACTGGTCATGTGAAGTCTCAATGTCCGAATAAGGCCATTCAGAACAAGGAGACACCGACAACTTCTGGTACGAAGAAGGAGGGCGATGGCGGTGACATGTACATCGCTGCCGCGTGCGTTGCTCAGAGAGATTCTGATATGTGGTATGTAGACACAGGAGCATCATACCACATGACCCCTTATAGGCACTGGTTCTATGAGTATGAGAGGTTTGATGGTGGAGATGTCATGCTGGGTGATGATTCTGCTGTGCAGATTATTGGGCATGGCAAGGTGATGTTGAAGTTGTCTAATGGGATCACAAGGTCTCTTCCTAATGTTATGCACATTCCTGGGATGAGCAGGAATTTAATCTCGGTGGGTTCCACGGCGGATGTAGGAGTGCACTTCAGCCGTGACAAGCAATCTTGCAAAATGACAAGGGGGCAATGGTGATTGCCAGTGGAGTGAGACATGGAACATTGTATACTCTGCTTGCTGATATAGTGGTTCCAAGTGGGGCTCTTATCTCTGAGAGCCAGGAGGTTGACCAGGAGGAGGTGTCCAGGCTGTGGCATCATCGACTTGGGCATATCAGTGAGAAGGGGATGTCGTCCATGACATCTGGTCAGATGGTGGAAGGGGTGCCGGAGTGCTCCATAAACCTTGGGTTCTGTGAACATTGCCTGCTTGGCAAACAAACCAGAGTAAGCTTTTGTGGGACGGGCACGAGGGCAACTGAAGTGCTGGAGTTGATACACAGTGATGTGTTTGGGCCAACTCCAGCTCCATCTCTAGGCGGCGCAAGGTACTATGTGTCCTTTACTGATGACCTCTCACGGTATTCCTGGATCTATTTTCTCAGGTCCAAGTCAGAGGTTCTGGACAGGTTTAAGGAATTTAAGAACCTGGTGGAGAACCAGTTGGAGAGAAAGGTGAAGGTCCTCCGTTCTGATAATGGAGGGGAGTACTGCTCTGATGCTTTTGAGCGGTACTGTACTAAGCAGGAGATTGCACGACAGAAGATCACACCGTACACTCCAGAGCAGAATGGAGTGTCGGAGAGGCTGAATAGGACCTTGATGGAGAAGGCCAGGTGCATGCTCAATTGGGCAGGTTTGGGGAAGGAGTTTTGGGCTGAAGCAGTGGCGACTGCAAACTACCTGAAGAACAGGTCCCCTACATCTGCTGTGGAGGGATGTACACCCTTTGAAGCCATCTTCAAGAGAAAGCCAAATCTGAGAAGTGCATCTTTGTGGGTTACAAAGATGGCATAAATGGGTACAAGCTTTGGAACCCTATGACCAAGACTGTAACATTCAGCAAGGATGTGGTGTTTCATGAAACCAGTCCACAGGCAGTCACACAAGCTGAGAAGGCTAAAGAAGCAGAGAAAGTGATAGTGGTGGTGGAAGGAAGTTTTGAGAAAGGAGCTACCATTGTTGGGGCTGAATCTGATTCTGAATTAGATGATTTGGAGGTGGTGAGAAGTGCTGATGAGTCAGAAGATGAAGCTGAGGAAATTCCACTTCTGAGGAGATCGACAAGGGAAAGAAGGGCACCAGTGAGATATTCCCAATGTGCAGTGGCTGCACAATGTTGCCTGAATATGCTTGGTGAAGATCCAATCTCTGCCAGTGATGCTAGATCAAGGGCTGATTCAAATCAGTGGGAGCTAGCCATGGTGGATGAAATGGAGTCTCTGAGGAAGAATCAGACTTGGTGTCTATGTAAACTTCCAAAGGGGAAGAAGGTCATTGGAAGCAAATGGGTTTTCAAGCAGAAGGTGAATGGTGATGGCACTGTGGAGAAATACAAGGCAAGGTTGGTTACAAAGGGGTTCTCCCAGGTTGAAGGTGTTGATTATGATGAGATCTTCTCACCGGTAGCCAAGATGACGTCGATCAGACTGGTACTCTCTATTGCGGCAGCGCATGATTTAGAGATCGAGCAGATGGATGTGAAGACGACATTTCTTCACGGTGATCTGGAGGAGGAGATATACATGAAGCAGCCGGAAGGATTCGAAGCCAAAGGCAAGGAGGATCAGGTTTGCAGGCTGAAGAAGTCCCTGTATGGACTAAAACAATCTTCGAGGATATGGTACCAGAAATTCGACACCTACATGCTGGAGTTAGGTTTTGAAAGATCGAATTCGGACCACTATGTGTACATCCAGAGAAAGGGAGAGCAATTCATCTTCCTGACACTCTAGGTAGATGATATGCTACTGGTGGGCAATAATGTCAGGATGATCCAACAAGTGAAGAAGCTGCTCTCAGCCAAATTCGAGATGAAGGATTTGGGGCCAGCAAGTGTCATCTTGGGAATGCAGATTTCCAGGGATCGAAGCAAGACGAAGCTTTGGTTGGGTCAACAGAGGTACGTCGAGGAGATGTTAAAGAAGTTCAATATGACAGACTGCAAGCCAGTGGGAGCACCAATGTCAGTTGGGTGCAAGTTATCTGCAGAGTTAAGCCCAAAGACACAAGATGAGGTCGAGGACATGGCGAAGGTCCCTATGCTAGTGCTGTGGGAAGCATGATGTACGCCATGGTCTGCACTCGCCCTGACATTGCTCAAGCAGTGGGAGTGTTGAGCCGGTATATGGCTACACCAGGAAAGGAACACTGGAACGTTGTGAAGCGTGTGTTCAGGTATCTCCGAGGCACTTCGAATTACTATCTATGTTTTGAAGGAGCTGGTGAAGGAGAAGTCCTGGACGTGGTTGGACACGTGGACTCGGATTGGGGAGGTGATCTGGATAGTAGGAGATCTACCAGTGGGTACGTGTTCACACTGTTTGGAGGTGCAATTAGTTGGATGAGTCGGAGGCAATGCGTGGTGGCACTCTCATCGACGGAGGCAAAGTACATGGATCTTACTCATGCGAGCAAGGAGGCCATATGGCTGCGGAGGCTATGTTTGGAGCTCGGGTTTAAGCAGGGGCCAGTGAAACTGTGGTGTAACATCCAAGGGGCTATTCAGCTAGCCAAGAATCCAGCCTTCCACGCACGAACCAAACACATTGTCATCCAGTATCATTTCATCCGGGAGAGGGTGGAGAAGAAGGTAGTTCAACTGGAGAAGGTGGACACGATGGAGAACAGCTCTGATTTTCTTACCAAGGCGGTTCCTGTTGCCAAATTTCAGTGGTGTGCAACGACCGTAGGGTTGAAGAGGAAGGTTGGAGGAGCAGCTCTCATCGGAGGAAGATGTTCACCAAGTGGGAGAATGTTGGAGTTGGGGAACACTTCTGGTCAGTGTTCGTAGAATGGCGTTTGACGAACGGAGGAGAGTTCGTCGAACTCCGCCTGCGTTCGACGAACGGAGAAGGGTTCGTCGAACGACTTTCGACGAATGGAGAAGGGTTCGTCGAACTCCGCCTGCGTTCGACGAATGTGTCCTTGATTACTCCCGCCTCAGCGGCTCGTTGAACGGGAGAAGCCTGCGCTCGACGCTCGATGCCTGCGCTCGACGCCTGCGCTCGACGCCTGCATTCGACGCCTGCGTTCAACGCTCGACGCCTGCGTTCGATGTTCGACGCCTGGTGTACATGCTGTCTCAGCAGGTTTCGTCTCAGCGGATGTTATTGAACCATCTCAGCGGATGTTTGCTCTGAGACCAGTTTGGCGCCCTATTTAAAGGGTGCATAACCCTGGTTTAGGGTTAAGGTCGTTAAGCCAAGAGAGTGCAACAGTGTTTCTGCGCGGTTTTCCTTGGCGGCGGTTCCTCTGTTCTTGTCTGAAGAGGGTTAAGTGAGGTAGGATCGGTTTTGATCCTTGTAACCTTGTAAGCTATAATCCGACTTGGTGAATATAACAAGGAGAAGAGGAAGGGGAGAGGAGACGTAGCCCGGATTGGGGTGCACCTCTGTACATCTGTGTGTCTTCTGTGATTTTCTATGTTTTGTTTTTCTTTCGAATTTCTCGTCTCGGCACACCCTATTTTCTTTACATCTAGGTGGGTGGAAGCTCAAGCTCTCCGATGCGAGAGTCGTCGTCAAATTTCTAAAAAAATTATTTTCTCGCTTTGGTACGCCTCGCGCAATAGTAAGTGATAGGGGTACGCACTTTTGCAACGCCCAGTTTGCAAAAACATTATCTAAATACGGCATTATGCATAAGCTTGCCACCGCCTATCACCCCCAAACAAGCGGCCAAGTAGAGGTAGTTAATCGAGAAATTAAGCGAATATTAGAAAAAACTGTTTCGACGAATAAGAAAGATTGGTCTTTAAAACTCGACGACGCGCTGTGGGCGTATCGTACAGCGAAGACCGCCATCGGTTGTACGCCCTATCGATTAGTCTACGGCAAGGCATGCCATTTACCTGTAGAGTTAGAGCACCGCGTTTTTTGGGCTTTAAAATTTTTAAACCTCGATCTTGACTTAGCCTCCAAGAGTAGAAAATTCCAATTAAACGAACTCGATGAATGGCGTGCAAACACTTACGAGAGTAATAAGTTTTATAAGGAGCGTTCTAAGTTCTACCACGATCGAAAAATTAAATTTCTAAAATCATTTGCGCCGAACGATCTTGTCTTTTTATATAATTCACGCCTTCATCTTTTTCCAGGTAAACTAAAATCCAGATGGTCCGGCCCCTTTGAAGTCAAAGAGGTTTGGCCATATGGGACCGTTCTCATCTCCCACCCCAAAAAAGGTGAGTTTAAAGTCAACGGTCACCGTTTAAAACTTTATTTGGCGGGCGATCCGGTGGGCGGTAAACTCGAATCTATACCCCTTCCTAACCATTAAAAGAAAACTTAAACGCAAAATGCGTCAAGCTACGCGACGATAAACAAAGCGCTCGTGGGAGGCACCCCATATTTATCTAATATTTTCTTACATTTCTGTTTTTTGCAGGGTTTATTAATTTTCTCGTCCTTTATTTTTGTACAAACTGCCCTTTTATTTTCGCTCATTCATACTTAAGTTACAACATTGGGGATAATGTTGGGTTTTAAGTATGTGGGTGTCTTTTCCGTTCTTCATACTTTGTAAATAAATTAGAAAAATAAAAAATTCTAAATAACCCCAAAAATCCAAAAAAATATTTCATACTTTGTAAGTAAATTAGAAAATTACCAAAAAATTCTAAAAAACCCCAAAATTCTAAAAAACCCCCAAATAAAAAAAACTATAAAAACCCAAAAATAAATAAAAAAAATATAAAAAATCCAAAAAAATTTAAAAACCCCAAAATCCAAAAAATAAAATTAAACCCCTAATTAGTTTTTTTTCTCTCAAAACTAGTTTGAGTTTATTTATAAGCGTTTTCATTATATTTGATTTGCCAAAACTCTTATTTGTATCATAGTTTGTAAGATTTAGATCTTTGGAATTTTAGTTGTAAAGAACACATTTCAATTTTAATTTAATTAGAGAACAAACTTTTTAGCACTACTTCAAGTTTATCCTAAATAACTTCTTGTTGTATTATTTTGGCAGACCATATTTAGACATTAATTATTCATACTTCAAACTTGTGAAGCTTTAGGAATGTTCTAAATCTACTAAAAATTGCTCTCAAAATTTTTCTTAATTTATAAACTCTAGAAATTTCTAAACCCCTTACCTCTTATTCCATATCCTTGGTAATTTTGCTCTAAAAGATCTTATATCAATGAGAATAAGATTTCATTCCGTAAACATAGGCACCCAATTAATTTAAAAAGATCTTATGTGAATGAAAATAAGATTTCGTTCCATAAACATAGGCATTGGGTATTTGAAACAAAAAAAAAGAAAAAAAATGGGAACAAGATTTCATTCCCTACTCTTATCGAGCTATTTTGACTCAAACCCTTTAGATTGAGCAAAGAAATTACATGCAGGTTATTGAGAACACCCTAGCCAAGAACCCTTCGTAGAACTCTTGAATGACTCGGAGACCAGAAAGAGGAAATCGAGTAAACAAGATCCAACTTGACTCGGGGATGTCCAGATATCGGAGCCTGGAACATGGACAAACACCCCAGTATCGATCAGGGGACAGGTGAGAGCAGCGGTTATCTTTCTGATATCTTTCCCGAAGGGCCTACAAGATTTCTGCTACTCGCTTTCTAGATGATCCGGGAGATTCTATCCAATCTTTTTTAGAAAGTAATTACCGCTCCGTGGGTCTACATGGTTGGTAGATTCCGACTACTTTATCATGGCCTAGCTTGAGTGCATTGAGTGGGTGAGAGAATAAAATTCATCACCCCCAAATCAAAAATCTCTTCTCTTGCCAAGCTTCCCCCACCCCTTAGCCAATACAATTAAAAACTAGATATAAAAAAAATTGAGAGCATAATTAGTAAGTTTTAATTATTCTTAAAAATTTCTTTAAAAAGTTAAAATTCTTATAATTCTATTCTAATCATAGTGCTAATTATTACAATTATTTAGGTCGCTACTTAGCTAACTTTAGAAGTCTTGTTAGCTAAAACTTTTTTGCTCTTTTTAAATCATCATCACGATGTAGGACTTACCTCTTTAAATCTCCTAAATTTATTTCAAGCTTACTTTCGATTAAATAAAATTTTGGTAAATTAGAAATTATATTAATGTCTTATGGGTATCTCTTACTTTTGCTCTGGAATAGCAAAAACTTAAGTATGGGGTATTTGATGAATAGTAAATTATACGTATTTTAGTATAGTTTTTAGCATAGTTTTAAGTAATATTGTACATATTTCATATAAATTATTGAATAAATGATTTGTTTTAGCTAATTTTTATATTTATATATTTATATGTAAAAAGGAAATATTTAAGTATGTAAATATATGTAAATATATATATATATATATATATAAAGTATTTAAATATATATATAAAGTATTTAAATATATATGTAAATAAGTATTTAAATATATATGTAAATATATATCTATATATAGTATTTACAAATATATGTAAATATTTATTGAATATAATTAAGTTAGTTATTGAATATGTATTAATATAAAAATTCTGTAAATATATATAATATAGTTCTTGTGCTTACATATATGAGCGCTTGGCTTAGTGGTTGTGGTCTGGTTAGCCTTTCTTGTTGGATCGGTAGGCGCCCTTAGAGGGGGGTGAATAAGGGTTTTAAAAAACTTATATTATATTTTGAAAAGCTTGAAATATGATAAGAGATCAAAATAGTGATTTTGTTTAAAGATCTAAATTGTTTTATAATAAAGGAGAGGATAATAAACTATTTAGTGAAATGAAGAACAAATCAATTTTATTACACAAAGAGAGACATGATTATTATTAATAAAATTGATTACAAAATTTTGATTTCAATGACGCTAGAAATCAAAGCAAAATATGAAAGACTCTTTTTGTTTTCTATACCGACTCGTATCCCCACGAACCGGTTGGCTTTAGCCGATCCTTCCCCGGATACGGACTCAAGCCGCTTTGGACATCCCTTCCCCGGATATGGCCTCGAGCACCCCCTAGACCTACACCCGAGACCTAGTCGCCAACACGAGGCGAATTTCTGCCCTAAGTCCTACCCAGACCTAGTCGCCAACACGAGGCGAATTTACTGCTCGATTTAACAGAAAAGATGTGAAATAAAAAGACAATAATATAAAAACTCCCTATATGGATCTCTTGGAGAAGTGGACGAAGGCCCGCAGAGTATGATCGTAGTCGATGTGGTCTTTCGTCACGATGATGATGCGTGTTGAAATCTTCTCCACGGATCTCCTTAAGCCTTTATGGATTTGTGGGAGTATCTCTCTGAACCTTCCTCTCTATACTGTGGCACGAAGCTCTGAAATTTAGTATCTCTCTGAACCTTCCTCTCTATACTGTGGCACGAAGCTCTGGAATTTAGGATCTCAAGAGGATGAAGAAGACGGATCCATGGGGTCCTTTTTATAGCCTTGGAGCTAGCGCCTGCGCTATCGCTACTGCCGGCGCTATCCCGGCTTAGGAAATATTCTCCGCGTGAGAATCCTTCATTTTAAGCAAGCCGGCTGCCTTCCTCTATTGCTTTGCGCTACCATCGGCGCTATCAGCTACCGCCGACGCTATCTGCTTTCTATATATGCATCCCAGAATTGCGCTTAAGCATTCTTTTCGTCGATCGAATTTTCGTCGATCGGAGTTCGTCGAGCGGGCTTCAGCATTCGTCGATCAGAAATTCGCCGAACGGAGAATCGTCGAACGCAAGATCGTCGAACGCAGATTCAATTTCGTCGAACCCAGCTTCCATTCTCAGCGACTTGATTTCGTCGATCGCAATAGCAAGTTTGTCGAACGGGCTTCATCATTGATGAGTCCCAATTATATACACATATACGGACTCATCTGGGCCGATTTTCTAGTCTATGCACTACATTTTAGGCATGTTTTCGCTCATATTTGTTATTCCATGCTATGTGCACTTCTAGGCCCGTTTTGGTGTTATTTCTTGTTTATCTTTGTTATTAGTTTTCATGCATTGTTAAGTGCCACCTTCAGTGGCTAGATTGGTGTTGTATGCTGGAACAGGAGTCGTGCAGGTGTTCCCGGTACAATTCTGTACAGGAACACTGCGCACGATCATTGGTTCTATTGCGCACGATCATTGGTCGTGCGCCGCTGATCGTGCGCACTTATCCCCCATTTTATGAGTTCTGTCTCGACCAATGCGCACGACCACTTACGATAATGCGCACGACCACTGGTCGTGCGCCACTGGTCGTGCGAACATTATATTTTATAAATTTCTTATATTGCAGGCTCCGCCCAGGCAGGCGCACGATCACAGGATTCTAGTGCGCACGATCACAGGATTCTAGTGCGCCCGACCACTGGTCGTGCGCCACCGATCGTGCGCACTGTTTATTCCAGCGCCTATTTAAAGACCTGCTCGCGAATTAGGTCTGGGAGTTGATTCCAGTCCGCCGTTTTCTCGCTCCAGAGCCCCGATTTCGCCCCTCCTTCGCCGCCCACCATCTGGAGTTGCTCCGGGCTTGTTCTTCACGTCAATCTTGAGCCGGAGCTTCCTCTCGGCCTCCTCCTTCATCCTAGCGCTTCAAAGGAAGATCTAGCTGCCATCGCCATCAAGCAAGAGGAAATTTGCACTACAAGAAATGTGACTTTTAGTGACGAAAAATTGTCACTAAATGTTGAATTTTGGTCACTAATGATATTTAGTGGCTAAATTTATTTCATCACAAGGTCGTCACTAAAGCCCCGTCACTAAATGTCTTTAGCGACTATAATAAATTTGGTCACTAAATCGATATATTTAGTGACTATGTTAATTTTCGTCACTAAAAGTTTTAGTGACTATATAAATTTGGTCACTAAAAGAAGCTTTGTGGCCACATAATTTTGGTCACTAAAAGGAGTTTTAGTGACTAATTAACTTCAGTCACAAAAAGTTTTTATTGACCAAATTACATGAAATTATTTTTATTTGTTTAATTCTCTTCACAAAAATATCATAAAATTATTTTATTTAGCGTTCATTTTAATTCAATTTTGGACATTTAAACACTAATAAATAAAATGCTCAATCACAAAGAGAAGTTTGTTTAATATAAATTATTTTATTAATAAAAAAATAGAGGGTGAGAGATAGCCCAAACTCCTCAATACAAACTAATAATATTTTCATCTATAATTAAACTGAATACATCAAAAAAGAAGAAAATTTCATAAATGTGCAATTTTGAACTTCTTGACAGTTGCAACTGATGTCTTCTCCTCTCTTCTTTAGATAGTATCCATTAACACAGAAAAAAGACCCATCCTCTTTATCTTCCATAGCCTCCCTTGCAATTCATAATTTAAGTTCTATTAGTATACAACAACATAAGCAAGATCAAACAATGAAATCACCATTAGATAGAAAACTTGAAGTTTTAGTGGTTCATTAACTATGAATGAGATGCTCCATATGCACTGTTAGTGAGATGATTTGAGTGAAGTCTTGATTCTCAATGGATAAGTTAGCTAGCTAGAAGATGGGCAAATGAAAAATCAATGAGGTTGTGCGTTCCAAGTTAAAAAAAGTATAACATTTGTCATTGCATCTTATTCAATACATAAAAAATTTAAACGTACCTCTAAAATTCTCAATGTTACAAAGACGTTAAGTGGTATCACATGGTCTCATTGCCTCGACAACCGAAGGAGAGATTTCGCTGAAGTAAGCCTCATACGCAGCTTATCAATAGTACTAATAGAAAGCATTTAACTTCATTCAGAATCTACAATATATATATATATATATATATATATATATATATATATATATTGCCACAGCCGGTAATACTACAACAAAATAGGAAAACATTGAAGTTAATAATAGCTTATAGCGGTGCTTTCAATGCGCCGCCAAAGCATTTGCGGCGTTTGAACAAAACGCAAAGTCTCCACCGCTATTTGAATTGCCGTGAAAGAATCACCGTTGTGTTTGATATAAAACGAAGTCATATCTTTTAAAACAAACCACGACGCTTTGTCATCCTGAATGCCGCTAAAGCACCTAGTTTCATTTAAAATAAGGGTGTTGATTGGCGACGCTGATTCAGCGGTGTTTTTTTTATAACATCGCTTATTCGACGGAGTTATTTTTTAAAAAATTTATACAAGGCAAAAAATCCTGTAGTTATTTTAAAAAATGAAAATTGCATTCCTTGATAGTGGTCTCTTCACCTCCGCACTTCAAGAATACACATTACCCAATATATGAATAACAGATATATTGGAAAGCCACACTGTAGAACTGGAAAAAGTACAGACAACAAATATATCATAGAATTATAGAACAAAAGTACTTGAGCAACCTTCTTAAGATCGGCAAGAATAAGAGGGCTATATAGGGTGTCTTCTAACAAGTCTTACGCCATGTGGAATGAATCATGAAGGTAAAAAAATATAAAACTGGGCAATAAACAGCTGCATCAGATACTCACACCACCAGTCAAAACAATACAAGGTACCCAAGGCTAAATAAGTATCAATATAGTATAAGAGTGCCCCATAAACTATGGCATATAGTGATAGTAATCTGTGTGTGCTTTATGAGTGAACATGTAGCTAAATAATTGCATAAGAAATGACATTCACGTTGAACTCACATTTGTAAATGTGCGGTCCCCCAATTGTTTCTTCAACACATTGTCATGAACCAACTCATGGAAAAATAAATGTTATGAATAAAAGGTGGAAGGCAATGATCGAGCACATCTAGGACCATAGAGCATTACATACAGGAATATATCAGTTTAGGGGAAAACCTGTGTTGTGTTCGTGGTCTTTGGCTGCATTACTTCTGCTTGGGTATACATACTCTCATGCTTCTAAAACTACCTGCAAGTGTTGTGATATTATAATACTACAATCTCTAGTTTACACTATTTTCTGAAAAATATGTAATAATTAACTTCTGTTGAAAACTATTGAAAAACATGGCAGTATTTAACTGAACTGGAGGAGGAATAGAAGAATGTGTTGCAGCATTTCATATGCCAGATAGGCAAATGTGGTCGTATACATTCCTCAGCCAAGGATTGAATTATGTCGCTGCAACATTTCATATGCCAGCTAGGTACAGATGGTCATTACCTGGGAATCCAGCTTCTGGATGACCGCAAACTGTGCATTTAATGCTCTTAGTCCGCGGAAGAGTTTGGTCGGAAGTCAAATCCTGTAAGATTTGTATATCCCGACCTTCCAATGTCCCCAAAACTCATCCCCCAATTTCCATAGGCTGTCCATCTAACAAAAATGCTTGCTAAAGAAAGAGTTAAACAAAGAAAATCATCACGAGTAACATAAAAAGTATGACATGGATAAATAGAAATCCACGATATAACAACTATCAGACTAACTTGTCATTATTAAGCAGCAAGTTAACATTGAAACCAAAAATTTTAATAAACTAAAGATGCAGGATATGCCTGATTTTCTTCTAGCTCGGGGAGGATGTAGGTTTGGGAAGAAAGAGGCAAAGTTAGGAGCATATTATTAAAGAAGCAAAATCAAAATACATAAATCTACCATTAATCTACCATTGAATCAAAATAATCTACCATTAATCTACCATTGAATCAAAATATTGATCATTTTAGAATAACAAAATATGCAAGCAAAGAAGGAAAAAAATATGTAGTCAAAATCCAAAATTGAAAAGCTAGACGGTAAACGAATTAGAGGTTGCTTGATTAGAGTTAAATCTTCATAGGCAACAATAGTATGATGTTATAATGTAAGATAAAAATAGTTGAGAGATGGTACAAAACAACCATCCATCTGTGGATTCATCTATGTGGTTGGCTAGCAACTACTGCAGAGCAGCTTTTCCTATATGCACTCTAACCAAAGGTCTTCATATCAAAACCAGAGGAACCATCAGACAGAAGGTGCAAAATCGACACACACACATACTGATGTAGGGTAGGCTGTGTAGTGGCACTTAGGATGCAAACTAGTGATGTGAGGGGAATCGACTCAACCAAACCAATGATTAAATGCAAGACACTATTGAAAGGCGAATTAATCAACGTAAGCAACCAAAATCATTATAATAAAACACCGCATTCATTCGAGGCAAGATAAGTAATTTTCTTTAGGCGGCTAGGCAATAGCTTTTCCTCCGCACGGAGGGCTAGAATAAGCGCGCGGCGAATTAGGCGACCTGCAGGGCAAGAGATTCACAGGAGAGTACAACAAGCTAAGATTCCTTACAAGCAAAGCATCACAACGCGCACAATATTTTATACCAACAAAACTTGCCACAAACAACTTGTACAAAATCTGAAATAATCTAAGGGCGGCCGCAATCAAACACAGATCTGAAGTTTTGGGAGGTGGTATGGGCTTCCGGGTGGTGAAACGACTAGATCGGGTAGGGGAGGAAGTGGATCCACGAGAAGGGAAGGTGGGGCTGCGGGTACGGATGGCGTAGGGCTGAATCGAGTGGCGTGGCTCGGGCTGGACAGATCTGTCCAAAACGGGACAGATCCGGCCGGCGGGGTAGAGGGGAGGGTGTTGAGATGGGCGGTGGCTGGGCAGATGTGGTGGCGTGGGGTGGTTGCAAGGAGGGGCGGCGGTGGTGTAGGGGTGAGAGGCGGCGGGTATGCAGGAAGGGGGAGGACAGCGGGGTGGCGCTGATGAGGGCGGCGGCTGTGAGCAGGGGTGGGGGCGGCGGCTGCATGGAGGAGTTAGGGTAGGCGGCGGCTGGGTGGTTGCGGGATAGGAGGGAGGTCGGCGGCTTGGATGAAGACAGGGAGGGGCGGCGGTTGGTAGTGGGGAAGGGCTTAAGGAGAAAAGAAGAGAGCTTACCCAATGGAGTCGGCACCACGGGCTCCACGGCGTCGGCACCGCGGAAGGATCACCGGAAGCAAGGAAGAAGACCTTCTCCAACTTCAGCAATAAGAAATCAGCCACCCTAAGACTCTTATTTATAAGAAAACAAAACTAGGGCACCCGGAATCGACGGCTATGATTGGCCGACGGTTCCGTTCCCAAAATTATATAAAATAATATCCGAAATACAAAAAGCTATATATGAAAGTGACTCGAAACGACGAGCCGGACGCATCCGCGGTAACGGATCGCCGATTCGATCAAGTCCGTCGGCGCGAATATACGAAGGTGGGGCCCGCCTTGCGCCGAGTTGCGCTCGATGGTCCCCCATCACATACACAACATTTTAATCTGAATAAAAAACAAAAGAATTAGTATTACATAAGGTTATGTGAAATTCTAAAGAATCCCGTCAAAGGACAGTGGTCAAAGAGCCTAAATGAACATGAAACACAAGCCCACGACTAACGAGGCAATGAATGACCGCATCACATTTTAAATAATTATCATCAAATATCAATTCATCTTCTCGATTAGATTATACATCCATTATACTAATCTATCATTTATAAATATCATATATTTCACAAATGGAGGATGACATTGAAGTCTAGTTTATTGATTATACCTCACAAACATTAAAGAAGAAGTGCACTAAGATTATAAGGTGCGGACAATGGAATACAGATGAGTATAAAAATGGAATTGTATAAAATGATGAATGACTTATACATCTGTGATCAAATCCTATGAAAATATAGATAAATTAATGGTGTATTATATGTGGTTGGAAAATTATATCTCCCAGATCTTTAACGCCTAATCTTAAAACAGTTTCCCAGTTACAAGTTGGAACATTTTTTCTTCAGTAAATTATTACTACCAACACCGAATATGAATTCTGTAAAGAGTTTCCCAATTACCAGTTACTCTTCCTCCCATATGAAAAAAATACTAAATAGAGACCTAAAATCATAGCGTGAGAGAGAGAGAGAGAGAGACCCGTTCCTTGATAAGGAGAGCAATCTCCTCCTCCGGTTTGAACACTGTCTGCCTATTGATTTGTGTATTGCTGCCTAAGAAGGGTTTGTCGTTGAAGGCGTCGCCTAGGAAGGGTTCACGATTTGTGGCTGCGGCGAAAGGAGATCAAGATCGAGGTGAGGGGGTCGCAGCAGAACCCTATTGGGGAGCTCACCATTTTTATCTTCTTTATAGATCAGGAGGAGGAGTCATCGGGAGAAGAAACGAGACGAGATGTCGCCGGGAGGAGAATAGATCTGAGATATCGCCGGGAGGAAAATCGCAATCCTGGAATGGGGTAGGGTTGACGGATGTGGTTCGAACGTGGAAGGAGAAATAGGTCGTGGGTAACCAAAAGAAACGGGTTAAGACGCAACAGCGCGCCAATATTAAAATTTAAGCGCTAAAAAAATTTTGATTTTCATTACTTAAGCATATGTTTATTTTGAGTAAACACCCTTCAACGATGCTTCTTAATAAGTGTCACAACTTCTAAAATCTATTGCGGTTTTTTGTAAAACTTTGCAAAAAAAAATTTATGGTCATAAATTCTTTGTCTTGAAGTGAATTATGGATGAATATCATAATCATTTTCGGATATCACAAGTTCAAGAAATGAATTAATTGGGAACCTTAGGAAGAAATAATGTCTCATATTCATGCCCTAATAATATGATTTTGAATCAAAAGTAGGCGAAAAATCTTCATATTATGAAGTTGTGTGACTAACCTTTCTGTTCTTGATCACTAAATAATCTTCGTATATTTTGATTTGTGACAAAAACTATTTCGATCACTAAATAGAATCATTTAGTGACAAAAAAATTCTGTCACTAATTAATAAAGTTTGTGACAAAAAAAGTTATTGTCACTAAATAATAATCTTTTGTGACGAATAAATATTTTTGTCACTAAGGAAATATTTTTAGTGACAAAATATTTATTTTAGTCACTAATTAAGTTAAACTCACTATTTAGTGACCAATATTTATTTTCGTCACAAAAAAGAAATTTTTAGTGACTAAATATATTTTGTCACAAATATTTGGTCACTAAATGTCAGTTTTCTTGTAGTGGCAATCTCTACCGGATCGTGACACGAAGAAGACGGGCTCATTGGAGAGTAGTGACAGCTCTCTCTACCCCGGACGTAGTTGCGGACCGAGCTTGGACGCGGATTGACAACCCGGCGATTCCAACCGTGAATCTCCAACGAGCCTTCGGATTCGGTCGATTTCTTGCCTTGTTCTTCTCTTATTGATGCGTTTGTAGCTAGATCTCTCATGTATTGATGATGAACACTATGAATCGTGCTTGTAATCTTAATTTCATGTCTATGTGAAGTTATATTTTGTTCATATGTGTACGAGGTGCGCCACCATCCATCCTCCATCCCGCCGTCACGTTCGTGTGTCGCACTAGCAATTGCTAGTGGCGTGCTTGTCGACGAGGTGCTTGCGACCCTCATCTGTATGCCTACTCTTCCATCCGCCTAGCGAAGCGTGGCATATCGGCCAGTGTAATCCATTCCAACTCTGCCGGTGCAAACCATTCCATCCGCTTGCCTACTCTTCCATCCGCCTAGCGAAGCGTGGCATAGCGGCCCGTGTAATCCATTCGCCCAACGAAGCAGTGCGCTCAAGGCCTGCACAGTTCGACTCCGCTTGTCTACTCGTCCATCCGCCCTTGCGACGCAGCGCGCTCAAGGCCTGCCTAGTCTCCATCCCGCCAAGCGAAGCACTGCATAGCGGCATTGCATAGGAGTAGTTGTAGTTGTTTTCTTTTATTTTCCAAAAGCCAAATCACCCCGTTTCCGCATTCCATCCGACTCAAGGACTTCGATCTCAAGTCCTTCCTCGAACGTTAACTCCACCTTACTGTGTTCCTTGAGTGATTCGATACTCGGGGATTACTCCTCGTTTTATATTACTTGAACGATTGGTACACTGCCGTTTCGTGTCGCAGTCGAGCTACCGCCTATAGCGGTGTGCGAGATTTGCGCCATCAAGTTTTTGGCGCCGTTGTCGGGGAACACGGTCGTGTGAGTTTTCTTGAGAGGGAGAGCTGAGGGAGAGAAGTTTCTTCCAGTGTGTATAGCCGCTTTATTATTTTTGTTTGCTTTCTGATCATTTTCTGCTTGTTTGTTTATTTCTCTTCTGTTTTAAATTTTTTTGGCAAGTTTTATTCAAGGAGTTTTATTAGTTTGTGCAGATTTCCTTGCAAAGAATTTCAGTTTCATTATTCCTGATTTATTATTGAAAATGTCGTCAAGGAATATTTCACCTAGCTTTAATGACAAGATGGTTTATTATATAGACCAAATGAATGAGTTGAATGCTAGGCAGTGTAGGAACATTGTTTGCTTGTTGTGTCGAGGAGAGGGTCATGAACTGAAGGACTGTCCTAGTCTTTTCAATCCTGACCGCTGCTCCTCCACTCATGACAACATTGTCTCTATCGCTCATTCTTTACCCTTGGAGGCAATTGTGCCCTTTACCCCCGAGCTTGTCTCGTGCATGGACTCCTCACTCCCTGTGTATGGCTTCACTCCCAGTGATGATGATCACTCATCTGTTAGCCAACAAGGAGAGGAATGGGAGCTCCTAGATGCACCTGAGTATGATGAGGAAAGTATTCTTTCCATCGGGGAGGCTTTAGCAGATCTTTTTGCGGAGGAACCAAATCTTTGTGTTCCTCCAGTTTCTTTGCAAGATTTTTCTACACACATTCTTTATGATCCTATCAAAGTAAAGAAGCGGGGTGATGCTTCTGACTCGGAGGATGCTCCAAAGTGGGATGAGGAGTTTGTTTTCCCCGAAGGGGAGAATGAATACTTTGAACACGATGGTGCACCTCGGTGGGATGAGGAGGATACTCTTTCTGATGAGGAGGTTCGCACTTCCTCATGGGACGAGGAGGTCCAACTCACCACCGAGGCCCTTGAGTTCTTGGGTTCCCCTCGCCATGATACTTACGATGATGATAGCGATCTATCCTTGGATCCTACTGGGAGTGAGACCGGGACCACTCCCCCGATTGATGTTTAATTAAGTTTTTCTTCCCTTTTATTTCCTAACCACCCTTCTTCACCCAAGCCTGTGCAGGTTGAATCTTCACAGGTACTTCAAGAGGACTTGGAGCTTTATGCTCAAGTCAATGATGAGTGTGTCCTTATATGCGAGGAGGTTGATCACTCCTCCATTAAGGAAGCCTCATTCGTTGCCTTCTCCTCCTGCGGACCTGCTGTGGACGATACCTTGCTCGGCAAGGATTTTTTATGTGAGATGAGTGAGGACCAGGCCTCCTCCTCTTCTTACATTCTGTTTCCTCTACCTACGGTTTGTGGGTATCATTATACAGGTAGAGGGGTGACTGCTCTGTCTCCGTATCGGTACCCGCTACCGATGCACATATTAGAACAGTTACCTGTGCATTTTCTTTTCCATAGGCCTATAAGCTAGAACTGTACAAAACCTGAATAAGTCGTGCTGGGATGACAATAACCCCAGTAGTTATCTTACTTTTATTGCATTTTCATTTTCCTAGTTAGAGTAGTTAGTTAATTTCTGTTCAGTTTTAGCATTTCTGCTTTCTTCTGTTTTTGTGGAGCTCACCCCTGCAGGTACTTATCGCAAATTCTGAATGGCGGGTTTGCTTCAGTTTTTCACGCGTCTTCTGGTATGCTCACTTCTGAGCATTGGGTAATCTCTTTCCCTAGACTTCATTTTCAATTTTCATGGTTACATCATTTATGTCTATTGCTTAGATTTAGTTTGGGGGAGAGCCGCTATATGTTACCCACTGCACGTGCACATCTCATTTGCATACTAGAAGTATTTTAATTTCATATATTTAGTTATGTTCAATTGCATTGCACACCACTACACCCACTCGAGCGTGCACTTAGCTGTTGGCACGTCTTGAGCTGAACTCATTTCTTTTTGTGTGATTTGGAAAATCATTGTGCTGGCTTAGGATTGTGAGTAGGAGTAAAATGTTGACTTCGATAGTGCTCCTAGTCGAGTGCTCATGTCTCACATAGAAATTCGTGTAGATTCAATTTCTTTTTATGCTTTTAGTTTATATTTTTCTATTAGCGTAAATATTGTTTACTACACTAAAAAATTGGTGAATCCGGTGTGAATCAAACAGTAGCATAGGGATGTGTGTAGACGTTCGATAGCCTCGTATTGCCCGAGTTGGGAGAAAGGATTATCTTTCTCGGTGGCTAAGAACTTGCCCCAAGCGATTCTTGAAGCATGGGTATACGGTTAGTCAATTACGTGAATGTGATATAGGCCATCATTTTGGCCCGGTTGAGCCTTTGTGCCATTCCTATCATCATTTCCTCGCTAGCCCAGTTGTGCCTACCCCATTCTTTTGGTTCAGCTCCACTATTGTTCACCGAAGCCTAAACTCCAATCCTAGTCGCACACCCAAAATGCAAGCATTTTGTTTAAATTTTAAATTGGTGGTGTTGATTGTGGAAGTACAATATGAAAATGTGGACGTGCATCTTTGAAAATTTGCTGAAATTGCTAAAGAGAGAAAAAGAAAAGAAGAAAAAGAATTGAAAAGAAAAAGAAGAATGAAAAGTTTAATTGAAAAAAAATCTGTTTGAGATTTATATTTGGGAGTAGGCGGTGCACACACCCATGCGTCTAAGTCTAAGTCTGGGGGTGTGGTGCATCCGCATGTTTTTTGGCTACTTGGATAGTGTTATGCATTTGCTCATTTGGGTTTTTGTGTTCTAAGCCTTCATGTTTATATTTGTTTACCTCACCTAAACCCAAGCCTCATCTAAAACCTTAAGTCCTATTAATTCACGCATTTGAGTCAAACCAGTGCCGTGGAGAGAGTGCGAACGGGCAAGCTTATGGTCACCGGCATTGATGGATTTCAATGGAGGTTGTCTCGAGCCCCGATCTTTGGCAATGCTCGCCTCAGCGTTCAGTTTACTTTCTTCCTATGTACGACCTTATGATTCACCGTGATTCACTTTTTGAGTAAATGTAATATATAAATACGCTCCTAGAAAAGTATAAACTAATATGTATAATTAGAAATTTTGTCTACTGTATTTCACGCGCATGAACATGCGACTTCGCATGATACTCCGCTTTACAATTTCTATGCCAGCTGTGTATTTTTCTCAGCCGCTTGAGGGATTTGTTTGCTCGGGACGCGCAAACAGGTAAGTCTGGGGGTGTGATGAGTCCCAATTATATACACATATACAGACTCATCTGGGCCGATTTTATAGTCTATGCACTACATTTTAGGCATGTTTTCGCTCATATTTGTTATTCCATTCTATGTGCACTTCTAGGCCCGTTTTGGTGTTATTTCTTGTTTATCTTCGTTATTAGTTTTCATGCATTGTTAAGTGCCACCTTCAGTGGCTAGATTGGTGTTGTATGCTGGAACAGGAGTCGTGCAGGTGTTCCTGGTACAATTCTGTACAGGAACACTGCGCACGATCACTGGTTATATTGTGCACGACCACTGGTCGTGCGCCGCTGATCGTGCACACTTAACCCTCATTTTATGAGTTCTGTCTCGACCAATGCGCACGACCACATATGATAATGCGCAAGACCACTGGTCGTGCGCCACTGGTCGTGCGAACATTATATTTTATAAATTTCTTATATTGCAGGCTCCGCCCAGGCAGGCGCACGATCACAGGATTCTAGTGCGCACGACCACCGATCGTGCGCACCGGAATAAATTTCTTATATTCCAGCGCCTATTTAAAGACCTGCTCGCGAATTAGGTCGGGGAGTTGATTCCAGTCCGCCGTTTTCTCGCTCCAGAGCCCCGATTTCGCCCCTCCTTCGCCGCCCACCATCTGGAGTTGCTCCGGGCTTGTTCTTCACGCCAATCTTGAGCCGGAGCTTTCTCTCGGCCTCCTCCTTCATCCTAGCGCTTTAAAGGAAGATCTAGCCGCCATCGCCATCAAGCAAGAGGAAGTTTGCAACCTCTACCGGATCGTGACACGAAGCAGACGGGCTCATTGGAGAGTAGTGACAGCTCTCTCTACCCCGGACGTAGTTGTGGACCGAGCTTGGACGCGGATTGACAACCCGGCGATTCCAACCGTGAATCTCCAACGAGCCTTCGGATTCAGTCGATTTCTTGCCTTGTTCTTCTCTTATTGATGCGTTTGTAGCTAGATCTCTCATGTATTGATGATGAACACTATGAATCGTGCTTGTAATCTTAATTTCATGTCTATGTGAAGTTATATTTTGTTCATATGTGTACGAGGTGCGCCACCATCCATCCTCCATCCCGCCGTCACATTCGTGTGCCGCACTAGCAATTGTTAGTGGCGTGCTTGTCGACGAGGTGCTTGCGACCCTCATCCGTATGCCTACTCTTCCATCCGCCTAGCGAAACGTGGCATAGCGGCCCGTGTAATCCATTCCGACTCCGCCGGTGCGAACCATTCCATCCGCTTGCCTACTCTTCCATCCGCCCAGCGAAGCATGGCATAGCGGCCCGTGTAATCCATTCGCCCAACGAAGTAGTGCGCTCAAGGCCTGCACAGTTTGACTCCGCTTGCCTACTCGTCCATCCGCCCTTGCGACGCAGCACGCTCAAGGCCTGCCTAGTCTCCATCCCGCCAAGCGAAGCACTGCATAGCGGCATTGCATAGGAGTAGTTGTAGTTGTTTTCTTTTATTTTCCAAAAGCTAAATCACCCCGTTTCCGCATTCCATCCGACTCAAGGACTTCGATCTCAAGTTCTTCCTCGAACGTTAACTCCACCTTACCGTGTTCCTTGAGAGATTCGATACTCGGGGATTACTCCTCATTTTATATTACTTGAACGATCGGTACACTGCCGTTTCGTGTCGTAGTCGAGCTACCGCCTATAGCGGTGTGCAAGATTTGCGCCATCAATCATTTGTCGAGCGGAAATTTGTCGAACGCAAGTTTGTCGAACGCAAGATCTATTTCATCGAACCCAGTGATGAGCATTTCGTCGAGCGCAACTTACAGTTCGTTGAGCGAAAGCTAGCGCCAGCGCTAGTACTAGCGCGTCGCGGTAGAGTAAGCAGTTCATCGAGCGCCAGTTTGCATCTCAGCGGTTTGGTTTCGTCTCAGCTGTTCCTTAGCACTAGCGTTAGGCGCTAGGTGATACCGTCGGCGCTAGAAGGAGTGTTGGATTTGATGGCACAAATTTGGGGGCAACCTTCTTATGTAATCCTTGAGTCATGTTGACTTTGTTATCCTGCACACATAAACACACAAGATCAAATACACATAGAATTTGTTATTCTCAAACCTAGGAGATGCGGAAGACAATGTTCCAACAAACTCCCCCTTTTGATAATAACAAATCCATTAATGATAAATCAGATCATTAATATATAAGCATGATGAAACTTACTTGTGTGTGTGTGAGAGTGATGGCTTAGGATAGTTATCGATTTTAGCATTTAGAATTGCTCCCCCTAAATACATGCTCCCCCTAAGTGAATGCTCCCCTAATATGTAAGCTATCATCTTAATTAGGCATGTTAGTTTTCTATTTTGATAGCAGATTATATTTATCATGTTAGTTCTCCCCCTTTTGTTATTAGCAAAAGTGGGAAAAGGAAGCAAGCACATAATAGTTTGGATAATAAGGCATGATCGAGCTTTTAGAGAGCGGGAATAATAAGGAGTTTTAGAATAATTTTTCTAAACATAGATCAGAGTTTTTAGCTTGAATATGAACAATCTAACATTTGTCAAGTACTTAATATTATCATGTTAGTTTTTTCTTTTTATATAAGAGTTTTAAGCATAAAAAAATGTAATGATTTCCAAGTAACTAAACTACCCAGACAATATGTCTACCCCCTAGCCCTGTACTAAGTGACGGATGGGCATGAGGAGCTGCATACATGCCATAGGTTGGGGTGTTAGTCCCATATGCAAACACTATACAAAACTCAACCTAGCACTCTTTCCCCCCAGTGCCTCGCAAGGCCCCACTGGAACCCTCCCCGGTTAAGGACAAGACATGACTTAGAGGTTAGGTTATCTAATGTCTACAACCCTACACCCCGCTATGGTGAGATATGTAATCATGGATAATAATTATTGGAACCATTAAGCATTTAAATTTAGTAATAAGTTCATAGTCTATGGGTTTATATTTTTATTTGAATTTATGAAAACACTCACATAGCTAATTTGAAATCCATTAATGAATCAGAGTTTTTAATATAACAATATTATCATAGAAATAAATCAGAGTTTTTAGCAAAAAAAAATATTCATGTTTAGTGTAACCAATATAAAGTTTACCAAGCAAGTCTACCACTTGTTGAAAGAAATGAATTTTAAGATTCAAGTGATGATGCACACAAAATAAAAGACTTTAAGTAAGCATGAAAGCGCAAGGTAAAATAATTATATGGTTATGATGCGGAAGACTTATAGAAATACAAGAAACATCTTTTGTAAGACATGATGATTCATAACAGATATATGAGTTCAATTTTATAAAGATGTTTTGTAAATCATTGTTCAAGTAAAATCTTTAAATTCAATAATAAAGTAGCCAAGCATGAAATAATGTTGCCAAAAAGAGAGTACTACAATGTTATGTTAATTCACAATTTCAAAACATACTAGACATTGTAGAAAGCATGCTAGGTTATCTAGTGCATTTCATAAATAAAGAGTAGTATAGAATTTGAATTAGGATCCAATACTCATGAGAAGAAGTGTTATGGGAGATAATGACGTGCATAAAAGTGTATTTTTGAGTAGAGTAAACAAATGTTTTAATCAAAAATACAAGAAATATGTAAAGTAAGAGCACAATAAAACACAAATAAGTTCACTTCCACACACTTCAATGCACAAACAAAATGTACAACTACCAAGGTGCTTTGCACACACAATGCTTATTAAGACTTATCAGGGTGCAAAGTAGTGCTTGGGGGATCACATATTTTATTTTATTTTAATATTGAAACTAGTGATCCGGTGTACTTAAGAGTAAGTGGTTTTTATTTTGAAAGAAAGATATGGTTTGCACAAGATACTTTACTATTCTTTCCAAGGTGCTCAACCTCACAACGCTTATTAAGACTTATCAGGAGGTTCAAGTAGTGCTTGGTGGAGTTATCTTTGTCACTTTATTTTATGATTTTTGTTTTGTACAAAGTTCTCCGAATACACTTGTTTTGCAAACCAATATAATTTATGAAAACATAACCACTTTTCTTAACTTTTAAAAGTGCAAATAAAGGAGTGTAGTTAAGATACTTGTGCAATTTTACTTCATTGTACTAATACACAACATACACAAGCATTCTTAGATTAAACACATATGTAGACAATGCCAAAATAAGTGAGTGAATAAAGATCATTATCAAACATAAAACATTTACTCATACTTAGAGGCATGCTAAGCTTAGTTCTACATAACTTTTACAAGATAAGTGATGCACATATTTAATAGATATATCAAAGCATTATGAAAACAATGTTCAAAGTAGTTTAAAAAGATAAATTGCAACATTATAGAAGTTCTAAATAATAGATTAAATCATGCATGATTTTCAATGAAGTCCATACAGTATTTTTGATATTTTGAAGAATAATTTTATTTAAAGTTTGAACTCATAAGATTGATCTTGGACTTCCCGAGGACTACCTTGTGAGGGGTTCGCCCGGTACTAGGAGATGTGATGGGATGATTGCCCAAAACTCCCTTTCGCAAGATACATGTAAGTAGAAAATGTAAGTTCAAAAAAATACTTGTTTATACTTGTTTTTGTTTTGTATTTTTGTATTTGATTTTTGCATATAGAAATCAAACAAATAACCAAAGAAATGAAGTAAGAAAATAATTTTTTTTTTAATTTGGTTTTTGTAATTTTGTATTTTAATTTTTCAAAACTCAATTATAGGCATAGATGCAAAAATTAGTAGTACATATAAAATGATATATTTTTACTGATTTTTCGGAATTTTAAAATTACAGAAAATCGGACACTTGAGCTAGCGCCGGCATTAAGTCCCAGCACCTGCGTTAGCTCACAGAGAGTGCTTATTTTAATCATATAGCCTAGATTTTCTTCGATTTTGCTTTCGATTTTTCTTAATTATGTTTGTGCAAAGTAAGGCCTGTCTAATGAAGTGAAAAGATGAGAAGAAATCACAAAAAGTTGCGAAAGTTAAAATTTTAGTACATGGGTTTCACATTCATTAAAGTTCCATATTCATTAAACCTTAATTCTTGAGTTTTGCACAACCATTTAAGCTTTATATTATAGGATATGCAAACAAAGAAGATATGATTGAACAAAAATAGATATGCATGATTTTATTGATAAGTATGAGATGATGTTTTTGCAAATAGCAACATGGATATGCCCTAACATATAAAACCTAACATAGATATAAATATTCTTCAGGTGACAATGTTAGTACGATAAATTTGAGATTATTGTTATGCCAAAGTTTGATAGTGTTTCAACTTATAGACCTAGAATGAAGTGAAGATTCTATTTAATTTGATCTTGTTGATATCAAGATGATTTTAAGGTCTAAACTTGACATAAATACATTTTAGTGATTTTCTTTTAATTATGAATTTTGAATATATATATATATGATTTTTGATAGGTGAACACCAGTGATGGTTTAGATCATGTTTGACATCAAGGAGTGAACACAATATAATTTTTTGTTGTGAACAAAGACAACCATATTGAAAGTTGAGCTTTCATTTAGATCTTGAACTTTCTTGTAGATTATGTTATTTCTCTAAACCACTTGTTGGTGAAGGCTAAAAAGCTTAATAGCCTATAACTGGATTTAATTTGAAATATCTTATAGCAAATTTATAGTTCAATTTATATGAATACTATATGATATATATAGGCAATGAATATAAGAAAGAGAGATAGGTCTTCAAAAATAAAAAAATATGATTATGAATTTTGATTAATTTGATTTATAAAATCATTAAGTTTTAAGAGATAAAATCATATTTCCAATAACATATAAGATGACCATTACATGATAGCTTAGAAAAAAATAAGAAAACAAGAAAAATTAAAAGATATGAAAGCATATCATGAAGTAGAACTTTGTATATTTCATTTTGAAAGGATTCTACTTCATGCAATTGATGATACCTAATGAACAAGAGATTTAGGTATCCAAAGGGGACCAATTATGGTGGTTCCTTTGGGTACCAAAATATAACGTGTAGGTTTGTGGGTAGATATTGATGAATGGGTCCTTTCATGTGAAGTTAATGTTTCAGTTTTAATTTTGGGCCTCCATTCAAACTTTGGTTTAATGTTATTCTTATATGTACATTTCCATGGTGATAATTTTTATATTGATGATTATGATTGTAATGATTATTAAAAGTATTTTTCATAGGAAATCTGTGAACATTTAATTTTACGTTGGGAGAAGATTGATGTTGTAAATGATAGTAATGATTGTATTTTGGAATTTCATTTTTAATCTTTTGAAGTTTTTTATTTCCATTGTTTAGCTTATTCAACTTTTGAGAAATCATATTCAACTTGCTTTTGGATTTTGCATTATATTGAGAATGTATGTTTTGAGAATTTTTCTTTATGATTTCCTTAAGCAAGTTGATTTTAGTTTTTAATTCATTATTTTTAATCTTTAAATTATGTCTAGCTTTATTATAAGCGATTGTGTTATTTTTAAGAATGGAAACAATTGAATCAATATGATTTTGATAGTTATTTCTATATTCATCAAATGTTTCATCCATCTCTTCAATTTCAATTTTATAGTCTTTACACTTAGCACAATCATTTTTCAAAGATGAAGAGTTTTCTAAACATAATTTTTCATTTTGTTCTTTTACTAAAGTAAACTCTTTTTCAAGTTCCTTGAATTTTTCTTTAATATTATTAGAATCAAAACAAGATATAGAGTTTTCAAATGAAGAGCATGATGGAGATACAAACATTTCATTTTTGGATTCTACATTCACATTTGCTTTCAAAGTTTTATTTTCTAAACGTAGTTTTGCATTAGCCATTTTTAGTTTCTTAATCTTACGTTTAGTAATTTGTAGCAATTGTAATGTAGAAATAGAAGTACAAAAAATAGGAGATTTTGATTTCCTTACAGCGCTTGTGGATGAGGCAAGATTTGAACATATCATTTCGTTGACATCTTTTTGGAACTCCTCTTCCGAAGATAGAATTTCTTCTTCTCTTTCATTTGATGTGCACTTCATGGATCCATCATGAGAGGAGCTTTCTTGAAAGTTTGCGCAAGCTTGTATGTTCTCCAATTCTTGTGTTTGTTCCATACCTGTAAGAGGAAAATCATACATTTCTTCAAGAAATTTCCAAATTTTATATGCACTAGAAAAACAATATATTAATTTGAAGATATCTTGAGATAAAGCATAAAAAATATAATGCATAGCTTTTGCATTTAGGTGACGCTCTTGTTTATTTGATTCGTTTGCTGGTCTTGTTATTGCTATATCCCAAGCGTTGATATCTAATGTTTTAATAAAACTTTTCATTAACAATTTCCACCATTTATAATATCTTCCTTCGAATAAAGGTGGTGCAAGAGAATTTTCTTCTTCATAAAACTTTTCCCCACCAATAGAAGCGAGATCATGAGACGCCATTATTCCCGGTTGTTAAGCCGATTTGGAATAAAACCTACCTCTGATACCACTTGTTGGATCGATAGGCGCACTTAGAGGGGGAGTGAATAAGGGTTTTAAAAAACTTATATTATATTTTGAAAAGCTTGAAATATGATAAGAGATCAAAATAGTGATTTTGTTTATAGATCTAAATTGTTTTATAATAAAGGAGAGGATAATAAATAATTTAGAGAAATGAAGAACAAATCAATTTTATTACACAAAGAGAGACATGATTATTATTAATAAAATTGATTACAAAATTTTGATTTCAATGACGCTAGAAATCAAAGCGAAATATGAAAGACTCTTTTTATTTTCTATACCTACTCGTATCCCCACGAACTGGTTGGCTTTAGCCGATCCTTCCCCGGATACGACCTCAAGTCGTTCTAGCCAACCCTTCCCCGGATATGGCCTCGAGCACCCCCTAGACCTACACCCGAGATCTAGTCGCCAACACGAGGCGAAGTTCTGCCCTAAGTCCTACCCAGACCTAGTCGCCAACACGAGACGAATTTACTGCTCGATTTAAAAGAAAAGATGTGAAATAAAAAGACAATAATATAAAAACTCCCTATATGGATCTCTTGTAGAAGTGGACGAAGTCCCGCAGAGTATGATCGTAGTTGATGCGGTCTTTCATCACGATGATGACGCGTGTTGAAATCTTCTCCACGGATCTCCTTAAGCCTTTATGGATTTGTGGGAGTATCTCTCTGAACCTTCCTCTCTATGCTGTGACACGAAGCTCTGGAATTTAGGATCTCAAGAGGATGGAGAAGACGGATCCAAGGGGTCCTTTTTATAACCTTGGAGCTAGCGCCTGCGCTATCGCTACCGCCGGCGCTATCCTGGTTTAGGAAATATTCTCCGCGTGAGAATCCTTCATTTTAAGCAAGTCGGCCGCCTTCCTCTATTGCTTTGCTCTACCGCCGGCGCTATCAGCTACCGCCGACGCTATCTGCTTTCTATATATGCATCCCGGAATTGCGCTTAAGCATTCTTTTCGTCGATCGAATTTTCGTTGACCGGAGTTCGTCGAGCGGGCTTCATCATTCGTCGATCAGAAATTCGTCGAACGAAGAATCTTCGAACGCAAGAACGTCGAACGCAGATTCAATTTCGTTGAACCCAGCTTCCGTTCTCAATGGCTTGATTTCATCGATCGCAGCAGCAAGTTCGTCGAACGGGCTTCATCATTCATCGAGCGGAAATTCATCGAACGCAAGTTCGTCTAACGCAAGATCTATTTCGTCGAACCCAGTGATGAGCATTTTGTCAAGCGCAGCTTACAGTTCGTTGAGCGAAAGCTAGCGCCAGCGCTAGTACTAACACGCCGCGGTAGAGTAAGCAGTTCGTCGATCGCCAGTTTGCATCTCAGCGGTTTGGTTTCGTCTCAGCTGTTCCTTAGCGCTAGCGCCAGGCGCTAGGTGATACCGTTGGCGCTAGAAGGAGTGTTGGATTTGATGGCACAAATTTGGGGGCAACCTTCTTATGTAATCTTTGAGTCATGTGGACTTTGTTATCCTGCACACCTAAACACATAAGATCAAATACACATAGAATTTGTTATTCTCAAACCGAGGAGATGCGGAAGACAATGTTCCAACACTTCTTAGTGGCGCGGGATCGAAACCAGGCCAGCGCATTTTTTCCTGGATTTAATCCCGCAACCCGAACTGCCGAGATGGCTCAGCCTGAGCCGCTGAGACGAGTCAGCCCAAACCGCTGAGACGAGTCAGCCCGAACCACTGAGACGAGTCAGCCCGAACCGCTGAGATGATTCAGCCCGAACCGCTTAGACGAGTCAGCCCGAACCGCTGAGACGAGTCAGCCCGAACCGCTCAGCCCAAACCGCTGAGACGAGTCAGCCCGCTGAGACCAGACCTGCCAGCTCTCTCCAGCACGCCAGCTCAACCTGCCAGCCTTCTATCCGCACCCCACCGGCTCTCTAGTCAAACTTGCCAACCTCTCAAGTCAAACCTCCAGCTGCTCTTCTAACACCTTCCAAACTCCTTTTTTCGCTATTTGTTGCCCATTTTTGCTTATAAATATGGGAGGCTTTTCTTGTTTTTAAGGGTTCAAAATTTAGAACCCTAAGTAAGTGTTTTTTTGTGAGTTCTTTTTGAGTGTTTTTGTGAGTTCTTTTTGAGTGTTCTTATGAGTGTATGTGAGTTTTTCTTTATGTATTTTCTTGCTCTTGTTTGAGCTTTCCCAAGTTTAGACTTTCTTTAAAAAGTTGTAATATATTTTGTTATATATAAGAAAGTTCTTGTTCTTCTTATTGTTCTTATTCTTCTTGTTCTTCTTTTGTTTATGTTGAGTGTGTGAGTGTATGAGTGTACATTTTAATGTTTTTGTTTTTATTTTAGTTTTTTCATTTATGAAAGTGTGGGTGTGTGTATGAGATTACTTTTAATGCTTTCATAATTAGATTTTAATGCTTTCATAATTAGATTTTAATGCTTTCATAACTTAGATTTATTGCTTTCTTAATTAGATTTATCGCTTTCATAATTTAGATTTAATGCTTTCTTTATTTTCAGTCATTTAAATTCTCGGAGAGTGCGCGAGTTTTTCATTTAGTGCGTCCTTTTCTTTTCTATCACTTTTCTTGTTTTTGCTAAACGCACACCAAGCCCGCAATTATTGTCATTTATATTTCATAATTATCACAAATCACATCTTTTATTCTCGGTAAAATAATAACGCGTCCTCAAAGTAAAAATAATCAACACGTCCTTGGAAAAATACGACCTTGATATTTTTTAAAAATATCCTATACTATACGCGATAAGGTGCGTTTGCCTTCATCGAAAGATTAGTTTGGATAAATAATTACAAAAACTTGCAAAACTCTCTCCTTTTTTATTTAAAAATTAATAGAATTCGGCGCCGTAGCCGGGGCGTAATCGTCGATATTTTGAAAGAAGAAAAGACCGTTACTTCTATCTTTCGATAGGATAACAGTTAGTTTCTCAAAGTAGGAGTACTCGCGAGACACCTCGAAAATGCCCGCCTAATTCTAAACTCATCACAGAAAGGTTTTGCAAAGCTTCTAAATTCGAACCCATCACAAGGCCATGAATATCCTGGCGTCAACTACGTCAGATGATATATTTCAAAAAGTTGTTGATTGCAACTCTGCCAAAAAAATCTGGGAATCTCTCTCCAAATTAGTTGAAGGAAGCTCTGATGAAAGAAAAGACAAGAAGTCACTTCTCATATCCCAATATTAGAACTTCAAGAAAAGGGTTGATGAAAGCATAACAGAAATGTATGACAGATTCAGCTTCATCATAAATGAGCTGAGAGGGCTTGACAAAGAGATTTCTCTGACAGAAATTAATGGTAAGCTCCTCGTGTGCTTCCCAAGCACATGTGACTCTAGAATCTGGGCCATTAGAGATTCTAGATGCCTCAGAGAGATATCAACTGATGCGCTGCTAGGGAAGCTCAAGTTCTATGAGCTTCTATTGAAAAGCAGGGCTGAGTCAGAAGGCCAAGAGAGAATATCAACTCCTAAAGAAAGGACTCTTGCATTAAAGACTGCTGAAGCAGAGTCCTCCGCCACTGAAGAATAGATGTTCAATCACTTGGCTAAATGATTCAAGAGATGGGTCACGACAGAGGACTCCAGAAGGAAAGAGAGGGGTTCAAGCAAGCCAAGATATGACAAAACTCCTAAACAGGAGATTATCTGCTTCTCTTGCAGAAAACCAGGACACTTTGCCACTGAATGTACTGAGGAAGAAAAGAATAATTGCAACAAGCAGAGGAAGGAGCATGAGAAGAAATCCTTCAGGAGGAAGGATAAGAAAGGATGGAAAGGCTTCATTGCTAAAAACTGGAGTGATTCAGACTCTGAATCAAGCTCCTCCTCATCTGATGATGATGAAGAGTGTGGACCTAAAGAAGCCTGCTTAATGGCTCTGGAAGACTCCACTTCTGATAATGAGGTAACAATCTTTGATGATTTTGACTTTTCTTCAAAAGATTTTAAAGATTATTTTAAGGAATTCTGTCAAGATTATATAAATAGTCAAAAGGAACTTACAATAATCAAAACAAAACTAGAAAATCTTAGGAAAGATAATCTATACTTAGTCAACTATGAGCTGAGAGATCAATTGTTCAAGAAAGAAAAAGAAATACCTATATTAGATGATGAAAATTCTGACTTAAAGAAAGAACTCACAAAGGCAAAAGCCTTTGATGACTCCCTCAATGGAAGGAGTCAAAAGCTTAAGGATATCTCACAAAATCTCTCCAAGAGATTTAATCATCTTGATCTAGAATCACTACCATTTACTAGCACACCAATCCCTTGCAAACTTGCTTGGGAAAATCCTGTAGCATTATTTAGTTCTAGACCTAATAACATTTTAGAATTATGTGAAGATCATAACAATAACCCTAATAAACTCACTATATTTAATAGGGTAAACATTACTAATCAACCAGGGATTTTAGGCAAACACCCCTTAGAAAAGCCAAATAAAAATAATAAAAATCTAAATAAAAAGACACATACGTCGAATAGAACTCGACACAACTTTGGAGATACGTCGAATGCAACTCGACGGAGTTCAGCTTATGCGTCGACATCAATTCGAAGCAACTATGAGGGTGTGTTGAATTATATTCGATGCAACCAATACTATACATCGAACTATTTTCGACGGAACTATGCAGACTCGTCGAATTACATTCGACGCAACTCTAAAGATGCGTCGATTTCTTTTCGATGCAGGTTTCCTGCAAAAATTTATCAAACATCTAAACCACTCTCTACCTTTATTCCTAGATGTTTCTACTGTTCTAAACTTGGGCATATAGCCAAACATTGCTGGCATAATAATGCAATACTTCTTTACCTTAAGGGGAATACTGAAAGACCATCTCATTCTTTCATAACTCCATATGATGATAGAAGAAAGAGACCCCATCAGGTGAGGGTCTATACTAATATTTGATTTCATGTGCAGAAGGGAGATTGTTCAACCACAAACCATCAGTTGTATCTGGACAGTGGAGGCTCCATGCATGTGACTGGAGCAAAAGAACTGTTGGAAAACTTCAAGGCCAAGGAAGGGCCTATGGTAATTTTTGAGAATTCCCACTCTGGTCAAACCAAAGGATATGGTTTGCTCAGGATTGGGGAAGTCTCCTTTTCTAAGGTAGCTTATGTTGAAGGACTTCAACATAATCTAATTAGTATGAGCCAGCTGTGTGATGATGAATACAAAGTTGTATTCACTAAGGCTTTGTGTCACATAGTTAGTTCTAGAACTGACCAAATAGTATTGACTGGTCTTAGGAAATGTAAGGTCTATGTTGTAGACTTTGAGTATACAAAATCAGAGATCTGCTTGTTTAACTCCCAGTTAGAAAATGGTGAGTTGTGACATAGGAGACTTAGTCACCTTAACTTTAAGACCATTGCCAAACTCTCCAAGCTTAACTTAGTAAGGGTCTTACCAATAGGTAAGTTCAATAAAGACCATCCCTGTATAGCCTGCCAACTAGGAAAGCAGTTCAAAGCATCTTTCAAACCAATTGGTAAGAATGATTCCACCAGAATCCTATTCTTGTTGCACATGAACCTATTTGGTCCTATCTCCACTCAGAGCTTAGCAGGTAAGTCCTATACTTTAGTCATTATTGATGACTTTTCTAGGTTCAGCTGGGTGTTATTTCTAAGAGCTAAGTCAGACACCTTCAATATCCTCAAGATTCATTAGACAGATTCAATCTGAATTCAACACTCAAGTTGCTGTGATCAGAAGTGATCATGAGACTGAGTTTGAGAATCAGTTAATGTGTAGATTTTGTGAGGATGAAGGGATAAGACAAAACTTTTCAGCTCCCAGAACCCCCCAACAAAATGGGGTGTCTGAAAGGAAAAATAGAACCCTAATTGAATCAGGAAGGATATTATTGGCTGAATCCAACTTGCCAAAGTCCTTTTGGGCTGAGATAGTGAATACTGCTAATTATGTTCTGAATAGAAGTCTCATCCACAAGACTAAGTTGAAGACTCCCTATGAGTTACTGAAGGGAAAGGCACCTATAGTCACTTATTTTAGGATTTTTGGTTGTACTTGCTTTACCCTCAATAATGAGAAAAATCATCTTGCCAAATTTGACAAGAAGGCTGATGATGGGATATTCTTGGGATATTTCTCATCAAGCAAGGCATATAGGTGATATAATAAAAGCTCTCTCAAAATTGAGGAGTCTGTGCATGTAATTTTTGATGAAGCTAACATATTTTTAAAGGGGAAGGAAACTTCTACCAACACTGTTCTGCAGGAAGAAGATCAGCTAGTAGATCAAGTTGAAAGGCTAAGCATCATGGACCATCCATCAGTGTGTCAAGACAAAGGAA
The DNA here is from genome assembly GCA_033032865.1 of Dactylorhiza incarnata. NCBI lineage: Eukaryota > Viridiplantae > Streptophyta > Magnoliopsida > Asparagales > Orchidaceae > Dactylorhiza > Dactylorhiza incarnata. The sequence goes on from JAWHQI010000035.1 coordinate 13,308,156, forward strand.
AATAGAAAATTGACACTGATTCAGATGTAGATTCTACAACAGATGAAGAGGAAATAACAACACCTAAGATGGCAGCCACTGAGATCATTCCAGTGAATGAGGATGATGCTCCCACTATCACTAAGCAAGTGGTACTTCAGGAAGAAGAGAATCTCCTAGAAAACTCAACAAAATCAAGGATGACCCTAAAGGATCATCCTTCAACACAAGTTATAGGAGATTTGACAGTTGGAGTCAAGACAAGGAAACAACTCACAAGTGAAACAATGTTACAATGCTTCCTCTCTCAGTATGAACCCAAGAAGTTTGAAGAAGCAGACAATGATCCTCACTGAATATCTGCTATGCAATAAGAGCTAACACAGTTTGAGAGGAACAAGGTCTATACATTGGTTGAAAGACCAAAGAATTACCCAGTCATTGACACCAAATGGGTATTCAAAAACAAAATGGATTCAACAGGAGTCATAATCAGGAATAAGGCCAGACTTGTTGTCCAAGGATACAGAGAAGAGGAGGGAATTGTCTTCAACCAGACATTTGCTCCAGTAGCAAGGCTGGAGGCCATCAGAATGTTCCTGGCATATGAAACTCACATGATGATCAAAGTCTATCAGATGGATGTGAAGAGTGCATTCCTAAATGGAACTCTTCAGGAAGAAGTGTATGTGGAGCAGCCCCCAGGTTTTGTCAATCCAACTTTTCCTTCTTTTATGTATAGATTAGATAAAGCACTGTATGGCCTCAAGCAAGATCCAAGAGCTTGGTATGAGACCTTATCCAGTTTCCTTCTGGAACACTCCTTTGAAAGAGGGAAAGTGGATAAAACACTCTTCACAAGAGCACATAAGAATCAGCTTTTGCTAGTACAAATATATGTAGATGACACTATATTTGGGTCAACCGATCAATCACTCTGCAAAAGGTTTGCTTACCTAATGCAGTTAAGATTTAAAATGAGTAGCATGGGGGAACTATCCTATTTCCTTGGTCTTCAAGTAAGACGGAATGCAGATGTCATTTTCATATCTCAATCCAAGTATACCAGAGAACTCATCAAGAAGTTTGGGATGGAAAATGTCTCTGTTATGAAAACCCCCATGGCTACTAATGCTGTTTTAGATAGAGATGAAAAAGGTAAGTCCTTTGATCAGAAGACTTGCAGAGCAGTCATTGGCTCTCTTCTCTACCTAACAACTAGCAGACCTGATATAATGTTTGCTACCTGTATCTGTGCTAGGTTTCAGGTTGACCCAAAGGAATCTCAAATGAGTTATGTTAAAAGAATACTCAGATATCTAAAGGGTACACCTGAACTATGCTTGTAGTATCCAGTTGAATCTGGATTTGAATTAGTTGGTTATTCAGATGCAGACTATGCTGGATGCATGCTGGATAGAAAAAACACCTCAGGAACATATCAGTTCCTGGTTGCTAGACTGATCTCAAGGTTTAGCAAGAAAGAAACCACAGTCTCCACTTCTACAGCTGAAGCTGAGTATATAGCTGCAGGGAGCTGCTGCTCACAAATACTGTGGATACAAAATCAGTTGTTAGATTACAACTTTTCTCTTGTCAATTCCACAATATTCTATGACAGTTCTAGTGCTATTTCTATAGCTTTCAATCCTGTTATCCACAGCAGAACTAAGCACATAGAGATAAGGCAACACTTTCTCAAGGACAATGTTGAGAAAGGTAAGATTAACCTTCAATACATCTCCACTAATATTCAAAGGACTGACATTTTCACTAAGCCACTTGATGAAAATAAGCACAATTTCTTCATCAATGCACTGAGAATGCTTGATGGTGTCTGTGCATGTAGTTTTTGATGAAGCTAACATATTTTTAAAGGGGAAGGAAACTTCTACCAGCACTGTTCTGCAGGAAGAAGATCAGCTAGTAGATCAAGTTGAAAGGCTAAGCATCATGGACCATCCATCAGTGTGTCAAGACAAAGGAAAATAGAAAATTGACACTGATTCAGATGTAGATTCTACAACAGATGAAGAGGAAATAACAACACCTAAGATGGCAGCCACTGAGATCATTCCAGTGAATGAGGATGATGCTCCCACTATCACTAAGCAAGTGGTACTTCAGGAAGAAGAGAATCTCCTAGAAAACTCAACAAAATCAAGGATGACCCTAAAGGATCATCCTTCAACACAAGTCATAGGAGATTTTACAGTTGGAGTCAAGACAAGGAAACAGCTCACAAGTGAAACAATGTTACAATGCTTCCTCTCTCAGTATGAACCCAAGAAGTTTGAAGAAGCAGACAATGATCCTCACTGAATATCTGCTATGCAATAAGAGCTAACACAGTTTGAGAGGAACAAGGTCTATACATTGGTTGAAAGACCAAAGAATTACCCAGTCATTGACACCAAATGGGTATTCAAAAACAAAATGGATTCAACAGGAGTCATAATCAGGAATAAGGCCAGACTTGTTGTCCAAGGATACAGAGAAGAGGAGGGGATTGTCTTCAACCAGACATTTGCTCCAGTAGCAAGGCTGGAGGCCATCAGAATGTTCCTGGCATATGAAACTCACATGATGATCAAAGTCTATCAGATGGATGTGAAGAGTGCATTCCTAAATGGAACTCTTCAGGAAGAAGTGTATGTGGAGCAGCCCCCAGGTTTTGTCAATCCAACTTTTCCTTCTTTTATGTATAGATTAAATAAAGCACTGTATGGCCTCAAGCAAGATCCAAGAGCTTGGTATGAGACCTTATCCAGTTTCCTTCTGGAACACTCCTTTGAAAGAAGGAAAGTGGATAAAACACTCTTCACAAGAGCACATAAGAATCAGCTTTTGCTAGTACAAATATATGTAGATGACACTATATTTGGGTCAACAGATCAATCACTCTGCAAGAGGTTTGCTTACCTAATGCAGTTAAGATTTAAAATGAGTAGCATGGGGGAACTATCCTATTTCCTTGGTCTTCAAGTAAGACGGAATGCAGATGTCATTTTCATATCTCAATCCAAGTATACCAGAGAACTCATCAAGAAGTTTGGGATGCAAAATGTCTCTGTTATGAAAACCCCCATGGCTACTAATGCTATTTTAGATAGAGATGAAAAAGGTAAGTCCTTTGATCAGAAGACTTGCAGAGCAGTCATTGGCTCTCTTCTCTACCTAACAACTAGCAGACCCGATATAATGTTTGCTACCTGTATCTGTGCTAGGTTTCAGGTTGACCCAAAGGAATCTCAAATGAGTTATGTTAAAAGAATACTCAGATATCTAAAGGGTACACCTGAACTATGCTTGTGGTATCCAGCTGAATCTGGATTTGAATTAGTTGGTTATTCAGATGCAGACTATGTTGGATGCATGCTGGATAGAAAAAACACCTCAGGAACATATCAGTTCCTGGTTGCTAGACTGATCTCAAGGTTTAGCAAGAAAGAAACCACAGTCTCCACTTCTACAGCTGAAGCTGAGTATATAGCTGCAGGGAGCTGCTGCTCACAAATACTGTGGATACAAAATCAGTTGTTAGATTACAACTTTTCTCTTGTCAATTCCACAATATTCTATGATAGTTCTAGTGCTATTTCTATAGCTTTCAAGCCTGTTATCCACAGCAGAACTAAGCACATAGAGATAAGGCACCACTTTCTCAAGGACAATGTTGAGAAAGGTAAGATTAACCTTCAATACATCTCCACTAATATTCAAAGGATTGACATTTTCACTAAGCCACTTGATGAAAAAAAGCACAAGTTCTTCATCAATGCACTGGGAATGCTTGATGGAGCTCTCTAGGACACTCCCACTATATTATGTATTCAAACCTATATTCCATAGAAAGGTATTGTTGGAAATAACAGCAAAAATTTTCACAAAAATTATTAAATCAGAGCTGCGTCGAATAAAAATTGATGCACCGTCGACTTCTATTCGACGTTAGATTTGAGAGAAGATTGGGATAGTTCTGTTGAATAGCACTCGACGTAGCGTCGAATATATTTTGACGCTCATGTCGACATCATGGTCGCTGAACTATATTCGGAGCCACGTCGAATTATTTTCGACGTTACGTCGACCGTGACAAGGGCACGTAGAAGCGACATCGACATATTTTGGCACATTGAATTCATTTCTTTTTGACGTCCCTTCGAATATAACCCTAAGTTGGGACGACTCTTCTACTCATAGCAACTTAGGCATTCGACTCAATTATGCTTTTTCAACTTCTCTCCCTTTCCCTCTCCTCTGTTTTCTCCTCTACTTCTCTCTTTCTGTTTCCTTGCAGGTACCCGAGGATCTCAATGGCATCTCCTTCGAATCAATGAGATGTTATTGAAGCAACTGATCTTGCCCTCGAAACATTATTATCTTAGTTCAGTGCTCTTTATCTTGATTTCTCAAGGGATTGCCATCGCAAGCTGTGCGCACAACACAGAAGATTGCGAGACCTCACGTTTAAAATCAAGGCTTTTAATGTAGAGATGAGATTGTCGGTTGTGCCTGCCGAAATCTTTATATCTTTGTTCAACGATATAAAGCAGGGGGAGAGATGTATCAGCAAGCAGCCACCTCAAGACTTGGTATACACTACAACTCTCCCTCTATCTTTTGAATCTGAAGGAGAACCTGCCATTACCTCTAAGCTCCTTATACTACCTGATCAGCCAGTAACACATGGGGAGTTATGTCCTCCAAGGACTCAGCCTTCAGCACAGGGGGAGTCATCAATTCAGGGGGAGATTGCTCTAGAGATTCCTCTATTCTCAGATGACCAGGCCTATCTGAAGAGTCTGCAATAGTTCAATGAGGATACTGAGCCATCCATTCCTGATGTACAAAAATTCAAGGTCTCTTCTAAAGAATCTCTAACAACACCTTCTCCAGTCAAGGTGGTTGATCAGGTCCTTGTAAATTCTCCACCCCCTTCACCTCCATCTTTACCTCCTATTGATCCAACCCCAACACCCACTCCAACTCTTCCAGCACCAATCTTCAGAGGAAGAGGGAGAGGGAACAGAGGAAAACTACCAATATGGGAAAAGTATACAAAAGAATAGAGGAAATAATTAAAGAAAGACAAATCCTACAATAAGACCTATGAGAGGATTGAAATTCCAGAGAATAGAATGACAACATACACTAATCCAGCACTTGATGAAGCCCTAGATAAAAATTAGGGTAAGGGATACATATGAGTATGAGGCCTCTCAAAGAGAGATAGAAGCATAGAGGAGGTTGTTCATTGAAAGACTAAAGAAGGGCAAGGATTCTGTGGAAAAAGAACAATTGAAGGAGGCAATCCAAATTCCAACCACACTCTTTGACCTTACAAAGTATGCTTCCAAAAATCCTCAAGCCAAAATTCTGGAGAATAAAGGGCAACTTCACAAAAGGGGTCTTGGATGTGATCCAGATAAAGCAGAACAGACATATCTACAGAAAAGGAAGATTGTATTCAGGACAGCTCCAACTTCTGATAATCCATAATCAATGCTCATTGTACCAGACCCTGATGCAGAAGAGCTGGACTTAGAAGAAATAAATTTGTTATCTGCTAAAATCTATGGTCTGGGGCTAAAGCTGAATGAGGTCTATCCTGATGCTGAAACTGATCTGGAAAAGGTCTTCAAAGGACATGATAAAATACAGAAGAACCCAGAGAAGGCCACTCCAAAAAATTTCAAATATGTAGAAAGAAAATTCAGAAAGGTCTATGAGGTATTATCTACCTTTCACAAAAATAGAAAGTAGATCCTCTTTTGGGGTAACTATCTCTGACAAATATTCACTAATATCAATCAGATGTTTAGTTTACCATATCTTTAGTCTCTATTGTCCATGTATAATTGTTTTTATTATGAGTTTTTGTTAAAACATGCTTGAAATCACTTACTTTATCTTGTAAAATTTATTATGATAAATAGGAGGAGATAGTTGGGAAAAACCACTACTAGAAAACGGATTTTTGGCCAGGGCAAATTACCCTGGCAAAAGGTTTACAACTGTGGCTAAAGATCTTTTGCCACGGTCTAGCCACGAAAAAAATTCGTGGCTAAAAGTAGCGTGGAGAAAAGTTTTTAGCCACAGATTGGCCATGGCAAATAGTATTAGCCTCAAAAATATTCTGCCATGGCTAATAACTACCTTTTGCCACAATTTTAGCCCCTGACAAAAACTCCATAATACAGTTAAAATGGACTATTTGCCATGGATTTCGGCCGTGGCAAATAATCTGACTATTAGCCACGGTTTGAAACCCTGACTAATAGTAATTTCGGTATTTCATTAAAAAACTATTTGCCACGGTTTCAAACCGTGGCAAATAATAAATTATGTATTAAAAAAAATAGAGCAAAAATCTTAATTTCTTCTCCTCGCATTCACCGGCATGAACAATAAATAACTAGCAAACTTGTTATTGGCATCTATGAAATGGATTTGTGCAAGGGGTTTTTGGTCAGGAGAGAGCTTGATTTACTAAGCTCAGGTGTTTGATTTGCTGACATTTTTGTATACAATTGAGAGTGTATATGCTGTATGGATCAATCTTTCCCATTTCTTCACCGGTTGTTCTTGTAGCTTCAAGCATTCTGCTGATGGGTGCTGAGAATATTCCGATATGCAAGCAGCCTTTAGATTACAATAGGTGATATCGGAGATGAGTCCACGAGTGCACCAACACACAAAAGTTCCAGTGAAATCATTATCATCATCAGTCACAACAATTCCTACCTAAAATTTATGATCCTGCATAAGAAACATGAAAACATTCCAGCACATATTGCAATTACACAGTAAATTCAGGACAAACCATGAACCCTTTAATGTTAATTGCGGAGTTCTAAACTCCTTTGTTGTTTCTGTACACAATTTGAGAGCGTTGAGGAACATAGTGACTTGAGGAAGATGAGGATAGAGGTAAGGGGTATGTTACAGATCATGGATTGTTTAAACCACAAAAGTTGAGGCCTTTTTCATCTTACCCGCATAGATTTCCCCAGTTATATAGAAATCTCTGAACTTGTACTATGGGAGCAGACATGAATCCCTGATGTTGACGGAGGCGTAGGTGTGTGGTAGCAGACATGAATCCTCAAAATGACTTAATGAATGTAAAAGAAGTTAAGATTATATAGCACTATAAAGAACAAATTCTATTAATGAATTAAGAGGTACATGTCTGACATATATTAAAAGAGAAGTTGGAGAGTGGACTTATTTGCATTCTGTACATGCTAACTAAAGATTAATTATCTTATGTTCCCTTAAAAGATTGCCAACAAAAATTTAATAGCCAGATGGGTGTGGAAGGTTTCCACACATCAATTTGAAAATGATACCAATATTACCAAATTGCTGTTGAAATCACTTATTGCAAAGGACAATACATTTTTATATATGCCAAAATTCTTAAGCCAAAAATGCTGGAAAAAGTCTTAGCCTGTAAATCGATACCAAACAACTAGTCTAGGAAGCTGTTAAAATCAATTCATTGCTAAAATTATTTGTACTAAAAGCTAGTAAAGATTAAGCAGACCTGAATCAAGGCTTCTACAAGCTCTTCATCAATGTTAAGTTCTTCAGTGCATGTGTTGAGTGCATCATTTATTCATTTCAGCATCCAAGTTTAACCAACACCTTGCATAAATCAAGATACTTCTCATTTCTGGGACAGTATTATCAATTCAAGGAAGAAGCCAAATTCTGAATGAAGTTATGAGAAGTCAACCTTACTAAAAGCTATAACAAGACAATGACAAACCTCTAGCTCCATAGCTTGCTGCAGTGTATTAGGATCTTCTACTATGTGGCGGATAATTGCTGATACAACATTATTAAACTCAGAAAATAGGCTGCTCGTTGGCAAACTATGCAAAGCATGCAAACTTCCAGATTCAAGGAAACTAACAGCAATATAATGAACTTTATTTAGAGTGGCACACAGCTGAAGAACCACTCTCATTCTTACTACTATTTTACACAAAAAAGATCCCTGAACAATGAACCATGATCCATGAACCTGTTGCAAAGCATGCAAACTTCCAGGTATGAATGACTGGAAGTTTTAACATTTCATTTTAGTTCCTCCATTAAAGGTTAAGAAATCAAAATGTTCATCTTATGAGTAAGGGCAGGGGATTAGTAGTTCTAAATCGTCAATATGCTTTGAGCAAAATTTGCATAACACAGTTTATGAAAGAAATTTGAATACTAGCTTATAAATGAAATAAATGTCAAAATTCCAATGGCAGAAATAAATGTCAAAATTTGCATAACACAGTTTGTGATCACCACCATAGAACTCCGCGGCACTTTTTTAAAATCAGCACTCTAAGAAGATGAAGATGGGCGCAGCTTATCCTGTAAGGAAAAGACAGAGGTCTGATAAAAGTGATGATGTAATCACTAGGTCATGTAATATTTAAATGCATGTTGTAAAACTGGGTGTATGGCTATAAATACCCAGGAACTTAAGCAGGAATATATTACTTATCTCAATAAAGATCTGGAACACCCACTTTCTCCCAATTCCATAACCAACTTAAAGTTCTGATTTTCAATAGTGGTGTCAGAGCAATGTTCGACTCTGTTCGGAATATCATTAGTTTCATTCCATGGCAAGCTCATCACCAAATTTGTTCTCACTGTATGCTGCCTGACTCAAAAAGCTACAGAACAATAAAGATTAGGAAATATTCTAGGAGTTTCATGTGCAACTCACATAAATTTGAATCTTTGGCCAGAGATGTTTGTTCAATTGGATCTTTTCTCTTTGTACGAAAGCAAGGACAAATTACCGCACAACATAGAAGGAGCATTCCTGGTACAGCTAGAGACTTGCTCTTGGGCAAAAAGGTTATCCCATGATCTTTGACTTCCTCATGTAACTGTTCCTTCCTTCTGCGACTATCCATGTTAGAGAAATGTACTTGAGGTTGCAGTAAAAGCTTTCTTCCTGACATATGAAGTGCTTCCACTGCAATTAGATTTATTACAAAGGTTGTTAAAAAGGTAAATCACTTAAAACACATGTAACTATGAACTAGTCAAGCATTTCAAAGGAAGTACTTTTTTACATGTGTTCTAGTGGAGATACAACTGCAGTTCTAATTGAGTTGCAGCTGCAGTTATAATTGGCCTTTAGCAGCTGTTATAATTGGCCTTTAACTGCAGCTGAACTACAGCTGCAGTTCTAATTAGAACCCTCAACAAGGACTATCGTTAATAATTTTATTCACACCTAAAATAAACAATAAAAAATCAATCAAACAAACCATAAGGCATGTTGCTGAAAGAAACTCTGATGCTAATAGGAAGCTCAGATGCTAATACTTTGCATGTTGTTGAAAGAAGCTAAAACGATGTTTATGACATTATAGATGCAGTGGAACAAGGAGTGAGAACAATAAAAATGGCGCCTTAAGTACAATCGAAACAGTGGAGTAAAACATGAAGACTGGCCCTGCTATACTATACAGTGAACATTGCTGAGAAAAATCCAATAAATTAAAACCTGAAACTTAATTTGACCGTAGAATAATTAAGTGAAATATAATCAACACAAATAAACAAAATGGCAAGCCAATGATATCGGGAAATGAATCACAAGAAGTGCATCTACATAAGAAGGTAAGTTTCGAAACAATTTTAATATATTATACAAGAATCAAATAAACGAAGAACTAGTCATGCAGCTAATATATCATAATATCCATTTGAAATTGCTTTGGAGAATTCCATGTATAGAAATAAACAAATAACACTTGAAGCCATCCATGAAGATCCATTTTATTAAGAAGAATTAAACTCCTGGACAAGTTTACCTTCAAAAATTGATCCATTTTATAAATCTTCGACTGGATGATCTATGCTGATAAGTTTACCTTCAAAAGCTATGCTGATAAGTTTACCTTCAAAAATTCATCAATCTTTGTGGCCTTGGACTGGATGATCTATGCTGATAAGTTTATCATAAAAAATTCATCAATCTTTGTGGCCCACTGATGTTGCTCGAATGTGCTTGAATTCCCTTGCCAAATGAAAAGTGAACTTCCAGATTGCATGAGGATGGTCCTGGATGAAATGAAGACCATTTGTTATATCCACATCTAACAAATATTATACTGGAAATATCCTCCACATCCCTCTTACATATTCCTTCTAACATGATAAGTAAAACTCTTTGGGTCCGTTTGGCGCAGCAGTGGCGGTCGTGAACGCGGTAGTTATGAATCATCCTTCGTGAACACCCGATCTCACCTAAGTAACTTCATCCACTTTCATGTTCAAAATTAGTCTTTTTTTTCTTGGTGGCAGCCATGACCTCATGCCAAATAAATATTTTATGACGATGATGTTTTTGTCCAAACTGATCGGAGGAAAAACACCACGCCAAACGAACCCTTTATTACATTTACATAAAACATTCCCATAGTAATGCATATAAATTTTAAATGCAGCCAAGTACTTGCAGTTTTATAAGAATTCTATCATTTTTATAATACGATGTATATACATGATGTAATTACAGTTTAGCAGATACATGATGTACTGCTGTAGCATAAATCTCACTTAAATGATATTTATTTAATACCCAAAATATGTATTCTAAACAAGAACAAACAAGTAATCAATAAACAAATCCCAAAACTAAAACTAACTATCAAAACTACAATGATATATGACAAACAGTTTCACCCAAAAATATTTATAATAAAATTAAATGAAACTCCCTGTGATAATAAAATAAAGACATCCATTTCCTCGCAACTAGAAATATGATCACACATTACCATAAGAACAAACAAACATTAATCTTGTACTGTATATGCACCTAATCACTTTGACTCGCTTCAATAAATCACCTAATCCTGTACTTAAATCTTTTATTTATTTAGTTGTCGATGTATATGCATAACTATCAAGAAGACTGTCGAGGATGACTGATTTCAACTATAATTTTGCACAAAATTGATGTTTGACTTTCATTGTACAAGTGCAGCAAAGTTAAGTTTAATATTTTGGTATAATGCCAGAAAGATAATTTTTAATCATGATACAAAAGAGTAAGAAACTCAAATTTATAGGATAAGCTGCAGTTGCAATAACCAGCCCTCAGTTTCCTCCTGACTGAACCACCCACCTAAAGCCCCATCTCCTCTCCCTGGCAGTTATCCCAGTCCCCACTCCAGCATTTCACGCCCCCACTCTCTCCTGGACCCAACCAATCCCTCCTCCACTAACGTTCCATCATCCAACCCCTCCCATTCACTCAAGAACACCATTAAGCTATCAGATCTCCTCATTTCCTTCCATTGTTTTAGGCCAGCATCCCTGAAATCAAGTTCTAACTGTTGGAAGCGCGAGGTATGGGCACACGTCCTCTCTATCACCCAACACCGCACTTGGCGAGCACCCCACTCACAAAGCTCCCTCCTTACTCCGGCGAGTTGTCAACCCGGCGAGTGCTTCAACTCTCGGTGAGATACACCACCTTACCACTCGGGCGAGCACCTCCACTACTCTAGCGAGATGCACCCCACTACCTTCCACACCGGCGAGCACTCCCTTCAACACCGTTGAGCACTACCCCACACGAGCACCACCTTCTACTCCGGTGGGCACCTTCAACTTACGACAAGATGCACCCCACTGTTCTATGCGGGAATAAAAATCTTCTCTCTCTATAAAACATCTCTCTCTCTCTCTATTTTCTGCCGGAAGAAAAACTCCTATATTTCTCAACACCTTAAAACAAACTAACAAAGGCCTATTTATAGGCAAGAAAAAAACACACTCTCTCTGCAATAAATGAATTCCCACTCTCTTCTTTTTCATCTAATACAAAATACATATATATATATAAAAACTGTTGGAAACGCGATATGGGCACGACACTACACTTGCGAGACCTCTCTCCGGCAAGCACGACACCTCGCGAACACACCCTTGAATTCAGCGAGCACTCGACCCGCGAACACCACCACCTTGCGCCGAGCACTTCCCACGGCAAGTACTCCACTCGCACCAACACCTTCCACCGGTGAGTTGACAACCCGGCGATCACACCACTACTCCCGGCGACCTCTACCACCTGCGAGCTCCAACCCTCGGCGAGACACAGCCCACCCGAGATCCTCCAACTCCGGCGAGTACCTTCCTCCAAACTTCCGGCGAGATCCTCCTCTCCTTCAGGCGAGCTCTTCCCTCAACTCACGGCGAGACACAGTACTCGCAAGAACCTTTCCTAACTCCTCCACGCGACACACTCCGGCGAGCAGGGCGAGTGAACAGTTGCGAGTGCGCTGCTGTGCAAGATGAAATGGCAGGCGAGAACTATTCCTCCACGCCGGCGAGATGGGGTTGCTGGCGGCGAGTACCCAGTTCCTGCGGGAACTTAAATGGCGAGAACTCCTATTGTTGGCGAGAGAGTTAATTCCAGGTTGGCGAGAGGAAATATTGGCGAGTGAATTAATTCCTGCGGGAATTTAATTCCTCTCTCTCTACACTCCCTCTCTCTCTCTCTCTCTCTCTACCACTCAGCCAAAACAAAACAAAGAAACTCCAAGAGGTTTCTATTCCAACACATTTGTACAAAAAACACAAGCCTATTTATAGGCAAAACAAAAACAAGTTCTCTCTCCACAATAAATGTGGGCACTCTCTCTCCTCCACCTATACATATTAAAAACAAACATAATAAAAACTTAAGTCCGTTGACCTGGTCAACTCCGCTCAAACCAACAAACTCCCCCTCAAGCTTGGCAGCACATGCCGAGCTTGCCTTTGAGCTTCGCGAACGTCTCCACTTTCAACGCCTTAGTAAAAATATCCGCGACCTGCTCTCCGGTAGGGCAATACACGACCTCCACGGTCTTCTGCTCCACTTGCTCCCGAAGAAAATGATATCGAGTCTCGATATGCTTGCTCCTCCCATGCAGCACTGGGTTCTTCGCGAGCTGGATGGCCGACATGTTATCCACTAACACTGTCGTTGGCCAGTCCTGCACATGATGTAGCTCCTCCAATAGCTTCCTGAGCCAGATGGCTTGGCAGGCGCATGCCGCCGCCGCTATGTACTCCGCTTCGCATGATGACAAGGCTATAGTAGCCTGCTTTTTCGAGCTCCATGAGAACGCCGCCTTCCCCATGTGAAAACAGTATCCGGAAGTGCTCTTCCGATCATTCACGTCACCACCATAGTCGCTATCCGAGTAGCCGACTAGCTTCAACTCTCCTCCTGATGAGTACTTCAGACCATGACCTCTCGTCCCGTTCACATACCTCAGGATCCTCTTCGCAGCCGTGAAGTGATCCTGCTTTGGCTCCTCCATGTACCTGCTCACTACTCCCACAGCGTACATAATGTCTGGTCGGGTGAAGGTCAGATACCTTAGACTCCCAACCAGGCTCTTGAACATGGTTGGGTCAACTCCTTCCTCCTTTGAGTCCTTCCTCAACTTTGCTCCGAGATCAGCGGGAGTGGAGATAGCCTTGCTATTCTCCATCCTGAACTTCTTCAGAATTTCTTCAGCATACTTCTTCTGGGATATGAAAATCCCGTCTTCCTCCTGCTTCACCTCAACCCCCAGGAAATAACTCAGCTCTCCCAAGTCCGTCATTTCGAACTCCTTCTTCATCAGCCTCTTGAACTCCTCAAGCATGGTTGGGTTGTTCCCGGTGAATATCATGTCGTCCACGTATAGACACAAGACCATGATATCCCCGTTCTCCTCTACCTTCACATACAGGGCATACTCGTACGGGCACTTCACATATCCATGTTTCTGGAGGAAGGCATCTATCCTTCCATTCCACGCCCTTGCTCCTTGCTTCAGCCCGTACAAGGCTCTGTCTAGCTTGCAGACTTTTCTCTCCTGGCCCTTTACCACATATCCCGGAGGTTGCTCGATGTACATATCTTCTTCCAGGTACCCATTCAAGTACGCCGCCACAACATCCATTTGCAAGATGGTCCACCCATAATGAGTTGCCAGTGCGATGATCAACCGAATGGTGTCAATCCTCGCCACTGGAGCATAGACCTCGTCATAGTCCACTCCTTGGACTTGCCTGTAGCCCTTCACGACGAGCCTAGCCTTGTGCTTCTCCACAGCTCCATCTTTGTTCTTCTTCACCTTATAGACCCACTTCACCCCGAGGGGTTTGTGGCCTGCGGGTGGATCCACTAGCCTCCAGGTATCATTCTTCTTGATAGAAGCCATCTCGGCATCCATCGCCGTCCTCCAAGTTTTCTCCTGGGCAGCTTCGTCGTAGGAGTGCGGCTCGCAATCTGCCAACAAACAATATAAAGAGAAATTGTTAAGTGTCGGCGCCGTCTCCTCATAGATCTCCTCCATCCTCCTCATCCTAGGTTGAGGACGATCATCCTTGCTTCCACTAGTGCTTGCTCCACTAGAACTTCCTCCACTTGAGTTGGGAGTGTGAGCTCCCCCTGAACCTCCACTTGGTGGTGATGGTGGCTCCACTCCATCCTCGGCTCCAGCCTCATGACCTTCTTCATCATCATCCTCGAAGAACATGCCCTTCATGCTCCTCGTCTTCTCATCCCAGCTCCAGCTGCTTCCTTCTTCAAACACCACGTCTCTCGAGACTATGGCCTTCTCTGTCACCGGGTTGTAAAGCTTGTAAGCCTTGCTCTCCTGAGCGTAGCCAACAAAGATACACTTCTCGCTCCTATCGTCGAGCTTCTTCCTTCTTTGTTCCGGGATGTGAGCATGAGCTACACACCCGAAGACCCTTAGGTGCTTCACGCTTGGCTTCCAGCCACTCCATGCTTCAAACGGCGTCACGTTCTTCACACTCTTTGTGGGGCATCTGTTCAGTAGATACACCGCACACTGCACTCCTTCCGCCCAGAAACTCTTCGGTAGCCCCTTCTCCTTCACCATGCTCCTCGCCATGTTCATGATGGTGAGGTTCTTCCTCTCTGCTACTCCGTTCTGCTGCGGTGAGTATGCCGCCGTCAGCTGGTGTGAGATCCCATTCTCCTTGCAGAAAGTATCAAACAGCCTCGAGGTGTACTCCCCACCTCGATCTGTCCTCAGCACCTTCAGTGGCTGACCACTCTCCTTCTCTGCCATCGCCTTGAACTCCTTGAACTTGTCAAGTGCCTCAGCCTTCTCCTTCAAGAAATACACCCAACACTTCCGACTGAAGTCATCCGTGAAGGTGATATAGTATCTGCTTCCGCCCACTGAGGTGGTCTCAAACGGACCCGCAATGTCCGAGTGAACCAGTTCAAGCTGCCTCCTTGCTCTCCAGGACTTCCCTCCTTCAAAGCTCTGCCTCTTCTGCTTCCCCTTCGTGCAAGCTTCACACACCTTCTGAGGTGGTGAGATCATTGGCAGATCTGTCACCATCCTCGAGTTAGATAGCAGCTTCAACCCCGTGAAACCCAAATGGCCCATCCTATGGTGCCATAGCCATGCTTCTTCCTCTTCCTCCGTTCTCGCGAGACAAGCTGTCTCTCGAGAATCCATCTTCAGCGTGAAGAGACGGTTCGCCGTCATCTCCACCTTCACTACTTCCTTCCCCTGACCATTCCTCATTGCCAGAGACCCATCCTTCATCTGGACGCAGTAGCCTCTCTCCACTATCTGCCCAATGCTCAAGATGTTGGTCTTCAACCCTGGCACGTAGTACACGTCGTTCAGGTGCACTCTCTCCCCATTCAGCTTCGTCTCCACCAGACCCTTTCCTTCCAAAGAGATCTTTGACGCATCTCCGAAACTAACCTCACCCCCAATGGGTTCAAGGTTTGTGAACATCTCTCTATTCCCACACATGTGGTTGCTCGCTCCTGTGTCCAGGTACCACACTTCACTTCTCCCTTCTTCCCCACCTCGGTAGGTTAGGAACATCATTGGGTTTCCACCTCCAGCATTGTTCCCATCGTTCCTAGCCTCCGCATAGTGGTTAGCTTCTTCTTTCTTCCTCGGACTCCAGCAGTCGTAGCTCATATGCCCATACTTGTTACAGTTGTAACATTGTATTTGGGACATATCTCCTCGGCCTCTTCCACGGCCTCTTCCTCGGCCTCTTCCATCTTGCCAACCTCCTTGAGGTCGCTCCGCCTCTCTCTGGAAGTTTTGGTTCCTCCCTTGATTTCTTCCTCCTCTTCTTCCTCTACCTCTTCCTTGATGACCTCGGCCACGCTGGCCGCCTCCTCTTCCTGAACTTTCCCCGAAGTTTAGCTGGTTCTGGAGTGCTTTTCCCAAGCCACTCGCTTCCTCATCATCCTGCAGCATCCTGTACTCATGAGCTTGCAAAGAGCCTACAAGCTCGTCAACGGCCATCACGCTGAGGTCCTTCGATTCTTCGATCGCCACCACTATATGGCGGAACTTCTTGTCCATGGATCTCAGCAGCTTCTCCATAAAGCTCACATCATCCATCGTCTCCCCATTGCGCTTCATCTCATTAGTGAGCGTCCGCAGACGGGTCACATAGTCACTGACCCTCTCGGTGCTCTGCATCTTGGTTACTTCATACTCCGCACGGAGAGATTGGAGCTTCACCTTCTTAGCCTTCTCAACCCCTTGCATGGAGCGTTGCAACACCTCCCATGCCTCCTTAGAGGTTCTCGCATCTGAGATCTTCTCGAAGGTCGCCTCGTCAACCCCTTGGTATAACAAGAACAAAGCCTTCTTGTCCGCCTTCCTTGCTTCTCTTAATGCCGTCTTCTGGGCATTAGTCAACGTCGCCTCTACCGCAGCAGTGCTTCAACTCTCGGTGAGATACACCACCTTACCACTCGGGCGAGCACCTCCACTACTCTAGCGAGATGCACCCCACTACCTTCCACACCGGCGAGCACTCCCTTCAACACCGTCGAGCACTACCCCACACGAGCACCACCTTCTACTCCGGCGGGCACCTTCAACTTACGACAAGATGCACCCCACTGTTCTATGCGGGAATAAAAATCTTCTCTCTCTATAAAACATCTCTCTCTCTCTCTCTATTTTCTGCCGGAAGAAAAACTCCTATATTTCTCAACACCTTAAAACAAACTAACAAAGGCCTATTTATAGGCAAGAAAAAAACACACTCTCTCTGCAATAAATGAATTCCCACTCTCTTCTTTTTCATCTAATACAAAATACATATATATATAAAAACTGTTGGAAACGCGATATGGGCACGACACTACACTTGCGAGACCTCTCTCCGGCAAGCACGACACCTCGCGAACACACCCTTGAATTCAGCGAGCACTCGACCCGCGAACACCACCACCTTGCGCCGAGCACTTCCCACGGCAAGTACTCCACTCGCACCAACACCTTCCACCGGCGAGTTGACAACCCGGCGATCACACCACTACTCCCGGCGACCTCTACCACCTGCGAGCTCCAACCCTCGGCGAGACACAGCCCACCCGAGATCCTCCAACTCCGGCGAGTACCTTCCTCCAAACTTCCGGCGAGATCCTCCTCTCCTTCAGGCGAGCTCTTCCCTCAACTCACGGCGAGACACAGTACTCGCAAGAACCTTTCCTAACTCCTCCACGCGACACACTCCGGCGAGCAGGGCGAGTGAACAGTTGCGAGTGCGCTGCTGTGCAAGATGAAATGGCAGGCGAGAACTATTCCTCCACGCCGGCGAGATGGGGTTGCTGGCGGCGAGTACCCAGTTCCTGCGGGAACTTAAATGGCGAGAACTCCTATTGTTGGCGAGAGAGTTAATTCCAGGTTGGCGAGAGGAAATATTGGCGAGTGAATTAATTCCTGCGGGAATTTAATTCCTCTCTCTCTACACTCCCTCTCTCTCTCTCTCTACCACTCAGCCAAAACAAAACAAAGAAACTCCAAGAGGTTTCTATTCCAACACATTTGTACAAAAAACACAAGCCTATTTATAGGCAAAACAAAAACAAGTTCTCTCTCCACAATAAATGTGGGCACTCTCTCTCCTCCACCTATACATATTAAAAACAAACATAATAAAAACTTAAGTCCGTTGACCTGGTCAACTCCGCTCAAACCAACAAAAACAACAAAAGTTGACCCGGTCAACAAAGCTAAAATCCAACAAACTTCCCCTCAAACTTGGCAGCACATGCCAAGTTTGCCTTTGAGTTTTTCGAACGTCTCCACCTTCAATGCCTTGGTGAAGTTATCAGCGAACTGCTCTCAAGTGGGGCAATACACAACCTCAATCGTCTTCTGCTCCACCTGCTCCCTAAGGAAATGGTATCGGGCCTCGATATGTTTGCTCCTCCCATGCAGCACCGGGTTCTTCGCAAGCTGGATGGCAGACATGTTATCCACTAACACTGTCGTTGGGCCATCCTGCACATGATGTAACTCTCCCAGAAGGTTCCTCAGCCAGATAGCTTGGCAAGCACATGCAGCAGCTGCAATGTACTCTGCCTCACATGATGATAAGGCTATCATAGCCCGCTTCTTTGAACTCCATGAGAATGCCGCCGTTCTCATATGAAACACATATCCGGAAGTGCTCTTCCGGTCATTCACATCACCTCCATAGTCGCTATCCGAGTAGCCGACCAGCTTCAATTCTCCCGCAGATGAATACTTTAAGCCATGGTCCCTTGTCCCATTCACATATCTCAGGATCCTGTTCGCCGCAGTGAAGTGGTCCTGCTTGGGCTCTTCCATGTACCTGCTCACGACCCCAACCGCATACATGATGTCAGGTCTGGTGAAAGTCAAATACCTTAGAATCCCAACCAAATTCTTGAACATCATTGGGTACACACCTTCTTCCTCTGAGTCCTTCCTTAGCTTCGTTCCAGGATCAGCGGGAGTGGAGATAACCTTGCTTCCCTCCATCCTGAACTTCTTCAAAATTTCTTCAACATACTTCTTCTGAGATATGAAGATGCCTTCTTCTCTCTGCTATACCTAAACACCCAAAAAGTAGTTGAGTTCCCCCAAATACGTCATCTCGAACTCTCTCTTCATCATCCTCTTGAACTCCTCGAACATAGCTGGGTTGTTCCCGGTGAATATCATGTTGTCGACGTACAAGCATAAGATCATGATATCACCGTTCTTCTCGATCTTCATATAAAGGGCATACTCATAAGGGCACTTCACGTAGCCATGCTTCTGGAGGAAAGCATATATCCTCCCATTCCAAGCCCTCGCTCCTTGCTTCAGGCCGTACAAAGCTTTGTCCAGCTTGCACACCTTCCTCTCCTGGCCCTTCACCACATACCCCGGAGGCTGCTCAATGTACACATCCTCCTCCAGGTAGCCATTCAGGTATGCTGCCACAGCATCCATCTGCATGATTGTCCACCCATAATGAGCTGGCAGTGCGATGATCAACCTGATGGTGTCAATCCTCGCCACTGGGGCATAGACCTCGTCATAGTCCACTCCTTGGACTTGCCTGTAGCCCTTCACGATGAGCCTAGCCTTGTGCTTCTCCACAGCTCCATCCTTGTTCTTCTTTACTTTATAGACCCACTTCACCCCGAGGGGTTTGTGGCCTGCGGGTGGATCAACCAACCTCCAAGTGTCATTCTTATTTCTGGAAGCTATCTCAGCATCCATCGCCGTCCTCCAAGATTTCTCCTGGGCAGCTTCGTCATAGGAGTGTGGTTCACAATCTGCTAAGAGGCAATATAGAGAAAAGTTAGTATGCATCAGTGCCGTCTCCTCATAGAGCTCCCCAACCCCTTCATCTTAGGTTGTGGACTCTCGGAGTCGCTCCGGCTTCCGCTTCCTCTACCAGAACTACTTCCGCTCGTGCTAGCTCCTCTTGAGTAGGGAGTGGAAGCTCCCCCTGAATTTCCACTTGGTGGTGATGGTGGCTCAGCCCCACCATCCTCAGCTCCTGCTTCATGACCACCTTCTTCCTCATCTTCAAAGAACATCCCCTTCATGCTCCTTGTCTCCTCATCCCAGCTCCAGCAGCTGTCTTCTTCAAACACCACATCCCTTGAGATTATGGACTTCTCCGTCACCGGGTTGTATAGCTTGTAAGCCTTGCTCTCCGGAGTGTAGCCCACAAAAATGCACTTCTCGCTCCTATCATCTAGCTTCTTCCTTCTCTGGTCCGGAACGTGAGCATGATCTACACACCCGAAACCCCTCAAGTGCTTCACACTTGTCTTCCAGCCACTCCAAGCCTTGAACGGGGTCATGAACTTCACACTCTTCGTGGGGCATCTATTCAGTAGATACATCGCACACTGTACTGCCTCCGCCCAAAACATCTTCGGCAACCCTTTGCCCTTCACCATACTCCTCGCCATGTTCATGATGGTGAGATTATTCCTCTCCGCGACTCCGTTTTGTTGTGGTGAGTACGCCGTCGTCAACTGGTGTGAGATCCCATTCTATTTGCAGAAAGCATAAAACAGCCTCGAGGTGTACTCCCCACCTCGATCTGTCCTCAGCACTTTCAGTGGCTGACCACTCTCCTTCTCCGCCATCGCCTTGAACTCCTTGAACTTGTCAAGGGCCTCAGATTTCTCTCTCAAGAAGTATACCCAACACTTCCGACTGAAGTCATCCGTGAAGGTGATGTAGTACTTGCTTTCGCCAACTAAGGTGGTCTCAAACGGACCTGCAATGTCCGAGTGAACCAGTTCAAGTTGTCTCCTTGCTCTCTGAGACTTCCCTCCTTCAAACGTCTGCCTCTTCTGCTTCCCCTTCGTGCATGCCTCGCAGACTTTCTGTGGAGGTGAGATCATTGGCAGATCCCCCACCATCTTGGAGTGGGATAACAGCTTCAAGCCCGTGAAGCCTAAGTGACCCATCCTATGGTGCCACAACCATGCTTCCTCTTCTTCCTCCGTCCTCGCGAGGCATGCCTCGCGAGGCATGTCGTCTCCTGAGTATCCATCTTCAATGTAAAGAGACGGTTCGCCGTCATCTTCACCTTCACCACCTCCTTCCCTTGACAGTTCTTCATTGCCAGGGACCCGTCCCTCAATTGGACGTAGTAGCCTCTCTCCACCAACTGCCCAAGGCTCAAGATGTTAGTCTTCAAGCCTGACACATAGAACACATCATTCAGATGCACCTTCTCTCCATTCAGCTTCACAACCACCAAGCCTTTTCCTTCCAGCGAGATCTTCGAAGCATCGCCAAAACTAACCTCACCCCCACTGGGCTCAAGGTTAGTGAACATCTCCTTATCTCCGCACATGTGGTTACTCGCACCTGTGTCCAGGTAACACACTTCATTTCTTCCTTCCTCCGCTCCTCGGTAGGTTAGGAACATCACCGGGTCTCCAACGCCAGCATTGTTCCCGTTGTTCCTAGCCTCGGCATAATGGTTTGCCTCTTCTCTCTTCCTCGGAGCCCAACAGTCATAGCTCATGTGCCCAAATTTGTTACAGTTGTAACATTGGACTTGGGACATATCTCCTCGGCCTAGTCCTCGGCCTCTTCCTTCTTACCAACCTCCTTGAGGTCGCTCCGCCTCTCTTTGGAAATTTTGGTTCCTTCCTTGGTCTCTACCTCCTCTTCTACCTCTGTCTCTACCTTGGTGACCTCAACCACGCTGGCCGCCTCCTCTTCCGGAGCTTTCTCCAAAATTCAACTGAGTCTGGAGTGCTTTTCCCAACCCACTCGCCTCTTCATCATCTTGCAGCATCCGATACTCATGGGCTTGCAAAGAGCCTACAAGCTCATCTACGGTCATCTCGGTGAGGTCCTTCGACTCTTCAATCTCTACCATCACATGGCGAAACTTCTTGGACATAGACCTCAACAACTTCTCCATAAGGCTCACATCATCGATCGTCTCCCCATTGCGCTTCATCTCATTTGTGAGCGTCCGCAGACGGGTCACATATTCACCGACCTTCTCGGTGCTCTGCATCTTCATCACTTCATATTCCGCACGGAGGGACTGGAGCTTCACCTTCTTTGCCTTATCAACCCCTTGCATGAAGAATTGCAACACCTCACATGCCTCCTTAGAAGTTTTTGCGTCTGAGATCTTCTAAAAGGTCGCTTCGTCGACCCCTTGATATAACAAAAAAAGAGCCTTCTTGTCTCCCTTCCTTGCCTCTCTTAACGCCGTCTTCTGCGCGTTGGTTAACGCCGCCTCTGCTGCAGTAGTACGCTCCTCATAGCCATTCTCAACTATATCCCATAGTTCTTTAGAGGAGAGTAGCACTCGCATCTGTATGCTCCAATTCTCATAATTTGTCTTTGTCAACTTGGGGACTTGCCCCGGTATGGCTCCACCGGTCTCCATCGCTTCTACTCCTCAAACCTTTCGAGTCACCGCAAAGGTTGCAACCTAGCTTTGATACCACTTGTTGGAAGCGCGAGGTATGGGCACACGTCCTCTCTATCACCCAACACTGCACTTGGCGAGCACCCCACTCACAAAGCTCCCTCCTTACTCCGACGAGCTGTCAACCCGGCGAGTGCTTCAACTCTCGGCGAGATACACCACCTCACCACTCGGGCGAGCACCTCCACTACTCTAGCGAGATGCACCCCACTACCTTCCACACCGGCGAGCACTCCCTTCAACACCGTCGAGCACTACCCCACGCGAGCACCACCTTCTACTCCGGCGGGCACCTTCAACTCACGGCAAGATGCACCCCACTGTTCTATGCGGGAATAAAAATCTTCTCTCTCTATAAAACATCTCTCTCTCTCTATTTTCTGTCGGAAGAAAAACTCCTTCTATATTTCTCAACACCTTAAAACAAACTAACAAAGCCTATTTATAGGCAAGAAAAAAACACACTCTCTCTCTACAATAAATGCATTCCCTCTCTCTCTTCCTTTTCATCTAATACAAAATACATATATATATAAAAACAACAAAAGTTGACTCGGTCAACAAAGCTAAAAACCAACACTAACCTCTGACTTTTCCCATAACTATGGCTGTCCAGAAGGTCCACTGCCTTCCATCCACATCTGCCAACCATCTAAGCCCTACAACCACTCCCCGCCAGCTTGCCTAAATCCCACTCAGCTCAAATTCCTCTCAACCATCACCTCCTCCTCCAGGAAGCAAATCCAGCACCTCCAACAGCCCTACCAGCCAACTCTCTCGTGAAATACCACTGGAATTTAATTCAAGCCTCTAAAATTAATCCACAGGGCCGTCAAAACCCCAACAGCCCATTATCTCCTCGAGGATACAGTTTCTAACTTTCCAACACGACCATGCACTAAATTTGGCCCACAGAAGTTGTTAAATGCATGCTTATAATCTATATCTATATGTATATATATATCTCATGATATTAAGCACAGGTTGTGTAAAGTCGAAGATTTATGAGAGAAATCCTTTTGAAAACATTAATTACATTTTGTGGGTTTATAGCAAGGAAACAATTATACCTGCAGCATACGACAATTTCTCTGGCCTGGAAGCTAGCAGCTGAGAGATTCCTCCCCAAGCTGTATGCCACCCTACTGTGTTGCTATATCAATATTCTCCAGTCTAATTAATTTCCAAAAGCAGCAATCTAATCAATATTCAACTCCCCTCTCATAACATATATTAATTTCATGATACAAGTTGTGGGTGCATTGGGGTATAATTCCTCAACTTACTTGAAGCAGGCTGTTGAAATTGAAGATGCATGGTCAAGTTTTAGGAGATTCATGATAAGAACAGCTTCCTGAAGGAGGAAAATATGCAGAGAACATCAAAATAAAAAATTGCAAAAAATAAATACTTCAAGAAAATGAACAGAAAAGAGGTAATTATATTTAGTGATTTACCCTAAACAATTTCTTTAGGGTAATAAATACTTCAAGAAAATGAACAACAGAGAGGCTGTTGAAAGAGGCTTCATAGAGCAACTATTCATAGAGCAACTTATTTACCACGGTACAATTTATTTATATTATAAAAGTAGATTTTCACTCAATGCTTTGGTGAAAATGCACGCAAGCTGTCCTTTAGATTCTACAAATGGACTGCATAAGATACAGTAATTATCCTATCTAATCATTTTACAATCTGAATGTCTGTGCAAAATGTATTACCCAGTGCAAATGTCTGTGGAAAATGTCTGTCCTTTAGAATCTAATCATTTTACAATCTGAACGTCTGTGATTGTCCTATCTAATCATTCTACAAATGGAGTGCAAAATGTATTACCCAATGTTCACTATCTGAATGTATCTTTCACAACAGTGACTTGGGATTCTGTTTGTGTCATAACATATGCAACAAAACCATCTTGGTTCTTGGCCTCATTAATGATAGCAGGGATATTTTCCTAGAACATACGCGCTTGTGAGTTTCATGATCATCAATGCATCCCAACTTCAAATTTTTTGCTGAAGTTATCCCAAAATTTATCATAATCCTGAGACTTAAAAGGTAAAGAACAAGCACCATTTAAATGCTGAGAAAAAAGAATGTGCCTAGATAATAAAGAACTTTTAAATTAACATAATTAACTCCAAATTCAGTTTAAGAAAGGATCAAATACTTACATCTTTATTCTCACTAAATGAAATTTCCAATATCATATCAAAGTTTATGGAAATTCTTACATCTTTATTCCACCACCACTGTCCCCTGTCTGTTGTTTGGGCAGTGCCGCAACATGATGGTGGCTGTTGTGGCCCATTGTTTGCAATACGAAAATGGATTGCAGAAGGAGACCTGCGATCTCCGATGTCATCGCAGTAGCGGGAAATGCGGTGGTGTGGATTCCTTGAATTCGCGCCAAACACACCCTATGCGTGCTAAACTATGTTAGTTTCCCAACGTGAGATTATTCTCAACAAAAATGAGTGAAAAACTAAGCACAAGTCATATTAGCATTCAACTCCCATCCATATGGGCCTGTTAGTGAGATGATTTGAGTGAAGTTTTGATTCTCAATGTATAAGCTAGCTAGAAGATGAACAAAAAAATCAATTGAGGTTGTGCGTTCCAAGTTAAAGAAAAAATTTAGAACACAATTTGACTTTCCTAATACACAAAATCAATATTCTCTGAAAATAATACATGAAAGTGTAAAAGTGTATGCATCAATGAGCAGTATTAGTTTTAAAATAAGAAAAGTTATGAATGGTCAATAGAATAAAAAAATAAGTCTTTTTCATTTCTAGTTTTTAATGTTGATAAGTGATTACAGGAATTTGAAGGAAATGAAATGGAAGCTCAACAATTTGTTGCTGATCACAATCTTAAACTTTGATTTGAGGTTTTGAATCTTTTTTTCCTCATTTCCTTTCACACAAATTTTGAAGACAGAATGCATAAACATGCATGGTTCATGATCAAATCTTGTCTACATCTCTCTCTCTAATTTTAATTATCGTTTACTCATAAACTACTGTTTGTGATTAAGTTTGCAGGAGAATATAAGTGTCGCTTCGATTCAAATTATAAAACATTTGAAAATCTCTTTCCAAATAACGATTAACTAATTTTCAAAATTCAAACGCCGAGTGTGATTAAGCGAGCGTGATTTGGAACCCAGTTTTTTAATCATTCTCTTCTCTTTATCTGCTTCCTCAGCTTGAATGATTGAGAGGGCCGAGCAACACAAAATTAGCACTCTAAAAACAAATTGAGGATCAACAATGACATTATTAATTTTAAATTAAAAAATATACAACTATTTATTGTAATGATAAACTACAACATATTGCATGGCATTAACTTTACTGAGAATTCAAATTAAATTTGATCAAATTTTAAGTACATTTATATTTATTCATCAACTTTATTACTTCACAACTACCTGTCAAAATACAAATGACATACAATATAATGAATTCAACATTATTTTTCTAACATTTAAGAACTTTAGCCATTATTGTGGGACTTTGTAGTAAAACCTATTTCATATAAATCACAATTAATTTAATCCATCTTTGCAAAACATGAGTGTATGACTAGTCTTTATCATGTCTGAAAGCAACTCAGGGACATTTTAACGCATCCTACACTAACATTTATGTTTCGCCACCTTTTTCAGTTACCAAACAAGAAGGTAATTAATGTACATATTTGAACAACTATTTTTTTCTAGAGATGATATATATATACTTCTGCCACAGTAATTTTATGAGTGTAGTATTCAAAATGCGCCAAACATAATGATGCTTGCTATAAGCAAAGGTTGGACAAAAAGTTTCCAATTATCAATCAACACATATGGGTTTATTGCAAATCCAAATGAGCTGAGCTAAATGGGAATAATCAAATAATACTAAGTGTGTCTATTCCAAAATTGATTTCTCCATTGTATCTGCTTGAAACTATGTATACTAAGTGTCTATTTCGATGATTTTTTGGGAGAAACTATAAAATAAAATAATGCATGTATACGCCAAGTTTGGGGAGCAAAATATCTAGAGGGGCAGAGGGAGTATCCAGTGCCAACTAAGAGCAAAGAGGAAGGAGACGGACAATTATTTGCAAGGGGCAGAATGACATTGGCAAGTGGAAAAATGACATATTTACAAGAGGCATAATGACACAAAATGCATGGGAACTACATGAGAGAACAATATTCTTACTGATATCGCAGTACAACTTTTTCATTCGGGGACGAATTACACAGGATTTTTGATCGGTGAAGAATAACACCGGATTTTAGGGTCCAGCTCTTCCTTTCTCTTGAGATTACTGATTTCACAGTCCAAATGAGGGAGATTCGAGCAGAAGAACATCACAAATCTTTTCTATCTGTGATGTTGGAGATCAGGGAAGAAGAAGAAAATCATGGGAAAATGGATTTTGGACCAGCTCACGCGGTCCCCCTAGCCCTAAAATCGTGATTTTAAGGAAGCAGATATTATAAGCGTTACCGATGGCCTAGAAGCTCGAACTGAGTGGCGATGTTGATGCCCTAAAATCTCAAACATATAGGTGTTGATGATGCCTTAGAAGCTTGAACGAAGTCGCCATGTAGTGAGAAGCTCGAAGGAATGCCAAACTTCTGGCTGAGTTCTGCCCGGAAAAGGATGTTTCATGTCGTGTGTGGTGACGGATAAGAAAACATGGCTCCAATGCTCATTGGAAATGGAGAAGAGGCTTCATGGAGGGCTTCGAGCAGAGGCTGCTCCCCTTTGTGGGCTGTGGCGACTCCTCTCTTGAGGAGAAACTCCTCCAAGGCCGGCGGATTTGTAGAAGAGATCGAGAGGGGAGACGTGTGGGGTTTGTAGAAGATATCGAGGCGAGCGAACACGCGGGAGGAATGGAGTCCAGGGGAGATCCAGAATGAGGATGGGATGAAAACCTAGCATTTGCATCCGCTCTCAGCCAGAATGATGGGAAAATGAAAAAAAAAATTCAATAGAATATGATTTGTCGTGGCTAATGTTGGAACTTTAGTTTTGATTTGAGTTAGGATCCACCTTTAATGTCTAAGTTTCTATCTTAACACATCCTATAACTTAGATCAAATCCCATTAAGATAGAAGGCTGAAAATATATATAATTAATAGGCTGAAAAAATAAGAGAAAGATAAAAATTATATATGTTCTCTGCGTTCGACGAACGGCTATTGGCGTTCAACGAACGGCGCTCTGCAGTCAACGAAAGATGTTCATGCTGCGTTCGACGATCCCGTCTCAGCAGTTCAGCGGTCGACGAACAGACGTCGTCTCAACGGTCGACGAAATCATGCGTTCGACGAACTCAAGTCTGCGTTCGATGA
This sequence comes from Dactylorhiza incarnata, assembly GCA_033032865.1. NCBI lineage: Eukaryota > Viridiplantae > Streptophyta > Magnoliopsida > Asparagales > Orchidaceae > Dactylorhiza > Dactylorhiza incarnata. The sequence goes on from JAWHQI010000035.1 coordinate 13,335,770, forward strand.
ATCTTCAGCAGAAGCTCAGAACGACGAATCAAATATTCAGGTCGACGAACTTGAAGCTGAGCTCGACGAAATATCTTCAGCATTATTTTAATATCTTTCTCAGTTCGACTAATATTATATATGCTGACAGAGCAATATTTTGATTAGTTTCAAATTATATATTGCTGTCTTTCCTTTGTTTGAATTAGTCGTTGCAGAACAATAAATGTTGTAGCCGTTGCAGCAAAGCCAAAGACGGCAATTTATGTTCTCGAGGATCTAGGAAATCAAAGAGACATTATCTCTTTCCTCTCTTGTCGGCAAGAATTCAAATCAACCGAACAGCTCTCCAGAATATATACTCAGAGAAAAGATCTGAGAAGAATAACAACAAGGAGAAGAAATAAGAAAAGGCAGAACCAGAATAGGAAGAAGGAAATATACAGAAGCAAAAAGAAGCAGATCTACAGTGTTCTTGATAAGAATAAATATTATTTATCTTCTTTTTGCTAACTCTTCTCTGCAGATCATCTTTACCCTGAGACACCAATCAAGATCATTTGCTCAGGGATCTAAATTGCAAGAAGAAGAAAAAGAGTTATTACAATCAGAAGAAGAAGCCTCCATAAGCTGTCATCAATTCAATCAGACAGGGGGAGCTCTTCAACATCATCTACAAAGATCCAATCTCAACAACCCATCAGGATTATCAAGAGTCTTCTCAGCAAAGAGAAGAACAATATATCTTTTCTCCTTTCCCTCTTGTACAGGGTTATAACTCCCTTCAAAAGTTAACTCTCGGTGACAGGGCACCTTAGCGAAAACCTGTGGTTTGGTTAGAGCACCTGATCAAAAGCTCACTTGGTGTGTGGACATCTGATCAAAAATCCCTTCGTGGCAGGGCACCTGATCAAAAACCTGTAGTGGATTCCTACCAGTGGGTAGAAGAATAGATTTACCCAGGTTGATTGGGGAACTACTATATTTCTGGTGTCTTCTGTGATGCTTGGTTTATTTCTTATTTTCTTTATTGACATGCTGTGATAATCTGTGATAACTATTGTAATTATATAAATCACTCTGATATACACTTATATATATCACTATTCTGAAATAACCTATAAAAAGAGGTTTTAATTTAAGAACTAAACCTCCCTTTCAATTGGTATCAGAGGGTAGTTGATTATTTATACAGGCTAACACCTGAATCATAAAGTTCACTTAGTTCTTAATTTTTTTTAAAAAAGGTTTTTCTATAATCTAATGGCACAAGTAGAATTTTCAAATCCACCAATCTGTTATTTGGATAGACTTTCTTTATGGCAAGTTAGAATTAAGTTATATATGAATGTCATAGATGAAGAAATATATAATTCCATTTTGACAGGACCTCCATCTTCAACTTCTTCAACAGATGATCAAGAGAAGTTGATAAGTGCTAATGCAAAGGCCATGGACATATTGGCTCAATCAATGTCAAAAGACATTCTTCAAAGAGTTGCTGATTGCACTTCAGCAAGAGGCATCTGGAACTCCCTCTCAAGGATGGTAAATGAATCTTCTTCCACTTCTTCCACTAACTGTATTTTTGATGCAGAACCATCATCTAGTCTAAGTGAAGAAGAAGAAGAACAAAAAGCTAGAGATTTCTGCATGTTGGCCATATATGGCTCAAACCACATCTCAGATGCAGAAAAGGTAAAAGAGGCAACTTCAAATCCCAACTCTACCTCTGAAAATCACAAATCAGATTTTAAGTTAACATACACAGATTTAATAAGATCTGACAAAGAAATAAAGGAATTAACAAAAATAAATAATCTGACTTCTGAATATAACAAACTTAAAGAAGATTTAAAAGTATCAGAAAAGAAAATTATTTCTTTAAAAAATAAATTTGAACAACCTTTTAAGAAGAAAATTATGTATGTTCAACAAAATCAAAGAACATTTTCAAATTTATATTTTAATGAGATAAAAGGCCAATATATCTAATTATAAGGCATTTTCTTTTATCTATTTTAAACTTTTATAACTAAATAAGCAGTTATATGATTCATTTGAATTTTTTTATCTTAAAAACAAAGTCAGATAACTTCACATTCTTTCAGATTTTCTCCAAAATCATGTTGAGCATTCTACTCAGATTGCATAGATCAGAAATGATCAGAGCACTAAGTGTGAGTCTCTTCTGATTAAGGGGATTCTATAGAAAAAAGGTATCAGGCAATGTTTTTCTGATTTTAAAAATTCCTTAGAATCCATTAACAGCTAGCAATTCACATCATTAAAATCCTATTTAAATCAAAACCTAGGAAATCAGAAATTGCTTGGTTTTTAAAAGAAGAAATTTAGAAATAATCTCTGACCATTAAGCCTTAAGTTATTCAAAGACTTTTTATGCTTAGGTATCCTAAACCAAATAGGGGGAGATTGTTAGAACCTAGTCTTAATTTGGATTAGGATCCCAACTCAAATAGGGGGAGATTGTTGGAACCTTAGTTTTGATTTGAGTTAGGATCCACCTTTAATGTCTAAGTTTCTATCATAACACATCCTATAACGTAGATCAAATCCCATTAAGATAGAAGGCTAAAAATATATATAATTAATAGGCTGAGAAAATAAGAGAAAGATAAAAATTATATATGTTCTCTGCGTTCGACGAACAGCTATTGCCATTCGACGAATGGCGCTCTACGGTCGACGAAAGATGTTCATGCTGCGTTCGACGATCCCGTCTCAGCGGTTCAACGGTCGATGAACAGACCCCGTCTCAGTGGTCGACGAAATCCTGTGTTCGACGAACTCAAGTCTGCGTTCGACGAATCTTCAGCAGAAGCTCAGAACGATGAATCAAATATTCAGGTCGACGAACTTGAAGCTGAGCTCGATGAAATATCTTTAGCATTATTTTAATATCATTCTCAGTTGGACTAATATTATATATGTTGACAGAGCAATATTTTGAATAGTTTCAAATTATATATTGCTGCCTTTCCTTTGTTTGAATTAGCCATTGCAGAACAATAAATGTTATAGCCGTTGCAGCAAAGCCAAAGACGGCAATTTATGTTCTCGAGGATCTAGGAAATCAAAGAGACATTATCTCTTTCCTCTCTTGTCGGCAAGAATTCAAATCAGCCGAACAACTCTCCAGAATATATACTTAGAGAGAAGATCTGAGAAGAATAACAACAAGGAGAAGAAATAAGAAAAGGCAAAACCAGAATAGGAAGAAGGAAATAAACAGAAGCAAAAAGAAGCAGATCTACAGTGTTCTTGATAAGAACAAATATTATTTATCTTCTTTTTGCTAACTCTTCTCTGCAGATCATCTTTACCCTGAGACACCAATCAAGATCATTTGCTCAGGGATCTAAACTGCAAGAAGAAGAAAAAGAGTTATTACAATCAGAAGAAGCCTCAACAAGCTGTCATCAATTCAATCAGACAAGGGGAGCTCTTCAACATCATCTACAAAGATCCAATCTCAACAACCCATCGGGATCATCAAGAGTCTTCTCAGCAAAGAGAAGAACAATATATCTTTTCTCCTTTCCCTCTTGTATAAGGTTATAACTCCCTTCAAAAGTTAACTCTCGGTGATAGGGAACCTTAGCAAAAACCTGTGGTTTGGTTAGAGCACCTGATCAAAAGCTCACTTGGTGTGTGGACACCTGATCAAAAACCCATTGGTGGCAGGGCACCTAATCAAAAACCTGTAGTGGATTCCTACCAGTGGATAGAAGAGTAGATGTACCCAGGTTGATTGGGGAACTACTATATTTCTGGTGTATTCTGTGATGCTTGGTTTATTTCATATTTTCTTTATTGATGTGCTGTGATAATCTATGATAACTATTGTAATTATATAAATCACTCTAATATACACTTATATATATCACTATTTTGAAATAACCTATAAAAAGAGGTTTTAATTTAAGAACTAAACCTCCCTTTCAGCTAATACTTAGTATTAGCCACACTTTTTGTTTTTCGTGGCTAATACTTAAGTATTAGCCACACTTTTTACTTGTCGTGGCTAAAATCTAAGTATTAGCCATGATTTTGCAATCGTGGCTAATACTAGTGTATTAGCTACGATTTTTGAACCATGACAAAAAAATGTGTAGCAAAAAATCAATTTTCTACTAATGAACCCTTGTAATTTATTTAACAAATTATTTAAAGTGATTTCATCTATTATGTTATATTACCCACATTGTATAGTAAGGGTAATCTGGTCAGTAGATGTCTTAGGATGTCACACTCAACTTAGAGTGTTAGGGCCAAGTCAAAGCAATCACAAAACAAGTTAAGATAAGACTTGCGTTGAATAAAAGTCGACGCAACTTCAACTGGATATCGATGTAACTCTAACTAGAAGTCGGAGCAACTTTTCAGACTGTCGAAGTATAAAGTCAAGTTGACGCAACGTCGAAAGGAACTCGACGCAGAAGGAAGAGCTTGTCGAAGCCATCTCAGAAGTCGACGCAACTTTGACTACAATTTAACGCAGAAAATAAAATCTAAAGTCCAAGGCTTCAACTCGACGGACACATCGATAAGGAATCGACGTAACGTCGACATCTAAGTTCAACCAAAGCTAAGAAGAAATTCCAATCTATGTCGATAAGAACTCAGAGGTGCGTCGACATAAAGGTTGATGAAGTCGAAGGAGCATCGAATACAGTCAGAAAAAGGAAGCTTTTTCAGCTGTCCTTTTGGGACCTTTTCAGAAGGACCACCGGGCTAGAGACAGTTCTCCAACGACTCGTTTGTTGCCAAGAATAGAATGAAGCTTTCCAGGACACATTAAATTACTTTGGGAAGGTATTCAAAATGAATGGACGGGTCGAGAACAAAAGGAGAAAGGAAATTAGGTGTGTAAAAGGAATTCCTTTTCAGGACAAGCCAAAAGAAGAAAGGTTTTTGAAAACTCAATCATACCCAATAAGTATGCAAAAAGAGGAGAAGAAAATAACAATACAGTTATCACATTATTCTGGCTGTCGAATAGGGACTTCATCTTCTTCCCTCTCAAACCCTAAAAGACAGATATACAGAAGTGCTCTCTCTCCACAGGAAGATATATTGTTGCTTCTTCTTCATCATCATGTAACAACAGAACTACAACAAGTGCTGAGAGAAAAGAGATCAAGCGAAGTAACCCTTGCAAATCATACCTATCATAACCAAGGGTTCATCATTTCAGATCAAGTGAAAGAAAGACAGAAGCAGCATCAAAGCTTCTGAAAAATTCTGAGAACAAAATTCTTACCTTCTCCCTCTTACTTTCTTCTTACTATTTCCATAAAATGTAAAAGAGTTTTAAGAATCCCTCTTCAAAAGTATTCAGTGGTTCAAGATCTCCTTATCAAAAGATCTTTGGTTCTAAGAGTCTCCTTACCAAAAGACTTAGTGGTTCATGAACTCCTTATCAAAAGATCTGTGGTTCTAAGAGTCTCCTTATCAAAAGACTCAGGCACAGGTTATGCAATCCTACCAGGATGGTAGAAGAGAGGATTACCCACATTTTGGGGAACCTCTATAAAAATCCTTGTGTATGTGCTTTGCATTTTCTGTGTTGTCCTACTTATAACTTACTGTTTTCTTTCTGCTTTATATTTACAACACTTATTTATTCTATGCTGGTTTTTTTCAGTGCATTATACTTAGTAATATTTTATTGTATGCACAGTTAGGGTAAAATATTCAAATCTCTATTCACCCCCCTCTAGAGAATTCTTAAAGGCACACTATGCACTTTCAGAGGACATCGATATTTGGTGTGTACAACCCCGATATTCGCTTAGTGGACGATCGAACAGAAGTAATGCGAGCCAACGCTCGACGAAGTCCAATCAACGCTCGATGATCCCGTCTCAGCGGATCCGCTGGGACGAGCACTTGGTCGGCTGCTCGCAAGAGGGCGAGCGAGTCAGGAGTGCGAGCGGGGCAGGAGTGCGGACGAGGTCTTCACGAGCCATTCACCCAAGGGGGGAGGGGGGGGGGGGGGGGTGGGGGGGGCGAGCCAGATCCATCAAAAGTTACCCGCGGGAAGAGTCGCGAGTCAAGTTTTCGCGTGCCAGAGCCCCAAGGTTGACCAGCAAGAAAGCGAGCGAGCCAAGTGCTCGCCGAATGCTCGCAAGGAAGCGAGCGAGCTAGAAACTCGCCGAAGGATCGCGAGAAGATAGGCGAGCCAGATTTCTTCCAAAGTCTCCGTGATCGACGAATCTCAGTCGGGGTCGACGAGTTCAGCCCGACGCCCGACGAAGTGCAGGCCGCGTTCGACGAATTCGCCAAAACCCTACGTTCGACGAACTCTCCAAGCTGCCACGCTCGACGAATCTGCTGATCATCTCTGATCGACGAAATCATCCGTTGGCCTACCATTAGCCCGTCCAAACAGTGGAGTTCAGCTGTTAGCAGACCCGTTTGGGGTGCGGATAGTAAAATCAAGGGGCAGAATCCTGCTATTTGCAGGCCAGACCAGAAAACCTATAAATAGACCTCAAAGGGCACCCTGGGAGAGGATTGCATTCTCAGATCTCTGAGCTGTTCCTCCCCTTGGTTACCTTGGTTCAGCTCTCTAGCTCTCCAAGGTGCCCGAGTCTCAGCTTTGGCTTTTGAGGGGAAGCGCTCAACGATCTTCCGGGTTAGTGGAGGGACCTCCTCGCTGCGACTAAGGTCTTAGTCAATCTTCCTAGTTTCCGATCTACCTTCTCTAAGGGATCAGTAAGGGCTAGCCTCCCCTCATCTCGGTGAGGTCCCCGAACTCCATAGAGACCGAGAAATCGGTTTCAACATTTTGGTGCGGTGAGCGTGGAGCGTGGCTGGTCCAAGAAAGTTCCAAGGAGTATATATGACAGGAGGCGAGGATCAAGGCGAGGGGTTCAGCGAGTCACCATAGGTGGTGACGCCGAGGATGTTCGCGGATTTCAGGAGGGAGGTGCTTGATACCTTCGAGCTCGCGGTCGCGGCGCTGCAAAGTGAGTTCGCGACCCCAGCATCTCAAGCGACTCCTCCCCCAGCGGCGGTTGGCGAGAACGCCCCAGGGGGAAGGGCCGGAAAGGAAGTGGCCGGAGGGTCAGTGCAAGACTTAGAAGGGCGAGTGTTGTTCGCCAGCCCAGCGAGCACTGTACCGGCGAGCTCTGTGCCAGCGCGCTCCATGCCGGCGAGCGCGGCGCGGGGGAACGAGCGCCCAGAGGATGCAGTGACTGTGGGAGTGGTCCAGGCGAATGCTACTCTCGCGAGCGCAGTCCCCATGAGCTCGAGTCTGGCGAGAGAGCTCGGGGGGCGAGCAGAGCGAGAAAGGGTGGTAGAAGGGGGAAGCCCCTCCTGCGAGTTGGTACTTTCTGCACCTATCCCGGCAGGGTTCGGAGAGTGGGACAGGGTGTACTACAATGGCAGGGATGACCCCGTCCAACATCTCCAGTCTTTTGAGGACTCGGTCTCTATCAGGCCGATGTCAGATGCTCAAGTGTCGGCTCTTCGCCGTCACCCTTAAGGAAAAGGCCAGGGACTGGTTCCATCAACTCCCTACAGGGTCGATCTACGCTTTCGAAGATTTGCGCCGGAGCTTTTTGTTGCGATTCTCAACTTCGAAGAAGAGGAAGAAGGACATCGAGTCCCTCTTCAAAGTAAAGCAGGAGCCAAAGGAGTCGTTGGCTCGCTACGCGGATCGGTTCCAGGAAGAAGTGCTGCTCACTCAGGAGATGCCCGTATTTGCACTCCAGCTCACTTTCACCGTCGGGATAAGGGAGAGCTTTTTCAAAATGGCTTTGAAAAGGAAAGCCCCCATCTCCTACGAGGAGTTGATGGAGAGGGTGGCGGAGGAGATTGAGGGTGAGGAGGCCAACCCGGAGCTCACCAAGAGGCTAGCAAAGCTCACTGAGCCGGAGGTCAGGCATCAAGAGATAAGGAGAAGGGAAGAGCCCAGGGCCCCGGACGGGGAGTGGAGGCAGCGTGCCGAAGGAATGCAAGGTCAGGGAAGAGGTTACGGCCAGGGAAGGGGTAACTTCTATGTAGGACAAGGAAGACCCCATCAACTGGGATGGAGGCAGGGTCCGAGGCCATTGCCTCCCCCACCCCAGCAAGCCATGACAATCAGGCGGGGAAGGGGAGGCAGAGGAAGGAGAGGAGAGGCTAGAGAGGAAGCAGGGGCAGGGAGAAGGAGGAGGAATAGAGTGGCGGAAGGTGAAGCAGGGGAGGTGGCGTTGCCGTATTGTGACTTGCCGTATTGTGACTTCCACGATGAGGAAGGTCACGCGACGGCCACCTGCCCAGAGTTCCTGGAAACAAAAAGGGGCCGAGTGCCCGCGCCGAGGCAGCAGCAACAGGTGAGAATTGAGGAGGTCGAGCCTCGAGGGGAGGAGGAAGAAAGGTGCGAAGACAGAGTTGATGTGGGGAGTAGAGGAGGGATCGGGGTGATCCATGGGGGGGGGGGGGGGGGTAGGGGTGGAGGCAACCCGCAAGGCTAGCCTCCATACCATCTATCTGCGGAGCGTGGCCTCAACATCCACTGCTCCACCCCCAGCAGAAAGAATTACTTTCTCCCAGAAGGACATGCCAAGCTATGAAGACCCGTTCTGCGATGCGCTGGTCATCCAGACCGCCATCGAGAACTTTACCATCTCGCAGATTCTAGTCGATAATGGGAGCTCGGTCAACGTCGTCTTGAAGAAGGCGTTTGATGAGATGAAGGTGGAGTCCAAGAGGGTGTTGGCCTCGGATGCCCCCCTATTCGGCTTTTCAGGAGAAAGGAAGGAGGTAGAGGGTGGAGTGGGGCTCCATGTGACCCTCGGAGGGCAGTCTCGGAACTGCCGCTTCGTGATAGTGGATGCCCTAAGCAGTTACAGCGCCATCTTCAGACGGCCTCTCATCAGCGCATTCAGAAGCGTCCCTTTCACCTTCCACCAGTGTCTCAAGTTCAACGCGGGTGGAGTCCAGGTCCGAATCCGAGGAGACCCAAAGATGGCGAGACAGTACTATGTGACGGCTGTCAACACCATCACCTGGATGGGAGAAGCGGAGGAGTTCGATAAAATGATGGAGGAGGCGTCGGAGGCCGGAGGCAGTAATGGATTGGAGGAGAGGATGGAGGAAGAGGAAGTTCATGCCCAGGAAGGGGTCGCTGAGAGGCCCAGGGCGGAGAGAGGAGAAGAAGAGGGGAAAGGGAAGGGTGCCCGAGAAGGAGGGGCGGAGGAGCTGATGATGGTAGGGGAGGAAGAGACGGAGGAAGGAGCCCAAGCGCTCGCTTGCGGTGGAGAGAAGGAAAGTGCTTGGGGGAGCAATCCAGGATGGAGGCCATGGAAGAGGTCGTGGAGCTTGAAGTCACCACTCGGCTCGGGGTGGTGGAAAAGGTCCGGGTCAGCAGAGAGCTCAATTCGGAGGAGCAGGCCGAGATCCTGGCCTGCGTAAAGAAGAACGTGGACGTCTTCGCTTGGAGCGCTGCGGAGATGCCAGGGATCGATGCAGATGTGGCTTGCCACCGCCTCAACCTCGATCCCGGCACCCGCCCCATCCGCCAAAAGAAGAGGGCCATGACAGACAAGCTGGAGGGACCAATTTGCGAGGAGGTGAAAAAGATCATACAAGCAGGTTTTGTGTCGGAGATCCAGTATCCAGGCTGGGTCTCCAATGTAGTCATGGTAAAAAAGGGGGGAGGTAAGTGGCGCATGTGTATCGACTTTTCACTTCTTAATAAATCATGCCCGAAAGATTGCTACCCCCTGCCTAGAATCGACGCGCTGGTTGACTCAGCCGTTGGTTTCTCTGTAATGTCTTTCTTAGATGCTTTTTCAGGTTATCACCAAATTCGCATGCACCCCCGGACATCAAAGATGTCTCCTTCATCATGGGGGACGGATGCTACTATTATAAGATGATTCCCTTTGGGCTTAAGAATGCAGGTGCCACTTACCAAAGGATGATGGATCGGGTCTTTCGCGAACAAAGGGGAAGAAACTTGGAGGTCTATGTCGATGATCTCATGATAAAGAGCCGGGACCTTGGGTCTCACCTCCGAGACCTTGAAGAGACGTTCGGGACCCTACGGAAGTATAAGATGAAACTCAACCCCTTGAAGTGTGTCTTCGGGGCTAGCCAGGGGAATTTCCTAGGCCACTTACTCACCCTGGTAGGAGTGGAACCTAACCCAGACAAGGTCAAGGCGATAATGGAGTTGGGGTCGCCGAGAAGCCCGAAGGAGGTCCAAAGCCTCACGGGGAAGTTGGCCAGACTTAGCAGGTTCCTCTCCAAGGAGGGAGAGAAGTGTGCGCCCTTCTTTAAGGCGCTTAGGGGCAACAAAAAATTTGAATGGACTTCGGAATGCGAGGGGGCCTTCCAAGCCTTGAAAGAGCAACTCACCCAAACCCCCTTACTTCAAGGGCCGAGATCGGGAGAAGACCTATCCTTATACCTGGGAGTGGGAATTGAGGCGGTAAATTCAGTATTGATCTGAGAAGAAGGAAGAAAGCAATTCCCTATCTACTATATCAGATGAGTGCTGAAGAAGGCGGAGCTCCGATACCCAATCTTGGAAAAGTTGGCTTTCGCATTGGTGGTGACGGCTCGGAGGCTCCAGCCCTACTTTCAGGCACACTCCATCAGGGTAGTGACGGATCACCCGCTTCGCAAATCATGGAAGGGGTGGAGCACTCGGGAAGATTGGCAAAATAGTCCGTGGAGCTGAGCGAGTTCGATATTACATTCGTACCCAGGACATCAATCAAGGCCCAAGCGGTGGCGGATTTCATGGACGACTACACATCCGAAGTGGGGGAACATGAACCGCCTCCCCCAGTGGCGTGGAAGATGTTGGTGGATGGTGCGTCGGGAAAGCACTCCTATGGAGGGGGAATCATCCTAGTGAGTCCCCAAGGGACAAAGATCGAGCAAGCCTTGAACATCCATTTTCCGATTACCAACAACCAAGCAGAGTACGAGGCGGTGATAGCGGGCCTGCGGTTAGCTCGAGAACTGGGAGTGCAAGATGTGGAGGTCTCGACGAACTCCATGGTGGTAGCATGCCAAGTCAGGGGGGAGTTTGAGGCGAAAGACTCGACTCTCCCGAGGTACTTAGAAAAGGTCAAAGGGGTCATCGGGCATTTCCGCACGTTCTCCATCAAGGACGTGCCAAGAGAGGAGAGCACCCCCGCAGACCTCCTAGCCAAATTCGGTCCCCGAGCAGGAGGAACGGTTTCGGAACTCTTCCGACCCACCATCGACGAAGGAGAACTGATGGAGGTGGATCAGCGGGTCTCGTGGATGGATCCCTTCATCTCCTTCCTATCATTGGGGAAGTTCCCTGAGGGAGACATAGACAGGCGACACTTCAGGTATAAGTCAGCTTATTACTCTTTGCATGCAGGAGGGCTGTACAGGAAGACTCTCTCGGGACTCCTGGCCCGTTGTGTTTCAGAGGAGGAGGTTCCGAGAGTCCTAGAAGAAATTCACTACGGGGAGTGTGGAAGTCACTCTGGGAGCCGAACTCTGGAAGGGAGGGTGTTGAGACAAGGCTACTTCTGGCCCACCCTCAGCAAGGATGCGGCGGAGTTCGCAAGGAGGTGTTCAAAGTGCCAGCTCTATGCTCCGCTCCAACTCCTCCCAGCTCAGAGGCTCCGAACCATCACTGCTCCCTGGCCTTTCGCCATATGGGGGTTGGACCTAGTTGGCCCTTTCCCTCAAGCTAGCGGCCAAAGAAGGTTCTTACTGGTCATGATCGATTATTTCTCCAAATGGGTAGAAGTGAAGGCGCTCACCAAGGTAACCTCTTAAGTTGTGAGGAATTTTGTGTGGGGAGAAATAATCTGCAGGCACGACCTCCCCCTGGCTATAGTGATGGACAACGGGCCGCAATTTGCTAGCGAAGAGTTTGTCAGTTTCTGCACCCAGCTTGGCATCGACCTAAGGTTCACATCGGTTCACCACCCACGAAGCAACGGCCAGGTGGAAGCGGCAAATAAAATAATTGTCAACCTACTGAAGAAGAAGGTGGTGAACCTCCGAGGGAATTGGGTGGAGCAACTACCATCCATTCTCTGGGCCCTGAGGACTACCCCTAACACCGCCACCGGGGAGACCTCATTCAAACTTTCCCATGGATCCGAAGCAGTCCTTCCCATTGAGTTCGAAGTAAAGACCCCCAGGGTGATCGCCGCATGTGAAGGGGATGAAGAGTGGCTGGTGGCCAATGATGAAGAACAAATGCTATCCTTGGACCTGGTGGAGGAACTCCGGGACCAGGACACCATCAGGCAGGAGGAAATCAAGCGACGAATGGCCCGATACTTTGACAAGCACATCCGAATAAAACACTTTCAGAAAGGAGACCTGGTGGTGAAGAAGGTTGACGCGGTCGGGAGAGGAGCCGCGGTTGGCAAGCTAGAGCCCAATTGGGAAGGACCTTACATTGTAAGTGAAGTGCTCAGGTCAGGAGGATACCACCTCCAGGATGTGGAAGGGGTACCTCTTGGCCGAGCCAGGAGTGGGGATGATTTAAAAAGGTTTTATCCTTAGCCATTTGTTGTAAATGACTTTTCATATTTCCTACTCAACATATGCATTTTGGAGCAATCCTTTGGCAGACCCCAAATAGTGTTGGTGCTGGAATGCCCCAGATCGATTCCGCTCCCGGGCTCTCACTAGACGGGGGGTTCAGATTGATCTCTAGAGAGGCTGGCAAGGTAACAAGTGTTGGTGCTGGAATGCCCCAGATCGATTCCACTCCCGGGCTCTCACTAGACGGGGGGTTCAGGTTGATATCTGGAGAGGCTGGCAAGGTAACAAGTGTTGGTGCTGGAATGCCCCAGATCGATTCCGCTCCCGGGCTCTCACTAGACGGGGGGTTCAGGTAGATCTCTGGAGGGCTGGCAAGGTAACAAGTGTTGGTGCTGGAATGCCCCAGATCGATTCCGCTCCCGGGCTCTCACTAGATGGGGGGTTCAAGTTGATCTCTGGAGAGGCTGGCAAGGTAATAAGTGTTGGTGCTGGAATGCCCCAGATCGATTCCGCTCCCGGGCTCTCACTAGACGGGGGTTCAGGTTGATCTCTGGAGAGGCTGGCAAGGTAACAAGTGTTGGTGCTGGAATGCCCCAGATCGATTCCGCTCCCGGGCTCTCACTAGACGGGGGGTTCTGGTTGATCTCTGGAGAGGCTGGCAAGGTAACAAGTGTTGGTGCTGGAATGCCCCAGATCGATTCTGCTCCAGGGCTCTCACTAGACGGGGGGTTCAGGTAGATCTCTAGAGAGGCTGGCAAGGTAACAAGTGTTGGTGCTGGAATGCCCCAGATCGATTCCGCTCCCGGGCTCTCACTAGACGGGGGGTTCAGGTAGATCTCTGGAGAGGCTGGCAAGGTAACAAGTGTTGATACTGGAATACGCCAGATCGATTCCGCTCCCGGGCTCTCACTAGACGGGGGTTTCAGGTAGATCTCTGGAGAGGCTGGCAAGGTGACAACTATTGGTGCTGGAATGCCCCGGATCGATTCCGCTCCCGGGCTCTCACTAGACGGGGGGTTCAGGTTGATCTCCGGAGGGGCCAACAAAGTTTCATGGGGTTGGGGCTGGAAAATGAGTTACCCATCGCGAGGGTTTTGGCTCGCAGGCAACCTCAAGATCCGAGCGAGGCGGGGCCAAGGCGAGTCCGCTGACTCACAAGGCTGCTTGTGAATTTCGGTAGCGCGAGTGACGATTGACGGGCCAGAGAGGGCCCGCCTCCGCGGTGGTCCCAGGACAACAAAGCAGCTCGCAAAAGGCGAGTGCGAGCGAGGTAGGCGAATGCCGGCCTCTCTCGCAAAGGACCCCAACAAGATATTTCTTAAATAAGGATCAGGCTTGGTGACCTAAGTCTTACCATTGCCTCAGAAGGGAATGGGGGGGGGGGGGGGGGGGGGAGAGAGCGGTTTAGGTATAATACGACGAAAGGAGAATCGTCAATTAAAGAGACTTAGACACGTTCATCAAAACGAAAGTCTTAAAAGCGCGAGCACAGGAAAATCGAGATCGCGCGAGCGCGAATGAAAGAGCGCATGCAAATGGAAAGTAAGTAAATCACAACTGAAAATATGAACAAAATATTCCTCCTTTCATTTCTCACAAAAGATTACAGTCCCACGGCGGTCTCGCCGGCAAAACGGTAAAACCTTTTACATTATAAACAACAAAAAATTCCTAAGGTGATTCGCCAGATTACATTTCAATCACTCTCTCGACCCTCCGCCTCGGAGATGGGTGCGAACAAGTCTGGGACGACTTCCTCCGCAGTAAACTCCATAGCGTCGGGAACGATCATGCCCGCTCCTTTGAGAATGTCGAGGACGAGCTCCGCGATCTCCATCGATCTCTTGCTGTCGGCTTCTTTCTCTTCCCACGACTGACCGCGAGTCCCAGCTCGCGGAGGAGGGGGAGGAAGCACCGCCGAGGTCAGGTCGTGGACCTGGGCCTTGAAGTAGGTGTTCTCCAGCTCCAGGTCAGCAATCCGCGCATGAAGCTGGCTGACGGACTCGGCATCCTACAAAAAGCGGGTCAGCGAGAAAAAAAGCGAAGACGAACTAAAAAGGGATTTTCGCAAAAAACTACTTACCAGTCCGCCTTGAAGACTGGCGAGGAGGCCCTCCGATAAAGACTCCTTCCCCTTGAGCCCCGCGATCTCGTCCACAGACCTCTGGAGCTCAACGTTCAGCTCCTTGATCTCCCTATCCACCGTGATGTACCGGCAACCCACCATGTGGGTTAGCTCCATCGCCCGGAATTGGGATCGCATTGCCACATATACGACCCCCTCGGCATGAAGGACAGAAAGAGGGATGCGTCCTCGCGATCGTAGAGGCCGAAGGCGAGGGAGAACGCCTCACCCCCGGCCTTGCTGTCCTCTACCCAGGAAGGGAGTAGAGAGGAGCAGGCGACTATGTTCTGGTCGGGGTCCCACGTGAGCACCGGTTCACCGACCGCAACCACCAGCTTCATGACGAGCCCGAAGTTAGTATGGCTCGATGGCTTGGGCTTGGCGGCCGTCTCCCCTGGCTCGCCCCCCTCTTTGGCGAGCTCCTGATCCGCAGCGGAAGGAGAGGGGAGATCGGGCTCAGACAGGTCCACGACCTCCTTCGCCTTGGCAGCAGGGGGAGCCTTCTTAGTCTTCTTTGCCGCCCCCTGCGAGGCAGGCCTCGGCGGCCACGCGCGCGAGTGAGCTGGAGGTGAGGGAAGACAGAGGCGCGTGAGGTGGGTTGAGGGGAAGTTCACACTCTCCTGCGGAGATGACGGGGAATGTTAGACAATCGAAAGTAAAGAGAGAGAGAAAGTTAGCGAGTGCGAGTCAAACCTTCTCCTGGGAGGACGGGTGGCAGGAGGTCCACTCGCTCCCGAAGGAAGGAGACCTCGAAGTTTTTTCCTTTGAGGTACTGGTACAGGGCCGCGTCACAACCCCCTAGCGAGGTCGGAGGGCGGTAGGCAGCCTCGTTTCGCTGGGTGGGAGCATAGGAGACGTTGCCGAAGGGACCCTTCACCAGGACGAACTTCTGCGTCCAATAATGAGATTTGTTCACCGTCTCGCAGACGGTGACATGCTGGCTCGCAAAGTGAGCCGTCCCATCCCTATACGCGTGGAACGAAAAGACCTTGCGGAAGACGAGCAGGCTGAACTCGATCCTCTCCGCCCTGAGATAACTGGCGAACGCGACCACCACGGCGATCGCATTCGGCATTAGTTGGCTCGGCAGAACGCCGAAATACTTGAGCACTGGAAAGGTCGACAAGGTTTAAGCGCCAATTCGCAAAGCGAGTCAGGGATATAAGGGGTAAGAAATAAATATACCTGGCGCACTTTCGGCCATAGTGGGAGTCGCAACCCATTTTCGAAGTGGGCAACAGGGATGGCGAGTTCATCGGGATGTGGGTCGCTGATGGTGTCCCTATCGGTAGGGCAGCGGGCCACAAAACCTGAGTGGATGTACTGATCAGCGACGGCCTGGTACTCCTCTTTCGTAAGGTTGGCGCAATAGAAAATGCCATCGAGGAAGGCCCTGGCACACTTGGATCGCCCCTCAGCTTCCGCCTCGCCGACCATGATGTCTGGGATCCGCGGAATCACAAGGGTCGCGAGGGCGAGCTGGATCTGCGAGAGAAACAGAAAGAGAGAGAGAGAGCGTGAGGGAGTAACAGTAAATGCGGTGGTTGGAAAGGAAAAAGGTCGGCTATTTATAGAAATGAAAAAGGCGGGAAGAAGCCGAAGCGTCGGTATCTGCGGATAGCGGATTCGCGCGGTACTCCTCCGCCTCCAGGGATCCGATGCGCTCCCGGCGAGTCAACACCCTGTCAAAGCTTTCTCCCATTGGCGAGCTAGCACTAAATAATAAATCATAAAAAAGCAAGGGCAATACGCGAGTGCGAGTAATAGAAATACAAACGTAACCCACGCAAGAGCGAGCCAGGTAGGGTGAAAGAAGAGATAAAGAATAGCGAAAATTAAAAGCTCGCAAGCGAGTCAAAGTATCATCATTACAAACTCATAAGAATTGTTCGCGGTGTTGGAGCATGCGTTTCGCACTCTTCCGATTTGATAATAACAAAATCCCGTTTGTATTTGATTCTACTTTTATTGATGGTGTGCAGATAACAGGTATGAGATGTTCACAATTCTGCTGGAGCTCAATTTGAGTGTATGAAAATTTTGATGTCGGAATTTTCCGACAGCTAATGTCGCCCAGGCGACAGCAGAGAAGTTACAACAACTTCCCGCACGGTAGCACGACGAACAACAATTTTGCGCTGTCGGAATTCCGACAGCAATGTCGCCCAGGCGACAACATGGAAGTTACAACAACTGCCCGCACGACAACACGACGAATGGCAGTTTTGCGCTGTCAGAATTCCGATAGCGATGTCTCCCAGGCAACAGCACAGAAGTTACAGCAACTGCCCGCATGACAGCACTACGAGCGGCAGTTTAGCATTGTCGGAATTCCGACAGTGATGTCGCCCAGGCGACTGTGAAAATCTATATATTGGCTCGTTTTGTTCGTGCATTCCAAGCATTGAGAATTCAAGTCCCTTCCCGAGTGCATACGAACCAGAGAGCTCCAGAACCTCATCAACTCCCATTTGTGCTTAGAAGGTTTGAGATTGAAGACGAGATCGGACGCGCTTCTACATCAACGATCATCTCGAGGCTTCAACCTTCCTTTCAGAGATCTGAATTTCTTGGGAGTTGTTCTTTTCATTTTGTATTTTCATTTATATACATTTCACTTTGTATTGGTAGAGAAATCGTCTCCTTGTGCGTGACGTCTAAGTCCTTGCGTGGCTTAGGGGAAAATCGCTTCCTTGTGTGGAGCGTCCAAGTCCTTGCGTGGCTTGGTGGGAAATCGTGGCCTTGTGTGCTACGTCTAGATCTTGGGAAGATCTAGAGGATAGGCTTGGGCTTTGTCTAGGGAGAGACAAGTGATAACCTTCCGATCCTTGGGAGAAGGATTGGTAAACACAAATTATAAAAGGTTTATTATCATATTTGTGCCTTGATCTTAAGCATTGTTAAGATCATATTATTTGTATGTGAATTTCATGATTATAAATTATGACTATTTCTTTAATTGCAAATATGGTTGCTTAATCTTTAACTTAGAAATTTGTGTTTGAATTAATTTAAAAATTACATTGGTTTGAAATTTTTTATAAGTAATTTTTAGAAAAGTAAAATTTGTTTTAAAATTCTTAAGTAAAAAATCGTATCTTTTAAAAGGCCCTTATTCACCCCGCTCTAAGGACGCCACAAGATCCAACACGTGGTATCAGAGGGAGGTTACTCCAAAACGGTTTTACCACTGGGAGTAATGGCGCACAACGATCACGCGTTCGTTGAGGGGCAAGGAATTAGTAGGCCACCACTTTTTATGGGCACGGACTATAACTATTGGAAAACCTGAATGCGTTGTTTTCTAATAGCTCTCGACATGGAAGTTTGGAATATGGTCGAGACAAGTTATACTTCCCCAACATATGATGTAGGAAATGTAACAATGGACAAACCCAAAGACAAGTGGGATGACAATGATAAATTAAAATGTACAAACAATGCAAAAGCCATGAATGCTTTATTTTGCGCACTAGATCGCACTGAATTTAATAGAGTTTGTGCTTGTGATACTGCATATGAAATTTGGAATCTTTTAGAAATCACTCATGAAGGTACTTCGCAGGTAAAGGATTCAAAGCTATTTCAACTGGAGTCAGAATTCAAAAGATTCAAAATGGAGGTGGATGAAGAAATTGATACAATGTACACACGATTCACTAAAATCGTGAACGATTCAAAGGTGCTGGGTAAGGTTTTCTCCAATGGAGATTTAGTAAGGAAAATCTTAAGATCACTTCCCCCGAAGTTCAATCCTAAAGTGACTGCAATCTCTGAGTCACATGATCTTAAGACCTTACAATTGGAGAGCCTCATTAGAAATCTGAAAACTCATGAGGTCGAGTTGAAAATCCAAAGCCAAGAGTACAATTTGGAGCCCAAAAAGAAGAGCTTGGCGTTGAAATCAAGAAGGGAAGTTGAGACTGAATCTGAAGAAAGTGAGGAAGATGAGGAAGGACTATTTGTGAGGAACTTTAAAAAGTTTATGAGAAATCCGGAGAGGAGAAATTCATTTAAAAGATTTTTCAAAAAGAACGATTTTGTCTACCAAAAAGGCAAAGGAAAAATGGAGAATGAAGAGGAGCGTCCGCTACCGGAGTGCTACCATTGCAAGAAGATTGGTCATATCAGAAGCAAGTGCCCAAAGTATCTGAAAGAGCAAAAAGCAAAGAGGCACGATAAAAGTTACAAGAAGAAAGTGTTAAAGGCAGAGACTTGGGATGATTCTTCGTCTGGTGAAGAAAGTGATTCCTCAACACAGGAGGAAGAGGAGGCAAATGTCTGCTTGATGGGGAAAGAAAATGCCATCTGACAACAATTGCAGTGTCCAAAGCGACACTGAGGTAACTCCTCCATCTTATGATGATTTATATTCTGAATTTATGAAAACATGCAAATTTTTGGATAAAAGCCTAAAGGAAATTGATTTTTTAAAGTCTGAAAATAAAGGTCTTTTAAAAGTGAACAAAAAATTATCAAATGAGTTGAAAACTATTGAGAAAGAGAAGGTAACTTGTCAAGAGTGTGATCACTCTTCGACAAGGATAAAAGAACATGAAAATACTATTTCTAAGTCCGATCAAAAAATTGATCTACATGTAAAAGATAAAAAGGACTTAGAAAAAGTTGTTAAAACCTCTCATTCTCAATTAGAGAATTATAAGAAAAATGTTGCAAATAGATGTGGCATGATAGTAAAAGAAAATTCAATTTTAAAGTCCAAAGTAAATGAGTTGAACATGGCAATTGGAAAATTTGGTGTTGGAAAAAAATCTCTGGATATGATTTTAGCCAACCAATGCAATGGGACAGCAAAATTTGGGCTAGGATACATTTCTGGAAGCTCTGGAAGCTGTCGGAAATTTCCGACAGCTGATGTCGGAACCAGCGACAACTCCAGGTTCAGAAAACCTGTTTTTCAAAATGAAAATTTTTCTAAGTCCACACATAAATATGTTTCCACCAGCAAGAGTCCAGAGAAACCATTGAAAAATGGTTCCTCACCATTCATTGTATGTGCCAAATGTCATCGATTTGGTCACATCTCAGGCTCATGTTGGAAGAAAGGAAAAGTTAATGTTAAATAAATCTGGGTACCTAAGGCGTCCACCTATACAATGGGATCGACCACTTGGGTAACCAGATCTTTACTCTCATCATCTTTTTAGGTGTGTGTGAAGGCTAGGAACAAGGAAGACGTGTGGTATTTGGACTCTGGATGTTCAAAACACATGACGGGCGATAAATCAAAGTTCCTTAGCCTGGAGATGAAGAAAGGTGGAACAGTGACATTTGGAGATAATGGCAAGGGTAAAGTCAAAGGCATTGGAGTAGTAGGTAACGAAGAATTTAAAATTTCAAATGTTTTATATGTTAAAGGTTTGAAACATAATTTAATTTCTATTAGTCAACTATGTGATAAAAATCTAAATGTTTTATTTGACTCTAGCTCAAACCTTTGCAAAATTATTGATTCTAAAACAAACGAAATCGTACTTACTGCACCAAGAATAAACAATGTCTATACAATCACTTTTCATGATTTATCTCATTCTACACTTAAATGTTTTATTTCAAAGAATGATGAACTTGAATTATGGCATAGGAGACTAGGACATTCTAGTGCTAAACGCATAGTAAAGCTTTCTAAAAACAAAATAATAAAAGGTTTACCAAATTTGAATGGAAAGCTTTCTTCATTATGTTCACCATGCCAAAAAGGAAAGTTTACAAAATCATCTTTTAAAAGCAAAAAAGTTATTTCTACTACTAGACCTTTACATTTATTACATATAAACTTATTTGGTCCAATTACTACACAAAGTCTAGGAGGTAGAAAATATACGTTTGTTATTATTGATGATTATTCTAGCTTTTGTTGGACATTGTTTTTAAATTCAAAATCTGATGCTTTTGATGAATTTGTAAAACTAATTTCACGTATTCAAAATGAACTTGATTTAAAAGTAAAATGCATTAGATCAGATCATGGAGGAGAGTTTGATAATGAAAAATTTATTTCATATTGTAATGAATTTGGGATAAAACACGAATTTTCCCCTCCTCGCACACCACAGCAAAATGGTGTTGTGGAGAGGAAAAATAGAACACTTCAAGAATTAGGACGTACTATGCTTTTTGAATTTAAATTGCCAAAATATTTTTGGGCCGAAGCAGTTAGTACTGCATGCTATATTATTAATCGTGTCATGATTCGTCCTACATTATAATTAACTCCTTATGAAATTTATTTTCAAAGAAAACCAAATGTATCTTACTTTAAAGTTTTTGGTTGTAAATGCTTTATTTTGAATACAAAAGATAACTTAGGCAAATTTGATGAAAAATGTGATGAAGGAATTTTCATTGGTTATTCTTCAACTAGCAAGGCCTATAGAGTTTATAATAAACGTACTAAAGTGGTTGAAGAATCTATTCATGTAAAATTTGATGAAAACATTTCTTGTGTAGAAAATACTAAAGTTGTAGGTAATGAGAAAATGAAGAAGATGTGGAACAAAATCTGAGGAAAAATGATGATGATGATGAAGAAAAAGTAGAGAAAGAAGACGAAAAAGATGGTGAAGAAGAAGAAGAACAAGGATATGTACCTCCAACCGAGCTAAGGTTCTCAAAAGATCATCCGCAAGAATTTGTTATTGGAGAACCATTAAGTGGGTTACGTACACGTTCTAGTTTACATGAAAGTTTTTCAAATTTATGTTGTCTCAAATATAGAACCAAAAGATAATGCCACCGCTTTAAATGATGAATCTTGGTTTCTAGCTATGAATGAAGAACTTAACCAATTTGAAAGAAATAAAGTTTGGATTCTTGTTGATAGACCTAGTGATCATCCAGTGGTAGGAGTCAAATGGATTTTCAAAAACAAATTAGATAGTGACTCTAGGGTCATTAGAAACAAAGCTAGGCTTGTAGCGAAAGGATATAATCAAATTGAAGGGGTAGATTTTGATGAAACATTTGCACCCGTAGCACGATTGGAAGCAGTTAGAATTTTTGTTGCATTTGCTAGTCATAAAAGATTTAAATTATTGCAAATGGATATTAAAACTGCATTTTTAAACGGGTTGATTAAAGAAGAAGTTTATGTTGAACGACCCCCAGGATTTATAAATGAAAAATTTCCTAATCGCGTATATAGATTGCTAAAAGCTTTGTGTGGTTTAAAACAAGCACCACGAGCATGGTATGATAGATTGACTATATATTTATTACAAAATGGTTTTAAAATGGGTGGTGTTGATTGTACACTCTTCATTAAGCAAGTAGATGATGATTTAATTGTTTTACAAATTTATGTTGATGATATTATTTTTGGAGCCACTAATGAAGAGTTGTGTAATTATGTTGTAAAAATGATGGAAAGTGAATTTGAGATGAGTATGGTAGGAGAATTAAAATATTTCTTAGGATTTCAAATTGTTCAAAAACATGATGGAGTTTTTATTAACCAATCAAAATATATTCATGATGTTTTAAAACGATTTGGATTTGAAAATCTAAAACAAGCAAATACTCCTATGAGTGTATCTTTAAAATTAGGAAAAGATGAAAATGGAATATCAATAGATCAAACTTTATATAGAGGCATGATAGGTTCACTTTTATATTTAACTGCTTCTAGATCGGATATTATGTTTTTAGTTTGCTTATGTGCTAGATTTCAAGCCGATCCCAAAGAATCACATTTAAAAGCGGTAAAAAGAATTTTTAGATATTTAATTGGCACATATAAACTTGGTTTGTGGTATCCTCATAGCGATGATTTTACTCTTTTTGGCTATTCTGATTCTGATTATGCCGGTTGTTCACTAGATAGGAAAAGCACTAGTGGCACTTGTCACTTTTTAGGCCCTTCACTCATTTCATGGTCGAGTAGGAAACAGAATTCTGTTGCCCTCTCAACCACCGAGGCCGAATACATCGCACTTGGTAGTTGTTGTGCACAAGCTCTTTGGATGAAACAAACTTTAGAAGACTTTAACATTAAACAACAAACAATAGAGCTATGGTGCGATAACAAAAGTGCAATTGATTTAACTTACAACTCGGTTCATCACTCTAGGTCTAAACATATTGACGTTAGGCATCATTTTATAAGAGACCACATTAAAAATAATCAGATTAAAATTTCATTTATTGGCACGGATAATCAACTAGCAGATATATTCACTAAACCGTTACCAGATTCCCGTTTTTCTATGCTTAGGCTAGAATTGGGAATCCTAGACATTTCACAATGATTATATCACTACTTATGACCTATAATATTAAAAATATCACAAAACCTATACACTTTAAAAAGAAAAACTACATTTTAAATCAAACCATAGAATTTGAATGACTTAAGAAAAATTCTCACATCATTAATATTACATAAAAATTATTCCAGAAAAATAGTAGAAATCAACATAAGCTTAAGTTCATTAACAGAAAATGAAATCTGGGCAAGTTCACTGTCACCTGGCCCAGGCGACAGTGGATGTCGGAAAATTCCGACATCAGTCAGAAGCAGTACCCTGCTGAAAACTACTCAGAATCCTCATATCCAGCCCCGCTGCTTTCTGGACAGTCTTCTGAAGGTCCACGTCTTACGACCTTTCCACGTCGAGTCCGCCTAACCGATTGGCATGACGGTTCTTCATCCGGGACTTCCCATTCAGCCGCTTCTTCAGGAGTAGGCTTTAACTTCAATCCCTTCACCAGAAATTTCATAAACTTTTGCATTCTACTGCGATCTTTCTTCACTTCCTTCTTGTGTTCTTCAAAGGAATCACGAAGATCATCTATAGACTCTCGTAGTGATCCTCCCCTAGGAATTGTGGGCTCTCTAATCTCTATTCCAGGATGAGGCTTTTTATGAGATTTCTTAACTTTCATGGTACTCGTATAGTATATTTCCGGAACACAATCATCTAAGTACGAATCTTGACCTATCCATTCATACTTCTTATATAAAATACGTTGAATTATAGCCCCCATTGGCAAAGTATTAATATTCACCCATTTTGGATGTTTTAATCTAAAAGCATACCGAATCTGGGCAAGGATGAGATCCTCTACATCAAAGGGTTCCTCCTCCATAATAAAATATGTAATCAGCGTCAACTGTGCTGTAATACTCCTTGTATCTCCACTTTTTAACATAACTGAGTTTCTCAATATGTCTTGGACTAAATAAGCATCGAGAGTGAGTGAAGAAACTTCAGTGATTAGGGTCTTCTTTTGACTTCCATGTAAACTCATGTTTACAAGAGTCCAATCTCTATCCTTTCTATAGCTCTCTACTATATCTGGCATATGCTCACTCATGAGAAGACCAAATTCATCTCTAAGATCAACATGTGTTATTTCCACTTGTTGACCTTGGATTCTCGATCTCACTCCCCCATCCAATTCAGTGTAACTCGAGTCTTCCAAATGATTATAAAATTCTCAGATCAAGAAAGATGAGAACATATCTACTGAGATTACTGATATTATACCTGCATTAGCAAGAAGAGCATATATATGATCGTGCTTAGGAGAGTCAAATTCTACATATTTTGACACTCCAATTATTGCTTTCTCAATCCCAGGGTATACATGATAAGAACTATGTGCATCTTCAGACATACTCTTACGTGCCTTAGAACTGGAAGCCATTCTGCAAACATAACAAAACAAAAGTAAGTTAAACAAGTTCTGTGCACTGGGACGATGTCGCCCAGGCAACATTGACTGTCGGAAAATTCCGACAGTACTCCAGTGAATTTTTTTTTTATAAAAGTTTTCAACTAGACTTCCAGATCTACTCAAAATCAAGCTATATTTCTGTTAAATTTTTTTTCTAGAACAAAACTACATCTTCTCACATATCCTTTACTATTCATCTTCTTCAAAAGGAAAATCTTCAGTTTTTGAAATTAAACCATGTAAAAAATACAAAACTTAAACCCCAAAAATCATAAAATCCAAACATATTTCACAAGATCCAACAAGATCCACTTGATTTACACTAGATCTACACCTTTAATACACAAAACTTCAAAGATCTACACCATTCATCAAAAGTAAAATGAAAATCATATTTTTTTCTTCTCTACTTTCAAAAATCACAAATCTCTAAAAAAATTTTGAGTCAAAAACTTAAAAATCAAACAAAAATACCTTAGATCAAGGGTTGTCGCCGAACTCCGACAGCTTCCTCTCGCCTTTCAGTCTAGAAAATGATGTAAAATAGGGTTTGACTCGGTTTTAAGCTGTATTTATATTTTTAGCTGTCGCCCAGGCGACAGTGACTGTCGGAAATTTCCGACAGCTCCCGATTTGCTCAATCTTCAGTTTTGGTCCCTATGATGCTTTACAATAGTTATATGTCATTATAAATGCTACAACTCATGACTTGATGCCAAACCATGTGCTTTTTATTTTTTAAAAATGGCTATTTACATGATTATATGATTTCATTTACACTCTATCATCGTATTGACACTCCTACTAAGTTGTTTAGACTATTGGAAATTGTAATCGCATGCCTCTAAGTATGAGAAATTGTTTATATATAATAATGAACTATCACGTTCACTTCTTTTGATCCATACATATGTATTTCTATTTAATATATACATGAATCATATTTACTTTAACATAATACAATAGCAACTTCATAAATACTACTTTCAACCTTGATTTGTTAGCACAACCAAATATACACCATCTTTTGCGATTCAAGTGAATTCGGAGATCCTTGGTCAATTAAGAATAAAATTATAAATATCTCAAAATTAAGATATCACAAAATATGTGATCAACAAAAAGTTTAAATTGAGGACAAGGATACTCCACCAAGCACTACTTACCCTCCTGACAAGTCTTAATAAGCATTGTGAGGTTGAGCACCTTGGAAAGAATTGTAAAGTGTCTTGTGCAAAAGAAAAAATGGCATTCTATTCTTATTGTGCTATATCTTCAAGGTCAAAGTTGTCTCTATATGCTTATATTATGTTTTCTATTCCAATGATCATGTAAATTAAATAATTTCATATGTTTGATCAAAGCATCACTTGTACACATCATTATGTTATATAAACATTCATCTCATGAAAATTGGACCGAAAAGATTCCAAATTTCTATACACACTTGTGTCTTTCTATGATACTTTAAAATAAGTTATTTTGTTTTATTCTACTACTTCATATGGCTATACCATCTCTTCATGAGTTTATTCAATACTATGGCATATTACTATTATTTCGTGACATTCAATCATTTTCAACACAAGTGCTTCCGCTTACTCTTATTTTCTACATCATATCTCTTCCCTTAAGAACTACTCATTCATTTCATATTACCTTTTCCTAATACCAAAAGGGGGAGAATTATAAGTATATTCAAGAAATCAAAGAACTATTACACCTAAATATTCCACCTAAACAATACATCATTTCAATTTACTATAACATTCAGGGGGAGCATTCATTTAGGGGGAGCATTCATCTAGGGGGAGATTACATTTAAGAGGAATATATCATGTTATTTTTGTGCACACACCATATGTTAAAATCAACAACCTAAATAGACATGATTTCTTTTTATACGGATTTATTATTATCAAAAGGGGGAGATTGTTGGAGCATGCGTTTCGCACTCTTCCGGTTTGATAATAACAAAATCCCGTTTGTATTTGATTCTACTTTTATTGATGGTGTGCAGATAACAGGTATGAGATGTTCACAATTCTGCTAGAGCTCAATTTGAGTGTATGAAAATTTCGATGTCGGAATTTTCCGACAGCTAATGTCGCCTAGGCGACAACAGAGAAGTTACAACAACTTCCCGCATGGCAGCACGACGAAAAACAGTTTTGCGCTGTCAGAATTCTGACAGCGTTGTCGCCCAGGCGACAGCATGGAAGTTACAGCAACTGCCCGCACGACAACACGACGAACGACAGTTTTGTGCTGTCGGAATTCCGACAGCGATGTCGCCCAGGCGACAACACGGAAGTTACAGCAACTACCCACACGACAGCACTACGAGCAGCAGTTTAGCACTGTCGGAATTCTGACAGTGATGTCGCCCAGGCGACAGTGAAAATCTATATATTGGCTCATTTTGTTCGTGCATTCCAAGCATTGAGAATTTCAAGTCCCTTCCTGAGTTCATACGAACCAGAGAGCTCCAGAACCTCATCAACTCCCATTTGTGCTTAGAAGGTTTGAGATTGAAGACGAGATCGGACGCGCTTCTACATCAACGATCATCTCGAGGCTTCAACCTTCCTTTCAGAGATTTGAATTTCTAGGGAGTTGTTCTTTTCATTTTGTATTTTCATTTATATACATTTCACTTTGTATTGGTAGGGAAATCGTCTCCTTGTGCGTGACGTCTAAGTCCTTGCATGGCTTAGGGAAAATCCTTTCCTTGTGTGGAGCGTCCAAGTCCTTGCGTGGCTTGGTGGGAAATCGTGGCCTTGTGTTCTACGTCTAGATCTTGGGAAGATCTAGAGGATAGGCTTGGGCTTGGTCTAGGGAGAGACAAGTGATAGCCTTCCGATCCTTGTGAGAAGGATTGGTAAACACAAATTGTAAAAGGTTTATTATCATATTTGTGCCTTGATCTTAAGCATTGTTAAGATCATATTATTTGTATGTGAATTTCATGATTATAAAATTATGACTTTTTCTTTAATTGCAAATATGGTTGCTTAATCTTTAACTTAGAAATTTGTGTTTGAATTAATTTAAAAATTACATTGGTTTGAAATTTTTTATAAGTAATTTTTAGAAAAGTAAAATTTGTTTTAAAATTCTTAAGTAAAAAATCGTATCTTTTAAAAGGCCCTTATTCACCCCCCCTCTAAGGGTGCCACAAGATCCAACACGCGGCCCCTCCTATCGAAGAGGAGGGGGGAAGAAAAACAATAAAAAGCAGTACTAGGATCCTCAATATCGCAGCCATTTCCAGCGACCGCGACCCCGGACACCAGAACAAGGGGGGACTCGCGGGTAGTGATACTCGCGAAGTGACCGATTTTCCTGGCTCGTCAGCCGCATGTAGTCATCAATATGGGCAATATACACCCCGGGGGAGGTCGCGTCACCATGATCGGTCGGCCATATATCGGCGAGAACGCGCGTCCTCCATCGCGGCGAACCGTTCTTCATTAGCGAGCAGATCCAGCCGATTCTGCTCATGAAGATCCCTCAGCAGGGTGGTATGCTTCTGGAATATCTCCGTGACCCGCCTCTTCATTCGTTCCGGATCGCTGGGATCTCCCAGAAAATCGGCGACCTGACTCGGCGAGGGGGGTGGAGATATCTCCAACGCTCCAGATTCTGACTCGGAGAGAGGGGTCGTAGGATTGCCTGTGAAGAAGGAATCAGCGACAAGGTGAAAAACAACACTCAGTGGCCACAGTCTAACCTAGTGGAGGAATTTGAGTACTGGGCCGCTGGCGGGAGGTGCCCGGCTGGCCTCGGAATGCTTCAATAAAGGCAGGGGTGAGGGCCTTACCCAGACCGGAGGCGAGCGCGGGTCTAGAGCCAAGTCCAGGCTCGGCAATCAACGTCCCTCCTGGGCTCCTCTGACCTAGTAAGCCAAATCCAGGAGTAGGAATAGTCTGATTCGGCATGGTGGGCAAGTCCGCCAGAGGAGGAACTTGTTCCCCTGGGGACGCGAGAGGGGACGCTGCACAAAAAGTAAGCGTGATTTAATGAGTCAAAAGACGTAAAGGGAGACGAGGTAAGCTGCTCACCTCGTTGCGAAGGCGAGTCCTGTCGGCCGACGGCCCCCGCATCCACAAAAAGAGCATCAGCTCCACCCGTAGAGGGGAGGTGGATCTCCGTGATTGGCCTTCCCGAAGCGCTCTCGTCCGGGGGATCATTCTGCGAATAGGATAAATAAGGTCGAAGGGGAAGAACATCAAATGGGCGAGCTTGTCGACAATACCTGCAAGGCGAGCCTGTCATCAGGAGATGTTGCCGAAGAAGACCCTCCCCTACCAGCCACGCGCCAAACAGCCTTTGCCGTTCTTAGGGAAGGCGGAGGCGGAGAGCATCGCGGAGAATTCCAGGAGGCGATGACAGCGGTTTTCCCCTTCTGAGCCGCTTGCGAGGCCTTTAGGTGAGCCAACATCTCGTCTTTTTTCGACATCGCGTTGAGGCCCGCGACGAGTAAGAAAATATAGATAAGAATAAAAAGTTCGAGTGACGGCTAGGGAGAGTGATATTTATAGTAGTGGGCATGGGGCCCACCGAAAGATTCTCGCCACGTCACCGAGAGGCCGGTGAATGTCGAGGGTTGGATGATTCTTCGCGAGCCTAAATAGCCCCGCGACGAGCGGGGATTGTGTACAACCGCGATATTCGCCTAGTGGATGATCGAACAGAAGTAATGCGAGCCAGCGCTCGACGAAGTCCAAACAGCGCTCGATGAGCCCGTCTCAGTGGATCCGCTGGGACGAGCACTTGGCCGGCTGCTCGCAAGAAGGCGAGCGAGTCAGGATTCCGAGCGGGGCAGGAGTGCGGACGAGGTCTTCACGGGCCATTCACCCAGGGGGGGGGGGGGGGCGAGCCAGATCCATCAAAAGTTACCCGCGGGAAGAGTCGCGAGTCAAGTTTTCACATGCCAGAGCCCCAAGGTTGACACAAGAAAGCGAGCGAGCCAAGTGCTCGCCGAATGCTCGCAAGGAAGCGAACGAGCTAGAAACTCGCCGAAGGATCGCGAGAAGACATGCGAGCCAAATTTCTTCCAAAGTCTCCGCGATCGACGATTCTCAGTCGGGGTCGACGAGCTCAGCCCGACGCCCGACGAAGTGCAGGCCGCGTTCGACGAATTCGCCAAAACCCTGCGTTCGATGAACTCTCCAAGCTGCCACGCTCGACGAATTTGCTGATCATCTCTGATCGACGAAATCATCCGTTGGCCTACCATTAGCCCATCCAAACAGCGGAGTTCAGCTGTTAGCAGACCCATTTGGGGTACGGATAGTAAAATCAAGGGGCAGAATCCTGCTATTTGCAGGCCAGACCAGAAAACCTATAAATAGACCTCAAAGGGAACCTTGGGAGAGGATTGCATTCTCAGATATCTGAGCTGTTCCTCCCCTTGGTTACCTTGGTTCAGCTCTCTAGCTCTCCAAGGTGCCCGAGTCTCAGCTTTGGCTTGGGAGGGGAAGCGCTCAACGATCTTCCGGGTTAGTGGAGGGACCTCCTCGCTGTGACTAAGGTCTTAGTCAATCTTCCTAGTTTTCGATCTACCTTCTCTAAGGGATCAGTAAGGGCTAGCCTCCCCTCATCTCGGTGAGGGCCCCGAACTCCACAGATACCAAGAAATCGGTTTCAACATGGTGAACCATCGTAATGTGAACATAATGATGAAAAAAATGACAACCGGTTTCAATATATTTAGTGTGCTCATGAAGTATTGAGAGTAAGTTGAATAACACACTCAAATTGTCGTGGTGAAAGGTGAAGACTTGTGTCTTTAAATACTTAGGAAAACTAGAGTAACTTTATGGTGGCATTAACAAGACAATAATACTTTTATTATGTACTACATTGAATAAATAAAAGATTATGGGTTATCTATAAACTACACCTCGAGGGGGTGATTAGGCGTTTTCAGATTTCTTTGCTACTTTAAAGGTTTATCAATCACAGCACACAAGCATCACAGAAAACACACAATGATTTATAGTGGTTCCCAACTAGACAATGTGTCTAGAGGTAGTCACTGTCCCTCCCACCTATCTAGCAGTGTGCTAGACTAGGCAACTTCTCAAACTTAGATATTTTCACAATTAATAGATCTTACAACTTAGGTTCACACAAAACCCTACAAAGCTCGGACTTTACAAGTCCTACAAACTCAGATCTTCAACAAGATCCTACCAAAACTCAGGTTTACCAAGAACCCTACCAACTCAGATCTATCACTAGATCCTACAGCTCAGACTCACAAAGAGTCCTACAAAGTAATAGGTATGTTTGATGTTGTAGAAGAAAAGTCTTCAAGATGATATGCCTTTGAAATAACAGACTTCTTCTTTTTCTTCTTATAAATGTAAGCTCTGTGATCTTGTGGATTACCGAGCTTTTCTTCTGAATCTCCTCCTTTTATGGTAGATGCACTTCTGGTATAGGAGAGAGATTCTTCCTTGTCTTCTCAATAAAATGATAAAGATTTTATTACAGTTCTTCTTCTTTTCTTTTTCTTGATCAGAGTTTTGTATGTAGTGTAAAGAACTACTTTGAAATCGACAATTTCTCCCTTTTATAGTCTTCTGTAACTTTTTTATAAAAGCCCCTTCAACAAACTTCCATAAATTGCCTGAAAGAATATTTGGAAGGGCCAGCTGAATTGATTATAATAAATGTCTTGCCATTCTTGGAATTTGCAGAATATATAAGTAATAAAATTCTTCCTTAAACATTGTGCAACGACTAAATTCTATACAGAGAATATTATTTATTATTCCTTGATTGGTGCGCAAGAGGGGCGGCGTGCATCTTCCCTAGATATCAATTTCCAAGAGAACCTAATGCATTAAATGCTGCTCTGCAACTGTCAAGACGATATTGTTCCTTCAAGATGATATCGTCTTGATCAACAGATATTCTTCATGACGATGTCGTAGATATACTTTCTACTTCAGTACTTGGCTTGTTATCTCAATGAGATTGCTTCTTCTAGACGATATCGCTGAGATTCTTCCTTATATGCAATATGTCTTTAATCTTCATAGTAGTATGCTTCCATTAAGTCGACATACATCCTTCTTCAAGGCTTTATGTAATATCTCAACGATATTACTTCTTCTTGTCGATATCTTCGAGATGTTGCTTTGAATAAGACTTAAATTTGTTCAATAAGCTGGCTGTCTTTGTTCAGGATGCTATCGTATTGATCTTCTAGACGACATCGTCGAGATATTGACTTAGACTTATTCTTTAGGCTGGCTATCTTACTTCAAGAAAATGTCGTCTTGATCTTCTAGATGACATGAGGTCATCAAACTATTTTTTTGTTCTTCATGACTTTTCCTTCATGACTTAATGTGTCAAGTACTTAGCCTTCACGATTGAACTTCTTCTTCAAGATGATATCGTGGAGACATCTTAGCTTTATCTGCTATAAGCTTTCTTCAAGACAATGTCGTCGATATTTGAACTTAGCTTTCTCCATGACAGGTTTACTTCAAGACGATGTCGTCGTCATCTGAACTTAGCTTTATCTACGACAAGCTTTCTACATTCTTCAAGATGATGTGCCTTCATCAAGACGATATCGTCGAAACCATTTCGATGATATGATACTTTCTCCACGATTCTTCTGTTGAGTCTTGAGACGATATTTTACTTAGTTAATTTTCATTACTTTTGTCGTCTATACACTAATGATGTAGCTTTGATGCTTTCTCAACGATATGTCCAGTCCTAGATGATTTTAGACTTAGAAAATTTCCTGATATATGATTTATCTTCGGCAGTTATGAATAAGCTATATCATCAAATACATAATGCATTTATCATTGATCTGAGCACTTCTTCAAATCAGGAACATTGCTGGCACAGTTCCCAACAATCTCCCCCTATTTGAAGAAGTCATAACTCACTTCAATGATAAATGTCATGGTACAAATAAAATCATAATTTGAAGACATTCAGAGAATATTATATGATTCATCTATCATGATATAAATAGAGAATGTTTTAGAGCAAAATATAACACAGTCATTTGCCCAAGTCATTTTTAAATAAAGCATTCTATGGTCTTCAGATCCTGCTGCTGCTTCCTTTCCCTTTCCTCTTTTGCCTCTCATAAAAGCTGATAGGTTTTGGGATCTTCTTGAGAAGGAGGAGGACCATGAGGAAATGCCAGTTTGTGGTTTCTCCTTTTCTCCATTTGAATTGAATGAATATTCCAATCAGCAGAATAATATATTCTCTCTAACCCATCACGAGGGTATCCACTTTCCATCCAGGCTTCTGAGATCAGATTTCTAGAGGTAGGACTCCACATGCATGACTATGGATCCTGCTCAATTTCTTTAAGCCTCTTCTGCCTGTACCTCTTGCTCTGAGTCCTTTTTCTTTTTCTAGAGCTAGTAGAATATCCAGCTTCTATGCCATAGACCTCTGAGGTAGTGCTTTCAGAAGGTTCTGCTTGCTCAAAAGCTGAGGGAGGTTTTTGTAAGGTTTGCTTGACCTGATTGACTGTCCACATAGCTTGATTGGAGCCAACCTTTATCATTGCTCTCTCCCCCATTAGGACTTCTTCAGCAATATGGTCATCAAGAGTAACTTGTACAAGATTCATTCTTTCATGTATATGTTGTTCAGCCTCCTGCAGGTTATTTATCACTTCTAACAGATGTTCATCTAAGCTCTCTGTATTTTCATTCAATCTCTGTAGAATTTGATCTCTGTCTTCATTCATAAATCCCGTTATCTATTGAAATGATCTTTCTGTATTCCTTTGCATAGTACCTTGGTTTTGTATGAGCTGGTGTGTCTGATGTCCAACTTTTTTGACTTCTTGTCCAACATGTTCCATGGTTGGAGCAGCTAAATGAAAGAAGCGGGTGTGTTGAGTGTTGAGATGATGTATGTCATTCTTTACAATTTGCAGCTCACCTTTTATTTCTTTCCTCAAGTCATCTACAGTCTGTAGAATGAACTTTTCTATTTTTTCCCTTTGAATATTCAGCAGAGCTGAGATCATGTGAAATATGGAGCCTGAGTGATCAGTGGATGGTCCAGCTATATTCACATCAGTAGTTTCATCTTCTTTTGGAGAACCTTCAGAACCACTATTTTGAGGCAGGAAGACGAGAGAGTTTATCTTCATCTGCTCATCTCCTTCTACCAGTACTTGCTTGCCTTTTATAGAGCTAGGTAAAGCCCAATCTGGAGATCAAAACCCTCATCCTTCTCTGGTACATTTCCTTCAATTCCTTTTTCTGAGAGACCCTTCTCTTGAATTTCTTTTTCAGGTGCATCTTTTTCAGCTTGATTCTCCAGGGTGGAGCACCCCAGGTGGGTCTCCCCCTCAATTCTCTCAGTGTCTTAGGCTGAGCTTCCCTCCATGAACTCCCCCTCAACTGGATCACTTCCCATAATGGGGCTTCTTCTTTCTTCAGAAACCTCTGTATGAGCAGGTTCACCCCTGTCCTCTGGGATCATCTAATTTTGATCTACCTCCCCCTTTGTCAAAGCAGGGCTTGGTAGACTTGGGGCTCCTACTTCTTTAGAGACCTTTGATGGGTTTGGGTCTGGAATTGGTGATGCTTCTCCTCTTCCAGAATTATTAGAGGACCCTTCCTTGTCTGAGTCATTAACTATCACTATTTCTTTTTCTTTTCTTTTGGAGCAGTTTGGGCATCCTTTGGAGTTTTGGAAATGACTCTCTCCCATCTATCCAACATTTTTAAGTTCAACCTCTTTGAGTAGTGCAGAGGTACTCCCATGTTTTCTTCACAATATCCCCAAGGATATTCAGTAGGAGGATGGATAGGATTCTACCATATGACGGAGTCTTCAGGGTGTTCTTGATTCTCTGGAATAAGAATTTTCTCCAGTCTGTCTTCTTTGAAACAATGATCCTGCACATTGTTTCAAACATTTCTTTTGAAATCCGGTCGTGGGAACTAGGCTTGCACAATAGTACTTTCCCTACTATATCTGCGAGGAGCTTTCCCTTCTGATTAAATTCGGCCTTCTTAATAGACATGTAGGTCTTGCAACTATGCCCACACCAGGCATATCCAGCAGATAGATCCTCAATGGTCAAGTCTTCCTCTTCGACCTCTTTCCCTAACCTAGGAATCCTCAGAGCTTTTCCTAAGCTCTTGGCAGTTACTTTGATCTTCTCTCCTATCACAGTAGTCTTTAGAATAGCCCCTGAGCTATTTGTTCTAGCTCCATCAAAGAATTCCTGAACTTCTTTGTTCATGAGAGCACTGGGTTCACAAAGCAAATACTCCGGCCCAGCTGATTCTATCAATACGATTACTGACCTGATTTCTTCCGAGCAAGAACTAAATCCTCCCCTCATGAGTTCGCATCCGGAGATGATTGAGGATTCTTCCTTCTTTGGAGCCATTGTTGCAGAACGTTGAGAGCAAAGATTTTCGGAAACAGAATGGAGGATTATCGCGGAAATGGCTCAGGGAAAATGAAAGCATAATTTTTTACCTAAGCATTCACTCTATTTATATTAGGAGTGGATGAAGAGGCGCGTACCTTTTTGTCTTAGCTAATAGATTAAGAATCCATCAAACGACTCTTATTAGGGATCCAATATAGCATGAAGTTCTTGCACTGTATTTCGATGATGCGTATATTTTTCGTCAAAATCATTTCGGCGTTGTCATCAAGATCTACTAATATTGTCGAGACACAGATGTTGTCGTCGAGACTGCTCGTTTTGTATCATTGAGAATTCTTCTATATCGTCAAAATACTCATATGATACTTGTCTAACTTGGCCACTCCTTGAAGAGTTCTTGGGTATAGTGCTACTTATATTTTTCTCCTTCACATCTCTTATGTAGAATACCATTTTTTGGTTAACTTGGCCAGAGCTCCATTCTTCAAGGATTTTTATGTTTGCTTGGTTTCTTCATTCATTTTCTTCAACCTGGCTTCTTGTTCTTCAAAGGTAACATGATGTCTTTTGATTTCTAACTTACCTACGTCTCAATCATGGTGATGAGAGAGTAGGGACTATGATGGTTGAATATTTTACTCATCTTCTATCATTGATCTGATGTCTTCATTGTGAGTGAAGCTGTGTACCCCCTCCATTGTTGTAGAGATTTGAGAGATTTTTCTAATTCTTTAATAACTTCATGTCCACTACTTAGATCTTTCCCAATGACCTCAATTTCCATGTTCAGAACAACCTCTTGATCAATTTTGAGAATATCTTCTTGATGTACTTCCTTTTGAAGAGCTAGATTATTTTCCATCAGTTTTATCTTCTCTTAGAGGCCCCCCTTAATAAAAGCAAGAGAGGGTTGAGCTTCTTGTGAGGAAGTGTGCTGATATTTATGTGGCATCTGTTTGTTTGAAGCTTCAAGTATCATTATTAGTTTATTCTCTCTGAATTGAATTGTCTTGAATACTTATTCACTCCTGCCTTGTGCCTGGAGCAATCATTGTCTAAATACCAAAAGGGTTGGCATTTAGACATACCTGCAAAAAAAAGGATTACTTATCCTTAAGCACCCAATTGGGTTTGGGTCCTAGGTTCATGTTAGGGGAATAATATGAATTACTACACTTATGAGTGGTTTGCCCTCTTCTTGCATTAGGCATTATTGGATTGAACCAGCAGTCCAGAGCAAAATGACCAATCTTTCCACAACACCAGCACTCATACCCGTTGTATCTTCTCTTGTGCCTTTCCACCTAGAAATGTTGGTGGGAAGGAGTGAAGATAGCTGACCTAACAGGCCTTGGGTGAACCTCATAATGGTGAGTATGTAGTTGAGCTGGTCTCACCACATTTTGGTTCACCACCTTGGGAATAGGCTTGGCTGCCTTTCCCTTGCTTTTAAGAGTTGATGTTGTAGATCCATGGACATGAGAACCTGAAATCTTACTTGGGTCTCTTCAGGATGTGTTTGATAAACACTTGGCCCAAAGCTAGCTCTTCTATGTGTGTTGGGGGGCTTACTGCTTCTTTTAGGGCAAGCCTTGGTCAGATGATCATGTGAAGATTCCTGGTTAGAGAAATTTGATGCCAGTAGCTTCTCCTTGTAAGAAGTTTGGGCTTCAGATGTCTTGCCCTTGACTGTCTCCTTACCAAATCCTACACCACTTCTGAATGGTGCAGAGAATTGGTCAATGATGGGAAGGACAGTCTTGGGCATTGAGAAGCTGGCAATAATTTTCTTCTGAGACAATAACATTTCATCAAGGTCCTTATTGACCTTGTTCTTCTTACCCAACTCAGCATTTTGGAGCATTGTAACATCCTTGAGTTTGTCCATTTCTTTTCTCATAACAATCAGCTTCTCAGCTGCCTCTTGGAGCTCAGATTGGACAGATTTCAGGGATGCTAACTCCTTATATTGAGCTCTAAGAAGCTTCTTGCTTCTCTTTAAAGCAATCCACATGGCTTCATTATGCTGCACTAGGTTAGATTCAACCTCATGTGGAGATCTTGAAGATATGTTATTGCAAGCAGATCCACACTCACTATCATGCACAAAAACTGTCATTGATTCAAAATCAGAGACAGATAAGGGGGCTCTAATAAGTACCTTCCCAGGAGAGGTGCAACCATCCTGGATTTCTTCAGTTATGGCCATAAGGCCAATGAGAACTTCCTCCTTATCTTCTGATGAATCTGAGTCAAAATCACTGAGTGTTCTGATTTTCTTAGCAATGTATTCTGTAATGCCCCTGAATTTTTCGGCTATTATTTGGAGATATATTGATGACGTCATAATGATGTAAGGGCGTTACATTAGTGCGGAGTTAACAGTGCGTTGTCGTTTGCGCATTTTCGCATTCGTTCGGTCAAGTCGGCCCAATTTCGAAATGACCCAAAATTAGAAAATTTTACGTTAGGAAATTAGATTATTTAATTTTAGAAAGGTTGTCAAAGTTTCGTGGCGTTCCGAGCGATATTAGAGCCTCAGTGATTTTTAGAAGATTTGAATATTTATTGTTTGCCGTAAACTTCGAAAATTTATATCTCGAGAACGGTACGTTGGATTTCGGTTTCGAATTCGCCGTTGTATTCGTAACGCCGACGTTCGCCTTTGTTGCGATTTTCATCGGTTTCGGCATTCGTTTAGTTTCGGCAATAATATAATATTATTATAATTATTCTTATTATTATGATAAATTTTATGTTCGTTGGAATTCGGCGAGAGAATTCTTGTGCAATCGACGAATAACTTATTCCTTATAAAAATCATTTCGTTGAATGAGTATAAATTACTCGACGAAGCCTTCTTTTCCTCCAGCTATTGTTGTTATTATTATTATTATTATTATTATCATTAGTATTATTATCTTTATTATTATAAGTATAAATAGCCATCTTCCCCATCCGTGAAAACCTAGAACCCTTTTTTTTTTCTATTCACCGGCCTTTTGCGAACCGAAAGCGGAAGCGCGTCTTTCCGCGAGCCTTCAGATCGCCGCCACTGGAGCTCCGGAACACGAAATCTTCGCCGAAGCTTAAATCCGGAAAGCTCTCGCCGAGCTCTTCGCGTGTGCGGTAAGTATTTTGAGTTTTGTAGATTTCTAAGGTTTGAGCCGGTAGCCCTACCCTCCTTTTCGCCCCAAAAGTTTCAGAGATCGTTCCTTGAGGGTTTCTAGCGATTGATCTGCGACGTGGAGCGCGTCGAAGGCCGTCTTCTTCGAAAAATTTGAGGCAAGTGGTGTACTATTCCCCCTTGCCATGATTATTCTCAACTTTTTCATTTACCCTCTCTTTTATCTGTTTAGACAAGCATTTAAAGAATTATTCTGCCAACTCCTTCGTTCATCTAAGTAAAATTGTAGAAATATCCCAAGTTAAATTCTTCGAATAGTCTAAGTAATTCGTCTAGTAGTTTAAGTAAAATTCGTTGAGTATATGCGATGAATTCGCCGAGTGTTATTAATTCGTCGAATGTTTTCGTCTCCATCGAGCACTTCGTCGAGTGAACTCGGGCAAACCGTCGAGTAGTTAAGTAGAATAAGTCAAATTCGTCGAATAGTCTAAGCATTTCGCCGAGTGTTCTTAGTATTTCTTCGAGCAATAAGTAGATTCGTCGAGTAATAAGTAGATTCGTCGAGTATTAAGTAGATTCGTCGAGTGATGGAGAATTCGTCGAGTATGAGTTGAAATTCATCGAGATGGTGGTCGTAAGGGTTGTACTTGGAATTATTTCTGGGTTTTTCTGTGGTGTCTATTTTGGTCAGGATTTCGTGAACCTCTATTCCCAGTTGGTTGTTTTGGACTGTGGGTGGACAAAGTGGCCACTACCAGTGCCTGCTGTTTTCCGTGGACGTGTATAAACTGTTGGTTTGTGGGCTGCAACCACCGCCACAGTGCTTTTGTGCCTTGGATGTTTTGGTCTGATGGTTGGTTATAAAGAATGCCTCCGCCTCAGTATTGTTTTTGGCTGGTATAGTGATTCATTTCTTGGGCAACTTGATGCCTTTTCCTTTTTGGATGTTGTTGGAATGCAACTTCGACTGCACTTTATGCCAGTCTTTCCTTACTTGTTGGATGCTAATATTTCCTTATGAGATTTGCTGATGGTTTACAGCTATTCTTGATGGGTTGGTAACCCTCTTTATCTTGATAAGATTTCTCTTACTTTTGATTATGTGATGTCTTTTCATACCTTTGTGTTGGGGCATTCTTGTCTTCTGAATACCTCAGGTTCGAATCAGTAGCAGGTTGAGCTAACGAAGTCCAATATCTCTCAGACTTGCAGTGGTTGTTTCCTTTACTCTCGCTTTGAGAGGTAGACTGTTGTTTTCTTTATAACTTCTTAAGGATATGAGTTCGTGTCAGAATGTTGACGCCAATATCCTGAATTTTCTTTTGTGATAGACATTGTCTTGATATTTATATGCTACTACCGTTGTTTGTTGTTGGTGCAAATGCTCTTTGGGAAGATTTTATGTTAGGATGCATGGTAGTTACTTTATATATATAACTGCATAATTCTTCCTACATGACATCTTTTTTAAACTATTATCACACTATATTTTGAAGCCCGTAAAAGAAATCTTTCGTACTTATACTAAATATAGAAGTTGCATATCATCAGAATGTTGGTTAGTTCATTATGCTCATATAGGGTAAATTAAAGTAAATTATGTATTTTCTGCTGCGTAAATTTATACTTTCTTATTTTATGAACTAGTTGATCCATTAAACCGAGGGACAATGTATTTGAAAACCTTGAACTTAAACTATGTTTTAAACTCAATTTCATGATTTTCTAAAGAACCGTTGGAAGTAAAGCTGCATGAGCGTCTGCAGTTGTCTCATGCACGACGTGGCATCATGACGCGTATTTTCTCTTACCCTGATGATATATTTATATATATTGAGAAAATATGGGTTGTGACAGTTGGTATCAGAGATAGGTTTGTTTGACAAATTGGTCGAACGACTTTTTATGATCAGGTGTTAATCATCTTGTCTCATTGCATACACACATCGAAGTGTCATCCGTATGTCTTGGCTGAAGCATGAACACTACACTCATAGCATGATAAGAAGTATACATGACATATTATGTAGTAGGATGCATAATATGTGTTTGTATATGGATCCTCATAGGTGACAACATGTGATCGTTATGTCGTATGGGATGCATAACACCAGCGAATGTCCATTAGCTCGATTTTTATTTTTTCATTGCATGTGATATTATGTGTTATGGGGTGCATAATATTTCATGCATACACCGCTCATAACATGCATTAAGGCTTTTCTTAAAATGCATAACACAACATGCACATCATAACATCGCATAAAGCACTCGTGCCAAGCTAAAGATTTATATGATGACATTCATACACACATGATTTGAAAAGAAGATTTAAATATTCATGCATGCATGTGATATGCACAAGAGTCAAAGGATGATAGTATATCATCCTAAGTTAAATCATAACATCATTTGAATAAAATCCCAGAGCAAGGTAGTAGCTAGAGCAAGTGTCTTTTCTTGTTTGGTTCGAGCTAAGTTGAGTAGTTCTAGTTCCAAGCGAGGGTTTTGATGAGCCGTTTGTTTGTATTTATAGATATACCACTGAGGCGTGTTGCGACGAGGTTGACTCCCCAATCGGAGGGTGAGGCTTTGAGTGCATAGAGTGAAGCCATGATCGAGAGTCTGCGACAGAGTAATGAGGCTCTGTCAAGTCAGATGGTTGTGATACAATCGTAAATTCAATCATTGTTGACTGCCGCTGCTGTGTAGCAGCCTGGGGTGCAGGACCTGTTGATTTTTTGAAGTGGTGTGGAGGAGACCGGGCGGTCTGGTTTGGGAGACCGCAGTGATCGCGCGGCTTGTATAGGTTGTCTGCCGGTCTGGCTCTGCCGGGTTGTTCTGGCGGTCTGCTGGTTGTTTCGGTCTGTCCTTCGTAGCTGCGGTTTGTTCCCGAGTAGGTCTGCTTGTTTGCCTGGCTTCCTTGTTGGAAGACCGGGCGAGTTGTTCCTATATGACTGTCTACCCGGGCAGTCTATATTGGTGATCTGGCGACTTGGTTGAAGTCGGCCAGATGGTTCTAGCTTGCTCCTGGTGATCTAAGGAAGGAGCGTTGTTGAGACCGCATGGCTTGTGCGCGGTCTCGTGTTCGCGCGGCCTGTGCGCGATCTTGTCTGCTGATCTGCGTCTTGGTCGGGTGATCGACCAAGAGGTCTGTTCGCGCGGTCTGTCTTTTGAGACCGTTCGCGATCTGATGGGTGGTGACTGTATCCCGGTTTGTGCGGTGACGACATCCGTCCACCCGCCTATAAATAGGGGTGCATGGCCCGTCATTCCTAACAAGAACTGTAAGAACCAGAGCCCGGATTGTTTCTTGCGGTCTCAAGTTTGAGTTCGCGCGACTTGGATGCGAGTTAACCTTTGTTGTGTTCGCAGGTTTGCGGTCAGCAGGGTGCGGTCTCCTTCCTTGGAAATTTCCGGTGGCTTGAATAAACAGTTCGTCTGCGGTCTGTCAGCGAACTGGGTTATTGTGTTCTTATGCTGTTCGCAGCGAGCTCAGTGATCAGGCGACCTTCAGCGGTTAGGCGGTCTGAGTTGCGGTCTGGCGACAACTTCAGTTCTTTGTTCCAATAAAGCTCCAGTTCGTGCGGTCTGAGGTGCTGTCTTGCAGTGCTGGCAGTCTGTCCGGTTTCTGTTCGTGCGATCTCAGGGCAAGCCGGGCGAGTTCTGGAGTGGTGCGGCTTGTGCGGTCTGAGCTTGTCTAGCCGCCAGCTTTGCTTTTTGGTGTGTTTTGTTCTTCTCGTCTCCGTGATTCTGATGAATCATGTCTCGCCATGTATACCTCGCATTGTAAAGCAGTTCTGTTTCAATAAAGATTTCTTGTGTTGCGGTCTTGACATTGTGGTTGTTTGGCTATAACTCTTGTTGATACAACTCCTGCTTACTCTTAAACGGTCCAATCAAAAATTTTAACACGGTATCAGAGCGAGGTTCCTGGAGTGGATAAGCAGTGATCAACTAGAGTTGCCATCATCTTTGTGAAGAAGAGACCACATAGTTTGCCATGGAAGGTGGATACGCAAGAGGTCTTGGTATTGAACTCCTCACATCGACTAACTTTAAAAAGTGGAAGTCGTGTGTGGAGAGTTACTTGCTTGGCGAGGATCTTTGGGAGGTAGTTGGCGGAGAAGACACACAAGAGGTGTTTCCAGCAGGAGATAATATGGCAGAGGTGAGACTTTGGAGGAGGACGAATGCTAAGGCAGAGTTCACTCTCAAGAGGGCTATCACACCGGAGCTGTTTGATCACATCATTGGATGTAAATCTGCTGCTGAGATTTGGACATCCTTGGATGGGTTGTTCAATAAGAAGAATGTAGCGAGGCTACAGTATCTTAAAAATGAGTTGGCGAAAGCCTCTCAAGGTGATCTTTCTGTTTCTACCTTCTTCCTCAAGATGAAGAACCTCACGGCAGAGATTTCTGCATTGGACCCTGATGAGCCTATCTCTGAGGCAAAACTGAAGAGGCATATCATCCGCGGGTTGCGGAATGAGTATCTTGCTTTTGTGACTTCAGTTCACGGTTGGGCAAATCAACCGTCGTTGTTGGAGCTGGAGAACCTTCTTGCTTCGCAAGAAAGTTTAGCAAGACAGATGGCGGGGGTTTCAATCTCCGGGGGAGAAAGTGATGTGATGTTCTCTGGGAAGAAGAAGAAGAAATGGGAGAAGAAGAAGTCGGGTCATGATGGACCCTCCACTTCAGGTCAGCAAGATAGGGGCTATGCTCCGAAGTCTGATGGGAAGAAGAAAGGAGAGGGACCGAGGTGCTTTAGATGCAATAAGACCGGGCACTTCAAGAAAGATTGCCGGGTGAATCTTTAGCCGGGACATGCAGTGGAGAAGGAGATGCCAAAGTCTGGTAAAGTTGGGTGGGGAGGAGCCTTTGCGTCTAATATAACGGCGATGCCCGTTAAGGCCTTGGCTTCCATCAACTATGATGAGGACTGGATTGTTGATTCAGGGTGTGGGCATCATCTCACCGGGGATGGATCAAAGTTCTCTTCTTTGGCGCCTTACTCAGGTAACAATGCTATCATTACGGCTGATAATTCTATTCATCCAGTAGAGCACGAAGGAGTCGTCTCTCTGAGCAGTGATAAGGGTCCACTCACGTTGAGGAGTGTTTATCACGTGCCTGGTATGAAGAAAAATCTCTTCTCTGTGACCAATGCGGTCGATGCCGGTTATCACGTTCTGTTTGGCCCAACAGAAGTGAAGTTTCTCAAAACTCAACCGGAGATAAAGGGAGATGTTATTCATGTCGGCAAGCGGGTGAAGGACATGTTCGTTTTATCGACAAGTACCTATGTTGATAAGATGAGGACCAATGATGGCGCGGCCATCTGGCATGAAAGGTTGGGGCATGTAGGCATGGACAAATTGAAGGCTATGGCGGTAAGGGGCATTGTCAATGGCTTGCCTAGCTTGTCCTCCTATGGAGACGGTCATGTCTGCGAAGGATGTCAGTTTGGTAAGTCTCATCGACTTCCATTTGACAAATCGCAAACAAGGTGCAAAGTGCCGTTGGAGTGCATCCACGGTGATTTGATGGGACCGACTGCCACCCCAAGCCTTGGAGGCAATAGATATATGTTGGTGTTGATTGACGATTACACCAGATATGTCTGGGTGTATTTCTTGAAAGAGAAGTCAGAAGCCTTTGTAAAGTTTGTGGAGTTCAAGGAGCTGGTGGAAGGTCGTCTAGGTCTGCGGGTGAAGAAATTGAGAACTGACAATGGTGAGGAGTTCACCTCTGTTGAGTTCTCAAGTTTTTGCAGGAAACACGGCGTTATCAGAGAGCTCACTTGTGCCCATACTCCACAGCAGAATGGCATTGCCAAGAGGAAGATCCGTCATCTGACGGAAACTTGCAAATGTTGGC
Organism: Dactylorhiza incarnata; assembly: GCA_033032865.1. Taxonomy (NCBI): domain Eukaryota; kingdom Viridiplantae; phylum Streptophyta; class Magnoliopsida; order Asparagales; family Orchidaceae; genus Dactylorhiza; species Dactylorhiza incarnata. Next base: position 13,379,509 of record JAWHQI010000035.1, read on the forward strand.
TTCATGCCAAGAGTATCCCAAAGTCCTTCTGGGCGGAGGGAATGTCTTGTGCAGCTTATGTCATCAACAGATTGCCTCTGAGTCCTATCAACATGAAGACCCCTCACGAATTGATGTTCAAGGAGAAGCCGAGTGTTGTACACCTTCAGGTGTTCGGGTCAACCTGCTATGTGCATATTCCTGATGCTCTTCGGACAAAGCTAGATGCGAAAGCAAGGAAGCTAGTCTTTGTTTGGTATGATGAGCGGAAGAAGGGATGGAGATGCATGGATCCTAAGACACGGAGGTCAATTATTTCTCGGGATGTGGTGTTCGATGAAGTGACTTCTTACAAGGGGAGTTCAGAAGTTGAGCTACCAGAGAGCAGGGTTGATGAAGGAGGAAAAGCTGCGGGAAGTCTTCAAGTGGAGTTGCCTATTTCACCAGGAGCTCTAGTTGTGTCAAGCTCTGAGATGGAGGCTTCAGGTTCTGGAAGCATGGGGAGAGATGCTCCAAGTTCATCTGGAAGAGGAGCTTGCACAGAAGAAGCAGCTGAGGAGGTGGTTAGTCAGGAGCAACCTCTTAGGAGGTCGAAGAGGACTATTCAACCACCAGATCGATACACAGGAGGAAACATGGTGAACTTTGTTTCATGTTTCTTTGCTGGTCCCTTGGATAAAAGGGAGCCGTCGAGCTTTGAGAAGGCCAGAGGCGTGAAGGAGTGGGACATTGCTATGCAAGAAGAGATGGCAGCTCTCGAGAAGAATGAGACCTGGTCTCTTGTGCCCAAGCCCAAGGGCACCACTCCTGTGACATGCAAATGGGTCTTCAAGCTGAAGAAGAAAGCTGACGGCAGTATCGAGCGGTACAAAGCTCGCCTTGTAGCTCGCGGGTTCTCACAGCAGTACGGAGAAGATTATGATGAGACGTTTAGTCCAGTGGCAAAGATGACTTCGGTTCAATTTGTTATTGCCTTGGCAGCTTCGAGTGGTTGGGAGATTTGGCAACTCGACGTGAAGAATGCCTTCTTATACGGCGAGATTGACAAGGATATCTTCATGATCCAACCGCAAGGATTCATCTCGAAGGAGTATCCGGACTACGTTTGTAAGCTGAAGAAGGCCCTGTATGGGTTGAAGCAAGCGCCTCGGGCGTGGTATGGGAAGATTGCAGAGTATCTCTTATTCTGCGGATTCGTTGCTTTAGACTCTGATTCTAGCTTGTTCATCAAGAAGGAGGGGGTGCTTCGGGTGATTGTGCTGCTGTACATGGATGACATGATTGTCACCGGGAATTCGAAGGAAGCTGTTGCAAGACTCAGGGCTGAGCTTGCTATCAGATTCGAGATGAAGGATCTGGGGGAGCTCCACCATTTCCTTGGACTCGAGGTCCCGAGGCGGGAGAGCAGAGTGCTCATTTCTCAGGCTGGCTATGCGGAGCGGATCGTTCAGCGATTCGCCATGGAGGAAGGGAAGAGCAGCTCTATACCTCTGGAGCAACATCATAAACTTCGGAAGGATGAGGGGAGAGTCTTATCTGAACCGTTGGTTTTCCGAGCTCTGGTTGGGAGCTTGGTCTACTTGACGATCACAAGGCCAGATATTGCTTATGCAGTAGGCAAGGTGAGTCGGTACATGGCGGAACCACAGAAGCCTCATTTTCTGGCGGCAAAAGGCATCTTGAAGTATGTGAAGTCGACCTCTGATTTGGGTCTCCTATATAGGAGAGGGTCAAGCTTGGAGTTGCATGGTTTCATGGATGCTGATTATGGGGGAGACGTGGATGATCGGAGATCAACGTCTGGTTATGTATTTATGACGGGCCCCACAACTATTTCTTGGTGCAGCAAGAAGCAAGACTCGGTGTCTGTATCTACCACGGAAGCGGAGTACAAGGCTTCGGCCTTGGCTGCTCAGGAAGCCGTTTGGCTCAGAAGGTTGGTAGAGGACGTTCATCAGGAGGTTCGAGGTCCCACTATGCTACGCGGGGACAATGAGAGTGCTCTCAAGCTGGTCAACAATCCAGTCTGTCACGCGAGGACCAAGCATATTGAGATTGAGCACCATTTCATTCGTGAAAAGGTGTTGGGAGGATCTCTTATGGTCGAGCATGTTCGGAGTGCGGACAATGTCGCAGACATCTTCACAAAGCCGCTGGCGAAGGGACCGTTTACACGGTTGCGGAATTTACTCGGGCTAGTCTCCACTTCCCACTTCAAGGGGGAGTGTTGATTTTTTGAAGTGGTGTGGAGGAGAACGGGCGGTCTGGTTTGGGAAACCGCAGTGATCGCGCGGCTTGTATAGGTTGTCTGCCGGTCTGGCTCTGCCGGGTTGTTCTGGCGGTCTGCTGGTTGTTCCGGTCTGTCCTTGGTAGCTGCGGTTTGTTCCCGAGTAGGTCTGCTTGTTTACCTGGCTTCCTTGTTGGAAGACCGGGCGAGTTGTTCCTATATGACTGTCTACCCGGGCAGTCTATATTGGTGATCTGGCGACTTGGTTGAAGTCGGCCAGATGGTTCTAGCTTGCTCCTGGTGATCTAAGGAAGGAGCGTTGTTGAGACCGCACGGCTTGTGCGCGGTCTCGTGTTCGCGCAGCCTGTGCGCGATCTTGTCTGCTGATCTGCGTCTTGGTCGGGTGATCGACCAAGAGGTCTGTTCGCGCGATCTGTCTTTTGAGACCGTTCGCGATCTGATGGGTGGTGACTGTATCCCGGTTTGTGCGGTGATGACATCCGTCCACCCGCCTATAAATAGGGGTGCATGGCCCGTCATTCCTAACAAGAACTGTAAGAACTAGAGCCCATATTGTTTCTTGCGGTCTCAAGTTTGAGTTCGCGCGACTTGGATGCGAGTTAACCTTTGTTGTGTTCGCAGGTTTGCGGTCATCAGGGTGCGGTCTCCTTCCTTGGTGATTTCCGGTGGCTTGAATAAACAGTTCATCTGCGGTCTGTCAGCGAACTGGGTTATTGTGTTCTTATGCTGTTCGCAGCGAGCTCAGTGATCAGGCGACCTTCAGCGGTTAGGCAGTCTGAGTTGCGGTCTGGCGACAACTTCAGTTCTTTGTTCCAATAAAGCTCCAGTTCATGCGGTCTGAGGTGCTGTCTTGCAGTGCTGGCAGTCTGTCCGGTTTCTGTTCGTGCGATCTCAGGGCAAGCCGGGCGAGTTCTGGAGTGGTGCAGCTTGTGCGGTCTGAGCTTGTCTAGCCGCCAGCTTTTCTTTTTGGTGTGTTTTGTTCTTCTCGTCTCCGTGATTCTGATGAATCATGTCTCGCCATGTATACCTCGCATTGTAAAGCAGTTCTGTTTCAATAAAGATTTCTTGTGTTGCGGTCTTGGCATTGTGGTTGTTTGGCTATAACTTTTGTTGATACAACTCCTGCTTACTCTTAAACGGTCCAATCAAAAATTTTAACAGGACCCTGTAGTGGGTCAGACTGTACCTATTCCTCTCGCTCCTTTGGTGCCTCTAGTTCTGCTGCCACCATAGATGAACTTTATATCTCATTTCCAGCGATTAGGACCTCCAACATATGACGGAAGAGCTGATTTCATGGTGTTGGATGACTGGCTAGTCGCCCTTGAGGAGATGTTTAAGTACTCAGGAATCTATGCGGGCCAAAGGGTGATGGTTGCCGCTTACCAGCTAAGAGGACTTGATAAGAGCTGGTGGATCAAGGAGAGAGAGAGCCTCGTAGACGGATGTTTGTGGGAGTCGTTTAAGGCAATGTTGCTGAAGAAGTTCCTACCGTCGGTCGAGCAAGACCGTCTGATGAATGATTTTCTGCACATGAAGCAGAGGCAACTCACAGTTAGTGAGTATGAGATTGAATTCAGTAAGTTGAGCAGATTTGCTCCAGATTTAGTGGCTTCTAAGGCAGGAAGAGTGAAGCGATTTCTCGGAGGACTTCGTAGTGACGTTCAACAATTGGCTAGTGCATACAGATCTGAAAGCTATGCTGAAGTAGTAGAAGCTGCATTGAAAGTCAAGGCCATCGACAATGCCAAGAATAGAGGTGCGTTGATTAGAAAGGACAAGAGAAAGGTCGAAGAGGGGGAAAGCCCCAAGGTATCTAGACCTGCTCCAAAGAAAAGAAGTAGCGAAGTTTGTAGCTTCTGTGGTCGGTCATGCCATCCGTTCGAGAAATGTTTCAAAAAGGTTGGGAGCTAAGAAGCAGCAGTAAGTGTCTGCAATTCAGAGCGCTCCCAGAGGAGATCTAACATGCACCTTCTGTAAGCGAAAGGGGCATGAAATTGCCCATTGCTGGTCAAAAGATAAGGTGTGTTTTCAGTGCGGACAAAAGGGCCATGTTAAGACTAAATGCCCGCATTTCTAGCCTGCTCTGCAGCCAGTGCCACTTCAGGCTTTGCCGCAGCCGCAACATCTTGATAGAGGAAATGGTAAGTTGAATGTGATGACTAGGGAAGAAGCATATAATTCCACCCAGGTTATTTCAGGTTAGACATTAATTTAACTCTTAGCCTTCATCTTTGGTTTCAATTTCTGTTCGGCTAGTTATTTATTTGATACTTTATAGGAGAAGTTAAGGTAAAGAATCGTTGGGCGCGTGTCCTTTTTGATTCTGGTGCTACCCACTCGTTCGTTGCTAGGACTTTTGTAGAGCATCATCATTTGACCCTCGATCAGTTTGGCGATGCGTTTTGTGTTAAGTTTACTTCTGGCGACTCTGTGGTGTCAGACCAGGGTATCCAGAATTTTCCTATCCTCTTAGGTGATTTCTTAGCTTTTGCTGATTTAAAGGTGCTAGACCTGGAAGACTTCGATGTGATTTTGGGCACTGGTTGTCCAGGTATGATGCGGTTATCCAATGCATGGTATATCATTTGGACTTCAAGTTGGACAACGGTCAACCCATGAGTGTGTATGGCTTTCCTCGCCAGAATTCCCCGATTATTTCTCTTGTATATGCTCGGAAACTTTTAGATTCTGGTTATTTTGTTTACCTTGTTTCTATGTTAGAAACTATTAGTGGTTTGTCGTGTATCGAGGATGTTCCTGTGGTGCGAGAGTTTCCTGATGTTTTCCCTGTTAGTCTTCCTGCTCTTCCGCCTGAGAGAGATATGGAGTTTGTTATTGATCTTGAGCCTGGTACTCGTCCTATTGTTAAGGCACCGTACCGTATGGCCCCACAAGAGCTAGAGGAGTTGCATACCCAGTTAGATGAATTGTTGCAGTGTGGATTTATTAGGCCAAGTTCTTCGCCCTGGAGTGTGTTTTGATGCAAGAAGGGAAGGTGATCGCATATGAATCAAGATAACTAAAAGTTCATGAAAGGAATTACCCTACGCATGACTTAAATTTGCGGCAGTGATTTATGCCTTAAAGCTTTGGAGACATTTTTTATATGGAGTGTCGTGCAAGATCTTTATGGACCATAAGAGTTTGAAGTACGTTTTTACCTAGAAAGAACTAAATTTGCGCCAACGCAGATGGTTAGAGTATGTTGCGGATTATGAAGTTGACATCCTGTACCATCCGGGTAAGGCTAATGTGGTGGTCGATGCCCTGAGTAGAAAGTCCGCGCATGTCTTCAAACTTTCTGTGCAGTCCTTAGTGGAGGAGTTTATGCTGATGGATATCTTAGTCGGTAGTAGTACTGCACCTTCGAGTTTAGAAGCTGAAGAGCCTTCTTGAATTACCCTTACAAGACTACATCAGAAAGAAGATCCTGATTTGCAGCATCTACGGAATAGGGCTGAGAAAGGGGAATTACCTAATCTTTCAATTGATGATAAGAATACCTTGAAGTATCGGGGTAGGTATTGTATTCCCGCGATTGAGGATATTCGAATAAAGATCTATAGTGAAGCGCATGATTCTAGTGTTTCCTATCATCCTGGATCCACAAAGATGCATAAAGACCTGAAGCATTGGTGGTCAGGTATGAAAAATAATATAGCTAAATATGTTTCTGAATATTTTACTAGCCAACGTGTTAAGGCAGATCATAAGAGGACTGGAGGTAAATTGAACCCTTTGGATATTCTAAGCTGAAAGTGGAGAGTATTTCAATGGACTTCATTACCGATTTGCCGAGATCTCCCGGAGGACACGATTCTGTGTGTGTCATAGTTGACAGATTAACAAAGTGTGCTCACTTTGTGCCTTTTAAGACTGGCTATTCTATGGAGAAAATAGCAGAGCTTTATTTGGATGAGGTCATCAGATTGCATGGTGTGCCTGTGAGTATTGTGTTAGATCGGGATTCTAGGTATATGCCTCATTTCTGTCAGAGTTTACAGGAAGCTTTGGGCACTGACCTTAGATACTCTACCGCTTACCACCCTCAAACGAATGGTCAGACGGAAAGAGTGAATCAAATTTTGGAAGATATGATCAGATGTTATATTCTAGATCATGGTGGAGCTTGGGATAAGCGTCTTGGACTGATGGAATTTGCTTATAATAGTAGTTATCAGGAGAGTTTGTAGATGACCCCCTTTGAGACTTTGTATGGGAGGCGTTGTCGAACTCCCTTATTTTGGGCCGAGGTTGGTGGGAGTCCGTTGTTAGGTCCAGAAGCTTTGGAAGAGATGAATGTTGTCGTGACTCATATCCATGAGAAGCTTCGCGTTGCTCAGGAGCGTTATGAGAAGTATGCTAATCGGAGAAGGGTTGATCTGGAGTTCGCAGTTGGGGACATGGTGTTCTTGAAAGTTTCTCTGAAGACTGGTGTTAAGATATTTGGAAGGAACCACAAGTTGGATCCCCGGTATGTGAGACCTTTCCAGGTTGTTGAGCGCATTGGAGTGTCAACTTATAGGCTGGATTTGCCTGCTTCTTTCCCAGTTGTTCATGATGTGTTTTATGTGAGTCAGTTGAGAAAGTGCGTGCGTAGTGATCGTCATGTCCTTGACTCGGTGCCTCAGTTGCAACCTAATCTGTCTTATGTTGAAGAGTATATTCATGTTCTAGAGACTCGGGATCGAGTGTTGCGGAAGAAGACGATTCCTATCGTCAAAGTCCTTTGGCGAAACCAAGACGTCGAGAGCGCGACTTGGGAACTAGAATCTGTTTTGAGGACATCTCATCCTCATCTTTTCTCCTAGATCTCTTTTTGGTGAGTGTTTTCATTCGTAGCTTTTAGTTACTCGCTTCTATCTGTTGTATCAAAGTTATTTATGAAAGTTTCGGGACGAAACTTCTTTTTAAGGGGAGCGACTGTAACGCCCATGAATTTTTCGACTATTATTTGGAGATATATTGATGATCTCATAATGACGTAAGGGCGTTACGTTAGTGCGGAGTTAACAGTGTGTTGTCGTTTGCGTGTTTTCGCGTCCGCTCGGTCAAGTCAGTCAAATTTTGAAACAACCCGAAATTGGAAAATTTTACGTTAGGAAATTAGATTATTTAATTTTAGAAAGGTTGTCAAAGTTTCGTGGTGTTCCGAGCGATATTAGAGTCTCGATGATTTTTAGAAGATTTGTATATTTATTATTTGCCATAAACTTTAGAAATTTATATCTCGAGAACGGTAAGTTGGATTTCGGTTTCGACTTCGCCGTTGGATTCGTAGCGCCGGTGTTCGCCTTTGGTGCGATTTTCGTCGGTTTCGGCATTCGTTTAGTTTCGGCAATAATATAATATTATTATAATAATTATTATTATTATGATAAAATTTTATGTTCGTTGGAATTCGGCGAGAGAATTCTTGTGCAATCGACGAATAACTTATTCCTTATAAAAATCATTTCGTTGAATGAGTATAAATTACTCGGCGAAGCCTTCTTTTCCTCCGGCTATTGTTGTTATTATTATTATTATTATCATTAGTATTATTATCTTTATTATTATAAGTATAAATAGCCATCTTCCCCATCCGTGAAAACCTAGAACCTTTTTTTTCTATTCACCGGCATTTTGCGAACCGAAAGCGGAAGCGCGTCTTTCCGCGAGCCTTCAGATCGCCGCCACCGGAGCTCCGGAGCACGAAATCTTCATGGGAGCTTAAATCTAGAAAGCTCTCGCCGAGCTCTTCGCGTGTGCGGTAAGTATATTTTGAGTTTTGTAGATTTCTAAGGTTAGAGTCGGTAGCCCTAACCCTCCTTTTCGCCCCAAAAGTTTCAGAGAACGTTCCTTGAGGGTTTCTAACGGTCAATCTGCGACGTGGAGCGCGTCGAAGGCCGTCTTCTTCGAAACATTTGAGGCAAGTGGTGTACTATTCCCCCTTGCCATGATTATTCTCAACTTTTTCATTTACCCTATCTTTTATCTGTTTAGACAAGCATTTAAAGAATTATTCTGACAATTCCTTCCTTCATCTAAGTAAAATCGTAGAAATATCCCAAGTTAAATTCGTTGAATAGTCTAAGTAATTCGTCTAGTAGTTTAAGTAAAATTCGTTGAGTATATGCGATGAATTCGTCGAGTGTTATTAATTCGTCGAATGTTTTCGTCTCCATCGAGCGCTTCGTCGAGTGAACTTGGTCAAACCGTCGAGAAGGTTTCCGTCGAGTAGTTAAGTAGAATAAGTCAAATTCGTCAAATAGTCTAAGCATTTCGCCGAGTATTCTAAGTATTTCGTCGAGCAATAAGTAGACTCGTTGAGTAATAAGTAGATTCGTCGAGTAATAAGTAGATTCGTCGAGTGATAGAGAATTCGTCGAGTATGAGTTGAAATTCATCGAGATGGTGGTCGTATGGGTTGTACTTGGAATTATTTCTGGGTTTTTCTATGGTGTCTATTTTGGTTAGGATTTTGTGAACCTCTATTCCCAGTTGGTTGTTTTGGACTGTGGGTGGACGAAGTGGCCACTACCAGTGCCTGTTGTTTTCCGTGGACGTGTATAGACTGTTGGTTGGTGGGCTGCAACCACCGCCACAGTGCTTTTGTGCCTTGGCTGATTTGTTCTGATGGTTGGTTGGAAAGTATGCCTCCACCTCAATACTATTTTTGGCTGGGAATAATGATTCATTTCTTGGATAACTCGATACCTTTTCCGTTTTGGATGTTGTTGAAATGTAACTTCGACCGCACTTTGTGCCAGTCTTTCCTTACTTGTTGGATGTTAATATTTCCTTATGAGATTTGCTGATGTTTTGAAGCTATTTTTGATGGGTTGGTAACCCTCTTTATCTTGATACGATTTCTCTTACTCTTGATTATGTTCATGTCTTTGTGCTGGGGCATTCTTTTCTTTTGAATGCCTCAGGTTCGGATCAGTAGCAGGTTGAGCTGACCGAGTCCAGTTTCTCTCAGACTTGTAGTGGTTGTTTCCTTTACTCTCGCTTTGAGAGGTAGACTGTTGTTTTCTTTAGAACTTGTTAAGGATATGGGTTCGTGTCAGAATGTTGACGCCCATATCCTGAATTTCCTTTTGTGTTAAACATTGTCCTGCTATTTATATGCTACTACCGTTGTTTGCTGTTGGTGCAAATGCTCGCTGGGAAGGTTTAATGTTAGAATGCATGGTAAATACTCTATATATAAAACTGCATAATTCTTCCTACATGACATCCCTTTTAAACTATTATCACGCTATATTTTGAAGCCTGTAAAAGAAATCTTTCGTACTTATACTAAATCTAGAAGTTGTATATCATCAGAATGTTGGTTAGTTTATCATGCTCATATAGGGTAAATTAAAGTAAATTATGTATTTTCCGCTGCGTAAATTTATACTTTTTATGGACTAGTTGATCCATTAAACCGAGAGACACGGTGTTTGAAAACCTTAAACTTAAACAATGTTTTAAACTCAAGTTCATGACTTTCTAACGAAACGTTGGAAGTAAAGCTTCCTGAGCGTCTGCAGTTGTCCCATGCACGACGTGACATCATGCCGCGTATTTTCTCTTACTATGATAATATATTTATATATATTGAGAAAATGCAGCTCAGTTGGTGATGAGAACTGTTGAAAGTTTCTCATCTAGGGTGGCGGGGGTTCAAATCCCGCCATCAATAACCCACTGTGCTGAGAAATAGGAACATGGAGGGGTTGGGGTGTTTCAAAGCGGGTTGCAGCCCGGGCGTTTGGACAATGGGGTCAGGCGTCTAACGGTCGGTAGTGTCAATGCAAGGCGGACCGTTACAAAAAAAGTGCACTTTTTTATAACGACCCGACGCCTACATCCCACCTCGTGGCCTGCACCTCCGACCCCTTTACCGGGCTGGCGCCAACACCTATCGAGTGGGCTGCCCTTCCGGAACCGTTGACAAGGGCTGCAGCCCGGTGCCACCCCAACCCGTCACTGAGCCTGTTTCTCAGCAACAGTTGGTTGTTGATGGCGGGTCTCGATCCCCCGCCACCCTTGATACAACACCATTAGCAGTCCTCCCCACCAACTGAGCTGCAGGTGATGACGACTGCTGAAGGTGCCTTATCAAGGGTGGCGGGGGACTGAGACCCGCCATCAACAACCTACTGTTGCTGAGAAACAGGCTCAGTGACGGGTTGGGGTGGCACCGAGCTACATCCCTTGTCAACGGTTCCGGAAGGGCGGCCCACTCTATAGGTGCTGGCGCCAGCCCGGTAAAGGGGCCGAAGGTGCAGGCCACGAGGTGGGATGTTGGCGCCGGGCCGTTACATATTCTTTCTCAGATTCCTTCTTGCTCTTTGGACTTCTTCCATCAGCACTCTTCTTGGATTCTTTCTTCTTAGAGAGGCAAAAATCAATCATGTGACCTGTCTTCTTGCAGTGACAACACACTAAGTTAGCCAAATAAGATTCATTGAGTTTAGAGTTATGCCTTTCCTCCTTTGAAGATTTATCCTGGTCATGTTGACTAGATCTTCTGGAGTTTGAGGAGGATGTTTTCTGTTTGTTTCCTTTTTATGGACTTCTTTCTTTTGGGATGCTTGGTGAGGAGTCCTGGCTTTTTAACAATGTCATCAGATTTTGATGAGCTTGCATCAGAAGCTTTTGTGTGAGAGGACCCAGCGCCACCAACTCGACCAAAAGCCTGGACTGTTTGGTGAAGGCGCAACTGTTCTTTATATCAACTTGGTCCTCGGGCGGATCCACGGGGCAGCCAGTTAAGCCCACGGGGGACACACCCTTCCGCTTCGAATAGCACCGCACACCGGTGCAATTCTGAACTGCAGTTCCAACAACACACCCTTCGGCTTCGAATAACACCGCAGCACCGGGGCAATTCTGAACCGCAGTTCCAACAATCCCCCCCATAAATGACCCGGGGTTTCGAACCCGTGACCCCCTCTGATACCAATTGAGAGGACCCAGCGCCACCAACTCGACCAAAAGCCCGGATTGTTTGGTGATGGCGCAACTATTCTTTATATCAACTTGGTCCTCGGGCGTATCCACGGGGCAGCCAGTTAAGCCCACGAGTGACACACCCTTCCACTTCGAATAGCACCGCAGCACCGGGGCGATTCTGAACCGCAGTTCCAACACTGTGTTCTCAAATATCTTCTAAATTATTAGAGGATTGTCTTTGGTACTCCTCAAGCTTTCACCCTTAAGATTCATGATCCTTTCTCTGATGTTCCCCTTTGAATTTTCTTCTTCAGTTTCCTTCATGTCGATTTCCAAGGAATCCCACATATCTCTTGTTGTTTTGCAATGACTTAAGTGTTGAGATGTGGAATCATCAATTGCATTTTCAAGAATGTGTTTTGCTCTCTTATCCACAGTTATTAGATCTTCATCTTCATAGGTGAACTGTAAGAAGATGTTAGGGACATAAGCTCCCTCTTCAACAACTATGAATAATCTGGAATCAGATGCTTCCATGAATAACTTTACTCTTAATTTCCATATGGCAAAGTTCTCTTTGGTGCAAATGGGCAGCCTTATTGATCTTATCTCTTGATGATGCTCACAGGCCATTGAAAGATCACCACCCAATCAAAACTGTAGATCTTGTTCTAAGCTGTTAAGCTTTTGAACGAAACCTCACTCTGATACCAATTGAAAGATTATGGTTTGTCTATAAACTACACCTAGAAGGGGGTGGTTAGGTGTTTTCAGATTTCTTTGCTACTTTAAAGGTTTATCAATTACAGCACACAAGCATCACAGAAAACACACCATGATTTAGAGTGGTTCCCAACTAGACAATGTGTCTAGAGGTAGTCCACTGTCCCTCCCACCTATATAGCAGTGTGCTAGACTAGGGAACTTCTCCAACTTAGATCTTTTCACTATAAACAAACCTTACAACTCAGGTTAACACAGAACCCTACAAAGCTCAGACTTTACAAGTCGTACAAACTCAGATCTTCAACAAGACACAACCAAAACTGAGGTTCACCAAGAACCCTACCAACTCAGATCTATCACTAGATCCTACCAATCATACTCACAAAGAGTCCTACAAAGTAATAAGTATGTTTGTTGTTGTAGAAGAAAAGTTTTCAAGAAGATATGCCTTTGAAATAACAGACTTCTTCTTCTTCTTCTTCTTCTTCTTCTTATAAATGTAAGCTCTGTGATCTTGTGGATTACTGAGCTTTTCTTCTGAATCTCCTCCTTTGCTGGTAGATGCACTTCTGGTATAGGAGAGAGATTCTTCCTTGTCTTCTCAACAAATTGATGAAGATTTTCTTCTAGTTCTTCTTTTCTTTTTCTTGATCAAAGTTTTGTATGTCGTGTAAAGAACTAATTTGAAATCGACAATTTCTCTCTTTTATATTCTTCTGTAATTTTTTCATAAAAGACCCTTCAGCAAACTTCCATAAATTGCCTGAAAGAATATTTGGAAGGGACGACTGAATTGATTATAACTTGCCATTCTTGGAAATTGCAGAATATAAAAGTAATAAAATTCTTCCTTAAACATTGTGCAACGGCTATATTCTGTACAGATAATATTATTTATTATTCCTTGATTGGTGCACAAGAGGGGTGATGTGCATCTTCCCTAGATATCAATTTCCAAGAGAACCGGCGCATTAAATGCTGCTCTACAACTGTCAAGACGATATCGTCTTGATCAACAAATATTCATCACGACGATGTCGTCGATATACTTTCTACTTCAGCACTTGGCTTCTTATCTCAATGAAATTGCTTCTTCTAGACGATATCGCTGAGATTCTTCCTTATATTCAATATGTCTTTAATCTTCATAGTAGTATGCTTCCATTAAGTCGACATACATCCTTCTTCAAGGCTTTTTGTAATATTTCAATGATATTACTTCTTCTTGTCGATATCGTCGAGATGTTGCTTTGAATAAGACTTAGATTTGTTCTTTAAGCTGACTGTCTTTGTTCAGGATGATATCATCTTGATCTTCTATACGACATCGTCGAGATGTTGACTTATACTTATTCTTTAGGCTTACTGTCTTACTTCAAGACATTGTCGTCTTGATCTTCTAGACGACATGAGGTCATCAAATTGTTTGTTTGATCTTCTTGAATCTTCCATCATGACTCAATGAGTCAAGTCACTTAGCCTTCAAGATTGAACTTCTTCTTCTAGACGATATCGTAGAGTCATCTTAGCTTTATTTGTGATAAGCTTTCTTCAAGGCAATGTCGTCGATATTTGAACATAGCTTTCTCCACGACAGGTTTACTTCAAGACGATGTCGTCGTCATCTGAACTTAGCTTTATGTACGACAAGCTTTCTACAATCTTCAAGACGATGTGTCTTCATAAAGACGATATCGTCGAAACCATTTCGGCGATATGATACTATTCTCCACGATTCTTCTGCTGAGTCTTGAGATGATATTTTACTTAGTTAATTTTCATTACTTTTGTCGTCTATACACTAGTGATGTAGCTTTGATGCTTTCTCAACGATATGTCCAGTCCTAGATGATTTTAGACTTAGAAAATTTCCTGATATATGATTTATGTTCTGCAGTCATGAATAAGCTATATCATCAAATACATAATGCATTTATCATTGATCTGATCACTTCTTCAAATCAGGAACATTGCTGGCACAGTTCCCAACAATAGAGATACCAAGAGATAAGAGAGAATCATAAATAATAATAATACTCAGTGGAAGAGCGATGATTTGTAGGATAATTCACATAATCTGCATCAGAATGTCCCGAAATAACATAAGATTAATGAGCTACAAGTTTAATGTCTTGAAATAAGAGTGCATTTAATGTATCGAGGGATAGTTGAATATGTAATAAGCAAAGGGAGGATATGAATTTACTAGCAAGTGGAATCATCAATAAATGAGTCATGCTTGAGAATTAGTTAACTATTATGTTTTAAGGGAGTAGAAGAATCTTATTCTTTGTTATGCTGGATTGAGAAAACAAATTCAATGTTTACTTGCAACAATGTCTAGTTATTTTAGTTGGTGATTCTTGGTACCATCATGGTCAGCTATGTTTGCTTGTTCCTTCGCTTTAATTCAAATAACAATAAAACCTTTTTTTAAAAGTTTATGAGGTAGGAACCTTACAAAAATGTAGGGAATCTCCTCATATCTTTCCATTTCATGGATATTTCAACATGGTTCTTGGTTACACAGCTAGATGCTACACTTTTGTGCTTCGATAATTGCCATTAAAATGCCAAATGTGATGATCATAGTGTTCAAATAGACATGTGTTCACTAGAGGTTTGTTTGGCACAGCGGTGGCGGTAATAAACATGGTGGTTTTGAACTGTCATTCGTGAACACTCGACGTCACCTAAGGAACTTCATCCACATTTATTTTCAAAATTTGTTATTTTTCTTGGCAGTGGTCAGAACAATTGTCATGTCAAACACATATTTTATGACAATGGAGTTTATGTCCAAACTCACTGAAGCAAAAAGTCACGCCAAACAAACACTAGGTTAAGGATTCGATCATTGTGGATGGTCTAAGGCGACACCAATTATTCAGTAACGTTTATGTAGAATACTCATTCTCTCCACTGCAAGTACTTAGGGTCTGTTTGGGTGGGTGGTGACCGCTGGCTGCAACGACCGTTATCCTGGCAGAATAATGTCGGCAGTACACCTGTCGGAGTAATATAAAACGATAATTTTTTCCACCGAGTATCAAATCACGTGGAACACGGGTGAAGATACAAATATATCATATACCTTGAGTTAGCTAAACATTAATTATAAAGAGTGGTTTCGTATTTTCTAACAATTATCCTTCACGAATTCTACCGTGAGCAATCACAAACCATCATAGCACAAGAATGCATCATCAAACCATGAACAAATCACCAAGAATATCACGACACCAAATCTGGGGCACACTACTTCCATAATAAAAATATGAAATAGAAATATAGTCAAGTACATGCAGAATTACACAATAAGAGATATGATTACTAAATCAATAACATGAAAGATGAACATAATCATTCATAAAATAGAGATAAAGAGAAAGGGAAAAGGGGGAGTTGGCAACATAAAATTGAATGCAAACATATTTCCTTTAAATAATAAATTCAAAAGTCACTTTTATCCAAAGATTCAAGTTAATGACTATGGAAATTTGATAAATAAAAATATTGTTCTTCCTAGGTATGAATGGAGACCCATTGTTAGAAATAACATATTAACTTCACTTGAAAGGGTTCATTCATCGATGTCTCTAAATAAGTCAACATGATATATTTGGGCACCTATAGGAACCGTCATGCCCGGTCCCCTTTGGATACCTAAATTGCGAAAAATTTCTGTAGAAGCGGGAATAAGGTGCAGGAACACTACAAGCATACCCAAGCCAAGCAACCAGTAACAATAGAAGGACAAGAAAACCTTGTATTAACCAATCTTCTTTACAATGCGGGACATGATTTATCAGAACACTAGATGAAGAAAAAACAGAAAACAACCAAGGAGACGACAGATAGAAAATCTGTGACAGCCAGAGACCGCTCGAACTGCCAGACCGCACGACAACAACTAAGACTGCGCGAACAGTACATGTCGTCAACCTGCTATTTACCATACCGCCATCTCAGCCCGCACGAACTGCTAACTTATTGCTCTGGTGAGAAAACTACCTGTCCGCACTTCTTGATCGCCTAACCGCATGGTCGCAAAACCACATATGTTGCCCATGAACAGAAGAAAGGAACTGCACAAACTATCGCCTAACCGCAACTCCTATTCGCCTGACCGCAAAGATCGCCTGACTGCCGAGCTTGTCGCGAACAGCTGAAGAACTACCACAAACTGCCCAGACCGCAAGAACTTGAGACCGCTCGAACAGAATCAAATCGCGAACCTCGGATCGCCTGAGTTGTAGTTCTTACGGTTCTCTATTTTCTTCTTTATTCTCTTCTTATTAATGACGGGCCCTGCACCTTTATTTATAGGCAGACAGACAAATGTTGTCACCACCCCAGAGAGATACAATAACCGCCCAACCAGATCGTGATAACAGATCGCGACAATCAGACTGCGAACACCACTGCGAGCGAGCTCGCACGGACACCGCAGTCACAACAATCAGACCGCGACAAAGCAGATCGCGCGGTCACCATCAGGAAAATTCTTGTGCCTAACTAGCTGTGACCTCGACTAGTCTCCAGAGAGAGCCCGCGCAGACCGCCCGATCTCTGTGGTCTGACCTCCTCAGACCGCCCACTCCACTTCTACTTCCACTTCAAAAATTCAACACTCCCCCTTGAAGTGAGAAGTGGAAGTCAGCCCAAGCAAACCCCATAACCGACCAAATGGTTCCTTCGACAATGGTTTTGTGAAGATGTCCGCAACATTGTCCTCGCTTCGCATATACTCAACCATTAGAGATCCCTCCATTACCTTCTCTAGAATGAAGTGATGCTCGATCTCGATGTGCTTGGTCCGCGCGTGACAAATTGGATTATTAACCAATTTAAGGACACTCTCATTGTCACCGCATAACATAGTAGGACCTCGCACCTTCTCATGAATGTCCTCCACTATCCTCCTAAGCCAGATGGCTTCCAGAGCTGCCAAGGCCGAAGCCTTGTATTCCGCTTCCATAGTGGAGACAGACACCAAATCCCACTTCTTGTTGCACCATAAGATAGTTGTAGAGTCAGTCATAAAGACATACCAGAAGTCAACTTCTGATCATCTGTATCTCCTCCATAATCTGCATTCGTGTAACCATGCAGATTGAAGCTCGAGTCCCTCCCATAAAAGAGACTCATATCAGAGGTGGACTTCACGTACTTCAGAATACTCCTTGTCACCACTAGATCAGGTTTCCACAGCTCCACCATATATCGACCCACTCGGCCCACATCATAAGCAATATCCGGCCTCATAATCGTCATATATATAAAACATCCAACCAAAGCTCGGAACACCGAGGGATCAGAAAGAACCCTTACCTCATCCCGTCGAAGCTTCAAACCAACCCCAGTGGAGTAGAGCTGCTCTTCCCCTCTCCCATGCTGAATCGCTTTACGATCCGTTCTGCATAGCCCTTCTGGGAAATGAGCACATCGCTCTCTTTCTTCTCCACCTCAAGTCCAAGGTAATGGTGGAGCTCACCAGATCCTTCATCTCGAATCTAATAGCTAGCTCAGCCCGGAGCCTAGCTACCTCCTCTTCAGAGTTCCCCGTAACGATCATGTCATTTACGTACAACAACACCAAGACCTGAAGCTACCCCGACTTCTTTACAAACAAACTCGAATCAGAATCAGAAACAAAATAACCACAGAATTGGAGATATTCTGCAATCTTCCCATACCACGCCCGAGGCGCCTGCTTCAACCGTAAAGAGCCTTCTTAAGCTTGCAAATATGTCATGGATGAACTTCAGAAACATAGACAGGTGGCTGCACCATAAAGATATCCTTGTCAATCTCGTCGTAAAGGAAAGCATTGTTCCCGTCAAGTTGCCAAATCTTCCATCCTTGGCAAGCTGTCAATACAATCACCACCCGCACTGAATTCATCTTGGCAACATGACTAAACATCTCTTCATAGTCTTCCCCGTACTGTTGTGAGAAATCTCGAGCTACAAGGCGAGCCTTGTACCACTTGATGCTGCTGTCAGCCTTCTTCTTCAGCTTGTAAACCCACTTACATGTCACAGGAGTAATGCATTCGACCTTGGGCACAAGATCCCAGGACTCATTATTCCTGAGGGAAACCATCTCCTCATCCATGGCATCTTCGCACTCCTTGACTCCACTGGCATTTTCAAAACATGACGGCTCTCGCTCATCTAGGGGGCCTGCAATGAAGCATGAGACAAAGCTCGCCAAATTACCCCCTTTATACCGAGCTTGTGGAATAATGGTCCGCTTGGACCTCCGCAGGGCTTTACCCCGATCCACCACTTCTACTACTTCTTCTGGAATAGCTCCTCTTCTAGGCATACTTGGAGCATCGCTCCCCTTGCTTCCAGAACAAAAAGAACTTATCCTAGAGCTAGAAATAACAGGAGCACCCGGTGACACAGGAAACTCCACGAGAAGTTCTTTAGCAGATTCTCCTTGGCCTCCATCTGACCTTCTCTCTTGTAATTCCACAGATGAGATACCCTGGTGAGACGTTAGCTCGTCAAATACCACATCCCTTGAGACCACAAACCTTTGTGTCTCGGGATCCATGCATCTCCAACCCTTCTTCCGATCATCATAACCGACGAACACAAGCTTCCTTGCTTTCACATCTAGCTTCATTCTAAGAGCATCAGTAACATACACATAGCAGGTAGATCCGAACACTCAAAAATGTTCCACACTAGGCTTCTCCTTAAACATCAAATCATGTGGAGTCTTCATGTTGATAGGACTAAGAGGCATCCAATTGATGATGTATGCTGCACAAGGCATTCCCTCTGCCCAAAAGGACCTGGGAATGCTTTTGTCATGAAGCCAACACTTGCAGGTCTCTGTTAGA
The DNA here is from genome assembly GCA_033032865.1 of Dactylorhiza incarnata. Lineage (NCBI taxonomy): Eukaryota > Viridiplantae > Streptophyta > Magnoliopsida > Asparagales > Orchidaceae > Dactylorhiza > Dactylorhiza incarnata. Next base: position 13,398,252 of record JAWHQI010000035.1, read on the forward strand.
TAACAGATCTTCCGCTCTACAACTTTGTTCTGCTGTGGAGTATGTGCACAAGAAAGCTCCCTCTAGATGCCATGCTTTCTGCAAAAGTTGAAGAACTCAATTGAGCTAAACTCCCTCCATTGTCAGTTCTTAATTTCTTGATCCGCGGACCACGCCGTCCCTCCACAAGATCCTTGAACTCCACAAACTTTCCAAACGCCTCAGGCTTCTCCTTCACAAAGTATACTGTTAGAACCTAGTCTTAATTTGGATTAGGATCCCAACTCAAATAGGGGGAGATTGTTGGAACCTTAGTTTTGATTTGAGTTAGGATCCACCTTTAGTATTTAAGTTTCAATCATAACATATATTATAACTTAGATTAAATCCTATTAAGGTAGAAGGCTGAAAAGAAATATACAATAATATAAATAATATATATATAATAAGAAATATACAATAATATATATAATATACTAAGAAATATATATATATAAATAATATACTAAGAAATATATATATATATATATAATAGGCAGAAAATAAGAGAAAGATAAATTTTACACATGTTCTCCGCGTTCGACGAACGTCCATCTGCGTTCGACGAACGGCGTCCTGCGCTCGACGAATGACGTTCATTCTGCGTTCGACGAAATCCAAGCAACGCTCGACGATCCCGCCTCAGCTCAACGGTCGACGAACAGATTAGTTCAGCGGTCGACGAACAAACCTCGTCTCAGCGGTCGACAAAATCCCGCGTTCGACGAACTCAGGTCTGCGTTCGACGAACAACTCAATATTCAACGGTCGACGATCCAGCCCGTCTCAGCGGTCGACAGATCTTTCCGTTCGACGAACTCAAGTCTGCGTTCGACGAATATTCAGCAGATATTCAGAACAGTGAATTAAATGATCAGGTTGACAAATCAAATGATGAGCTCGACGAACTTGAACCTCAGCTCGACGAATTTCTCCCAGTATTATTTTATATCATTTATCTTGACTAAAATATTATATATAGAGCGATGTTAAACGCAGGCCATTTTTGGCTATATGCAGTCCAAAGTTTTTTAAAAAGAGCGATCTTAAATGCAGGCCGGTTTTGACTATATGCAGGCCACAATTTTTTTTAAAGTATCATTTTTCCTTTTCAACCTGCAGGCCATAGAACTGGAGATATATGCACCGCCATCGCCCACGACCCGTGCAGCCGCCGGACAAGATCGAGCTTCTTCTCTGATCTCCTCTCCCTCCTCCGGCGACTCCGACCGGTGATCTCCACTTCAACCAACAACTTGTGTATATAAATAAAAAAAATAAAAAAATGAAAGATAAGATCAAATTAACCATTTGCGTAGATTTGAGAGACCGCTCCAAAAAAAATGAAAATATTTTAAGGTATATTGCAATTGAATTGGCCCCTCCACTCGATCAACTGTAACACCTCATTATTTATTATTAATTAGTTTCATGCTTACAACTTATCCAGGTAAGAAAAAGTTGTATCTCTCTAATGTGTATTTTATATTATGGAAATACTTACATATACATATATGGCTGGAATTTCCTTCAATTCATATACATGTGTTAACGCATGTGCTCATTGTTCGTACACATTACACATCAGGCCAAGTGTATGCGCGTATACACATTCTGTGCTTCGACGAGGTAATCTTGGAGGATGAGCTCAGATACAGAGGCATCAGAAGCGGGGCGGTGGTTGAGGAAGGTGGTGGCGGGGCGAGTTCATGTGCAAAGTTGGAGAGGGAACTCATCAGCCTAATCCTGCTTTTAAAATCTTTTAACGGTGCTAAAAAAATTGGAATATATATATTAAATTTGGCCTGCATGAATAATTTTTTGGCCTGCATATATCCACGACCTGCATAAAGCCAAAACAGGCCTGCATATAACATTGCTCTATATATATATGCTGTCAACTTTATTAATGCAATATTTATTATTTCTATATATATATATATTGCTGCTCTGACATTACAGCCATGCAAGCATTAAATGATATAGCCGTTGGCAGCAAAGCATTAAATGTTGTAGCCGTTGCAGCAAGCCAAAGAAAGAAATTGTTCTGCTCAAGGTTCTGGAAAAAAAGAGATATTACTCCTTTCCCCTTTGGTCGGCAAGGATTAAAATCAGCCAGGAAAGAGGATAATAGTTTTATACGACAACAAGAGTCATCTCTTTATACAGCAGAATATATATATACAGAATATATATCTTATTGCTGTACAGATTTTAGATAGACAGAACATATACATATCATATTGCTGTACATGAAAAAGAGAAGAAGAAGAAGAAGAGAAAAAGAAGAACATGAACAAAAAGAAGCAGATCAAATATACTATATCTTCTATTTACTAAACCTCTTTCTTGCAGATCTTCTATACATATCCTGAGACACCAAACACTATCAATTGCTCAGGATCTAAACTGCAAGAAGAAGAAGAAGTGTTATTGCAATCAAGAGAAGAAGCCTCCACAAGCTGTCATCTAATCTAAAAATTTCCTTATGGATAGATATGTTGGCCTTTTTATTTCATTGAAATATAAATTTGAAAATTTAATTTGGTTTTGCTGAACATAAAGTTTTTCTTTTTCTTTAAAGGATTGTCTAAACTTTTCAGCCTTAACTGACTTATTTTTTAAGCAAATAATTTGTTCTGCTGATGTTTTAAAATTTTCTTTAGGTTTGTTATATTCAGAAATCAAATTTGTTATTTTTGTTAACTCCTTTTAATTTCCTTTTTGTAATTTTCAGCAATTATTAAATCTATACATGATGATTTGAAAACAGATTTAAAATCAGAGATAGAAATAAAATTTGAAGTTACCTCAACTACCTTTTCTTCATCAGATTCTGCATCTGATATGTGATATGAGCTTGAGCCATATATTGCCAACATGCAGAAAGCTCTGGCTTTTTGTTCTTCCTTTTCTTCTTCTTTAGTTAGAATGAATGATTGTTCTGCATCAAAAATGATGTTAGTGGAAGAAGTAAAGGTGGATTCATTTACCATCCTTGAGAGGGAGTTCCAGATGCTCCTTGCTGAAGTGCAGTCAGACACTTTAAGAAGAATGTCATCAGACATTGATTTAGCCAATATGTTCATGGCCATGACATCAGCACTTTTCAGCTTTTCTTGATCAGCAGATGTCGGGATGGAAGATGAAAGTCCTGTCAAAACAGATTTGTAAATATCTTCATCTATGCCATTCATATATAATCTGATTCTAACTTACCATAAATCAAATCTATCCAAATTACATATAGGTGGATCTGAAAATAAAAAAATCTGATTGTGCCATTTTGAAAACCCTTTTAAAAAAAATCTTAAGAACTAAGTGATCTTTGTGATTTCATGTGTTAGCCTGTGTGAAAAATCAACCTGCTTCGATACCAATTGAAAGTGAGTTTAGTTCTTAATATCTTAAAAGGTCTTGTTTAAGTTTTACTTCAAAGTAATGATATATATATAGATGTTTGCTGAGTAATAAAATCAAACAGTAAGAGTGCATAAAAAATCACAGCACACAAATAAGAAATAAAACAAAAACAAAGCACATCCAGATGACACAAGAATATATTGTAGTTCCCCTCAACTGGGTACATCTACTCTTCTACCCACTGGTAGGAATCCACTGGAGGTTGTTGATAAGGTGCCCTCACACCAAGGTGTTTTTGTTCAGGTGTACACACACCAATGGAGGTTTGATCAAGTGCCCAATTTACCTATAAGCTTTTGATCAGGTGCTTATAAACCAAGATGCAGGTTTTTGCTAAGGTGGTCTGTCACTGGGAGTTAACTTTTGAAGGGAGTTATAACCCTTTACAAGATGGGAAGGAATAAAAGAAAACAGAAAAAGGGTTGGTGTTCTTCTCTTTTGCTGAGAAGACTCTTGATGAAGATGTTGTTGAAGAAAGCTCCCCCTGTCTGATTTAGATTAGATGACAGCTTATGGATGCTTCTTCTCTTGATTGCAATAACACTTCTTCTTCTTCTTCTTGCAGTTTAGATCCTGAGCAATTGATAGTGTTTGGTGTCTCAGGATATGTATAGAAGATCTGCAAGAAAGAGGTTTAGCAAAAAGAAGATATAGTATATTTGATCTGCTTCTTTTTGCTCCTGTTCGTCTTTTTCTCTTCTTCTTCTTCTCTTTTTCCTGTACAACAATATGATATGTATATGTTCTGTCTATCTAAAATCTGTACAGCAATATGATATATATTCTGTATATATATTCTGCTGTATAAAGAGATGACTCCTGCTGTCGTATAAAAATATTGTCCTCTTTCCTGGCTGATTTTAATCCTTGCCGGCCAAAAGGGAAAGGAGTAATATCTCTTTCTTTTCCAGAACCTCGAGCAGAATAATTTCTTTCTTTGGCTTGATGCAACGGCTACATCATTTAATGCTTTGCTGCCAACGGCTATATCATTTAATGCTTGCACGGCTGTAATGTCAGATCAGCAATATATATATATATAAATAATAAATATTGCTTTAATAAAGTTGACAACATATATATATATATATATATATAATATTTTAGTCAAGCTAAATGATATAAAATAATACTGGGAGAAAGGTGAGGTTCAAGTTTGAAAGTGCACAGTTTACCTCACTAGAATTCTCTAGAGGGGGGGGGGGGGGGTGAATAGAGATTAAAAATTATTTTGTGCAAAGTTTATATATATATGTGTATGATCACAGATTATAGCTTCCCACACATGAACAAGAATTAAACAAGTAAAGAAAGTAAATGCAAGAAAAGAAATCACAGCACAACACAAGAAAATATAGTGGTTCCCCAAACTTTGGGTAGTCCACTCTTCTACCCCCTTGGTAGGAATTCACTATCTTGTACTGAGTCTTTTGATAAGGAGACTCTTAGAACCACCCTGAGTCTTTTGACAAGGAGACTCTTAGAACCAACTGAGTCTTTTGACAAGGAGACTCTTAGAACCAGTACACTGAATTTTTTGAAGAGAGATTCTAAAAACTCTTTTACAATGTTATAAGTAAGAAAGAAAGAAAGAAAGAAATAAGAACAAGAATGAATCTTCTTCCTAGCAAGAAGATTGGAAGCACAAGAAGTAGTGAATGAAAATCACTCTTCTATAGTGAGAAGGAGATTGTAAAAACTTTTCTCTCTTTTGAGAGAACTTTCAGAGTTTGCAGTAGAATGGCTTCTGAAGAAGAAGGAGAAGATGAAAGCTTTTTCTCTACAGCACACTATCTCTTTTCTCAGTTTTTTTCTCTATTCTCTTGGGAGCTTTTCCTCTATTTCAACTGTATGTGGTGGATCACTCAACTGTCATTTTCTACCGACCTCCTCTTTATTTATAGCTCTGTGTAAAAATAATGCTATAGGAGGATAATTAATTAGCAGTCAGAGAAATGGAAGAATAGAAATATTTCCATAATTAGCATTCCAATAGAAGGAAAGAATTCATTCCAAATTCGAATAATATCCATAATGAGTTTTATCAGATTAGCCAAGAATCAAATAGAAGGAAAGAATGATTCAGAACGGCTATAAAATATTAACATTATTCCATATAAATCAGATCTATTGAAAGAAGGAAAGAGATCTGGCGCATATTTGAATTCTGTCATAGTAATCGACGTGCGTCGATTACTATTCGACGTAAGCGTCGAATTCATCCTGGCTGGACGTCGAGAGAAGAATAAGGAAGGTGCGTCGACTAAGGTACGTCGACTTCTCTATATGCGTCGACTAGAAATCAGAGTAGCGTCGACAATACATACGTCGAAATCTTCCTAAAGTTACTTCGACTTAATCTGAAGGGAACGTCGACTACAGCTCGAAATTGCGTCGAATACTATTCGACGCATATTTACTTAACCTTGTTTTTCTTTCTTAGAATTCATATTCAACTTAATTTAAGGGGTTAAGAGAAATCATTTTCCCAACAATCTCCCCCTATTTGTCTTAACCCTATTTAGAGGGAAATTGTACTAGCATAAAATCAATCCAGCACAGCATTTGTATAGAAAAGAAATATATCAAATAATCAAAAAGTGAAATTTAGAAGAAGAGATCAAATGTTCCAGAATCATATAAATATATGTCATGTTCATTCCAATATATCAGCATTGTTTTCAAATATTACTCAGGAGGGGTAGGAGGGGTCTTTCTCTTTCTCTTGAATACTACTGTTTTAGGAGAGGAGAGTTTCTCTTTCTCATTTGTAGGAAGTTCTGCTAGCTCCCCCTGGGTCTCAGCCATTTGCTCCCCCTGAGTCTCAGCTTCATTTATAAACACAGCTTCCAGCTCCCCCTGAAGTTCAGTTTCTTTATCTTTCTCACCATCTTCCTTTGCAGCCTCATTTTCAGCTCTACTTCCCTCCCCTTGTAGTAGTGCCATTTGATTTGCAGCATCCCTTGCTATGTTGAGTACCTCTATTGTTTGTTCATCATTATGTAGCTCAGGTACTGTCTCATTCCCAAGGATTTTGTCAGATTTTGGAGGAGGGGACTTGTGAGAAAGAGATTTAGGATTGGAGGGTTGCTCTTCATCTAGATTCTCCCCCTTCTTGACCTTCTTGGCCAAGGAGGTTAAGAAAGACCTAGTCACTCTAGAGGAAGAGAGAGAAGATTTCAGATCTTGCACAGAGGCACTGACCCCATCTATTTGGGTGTGCATGTGAAGGATGGAGGAATGAATCTTGGAGCAATGCTCATCTAGCATTGCTTGGAATCTTTGAGCTGTGGATTGTATGCACTGGGTGATGAGAGCCTCAGTGGATTCAGATGGTTCATGGTGTGAGAGTTGATGAGGAGGTGATGGTGGAGGAAGAGGTGATAGAGGAGGAGGAGGAGATAATGGATGTGGAGAGAGGATTCTATCATCTTGAGGAGGTATATTTGATGGAGGAGGTGGAGGAATAGATGAGACTTGTGCATGTGATTGAGGTGGTATTTGTGATTGTGTGGATGATGAAGGTATAGATGAGAGATTTGTTGAAGGAGGAGGAGGAGGAGGATGAGCAGGAGAGTTAGAGGGAGAGGGAGATCTTTCAGGGATGGAACCAGGCTTAGGGATTTGCCTGGTCCATTTAGAAAAGAGAGCAATTGACATCCTCTTCCCTGGAGGAATGGGGATTCCTTTTGACCTACATAGGCCAGGAAAGGAATGGAAGAGGACTTGACTCATGATTCTCATGTAGGCATTCTCTTTGTGAGAGTATTTAGAGCCTATCATCTTGAGTAGCCATGTGGCCCAGTCTACCTTCTTCTTCAACACAAGGGCCCCCATGATGTTCAGTTGTTGTTTTGGTACTGCATCATGTGCTGAGATCTTGCACAGTAGAACTTTCCCTACTATATCAGCCAGCAGCCTATATTCATCAGAAAAGTCTACCTTTTTCAGATGGATTGGTCTATCTTTTGAGAATTTCATGGTGGTGAGCAAATGCTTGATTTCATCAGGTGTGAGTTCAATGGATTCATCACCTATTAGGGGAATAATCAAGACTCGTTTAGTCATTCTTTTACAGGCTCATTGTCTTTCCTTATTTCTTTTAAACTAAGATGATAGTAGGATATACCTGATGGAAGATCAAAGGTGGCCCTAATATGTTCTGTTGAGATTGAGACTGGTGTCTCATATAGTGTTCCCTGGATTTCTCCTTGTTCAGATATCTGAACATGAGTTATTAGCTCTGTGAGCTATGATTTCAGGAGCTTGCACCTAGTGGAGATGAGTTTGTCCAGTCCTGCTTCAGTAAAGAGAGCAATGATGCTCTTGTAGTTTTCTGCGGCAGCTTGGAAGGACTCAAGGTCAATGTCGAAGCCTGAGTTGGTCTTGGGAGCCATTTTAGGTTAGTGAAGGAGAGAGGAAGAGATTAGCTGGTCTGAGGAGCACGAAGAATGAAAGAGGCAGTGTCGTGAAGGTTTCTATCTGAAGAGTCTTTTTAAGTCAGGTGAAGCGTCGAAACTGGACTCAATTCGAGGTTTATTCGGTACTTCAGTGGATGTGACCGAAAAAAATTTAGCATTGCCGCTCGTTTTTATGAGGTCGACGTTACGTCGAGTGGAATTCGACGTGAGCGTTGATTTAGTCTGCTTTGGGATGCAAGGGTTTCTTATCGACGTATGCGTCGATAGCAGTCGACGCATGCGTCGATTGTGCTTATTGATCTGAGTTATCGACGTTGCGTCGATTAGAAGTCGACGTGACTTTTAATTTTCCTGAAAAGTTCTGGGTGTTCATTTCTTTTTATCTCTTCTTAATCCTAAAGGTTTCTAAGGTAGCCTAGGACTGGGTTTTAAGACCAATTTGATTGATTATACCAACACTTTTTGGCAAGGTGGCCATTTTTGTTGCATATGTAACACTTGAGTATCCTACTTTTGTGAGAGTTTGAGTTTAAAGGTGAATAGAAGTGTTGACTAGGATACCGGTGTTGATTAGGATAGAGGGTTTCATTAGGATGGGAAGTTTGGTTACTAAGTTTTGGGTAAAAATTTTGGTTAGAATGTTGATTAGGATATAAATTATAATCAGGATGAATGGGTCCTGAATAAAGGTTACGATGAAAGACTTTTGGAGGAAAGATGTTTAAATTGTTCTGAATTTTTGTGCGTCGATATCCATTCGACGCATGTTGATAGTCACGTTGATTTGTATTCGGCGCTTTCTTCAGATGGTGTCGATCTGATTTCGACGCATAGAAAAAGTTGCGTCGATTGGAAGTCGACGTGCTTTTGTTCATCCATCTAGAAGAGGTCGAAGCATCTGAGAGATTGCGTTAAGTAGAAGTCGACGCACTATCGTGCATGCGTCGATATGAAGTTGACGCAACTGTATCTTCATAAATTTTCATTTTGCCTTTCTCTGTTTTTACTCCTTTATGTCTTGTTTTTCTTGGTTTGATTGTTTCTTCAGATGAAGTTTGTGAGTCATCAGCTGAATAATAAGATGTTTCATCAAATTCCTTTATTTCTTTGAAGGAGTTTTCTTCCTTATCTTTTGGGTCTTTTTCTTGGTTTGTCATTTTGAGAGGTTTAGTGAATTTTACAGGGCTCATCCAAGCAGGTTTGTTGGATGGAATTAGGCTGATTGAGGGATCAACCCCTAACCCAAGATGGTTGTGTCTTATTGTTTGTTTTTCAGTGATTTCCTTAAGAGTTTGGCTTCTCATTTTTATTGATTCTTCAAAGGCTTTTGCCTGGGTTACTTTATCCTTAAGGAACTGATTTTCTATTCTAGCCCTTTCTATTTCCTTTTCTATTCTGCTAGCTATTGATTCATAATCTTTAGAGGATTTGATTTATGTGTTTCTCTGGTTTTTAGCTACATTGATTTGTTCTTTTAGATCTTTAATTTCTTGTTTTGTTTTTAGTTGATCTAGGTACATTCCCATAAAATCATTTCTAAAATTATCACTTTGAAAATCTATTTCATCAAACATGCTTACCTCATCCTCATCCTCAGATTCCTCAATGAGAATGAGGTTCTTTTCTTTTTCATCATCAGAAGATATGCTTTCTTCTGATCCTGTTTCACTCCATGATTTATCATCATTCTTTGAGTCTTCAAAGGCCATCAAGCATAGGTTTTCTTGCCTAGATTCTTCATTGTCACTCTTAGAGGATGAACTATCCTCAGAGTTTGTTTCACTCCAGACTTCTGCAATGAAGCCTCTTTCTTTCTTCTTCCCCTTTTTCTTCAGATCTTTCTTTTTCAGATCCTTTTCTGTTTCAGCATTCTCTGGACATTCTGGGGCAATGTGTCCAGGTTTCCTGCAAGAATAGCAAATAATTTCTTTAGTGGGGGTTTTGTCATACCTTGGTTTTGACTCCCTCCTTTTTGATCCGTCTGTCTTGACCCATTTCTTAAATTTCTGGCCAAGAAACTGAATAATTCTTCTTCAGTGACAGGGGTTCCTTCTTCTGTTGCCTTTAGAGCAATGTTCCTGCTTTTTGAGGAAGTTTGAGTGTTTTCTCTTCTTTCCTTCTCCTCTCTAGTTTTCAGCAACTGCTCATAGGATCTGAGTTTTCCTAAGAGAGCATCTGTTGAGATCTCTTTTTGTCCTCTTGTGTCTCTTATTGCCCAAATTCTTGAGTCCCATGAACTAGGGAGACTCATTAGCAATTTGTCATTAATCTCAGTGAGAGAGATTTCTCTATCCAAGTCTCTTAGTTGATTGATGATCAGACTGAATCTGTCATACATTTCAGAGATGCTTTCTTCAGCCTTCTTTTGGAAGTTCTCATATTGAGAGATCAATAGAGCCTTTTGATCTTTCTTTTCATCAGCACTTCCTTCCACCATCTTTGTGAGAGCATCCCAAATTTCTTTGGATGATTCACAGTCAACAACCTTTTGAAAAATGTCATCTGAGAGAGTTGAGACAAGTATGTTCATGGCCTTTAGATCATATGTTTTTCCCTTCTTTTCATCTTCTGTCCACTCAGATCTTGGAACAAGTGTTTGTGTGACATTGCCATTTGTATCCTTTCTATAAGGCTTTGGGGGACCTGTCATAGTAATATCAAACAAGTCAGCATCAATGGAATTCATATAAATTCTAATTCTTGTTTTCCAAATTGCAAACTTTTCAAGATTGCACATTGGAGGTCTGGTGGAAGCATAATCTTTGATTCGTGCCATATGATAAAATAGTTTTGAAAAATATATATATATGAGAGGTAAGATCTTTTTGATCAAGGAGTTATCCTTTTTAGATCAACCTCCCTCTGATACCAATTGAAAGTGCACAGTTTACCTCACTAGAATTCTCTATAGGGGGGTGAATAGAGATTAAAAATTATTTTGTGCAAAGTTTATATATATATGTGTATGATCACAGATTATAGCTTCCCACACATGAACAAGAATTAAACAAGTAAAGAAAGTAAATGCAAGAAAAGAAATCACAGCACAACACAAGAAAATATAGTGGTTCCCCAAACTTTGGGTAGTCCACTCTTCTACCCCCTTGGTAGGAATTCACTATCTTGTACTGAGTCTTTTGATAAGGAGACTCTTAGAACCACCCTGAGTCTTTTGACAAGGAGACTCTTAGAACCAACTGAGTCTTTTGACAAGGAGACTCTTAGAACCAGTACACTGAATTTTATGAAGAGAGATTCTAAAAACTCTTTTACAATGTTATAAGTAAGAAAGAAAGAAAGAAAGAAATAAGAACAAGAATGAATCTTCTTCCTAGCAAGAAGATTGGAAGCACAAGAAGTAGTGAATGAAAATCTCTCTTCTATAGTGAGAAGGAGATTGTAAAAACTTTTCTCTCTTTTGAGAGAACTTTCAGAGTTTGCAGTAGAATGACTTCTGAAGAAGAAGGAGAAGATGAAAGCTTTTTCTCTGCAGCACACTATCTCTTTTCTCAGTTTTTTTCTCTATTCTCTTGGGAGCTTTTCCTCTATTTCAACTGTATGTGGTGGATCACTCAACTGTCATTTTCTACCGACCTCCTCTTTATTTATAGCTCTGTGTAAAAACAATGCTATAGGAGGATAATTAATTAGCAGTCAGAGAAATGGAAGAATAGAAATATTTCCATAATTAGCATACCAATAGAAGGAAAGAATTCATTCCAAATTCGAATAATATCCATAATGAGTTTTATCAGATTAGCCAAGAATCAAATAGAAGGAAAGAATGATTCAGAACAGCTATAAAATATTAACATTATTCCATATAAATCAGATCTATTGAAAGAAGGAAAGAGATCTGGCGCATATTTGAATTCTGTCATAGTAATCGACGTGCGTCGATTACTATTCGACGTAAGCGTCGAATTCATCCTGGCTGGACGTCGAGAGAAGAATAAGGAAGGTGTGTCGACTAAGGTACGTCGACTTCTCTATATGCGTCGACTAGAAATCAGAGTAGCGTCGACAATACATACGTCGAAATCTTCCTAAAGTTACTTCGACTTAATCTGAAGGGAACGTCGACTACAGCTCGACGTTGCGTCGAATACTATTCGATGCATATTTACTTAACCTTGTTTTTCTTTCTTAGAATTCATATTCAACTTAATTTAAGGGGTTAAGAGAAATCATTTTCCCAACAAAGTTCGTCGAGCTCATCATTTGATTTGTCGACCTGATCATTTAATTCACTGTTCTAAACATCTGCTGAATATTCGTCGAACTCAGACTTGAGTTCGTCAAACGGAAGGATTCGTCGACCGCTGAGACGAGCTGTATTTTCGACCGCTGAATATTGAGTTGTTCGTCGAACGCAGACCTGAGTTCGTCGAACGCAGGATTTTGTCGACCGCTGAGCTAATCTGTTCGTCAACCGCTGAGCTGAGGTGGGATCGTCGAGCGCTGCTTGGATTTTGTCGAACGCAGAATGAATGCCATTCGTCGAGCGCAGGACGTCGTTCGTCGAACACAGATGGACGTTCGTCGAGCGTAGAGAACATGTGTAAAATTTATCTTTCTCTTATTTTCTGCCTATTATATATATATATTTCTTAGTATATTATTTATATATATATATATATATATTTCTTAGTATATTATATATATTATTATATATTTCTTATTATATATATTATTTATATTATTGTATATTTCTTTTCAGCCTTCTACCTTAATAGGATTTAATCTTAGTTATAATATATGTTATGATTGAAACTTAGATACTAAAGGTGGATCCTAACTCAAATCAAAACTAAGGTTCCAACATATACCCAGGTATATCTAGTGAAATCATCAATCAAGACCAACATATACCTGCTACCTCCAAGACTAGCAATTGCGTTGGGTCCAAACAGATCACCATGAATACACTTTAGCGGTGCTTTACATCTGGTCTGTGACTTGTCAAATGGAAGGCTATGAGCCTTACCAAACTGACATCCTGCACAAACATAACCATCACCTCAGGATGATAGACTAGGAAGGCCATTCACCAGGCCTCTTGCCCCCATAACCTTCAACTTATCCATACCAACATGCCCCAGCCTCTCGTGCCAGATTGCATCGCTATCATTAGCCCTCATCTTATCAACTTAAGAGCTTGTTGATAAAAAAAATAAGTCATTAGCCCGCAGGATTTCATCGACCGCTGAGCTAATCTGTTCGTCGACCGCTGAGCTGAGGCGGGATCGTCGAGCGCTGCTTGGATTTTGTCGATCGCAGAATGAATGCCATTCGTCGAGCGCAGGACGTCGTTCGTCGAACACAGATGGACGTTCGTCGAACGCAGAGAACATGTGTAAAATTTATCTTTCTCTTATTTTCTGCTTATTATATATATATATTTCTTAGTATATTATATATATATATATATTTCTTAGTATATTATATTATTATTGTATATTTCTTATTATATATATATTATTTATATTATTGTATATTTCTTTTCAGCCTTCTACCTTAATAGGATTTAATCTAAGTTATAATATATGTTATGATTGAAACTTAGATACTAAAGGTGGATCCTAACTCAAATCAAAACTAAGGTTCCAACATATACCCAGGTATATCTAGTGAAATCATCAATCAAGACCAACATATACCTGCTACCTCCAAGACTAGCAATTGCGCTGGGTCCAAACAGATCACCATAAATACACTTTAGCGGTGCTTTACATCTGGTCTGTGACTTGTCAAATGGAAGGCTATGAGCCTTACCAAACTGACATCCTGCACAAACATAACCATCACCTAAGGATGATAGACTAGGAAGGCAATTCACCAGGCCTCTTGCCGCCATAACCTTCAACTTATCCATACCAACATGCCCCAGCCTCTCGTGCTAGATTGCATCGCTGTCATTAGCCCTCATCTTATCAACTTAAGAGCTTGTTGATAAAAAAAATAAGTCTTTCACCCTCCTTCCAACATGAGTGACATCAGCCTTTACGGTTAACACATTACGGAGAAACTTCACTTTTGTTGGGCTAAACATAACGTGATACTCATCATCTATAATATTGGTCATAGAGAAGAGGTTCTTCTTCATACCCGACACATGATACACACTCCTCAAGGTGAGTGGACCTCTATCACTGCCCCAAAAAATGACACCCTCCTTCTCGACTGCATGAACAATGTCATCAACAGTAATAATTGCATCATTACCTGAGTATGCCTGCAGAGAAGAGAACTTTGACTCAACCCCGGTGAGGTGATGACCACACCCTGAGTCCACAATCCAATCATCTTTGTAGTTGATGGAAGCCAAAGCACGAGCACAAGTGCCCATCATGAAGGCACCTCCACGCCATCTACCTTCAGCACTGGAATCTGCCTCTCCTCTTCCTGCAGCATGCCTTTGATACCATGTGAAAATTTCTATAAAATAGAGAATAAGGCACAGGAACACTTCAACCATAACCAAGCCAAGCAACCAGTAACAATAGAAGGACAAGAAAATCTTGTATTAACCAATTCTTCTTTACAATATGAAACATACATGGCGATACATGATTTATCAGTACACAAGATAGAGAAAACATAAAACAACCAAGGAGCCGGCAGACAGAAAAATACTGTGACCGCCAGAGACCGCTCAAACTGCCAGACCGCACGGCAACATCTGAGACTGCGCGAACAACACGGGTCATCAACCTGCTATCTGCTAGACTGCCACCTCAGACCGCACGAACTCCTGCTTTATTGCTCTGCTGAGAAAACTACCTGTCGTCACTTCCTGATCGCCTGACCGCAAGGTCGCATAACCACAGAAGCTTCCCGCAAACAGAAGAAAGGAACTGCACAAGCTGTCACCTAACCACAACTCCTAGTTGCCTGATCACCGAGCTTATCACGATCAGCTGAAGAACTACCACAAACTGCCCAAACTGCCCGAACCTGAGACCGCGTGAAGAGAATCAGATCCCTAACCTCAAACCGCCTGAGCTGTAGTTCTTACAGTTCTCTATTCTCTTATTTATTCTCTTCGTATTAATGACGGGTCCTGACTGAAGATTAACTTTGCAGTCTTTTTTGAAATGACCAAACATGTTGCACCTGTAGCACCTTGTACCTTCCTTCTTCTTCCCATCATACTTAAGAGCATAGCTCCTCTCCTGCTGATATGAAGTCGAAGGACCATCGCTAGCAAATGACTTCTTCTTCTTGTCACTTCTCTTCTTCTTACCAGAATAAAGAGCCTCACTTTCTCCCCCAGAGACAGATATCTCAGTCTGAAAGTGGAGTGTTTTAGTTCTTATTTACTTTATTAAAAGATCTTGATTAAGTTTTGGTTTCAAAACTTAATGACATGTATATTTATATGTGTTTGTTTTATGAATGATCAACACAAGCAGTGAAAGTGCATAGCACAAATAAAACATAAAACAATGAACAAACCAAAACGATCCAAATGACACAGAGAAATATAGTAGTTCCCCTCAACTGGGTACATCTACTCTTCTACCCACTGGTAGGAATCCACTAGGAGGTTGTTGATAAGGTGCCCTCTCACCAGGTGAGCTGTTGATAAGGTGCTCTAACCAAACTGCAGGTTTTTGCTAAGGTTCCCTGTCACCGAGATTAACTTTTGAAGGGAGTTATAACCCTGTACAAGAGAGGAAGGAAAAAGAGTAATGAAAAATAGAAAATATAATGTTCTTCTCTGTATGAGAAGACTCTTGAAGATCCTGATATGGTGTTGAATGGATCTGAATGTTATGTTGAAGAGCTCCCCCTGTCTGATATAGAAGGATGACAGTTCTGGAGGTCTCTCCTTTTGACTGTACACAGTTTCTTTCCTTTTGTGCAGTGATGATCCTGAGCAAGTAGTTGTGATTTGTGTCTCAGGATGTATGTAATCTGCAGGAAAGTGTTAGCAAAGAAAAGAATAGATTTTTGCTCTCTGTGTTTCGGTTGTGTGTGTACTTCATATCTTCATCTTTCTCCTTTTTCTTCTTCTTTTTATAATCTGAGGACACTTGTCCTTAATTTGAATTCTTCTCTCGGGAAGAAGGAAAGAGCTTAGGTCTCCATCAATGATTTGACTCCTCGAGAAGATAACCTGCCATTTCTGTTCATTAAAGCTGATCTGCAACGGCTATAGTATTTATTGATCTGCAACGGCTAAGTTAAATATTATAAAGAAAGATAGCAAAATAAAATATTAGTCGAGCTCTGGCTAGAATTTGTCGAGCACTGAACGGCATTTGTCGAGCGCCTTTCTGAAGATTTGTCGAGCGCCTTTTGATGTGCTGAGCAATTATCTTCACTTGTCGACCGCTGAGACTAGCTGGATTGAGTTTGTCGAGTGCCGTTCAGAGAATGCCTGCCCGCACCAATTGTTCTGACTGGATTCGTTGAGCGTCGTTCGTTATTTGTCGAACGCTATTCTGATGAATATTTGTCGAGCGTTGTCTGGCTATTTGTCGAGCGCCGTTCGACATTTGTCGAACGTAGAGAACTTATATTATTTGCTTAAGTATACTCTCCGATTCGATCGCATCATATTTAATTTGTGTTAATTTAGATTGATCTAAATTATTAGATTTAACAAAAGGATGGATCCTAACTCAAATCAAAAGCTATGGTTCCAACAATCTCCCCCTATTTGAGTTGAGATCAAATCAAAACTAGTGACCTGGTAATCTTAAAATGGCTTTTAGAATTTTCAGTTGCAGCAGCTCATTTCTTGAAGTTAAAATTTTTAATTTCAGCCTATTTAAAATTTTTAATGGCAGCAACCTTTATACAGATTTAAGTTTTGTTTGAGATTTGTGTTTCTCATTTTCTCTCTCACTTGGCTTTAGTTTTCAATTTTCTTATGTAGACTCTTTAAATTATTTTATTTAACCAACTCATTTGATCTAGATTTGAGTTAATATGTTTTTAATATCTTGAATTGCTACAACTATTAATGGATTTTAAGGAATGCTTTAGATTATAAAAACATTGCAGACATTTTCTTTCTCATAGAATCCCCTTATCAGAAGAGACTCACACTCAGTGCTATGATCAATACTGATCAATGCAGCTACAGTAGAATGCTCAAACTGACTTGGAGAAGTCTGTAAGAATACAAAGTTGTCTTAACATAGTTTTTATGATGGAAACAATCCATGTAAATTTTAGATTTGCTGTTTGAATTGGGATGGAGTTTAATGGTGAGAAACTTATTAATTAGAAAACTTCTTTGAATTTTATTAGAGTTGAAAGGTTTAGCATATATTAGCCTTTTTATTTCATTAAAATATAAATTTGATTTTTTAAGAATTTGTTCAAACCTTTTGGCTTGCATTTTGAGATTTCTCCCATTAGTTGTGCTTGCCCTGAAAGATTTGTTTAAAATTTTTATTTCTGTTATTTCTTTTAAGATTTCTTTTTCAGAAATGGTTATTTTAAAATTAGATTTGAAAGTAATAGAGGTAGAGTTGGGAGTTAATTTTACCTCATTTACCTTTTCTGATTTAGCTTCTGCATCGGGGATTTGATGTGAACCACCATATATGGCCATCATGCAGAAAGCTCTAGCTCTAAGTTCTTCTTCTTCTTCTTCTTCTTCACTTAGGTTTGTTGATGGTTCTGCATCAAAAATACAATTAGTTGAAGAGATGAAAGAAGGTTTATTTACCATCCCGGAGAGGGAGGTCCAGATTCCTCTTGCAGAGGTGCAGTCTTCAAGCTTTTGAAGAATGTCTTTTGACACTGACTGAGCCAAGATCTGCATGGCTTTGGCATCTGCTTCTGAGGATGAAGAAAGTTCTGTAGATGGGGAAGGTTCTTTATGTTTATCAGTCCGCCCATCATCAGTACCAGCTTTGAATTTATCTGGCTTCATTTTGCAAACACGGGCAGTGACATCAGTTTCTCTGTTGCCACGTTTTATTTCGGTAGTTTTCTTTGAAGAAGATATATCAGCGCCAACATAAACAAGCCCTGTCAAGATAGATTTGTAGATTTCTTCATCTATGGCATTCATATATAACTTAATTTTGACTTGCCATAAAGAAAAATTATCCAAATTAAGTATAGGTGGATCTGAAAACAGAAATTTTACTTGAATCATTAAAAAAAAAACTTTTTAGAGCAAATTTAAGAACTAAGTGATCTTTGTGATTTCAGGTGTTAACCTGTGTGACAAATCAACTTCTCTAATACTAATTGAAACAGGAGTTTTTTAATTTTGAAAGCATTAGATACTAGAAATTGAAATGATAAAATCAACACCCTCTGATACCAATTGAAAGTGGAGTGTTTTAGTTCTTATTTACTTTATTAAAAGATCTTGATTAAGTTTTGGTTTCAAAACTTAATGACATGTATATTTATATGTGTTTGTTTTATGAATGATCAACACAAGCAGTGAAAGTGCATAGCACAAATAAAACATAAAACAATGAACAAACCAAAACGATCCAAATGACACAGAGAAATATAGTAGTTCCCCTCAACTGGGTACATCTACTCTTCTACCCACTAGTAGGAATCCACTAGGAGGTTGTTGATAAGTTTCCCTCTCACCAGGTGAGCTGTTGATAAGGTGCTCTAACCAAACTATAGGTTTTTGCTAAGGTGCCCTGTCACCGAGATTAACTTTTGAAGGGAGTTATAACCCTGTACAAGAGAGGAAGGAAAAAGAGTAATGAAAAACAGAAAATATAATGTTCTTCTCTATATGAGAAGACTCTTGAAGATCCTGATATGGTGTTGAATGGATCTGAATGTTATGTTGAAGAGCTCCCCCTGTCTGATATAGAAGGATGACAGTTCTGGAGGTCTCTCCTTTTGACTGTACATAGTTTCTTTCCTTTTGTGCAGTGATGATCCTGAGCAAGTAGTTGTGATTTGTGTCTCAGGATGTATGTAATCTGCAGGAAAGTGTTAGCAAAGAAAAGAATAGATTTTTGCTCTCTGTGTTTCGGTTGTGTGTGTACTTCATATCTTCATCTTTCTCCTTTTTCTTCTTCTTTTTATAATCTGAGGACCCTTGTCCTTAATTTGAATTCTTCTCTCGGGAAGAATGAAAGAGCTTAGGTCTCCATCAATGATTTGACTCCTCGAGAAGATAACCTGTCGTTTCTGTTCATTAAAGCTGATCTGCAACGGCTATAGTATTTATTGATCTGCAACGGCTAAGTTAAATATTATAAAGAAAGATAGCAAAATAAAATATTAGTCGAGCTCTGGCTAGAATTTGTCGAGCACTGAACGGCATTTGTCGAGCGCCTTTCTGAAGATTTGTCGAGCGCCTTTTGATGTGCTGAGCAATTGTCTTCACTTGTCGACCGCTGAGACTGGCTGGATTGAGTTTGTCGAGTGCCATTCAGAGAATGCCTGCCCGCTCCAATTGTTCTGACTGGATTCGTCGAGCGCCATTCGCTATTTGTCGAACGCTGTTCTGATGAATATTTGTCGAGCGCTGTCTGGCTATTTGTCGAGCGCCGTTCGACATTTGTCGAACGTAGAGAACTTATATTATTTGCTTAAGTATACTCTTCGATTCGATCGCATCATATTTAATTTGTGTTAATTTAGATTGATCTAAATTATTAGATTTAACAAAAGGATGGATCCTAACTCAAATCAAAAGCTATGGTTCCAACACAGTCATCTGCTTAGCTAAGCTCTCCTGCAAGGCAAGAAGATTCTCCAACCCTAGCAAAGATGGCTGATTGGCCCAGTCTTGCACAGAAGTAACAAATGCCATATACTCCCTCCCCAAGCTGCGGATTATGTGCCTCTTCAGCTTCACTTATGAGATAGGCTCTTTAGGGTCCAATGTCGATATCTCAGCACATAGGTTCTTTATCTGCAGAAAGAAGGATGAAATGGACAATTCACCTTGAGTTACTTTCGCCAACTTATTTAAAGAAATTGTAGTCACGCTACATTCTTCTTGTTAAACAGGCCATCCAAGGCCGTCCATATCTCAGCAGCAAACCGACATCATATGATGTGGTCGAAAAGCTCAGGGATGATAGCTCGGTTAAGAGTGAACTCTGCCTTAGCATTTGTTCTCTTCCAAGCCTTCACCAGATGGAGAAAAAATAGTCCGCTTGGAGCCGGTGGACATAAAAACTGTGACCACCAGAGACCACTCAAACTTCTAGAACGCATGACAATAGCTGTGACTGTGCGAATATCATAGGTCATCAACCTGCTACCTACCAGACTACCACCTCAGACCGCATGAACTACTGACTTATTGCTCTGCTGGGAAAACTATCTGCCTGCACTTCCTGATCGCCTGACTGCAAGGTCGCATAACCACAGAAGCTGCCCGCGAATAGAAGAAAGGAACTGCTCAAGCTGTCGCCTAACCGCAACTCCTAGTCGCCTGACCGCAAAAGTCGCCTGACCGCCGAGCTTGCCGCAAATAGCTGAAGAACTACCATAAACTGCCCAGACCGACAAAAACTGAGACTGCGCGAATAGAATCAAATCGCCAACCTCAGACCGCCTGAGTTGTAGTTCTTACAGTTCTCTATTCTCTTCTTATTAATGATAGGTCATGCACCTCTATTTTTAGGTAGACAGACGGATGTCTTCACTGCCCCAGAGAGATACAATCACCGCCCAAACAGATCATGATAACAAACCGCGACAATCAGACCGCGAACACCACTACGAGCGAGCTCACGCGGACACCACAGTCACAACAACCAAACTGCGATAAAGTAGATTGCGCAGTCACCCTCAAGAAAACTTCTTGAACCCAACTAGCCGTGACCTCGACTAGTTAACAGAGAGAGCCCGCATAGACCACATGGTCTTTGCGGTCTGACCTCCTAAGACCGCCCACTCCACTTCTACTTCTACTTCAAAAATTCAACATAAATCTCTTATTCGTTAGGTACATTAAACTGCATGAAGTAGAAATGAATCAAATGAAAAACCAATACTCTACTTAATGATATGTTTAATTTCCTTTCTTTTTTATTTGTTGTCTTTTTCTTAAGCCCAAAACATTATGGTCACTTTATATATTTTGTGATATGACTTGCACACATAATGCCAAAATTCTCATATCATTTTTTTAAGTGACCTATTAATACTCTCATTGGCTTTCATCCATTTAAATCCATCACTTATAAATGACTAATAAATTGAATACGAAATTTGTAATGTTATATCTAATATTTAATAAAAAATATGGATTTAAATAGGCTATTTATGGGTCTTTGGTTAAAATATAAAATGTGCAACTTTGTATTTATTTGTTTGATTTCGTTGTTGCACTTGATAGCCTATATCATATTAAATCATAATCATACAAAAATGGAATTGAAAAATCTCAAAAACTACAATCATTAAGATAAAATCTCAAAGCATAAAATGACTAATCCACCAAAGTTTGAAAGGAGACATATTATTAAAAGCAATAAGTTATAATTAGAAAAACTGAATAAAAAGTCACCAAAAAGAAAAATTCACAAGATAACTGATAAAAACTAATTAAAACTCAGAGAATTGCAAGAAATTAAAAATTAAGATAACAGCCAATGCCAAACACAAGATCTAACGCCGGCATTAGATTTTAGTTGTCCAAATTATCAATTATTACATAACAAAGTGTTCCTCCCTAAAATTCTCTACTATCACTCCTATTCTCTGCTCTTTCTCCACTAAAACTTCCTCTATCCCTTGGTCTTTTCGTGCACCGAATCGAGTGACAGGGCATATCCTCCATGGGTACATCCCACTCCCTCTCCTTGGCCGTTGTCGGCTTTAGCTTGAGGGCCTTGATCATGTACCACATCATTCTCTCCATCCATGACATCCGTCTCGTCACGTTCTCCCTAAACTCTTCAAATGATTCCTGATGTTCCTGACTCGCCTCACGGAGAGAGACTCCTCATCGAAGCAGTGGTCAAGAAGAGGATGATGGTACATCTCGGGGTCGAGGAACCCGAGTAGAGGAAGTAGGATATAGAGTATGAGTGTAATCAGTCAGATTATTCTCTCGGGATATGTACTGAAATTTCTACAACACCATTCGCTGAACAAGTCCTCCCAACGGGAGTGTGTTAAGACGCAATCATCTCAGATACTTCAGCTTGTAAGTATATTGTATCATAGAAAGAAGAAGATCCGCCACATCAAACTCCTCCTGTTCTAAAATATGATATGTAACCAAACTGAGGTGTGTCGTGATCTTCTTAGTGTCTCCGGATTTCAGCATAATAGTGTGGCACAAAATATCATGGATGATATGCCCATCCTCCTTAAGTGTAGAGATACCAGTGATCTGATCCCTACTATCCCTCCCATGTAAAACCAGGTTGACCTGTGTCCAGTCCCGCTCTGCCCGGTATATTTCCACGACATCCAACCTATTCTGACTCTCCACCAAGCCAAATTCGATCCTCAAATCCTCATGGGTTATCTAGACTATCTCTAGCTGCATCATCGACATCACCCCTCCATTGAGATCCATCTCTGATGGATCAAACAGGTTGTTATAGAACTCTCGAACGAAGTCAGTGGAAAAGCAATCATCGAGGATCACTGACAATATTCCTGGGGAAGCCAGGAGATTCTATATGTGAGCATGTAATGGGAGGTCGAATTGCAACACAATCCCTACTCCATTCGATGCCTTTTCTATTCCTGAAAATGATTGATAAGATTAGTGTGGAGTATGAGAAGAAGTTTTTCGAACACGAACACCATGGGAAGTAGAGGCAACCATCACCTGCACATAGAAAAACGACATCCATCAAAACAAAAGACAATCGGGTCAACGCCCAGTGTTAAGTCTATCTCCAGGCATATGCTGTCAGAGTCTCTTGTCATCTCCTCTAAAAAGTGCTGACCTTAAATCACTCTTTGAACTCGAACAATTTCATAAAATCTGAGAAAAGAATGTAAAATCATCTATAGAACTCAAAACTCTTATAAATCCAATGCAAAATCTCATCTTTATGCAAGATCTCAAAAACCATAACCCTAAACCTCAATAACCAAATCCTAAATCTCAAAATCTAGATCTACAATCTACCACGGTGAAATACTACAATACTTCAAATGATTACTTAATAAGGGTAGAGAAATCATTTACACAAAAAAATCCAAGAATAAAATTAAGTGATTTACCTGGATTTGAGAAGGGGTTGACGACGAAACCTAGGCATAAAAACTTCTTGGGTTGGAGCAAATGAGTTTAGAACTCGGGATTTGGGCTTTTATAAAAGTGGAGTCAACTCCAGCGTTGAGTATAACGTTGAGAATTAGCCCTATTGATTGATTTAAGAATTGATAGTGTTATATGAAATGGAAGTTGATGATGTTCTCCAATTCTATATCCGATGAAGGCAAGTGTACATAATCATCTATAGTATATGATACTTAAGAAAAATATCAAAGTCGTATTTCCCGGGGCGCATCAATTACTTCTACTTTGAGGAGAAAACTATTATCTTATCAATCAATTTTTGTGAGTTGTTTTACTTATAAAAAAGAGAAATAAGTTGCAAATTATGGAAGCGTTTAGACAATGATTAAAAGATTAGTACTCGATCTTGAATCACCTCGACTTGAGAATAATCAAAAAGCGATTTTTTTCTAATTCTCTTTAAGTAAAATACTTTGACTGTGAAGGTTCCCGAAGCATGAACACGTCTCTCTCGAGGAAGTGCCCAACTGAGCTTAGGAAAAAATAACTGAACTCTCATTCTATAATCGAATACATATGACTCGCTTTACGTTATGAACCTTACTATTGGATTTGACTCCAATCCGAGAGATTTACATCATCCTCTCTCGAGGGGTGCATGCAACTTCCTTTACCTTTGAGTGATCGATTCATACTCGAGCCTCTCGGCTAAATAAGTATGAAAACCTAAGTGAAAACCATATATCGAAAATATGGCTTCATTACTTTAAAAGTCAATGGTAAATCAAAAGTGCTTACTTAAAGAGAAAAAGGGAGCTTAAGGATCATATATCTTGTTGGAACAACCCTATTTCTAATTTGGGCTAGGATCACTATATGTTGACTAGGATAAAATTGACCCCAATGTATAGTCAATGGGTCAAGGGTTTAGGCTGTTAGAACTCAAGAAAATATTCAGGTTCTGCGTTCGACGAACTCAACACTGCGTTCGACGAAAGGCTAGCAGCGCTTGCGAAATATCAAGGAAGCTGCGATCGACGAAAGGACTCTGAAGCTGCGTTCGACGAACGACTTACATTCTGCATTCGACGAACGACTTACATTCTGCGTTCGACAAACGGCTTACATTCTGCGTTCGACGAATGACTTACATTCTGCATTTGACGAACGACTAACATTTTGCGTTCGACGAACGACTTACATTCTGCGTTCGATGAATGACTTACATTCTGCGTTTGACGAACGGCTTACATTCTGCGTTCGACGAACGGCTTGCTTCAATCTCAGTGGCTCAACGGTCGACGAAATTATCTAGTCTCAACGCTCGACGATTTTATTCAGTCTCAGCGGTCAACGAAATATTCAGTTCGACGAACTCCAACTTGAGATCGACGAACTCCAGTCTGCGTTCGACGAATCAGTATCAGATGTTCAGTTCGACGAACTCAACCTTCAGATCGACGAAAAATCTCTTCAGCAGATTTTTTCCAGAATGATAAGTTATATTCTCTGATCTCAGATCGGCTTTCAGCAAGATATTCTCTTTCCTTTATTATATGCCTTTCCGTTTATCTTCTCTCAAGAAAGTAGTCGTTTGGCTTTTTGGAAAAGGATGCTTTTATTGAAAAGGAAAAGGAATTAAATATTTGTCGTATCAGTTTGCAGTTCCAAGGAGAATAATCAATGCAGATTATTTTAGGGAGTTGATATTGGTACCCCTTAATTGGCTATTTGTACCCCAAAACACCTAATATTTAATAATATTATAATAAATTAAAAACCCTAAATGTACCCACTCCCCTCTCATTCCACGATCCCCCTCCGTTCGCAAAAAACTGCCGCCTGCTCGCCCTCCCCCATCTTCGGCGGGCGTTCCAGCCAGCGGCCCAGGTTTCCACCCTCAAACCGCCGCCCTCTCTCCCACCCCCATCTCCGGCGGCCGGTCCAGCCAGTGGCCCAGGCAGAAGTTCTGCCTCCCTCCCCCATCTCCAGCGGCCCAGGCAGAAGTTCTGCCTCCAGCCAGCGGCCCAGGCTTCCAGGTAACCTCTTGTAACGCAGATATTACTTCAGAAAATGCAAATACAGGAAAGCAAGAAGAAAATCATTTTTATGTGGATAGCAAATATCTAACAGAAATAGGTAATAGCAATTTTGGGTCCCAGATATTAAGCGTATTGAGTATTTATTTTGAACTTTGAATATCAGAATTAAACGCATTATGACCTTGATAGACATATACAGAATCAATCAAGCCTGCTATTAACAGAGTACCAAATACGCACCAGGTTAATATGTGTTTTGGTAGTGAAGTATAAGTTTTATGATCGATAATTAGATTGATTGGTTCGCTCGAGATACTGACAATCTCTGTAAATTGTTGCAGAGCTTTAGAGTCATATCCACCCTCCTCCCGCGATGGATTCAGATGGAGTTGGAGAATCTTCCTCCCTCACTCCGGCGATCCCTCTTCAAGTTCCTGTTTCAGAAGGCAATATTCCTCCATCCGGCGACCCCAACTGTGAGATTTTTTTGTCTCCTAAACTCTATTTTTAATTAATTTATTTTGATTTTTGTAGGCTTCTATTCAAATTTTTTATATATTTTTTTACTTTATTTTTGTGTTAGATTGCCCTATGAATTCAGATGAGGTAAAATTGATAGAAAATGTAGAAAGACCGCAAGAAAGTATGATAGATGTTGGTCAATATTTTTGCACAAACACATGGTTTTCGGATAAAGAAAAACTAGTATCGTGGGTGCAAAATACTGCAAAAAATTTGGGGTTTGTTATTATAATTTTGAGGGCAGATAATTTTAGTACAAGAACAAAACCTAGGGTAATCCTAGGTTGTGATAGGTCTGGATCTGCTTCTGATGGCAAAAAAGGTTATGCGAAACAAAATATTAGAAAGTCAAGTTCCAAACGATGTGGCTGTAAGTTTGCACTCAAAGGATATAGAGAAGCTAACAATGAATGGGTGGTTGAAGTCAAACATGGTATTCACAATCATCAATTTGTTCATCTTGAAGCACACCCATACATTTGTAGACTAGATGACAATGAACAGAAGATAGTGTCTGAAATGTTTTCTTTCGGAGTTAAGCCACGCAAAATATTCTTAAAGAAAAGAAATCCTGAAAATACAACTACTATCCGGACTGTGTACAATGAATATGCCAAGTTATATCGCAGACAGTTAGATGGTGGAACTCCAATTCAGTATCTGTTCAAGTGCATTAACGAAAGTGGGTATGTTAGTTTTAATCAAGTGAATCAAAGTACAAATCGTTTGACGAGCCTTTTTTTCGCTCATCCAACTTCCGTCCGGTTGAGCAATAAGTTATCAAACGTTTTCTTACTTGATTGCACATACAAGACAAATCGGTATCGATTGCCACTACTAAGCATAGTTGGTGTGACGTCTACAAATCAATCATTTTTCTCCTCCTTTGCTTTTATGCCCAACGAAACATAAGCAAGTTATATTTGGGCTTTGGATCATTTTAAGTTTTTATTTAATGAGAATGTCATGCCAAATATATTTGTTAGGGACCGTGAGATTGAATGCGGTATCTTTTGTTTTCCCACAAGCAAAAAAATTATTATGCCGAGTTCATATCAACCGCAACATATTGGCGCATTGTAAAAGGTTCTTTAAACATGGTAAAGATTGTGACAACTACTTGGGTGTATGGCAAAATGTTGTTAACTCTTCATCTGAAAATGAGTTTCTCTTCCGGTACAATCAAATGTCCAATGACTATGGAACCAAACACCCTAATGTTATTTCTTATGTCACAACAACTTGGATAGATCCGCACAAGGAATTATTTGTTTCATGTTGGTTGGATAAGTACATGCATTTGGGAAACACATCGACAAATCAGGTGGAAAGTGGGCATAGTCAATTAAAAAAATTTCTGGAAGTATCCATTGGAAGCCTCTCTACCGTATGGACTACTTTTGATCAAATGATCAACCTACAACATACGGAAATTAAGCATATGTTTGGACAGTGTAAGATTCATGTCTCCATTGGTCACAAAGGTTCCCTTTATGCAGATCTTATTGGTAATGTTTCTATTGCGGCACTTGAGATGATTAAAAAGGAAGAAGATTCACTGAAAAGTAGGTGTTTGGGGCAAGTGCAGTGTAGACATATAAATCGATACACAATGGGTCTACCTTGTGGACATGAGTTGGAGACATATGTTGATGGTGGTAACTCTTTGCCATTGTGGATGGTACACAAACAATGGAAACAATTATCTCTACTTGACAAGCAATTTGACTCTAACATCAAAAAAGAGTCGAAAGAGGTGAATGATATTGAAAATGATGTGGAAGAAATATTAAAAAAATATAGCAACATAAGCGACTTGCAATGAAAAGAAATTAAAAGGAAATTACGTGAGATCGTCAATCCAGAAGCGAGTCAAACTATGGAGCCTGCAATGCCAACACAAACAAGAGGTCATCCAAAAGGAAGTACCAAAAAATTTGAAGAGGAGTATAAATCTACAAAGAGGGAACCCTCCCATTTTGAGCATGTACTTTTACTAGAGCAACAAAATTTGAAAAAGAAGATGAGGAAGGCATTCACTAGAGGGGGATTTTTAGAAAGTGTTCGCACTCAAATGCCTTTATATATGCGAACACATATATTAGACGCCATCGATGTTATGGGAGATGGTCATTGTGGATTCAGAATTATTAGTATGATAATGGGTATGAACGATGATTGGATGCAAGTCCGTAAGATTTAATAAGTGAAATAAAAAAAAAAGGCACTCTACCTTGCAATTTATGGAGAGTCCAGATTATTGGAGATAGTCGAGGCTCTTGAATGTTGGATCGTTCCAGCCCCACTACATAACTGGATGACAATGCCCGACATGGGGTTATTGGTTGCTTCATGTTATAATATCCAGTTAGTGCACATTTCATTACAACAGTCATTCACATTTTTTGCCGCTATATTCAGCACCCACTGCTATCCGAAAGATTATTCATATGGGATACATAAATGAGAGTCACTACATTTTGTTATGGCTGAAAGATGAATGTACAATGCCGCCTATATTTCCGGTCTGGACAACATATCATGAAGAACAGGCAGAAGAATGAGATTTATCATAAATCACAAGACTCTTCTAAGCATAAGGTAAAATAAAATTTTACGTTATATAGTCGATATTATTTTGTACTCGCATGGTTTACTAATATTTTTTCTTTTTCTTGTTTAGGTCTTTTTTGGGATGCGGCTACATTAAGAGAAGCCTACAAAAAAAAATTGATGTTTGGAATGAAATATGATTTTTGAGTACTTTTTGTGTAATGTATCATGTATCGGGTATTTAACTTCCTTTCGGTTTGGGAATGAAATATGAATTTTGCGTATTGCAATAGAATGAAATCATGTATCGGACATTTAACAAATCAACTTTTAACTATTTGTTATTTTTTAAATTTTTTTTTGATTGGGTACAAATATCCACAATGGGTACAAATATCCACTATGGGTACAAATATAAGTGGGCTACAAATAGCCATTTAAGGGGTACCAATATCAATTCCCTTATTTTATTCCTTATTCAGATGATTTGAATTTCAAATCATAGATATACTCTAAAAGGAATAAGGAAGAAGTAGTAGTAATAGATCATTACAGTACAACAACACAGAATAGAGAAGATTAATTGATAGAAAAAGTTACAAGAAGAAGAAAGAAAGAAAGAAAGAAAGAAAGAAAAGCTTTACAGATCTTCTTCTTCCTCAATCATCACTCATTCACTGAGAATATCAACTCTACTCTCTCAGTCATAAGCTGCTAGATCTAATCTTCAAAGAGCAACAACAATCTGAGGAACTCACTCTCTCTGATTAATCAGCTACAGGAAGATCAGTACATTCAAAAGAAAGCTTCCATCCTCAACTGTCTACAATTTTATATCAGACAGGGGGAGCTTTACAACATCAACAATCCACTAGAGTCTTCTCTCAGAATATTGACAGAGAAGAACTTCATAACCCTTCTTTACCACATCTTGTACAGGGTTATAACTCCCTTCAAAAGTTAACCCATTGGTGGCAGGGCACTTGAACAAAAACCTGTGGTTTGGTTTGAGCACCTGATGAAAAACCTACTGGTGATAGGGCACCTGATCAAAAACCTAGTGGATTCCTACCAAGGGTGGTAGAAGAGTAGATGTACCCAGGTTGATTGGGGAACTACTATAGATCCTTGGGTCGTTTGTGATGCTTGTCAATTTTCTGTGATGTGCTGTGTGCTGTGATTTGTTTTTATTTATTTTATAACTCACTCTGCAATACACATATAAGTAACACTATTTTAATTCCGCTATAAAATTAATTGAAAAGTTTTTAATACTCTATTCACCTCCCTCTAGAGTTAATCTAAGATCTAACCTCACTTTCAATTGGTATCAAAGCATATCAATTGACTTTCAATTGGTATCAGAGGTTGGTTGATTGTATACAGGCTAACACCTGAATTCAAAGATCAATTAGATCTTAAATTTATTTTAGAGTTTTATTTCCTTTTCATGGCACAAGAAGATTTTTCATTTTTCAGACCCCCAGTCTGTAATCTGAATAACTTCTCTTTATGGCAAGCTAGGATTAGATTATATATGAATGCAATAGATGATGAAATTTATAACTCTATCCTAACAGGACCTCCAACTTCATCAACATCAACAGATGTTCAAAAGGAGCTGAAAACTGTTGATGCCAAGGCTATGGACATATTAGCTCAATCAATGTCAAATGACACTTTTCAAATGGTTGCTGATTGCACTTCAGCAAGAGACATCTGGATCTCCCTCACAAGAAAGGTAGCTGAATCTTCTTCCACCTCAAGTGATGCAGATACAAAATCATCATCTAGTTCAAGTGAAGAAGAAGAAGAACAAAAAGTTATAGAATTCTGCATGATGGCCATAAATGGCTTAAACCACAACTCAGATGCAAAATCTGAATCTGACGAAAATGAGGTAATTTTAAGTTTTGATTTTACTCCTAAACAATGCAAATCAAACTTTAAATTGCTATGCACAGATTTAATAGAATCTGAGAAAGAAATCAAATCTCTCAAAAAAGAGTTAACAGAAATAAACACTTTAACTTCTGAAAATACTAAAGAAGATTTGAAAATATCGGAAGAACAAATTATTTCCTTGAAAAATAATTCAATTAAGGCTGAAATTTTTGAACAAACTCTTAATGAAAGAAATATCAAATTAATGAATATCACAAGCACTAACAATGCCAGATTAAATGGCAGCAAACTTAGCTTAAGATTTTCATCTAATATATCTCATATTCAAAAGAAAAATACTCTGAACACAGAGAATATATATAACTATTCCATAATCAGAGATCAAAGAAATCACTGCACTTTGTCAACCCGAGATCGACGAAATCAGAATAGTTTATCAAACATATATTTTGATAATTATCAAAGAAAATTTCAATTGGTATCAGATACAAAGGCCAATATCAATTCACTTTCAATTTGGTAATACCTTAACAGATAAGGCCAATATAATTAACTATAAGGTAATACTTAAACCTATTATAAATCTTTTAACTCCAATTGTAATAAAAAAAAAGTTATAAGATTCACTTAAATTTTTCTTATCTTAAAAACAAAGTCAGATAACTTCATGTTCTAACAGACTTTCTCAGGTCCATCAAGATTTGTGTATTCTACTCTAGTTGCATTGATCAGAAATGATCATGGCACTGAGTTTTGAATCTCTTCTGATGAGAGAATTCTGTAAGAAGGAAGGTATCAGGCAATGTTTTTCTGAGAAGATAAAAATTCCTTAGAATCCATTAACAGCTGTAGCAATTCATCATATTAATAGAATCCTATTGAAACAAAATCAACTAGGATATTTTCCTTTTAATAAAGCATATAGGGTTTATAACAAATCTACTCTTAAAATAGAAGAGTTCATGCATTGTTGGAACTAACCTATTAAATGAGGAGAGGAACACCACCTCTAGCAGAGACACTTTGCAGGTACAATGACAATATTGCATCGTTCCCTACCTCGATCAAATGTCCATTTCTTCAAGAGGCCTAGCTTCAGGCCTTCCTAAAACTAGGCAGGGGGAGAAGTTCTATGAAGAAGCTCCATATAATGCAGTTGCTCAGGGGGAGATATTCTATGAACTAGGTAGGGGAGAAGCTGAAGAAGCTCCAGTCTTAGGGAGAGATGCTTTATGAAGAAGCTACATATGTTGCAAATTTTAGATGCAATGTTTGCACCAGCTTAATGCAAATTCAGATAAAGTTTTCATATCCAAGTTCAGATTCAGATACAACTTTTGATATAGAAGAAGCAACAGATTCAAAGCAGATTTAGTATCAGTTATTGCTACAGCTCAGCTAATCAGAATTCAGAAAAATCAGAGAAAGACAATACCAGAATTCAGAATATAGAAAGCAGAATTCAGAAAGTCAAAAGTCTTCAATTGTAATGTTTCAAAACTCAGAGTATCATAATTTCATATCTGCTGAAATATTTAAAATCTGTCAGATATATATATGCTCTATTGTTTTGTTGTTTATGTAGTTTTATTTGATTTTTGTCAAATAGTGTCCTAACCCAATAGGGGGAGATTGTTGGAACAACCCTATTTCTGATTTGGGCTAGGATCACTATATGTTGACTAGGATAAAATTGACCCCAATGTATAGTCAATGGGTCAAGGGTTTAGGCTGTTAGAACTCAAGAAAATATTCAGGTTCTGTGTTCGATGAACTCAACACTGCGTTCAACAAAAGGCTAGCAGCGCTCGATGAAATATCAAGGAAGCTGCGATCAATGAAAAGCTAACTGTGATCGACGAAAGGACTCTGAAGCTGCGTTCGATGAATGGTTTACATTCTGCATTCGACGAATGGCTTACATTCTGCGTTCGACGAAAGGCTTACATTCTGCATTCGACGAACGACTTACATTCTGCAGTCGACGAACGGCTTACATTCTGCGTTCGACGAACGACTTACATTCTGCGTTCGACGAACGGATTGCATACTGCGTTCGACGAACGACTTACATTCTGTGTTCGACGAACGACTTACATTCTGCGTTCGATGAACGGCTTACATTCTGCGTTCGATGAACGACTTGCTTCAATCTCAGCGGCTCAGCGGTCGACGAAATTATCCAGTCTCAGCGCTCGACGATTTTATTCAGTCTCAGCGGTCGACGAAATATTCAGTTCGACGAACTCCAACTTGAGATCGACGAACTCCAGTCTGCGTTCGATGAATCAGTATCAGATGTTCAGTTCGACGAACTCAACCTTCAGATCGATGAAAAATCTCTTCAGCAGATTTATTCCAGAATGATAAGTTATATTCTCTGATCTCAGATCAGCTTTCAGCAAGATATTCTCTTTCCTTTATTGTATGCCTTTCCATTTATCTTCTCTCAAGAAAGTAGTCGTTTGGATTTTTGGAAAAGGATGCTTTTATTGAAAAGGAAAAGGAATTAAATATTTGCCCCAAGGAAAATAATCAATGCAGATTATTTTATTCCTTATTCAGATGATTTGAATTTCAAATCATAGATATCATCTAAAAGGAATAAGGAAGAAGTAGTAGTAATAGATCATTACAGTACAACAACACAGAATAGAGAAGATTAGTCGACAGAAAAAGTTACAGGAAGAAGGAAGAAAGAAAGAAAAGCTTTACAGATCTTCTTCTTCCTCAAGCAATACTCATTCACTAAGAACATCAACTCTACTCTCTCAGTCATCAGCTGCTAGATCAAATCTTTAAAGAGCAACAACAATCTGAGGAACTCATTCTCTCAGATTAATCAGCTACAGGAAGATCAGTACATTCAAAAGAAAGCTTCCATCCTCAACTATCAACAATTTTATATCAGACAGGGGGAGCATAACAACATCAACAATCCACTAGAGTCTTCTCTAAGAATATTGGCAGAGAAGAACTTCATAACCTTTCTTTACCTCATCTTGTACAGGGTTATAACTACCTTCAAAAGTTAACCCATTGGTGGCAGGGCACCTGAACAAAAACCTATGGTTTGATTTGAGCACCTGATCAAAAGCTCAAGGTGATAGGGCACCTGATCAAAAACCTACTGGTGATAGGGCACCTAATCAGAAACCTAGTGGATTCTTACCAAGGGTGGTAGAAGAGTAGATGTACCCAGGATGATTGGGGAACTACTATAGATCCTTGTGTCGTCTATGATGCTTGTCTATTTTCTGTGATGTGTTGTGTGCTGTGATTTGTTTTTATTTATTTTATAACTCACTCTGTAATACACATATAAGTAACACTATTTTAATTCCGCTATAAAATTAAGTGAAAAGTTTTTAATACTCTATTCACCCCCTCTAGAGTAAATCTAAGATCTAACCTCACTTTCAATTGGTATCAAAGCATGTCACTTGACTTTCATATCTCATCCTCAGATAATCTTGATCGAATACTAATGAGAGTTTAGTTAATCATGGTGGAGGGGTAAGAGGAAGAAATGAAATAAAATTGCATGAAAATTAACTAAAGGAGAGAGAGATTAAGAAAAAAAGTCAAATTTTATTAATAATAAAAGTTGATTACAAGTAGAAAGAGAGACTACAACAATAGTAAAAAGTGATTACAAGTTCTCTAATAGATATTGCATGAAAATTTAAGAGAAGATTACTTGAAAAGAAGAGATTGAAAATGAGAACATAAGGAATCAAAGCTTAAAAACAGCAAGATCAGCAACTAAAAACACCTCCCCACTAAAAATTTCTAAACCCTTAACTCATGGGAGCTGCTGAATTTATAAAACTAATTTTGCAAAGTACACGCCCTCGGTCACGCCCGTGACTTGGGGCATGTAATATTTGGTTGACTTTGGCTGGAGAAAATCTAGGGATCGAGACTTGGTGAACACGCCCTCCGGTCACGCCCATGACCTGGGACATTTCGAGTATGGTGGGCCATAATTCAGCGTGAGTTACGCTGCAGTAGCCGAAGCTCAGGACTTGGTGAACACGCCCTCCCCGGTCATGCCAATGACTTGGTAAACACGCTCATGGACACGCCCATGACTGGGAGAGTGTCGAGTACGGTGGGACGCAATTCAGCACGAGTTACGCTGCAGCAGCCGGAGCTCAGAACTTGATGAACATGCCCACAGACATGGGCGTGACCAAGGTCACGCCCATGACACTAGGCGTGTAATTTGGTTTTCTTCTAGATACGGGCTCGGGATCATATCTGCATCGGGATTGGGTTACACGCCCCAGGTCACGCCCATTGTATAACACAGAAGACCTCGCCCACCCGGGGCGAGTACAGAAGACCTCGCCCATCTAGGGCGAGTACAAAAGAGCTTGACAACCTAGGGCAAGTACAAAAGACCTCGCCCACCTGGGGCGAGAACAGAAGATCTCGCCCACCTGGGGCGAGTACAGAAGACCTCGCCCACCTGGGGCGAGTACAGATGGCCTCATCCATCTGGGCGAGTACAGAAGATCTCGCCCACCTGTGGCGAGTACAGAAGATCTCGCCCACATGGGATGAAGACGTAAGACCTCACCCACCTAGGGAAAGTACAGAAGGCCTTGCTAACCTGGGGGGAGTACATAAGACCTAGCTATCTGCAGTCCATTTCAAAAGGCGGGAGCAGCTATTCGCAGTCCATTATGGATTTGCCTATAAATAGGACCCCAAGACACAAGTAGAAGGCACCTTTGTCAGGCCCCCATTTAGACCCCACATACTTCTGTATCTAAGCTATGATCATAACATGTGTCCCAGGTTGAAGTAAGGCTAGTGAATACAAAATAAAAACACATAATTAGAAATTTTCTCTCATACCTTGAATTTTGCATCCCGTATCTTTTCTGTCCTACCATAAGCAGTTCATTTTGTTTTTCGTATCCAAAGTCACGTGAGTTACGTACAAAAATTGACGACGAGCTTAGTCATAAAAATATGACTAAGTGAGGATATACCTCTTTCATTGTTGTATACAATTAGGAAAAACTTACACATAGCATAACATATTTTCATACTAACATTTTTCTGTATCCGTAGTAAACATATGAAGCATATAACTGTATGAACATGTTAGTAGCAATAAAACAGTATAAGCAGTTATAAGATCATATCAGTATCTATATCATAGAGGCAAAGTAAGAAAGCTATGCAACCTTTATATCCGTATATCAGTACAAGTAAGCAAATTATGAACCAGTTCTCATATTAGTATTTGTAGTAATGAAGCAATATAGCAGTGTACGCAGAAAATGAATGCATCCATGTGTCAGTATATGCAATAAATTAATGTATCAGTATTTCTATATCAATTCTCATCTTTGGTTTCAGTTTTCATCTTTCAGTTAGATTATGTTAAGGGTAACTGTTGTAACATCATATTCATTTTCAGTATTTCAATCCTTGGGCCCGACCCCTCCGGGTCATCAGTATCCAAAATCAGTACGTTCAACAGGCGTCTATGCTTTTCGGCCGACTGGTTTGGCAATCATCATAATCATTTCAATAATGCGCATTTACATTCAGTCGTACCCTTAACATAGCCATGCATAGGATGATTAAAAGTATAACAGTATCCTGTTGACCAACCATAAAGACACAATTAAACTTTGGCAATCTTAATTAATATTCAACATTAAGGCAGCAGCCGACCAAACTTAGTAAGAAAAAAACCCCAAAAATTACTGTGAATGAAAAGGATTTGGCCCCACTCTCCTAACAACACCACTACCATAACTGAAAATAGAAGCAACAACAGCCGACTACCAATCTCAGAAATCCTCCAGGTCTCAATAAAACCATGTAAGTTTTCTATTAAAATAATAGCTGATGCAGTTTAGGCAAGCCAAATCAGTATGCAGGATAGAGTTCAAATCCCCTTTTAAACCAAAGTAAAGCATGTATAGGTAAGCTCAACACGATCAAATCAAATAAAGAAGAACTATAGCAACAACTAGACAGATGCCTCTCCCAATAAACAGTGAAACAAGATAGTGATTTCAGCAAGAACAGTCGGTTCCTAATAGTGATAAAATCTTGATCTTGAGATAATATAAGAAACGAAAACCATAGTTGCCCTAATTCTTGCCCCCATCCCCCCAAATAAACATCTTAATATTGATGGCAACAACCAGACAACTAAAACAATCAACTCCCAAAATCAAAACCAGATGAAATCCAGCAGTTATAAATAGAAAAGAAGAGCGGGAGGAGGAGGAAGAAGGGCTTACATGGAGTAGAAGAACCTAAAGCACCAAATTAGCCCACCGATCTATGATAGGAACCTTTTCCCCCAAAATATGCCAAAAGGTGAATCTGTAAAAGAAAAACCAGCTCGCAGACTCAACACAAACCACTCGAGTCCTGGAAATCCAACCCTTTAACAAATCTTGTGAGAGTTCTTGAATAGGAATCTGGGAGAGGGGAGAAGAGAGGAGAAACAAAACAGCTCCGATCCAGGAGCCCTAGCTGCGATGAGCGTCGGTCGTGGCAGTAGAAAAGAGTGAGATGAGGGGAAAATGCCACGCAACATTATTTCTTCCAACCCCCACCGCCACTCTTAATCACCAGTCACATTATTTAATATAGCTGCTTTATATACTCGATAATAACATACAATCCACAAAATCCTGTTTATTCCCATACAATATCCATTATAACTTCATAACACACCCACACACTATTAATCCAAGATAATAAACTAACACGTCCACAAAACCTAATCGCAACATTAAAATTGCGACTCAAGGCGGTAACAAATCGTCATTGATTTTATATATTTTGCCAACATATATAGGAAAAATTCATATTCCGCTAAAACACGTCAAATGCCGCAAAGTATCAACGATGCTCAAATTCAACTTTCAAAGCGACGCCTAGTTGACACTGAGTTATTTTTCATCATAGGGGACAAACTTTTTATGTAATTTTATTATTCATTTGGGTCATTTCACATGTTGGGTCGTTACAACCTTCACCCCACTCCCTAAGGTGGGCGAGTACATCGCCTTCCTCTCTTGTACCGAGCTCAACATTGGCTTTAGAAGGGGAAGTTCCTATAGGCTTTCGGGTATGTGATGGGACCTCCACGCTGTTGCACGTGAGTCTTGTTTGTAGGCAGCCCGGAGGTGTTCTTTGTGCTCGCTAGATTCTTCTCGTCGAGTTTCACATGGCTCGACCACTAAATAAGTAACCTTGGGTCACTCCCTTGGTCTGAATGCAGTTGAACCGGTTTCCGGGTTTCAACATTTTTGGTGCGGTGAGCATGGACCATGACCGGAGAAAGAAACTTTTGTGCGAGAACTCACGGTGAGCCATGATGAGGAGCATGCGAGCCAAGTTCCAACTAAGATGAGTTCCAATTCAGACGAGATCCATCTAGGCGAGTTCCGGTTTGGGGAGTACCAGTTCAGATTGAGGCGAGTTCCAGCTCAGGCGAGCTTAATCAACTCGCAGGTATTTAACTCGCAGTTATTCAACTTGCATGTATTCTACTTGCAGGTATTCTGCCGGCAGGTGTTCTACTCGTAGATATTCTGCTCGCAGGTGTTCTACTCACAGATATTCTACTCGCAGGTGTTCTACTCAAAGATATTCTGCTTACAAGATTTCTACTCGCAGATATTCAACTCGCAGGTATTCTACTTGCAGATATTATGCCCGCAGGTATTCTACTCCCTACTTGTAGATATTCTACTCGCAGATACTCTGCTTTCATGTGTTCTACTAGCAAGGTGCGAGGTGACCCTGTGTAGGTGACCTCCTCTAGGGAGGCTTAAAGCAAGGCGAGAAGAAATCAAGCTCGGTGATGAGTGATTTCAAGGTCAGGAGAGCTCGAATCTCGGAGAGTATGGACAAGTGTTTTACCCTCGTTTTCACCTCTTTTTAGTGCTGACACATATTCATACATAATACATATTAATGTTCATGGGTGCTTTGGTAAAACCCATGAGTGTTTTTATATGATTTGCAAACATTGTTGGCTTTGACGTTTTGACCACGATGACAACCATCACAAAGGGATCCATATTCTAGGGTCATGGTAGAGTGTATATTCCGCGAGTCCATACTCGTGGAGGATTCTCTTTAAATTTGCGAGTTCAGCACGCGATGTCATCACTTCAGCAACCATGGTGTTCTACTTAATTCTGCGAGTTCAACTCGCGAGGTCATCACTTCAATATACTGTGTTCTCTTTAGCTCCAACTCGAGAGCTGATACTCGGCGAGTTAATATTTTCCTGGTGTTCTATTTAGTTTCGCAAGTTCTTACCCGCGAGGTAATCACTACAACATATGGTGTTCAATTTAGTTCTGCGTGTTCCTACTCATGAGCTCCTCAACGACTCACATTGGCAAGGACGTATCCAACTACTCATCTCTATGAGATCCAGAAGAAATCTATATTCGGCGAGAGCTTACTTGCTATGGATGCTCTTACTTGGGACGAGCTTATTCAACAGCTTATACTTCAAGATGAAGAGTCAAAAGACAATTATTCATAACTCACTTCGGCGAGGAAAAGTCGTCATGAACCAGGTCACGTAAAACATACGAGTTCTTTTATTATTATTATTATTACTCACTGCATAAATCAACATTAACCTTTCTATTGTAAAATTCTTAAGATCTAGATCGAACATCCACTCAAAGGAGTATGATGTCCTCTAAAGCATTTTAGGATGTGTGATCTCACTTCTCCCTTGGGAACTCCTGGTCGAGCAACGAGATGATGTCTCGGGTTTAGTCCGCCATCCTAAGTCCAACCTCTACATTGTCGGCCGAGATTAGCTCACCCCTTGCAATTTGGCTGATCTAACCATCGAGTGTTGACTCTCTATGCCCGTGCACTAGTGACTAGTGGAGAGAATGAATCTACATTCTGAGGTACTCTTATGCGAGTTGAAGTCCTCGAGCAGAGTGTTTTCGTACACCAGACCATTGCACTGGCTCCTCCCCTGCAGGCTGGCTACTTGCCCCCTCGAGTGAGTTCTATGTCCTTGAGCAAAGTGTTATCGTAGACCACATAGTTGCACTGGGCTCCTCCCCTGCAAGCTGGATATGTTAAAAATTTGATTTGAATTGTTTAGGAGTAAGCAGAAGTTGCATCAACTGAGTTATAGCCAAACAACCACAATATGCCACACAGCAACACAAAACTTTATTGAATCGCAATACTTGATTACAGTGCGAGGTATACATGGCGAGACATGATTCATAAGAATCACGGAGGAGAGAAGAACAAAACACACCAAAAGACAAATCTGGTGGCTTGACAAGCAGAGACCGCACAGACCGCTCGACTCCAGAGACCGCCCGACTTGATCTGAGACCGCACGAATAGAAAACAGCCAAGATGAATTCAGACCGCCACCTCAGACAGCACTACAAGACGCCACCTCAGACCGCATGAACGGGAGCTTATTGAACAAAGAACTAAAGCTGTCGCCAGACCGCAACTCAGATCGCCTAACCGCTGAAGGTCGCCTGATTGCTGAGCTCGCTGCGAACAGCACAAGAACAACCATAAACCAGTTAGCAGACAAGCCGCTGTCGAACTGTTTATTCAAGCCACTGGGATATCACCAAGGAAGGAGACCGCAACCTGCTGACTGCAAACCTGCGAACACAACAAACAGTCAACTCGCTTCCGAGACCGCCCGACCTCAAAGTTGAGACCGCACGAAATAACCCAGGCTCAAGTTCTTACAGTTCTCATTATGAATGACGGGCCATGCACCCCTATTTATAGGCGACAAGACGGATGTCATCACCGCCATAAAAGAGATACAGTTACCACCCGCCAGATCGCCAGCGGTCTCACAGACAGACCGCGCGATCACACTACTTGGACCATCAAATCCAAGACTGCAGATCAGCAGCAGACCGCGCACAAGCCGCGCGAACACAAGACCGCGCACAAGCCGCGCGGGCACAAGAACGCTCCTTCCTTAGATCACCAGGAGCAAACCAAGAACATCTGGCCGACTTCAGATAAGTCGCCAGACCTCCCAGCATAAACAGCCCGGTCACAGCGGTTACACAGAACAGACCGCCCGGTCTTCTAACAAAGAAGCAAGACCGACCAAGCAGAGCAGACCGGGAAGAGACCGGAACATACAAGAACACACTGGCCGGTCACACCAGACCGCCAGAGCCATACCGGCAGAGCCAGACCGGCAAAATACCAACACAGGCCGCGCGGTCTCTGCGGTCTCCAAAAATCAGACCGCCTGCCACCTTCCACTCCACTTCAATAATTTCAACACTCCCCCTTGAAGTGGGAAGTGGAAACTAGCCCGAGTAAACTCCGCAACCGAGTAAATGGTCCCTTCGCCAGTGGCTTTGTGAAGATGTCTGCAGCATTGTCCGCACTCCGAACATGCTCAACCATAAGAGATCCTCCCAACACCTTTTCCCGAATGAAATGGTGCTCAATCTCAATATGATTGGTCCTCGCATGACAAACTGGATTATTAACTAGCTTGAGAGCACTCTCATTGTCCCCGTGTAGCATAGTGGGACCTCAAACCTCCTCATGAACGTCCTCCACCAACCTCCTGAGCCAAACGGCTTCCTGAGCTGCCAAGGCCGAAGCCTTGTATTCTGCTTCTGTGGTAGATACGGACACCGAGTCCTGCTTTTTGCTGCACCAAGAAATAGCTATGGGGCCTGTCATAAAGACAAAACCAGACGTTGATCTTCGATCATCCACGTATCCCTCGTAGTCAGCATCCATGTATCCAAGCAACTCCAAGCTTGACCCTCTCCTATATAGGAGACCCAAATCAGAGGTCGACTTCACATACTTCAAAATTCCATTCGCCGCAAGAAGATGAGGCTTCCGTGGCTCCGCCATGTACCGAATCACTTTGCCAACTGCATAAGCAATATCTGGCCTCGTGATGGTCAAGTAAATCAAGCTCCCAACTAGAGCTCGGAACACCAACGGATCAGATAGAACTCTTCCCTCATCCTTCCGAAGTTTATGATGCTGTTCCAGAGGTATAGAGCTGCTCTTCCCTTCCTCCATGCCGAATCGTTGAACGATCCGCTCCGCATATCCAGCCTGAGAAACGAGCACTCCGCTCTCCCGCCTCTGGACCTCGAGTCCAAGGAAATGGTGAAGCTCACCCAGATCCTTCATCTCAAACCTGATAGCAAGCTCAGCTCTCAGCTTCGCTACTGCCTCCTTCGAGTTCCCGGTGATAATCATGTCATCCATATACAGCAGAACAATGACCCGAAGTGCCCCCTCCTTCTTGACGAACAAGCTAGAATCAGAGTCTGAAGCAAAGAACCCGCGGAATAGAAGATACTCCGCGATCTTCCCATACCACGCTCGAGGCGCTTGCTTCAACCCATATAGGGCATTTTTCAGTTAGCAGACGTAGTCCGGACAATCCTCCGAGGTGAAGCCCGGCGGCTGGATCATGAAGATATCCTTGTCAATCTCTCCGTATAAGAAAGCATTCTTCACATCGAGCTGCCAAATCTCCCATCCACTAGATGCCGCCAAAGCAATAACAAACCGAACCGAGGTCATCTTTGCCACTGGACTAAACGTCTCATCATAATCTTCTCCATACTGCTGTGAGAACCCGCGAGCCACAAGGCGAGCCTTGTATCGCTCGATTGTGCCGTCAGCTTTCTTCTTGAGCTTATAAACCCATTTGCATGTCACAGGGGTAATGCCTTTGGGCCTGGGCACTAGAGACCAAGTCTCATTCTTCTTGAGAGCATCCATCTCCTCTTGCATAACAATGTCCCACTGCTTCACGCCTTTGGCTTTCTCAAAGCTCGACAGCTCCCTCTCATCCAAGGGACCAGCGAAGAAACATGAGACAAAGCTCACCATGTTTCCTCCTGTGTATCGATCCGGTGGATTGATAGTCCTCTTCGACCTCCTAAGAGGTTGCTCCTGACTAACCAGCTCCTCAGCTGCTTCTTCTGTGCTAGCTCCTCTTCCAGACGAACTTGGAGCATTGCTCCCCCTGCTTCCAGAACCTGAAGCCTCCATCTCAGAGCTTGACACAGCTGGAGCTCCTGGTGAAATAGGCAACTCCACTTGAAGACTTCCCGCAGCTTTCCCTTCTTCATCAACCCTGCTCTCCGGTAATTCAACTCTTGAACTCCCCTTGTAGGAAGTCACCTCATCGAACACCACATCCCGAGATACCATTGAACTCCGTGTCTCAGGATCCATGCATCTCCATCCTTTCTTTCGCTCATCATACCCAACAAACACTAGCTTCCTTGCTTTCACATCTAGCTTTGTCCGAAGAGCATCAGGAATATGCACATAACATGTTTACCCGAACACCCGAAGGTGTGTAACACTCGGCTTCTCCTTGAGCATCAGTTCGTGAGGGGTCTTCATGTTGATAGGACTTAGAGGCATCCAATTGATGATGTATGCTGCACAAGACATTCCCTCCGCCCAAAAGGACTTTGGAATACTCTTTGCATGAAGACAACATTTGCAGGTTTCCGTCAGATGACGGATCTTCCTCTCCGCAATGCCATTTTGCTGTGGAGTATGGGCACAAGTGAGCTCTCTCTGGACGCTGTGCTTCCTGCAAAAACTTGAGAACTCACCAGAGGTGAACTCCCCACCATTGTCAGTTCTCAATTTTTTCACCCGCAGGCCTAACCGACCTTCCACCAGCTCCTTGAACTCCATGAACTTCGCAAAGGCTTCCGACTTCTCTTTCAGAAAATACACCCAGACATATCAGGTGTAATCGTCAATCAACACCAACATATATCTGTTGCCTCCAAGGTTTGGGGTGGCAGTAGGTCCCATCAAATTACCGTGAATGCACTCCAACGACGCTTTGCATCTTGTTTGCGATTTATCAAATGGAAGTCGATGAGACTTAACAAACTGACATCCCGCACAAACATGACCGTCTCCATAGGAGGACAAGCTAGGCAAGCCCTTGACAAGGCCCCTTACCGCCATAGCCTTCAATTTGTCCATGCCAACATGCCCCAACCTTTCATGCCAGATAGCCGCGCTATCGTTGGTCTTCATCTTATCAACATAGGTACTTGTCGATAAAACAAACAAGTCCTTAACCCGCTTTCCAACATGGATAACATCCCCCTTTATCTCCGGTTGAGTTTTAAGAAACTTCACTTCTGTTGGGCCAAACAGAACGTGATAACCGGCATCGACCGCATTGGTCACAGAGAAGAGATTCTTCTTCATACCAGGCACGTGATAA
Source organism: Dactylorhiza incarnata (assembly GCA_033032865.1). Lineage (NCBI taxonomy): Eukaryota > Viridiplantae > Streptophyta > Magnoliopsida > Asparagales > Orchidaceae > Dactylorhiza > Dactylorhiza incarnata. The sequence continues at coordinate 13,441,581 of JAWHQI010000035.1, forward strand.
ACACTCCTCAATGTGAGTGGACCCTTATCACTGCTCAGGGAGACAACACCTTCTTATTCTACTGCATGAACAGAATTATCAGCCGTAATGATAGCATCGTTACCTGAGTAAGGCGCCAAAGAAGAGAATTTTGATTCATCCCCGGTGAGGTGATGCCCACACCCTGAATCCACGATCCAATCCTCTTCGAAGTTGATGGCAGTCAAGGCCTTAACGGACATCGCATTCATATTAGCCGCAAAGGCTCCTCCCCATCCAGCTTCATCAGACTTTGGCTTCTCCTTCTCCGCTATATGTCCCGACTGAAGATTAACCCGACAATCCTTCTTGAAGTGGCTGGTCTTATTACACCTGAAGCACCTTGGTCCCTCTCCCTTCTTCTTCCCATCAGACTTAGAAGCATAACCTCTATCCTGCTGACCTGAAGTAGAGGGTCCATCCTGACCTGGCTTCTTCTTCTCCCACTTCTTCTTCTTCTTTCCAGAGAACAACACATCACTATCTCCCCCAGAGATAGAAGTCCCCACCATCTGTCTTGCCAAACTTTCCTGCGAAGCAAGTAAGTTCTCCAGATCCAACAGAGATGGCTGATTTGCCCAACCCTGAACTGAAGTCACAAAGGCAAGATACTCCTTCCGCAACCCGCGGATGATATGCCTTTTCAGTTTTGCCTCCGAGATGGGCTCATCAGGGTCCAATGCTGAAATCTCTGCTGTAAAGTTCTTCATCTTGAGAAAGAAGGTAGAAATAGAAAGATCACTTTGAGAGGCCTTCGCCAACTCATTTTCAAGAAACTGTAGCCGAGCTACATTCTTCTTATTGAACAACCCGTCCAATGATGTGATCAAATAGCTCTGGTGAGATAGCCTTATTGAGTGTGAACTCTGCCTTTGCATTAGTCCTCCTCCAAAGTCTCACCTCTGCCATATTATCTCCTGCTAGAAACACTTCTTGTGTGTCTTCTCCTCCAACTATCTCCCATAGATCCTCGCCAAGTAAGTAACTCTCCATACACGACCTCCACTTCTTGTAGTTAGTCGATGTGAGGAGTTCAATACCAAGCCCTCTTGCGTATCCAGCTTCCATGGAAACTATGTGGTCTCTTCACAAAGACGATGACAACTCAAGTTGATCACTGGTTATCCACTCCAACAACCTAGCTCTGATACCATGTTAAAAATTTGATTTGAATCATTTAGGAGTAAGCAGGAGTTGCATCAACTGAGTTATAGCCAAACAACCACAATATGCCACATAGCAACACAAAGCTTTATTGAATTGCAATACTTGATTACAGTGCGAGATATACATGGCGATTCATGATTCATAAGAATCACTGAGGAGAGAAGAACAAAACACACAAAAAAACAAATCTGGCGGCTTGACAAGCAGAGACCGCACAGACCGCTCGACTCCAGAGACCGCCCGGCTTGACCTGAGACCGCACGAACAGAAAACAGCCAAGATGACTTCAGACCGCCACCTCAGACCGCACTGCAAGACGCCACCTCAGACCGCACGAACTGGAGCTTATTGAACAAATAACTGAAGCTATCTCCAGACCGCAACTCAGATCGCCTAACCGCTGAAGGTCGCCTGATCGCTGAGCTCGCTGCGAACAACACAAGAACAACCATAAACTAGTTCGCAGAGGAGCCCCTGCCGAACTATTTATTCAAGCCGCTGGGCTATCACCAAGGAAGGAGACCGCAACCTGCTGACCACAAACCTACGAACACAACAAACAGTCAACTCGCTTCCGAGACCGCCCGTCTTGAAAGTTGAGACCGCACGAAATAACCCAGGCTCAAGTTCTTATAGTTCTCATTATGAATGACAGGCCATGCACCACTATTTATAGGCGACAAGACGGATGTCGTCACCGCCATAAAAGAGATATAGTTACCACCTGCCAGATCGCCAGCGGTCTCACAGATAGACCGCGCGATCACACTACTTGGACCATCCAATCCAAGACCGCAGATCAGCAGCAGAACGCACACAAGCCGCGCAAACACAAGACCGCACACAAGATGCGCGGGCACAAGAACGCTCTTTCCTTAGATCACCAGGAGCAAACCAAGAACATCTGGCCGACTTCAGATAAGTCGCCAGACCGCCCAACATAAACCGCCCGGTCACAGCGGTTACACAGAACAGACCGCCCGGTCTTCTAACAAAGAAGCAAGACCATCCAAGCAGAGCAGACCGGGAAGAGACCGGAACATACAATAACAAATTGCCCGGTCACACCAGACCGCCATAGATAGACCGGCAGAGCCAGACCGGCAAAATACCAACACAGGCCGCGCGGTCTCTGCGGTCTCCAAAAATTAGACCGCCGACCACCTTCCACTCCACTTGAATAATTTCAACAGGATACTCTCCCCCTCGACTGAGTCCAATGTTCTCAAACAGAGTGTTGTCGTAGACCAGGCCGTTTCCCTGGGCTCCTCCTCTCCAGGATGGATACTTGCCCCCTCGAGTGAGTTCTATATCCTCGAGCAGAGTGTTGCCATAGACCAGGCTGTTGCACTGGCTCCTCCCCTATAGGCTGGCTACTTACCCCCTTAAGTGAGTTCTATGTTCTCGAGCAGAGTGTAGTCGTAGACTAGGCCGTTGCACTAAGATCCTCCCCTGTAGGCTGGCTACTTTCCCTCTTTAGTGAGTTATATATCCTTGATTAGAGTGTTGTTGTAGACCAGGCCATTGCACTGGGCTCCTCCCCTGTAGGCTGGCCACTTGCACCCTCGAGTGAGTTCTATGTTCTCGAGCATAGTGTTGCTGTAGACCAAGATTTTGCACATGGCTCCTCCCCTGCAGGCTGCCAACTTGCCCTCTCGAGTGAGTTCTATGTCCTCGAGCATAGAATTGCCACCTAGTCGGCGCTAGGAGCCTGAAATGTTTGCCACCTCCTCTAGTTGAGATCGATAGTCTAGCGAATGGCCTGCGTGGTGCCAACCCTTCTCCACCTCCTCCAGTTGAGCTCACTCATCTAGCGAATAGCCTGTAACGGTCTCCCCAGCATACAACTCGCAAGGACGACCGCTGGCACCCCCAGCATCCAGCTCGAAAGGGTTCAGCCTAACCAAATGGGTTGCAGCCCATGCACCCCAACCCCTCTCTGTCCCACCACAGGGCACAGTGGGTTGTTGGAGGATAGTTCTTTTTGTAACGGTCTCCCTAGCATACAGCTCGCAAGGACGACCAGCGGCACCCCCAACATCCAGCTCGAAAGGGTTCAGCCTAACCAAATGGGCTGCAGCCCATGCACCCCAACCCCTCTCTGTCCCACCACAGGGCACAGTGGGTTGTTGGAGACCGCAGTCCCCCTTTTCATGAGGAATGGTTCAGTTAAGCGGCAGCGCAAGGACTTCCCAGGAGGTCACCCATCCCGTGACTACTCCAGCCCGAGCACGCTTAACTATTAAGTTCTTCCACTCCTCATCACCAATTGATCTGCAGATCAATTGGTAATGAGGAGTGGAAGAACTTAATAGTTAAGCGTGCTTGGGCTGGAGTAGTCACGGGATGGATGACCTCCTGGGAAGTCCTTGCGCTGCCGCTTAACTAAACCATTCCTCATGAAAAGGGGGACTGCGGTCTCCAACAACACACTGTGCCCTGTGGTGGGACAGAGAGGGGTTGGGGTGCATGGGTTGCAACCCATTTGGTTAGGCTGAACCCTTTCGAGCTGGATGCCGGGGGTGCCGGCGGTCGTCCTTACCAGCTGTATGCTGGGGAGACCGTTACAAACTCACACGACTCTGTGATCACAGACCTTTAGTTCCCGCTTTTTGGAGCTAGCTTCACTCTCTGGTACCACCGTTGTGGCCACAACAGCTGTGGATTGGGTACTCCACTTCTTGGTGGGTATACACACTACCAGACCTAGATCTATCATACATTGTTGTACATATCCTAGGTGCACTTCTGTGAGCTCTTGCATACTCTTACTGACATCCCGCCAGTCTTTTATGGTCAAGTGTGCGTTTTCGGAGATCGTCCTCCAGACCGCAGTATAAACAACCAACTGGCCCCTCAAACCATCACACCCACCTAAGTCAACGTACTACCATCGGTGTGACGATCGGTCCAGTACCAAAGACCCGCCACTAATTTGTTCTTATGCACATGCAATTTATCACCACCCGAGCCTTCAGCTCGCAAGACTATCTCGTCCTGATATACTATTTCCCGGGCCTCCAACTCGCAGGACTAACTCGTCCTAATATACAACCTCCCATCCCTTAACTCGGGATGAAGTTTACCATATCTCTTATTCATTTAGTTAGATTAATCTTGTCTAATTATTGTATACTTAGAAGTTTAGGGTGAGTCCTGGACTTCCAGAGGTTTACCGGTGAAGGGCTCGCAACGGTACTAGATGGTATTCTGGGGTGATATCCTATACCTTCCCTTCTCAGAATATTTATTCTTATTGGTAACTACCCTTATTAAGGTTACCCTCATGGTTGCTCTATACTATTTAAGTACGATTTAGGTTTCTTCTAAGAAACTGACGACCTTTTACTAATGCGTGGTGCAAATCCTTAGGTGTTCATTTAAACACTCATATCTAACCTTGAATGCTTCATTGTCACCTTAACTGTCTAAATGTCACTATATGTTCTATGATTAGAAAGCCCCCAAATTTACTTCAATTGTTCACCGTGACGTACTTCTGTTCACTATTATCTATAGGGAAAACTTTCTCCAATTAGTCTACCACTCATGTGGACTGTAGTTACATATTCCCTAATGTTATACTCCAAATTTCATTCCATTCCCACATGTTTTGACTAGCATAGATACTACCCCAAGTTTTTGCTAAACGCAGACCAACTCTACATTGGGCTAATTTGAATCTCCTTAATGTGAATATCCCAAAACATGACCAAGTGACTTAAGATTTTTATCATAGAACAAAAATGACCTATTTACAATATGGTCAAAAATTCATAATTTTCTCAACTAATTTGGCCATTTATAAAAACACTTTAATGATCATGCCCACCTCACTTTACACATGAAGTACAATGTTAGGAAGTCAAAATGCTCTCAATAAATTATCAGTGACATATATTGTATAAATATCATGGCTGGATGAATTTCCTAATTTTTCATGATTTTTATGACCACTATTTGAATATTCAAACTTTTAAATCAATTGGGCACATTACACAGTAAGTACTAAAATAATTGCTCCAAAAATTATATAAAAATTACCATATATTGTTGATGATCAAAATATAGCCCAACCAGATTTTTAGAATTTTCCAGATAATATTAGTCAGGTGAATTCCATTAATACATAAGTGTGTCAAAGGGTATTTTTGGTAATTATCAGTGTAATTGACTTCTACAAATTCTACCAAAATTTTCAGAGTTGTATTTCAAGATAAACTATCATATGCCAGAGTATTGGATTTTTCCCTAGGTTTTAGGTGATGTTTATTCCATTATTACACTTTGTGACAAAATTCATCATTCACAAATGTCCAAGAGAATTAATTCCAAAAATTCCAACAAAATTTACAGAGGCGTATAACATCCTAAAATATCATGTGACAGAAAATCAGGTTTTGCCTAGGTTGTTTGATCACTTTTATTTGAATAATATATGTTGTTTATTGGGTGTCAACTTATCACCTAGATGGGTGAATAGGTTTTTCAAATTATTTTATCCCCTTTAGGTGTCCTTGATTTCTGATTAGTAGATCTATAAATTATAAAGCACACCACAGAAAAGCACACAATGATCTATAGAGGTTCCTCAAGATAGGGTGTCTTGAGTAGTCCTCTTTTCCTCTGCGCCTACCTAGCAGTGAGCTAGGCTCGGCAAACTCCGCCAAATCTTCTGGCCCGCAAGCCTTACAACACGGACCCTCAAGTCCTACAGCCAAGGACCACAAGCCCCTACTGCACCCGCGCCCGCAAGCTCGACACTCAGGCCCTCAAGCACTACACAACACAGACCCATAAGTCCTGTGCCTACAGCCTAGGCCCGCAAGCCCTTACTGCACCCATGCCCTCAAGCTCGACAAATTCGGACCCGCAAGTCCACTGCCCTGGCCCTCAAGCCTCACAGCTCTCCATCCCTCAAGCTAGACGGTGTCGGACCCGCAAGTCCACTGCCCTGGCCCCAAGCCTCACAGCTCTCCAGCCCTCAAGCTAGACGGTGTCAGACCTGCAAGTCCACAGCCCTGGCCCTCAAGCCTCACAACTCTCCAGCCCTCAAGCTAGACAAACGTGGATCCGCAAGTCCACTGCCCTAGCCCTCAAGCCTCACAGCTCTCCAGCCCTCAGCTAGACACTTAGGCCCTCAAGCCTTGCAACAATAAGAGATTTTACAGTAATAAAAGTTGTTTCTTCTGCCTGATGAAGATCGACAACTTAGCCTGATGGAGATCGGCTTCTTGAGGTTGAAGAAGATGTTTCTGATTCAGATCTTGAAAGCACAGTTCTTCTTCAAACTTTTTCCTTAGCTTGATGATGATCGGCTTCTTATCAGTTAATGGAGATGACTGATTCTTCTGAGAGCACTTGATTCTTGTTCTCTACTTATTCTTCTTCTTCTCCGCTAAATGTACTATTGTATTGAGAAGCAACAACGGGATTCTTTTTTGTTCTTGTTTCTCTCTCGAAGATCATTTTTTCTAGGGCATCACTGTTCCCTTTTATAGGATGGAAGAGCCGCTTAATGGTCACATATAATGTCCTTTAATGTCAGATGTCCATTCCTTAAGAGCACGCGCTGATTGGACAATCAGGCGGAGGCATTAATTGCTGACAGCACGTCCACAATATTTGAATTCCGTCTCGATGATATTTCTAGCTTTATGACGATACTGATAACATTACGACGATATGGATAATATCTCGACGACAGGACTTTGTTGATGCCTTAGGCCTTAGTGGATCTTCAAGTCTTCTAGCTTTTGCCTCTGACATTGATATCTCAATGATACGAGATATTCTGGCATTTCTGCATATACAGCGATTTGCTAACTCAAACTGTGTCGTCGTGATCTTCTTCCTTATATTCTGTCGTCGTAATCACTTTGTTCTTTCGACGACATGAGCGATATCATGTCGACAGACTATGCTTTAGCAACTGCTTATCTTCAACTGACTTTCTTCAGTTTCCTCGACGTCACGCCTTCTTTTCGACGATGTCTGTTCTTCTCGATGACAAGGCTACTTTGATGATGTCGACGATAATACATCTTCTCGATGACACGACTTCTTTGATGATGTCGACGATACTACATCTTCTCGTCGACACAGCTTCTTTGATGATGTCGACGATACTACATCTTCTCGATGACATTCCTTCCTCTTGAATCTGCTTCAGCGGTTGGGCTGAGATGGCTTCCTCTTCTCAGCGGATTCTGTCAATCTATAGAGAAGTTTCTGCGTTTGATGAACTGCATTCTTCGTTCGACAAACATCATTCTGTGTTCGACGAACTCCACTCTTCTGTCGTTCGACGAACATCATTCTCTGCATCTGACGAACTCCATTCTTCGGTTCCGTCTCTGCGTTTGACAAACAGCATTCTCTGTGTCGGACAAACAACATTCTGCGTTCGACGAACTCGCCAAGTCTCAGCTTTTGCTTTGCTCATCATCATGACGACAAGCATACTTTGTCGACGACATCTCCTATTCTTCTCGACGATCTTGTACTTATTGAAATAACTAAACTACTTGACATATTGTCGATTTCTACAAACATGAACTAGATATGACAGTAAATACAACTTGCACTTATCATTGAGCTGAGCACTTCTTCAAATCAGGAACACTGCTGGGCACTGTTCCCAACAATATATTTATGTGACAAATTCATTATTGTCCAAATATTTAGGATTTTTATTTCCAAAAATCCTAATATTTCTAAGGATGATACCCTCCTCTATGATAGGTGTGTTACCAAAATTTCATGAGCCTACTACCAGACATAAGTGATGAGATTATAAAATACAAAAATGTGATATGTGCACACCACCCCTCCATACATCGCATTCCTATGAGTATGGGAAAATATGATCTAAAGTTGCCTAAATGGTCCCAACTTTTGACATGTTACTCAATAGGGTCTAACCCTTATACCACCCAAGATTTGGTTCACTTTGCATATATTTAACTATAAATATTTCATTAATATGAAATATCACATTTAACATAAAATCATAGAAAAATGTAGTTCAGGTGTCAAATCTTCTCCACGTCCAGTTAAGCCTCGCTCCTGGAAGGTGCCGACTTTTATCCACATCTAGTTGAGCTCCGCTCCTGGAAGGCGTCGACTCGTATCCACCTCCAGTTGAGCTTCGCTCCTGGAAGGTGTTGACTCTTATCCACTTCTAGTTGAGCTCTACTTTTGGAAGGTGTCATCTCTTCACCTCCTCCAGTTGAGCTCACTCGTCTAAAAAATGGCCTGGGAGGTGCCAACTCTTCTACACCTCCTCTAGGTGAGCTCGCTCGTCTAGTGAATAGCCTTGGAGGTTCCAACTCTTCTCCACCTTCAGTTGAGCCTCGCTCCTGTAAGGTGTCGACTCTTATCCACCTCTAGTTGAGCTCCGCTCCTAGAAGGTGTCAACTCTTATCCACCTCTAGTTGAGCTCTGCTCCTAGAAGGTGTTGACTCTTATCCACCTCCAGTTGAGCTCCGCTCCTAGAAGGTGTCCACTCTTATATACTTCCAGTTGAGCTCCGCTCCTGGAAGGTGTAGTCTCTTCACCTCCTCCATTTGAGCTCGCTCGTCTAGCAAATGTCCTGGGAGGTGCCAACTCTCCTCCACCTCCTCCAGTTGAGCTCGCTCATCTAGAGAATGGCCTGGGAGGTGCCAACTCTTCTCCACCTCTAATTGAGCCTCGTTCCTCGAAGGTGTCGACTCTAATTCACCTCCAGTTAAGCTCCGCTCTTGGAAAATGTCAACTCTTATCCACCTCCAGTTGAGCTCCGCTCCTAGAAGGTGTCAACTCTTATCCACTTCCAGTTGAGCTCCGCTCCTGGAAGGTGTCGTCTCTTCACCTCCTCCAGTTGAGCTCGCTCGTCTAGCGAATGGCCTGGGAGGTTCCAACTCTTATCCACCTGCATTTGAGCTCCGCTCCTGGAAGGTGGCGACTCTTCTCCACCTCCAGTTGACCCTCGCTCCCGGAAGGTGTCGATTCTTATCCACCTCCAGTTGAGATCCTCTCCTGTAAGGTGTCGACTCTTATCCACCTACAGTTGAGCTCCGCTCCTGGAAGTTGTCGACTCTTATCCACCTCCATTTGAGCTCCACTCATGGAAGGTGTCGTCTCTTCACCTCCTCCAATTAAGCTCGCTCATGTTGCGAATTGACTGGGAGGTGCCAACTCTTCTCCATCTCCTCCAGTTGAGATCGCTCGTCTAGCGAATGGCCAGGGAGGTGTCAACTCTTCTCCACCTCCAGTTGAGTCTCGCTCCTGGAAGGGGTCGACTCTTATCCACCTCCAGGTGAGCTCCACTCCTGAATGGTGTCGACACTTATCAATCTCCAGTTGAGCTCCGCTCCTGGAAGGTGTCGACTCTTATCCACCTCCAGTTGAGCTCCGCACCTGAAAGGTGTCATCTCCTCAGCTCGTCCAGTTGAGCTCGCTCGTCTAACGAATGGCCTCGGAGCTGCCAACTCTTCTCCAACTCCAGTTGAGCCTCGCTCCGGGAAGGTGTCGACTCTTATACACATATAGTTGAGCTCCGCTCCTGGAAGGTGTCGACTCTAATCCACCTCTAGTTGAGCTCCTCTCCTGGAAGGTGTCGACTCTTCACCACCTCCAGTTGAGCCTCACTCCTAGAAGGTGTTGACTCTTATCGACCTTTAGTTGAGCTCCACTCCTGGAAGGTGTGGACTCTTATCCACCTCCAGTTGAGCTCCGCTCCTGGAAGGTGTGTACTCTTATCCACCTCCAGTTGAGCTCCGCTCATGGAAGGTGTGGACTCTTATCCACCTCCAGTTGAGCTCCACTCCTGTATGGTGTCGAATCTTATCCACCTCTATTTGAGCTCCGCTACTAGAAGGTATCGACTCCTATCCACCTCCAGTTGAGCTCGCTCATATAGTTATTGGTCTGGATGGTGTCAGCTCTAATCCACCTCTAGCTGACCTCCGCTCCTGGAATGTGTCATCTCATCTCCACCTCCTCCAGTTGAGCTTGCTCGTATAGCGAATGGCCTGGGAGGTGCCAATTCTTCTCCAGCTCTAGTTGAGCCTCGCTCTCGGAAGGTGTCAACTCTTATCCACCTCCATTTGAGCTATACTACTGGAAGGTGTCGACTCATCTTCACCTCCAGTTAAGCTCTGCTCCTGGAAGGTGTCGACTAATCTCAACCTCTAATTGAGCCTTGCTCCTGGAAGGTGTGGACTCTTATCCACCTCCAGTTGAGCTCCACTCCTGGAAGGTGTGGACTCTTATCCACCTCCATTTAAGCTCCGCTCCAGGAAGGTGTCATCTCTTCTCCACCTCCTCCAATTGAGCTCACTCATCTAGCGAATGGCCTGAGAGGTGCCAACTCTTCTCCATCTCCAGTTGAGCCTCGCTCCTGGAAGGTGTCGACTCTTATCCACCTCCAGTTGACCTCTACTCCTGGAAGGTGATGACTTTTATCCACCTTTAGTTGAGCTCTGCTTCTAAAAGGTGTCGACACTTATCCACCTCCAGTTGAGCACCCCTCCTAGAAGGTGTCGTCTCTTCTCCACCTCCTCCAGTTGAGCTTGCTCGTCTAGCAAATGGCCTGGGAGGTGACAACTCTTCTCCAATTGAGCCTCGCTCCTGGAAGGTGTCGACTCTTAACCAACTCCATTTGTGCTCCGCTCCTGGAATTTATTGTTGGAACAACCCTATTTGTGATTTGGGCTAGGATCACTATATGTTAACTAAGGACAAGTAGACCCCAATGTATAGTTTATGGGTCAAGAGTTTAGGAAGATATTTGGCTGTTAGAACTAGATATTTCACTGTCTCAGCAATCGTCGAACGACGCTCAGCATTCGTCGAACGACGCTCAACATTCGTCGAACGACTCTCAGCATTCGTCGAACGGTGATCGACGAAATATCAAGGAAGCGGTCGACGAAATCCAGCCATCTCTGCGCTCGACAAATGGCTGCCAGCACTCGACAGATTCCAGCCAGCGCACGACAGATTCCAGCCAGCGCTCGATAGATTCCAGCCAGCGTTCGACGAATTCCAGCCAGCGCTCGACAAATTCTTTACTGAAGCTCAGATCGACAAATACAGATTCCAGATTAATTAATACTTAAAGATCAGTTATATATCAGTTCTCTGAACACATATCGACGAAGGCAACAACTCTTTCCAATCAGATCAAGTAAGGAAACATATTTCTTTATTATTTAAGTTATAGCCGTTGACACTTCCAGTAGAAAAGGACAAATCGTGGAAAAAGGAAAGAGATTACGGCGTGCAGCTGTACTGTTCCCAGAATACCTTATCAGATATAATATATCCCTTAATATAAGGGATCTGCATTTAATAGTTGTCAGATATTTGAAAAGGGAGAAGATATACAACAAATTATACTCAATCATATACGACATATCAAATAAAATAGAATACGTTACATATTTGTTGTACATGAAATCGACAGAACAGGGATAGAGAGATATACAGGAAGAATAGAAGAGTAAAATATAGATCTTTATCATCTTCTAAAAGAGCATTATTCAGAAGAGAGAACTTTCATCTTCTTCCTCCTTCTCGAGCAGCATCAGCTTTCTGAAAACATCTTCATCAACAATACTTTCTCAATTTTTGCTGCAAGCCCAGATCTTCAAAAGTGCAACAATAACCTGAGAAGCATTCTTGCCTTTCAGTTTTATCTGCTACAGGAAGATCAAATCTTTCAAAGAAAAGCTCCAGCAACATCTACTGTCAAACAAATTCCTATCAGACTGAGGAGCATTTCAACATCAAATCCACAAGAGTCTTCTCTATACATATTGACAGAGAAGACCTTCATAACCCCTCTCCATCTCATTCTGTACAGGGTTAATACTTCCTTCAAAAGTGTAACTCACTGGTGGCAAGAAACCTTATCAAAAAAATCCTTGTTTGGTTTTTAAGCACCTTATCAAAAGCTTATCGGTGATTTGGGCACCTGATCAAACTCCCATTGGTGTGTGGACACCTTATCAAAAATCCCTTGGTGTGAGGGCACCTTATCAAAAATTCCTAGTGGATCCTACCAAGTATGGTAGAAGAGTAGACGTACCCAGGTTATTGGGGAACTACTATAAAATTTCCTTGTGTCTTTTGTGCTGTGAATTTCTGTGTTTTGTTGTTGTGCTGATTTTTATTACTTGGCTTTACTTAGTTTTTATTACACACTCTCATATACACATATATATATCACTATTTTTAATTCCATTATAAAACTAAGGGAAAAAGTTTTTAAACTCTATTCACCCCCCCTCTAGAGTTAATTTAAGATATAACCTCCACTTTCAATTGGTATCAGAGGTTGGTTGATTCTTTACAGGCTAACACCTGAATCATAAAGATCAATTAGATCTTAAATTATTTTAGAGTTTTTATTGTTTTTATTTTCTGTTAAAAACTCATGGCACAAAACAAAGAGTATTCAAGCACAAGACCTCCTATGTGCAATCTCAGTAAGTTTGCACTGTGGAAAGCAAGGATTAGGCTTTATATGAGCTTTATTGATGAAGAAATCTTTAATGTCATATTGACAGGACCTCCTGCTCCCTCAGCATCAATAAGTACTGAAGCAACAACAGACAACCATACTATCCCACCTCCTGAGTGGACAGAAGCACAAAAGAAGCAAAGGAGTGCTGATGTAAAAGCCATGAATATTCTGGCTCAAACTATGTCTGATGACATCTTTCAGAAAGTGGTGGACTGCACCTCAGCTAGAGAGATTTGGATCTCACTAAACAATATGGTTACAGGTTCTGCAGATGAAAGGAAAGACAGAAGATCACACTTGATCTCTCAGTATGAAAACTTCAAGAAAGGAGAAACAGAATCAGTTGCAGATATGTACACTAGATTGAGTGTAATCATAAGTGAACTCAGAACACTAGACAAGGAAATCTCATTAACTGAGATCAATGACAAAATCCTAATGGGCTTCCCCAGCACTTGGGACTCTAGGATCTGGCCTATCAAGGAAGCCAGAAGCCTCAATGAGATTACTACTGAGACACTGCTAGGAATCCTATGAGCAACTCATCAAGATAAGAGAAGCTGAACAAGTGAGCACTTCCTCTCCAACAAAGAAGGACATGAATATTGCCTTCAAAGCTATAGAAGAAGAAGGAAAGACTCCTTAAAATGAGGAGTTCATGAGCTTTATAGCCAAGAGATTCTACAAAATGGCTAAGAAATACTTCAGAAAGAAGGACTCCAGATCAAGGGAAAAGCCAAGGTATGACAAAAACAATTCTACAGAAATTATATGTTTTGGTTGCAGGAAACCAGGACACATAGCACCTGATTGTCCAGAAAATCAAGACAAGAAGGACAAGAAGGAAAAGAGAAAAGAAAAGGAAGAAACTCCAGCAAATCTTCCTCCCCCAAACACAAAAAGAAGGGAAGAGGATTTGTAGATGAAACTTGGAGTGAAACTGAATCAGATTCATCATCCAGCTCTTCTGATGATGAAGATAATGAAGAAGAAAGAAGTCTCTGTATGATGGATAGCAATGCCTCAGCAAGCAATTCAGATGAAGAATCAGAATCTGAAGCTGAAAATGATGCAGATCAGGTAATATCTAACTTTGATTTTACTTCAGTTGAATTCAAAGATGAATTCAAGATTCTTTGCTTAGACTTAATTAAATCTGAGAAAGAAATAATCTCACTCAGACATAAACTAGCTGAAATGAAAAATATAAGTGAAGAAAATGTAAATCTTAAGAAAGATTTGGCTGCCTCTAGAGAAAAAACTATTCTCCTTGAGAATAAACTTCTGAGGCCAAGAAATTTGAAGAATCCCTAAATGGGAGAAGCATCAAACTGATGGATATCACAAGCACAGTAAATGCTAGACTTAATAGCAAACTTGGCTTGGGTGCTTCATCAAGTGAGCCACCTCTGATTAAGAAGAATATATTATCTACACCTATAAAATTCATCTCTGCTAAGAGCAAAGAGGTTGTAGATGAAAATAAAAATATTTCAAGTAAGACTGTCGAGAATAGAAGAATTCAGCAGAATTCGTCGAACGGAGCTCGATGAAATGCATCAAATTTGTCGAACGGAGCTCGATGAACTCTGAAAACAGATTTTCTATATAGTAATTATATGAACGGCACTCGACGAACTATCTGTCATTTGTCGAACGGAGCTCGACGAACTCAGCCCAGTTCATATAACAGAAACTATACAGCAAATCTGAACAATTCATATTCTTCACATTCTAAGAATCCTTTCACTGAATGGATTATACCTCTAAGGAGATATCATCCACAAGGTTACAAGGACCAACCTGAAATGTCTTATATTTCAGATTTTTGTGGAAATACAAAAAGACCCAAGGTATTCTGGGTTAGGAACAAATAGTTCTTTTTGTTTTTGTTTTTGCAGGTACACAGCTGTCCAAAAATAAATGAAAAATATGACAGGGAACATATGACAGGGAACAAGGCCAACCTGAACAACTACAAGGCAAATCTTGGACCAAAAGTTATATTTGGAGACTCCAACTGTGGACAGACCAAAGGCTATGGAAAAGTCAAGGTTGGAGAAGTCACCTTCAAAGAGGTAGCTTATGTCAAGGGACTAAAGCACAACCTTATCAGCATAAGTCAGTTATGTGATGAAGGTTATTAGGTAACCTTTAATAAATTGAAATGCCTTATTAAATCTGCTGATAATATTATTGTTTTATCAGGTATTAGGCAGGGTAATATATATTTAGTGAATTTTAATTCATCTACTTCAGAAGTTTGTTTATTTAGTGATTTAAGCAAATCTAGTGAACTTTGGCATAAGAGATTAGGACATGTAAACATTAGGACCATTGCTAAATTATCTAAGGACAATCTTGTTAGAGGTTTACCCTTAGGATCATATAAGAAAGAAGAACTTTGTAGGGCATGTCAACTAGGCAAGCAAACTAAAAATTGGTTTAAATCATTATCTAAAAGGGATTCACCTAGAATCTTATATTTGCTACATATGGACCTTTTTGAACCTATAGCAACAAAGCGTTTAGGGGGGAAGTCTTACACTCTAGTTATTGTAGATGGCTTCTCTAGATTCACTTGGGTGTTCTTTTTGAGAGAAAAGTCAGATAACTTTAAAGTTCTTACAGACCTTCTTAAGAGCATAAAGATTGAGTACTCTATTGTAGTTGCTTTGATCAGAAGAGATCATGGCACTGAGTTTGAGTCTCTTCTTATGCAAGAATTCTGTGAGAAGGAAGGTATCATGCATTGCTTCTCAGCTCCTAGAACTCCTCAACAAAATTGGGTAGTTGAAAGGAAAAATAGAACTCTAATTGAATCAGCAAGAACATTGCTTGCAGATGCTAATTTGTCCCTATCTTTTTGGGTAGAGGCTGTTAGCACAACAAATTATGTTCTGAATAGAAGTTTGATACACAAACTTAAGGGAAAGACTCCTTATGAATTACTTAAAGGGAAGAAACCTAAAGTTAACTATTGTAGAGCATTTGGTTGTAAATGTTATGTTCATAATAATGATAAGAAATATCTTAGAAAATTTGAACCAAAATCTGATGAAGGAATTTTCTTAGGCTATTCACTAATCAGCAAATCATATAGGGTTTATAACAAATCCTCTCTTAAAAAGAAGAGTCCATGCATTGTTGGAACTAACCTATTAAATGAGGAGAGGAACACTACCTCTACCAGAAACATTGTGCAGGTACCAGAAGTCACTTTCAATTGGTATTCAATGGACATCAAACTATCAGAGACCTCAACTGATATTAGAGGACTTTCAATTGGTATCAAAGCAGAACATCGATACTCAATTGCACTTTCAATTGGGATCAAACTATCAGTTGCAGAAATAAAAGAAAGGGTTTACACTCTCAAGACAAAGAATGCAAATGAAATTGAACAACAACAATATAAATCTTGCATCCCTCCCTACCTCCATCAAATGTCCCTTCTTCAAGGGGCCTAGCTTCAGGCCTTTCCTGAAACTAGGCAGGGAGAGAAGTTTTATGAACAAGCTCCATTTGATACACTGTTTTGCTCAGGCGGAGTTGTTCTATAAACTAGGCAAAGAGAGAAAGCTGAAGAACCTCCAGAACTCAGGGGGAGACACTCTTAGGGGGAGTTAATGTTTAAAGAAAAGCTTGATAAAGCTTATAGCAGTTTGCTGATTATAGTTTGCTGTTTCAGAAAAGTATTCTATAATTCAGATGCAGATACAGCTCAGAAAAAGAACTTTTATATAGCAAATTCAATATCAGTTATTGCTACAGCATAGCTAATCAAAATTATAAAGCTGATCAAAAGGAGTAGCAGTTAACACATTCAGAAATCAGATAAATATTCAATTCAGAATTCAGAACAATATAGTTCAGTTCAGATCAGAATTCAGACCAACACAGATCAGACAAAATCAGAATTTCAGAATTCAGAAGCAGCAGAATTCAGAAAAATCAAGGTTCTGATTGTATTTTCAGTTTTATTTTTATTGAAATGTATTTTCAAAACTAAGAGTACTTTTCACTTCATATCTGATAAAATATTTAAATATATCAGATATATTCATACTCTGTTGTTTTTGTTGTTTTAGCATTTGTTTATTTTTGAACTTTTGTCAAATAGTGTCCTAACCCAACTAAGGACAAGTTGACCCCAATGTATAGTTTATGGGTCAAGAGTTTAGGAAGATATTTGGCTGTTAGAACTAGAAATTTCACTGTCTCAGCATTCGTCGAACGACGCTCAGCATTCGTCGAACGACGCTCAACATTCATCGAACGACGCTCAGCATTCGTCGGACGACGATCGACAAAATATCAAGGAAGCGGTCGACGAAATCCAGCCATCTCTACGCTCGACAAATGGCTGCCAGCACTCGACAGATTCCAGCCAGCGCTCGACAGATTCCAGCCAGCGCTCGACAGATTCCAGCCAGCGCTCGACGAATTCCAGCCAGCGCTCGACAAATTCTTTACTGAAGCTCAGATCGACAAATACAGATTCTAGATTAATTAATACTTAAATATCAGTTATATATCAGTTCTCTGAACACAGATCGACGAAGGCAACGACACTTTCCAATCAGATCAGGTAAGAAAACATATTTCTTTTTTAATTAAGTTATAGTCGTTGACACTTCCAGTAGAAAAGGACAAATCATGGAAAAAGGAAAGAGATTATGGCGTGCAGCTGTACTGTTCTCAGAATACCTTATCAGATATAATATATCCCTTAATATAAGGGATCTGCATTTAATAGTTGTCAGATATTTGAAAAGGGAGAAGATATACAACAGATTATACTCAAGCTTATACGACAGATCAAATAAAATAGAATACTTTACATATTTGTTGTACAGGAAATCGACAGAACAGGGATAGAGAGATTTACAGGAAGAATAGAAGAATAAAATATGGATCTTCATCATCTTCTAAAAGAGCATTATTCAGAAGAGAGAACTTTCATCTTCTTCCTCCTTCTCGAGTAGCAACAGCTTTCTGAAAACATCTTCATCAACAATACTCTCAGTTTTTGCTGCAAGCCCAGATCTTCAAAAGAGCAACAACAACCTGAGAAGCATTCTTGCCTTTCAGTTTTATCTGCCACAGGAAGATCAAATCTTTCAAAGAAAAGATCCAACAACATCTACTGTCAAACAAATTCATATCAGACAGAGGAGCATTTCAACATCAATTCCACTAGAGTCTTCTCTATACATATTGACAGAGAAGAACTTCATAACCCCTCTCCATCTCATTCTGTACATGGTTAATACTCCCTTCAAAAAGTGTAACTCACTGGTGGTAAGACACCTTATCAAAAAAATCCTTGTTTGGTTTTTAAGCACCTTATCAAAAGCTTATCGGTGATTTGGGCACCTGATCAAACTCCCATTTGTGTGTGGACACCTTATCAAAAATCCCTTGGTGTGAGGGCACCTTATCAAAAATTCCTAGTGGATCCTACCAAGTGTGGTAGAAGAGTAGACGTACCCAGGTTATTGGGGAACTACTATAAAATTTCCTTGTGTCTTCTGTGCTGTGAATTTCTGTGTTTTGTTGTTGTGCTGATTTTTATTACTTGCCTTTACTTAGTTTTTATTACACACTCTCATATACACATATATATATCACTATTTTTAATTCTGCTATAAAAGTAAGGGAAAAAGTTTTTAAACTCTATTCACCCCCCCCCCCCCCCCCCCCTCTAGAGTTAATTTAAGATCTAACCTCCACTTTCATTTATCGACTCTTCTCCACCTCTTATTGAGCTCCGCTCCTAGAATTTGTTGACTCTCCTCCACCTTCAGTTGAGCCTCTCTCCTGGAAGGTGTCGACTCTTATCCACCTCTAGTTGAGCTCCGCTCCTGTAAGGTGTCGACTCTTATTTACCTTGAGTTGAGTTCCGCTCCTGGAAGGTGTCGACTCTTATCCACCTCCAGTTGAGCTCCACTTCTGGAAGGTGTCGACTCTTATTCACCTATAGTCGAGCTCTGCTCCTGGAAGGCGTTGTCTCTTCTCCATCTCCAGTTGAGCTCGCTCGTCTAGAGAAAGACCTGGAAGGTGTTGACTTTTTTCCACCTCCAGTTGAGCTTCTCTCTTGGAAGGTGTCAACTCTTTTCCACCTCCAATTGAGCTTCACTCCTGGAAGGTGTTAACTCTTATCCACCTCCAGTTAAACTCACTCGTCTAGCGAATGACCTGGAAGGTGTCGACACTTCTCCACCTCCAGTTGAGCTTCGCTCCTGGAAGGTGTCGAATCTTCTCCATCTATTTTAGTTGAGCTTGCTTAGCTAGCAAAGGGATTGAGAGGGATATTTAGTAGCATATCGTCTAGTGCCCATCTCTCTGAACCATAAGTCCTGCATTATTTTTTCGAGCTCACATCGAGCCCGAAAAATGGGGATTGTGTGTAACCCTTAATTCGTCGAGATCAGAAAGGCTTGAGGACAACACAGAAGACCTCACCCACCTAGGGCGAGTACAGAAGACCGCACCCCCAGGGGTTAGTACAGAAGAGCTCGCCCACCAGGGGAGAGTAAAGAAGACCTCGCCCACCTGGGGAGAGTGCAGAAGACCTCGCCCACCTGGGGATAGTACAGAAGATCTCGCCCACCTAGGGTGAGTATAGGCGACCTCGCCCACCTGGGGAGAGTATAGAAGACCTCGCCCACCTGGGGTGAGTACAGAAGGCCTCGCCCACCAGGGGCGAGTACAGAAGATCTCGCCCACCTGGGGCGAGTATTGAAGTTCTCGCCCACCTGGGACGAGTATAGAAGGCCTCATCCACCTGGGGAGAGTACAAAAGATCTTGCCCACCTGGGGCGAGTACAGAAGATCTCGCCCACCTGGGACGAGTACAGAAGACCTCGCCCACCTTGGGCGAGTATAGAAGGCATCGCCCATCTGGGGTGAGTACAAAAGACCTAGCTATCTGCAGTCCATTTCAGATGGTGGGAGCAACTATTCGTAGTCCATTATGGATTTGCCTATAAATAGGACCCCAAGGCACAAGTAGAAGGCACCTTCACCCCCCTATGTTGGGCGAGTACATTGCATGCCTCTCTTGTGCCGAGCTCAGCATTGGCTTTAGGAGGGGAAGTTCCTATAGACTTCCGGGTATGTGACGGGACCTCCTCGCTGCAGCACGCGAGACTTGTTTGTAGGCAATCCAAAGGTGTTCTTTGTGCTTGCTAACCTCTTCTTGTTGTGTTTCACGTGGGTCGACCACTAAACAAGGGGTCACCCCTTGGTCCGAATGCAGTTGAACCGGTTTCCGGGTTTCAACACCCGTGACTTTGGGCGTGTACTTGAAAAAATTGCAAAACAACTTGAAAGTTTGCAAAAACATAAAATAATACTAAGTTAGAACAAGATTTTCAATACAAAAATAATTATAGGCTCCAAATTCATAATGTGCATTAATTTAAATAAGAAAATACATATTTTTACCCTAATATATTAAGTTAAATTAGCTTCATCAAATTCCCTCATACGTATTATATTTCTTGTCCTCAAGCAAAGAAAAACAAGTTATCGAGAATAAAAAAGGATTAATCGAAAGGTTTAACCATGTTAAAAATGAGTACGATTTAGAAGTAAAGAAATTTTTGAAAAGAGATAGAAAATTATTACTTAATCTTATCACATGATTTTATAATTTTCACTGATCATAAAGTCAAATCATCCCAAATTTCAAACAGAATTAAAAAACATAATAAAGTGACTAATGAAAATGCATTTAGTCGTTACTAAAGTATAAGAGACATTTTATAATCATAACAATTCAAGTTAAAATTCAATATTCCTACCTAAAAACTTACCCAATCTACTTTCTCGCTACTATACTAAAAGTAAACTTAGGAAGCATGGGTCAATAGGAGTTTAATTAGGCGCAAAGTTTGGCTTAGGTTTAAAGGTGTGGTATTCAACAGATAAAAACGATGGGGTTTTTCACACTTAAACAAGAGGGGTGAGCTTTGCAAAAAGAAATTTTTTGCTAGAAAATAAATTTTCATTTTCCAAATATTTTCTTCTTTTCCTCATTTTTGTTTCCAAATTTATTTTTTCATCATTTTTCCCACTTACAAAGGGGTATCCTTCTTTTGTAGCAAGAAAATATAACAATAGTTCTCCATTATTTTTACAAAATGAAACACACAAGCAATAAAATTAGGAAGCTCAAAAATAATTTAAGTGTGCAACATGGGTAAGCTATTTGGTTTTGGTGAAAGATAAGTGAGAGCTACAAAAAGGAAAAGGAAAACACAGAACGTGGCTAGCAACGATAAATATTTTAGGTACAGTATGTAAATGCTCAAACTAAATAAAAAAGAACGGCTACATCATTTTCATGCTTCTAAGTTTACTAAAAGTAAAGTTTTGAAAAATTCCAAAGATGTAAGTTTTAAAATAGGAAATAAAGAAAATTTGATCTTCATGAAAATGATGATAACAAGCGTCTAGACTGTTTTGCATCTACTATACTTAACACTAATCAACATTAAAAAGATTTTTAATAAAGAAAATAAAGGATGATAAGTTTTACAAAAGTGGAAAATATAAAAGAAATAATTATGAAAAAGTGCAAGAAATAAAGGAGATTTTTCAAAAATAGCATACTACCCTAATTAAGAACACTGCACGAGTCAACATATTACTCACTAAATATAGTTAAAATAAAAATTAATCTAATTTATTCTAAATAAACAAGTAGACATGATTAAGGACAACAAAATGCAAAATTAATGGGTACTAAAGATTTCACAAAAATTAACTCAACTTAACAAGGTTTTTTTCTTCAAAAGTCTCTTTTTTTCAAAATAAACTATATATACAAAAGTTAGAAAAAAGAAAGGAAAATATTATTGGAATTTTGGGGGATTTATAATTTTTTTTTTATTTTCAAATTTTCTAAAAAATGTGTTTTTCTAAATTCAAGAAATACTCCACATACAAGTTAAACATTGTCCCCAATGTTTAAAACTAAGTATGAATATAGGTAGAAAAAGTGCAAGTAAAAAAAAATAAAAAGTGCAAAAGTAAAAACTAAGGAGGAAAGAGGGGAAAGAAAACTTCCCTACTAGTGAAGTCGTGGCGGCCGTAACAAACTCCTACAAAATTTGTTAATGCAAAAGAAGAACAAAAAGCAACCAGAAATAAATAAAGATAACTATGGGGTGCCTCCCATAAGTGCTTAGTTTAAGGCCGCGTAGCTTGACCCATTTGGCGCTCAAGTTATAGGTGGAAGGATAAATAATTCACTCTTATCGTTCGAGATTTCTCCTAGAAGATACAACTTAAGTCAGTGCCCATTTACTTTGAAGGAGCCTTTTTCTGGGTGGGAAATGAGAACTGTCCTATATGACCAAACCACTTTTACGATAAAGAGACTGGACCATCGTGATTTCAATTTTCCCCAAAAAAGGGGAAGACGAGAGTTATAAAGGAGGACGAGATCGTCTGGTGAAAAAGTTTTAGGAAATTATATATTTCCTATGGTGGTAGAACTTTGTTCACTCCTTATAAAACTTGTTGCTCTTGTAGGTGTTCATGCGCCACTCATCGGGTTCATTTAATTGAAACTTACAGTGCTCAGCTGCTAAGGTAGAATCAAGGTCTAAGAATTTAAGCGCCCAGAATGCGCGGTGCTCTAACTTGACCAGAAGGTGGCAAGCCTTGCCATAAGCTAATCGATAGGGGATACACCTGATGGCGGTCTTGTACGCCGTTCGATAGGCCCATAATGTGTCATCGAGCTTAAGTACTCAATCCTTCCTATTAACAGAAACTATTTTTCTAAGATCTGCTTCAACTCACGGTTCACAACTTCTACTTGGCCGCTCGTTTGTGGGTGATAAGTAGTGGAGAGTTTGTGCGTGAGGCCATTTTTCGCTAAAATTTTAGCAAATTAGCTATTGCAGAAGTGGGTGCCCATATCACTAACTATGGTGCGTGGCGTGCCAAAATGAGAGAATAATTTTTTAAGAAGTTAACGACGACTCTCGCATCATTGGTGGCGAGAGCTTGTGCTTCCGCCTACCTTGATACGTAGTCGACTGCAATGAGAATATATTTGTTCTTAAATGAGGGAGGGATAGGACCAATGAAATCGATACCCCAAAGGACGAAAATTTTGCATTCTAAAATGAGATTTTGGGGCATTTCATTCCGGCGGGAGATGTTAGCCGACCACTGGCAGTTGTCGAAGTACTCACAATGGTGTGAGAATCTTTAAAGAGCGTGGGTCAATAAAAGCCCGCCTCATGCGCCTTCCTCGCGGTCCGGTTTGCATGATAGTGACCATCGGTTGGTCCTTTGTGGCAATGCCGCAAAATTTTCAAACCATGCTCTCTAGAGACACATCTTGTCGCTACCTAGTCCGCGCAGACATGGAAGAGAAATGGGTCCTCTCAAAAATAATTCTTTAAGTCAGAAAAGAATTTCTTATTTTGCCGACTCGAGAACTCTTTTGGCAGGACCGCTATCTTCTTAAGTCAGAAAAGAATTTTCTAAATACCTTTTCAAGAGCAAGGAGACGCTCTTCAGGGAATTTATCATTTATATCGGCTTCCACTAACGCTACTTCAGCAATTTTGGAAGGAATTTCTGAAGATGGAGAAGTCATCCATAAAAACTTCCATCACCTCCTCTACTAACTCATCGAAGATTGCCAGCATACATCTTTGGAATATAGCTGGCGCATTACAAATGCCAAAGGACATCCTTCGATAAGCGAAAGTGCGGAAGGGATAAGTGAATGTAGTTTTCTCTTGGTCGTCGTGCGAAATAGGGATTTGGAAGTGTTTAATCAGAAATCGATGATCCATCCAAGGCGACCTCAGCATGTCCCAGGCAATCTCAGCCTGTCCCAGGCGGTCTCAGTATGTCCCGGGCAGTCTGAGCCTGCCCCAGGAGGTCTCGGCTGTCCCAGGTGGTCTCAGCCTGTCCCGGGCAGTCTCATCTTGTCCCAGGCGATCTCAGCCTGTCTCGGGCGGTCTCAGCGTGTCCTGGGCGGTCTTAGCCTATCCCGGGTGATCTCAAATTTTCTTGGGCAGTCTCAGCGATCTCAGCTTGCTCCTGGCAATCTCAGCTTATGCTTGGCGATCTCAGCTTGCTCCTGGCGATCTCAACTTGTGTCTGGCTATATCAGAAATCTGCCACGCAATTGCGTGGCGGTGATTACTTAAAATTAGAGTCAATCTAGAAAATTCTGAATCTCTCAGCTCAGATGAGGTGATGACTGGCAGTTTAGAATTTTTTCTCAAAATAAATATTTTAGATGAGTGGGGAGTTGCTTTAACTCTAAGATGGTGGTTCTTCATACGAAATTTTGATTTTAGGTTTTTCTAAGTGAAGTAGCTCAGGTAATGTGGGGCGAGAAACTTCTTCTAAACAGAAGAGCTCGACGAGCTTGGAATCATCACTAGATGAGGAGACTAACTCGGGAAGCGAAGAAAACTTATTCTCAAAATACTCTTCTAAGTAGAAACAGGAATCATCGTTTTCTAAGGCATTTCGCATCGAGGGATTTATGTTAAAAGTAACTTCATCATCTCCAACCCGTATGAGTAGCTTTCCATTACAAACGCTGATAATCGCGCAGGAGGTGGCGAGGAAGGGGCGTCCGAGTATGAGGGGTACTTCGACATCCTCTTTGTTATCAGGAATGATGAAGTCCACCGGAAAGATGAACTTATCAACCTTGACAAACACGTCCTCCACTATCCCTACTAGATATTTCAAAAATTGATCTACGAGTTAGATACTCATTCGGGTGGGGCTAGTATTTCTTAAACCTAAATTTTTTAATAAAGAAAAATTCATAAGATTAATACTTGCTCCAAGATCAGCTAAGGCATGTTTTACAAATGAATTGCCAAATAAATATGGGATGGAGATGTAAGACCCCCTAACCGCAACTGGGCCAGGTCGGAGATGAGCCTTACCGCTCAAGATGACCACCATATGCTTTTTGAGTGGCGACATACCCACTCTTCAAATGTAGAATGATCACCTTGTCATGCTTTGGTCAATCATCACATCAGACCAGGAACGCGACAGCAAATCAGAAACCAAACCACATGTATATATACCAAGGCCGAAGCCAACCGTTTATACATCATGCTCTAACAGGGCTAAACAACTACATTCTGCTCTCGCTTCTTCTAAGTATTATGGGCTCATGAATCTAAAGTCCAGAGACGATGCCGGTGCGTCTACTCATACGGGCTCAAAGATAGGTATGCTCTCACGCGCTAATTGAACTTCGCACTGCTCCATCTCCTTTGAATGGTTATACAATAACTGGTAGTCACGTACTAAGTGGATTCACACCTCCTCCCCAAGATCCCTAAGGCTTGGGAACAAGAGTGAGCATCTAACAAATAATAATAGTCGTAGCAACAATGATAGCAGCAGTATATATATGTATAAACGGTAGTAAGCTAGGAGCAAGCTGAACAAACACAGTAGTAATAACTGGAATGCAACAATTATTTAAACAGTGATATTTAAGCTCTACCAACTAGCGCGCAATCACGCAGGTATTCACAGCCTGCAATAATACCCTATGTCGACATAGTTTGGACCGCTTCTCTTCCAGCAGAGTAGCGAACCCTGAGGACCTCACCGATGCGGTCGTCTGTGACAGTGGCCTTATTATAATACCAATTCTCTTTATTATAAACACCTGATTTAATCATTGAGACTTCAATCTTCGTAAGAGGTTTAACACAAATTCTTTTAACCTCAATTGCTTGCACCGGGACGAATCGAGTTCTTGCATTACAACCGATATTAGTTCTTCCGATTTAAACCTCTTTTAATCAACAATTATTAAAGAGAGATAGAAATTTAAGAAACTTGAATGAGAGATTGGATTTTCCCTAACAGAATCCCCATAATTTTCTCAAATGATTTTAAGCTTGTGTTGGCCTCCGATAAATTATTTGCCTCGAATAAACCCTTATATTAAAATATCAAAACAACTTTTGCTAATCCAAAAATTGTCAAATCTTGAATGAGAGTTTCTACTAAAACAAGGAGGCTTCCATGATTTTAATAAGACTCATTTCACCAAGTAGGAGCTGTCTCGAATATTTAAAATAATGAAGAGACAACAAATTAATTTCTTAAAAATAGATAGCCTTTCAATAAATCACCAAACTTTTCCAGTGGGTAAACACCAGACCCACTGTCATTCAAGAATTTTCTCAGATTTTTAATACCAAGTAAAAAGCCTGTGATATTATTAAACCAGTAATTTATTCCTTATTTAAATCATTAAGAATATAAGGAATCCATAATAAAATCTGATTATTTTTCAGGGGCCATGTCATCCTCTAATAACCACCATATAAAAACTACAACAGTTTTAACCGAGCAGATATTCCCTTGGAATTTTTATAATGAAGAGAAATAAATTAATTAAATCACCAAAATATCACATAATTGTTAAAAATTCTCAAATAATTACATAGGGTAAAATTAAGCCCTGGTCATAACCTCAAATTTTCCATAATTTTTTTCTCAGAATTAAGAGTCTCTGTTAATTCAAAAATAACAAATATCACACATACAAAATTGCCAAATATAGTCTTATTGTTTTTATCTAATGACTTAACATATATTATAATATATTGAAAAAAATAAAGTGCAATGTCTATTTAAGTAATTGCATCACATTCTTAAATTAAAAGTAATGATGAAAATTCATAAAATTTAAAAAGTTTTTAGTAGAGCTCCTATACCTACTTTGTCTTTAGGAATGTCAATTTTATTAAAGTTGATTTGACAAATAATAATGAAAACAAATAAATTTAATTTGGAAAATTAATGATGAAAATTTAACAATATACGTGTTGCGGTCTGCTCATGGCTCTTAAAACCGGTTCAAAATGAAGCGTCTTAGCCTGGGAGCGATCGAGCGCACAATTAATTATTGAGAGACAAGACGGATGCCAAAGAGTCTTTTTAGCGTGGAAAACCCCAGAAAGGGATAAAAAACCACGTGGTCGGGCGATGCCGACCAAACTTCACTATTTGCAGTTTTTTACAGGGCTTTCTTGAAACACCGAGGGCGACAGGCTGCTCCTCGTTATAACTTTGGGGAAGAGAGAGAGGCGTTCGGAGGGTGTCAGGCCACCACTCTCGAAGCTTTGACTTCTTCATTGCAGCGGTGGGGAGCACCGTGCTCTGGGACTTATGCGCGCTCTGGAACTCGGCGCGCTCTGGAACTTGTGTGCGCTATGGAACTCATGCGTGCTCTGGAACTCAGCACGCTTTGGAACTTGTGTATGCTCTGAAACTCGTGCACGCTCTAGAACTCGTTGCCCTTTGGAAATTGGCATTCTGGGACATGGGCACTCTGGAACTCGACGCGCTTTGGAACTTGGGCGTTCTTCGTAATGCTTGAAGAGAGACAGAAATCTTCTTCCGTCTTCGAGGTGCTTGAAGATTCCTTCAAGCACGACCTTGAAGAGGAGGGAGATCTTCAAGAGCTCTCTCTCTCTCTCTCTCTCTCTCTCTCTTGAACTTAGGAGGAAGGAGGGGGAGGATAGAATGGAAATGAGAGAAGCATTGGGGTTTTATTTATAGGCCCTAAAGGTGGTTACAGTAGTTATGCGGTTATTCACAGGTCGTAACCACCATAATTGTTATTTGCAGCCCAATTTCATAGGAATTAATACACATATTTCATAATAATTTACTAAGCGCAGGCCGATATGATTTCGGATGTTCGCACCCGCCAACTATGGGTGGTTATGTCGGTGGTTGCGTGGGTGGTTACCCGTCAATCGTAAGGTGGGGAACGCAAGCGAGCGATCAGACGACGACGGACTCCGGCCGGCAAGGAGATCAGACGGTGAGGGGAGACGGCCGACCGGTGTAGGGGAAGGCCTGTCGGAGGGGCGACTGACCCAGGGCGGTTGGCCGAGAAGGAGGCTGGCCTCGAGCAGCCGGTCGCATGGCCGCAAGGCCCTTGAGTCCGCGCGGCCAAACCGGCCGACCACTCGGTCGGTCGGATTGCGAGGCGGCCGGCGGTCGGCCACCGCGCGCCAAGGGCGCGCTGACAAGGCGGGCCGGGAGGCCAGCCTCGCGGCCTTGTCAGTGCGCCTGCGGGCGCGCAACCTTGGCCGACCGGGAGGCCGGCTGGGACGTCCGACCTCACGGCCTTGGTCGCGCTCCTGCGGGAGTGCGACCTTGGCCGACCAGGCGGACGGCCGGGAGGCCGGCCTCACGGCTTTGGCCGCGCACCTGTGAGCGCGCGACCTTGGCCGACCGGGGGGCCGACAGGGATGCCGCCCTCGAGTCCTTGGCCAGCCGTAAGGCCCTCACGACTTTGCGACCGTGCAGCCAAGGCCATCCGATCGGGCGGTCGGCCGGGTGGTGTGCCGATCGTGCACCGTCGGCGCCCATTCAGAGGCGATCGACTGAGGAGGGCGCCAGTGATAGGATGCCGGTGCACACAGGCGATTAGGATTATAGATTGCGCGATGATCGTGTACGTGGAACATGCGTACGACAGTTTTTCCCTAACTCCCCACTAAGGTAGTGGGAGGTTATGGGATTCCGGCTATTCGCAACCCGGAATTCCAATAAAATGGGTATGACCCCATCATTTTCCCCCCAAGTCCCCGAAGTCAGGTGCCGGAGCGAGTGAAATTTGGGGACTTTTGGGGGAGAGACTAGCGTGAGCATGGAGTCGGAGAGTGTGGCGCGAAAAGGGGTGCGGGAGAAAAATCAGAAAGTGGTACGTGTTGACGTAGAAGTGCGAGTAAGACCTGCGCGTGGGCGGCTGGAGCGCTGCGCGGATCTAGCTCGCACACACCGGGGCTTGCCTGCACGTAGTACGTGCGCGGATGCGCTTGCGCATTGTGCGCGTGTGGGTGCGCCCACGCGTAGTGTGTGTGCGGGTGCGCCCGCACGTACTGCGCACGTGGGTACACCCATATGCAGTGTGGGTGCTCACCCACGCATGGTGCGTGCGGGTGTTCGCCCACACATGGTGCGCGCGGGTGCACGCCCGCGTGGGGTATGTGTGGGAGCACGCAGGGGCTTGCCCGTGTGGGGATTGCCTGCGGGTCGCGCTCTGGTGCTCGCTTGCATGTGCGGGTACTCGCCCAAGGGCTAAGCTCACGCGGGCTAAGCGCGCGCGGGTGCTCGCACGCGTGCTGCTACGCGTGCGGGTGCTCACCCACGCACTGCATGCCCGCGAGTGCTCGCATGCACGTATCTTGCGTGCATGTGCTCTTGCATGTGGGTGCTGCGCGCGCGGGTGTTGCGTGTGCCGTGTACGTGCACAATGATTGTTGTGTGTGCTGTGAGAGCGTGGGGTGCGTCCATATGCGAGTTGCTTATGTTTGATATTGTAAATGCTCAATTTTTTTTTCTTTCAGGCTACGACGTGGTGCACGCAAGGTAGGCCAATGCGATTGCGTTCTTCTTTGTCTGTCGAACATATTGGCGTCTAGAGGAAGCAGTTTGGCTTGCCTATTGATTTAGAGGTAAAGATCCTGCAAGTTGAGGAACGTGCTCAGAATCCTTCGCGAAGTTGGATGACTTTGTGCGAGTCGTCGCTGCGGTCTGGGTTTCGCTTCCCCCCTATGAGGAGCTGGTCGAAATCTTGAAGCATTGTGGCGTGCCGGTGTCCCAATTTACTCCTGCTGGGATGATGCAAATTGTGGGCCTGATCGCTTTCTTTAGAGAGCATGGATTGAGATTCACCCTAGATCTCTTCAGGCAGTGGTGTGATGTGCCCTCAGATGGAGGCGGACAGATTGAAGTCTTCAGCTACAAGCAATGGCTTGAGGTTGAGAACCGAGTGGATCATCGCCACGAGAATACTTTATCTGGCTATATCAAGAATCCTTGGGGCTTGCCAGAGCTTTGGAGGTCACTTCCTGACCGCTGCCACTGTTTGGAGGGTAACGGGCAGGAGTTTACCTCAGTGTTGGGGTTTGTCGAGCCTCACGCGTTGGCAAACCATATATTCGCCATTTCAGTGTTTGTTGAAGAGAAGCGTCTCTTACTGTGCGGTCTTTCTACCGATGATGAGCGGTCCGTAGTCGTTACATTAGATCGAGGCCGGAAGAGATGGTTAGTTTTCAGGAATGATAGTTTGGATTCAGCGCCTCGGCGCTCTTGTTAGGTGGAGGGGCGTGCTGACGAGGCGGCCCCGTGTAGCTCAAGAGTTGATGCCGTTTGCATCGATCTTGATGTGGAAGTACTTGACTCTATTGCCCCCAAGGTTCCTTTTGCCCCCCAGGTTCCCAAGTATGCTTCTGTTCTGCCATTGATTAGGATGAGGCGAGTTTCTTCTTCTCTTGAGGCCATGAATGTTGCGGCAAGAATTGTGACTTTATCTATGTTCATTGTTTTGCCTTGTGATTAACCTAATTTTCCTTTCTTCTTTCAGATTGGAGATCAGACCAACATTGCTCTTACGTGGAACGACTGCTACATTGGCCTGAAAGATGATTATCTTGTCCTTCAGGAGGAGCTTCGTGATGCACGGTGTTCCTTTTCTGACTTGAAAGGCAGATGAGATCGCAATGTGTCCCGCTTTCGACAGATCGAGGCTGGGTTGCGGGCGGAGCTGGAGGAGGCCCGTGCTGAAGTCAGGACAGTGAAGGCCCTTATGGAGGGTTCGGCTCATTTGTTGGAGGATTCACGAGCTACAGCGGCTCGTCTGGATGCCGAGTTGGTGTCTTTGAAGGCGGAGGTGGAGCTCCTTTCTTCGCAGGAGCGAGCTGCTGAGCAGAAGGCTGTAGGGCTTGCTGAGTACTAAGCCTTCATAAATTATGTGAGGGACTGCTCTTTGATCTCAGAGGAGGTTCATGAGGAAATATGGAGCAAGAAAATAGTGCCCCAGCTTGAGGATGAGCGCGAGGTGGCTTTCTTGCGCGGGATGGGGAAGGCCCTCCGCTTGGTTGCGAGGACACGAGGCTGCGATGTGTCCGGATTGGGTGTCAGAGACCTCTCCAAAGATAAACATTATTCTTCTGACGCCGAGGAGTAGTTTCTCCTTTATTTTGTTGGCTTTCCCTTTTGGCTGAATTTTATATCATAGATAATATATTTGTTTCTCTGTATTTGTGGAGTATCATTTTCTGACTATATTATTGTTGGTGGATTGCGTCTCTTGTGTCATTGTTATAACTTTTAGCTCTTGTAGTAGTAGTCGAGTTTCTGTGGCGCCTGAACTGACATTTTGCTCGGCAAACTATGTGCTTTTGCGGAGTTGGCGTTTTAGAGGATGAGGCACAAATGGTGTTGGAACCTACTATGTGGGCGAATGACGAGCGATTCAAGATGGGTAGTGGGAGGTTCGCGTTACCGACCTGAGGATTTCGTTGATTGTAGCGGTGAAGGGAAAATGCTTCGAACTGTTTGCGAGCGCAAGGGGGGCAGGCCCTGGCAATGCGGTATAGAGGACGAGACCCAGTTGGTGTTGGAACCTACTACGTGGATGAATGGCGAGCGATTCGAGCCAAGTAGTGGGAGGTTCGTGTTACCGACCTGGGGGATGTCGTTGATAGTAGAGGACGAGCCCCCGATGGTGTTGGAACCTACTACGTGGGCGAATGGCGAGTGATTCAAGCTGGGTAGTGGGAGGTTCGCGTTATTGACCTGTGGGATGTCGTTGATAGTAGCGGTGAAGGGAAAACACTTCGAACCATTTGCGAGCGCGAGGGGGCAGGCCCTGGCAACGTGGTTTACAGGATGAGAATCAGAAGATGTTGGAACATACTACGTGGGCGAATGGCGAGCAATTCGAGCCAGGTGGTGGGAGGTTTGCGTTACCGACCTGGGGTATGTCGTTGATAGTAGAGGTGAAGGGCAAACTCTTCGAACCGTTTGCGAGCGCGAGGGGGCAGGCCCTGGCAACGTAGTTTAGAGGGCGAGACCCAGATGGTGTTAGAACCTACTATATGGGTGAATGGCGAGCGATTTGAGCTGGGTAGTGGGAGGTTCGCGTTACCGACCTGGTGGGTGTCGTTGATAGTAGCGGTGAAGAACAAACACTTCGAACTGTTTGCGAGCGCGAGGGGGCAGGCCCTGGCGACGCGGTTTAGAGGAAGAGACCCAGATGGTGTTGGAACCTACTACGTGGGTGAATGGAGAGCGATTTGAGCCGGGTAGTGGGAGGTTCATGTTACCGACCTGGGGGATGTTGTTGATAGCAGAGGACGAGACCCAGATGGTGTTGGAACCTACTACATGGGCGAATGGCATGCAATTCGAGCCGTGTAGTGGGAGGTTCATGTTACCAACATGGGGGATGTTGTTGGTAGTAGCGGTAAAGGGCAAATGCTTCGAACCATTTGCGAACGCGAGGGGGCAGGCCCTGACGACGCGGTTTAGAGGATGAGACCCAGATGAAGTTGGAACCTACTACGTCGGCGAATGGCGAGCGATTCGAGCCGGGTAGAGGGAGGTCCACGTTACCGACCCGGGGAATGTCGTTGATAGTAGTGGTGAAGGGTAAATGCTTCGAACTGTTTGAGAGCGCGAGGGGGCAGACCCTGGCAACGCGGTTTAGAGGACGAGACCCAGATGGTGTTGGAACCTACTAAGTAGGTGAATGATGAGCGATTCAAGCCGGGTAGTGGGAGGTTCGCGTTACCGACCTGGGGAATGTCATTGATAGTAGAGGATGATACCCAGATGATGTTGGAACCTACTACGTGGGCGAATAGCAAGCGATTCGATCCGAGTAGTGGGAGGTTCACGTTACCGACCTGTGGGATGTCGTTGATAGTAGCAGTGAAGGGCAAATTATTCGAACCATTTGCGAGCGTGAGGGGGGTAGGCCCTTCAATACGGTGACCTACTGCAGGAGCAAAGGGCAAACCTTCGAGCTGTAACAATGAGGTCGTTGTGATGTTGGCTTCCCGTGACTGAAAAGGTCGTTCCGCGGGATGTTCCTGAGATAGTAGAGTTAAGAACAAGTAAATCTTATTGAATTAAAACAGACATTGATACATGCACAAGTGTAATCTTGCGGCTTTGGAGTTAACTATTGTTTTTTAATACAAACTAAACTAGAATGTAGATAATGCAGGGCCCCTTTGCCCGATTCCTGATATTTCTGAGCAGCGCTTGCACGAGTATCCCGGATCACTTAGCGTGAAGCGCGATAGTGGTCTAGGAGCTCAACACTTCGGTGGCTTGCCCCTGGCTTCCTTCTTGCGAAATATTTGGCAAAAAACCTCGAGATGTCCAGATTGGACAAGGCGCTCGATCTCGTCTTTCAGGATGAGACACTGCTTCGTACGATGCCCCAGGCCCTTATGAAAATCACAGAACAGGGATTGATCCCCTGCATTTTGCGGGAGCAGTCTTGGCCACTTGACGATCTTGATGTTGTAGATTACTGATAGGATGTGCTCGCGGGAGGCGTTTAACAGTGTGTAGATCTGGGTTCTTTGGTTCGTCGATTCTCGGGGACAGTTCAGCCGTCCAACCTTTGGCAGCAGTTGTTGTCCCTTCCTCTTTCGACCCATGATTTCAAGTTGTCGCGGGTTTGCTGGTGCTGGGAGATTGGCTACTGCTGTTAATGCTGGGGCTACGCGGCTTTGTTGCGGGCATTCTTTCTCAGGGCTTGGGCTCCGTGATGACATACGGGTGATCCAAGGAACTTTGACAATTGCAGTGCTGAGACTACAAACTGACTTTTGGATGATTTTCCCTTTGCTTGCCATTTGACTTGCCATGGAGGCATCATGTTGGAGGGCGTTGAGTAGGATGCTCCTGAATATTGCGTCGTATGGCGAATCTGCTTCTGCGATGATGAATTAGATGTCATACTGAACCGGTTTTGGGAGTGCTCCTACGTGAACAAGGAGGACGATGACTCCTATGGCAGGTATTACCATTCTATCCGGGAGTTCTACGCTGCATGATCTGAGCTTGAGGTTCCCACCAAAGAGTTTGAGTTGTACCACGGTCGTCATGAACAAGATGTTGAATGAGATGCGGTAGCTTATTAATGCCCTCCTTAACTCACGGGTCGGGTTGCCGATGCTTGCGTGCAGAGCAAAGTACAACCCTCCATGAAGGTGCTTTTGGTGTAAGCTTATGACGACCTCCTCTTGTTGCTTGCCAAGCTCTGCCTGTCTTGGATGGGGGGATCAGCCTGAGTCAAGCTCCTCCCATGCTCGTTTATCTCTTCGGATTCTTTGTTCGCGGTCTTCGTGCCATCCAATGAATAATTGTGATAGATTGATGAAGTTGTGAATGGTTCCCTCAGGCAGGGACCGATACCAGTTGAGAGCGCCTCTGCGTAGGGTTTATGTGAAGATCTTGCAGCTAATTTGGTCAGGAAGCCCGAACATCTCCATTGCAGCCATGAAGCAGTTAACGTGTTCGTAGGCGTTTTCGGTTCCGTGAAACTCTCTATAGCGTGGGAGATTAATCCATGAGCGGATCAGATACTTCAAGATTTGTCTTGATAGGGGGGATCGCTCTTGTCAGAGCTAGACATTATTCAAATCCTGAATCGTTGTTGGAGGAGCCCGCCTGTCGGCTTTGCCAAGCCACTGAGGCAGGATGGGTGCATCGATGAGTGCTTTCTCCCCTGAGCCCGTAGGGATGGAGGAACTACAAGCGTATAAAACTGCATGGTGTGTGGTTGTTCCTGCTGGTCCCAGACATTGCGGTGGAGTGGATGTGTTTATTATTGCCATGTCTCTAGTTATATCATAGTGCAAAGGATACTTTCTTCCGAATCTTTAGAGCTTTGGGGAACTCTTTCCCACAGACAGCGTCAAACTGTTGCGGTCTACTTAAGGCTCCTAAAACCGATTCAGAACGAACCATCTTATACCGGGAGCGGTCGACCACACAATCAGTTACTGAGAGACGAGACGGATGGCAAAGTGTCTTTTTAGCGTGGAAAACCCCAGAAAGGGATAAAAACCACGTGGTCGGGTGGTGCCGACCAAACTTCACTATTTACAGCTTCTTTATAGTGCTTTCTTGAATGACTGAGGGCGACAGGCCATTCCTCATTACAACTTTGGGAGAGAGAGAGGCATTCAGAGGGTGACAAGCCACCACTCTCGAAGTTTCGACTTCTTCTTTGCAGCGGTGGGGAGCACCATGCTCTGGGACTTGTGCGCGCTCTGGAACTTGTACATGCTCTGGAACTCGTGCGCACTCTGGAACTCGGTGCGCTCTAGAATTTGTGCGCGCTCTGGAACTCGTGCGGGCTCTGGAACTCGACACCCTCTAGAACTTGGCGTTCTGGTAATTAGGCACTCTGGAACTCGGCGTGCTCTAGAACTTGGGCGTTTTTTGGAATGCTTGAAGAGAGATAGAGATCTTCTTCCGTCTTCGAGGTGCTTGAAGATTCCTTCAAGCATGTCTTTGAAGAGGAGGGAGATCTTCTATAGAGCTCTCTCTCTCTCTCTCTCTTAAACTTAGGAGGAAGGAGGAGGAGAATAGAATGGAAATGAGAGAAGCGTTGGGGTTCTATTTATAGGCCCCATAGGTGGTTATGGTAGTTATGCGGTTATTCGCAGGCCGTAACCACCACAGTTATTATTTAAAGCCCAGTTCCATATGAATTATTACGCATATTTCATAATACTTTACTACGCGCAGGCCGATATGGTTTCAGATGTTCGCACCCGCCCACTATGGGTGGTTACGCCGGCAGTTGCGCGTGTGATTACCTGCCAATCGGAAGGTAGAGAACGCAAACGGGCGATTAGACGGCCGCGGACTCTGACCGGCGAGGAGATCGGACGATGAGGGGAGACAGCCAGCTGGCGAGAGGGAAGGCTGGCTGGAGGGGCGGCCGGCCGAGAAGGCGTCTGGGCTCGAGCGGCCGATCGCATGGCCGCAAGGCCCTTACGACCTTGCGGTCGCGAGGCCAAACCGTCCGACCACTTGGTCGGCCGGATCGCGAGGCGGTCGGTGTCCGCGCGAAAAGGGCGGCCGGCCAAGGCCGGCTGGGAGGCCGGCCGGGAGGCCGGCCGGGAGGCCGGCCGGGAAGCCGGCCGGGAGGCCGATCAAGAGGCTGTCCGGGAGACCGGCCACATGGCCTTGGCCGCGCGCTTGCGGGCGCGCGACCTTGGCCGACCGGGAGGCCAGCCGGGATGGGTAACCTTGCGACCTTGGCCGATCACCTGTGGCGCGCGACCTTGGCCGAATTGGCGGCCAGCCGGGAGGCCAGCCTCGCATCCTTCGCCGCGTGCCTGCGAGCGGGCAACCTAGGCCGCCCGGGGGGCCGGCCGGGAGGCCGCCCTCGAGGCCTTGGTTGGCGGCAGGGCCATTACGACCTTGCGGCCATGCATCCAAGGTCGGCCGACAGGCGGTCGACCGAGTGGTGTGGCGATCGTGCTCCACTGGCGCCCGTTCTGAGGAGGTCTGTCACAACCCGGATTTTCCCGAAATAAAGTATAATATCAGCGTAAAGGGGGAAAACACGGGTCATGAGGCCACGTCCTGTATGGGACAACTACAGACGTTCAGGCGAGCACTCAAACGAACATTTTTACGAGAAAAGATATGAATTAATAAAAGCATTATCTTTTAAGATTATGTTCATTAGGTTAGGATGCCGTGCACCTCGGCCCTGCGGTTTACATAGCCGCTCTTTATCAAAAATATGCATACACAACGGGAGAAAATAAGTTCATTTTATTCCTAACGGCGCTGAACACAACCTTCTCTTTAACTCCTGAAAGGCCTCCTCGCACTGCTCACTTGATGAGTCCTGATCATATACACATTTATGGACTCATCCGGGCCGTTATTTAGTCAATTCTACGCACTTTAGCCTTGTTATAGTTTATATTTGATAATCCATGCTAGGTGCACATCTTGGCCCACTTTGGTGTGATTTTCGTGCTTATTGTCATTAGTCGTATTCTTGTGCTGTTAAGTGCCACTTTCAGTGGCTAGATCTGTGGTTGTGCTGGAATAGGAGTAGTGCAGGTGTTCCCGGTGCAATTCTGCACAGGAACACTGCGCACGATCGCCGGTTCTATTGCGCACGACCACTGGTCGTGCGCCACTGCTCGTGCGCACTTAACCCTTTTTCACGAGTTCTGTTTGGTGCAGTGCGCACGACCATCAACGACAGTACGCACGACCACCGGTCGTGCACCACTGCTCGTGCGCACTTACCATTTAATTTCCGAGTTCTGTTTGCTGTAGTGCGCACGACCATAAACTCCAGTGCGCACGACCACCGGTCGTGCGCCACTGGTCGTGCGAACATTCTATTTTATAATGTCGTATCTTGCAGGTTCCACCCAGGCAGTGCGCACGATCGCAGAATTCCAGTGCGCACGACCACTGGTCGTGCGCCAATGATCGTGCGCAGTATTTAATCCAGCGCCTATTTAAACGCCTGTTGCGATTTTAGGGCGGATCGTTCATTCCGGGAGCGGGGTTCCTGTTCCGTACGCTGCCGACCACCACCTTGGGACGCCTCCCCTTCATCTCCTACGCAAAGGGAAGCCTCCTCCATCCATTCTAAGACTTCCTCCATTGTCCGTGAGTGTTCTCCATCGTCCGCAAGCCTCCAAGCAAGCATTCTTTCATTCCGCTCGGTGAGAAGAAGAAGAAACCTAAAGTCGAAGACGACGGAGCACGTAGGGAGATCGTGACAGCTCTCTACGCCGGAAGCATTGTCCGTCCGAGTCCGGAGGTAGCCCGACAACCTACCATTCCGGCCGTGAACGGCCGCTAGTCTTCAACATCGGTTATTTCTTTCCTCTTTCCTCGTTGTACTCTTTGAACCGTGTAAAAACTCGAATATTGAGATGTTATTTGTTTAAATGAATGTCTCTTTGTTATTCTTCATGGTTTGGTTGTGATTCACTCCGTTCTCATTCACTCACTCGCGCCCGCACGCAAGGTGTTTGACCCGCGTTAGCAAGAGCTAACGACGGTTGTGAAGAGGTGTTTGCGACCCTCACCCTCTCGCACTTGAGTTCACTTCATCCGCCTCACGAAGCACGGCATCGCGGCCGTTGCATCCACCTCACTTTGCGAAGCGGTGTTTTCGACCCGCATTTCTTTTGTTATTGCTAAGATTAGGAAAACCAACCAAAAACCCCTCTTTGTGTTTGTTGAACGCTTGTGTAACAATCATCACTGCGCGATTCGTTCACCCATCCTGCATTCCTCAAGAGACCGACATCCGGGGAATTTATTCTCCACAATTATTACTTGACAGCGACCGGTGCACTTGCCGACACGCATCATCACTCCAATTGAAAGCCGCTTCCTTCCGCGTTAACCTAGTCATAGGCGCGGGAAATGCCTGAGAAACCTTCCACAAACCTCCGGTAATAGCCTGCTAAACCCAAGAAACTTCGGATCTCCTTAGGCGATGCCGGCCTCTTCCAGTCCAAAATAACAGCGACCTTCGCTGGGTCCACAGAGATGTCACCCTTGCTCACCACGTGACCCAAAAAAAAGAGACTTGCGAAAGCCAGAACTCGCATTTGCTCGGCTTGGCATACAGCTTGTGTGCCCTCAAGGTAGACATCACCAAACGCAGATGCCGAGCATGCTCCTCCTCACTCGAAGAATAGATCAGCACATCGTCAATAAAAACCACCACGAAGTGGTCCAGAAAGTCCCGGAACAGCCTGTTCATCAGATCCAAGAAAGCAGAGGGCGCATTCGTCAGCCCAAAGGACATCACCAGGAACTCAAAATGTCCGTAACGCGACCGGAAAGCAGTTCGTGGAATGTCTGAGTCGCGAATCCTCAACTGATGGTAACCGGATCGAAGGTTGATCTTCGAGAACACGCAGCTACCGTGCAACTGGTCGAGCAAGTCATCAATCTGCGGCAACGGATATCTATTTTTGATAGTGACCCTGTTCAACTCTCTGCAATCGATGCATAGCCTCATCGTCCCATCCTTCTTTTTCACGAACAGAACTGGCGCACCCCAAGGCGACGAACTCGGCCTAATAAAACAAAGCTGTAGAAGCTCATCCAACTGAGTGCGCAGCTTGAACGTCTGTAGTTGTCCCCTACAGGACGTGGCATCATGAAGCGTGTTTTCCCCCTTTACTCTAATATTATAATTTATTTCGGGAAAATACGGGTTGTGACAAGGTCGGCCGAGGAGGGGCGCCAGTGATGGGATGCCGGTGGTGGCCGGTCCACAAGGGCGGTTAGGATTGTGGATTGTGCGATGATCGCGTGCACGGATCCTGCGTGCGCCGGTTTTCCCTAAATCCCCACTAAGGTAGTGGGAGGTTATGAGATTTCGGCTATTCGCAGCTCAGAATTCCTATAAAATGGGCGTGACCCCATTAATACGTATATTTTTTTATGAAATAAATATTGTAATATTGATGCATATTTTTTACAGTCATTTTGAGTACTCAGATGTATATGTTGCGGGCGCAGCCCGCAGACACATCGAGCATGGGAGAAGCTTGTGCGGACGCGGGTGAAGGGGAGGAGGACGAAGCGCGTCTAGAGGCGGTCAAAGGCCGCCGACAGCATAACATCGGGGGCGGGCGAAGCTCGCCATCATCGGCCGTGTATTGTCGCGCTTGGCCGTAGGGGCGGAACACCGTGTCAGGCACTCGTGCTAAATATACTAAAATGGCATCGTCGTGACACGCAACCATACTCGAAATGGTCATTTTTCTCAACGACCAGGGATCCAGACGAAATGAGTTCTGTTGCATTCTTATCCGCTATAAGAGTCTAATGCAGCCGACGGAAGTCGATTCAGTGCACGTATGCGCAATATACTAAAAATGGCATCATCGTGACGCACTACAATACTCTGAATGGCCATTTTCTCTAAACAATCTCGGATTGAGACAAAAGAAGTTTCTGTTGCACTCGTATTAACTATACGAATCTAATGCAACTGGTAGAAGTCGATTCTGAGCATGTATGCTCCATATACTAAAATGGCATTATCGTGATACGCTACGACACTCAAAATGGCCACTTTCTTCAAATGACCTCGAATTGGGACGAAATGAGTTATGTTGCACTCATATCAACTATAGGATTCTAACGCAACTAACGGAAGTCGATTCGGGGCATGTATGCTCAATGTACTGCATGAGTCACCGACTAGCTTCTAGGGTACCCTACACTTGATCAGGTCACTTTTATTGGGTAATCTAGGGTCCTAGTGGCCCAATAAAAGTTGGGATGTTACAATCCAATTAAAATAAGAGGTTTTTCGTCCCTGAAAAATTGCTTAAAGTAGGGGGAGTTTGAAAACGTAACATACCTGGGGAAAAAGTTATGGGTACTTTTCTCTGACGAGACTTTCTGTTTTCCAAGTGTATTCATTACAACCGTGATTTGACCATAATATCTTAACAATGGTTATGGATTTATTCTGCAGATGCTTGATTTTTGAGTTAACCATTTCACATGGGCTCTAACTGTAGAGATATGTCAGACTGCATGGGTACCGAAGGTGTAGGAAGATATTGTTCGGGTTATCGAAGGACATGTCGCAATGACGAGACATAAAAGACGTCACAAAGATTTCTCAATTCCGGTGGTAGTGGTAATCGATATGCAATGGGGCCAACTCGTTCTATGATTGGGTAAGGGCCCTAATAGCATGGGCCCAGCTTCTTTTGCTTCTTTATCCGAGAGATACCGAGCATGGCTTGATCTTCAAGGATATTATATCTCCTATGCTAAACTCTACCAGTCGTTGTCGAGCATCATAATATTTATTCGGTATGCTATGCGCCTCCAGCATTCGATCTCGGATCAATATTATTATTGCGGTGGTGTCATCAGTGTATGTGACACCTAATGCCTCAGTAACTTCATCATGTGCCCAAGATAAAGGTGTTTGGCAGCGTCTCCCATAGAGGGCTTCATAGGGGGGTCATTTAGATGCTGGCCTGGAAACTATTATTATATGAGAATTCTACCAAAGGCAAAAGATGCTCCCAGGGCTCATTTATGCTCCATTATGTTGGATCTGTAGGCGTTAGTGACAGAGAAAATACGTTTAGGTTAAACCAATTAAAATCAGAGAGCACAACTCAGAGATGAAGAAACAAACATATTTTCATTAATATTAAATTGAAATAGTTATGATTACAGAAACTTTTTCCAATGACGCTTGGAAAGAGGCGACCAATGAATTTTCTTTTCATTTTCTATACCGACTCGTATCCCCACGAACTAGTTGGCTTTAGCCGATCTCTCCCCAGATACGGCCTCAAGCCGCTCTAGCCAATCTATCACAAGAAAGGCCTCGAGCACCCCCTAGATCTACTCCCTAGACCCAGTCGCCAACACAAGGCGAATTACTCCCTAAGTCCTACCCAGACCTAGTCGTCGTGTGGCGAATTCCCCTAGTCCCCGCAAGGCCCAAGTCGCCGTGTGGAGAATTCCCCCTAGTCCCCGCAAGGCCCTAGTCGCCGTGTGGCGAATTCCTCTACCGAACAAAAGATATAAAGGTTACAGATTAGAAACAAAAACAACACAAACTAAAAACTCCCTCAAAAGAAGAACTTGATGTTGATGTAGATGCGATCGTATTAGTCTTCAAGTTCCTTGCGTTCATGAACGTTGACGGGGTTCTTCGGGCTGCTTGGAGAAGGATCTTACGAGTGCTCTGAATATATGGCTTCAATTCCTTCTATCCCAGCCTGCAACAATGGAGGAGGCGCGCATCTTTAAATAGAGTCAGCCACTACCGCATGCGGTAGTACTACCGCCCGCGGTAGCCATATTAGGCAATGATCAAGCATGCGGATCGTGGCATCTTAGGCAACTTTTGAGCGCCAAACTTTGAGCTCCACCAAGCGCATCGCGGTAACACTAACGCTCCGCGATAGCGAGATAACCTTCCTTCCGCCAATATCTCCTTCCATATTTTCTCCTCAATCACATGCAGACGGGAGGATTCCAAAAGCTACCGCCGGGCGTTAGTCCTTAACGCGCCGCGATAGTACTTGCCAAAATAGCATCTCGTCGACATTCCTTTTTCTCCATTGTTTCCTTCTCGTCAATTGTTTCCATTTATGCTAGCGCCAGCGGTAGTGCTAACACTCCGCAGTAGAACATGCATTTCGTCGAACGTCGTTTTCATTTCGTCGAACGACATTTTCGTTGAACGGAATTTTCGTCGAACGCTGCTTTCATTTCGTCGAACGCCATTTTCGTCGAACACCGTTTTCATTTCATCAAATGTCGTTTTCATTTAATCTACCTCAATTTCGTCGAACGCCAGTTCGTCAAATGGCATCTGATTCGCTAGCGCCAGCGGTAGTGCTAACGCTTCGCGGTAGTGCACATCTCTTTTCGTCGACCGCAGTTTCATTTCGTCGAACTGCTTCACATTTCGTCGAACGACATTTTCATTTTGTCGAACTCAATTCCGTCGAACGAATTTTTCGTTTCGTCGAACCACTAGCGCCAGCAGTAGTGTTACCGCGCCGCGGTATCAATAGAGAATCATCCTGATGTCACTTCGACGTCTTTCTTTTTCACACTCCTTTGGGGATTGAATGTTGAAGATCCTGCACACAATGCAAGTTTGATCAAATACAATAGGATTTGTTATTGTCAAACCAAGAGATGCAGTCGCGTCTGCAGATTTTCCCTTCGATGCGCTCGCATCCTTCTCTGCAACCTTAGGAATGGGAGGATCATCTTCGATCGCAGACCATAGATCTCGATCAATCAACATATCTTCCATCTTCATCTTCCATAGATCAAATCGACTTCCGTCAAACTTCTCGATCTCGATCCGCACGCCGCCAGAACCCATTTCCAGGATGAAGAACCTGGCTCTGATACCAAATGTAAAGAAAATACGGTGTGCTGAGACGGGAAATTCGAAAGAAGTCAAAACACAAAACACAGCAAATCACAGAAGACACACAGATGTACAGAGGTTCACCCCAATCTGGGCTACGTCCCCTCTCCCCTTCCTCTTCTCTTCTTTCTATTCACCAAGATGGATTACAGCTTACAAGGTTACAAGGATCAAATCTGATCCTACCTCACTTAACCCTCTTCAGACAAGAACAGAGGAACCGCCGCCAAGGAAGACCGCGCAAAAAACACTATTGCACTCTCTTGGCCTTAATGACCTTAACCCTAAGCCAGGGTTACACACCCTTTAAATAGGGCGCCGAACCAGGCTCAGACCAAATAACCGCTGAGATAGTTCAATAACATCTGCTGAGATGGAACCTGCTGAGACAGCATGTACACCAGGCGTCGAGCGTCGAACGTCGAGCGCAGGCGTCGAGCGTCGAACGTAGGTCTCTCCCGTTCGACGAGCCATTGAGACAGGAGTAATCAAGGACCCGTTCGTCGAATGCAGGCGGAGTTCTACGAACCCTTCTCCGTTCATCGAACGCCGTTCGACGAACCCTTCTCCGTTCGTCAAGTGCAGGCGGAGTTCGATGAACTCTTCTCCGTTCGTCGAACGCCATTCGACGAACACTGACCAGAAGTGTTCCCCAACTCCAACATTCTCCCACTTGGTGAACATCTTCCTCCGGTGAGAGCTGCTCCTCCAACCTTCCTCTTCAACCCTACGGCCGTTGCACACCACTGAAATTTGGCAACAGGAACCGCCTTGGTAAGAAAATTAGAGCTGTTCTCCATCGTGTCCACCTTCTCCAATTGAACTACCTTCTTCTCCACCCTCTCCCGGATGAAATGATACTGGATGTCAATGTGTTTGGTTCATGCATGGAAGGCTGGATTCTTGGATAGCTGAATAGCCCCTTGGCTGTCACACCACAGCTTCACTGGCCCCTGCTCAAACCCGAGCTCCAGACATAGCCTCCACAGCCATATGGCCTCCTTGCTCGCATGATTAAGAGCCATGTACTCTGCCTCCGTCGACGAGAGTGCCACCACGCATTGCCTCTGACTCATCCAATTGATTGCACCTCCAAACAGTGTGAACACGTACCCACTGGTGGATCTCCTGCTATCCAGATCACCTCCCCAATCCGAGTCCACGTGTCCAACCACGTCCAGGACTCCTCCTTCACCAGCTCCTTCAAAACATAGGGAATAATTTGAAGTGCCTCGGAGATACCTGAACACACGCTTCACAGCGTTCCAGTGTTCCTTTCCTGGTGTAGCCATATACCGGCTCAACACTCCCACTGCTTAAGCAATGTCAGTGCGAGTGCAGACCATGGCGTACATCAAGCTTCCCATAGCACTAGCATAAGGGACCCTTCGCCATGTCCTCGACCTCATCTTGTGTCTTCGGGCTCAAATCTGCAGATAACTTGCACCCAACTGGCATTGGTGCTCCCACTGGCTTGCAGTCCGTCATATTGAACTTCTTCAACATCTCCTCGACGTACCTTTGATGCCCCAACCAAAGCTTCTTCTTGCTTCGATCCCTGGAAATCTGCATTCCCAAGATGACACTTGCTGGCCCCAAATCCTTCATCTCGAATTTGGCTGAGAGCAGCTTCTTCACTTGTTGGATCATCCTAACACTATTTCCCACCAGTAGCATATCATCTACATAGAGTGTCAGGAAGATGAACTGCTCTCCCTTTCTCTGGATGTACACACAGTGGTCCGAATTCGATCTTTCAAAACCTAACTCTAGCATGTAGGTGTCAAATTTCTGGTACCACATCATCGGAGATTGTTTTAGTCCATACAAGCACTTCTTCAGCCTGCAGACCTGATCCTCCTTGCCCTTGGCTTTGAATCCTTCAGGATGCTTCATGTATATCTCCTCCTCCAGATCACCATGAAGAAATGTCGTCTTCACAT
The DNA here is from genome assembly GCA_033032865.1 of Dactylorhiza incarnata. Lineage (NCBI taxonomy): Eukaryota > Viridiplantae > Streptophyta > Magnoliopsida > Asparagales > Orchidaceae > Dactylorhiza > Dactylorhiza incarnata. The sequence goes on from JAWHQI010000035.1 coordinate 13,486,024, forward strand.
CATCTACTCGATCTCTAGATCATGTGCTGCCGCAATAGAGAGTACCAGTCTGATCAACGTCATCTTGGCTACTGGTGAGAAGATCTCATCATAATCAACACCTTTGACCTGGGAGAACCCCTTTGCAACCAACCTTGCCTTGTATTTCTCCACAGTGCCATCACCCTTCACCTTCTGCTTGAAGACTCATTTGCTTCCAATGGCCTTCCTCCCCTTTGGAAGCTTACACACACACCAAGTCTGATTCTTCCTCAGAGACTCCATTTCATCCACCATGGCTAGCTCCCACTGATTTGAATCAGCCCTTGATCTAGCATCTCTGGCAGAGATTGGATCTTCACCAAGCATACTCAGGCAACATTGTGCAGCCACTGCACATTGGGGATATCTCACTGGTGCCCTTCTTTCCCTTGTCGATCTCCTGAGAAGTGAAATTTCTTCAGCTTCATCTTCTGACTCATCAGCACTTCTCCCCACCTCCAAATCATCTGATTCAGAATCAGATTCAGCCCCAACAGTAGTAGCTCATTTCTCAAAGCTTCCTTCCACCACCACTATCTCTTTCTCTACTTCTTTGGCCTTCTCAGCTTGTGTGACTGCCTGTGGACTAGTTTCATGAAACACCACATCCTTGCTGAATGTTACAGTCCTGGTCACAGGGTTCCAAAGCTTGTACCCTTTTATGCCATCTTTGTAACCCACAAAGATGCACTTCTCAGATTTAACATCAAGCTTCCCCCTCTTCTCCTTTGGAATGTGAACATATGCATCACACCCAAACACACGAGCATAGGCCAAATTTGGCTTTCTCTTGAAGATGACTTCAAAGGGTGTACATCCCTCCACAACAGATGTAGGGGACCTGTTCTTCAGGTAGTTTGCAGTCGCCACTACTTCAGCCCAGAACTCCTTCGCCAAACCTGCCCAACTGAGCATGCATCTGGCCTTCTCCATCAAGGTCCTGTTCAGCCTCTCTGACACTCCATTCTGCTCTGGAGTGTATTGTGTGGTCTTCTGTTGTGCAATCCCCTGCTCAGTATAGTACCGCTCAAAAGCATCAGAGCAGTACTCCCCTCCATTGTCAGAACGGAGGACCTTCACCTTTCTCTCCAACTGGTTCTCCACCAGGTTCTTAAATTCCTTAAACCTGTCCAGAACCTCTGACTTGGACCTGAGAAAATAGATCCAGGAATACCGTGAGAGATCATAAGTAAAGGACACATAGTACCTTGCGCCGCCTAGAGATGGAGCTGGAGTTGGCCCAAACACATCACTGTGTATCAACTCCAGCACTTCAGTTTCCCTCATGCCCGTCCCACAAAAGCTTACTCTGGTCTTTTTGCCAAGCAGGCAATGTTCACAGAACCCAAGGCATGTGGAGCACTCCGGCATCCCTTCCACCATCTGACCAGATGCCATGGCCGACATCCCCTTCTCACTAATATGCCCAAGCCGATGATGCCACAGCCTGTACACCTCCTCCTGGTCAACCTCTTGGCTCTCTGAGATAAGAGCCCCACTTGGAACCACTATATCAGCAAGCAGAGTATACAGTGTTCCATGTCTCACTCCACTGGCAATCACCATTGCCCCCCTTGACATCTTGCAAGAGTGCTTGTCACAGCTGAAGTGCACTCCTGCATCCGCCATGGAACCCACCGAGATTAAGTTCCTGCTCATCCCTGCAATGTGCATTACATTGAGAAGAGACCTTGTGGTCCCATTAGACAACTTCAACATCACCTTGCCACGCCCAATAATCTGCACAGCAGAATCATCACCCAACATGACATCTCCACCATCAAACCTCTCAAACTCACAGAACCAGTGCCTATGAGGGGTCATGTGGTATGATGCTCCTGTGTCTACATACCACATATCAGAATCTCTCTGAGCAACGTACGCAGAAGTGATGTACATGTCACCGCCGTCGCCCTCCTTCTTCGTACCAGAAGTTGTCGGTGTCTCCTTGTTCTGAACGGCGTTATTCAGACATTGAGACTTCACATGACCAGTCTCATTGCACTTCCAGCACCGAACGGGCTTCTTACTCTTCTCCGTCTCCTGGCTCTTGGATCTACCTCGAGACATATCTCGATATCCACCATGCTTGCTCTCCCTTCATTGAGAACGGGATCTAGATACACTCAAAGCACCTTTGCTCGTCGCCTCAGAGCCTCCTCTCCTGGTCTCCTCAGATAAAAGAGCTGCACATACAGCATCATATGACAGTTCCTTGTCTCCACTCCCCCCAATCACGACAATCAGATTGTCCCATGAATCTGGCAGCGAGCACAACAAGGTGATGGCTCTATCCTCATCCGAGATCTTCTCACCAATCGAGATTAACTGACTCACAATGGTATTGAATTGAGTCAAGTGCTCTGAAAACGAATTGCCCTCATGCATCCGAAGTTTATACCACTTCTTACTCAATAGCAATTTGCTTACTAGGGACTTGCTCTGGTAGAGGGATTCCAACTTACGCCACAGACTTCGTGCTGAAGTCTCCTCCATGACGTTAGTCAAGATTGAATCTTCTAGGAATAATCGGATCAGGCCCATAGCCTTCCGATCGATATTCATCCAGGCCGCAGCCTCCGCTGTAACATCTGCAGTCGCATCTGTAGATTTTCCCTTCGATGCGCTCGCATCCTTCTCTGCAACCTTAGGAATGGGAGGATAATCTTCAATCGTAGACCATAGATCTCGATCAATCAACATATCTTCCATCTTCATCTTCCATAGATCGAATCGACTTCCGTCAAACTTCTCAATCTCGATCCGCACACCGCCAGAACCCATTTCCAGGATCAAGAACCTGGCTCTGATACCAAATGTAAAGAAAATACGGTATGCCGAGACGGGAAATTCGAAAGAAATCAAAACACAAAACACAGCAAATCACAGAAGACACACAGATGTACAGAGGTTCACCCCAATCCGGGCTACATCCCCTCGCCCCTTCCTCTTCTCTTCTTTCTATTCACCAAGACGGATTACAGCTTACAAGGTTACAAGGATCAAATCCGATCCTACCTCACTTAACACTCTTCAGACAAGAACAGAGGAATCGCCGCCAAGGAACACCGCGCAAAAAACACTATTGCACTCTCTTGGGCTTAATGACCTTAACCCTAAACTAGGGTACGCACCCTTTAAATAGGGCGCCAAATCGGGCTCAGACCAAACAACCGCTGAGACTGTTCAATAACATCCGCTGAGACGGAACCTGCTGAGACAGCATGTACACCAGGCGTCGAGTGTCGAACACAGGCGTCGAGCGCAGGCGTCGAGCGTCGAACGCAGGTCTCTCCCATTTGATGAGCCGCTGAGATAGGAGTAATCAAGGACCCGTTCATCGAATGCAGGCGGAGTTCGACGAACCCTTCTCCATTCATCGAACGCCGTTCGATGAACCCTTCTCCGTTCGTCCAGCGCAGGCAGAGTTCGACGAACTCTTCTCCGTTTAAGGACAAGACATAAGTTAGAGGTTAGGTTTCTAATGCACACAATCCTACGCCCTCGCTATAGTGAGACACATAATGTGGTTGAATGATCATGGGCATACTGAGCATTTAATCTTATTGAACCAATTTTTAAACTAAGGATTTTATGCGAGATTAATTTCTTATTAGATTTGATTTTAAAGCAACATATTTATTATGAATTTTAACTTTCAATTGTTTTTCTTTAAGATTGATTTATTATGGCATCATTAGATAACTAGCATGAAAGATAGTATTGATTAGCTGATAATGCTAGAAACAAGAGTTTGATCACAATTTTATGGCGTAAGATTTATTGCGTCAATGTTGCATGTATTTCAAACTTAGTCATTCAAATTTTGGGCATAGAATGAAGTGATGATTCTAGTTAATTTATTCTTTTAGATATAAAGATGATTTTATGATCTTCATATAAATGAGATACATGCAAAACATAATTGATTCATATAATGGTCATGATCACAAACTATTTGATGGAATCAATAAGATCTTTTGTAGATATTTAATATTTGAGTTAAAAAGATCTATTGAATTGGCAAGATTATTATACATGATCATGAATTTTAACACATAGGAATTATATTCTCATAATTAATTGTTCGTGATGATATAAATGAGATATTATTAAAGAACATTCATATTCATCCTTTTTGAATGATTAGAGAGAAATATTATAAGTTGAAAACTTAAGATAAATATAAAGAGAAAAATATTTTTGGTTATTTAGAAAGGTTTTGTGAATTTTCTCTTTGATTTTTGAAATCTTAAATAAATCACGTATATATACAGTTTTATGAAAGCATAGTGATGATAAAGATAATACAATAATTTTTCAGAAAATAATATTTTAGATAAATCAGAATTTAAGAAAATTATGTCGCGATAGTACTTGCCAAAATAGCGTCCCGTCGACATTCCTTTTTCTCCACTGTTTCCTTCTCGTCAATTGTTTCCATTTATGCTAGCGCCAATGGTATTGCTAACACTCCACGGTAGAGCATGCATTTCGGCGAACGTCGTTTTCATTTCATCTAACGACATTTTTGTCGAACGGAATTTTAGTCGAACACTGCTTTCATTTCGTCGAACGCCATTTTCGTCGAACGCCGTTTTCATTTCGTCGACCTCAATTTCGTTGAACGCCAGTTCGTCGAACGGCATCTGCTTCGCTAGCGCCAGCAGTAGTGCTAACGCTCTGCGGTAGTGCACATCTCTTTTTGTCGACCGCAGTTTCATTTCGTCGAACTGCTTCACATTTCGTCGAACGACGTTTTCATTTCGTCGACTCAATTTTGTCGAACGACTTTTTCATTTCGTCGAACTGCTAGCACTAGCGGTAGTGCTACCACATCGCGGTATCAACAGAGAATCCTCCTGATGTCGCTTCGACATCTTTCTTTTTCACACTCTTTTGGGGGTTGAATGTTGAAGATCCTGCAAACAATGCAAGTATGATCAAATACAATAGTATTTGTTATTGTCAAACCAAGAGATGCGGAAAGCATGTTCCAACACATTATGCACAGTCGAAGAAGATCTTCTATGGTTCGATTTATTCTCTCTGTTTGACAGTCAGTTTGGGGGTGGAATGCGGTGTTAAAAGCTAGTTTTGTGCCCAAATAAGCATGCACCCGTCTCCACTCCTTTGAAGTAAAGCGTCCATCGTGGTCAGAGATGGTTGTTTTTGGTATCCTGTGAAATTGAACTACTTGCTTCATGAAAAGCCTGGCTAACATATCAACGTCACCGCCTTGCCGATTAGGCATATATCGGGCCATATTGTCGAGGTGATATACAACGACCCATATTGAGTCATTTCTTGCCAGAGATTGAGGTAGACCATGGACAAAATCCATCAAAATATCTCCAAATTTCCATTGTAGTATCGGTAGAGGTTGCATCGAATCTCCCGGACTTCGGTATTCTGCCTTGACCATTTGGCAGGTTTGGCAATGCGCTACATAATCTGTGACATCATTTTTCATTCTGTCCAATACAGCGTACGACCCAGGTTGTTGGAACATGGTTTTTCTGCATCCCTTTGATTTGAGAATAACAAATCCTACTTGTATTTGATCTTGTTTGCCATTTTGTTTTTAGCATGCAGGTTTGGAAAGATATGACACCAGGTTGCTGCAATACTGGTCTGGCTCTATCCAAAAGCAGAAGTATTGAAAGATGTCTAATGCCAGGCGTTAGGTCTTAACGCTGGGCATTAGTGTCTGACGGGATGGTCTGCCGACCGACGGGATGGTCTGCCGATCGACGGGATGTCTTGCCGAATAAATAAAAAGAGAAAGATGCTCAACGCTAGGCATTAGGAATTACCGTCGACGTTAACAATCAACGAATATGGAAAGGAGGAAGCAGCCGTGATTGAAGGACGAACCTTAGGAATGATTTGCCTAAACGCCTGTGTTAGCCTTAATGCCGACATTAGGATTGCCTAAAATAAACAATTCCTAAAGAGCATAATCTCCTTCCTCTTCTGAAGATCTGAGCCATCAATATGTTGCTATACATTGTCAATGCTCGGCGTTAGAACTCAATGCTGGCTTTAGCTCAAGTTCTATAAATTGGATGATTTTGATGTCTCTGATTGCTGAGTGCCAAGAGCCCTATTCTAGCACTTCAAAAACTCTGAGAGGGCCGTATTTCCAGACCAACACATCTCCCACTCAATTTCAAAAGGAGAAATTGAAGGAGGCTTGGATCAACACACTAACTCAATGCGAAGAACGCACGCTTTGACTTCAACAATCTTCAGTGATTCTTCGGTGTCTCCTTCAGATTACCTCATATAGAGTTTCATATTTGTCTTTTATATTTGTATTTTTATTTTATCGTTGTAATCGGTTTGTGAATTTGCCTCGTGTTGGCGACTAGGTCTGGGTAGGACTTAGGGACTAATTCGCCTCGTATTGGAGACTAGGTCTAGGGAGTAGATCTAGGGGGTGCTCTAGGCCTTTCTAGGGATAGGAAGGCTAGAGCGGCTTGAGGCGGTATCTGGGGCGAGATCGGCTAAAGCCAACTGGTTCGTGGGGAGACGAGTCGGTATAGAAAACAAAAAGAATATTTCATATTTTGCCTTCGATTTCTAGAGTCATAGAAATCAGATTTTGTAATCAATTTTATAAATGATAATCATGTCTTTTCTTGTTTAATAAAATTGATTTCATTTCTAATTTCATTATCTCTTTACTTTTGATTTAACTTACTTCTACCAAAATATCAAAAGTTTTCTATAAAGTTTAAAGTTTTCTAAAACCCTTATTCACCCCCCCCCCCCTCTAAGGGCGCCTCAAGATCCAACAAGTGGTATCAGAGCTAGGTTATTCCAAATCTGCTTAAAAACCGGTAATAATGGCGTCTCATGATTATGATCTCACTTCTACTAGTGGGGAAAATTTTAATATAAATAAAAAGTATTATCACTACCTTTAATTATGGGCAGAAATTATAAAGGGTGGAAAATATTAATGAAAAATTTTCTTAAAGCTTTAGATGAAGAAATTTGGAATATTACTATTGAAAAGCCACCTAGCGTACCAACTAGAAATGAAATTGTTTTAAATACAAAATCTATAAATAGTTTATTTTGGGCGTTAGATCAAAATATTTTCAAACTTATTTATACTTTACCTACCGCATATGAGATTTGGAATTTTCTTGAAAGAACTTATGATTCTCCTTCTATAGGTATGGAACAAACGCAAGACTTAAAGAACATACATGTTTGCACGGATGTTCAAGAAAACTCCTCACATGATGGATCCATGGAATGCACATCAAGCGGAAGGGATGATGGAAACTCCTGTTTGGATGTAGAAGATGATGAAGAGAAAGGAACTATATGTTCAAATATCGCATCATCCACAAGCGCTGTAAGAAAATCAAAATCTCTTATTGTGTGTAACTCTATTTCTACATTAAAATTGCTACAAATTACAAAGTGCAAAATTAAGAAATTAAAAAATGCTAATTGCAAATTGCGCTTAGAAAATAAAGATTTAAAGGCAAAAATTAATGAAGAATTAAATTCTAATTTATCTAGTTCTACCCATGTCTCTTTAATTGAAAATTTTACACCGTGTATAGAATTTAATGAATTACAAGAAAAATACAAGGAACTTGAAAAGAAACATCTTTTTGTAAAAGAACATAATGAAAAAGGGTCTTTAGAAAATTCAACTTTAAAAATTGATTGTGCTATGTGTAAAAAGATTATAAAATTGAAATTAAGGAGATGGATGAAACATTTGAGGAATATAGAAATAACTATAAAAATCATATTGATTCAATTGTTTCCACTCTTAAAAATAGCACAATAGCTTATAATAAAGCTAAACATAATTTAAAAATTAAAAATAATGAATTAGAAACTAAAATCAACTTGCTTAAGGAAATCGTAAAGACAATTTCTCAAAACATAAATTCACAATATCAAGTAATATCTAAAAACAAGTTGAATATGAATGTCTTGGCTAACCTAAAAATGGGAGTAAGGAACACAAAGTATTTGTAAATCAAAATCCCAATCAATATTATTTAAAAAATCATTCTTCTCCCAACTTAAAATAGAAGTGCACAAATTTCCTATGAAAAATATTTTCAATCATCATTACAATTATACTCTTCAAAATGAAGGCAATCATAATAGAAATTTGATGCATAAAAATAATATTAAACCAAGGTTTGAATGGAGACTCAAAGTTAAAGAGGAAACCCAAACTCCACTCAAAAGGGATTCATTTCCAGCTCCCCAAAAGCAAACACGATGTATTTGGGTACCCAAAGGAACCATCCCACTTGGTTCACTTTGGATACCTAAATCTCTTATTCATTAGGTATCATACAAATGCATGAAGTAGAAATAATCAAATATGAAATATCATCAACTCTACTTCATGATATGCTTAAACTTTTTTTTTGTGTTTTCGTTTTTTTAAACCATCATGCTATGGTCATTTTGTATAACATGTGATATGTGATGAGTAGTATTTTTATTTAATATTATTATAGTTTTTAGGCTAATAATAATTTGAATTTATAAATAATATGTCTATTTTATCTAAATAATCATTTCTACTCATAATTGTTCACTAACTTAAGTTTGTTTTATGTTTTTCAGGATTTCTGGAGTTTTTACCGAAAAATGCAAGTACACGCCCCAAGTCACGCCCGTGACCAAGGGCGTGTCAACATAAAACTCATCCCAGGCCTGTTGCTGCCAACCAGGGCTCATTCTGAGAAGAATTTCAATGTCACGCCCGTGACCTGCAAGTCACGCCCGTGACTTCCAATTGTCACGCCCGTGAACCCTGCCTCCAGCTCAGTCGGCAGTGTCCTGAAGCCATGATGCAATTTCGCCAAGTACACGCCCGTGACTTCCAATGTCACACCCATGTAACCTCCCTGCCAGCAGATCATGCCCCAATGATGCTTCACCAATGTCACGCCCGTGTAGCTCCAATGACACGGGCGTGTAACTCCTTTGCCGCCAGAGTCACGCCCTTCCCGCCAAAGATTTCCAGCGCCAGCATCTGTTTTAAGATTACACGCCCTTGGTCACGGGCGTGACCAAGGGCGTGACACGCATGTAACGCCTGCAGTAACTCCAGAAGGCACCTCTCCCGCTCCAGCTTCGATCACGCCCATTACACACCCTTGGTCACGGGCGTGACCAAGGGCGTGTAACCCCAACTTTTGCCTATAGAAAGGCAGCTCTTCCAGATCTCAAGGCATCCCTTTTTCCACCCTTCTTGGGTCGAAACTCCTCTCCTCTGCCCCCTTTTAGGGCAGAATTGCTTTTCTTTCATTTCTTGTATTTCTTAGCTTAGATTTCAATTTCATGTATTTTCATTTTATGCAAAGTAGTTTTAGATTTTAATTCATGCAAGGCATTCAATTTCTTGTACCCTTTTTGTTGTAATTCAAAGTTATTTTAATAAAATGTTATTGTCTTATTTTTTTCATCTCTTTTATTCATGTCAAGTAGATTTTATTTTAGATCTTGAAAATTGCGAGCTTTGGATGAAATGAATTCTCTTTATTATTTTCAATCCTCCTTCGATCTATTCTTGAATAATAACGTATCGTGTTCATATTTCGGTTATGAATTGCAATATTTGTTTTCAAACTCTAGTTAGCTGAACCAGCTCGTGAGTATGAATCGATCGCTCAAGGATAAAAAGAGTAGAACGCAATCCTTGAATGAGTATGACGCTACCCTTCCGGATTGGAGTAAAAGCCAATAGTGGGATTCACCTCGTAAAGCGAGTTTTAGGTTATCAATTATAGAATGGAAATTCAATTGATATTTCCTAAACTTAGTTGGGCGTAGTCCTTGAAAGAGGTACGTTCATAGTCCGAGAATCTCCACGGTCAAGGATCGGATTAGAAATTATCTATTTTTGATTTTCATTCCAAGTGCGCTTTGATCAAGATTTGTTTTCTTTTCTTTATTTCTTTATTTAATTTTAATTATAAATTATCACTAATAAAATATTATTCGATAAAATAATAGTTTTGTTTTCCGGAAGTAAAAGTACTCGACAGCCCCGAGTCTAATACGACCTTGTTTTAATAACCTATACTACATTCGATACGGTACACTTGCCGTTATCGTTTGCGGATATAGTTTGTCTCTATCAATATGACTTTCACACATTAAGCCACAAATTAATTAATGAATCATATTGAATGAAATTGAATAAAAGTCATATCATCTCTCAAGTGACCTATCTATCCTTTTTATTTTTAACCCTATAAATCCATTACCTTTAAAAGTCTTATATCATCATTATAAATTAAATGCTAAATACTTATATGATATTATCAAGACTAATAAAATAATTGTCAAAAAAGGATTTAAAAGAAAATTATGGTGTCTTAGGCTAAACTTACAAAATGCGCAAGTTTTGCTTATGTATTTAATATATTTGTGTCATTGTGATAGACCCTAATATGTTTAATCATAATCATGAAAAATCGGAATTGAAAAATTGCAAAAATCATGTCTTTAAACAAAAACCAAAATTAAATTTACAAAAATATGCGAGATTTTGACGCAAACTTCAAACGATCATAACCTTTGATACGCTTGTCCAATTTTCACCCATAATAACTTTTCAGAATGAGGACGAGAAGATCTATGCAATGGAAAACCAGCTTTGCTCGTTTGAGTTCATTTTGGACCCTCAGAATTGCCAAAATTCAACTCTGTTTAGAAGTTATATCAGTTTTTCTTTTTCGACAATTTTTTTGTGTCTACGGATTTTATGTCACAGGTCCCTGTGTCCCCTTCCAAGAAATCATATGTTTGTAATCTTTACATAACCCTGCACCTTATTACCATAAATTTTTCATTCTAGCATCATCACTTACTATAAGAAGAAATCAATGTCTATGCTAGATATACCATGTTATGCTAAAGAAAAAATAGAATAATGAAAATTAAAAGTCAAGAAAATTATATATATATATATATATGTTTTTGTTTAATATTCAAAAACCAAAAAGAAAATTTATAAAACCATTCAAAAATCTAGAATAAAGTTTCAAGGCACAAATAATGAGTACAACAACCAAGGTGCTTCGCCCACACAATGCTTATTAAGACTTATCAGGGAGCGAAGTATTGCTTGGGGATCACATAAGCAATTTTATTAATTTTTATTTTTAGTGATCCGGTGTACAAATAGAAGTGATAAAAGATGAATGTGTTTGCACAAGACACTTTACAATTCTTTCCAAGGTGCTCAACCTCACAATGCTCACTAAGACTTATCAGGATGGTGAGTAGTGCTTGGTGGAGTTATCTTTGGCTTTTATTTCAGATTTTTATTTTGGGCCAAAAGACTTCGAATTCACTTGTTATTGCAAACATTAATATTATTGAAATAACACTTCTATATCGTGCATGAAATTTATTTTTGAAAGACCGTGTAGGTAATTTAGACATACAACTTAATATGTTAAAACTATTACACTACACAATTATGCAAGACTAAGATTATGAACACATGTAGATTATCAAAGTAGTGAGTGTATGAATCATTGATAAACATAAAACATTACTCATACTTAGAGGCATGCTAGGAAATCATACATAATTATCTATAGACTATTTCATTGCATATAATCAGATTAAGGTCAAGGCATGAAGATAAAACAATGTTAGGAAATTTGAAATTAAAATAATACATTGAAGACTATCTTTAAGTGTATGCCAAACACAATTTTGACCATTTTGAAACAAAAATAACTAAGATGTTTTCTCTTGTGAAATATTATAGTCAAACTAAAATTTTGTAAAGAGATAAAGCAAAACAAATAACAAAAACATATTTTTGATTTGTTTTATAGTTTGTTTTGTTTTTATAATTTTAAAAGAAAAATAACAGGAACTGAAAAATAAAAAAATGAAAAAGAAATTGGGAATTCAGAAATACCTACTACCGCCAGCGGTACCCAGCTATCGTCGGGTGGTAGTGACAGAACTCGAATTTTGGGGAAAATGTGAAATTTTTCAGAATTTTTCTTTTGAATATATTTGTGCTGATTAGTGACAATGAAGTTCAGCAATGAAATCAGACATATGCATACACAAAAATATGGAGTTTGCAAGTTTAAGCTAATATGTCCAAAACCCCAAATTCTAGCCTAAGGTGTCACAATACACTTTCAAAATACTTGTGTTTTTCACATGCATGAGAGTTCAGAAATAGATAATATGAAAAACATAAGATAACATGTTTGAGCACAAATATGCATGAGTGAAATGATCATAAATAAGTGAAATATTATTCATGCAATGTATACAACATAAGTATGTCTAAGATCAAGATACCCTAATAACATGTCTACACTCTAGCCCCATACTAAGTGATGGATGGGCATGAGGAGCTGCACGCATGTCGTAGGTTGGGGTGTTAATCCCACATACATACAAAAGAAAACGCTCACCCTAGCACTCCTTCCCCCCAGTGCCTCGCAAGGCCCCACTAGAACCCTCCCGGTTAAGCACAAGACATGAGTTATAGGTTAGGTTTCTAATGCACACAATCCTACACCCTCGCTATAGTGAGATACATAATGTGGTTGAATGATCATGGGATACTGAGCATTTAATCTTATTGAACCAATTTTTAAACTATGGCTTTTATGCGAGATTAATTTCTTATTAGATTTGATTTTAAAGCAACATCTCTTTTCGTCGACCACAGTTTCATTTCGTCGAACTGCATCACATTTCGTCAAACGACGTTTTCATTTCGTCGAACTCAATTTCGTCGAACGACTTTTTCGTTTCATCGAATCGCTAGCGCCAGCGGTAGTGTTACCGAGCCACGGTATCAACAGAGAATCATCCTGATGTAGATTTGACATCTTTCTTTTTGACACTCCTTTGGGGATTGAATGTTGAAGATCCTGTACACAATGCAAGTATGATCAAATACAATAGGATTTGTTATTGTCAAACCAAGAGATGCGGAAAGCATGTTCCAACACATTATGCACAGTCAAAGAAGATCTTCTGTGGTTCGATTTATTCTCTCTGTTTGACTGTCAATTTGGGGGTGGAATGCGGTGGAAAATTATGCCGCGATAATACTATATTTTTTCAGAATTTTCTCTTTGATTTGCCTGTTTGGATTTTCTGATTCCTTTTTACTCATATAAAGGTCTTGAGCTCCCAGCATGGTTTGAAATTTAGCATGAGGAACCATAGCTGCTGGGTGCAACCATAAGTAATCTTCAGCATTAAATAGGTGCTTTGAACTGTACTTTTCAAATTCTTTCTTTCTGAACTCTGACATAGTTGAATACTAAGAATGATCCTTTCCTTCTGCTTTAGCTTTGTTAATCTGAGCTATGGCAATAGATTCCTTGAATCTAGCCATCTGAGAAATTCTTTCTGCTTCTACATTAGGAGAAGGAGGCCTTTCATTAATATCACTGGCCTGATAGGAGAATTGATAATCAAAATTTCTTTTTCTGTGAAAAGAACCATCAGATACATGATATTTATATACTGAGGAAGAATATCTGGCAGATCCTGAAGGAGGAGCTCTAGCTGATCTTGAACTATGGGAGCCACTTGAACTTCTATGACTTCCTTCTAATGTTCTTGAAGGCTGAGAGGAAGGCTTCTGAGAATATGAGGAGGACATCCCTGCTGATCCTGCTGCTGGAGGAGGAGGAGGATGATTGTACTTAACTGGCTTATCTGAGTAGAATCATGTCTTCATCATTTTCTTCCTTCTATTGTTATCATTCCTGGAGAACCTCATCCATGCTGGTGAATCTTGTGTTAGGGTGATATTATGCAGAATATAGTATGGAACATCATTATTTGAGGAAGGAGGCTTGGGAACAGCCTTTGGCTTAGATCTGGACTTTCTTTTCTTAGAAGAAGTGTCATCTGAATCATCATCATTTTCATCATCATCAGAAGAGGACTGAGGATTATCATATAAATCATCAACTGCTTTAAGAGCTTCAGAAATATCTTTCTCAACATCATCATTTTGATCAACATCAATATCATCAAAATTTGGCAATGGGGAATCATCAATGACAAAGGTAGGAGGAGAATTCATCACTCTAACTACTTCTGATTCTTCTTTTTCTTGAACTGGAGCTGGAATTGCTTCTTCAATAACTGGAGCTGGGGCAGCTTCTTCATCACAAAACATATCTGAACCTACAACTGCATTCACTGGAGCTTCTTTATGAGACATGTCCTCCTGCCTAGTTTCAGGAAGCCCTGAAGCTAGGCCCCTAGAAGAAGGGACATATGAGGAGGTAGGGAATGTAGCAATTTTAGCATAAAGGTCAGATAGGGCTTGAAACAATGGAGCAAGCTTTGCATCCAGGAGAGCATCTTGCTTGGGAGATATATGTTGGAATATCTGATCAGCTAGAGATGAGAAATCAACATACACAAGGTCTTGTGTATGCTGAGATGATGATGGGATAGAGGATGGAATATAGGGCATGAAGATGTTAGTGGCATTTGATATGGGTGGATGAAAATCTTCATGAATAGGAGAATGAGGTTGGATAGGGGACTGGGGATGGATAGGGGATTGAGGTGGAGATAAAAGATTGAATGATGGAAGAAAATCAACATCTGGTTGGGATGAAGATGGAATCTCTGTAGATAAATTTGCTTGGAGAGAAGGAGAAGAAAGCAATGAAGGTGAAGGGTTTATGGGAGAAATGTGGGGAGGAATTTCCTCATGAGGAGGTGGAGATGGTAGAGGAGTGGAAGAGACAAGAGGAGGGACTTCTGGAAGGGTCAGGGGAGTGACTGGGTCAGTCCTAGTGCCTTCAGAACCTGGCCTGGGGGCATCTGCCCTTGAAATCTTCTTTGGGATCACCCTTTCCCACTTGCCAAATAGAGTTGATGTGAGCTTTTTGCTGGCATTAATAAACACCTTGAGAAAGACCAACAGGTCTGGATACTTGTCTTGAAGAAAAATTCCCAATATTCTGCCATAACATACATTTGTCTTGCTTATTTTCTTCTTAATTAATTCAAAAAGAATCAATCCCCAATTTATTTTCTTCTTCTCTACCAAGGCCATCATCAACAGAAATTGGTGCCTGGTTATATAATCATGGGCTGAGATCTTCGCTAGCAAGACCTTTCCAACAACATCTACCAAAAACTTATATTCACTGGATAAGTTCTTCTTCAGAAGGTGGTTAGGGTTTCCAGAAGAGTGACCCATCTTAACCCAAGCATTATCAAATTCAACAGAACTTATATCCAAATCATCATTCCCATTCACTAAGTCAAAAACTTCTGATAGAACTTCTGGGGTTAGAGTAACCTGGTTTCCAGAAATTGATCCTGATAAAGTATTCGCATTCTCTGCCTTGACTGTATGAACCCATTCTTTGATCTCTGCGACTGGGAGTTTGATCCTTGTTGTCATGAACTTCTTGAGTTGATGTGCCTCAAACAAATGAAGAATGCCCTAGAATATTTCATCTGAATGCGCAAAAGACTCTATGTCGACATCAAACCCGGCGTCAAACTTCATTGAGGAAAGAGTTGCTTGAGAAATCGCCATTGTTACCTGCAAAAGAAAGAACGATCAAGTGCAAAGGGAACTAGAGGGAAAAGCAATTTCTGTAGACGCAAAGATAAAATAAATAAAAGATTAATTATATAGAGGGATCGAAGAAGGTGCAAGCTTTCGTAGAACTGAGGTCGGCTAAACCTAATAAAATCAGAAGTTGAAAAGACTTAGCCTTCATCAAACATCGTTTGACGAAAAATTAATTTTCGTCTATCTTAGTTCGACGAACGACTTGTCTTCGTCGATCTCTGAAGTCAATAGGTTTCGTCAATCTCCGTTCGACGAACGATCCAATTTCGTCGATCTCCGTTCGACAAAATGATAGGATAAGTAGAAAATTTAATTTTTTTAGTTGATTGAATCTCCATCTATCATTCCTAGTTGGTTTATAAAGAAAATATGTTTCTTTTCATCCAAGGGTTTGGTGAAAATATCAGCCCTTTGCAAATCAGTAAAAATGAATTGTAAGCAAATTTTATTTTTATCCACATTATCTCTGATAAAGTGGTGCCTAATTTCTATGTGTTTAGTCCTACTATGGAGTACTGGATTTTGTGTTATAGATATTGCACTAGTATTGTCACAAAATATAATTGATTTATTTAGATTGATACCATAATCTAGAAGTTGATTTTGTATCCACAATATTTGTGAGCAGCAACTGCCTGCAGCAATACATTCTGCTTCAGTTGTTGATGTAGACACAAATGTCTGTTTCTTACAAAACCAAGACACTAGCCTATCACCAAGAAACTGGCAAGTTCCTGATGTGCTTTTCCTGTCTACTCTGCATCCAGCATAATCAGAATCTGAGAATCCAGTTAATTCAAATTCCGAAGCTGTTGGATACTAAAGTCCTAGATTTGGACAACACTTTATATATCTCAAAATGTTTTTTAGTAAAATTAGGTGAGAATCTTTGGGGTTAATTTGGAACCTAGCACAAATACATGTAGCAAACATTATGTCAGGTTTACTAGCTGTTAAGTAAAGTAAAGAGCCAACAATTGCTCTATATACTTTCTGATCAACAGGTTTCCCTGATTCATCAGTGTCAACATACAACAGCATTGGAGGGCATGGGTGTTTTCATGGTAGAAGCATCAGACATACCAAATCTTTTCACTAATTCCTTAGCATACTTGGATTGTGATATGAATATGCCATTTGGAGTTTGCTTCACTTGAAGACCAAAGAAGTAAGATAACTCACCCATACTACTTATTTCAAATTTAGATTGCATTAGGTCAGAAAACCTTTTGCATAGATTTGAATCAGTAGAGCCAAAAATAATATCATCTACATAAATTTGAACCAGTAATGTTTGATTTTTATGTATCCTGAAAAATAAGGTTTTATCAACAATGCCTCTACAGAATTTGTTCGCCAAAAGAAAATTAGTTAAGGTCTCATACCATTCTCTGGGAGCTTGCTTGAGACCATAGAGAGCTTTATTAAGCTTAAATACATAAGAAGAGTGAGTTGGAGAGATGAAACATGGTGGTTGTTCAACATAGACTTCTTCTTTGATATCTCCATTAAGAAAAGCACTCTTCACATCCATCTGATAAACCTTGAACTTCTTGAATGCAACAAAAGCAAGGAATATCCTTATAGCTTCAAGTCTAGCAACAGGAGCAAAGGTTTGATCAAAATCAATTCCATCTTCCTGAGAATATCCTTGGGCTACTAATCTTGATTTATTTATGACTATGATGCCTTGATCATCTAGCTTGTTCCTGAAGACCCACTTGGTGCCAATGACTGGATGGCCCTTTGGTCTTGGAACCAAATCCCAAACCTTGTTCTTTTCAAATTGGTTGAGTTCCTCTTGCATTGCAAGAATCTAGTTTGGATCTTGTTCTGCATCTTTTATGGATTGAGGTTCAACTTGTGATAGGAAACAAGTGTGCATCTGATTTTTGTGTAGTTGATGCCTTGTTTGAACACCTGCTGAAATATCTCCAATGACTTGGGATATTGGATGATCTCTAACTGTGATGTGATCAACAGTTGGAGTTGGTTCAGCAATAGTTTCCTCTTGAGGTATATGATCAGTTGTCACTTGATTTGAATTGTCAGCAAGATTTTCTGGATGATCTTCTTCTTCACTGTCTTCACTAAGTTGAGATGATGGAAGTAGAGACTCTTCATTCTGTAGATTTAATCCATTTAGCTCTTCACATAGAGCTGGTACCTGCAAAGTATTTTGTAGAGGTTGTGTACCTCTCCTCATTTAACATATTAGATTCATCAAAGGATATATGCATGGACTCTTCTATCTTAAGAGTAGATTTGTTGTAAACTCTATATGCTTTACTAGAAAGAGAATATCCAAGGAATATACCTTCAACAGATTTTGCTTCAAATTTCCTGAGATACTTCTTATCATTGTTATGCACATAACATTTACATCCAAATATCTTAAAATAGTTAACCTTAGGCTTTTTATTCTTGAGTAATTCATAGGGAGTTTTACCCTTAAGCTTATGTATCAGGCTTCTGTTCAACACATAATTTGTTGTGTTCACTGCCTCTGCTCAAAAAGAGAGTGGCAAGTGAGCATCAGCAAGCAATGTAGTTGCTGATTCAATTAGGGTTCTATTTTTCCTTTCAGCTACCCCATTTTGTTGAGGAGTTCTAGGAGCAGAGAAACACTGCCTGATCCCTTCTTTTCCACAGAATTCTCTCATCAGAAGAGATTCAAACTCAGTTCCATGATCACTTCTAATCAATGCAACTAGAGTAGAGTACTCAATCTTGATGGACCTGAGAAAGTCTGTCAGAACAATGAAGGTGTCAGACTTGTTCCTAAGAAAGAACACCCAAGTGAATCTTGAGAAGTCATCTACAATAACTAGAGAGTAATGCTTCCCTCCTAGACTCTGTATTGCAGTGGGTCCAAAAATATCCAAATGCAGTAGGTACAAAATCCTAGGTGAATCACTCTTGGATAAAGATTTAAAACTACTTCTAGTTTGCTTACCTAGTTGATATGCCCTGCAGAGTCCTTCCTTCTTGTATGAACCAGAAGGCAGTCCTCTAACAAGATTGTTCTTAGAGAGCTTAGATATAGTTCTAAGGTTAATATGTCCTAGCCTTTTATGCCATAATTCATTTGTTTTACTTATAGAATTAAATAAACAAATGTCTGAATTGGCAGAGACAAAATTGACTAAATAAATGATTCCATGTTTAATACCAGATAACACATTAATGTTTTTACTATTGGTAATAAGACATAAGGAATGGTTAAAAGTTACCTGATAACCTTCATCACATAACTGGCTTATGCTGATGAGATTGTGCTTTAGACCCTTGACATAAGCTACCTCTTTGAAGGTGACTGCTCCAACTTTGATTTGTCCATAACCTTTGGTTTGTCCACAGTTGGAGTCTCCAAAGATCACTTTGGGTCCAAGCCTTGCCTTGTACTTGCTTAGGTTGGCCTTGTTTCCTGTCATATGCTTTGAGCATCCACTATCCAAGTACCACTGTTCTTTTATGTTTGGATAGCCTTGTACCTGCACAACAAAAAAAATAAACTAGTTGTTTTTGACCCAGACTAACTTGGGTCCTTTTGTCTTTCCACAAAATTCTGAAATGAAAGACATCTCAGGATGATCCTTATAGCCTTGTGGATGATATCTCCTTGGAGGAATTATCCACTCAGTGAAAAGGTTTTTAGTATATTGAGAATATGAATTCTTCAGATTTTTTGTATATTTTCCGTTCGATGAATTTGGGTGAATTCGTCGATCGTCGTTCGACGAATTGAGGTTATTTCATCGAGCGCCATTCGATGGATAGATATACTGGAAGTCTATGTTCAGCTTTCGTCGAGCTCCGTTCGACGAATTCATGTGATTTCGTCGAGCTCCGTTCGACGAATTCTGTTGAATTCCTTTATTCTTAATATTCTTGCTTGAAACATTCTTACTAATATCTACTACCTCTTTGTTCTTAGCAGAAATGAATTTTACTGGTGTAGAGAGAATGTCTTTCATAATAAGATGTGGCCCACTTGATGATGCACCCAAGCCCAGTTTGCCACTAAGTCTGGCATTCACTGTGCTTGTGATGTCCATCAGTTTGATACTTCTCCCATTAAGGGATTCTTCAAACTTCTTAGCTTCAGATAACTTGTTCTCAATGAGAACAATGTGTTCTCTGGAGGCAGCCAAATCTTTCTTAAGATTGACATTTTCTTCACTTAGTTGGTTCATTTCAGCCAACTTGCCTCTGAGAAAGGTTATCTCTTTATCAGATTTAATTAAATCTAAACAAAGAGTTCTGAATTCACCTTTGAATTCATTTGAATTGAAATCAAAGGTAGAAATTACCTGATCACTGTCAGTTTCAGATTCTGATTCTTCAGAGTTGTTTCCTGAGGCATTGATAGCCATCATGCAGAAGTTTCTTTCTCCTTCATCATCATTGGAGCTGGATGATGATGCATATTCTGACTCACTGCTTGAGTCATATATATCCATCAAGCATTGGTCCTTCTCATTTGCATTTTCTTCATTTTTAGAAGAGCTGGATGAAGATTCTGATTCTGTTTCACTCCATGTTTCATCTACAAAGCCTCTTCCTTTATGTTTGTGTTTGTGGGAGGAAGGCTTGCTGGAGTGCCTTTTCTCTTCTTTCTCTTTTCTCTTTTCTTTCTTTTGGTTCTCTGGACACTCAGGTAGAATGTGTCCAGGTTTCCTGCAACCATAACAAATAATTTCTTTAGAATTAGTTTTATGATACCTTGGCTTTTCTTTTGATCTGAGATCCTTCTTTCTGAAATCCTTTCTAGCCATCTTGTAGAATCTCTTGGCTAGAAAACTCATAAACTCCACTTCTCCTGGAGCTTTATCTTCCTCTTTAGTTGCTTGGAAAGCAATGTTCCTTTCCTTCTTGGATGTTGGTGAGGAAGTAGAATCAGCTTCTTTGGACTTGATAAGCTGCTCAAAGGATTTAAGCTTGCCTAACAAGGTCTCATTAGAGATCTCATTAAGGCTTCTGGCTTCCTTGATTGGCCAGATCCTAGAGTCCCATGTGTTAGGGAAGCACATCAAGATCTTATCATTGACTTTAGTGATGGAGATCACTTTGTCTAGAGATTTCAGCTCATTCATTATGAGGCTGAGCCTGTTGTACACGTCTGCAACACTCTCAGTTTCTTCTTTCTTGAAATTTTCATATTGAGAGATAAGATAAGATCTTCAATCTTTTCTCTCATCGGCAGATCCTTCAACCATGTTGTTGAGGGAGGTCCAGATTTCCCTTGCTGAGGTGCATTCTACAACCTTTTGAAAAATGTCATCTGACATTATTTGTGCCAATATGTTCATTGCTTTGGCATTAGCACTTCTCTGCTTCTTTTGAGCTTCTGTCCACTCAGGAGGTGGAACAGCATTATTTGTTGTTGTTTTAGCACTTGTTGTTGCTGTAGGAGTAGGAGGTCCTGTCAAAATAACATTGAAGATATCTTCATCAATAGAATTCATATATAACCCAATCCTTGCCTTTCATAGTGCAAACTTATTTAGATTGCACATAGGAGGTCTTGTGCTTGAGTGTTCTTTGTTCTGTGCCATGGATTTTTAGCAAAAGAAACTCTAGAAGAAAATTAAGATCTAATTGATCTTTTGATTCAGGTGTTAGCCTGTAAAGAATCAACCAACCTCTGATACCAATTGAAATCTCTGATATCAGTAGAAACCTCTAATACCAATTAAAAGTGAGGTTAGATCTTGAAGTTACTCTAGAGGGTGGGGGGGGATGAATAAAGTATTAAAAAGTTTTTCACTTATTTTTATAGCAGAATTAAAATAGTAATATTTATATGTGTACTGAGTGATTTATAAAAACAAATAAAAAAACACAGCACAGCACAGTACAGAAAAATAAACACAACCACAGAAGACACAAGGATCTATAGTAGTTCCCCAATAAACCTGGGTACATCTACTCTTCTACCACCCTTGGTAGGAATCCACTAGGTTTTTGATCAGGTGCCCTATCACCAATGGGTTTTTGATCAGGTGCCCAAACACCAACTACAGGTTTTGATCAGGTGCCCTGCCACCAAACAGTTAACTTTTGAAGGGAGTTAGAACCATGTACAAGATGGGATAAAGAGGGTTATGAAGTTCTTCTCTGTCAATAGTCTGAGAGAAGAATAGTGGATTTGAGTTGTTGTAAAGCTCCCCCTGTCTGATAGAAATGGTTGACAGTTGAGGATGGAGCTTTCACTTGAATGAAATATCTTCCTGATAGCTGATGAATCAGAGAGACAAAGTTTCTCAGATTTGTTGTTGCTCTTGAAGATTTGAACTACCAGCAGAGAACTAAGAGTATGAAGATTGCTGTTCTCTGAGAATGAAAGTGTGCTGTTGTTGAGGATGAACACTATAAAACACTTTTTCACTTGTGTATTTCCTCTAGAATGTATCTTCTTTGTCGACTGGTACTGTAATCCTTTTTCTATCTTGTTGCTGATCTTTTTTGTTTTCCTTGACAATATATCTCTGATTTGAATTTCAAATCCTCTGAATAAGGAAAATAATAATCAGAATTGATTGTGTCTTGGAACTGCAATCTGAATCTTTAATCCCTTTTCCTTTTCAATAAATGATATCCTTTTCCAATAAGCCAAACGACTATTTTCTCAAAAGAAGACAATGGAAAGGAATAAGAATAAAAGGAAAGATATAATCCTTGACTTATCTGGAATAAATAAAATAGATGTTGCTGATTTAGGTTGATCTGAAATCAGAGAATAAAATATAACTGATCTGTCTGAAATTCGTGAGCTGAAATAAGAATTCGTCGATCTGAAAGTTGAGTTCATCGACTGCTGAGACTTGGGAAGTTCGTCGAACGCTGAAACTTAGCAAATTCGTCGAACGCTGAGACTTGGCAAATTCGTCGAACGCTGAGACTGGGTAAATTCGTCGAACGCTGAGACTTAGCTTTTCCTAAGTTCTAACAGCCTAAAACCTTGACCCTTAGAATATACAATGGGGGTCAACATAGTCCTAGTCAACAGATAGTGATCCTAGCCCAAATCAGTAATAGGGTTGTTCCAACACTAACCTCTAAGTCATGTCTTGTACTTAACCGGGGAGGGTTCAAGTGGGGCCTTGCGAGGCACTGGGGGAAAGAGTGCTAGGTTGAGCATTCTCTAGTGTGTGCATATAGGATTAACACCCCATCCTACGGCATGTGTGCAGCTCCTCATGCCCATCCATCACTTAGTATGGGACTAGTGTGTAGACATATAGTTAGGGTATTATAATCTAGGACATACCTATATCATATTTTGTGCATACACTCTTTAATATTATTCATGCATTCTTGGTTTGATCGAACATGCTTATGTTGTGTTTTGCATATCTTATCATTTTGAGCTCTAATGATCTTGTAAAACACAAATATATGAAAACCAAATAAAATATAAAAACCATTTTTGAACAAATAAAACATGCTTACATAGCCTTCTAATCATTTACAACTTCTCTGAAATTTCTACACTAAGAAGGTCTATATACATACTACCTATTCCAAAGATTTTTTTTCAAAAATCTCAAAAAACAGAGTACTGTTTGGGCATTAACTAGTTAATGCCAGGCGTTAGCCTTTCTAACCAAATTACAATTTTGCTTTCTCTAGCATATTTCTGGTATTTTTTTATTGATTTTTCTCAGTTTATTTTGTCTGATTTCAAATTGTTTTGTTATTAATTTTGTTGTTTTATTCCAAAATACAAAAAAATTCAAATAATTCAAAATGATCAAAAATATGTTTTTGTTATTTGTTTTGCTTTAACTCTTTACAAAATTATGGTTTGACTATAAAGCTTCACAAGAGCAAACATATTTGTTATTTTGTTTCCAATGGTCAAAATTGATTTTGGCATACTTACTAGGATTTTCTTCATTGTCTAATTTTAATTTCAAATTTTCTAAACACTATTTTGGTCATGCCTTGAGCTTAATCTGATTATGTGCAATGAAATAGTCTATAGATAATTGTGTATGATTGTCTTGCATGCCTCTAAGTATGAGTAATGCTTTATGTTAATTAATGATTCATACACTCACTATTTTGGTAATCCACATGTGCTCATAATCTTAGGCTTGCATAATTGTGTAGTTTAATAGTTTTAACACATTAAGTTGTATGTCTAAATTAACTACACCGTCTTTCAAAAAATAAATTTCATGCACACATAGAAGTGTTATTTTAATAATATTAATTTTTGCAACAACAAGTGAATTCGGAGACCTTTTGGCCCAAAATAAAATCTGAAATAAAAAGCGAAAGATAACTCCACCAAGCACTACTCACCCTCCTGATAAGTCTTAATGAGCATTGTGAGGTTGAGCACCTTGGAAAGAATTGTAAAGTGTCTTGTGCAAATACATTTTTATTATCACTTCTATTTGTATATATATATATATAATAAAGCTAATATGATCCCCCAAGCTATACTTCTCTCCCTAATAAGACTTAATGAGCATTGTGTGTGCGAAGCACCTTGGTAGTTGTACTCCTTTTATGTGCTTTGAAATTTTATTCTAAAATTGATGTGTGAAAGTAAATATAAGATTACAATCTTAATATTGTTGTTACTATTTCATTACATGTGTCATGTGTTTTGATTATTTCACTTGTATACTTTTATCAAAACACCTTATGCACACATCATTGATTTTCATAAAGCTTCTACTCAGGAGAATTGGATCCTAATGCAAAATTACATAATTCTCTAAAAACTTTAGTAAAAGCACTAGATTGCAGTGCATGATTTCTACAATGTTTTCTTTACTTGAAATACGAATCGGTTACATTGTAGTTATTATCTTTTTGAATATGTTGATTCATGCTTGCCTATTTGTTATGGAAATTTTCAAATCTCCAATGCTCAAATGTGAAGAGTCTAGATATATTGTTGAAATGGTCAAACTATTACAAAAATATAAATCTTAATAACTTTGTTTTATCTTTCCGCATTCTTATTTGACTACGTGCTTTTTACCATGTGTTCTCATGCTTATTTCTAAGGATTTGTCTTTCACTTGTACTTGTCAAACAATATTGCATTTCTTTTAACAAGTAATATTCTTCTTAAAATTTAATTTGAAAAGCAAGTAGTAGAATTCCTTTGGTAAAATCATGGAATGTTGTTCTTTCATGCTTATCATTTATTTTTTTCGATGTGCTACTCTCTTCCTTAGCTCGATCATGACTTACTTTATGTTTACACAAAACTCTTAATCCTCTCTTAGTTATGTCCCAACTGTTTTCTTCTTTATTCTAGTTTTGTTTCACTCCACCCTCTTTTGATAATAACAAAAGGGGGATGATAAATCTTAATGATTAAAGGAGTAGGATTCACTAGATTAAGGGGGAGCATGAATCTAGTCTATGGGTGAATACACTAAGGGGGAGTACTTAAGTAGGGGGAGCACAATGTTAAAAGAACTATGACTCTTATTATTATCTCTATGATTACTTTTTGTCATATATCCTTCTAAAATCACACATCTTATATATGATTATGATTTATCTCTATTGGATTTGTTAGTATCAAAAGGGGGAGATTGTTGGGACATGGTTTTTTCGCATCCCTTTGATTTGAGAATAACAAATCCTACTTGTATTTGAACTTGTTTGCCATTGTGTTTTTAGCATGCAGGTTTGGACAGATATGACACCAAGTTGCTGCAATACTGGTCTGGCTCTATCCACAAGCAGAAGGATTGAAAGATGTCTAATGCCAGGCGTTAGGTCTTAATGTTGGGGGTTAGCGTCCGACGGGATGGTCTGCCGATCGATGGGATGGCTTGCCGACTGAATAAAAAGAGAAAGATTCTCAACGCCAGGCATTAGGAATTACCACCGTCGTTAACAATCGATGAATATGGCAAGGAGGAAACAACCATGATTGAAGGACGAACCTTAGAAATGATTTGCCTCAATGCCTGTGTTAGCCTTAATGTCGACGTTAGGATTGCCTAAAATAAACAATTCCTTAAGAGCAGAATCTCCTTCCTCTTCTGAATATCCGAGCCATCAATATGTTGATATACATGGTCAACGCCCGGCGTTAGAACTCAATGCCGGCGTTAGCTCAAGTTCTATAAATTGGATGATTTCGATGTCTCTGATTGCTGATCGCCAAGAGCCCTATTCCAGCACTTCAGAAACTCTGAGAGGGCCGTATCTCCAGACCAACACATCTCCCACTCAATTTCAAAAGGAGGAATCGAAGGAGGCTTGGATCAACACACTAACTCAACGCGAAGAACGCACGCTTTGACTTCAACAATCTTCAGCGATTCTTCGGCGTCTCCTTCAGATTACCTCATATAGAGTTTCATATTTATCTTTTATATTTGTATTTTTATTTTATCGTTGTAATCGGTTTGTGAATTCGCCTCGTGTTGGCGACTAGGTCTGGGTAGGACTTAGGGAGTAATTCGCCTCGTGTTGGCGACTAGGTCTAGGGAGTAGATCTAGGGGGTGCTTGAGGCCTTTTTGGGGATAGGAAGGCTAGAGCGGCTTGAGGCCATATCTGGGGAGAAATCGGCTAAAGCCAACCGTTTCGTGGGGATACGAGTCGGTATAGAAAACGAAAAGAATATTTCATATTTTGCCTTCGATTTCTAGCGTCATAGAAATCAGATTTTGTAATCAATTTTATAAATGATAATCATGTCTTTTCTTGTTTAATAAAATTGATTTCATTTCTAATTTCATTATTTCTTTACTTTTGATTTAACTTACTTCTACCAAAATATCAAAAGTTTTCTATAAAAGTTTAAAGTTTTCTAAAACCCTTATTCACCCCCCCCCCCCCCCCCCCACTAAGGGCGCCTCAAGATCCAACATAGGTCAATATGCATTTTAACTGCTCCATGGTGAATGGAATACCTAGATGGGTGAGCTTCTCAGAATACCTCTTCTCGGATTCCTCCGGCGGAGGGAATAAAGACTCGGCGCTTATATTGCAGGATGTCATCGTATAGATTGAAGTCTTCTTGTAGCAATTGTATGATCGGAGTTGCCTCCAGGTCAATCTTCTAGGCTTCACAAATTCTATCCCGAATATCACATTGAGTTTCCATCCAACACATATGAGCTTGATATTCTACTGGATCTCTTTGAGTAATTAGGGTGATACTCAGGTCTAATAAGGATCGCAACAATTCTTCAGGTATTGCCTTCGTCTAGCTTCCTTCCACTGTGGGTTGATGACTCAGGGCATCAACAACCTTATTAGCCTTACCAGGGTGGTATTGAATCACAAAATCTTAATCGCAAAGAAATTCCAACCATCGGCGTTGACGGAGGTTCAACTCTTTTTGGGTGAAGACGTATTTGAGACTTTTGTGGTCAGAGAAGATTTTACATTTAATTTTGTAGGTAGTGCCTCCAGATTTTGAGGACAAAGACTACCATACCCGATTCTAAGTCATGGGCCGGGTAGTTAGGCTCGTGCGGCTTCAATTGTCGAGACGCGTAAGCAATCACTTTGTTGTGTTGCATCAACATGGCTCTCAATCCTTTTAGAGATGCATCAGTGTAGATTTGGAATCCCTTGGTTCCAGATAGAATTGTAAGGATCGGCGTTGAGGTCAAAGCATTCTTTTAGCTCATTGAATGTCGCCTCACATGGCCTGCTTTGCTTCTAGAGTAGATAAGGATGTCATCTATGAAGGCGATAATGAAGTGACCTAAGTAGGTTTCGAACACTTTATTCATCAAAGCCATGAATGTGGATGCTGCATTGGTTAACCCCCCCCCCCCCCAACACACACACACAAAATTACCATGAATTCATAATGCCCATATCGGGGGCGGAATACAGTATTAGGTACATCCTTCTCCCAGATCTGAAGTTGGTAATAACTTGATCGTATATTCATCTTGGAGAAGACGAAAGCACCTTGCAGTTGATCGAATAACTCGTCAATTCTTGGTAAGGGACAAGTATTCCGAACCATAAGTCGATTTAACTCTCTGTCTAACTGCGCTGGCGGGCCATGTAGAAGTTAAAATTATGCATGAGACGGAGGGAATACCTTTTAGCGTGATGGACTATCCGTTCGAGTTTTGGAGGTTCACCTCCCTGTTTGAGCAATTGATTTGGGGCTGGTGCTCGGCCAGCCAGTCCATCCCCAAAATGATGTTGAAACTGATTATCACTAATATCGTTGCGCAAACTTTGAATTCCATGTTTTCTAGTACAGTTTGGAATGAACACTTCTCTATAAAGGTTATATCCGATCTATCCAAAAGTCGAATATGTATTGACATTCCGGCCGATCAGATGACGTTGTTTTTTGAAGAAACAAAGTATTGTGATACAAAGGAGTGCATGACTTCTGTATCAGATTGGGTTTTGGCAGGTTGACCTCCTACCATAAGTAATCATGGAAAGAGTTATTAATCTTATAACGTCGTTTGTAACAACTGAGATTACATCAAGCTAAAAGATAAGCACCACCGAGAAAACTATATACCGATGAATATATCTGAAGTTGTTCCTTATAGTAAGCCCAGATCATAAGCCTCCAGAGGTGAGGCAATATCGTTCCTATGCGGCTCTCATCCTCTAACTGTAGCTCCGTGAACAGCTCCTTGACTAGGCCTCTCTGTGGCCTGCGGGCAGAATGTTCGGATGTGTCTGGCCTGATGGCACATAAAGCAATTCCATGCGAAGGGTACATCTTGTCACATTATTGGTGTCGGTTGGGGTGCTGGTCGCCATGGTTAATGGCGGCGATGTTGTCTATTATCTCAAAACTGTCATCGAGGAACAACTACCCTCTCCCATCCTCATGATGCAACTGGTGTCTCTATAGGTCTCCTCTGCCATTGGGTTACCGTAATCTGGTCCATCTTTAGTGCAGCGGCGTGGGTGGCGATGTTGTGGAATGACATTTGTGTTATCATAATTAGGGCCTGGCGGAGGTCATCGCGCAGACCTCGGTAGAACCTAGCAGCTCTGTCTCCATCTGTCATTGCTAGTATTCTTGCAAAATGGGCGAAGTGGATAAACTCTCTCTGGTATCCTGTTATCGTCACATCTCCTTGATGAATCTGCAGAAAGCGCTCATGTAGTTCAGCTCGGTCGACATCGGGTATGAAGTGTTCTAAAAATGCCTCCGAAAATACTCCTCATAGAATAGTGCTGAGTGGACGTCCTATAAAAGTGAAATTAATAGCTGCCCACCACCAGTCGCAGGCATATTCCTCAAGTAGGGTTACCACCGATGAAACTAAAAAAGATGTTGGGCATCTCATCCCTACTAGTAGTTCCTTGACTCATTCTACCTATTATTCTGTCTGCATAGCAGTCTCAGAGCCTCGGTAAGTAGTATGTCTCAACCCTCGGAAGGTCGTTAGCATGTCAGACTTATGAATGAACTATTGTTGTTGTTGGGCAATAACAGTTTGGAATGTGCCTAGCAAGGCTGTGAGGGTCTGACCCAACTCCATCTCTGTAAAGGGAGCAGTAGGAGCAGGTGGTGGTGTCATAGATTGGTACAGGTCGCCCGAGGAAGATCTCTCATTACTCAATTCCGGTATCTGGAAAAGTAATAGGGGAAGAGTCAGGAGTTTTCAAGATAATAAAATTTGCATAACTGACTAAAGCAGAAAAGAGTGTGTGGGGGTGTGCAAACATGCAGCCTAGAATCCTTAAAAGACTCTCTAAAGGGTCCACCAGGCTTCCACTGCATAGTTCGTCCTGAACCAAGAAATGGAGCATGAGAAGGATGGATTCTGAAGCTGCCCCACACGAACGGATCGTGAATGCTCTGATCTAATTGTAAGACCCCCCCCCCCCCCTCCCCTAACCGTAACTGGGTTGGGTTGGAGATGGGCCTTACCGCCCAAGACAGCCACCCTATGCTTTCTGAGTGGCAACAGGCCCTCTCTTTAAGTGTAGAATGATCGCCTTGTCAGGCTTTGATCAATCATCACATCAGATCAGAAATGCGGAAGCAAATTTGAAACCAAACCACATGTATATATACCAAGGCCGAATCCAACTGTTTATACATCAGGCCATAAAATGGCTAAACAACTACATTCTGCTCTCGCTGCTTCTAAGTACTATAGGATCATGTCTCTAATGTCCAGAGACGATGCTGGTGCATCTGCTCGTGCGGGCTCTAAGGCAAGTATGCTCTCACGCGCTAACTGAACTTCGTGCTGCTCCATCTCCTGTGAATGATTATTTAATAACCGTTAGTTACAGACTAAGTGGATTCACACCTCCTCCCCAAGATTCCTAAGGCTTGGGGATGAGAGTGAGCTACTAACAAGTAGCAATAGTCGAAGCAACATTGATAGCAACAGTATATATATGTATAACAGGTAGTAATCTAGGAGCGAGTTGAACAAACACATCAGTAATAACTGGAATTCAACAATTATTCAAACAGTGATATTTAAGCTCTACTAGCTAGCGTGCAATCACGCAGGTGTTCACAGCCTGCAACAACACCTTATGTCGACATAGTTTGGACCGCATCGCATCCAGCAGGGTAGCGAACCCCACGGACCTCGCCGATGTGGTCGTCTGTGATAGTGGTCAGTCCTGCCACTTCTGGGTGTGGACGTACCGCACTTCCCAGGCCCTAACATACAATGTCGTGTACTCTTGGACGTAGGAGATGTCTGATAATAACTGAATTTGGACAACCAGTGGAGGGACCCAGCGGGGCATATAAGACACAATCGAGCTCCCTAAGTGCACATCTCCATGTCGCCTAGGGTCGTCAACCTTCCCTTACTGATAGGTATGGACTATGGGCATGACTAACCCGCCACTTTTTCCACCGCAAGCAATTTACAATAAAAGCAATGAATAAAACAGATAAATGACACCTTCGGGTCCACAGTGACTTGCCCTGCTTGACATAAAATAATTTGGGCAAACGATCATATAACATCAACGTGCAGCTCAACTTTAGACAAGGAGCGCCTCGAGCATGTGAGCGCATTATTTGGAGCTAACCTTGGAGGAATACCTCAACTCTCAGTTATCCCCAACTAACGCACTACCAGAAAACCAACTGTTTGTCAGAACATGACCCGAGCTAAAAATGCAGGAATAGTAAATTGCAATAATTAAGTGCGGTAAGAGAATGCTGCTGAAATAAATTGCAGATGTGAAGGGTTGAAGTAAAGTACTAATACAAACTACAGTAATGAAATGTTGAATTGAAAGAACTGTAATAAATTAAGAGCTATACTCAAACGAAAAGCTGAACTGAAATAGAGTGTTGAACTAAAATGAACTGTAGTGGACAAAGTACTGAACTGAAATAAGAGCAGTGCTGAAATAAAGTGCAGTATCTGAAATACTGAATGAAAGAACATAATAAGAATTAGTTCAATTCTGTAGTTCTCTCTCCATTTAAGGAGGCAAAATCAGTTCTTCTCTTCGTTCCCAGGAGGCTTCTCCGTTCCCAGGAGGCAACTCCGTTCATAGGAGGCTTTTTCATTCCAAGGAGGCAAGTTCACAATTCACCGATGATTTCTTAGTATTTTACCGTGTTAAGGTCCGACGGTTTGATTGCATACGATTATTACTTTTAGTTGCCCCGTTTTGGGAGAATCATCGGATTACAAGATTTTGATCGAGCCTTATTATAATACCAAGCCTCATTTTTATAAATACCTGATTTAATCATTGAGACTCCAATCTACGTAAGAGGTTTAACATCAGCTCTTTTAACCTCAATTATTTGCACCAGGGCGAATCGAGTTCTTGTATTACGGCCGATATTAGTTCTTCCGATTTAAACCTCTTTTATTGAACAAATACTAAAGAGAGTTAGAAATTTAAGAAACTTGAACCATAAATTGGATTTGCCCTAACAGAGTCCCCATAATTTTCTCAAATCATTTTAAGCTTGTGTTGGCCTCTGATAAAATTATTCGCCTCAAATAAACTCTTATATTAAAATACCAAAAATACATTTACTAATCCAAAAATTGCCAAATCTTTATTGAGGATTTATACTAAAACAAGGAGGCTTCCATGATTTTAATAAGACTCATTTCACCAAGTAGGAGCTCTCTGGAATATTTAAAATAATGAAGAGACCACAAATTAATTTCTCAAAAATAGGTAGCCTTTTAATAAATCACCAAACTTTTCTAGTGGGTAAACACTATACCCACTGCCATTAAAGGATTTTCTCAGATTTTTAATACCAAGTAAAAAGCTCGTGATATTATTAAACCAGTAATTTTTACCTTATTTAAATCATTAAGAATATTAAAAATCCATAATAAAATCTGATTATTTTTCAGGGGCCATGACATCCTATAATAATCACCATATAAAAATTACAGTAGTTTTAATAGAGCGGATATTCCCTTGGACTTTTTATAATGAAGGGAGCTATATTAATTAAATCACCAAAATGCCACATAATTGTTAAAAATTCTCAAATATTTACATAGGGTAAAATTAAGCCATGGTCATCACCTCAAAATTTCCATATTTTGTTCCTCAAAATTAAGAGTCTCTATTAATTCAAAAACCTCAAATATCATTGTATTATAATTATTAAAAATATTAAATTATGACATAAAAATGTGAAAATATTTCTGGAGATGCTCCTCACTGACATGCACAAGTTTCATGTTCAACATTTTTTGCTTTTGGGCTTCTGATAAGGCACGGAAAAATAAAATCCTATAATAAATAAAAATTATAAAATATAAAAAAAATCCAAAACTTTTTCATGTACGCCCCCCCCCCCCCCCCCCCTTCGGGCTCTTGCCACCGATGGATGGATGTCGGACGGTCATGGCACCGCCCCCCGGCCAAATCTATGGGGGTGTCCGGCGGTGGTCTGGTGGTCTATCGCCATCGGCCACCGTCTGAGCTATTTTTTTAGATCTGAATGGAGAGCGGGTTGATGATGGAGGCGCTCCGATGGCCGGAGTTTGCATGTGTTGCGTCAAAAGTTTATGGAGGAAGAAGAGGAGAAGGATACACCTTCTGGATGGGCCTTCGAGAGCTTCCGGCATGATCTGTCATTAGAGGTGGCAAGGTGGAGGATAGCTCGGGTATGGTTTCTCCGTCTAGGTGGAGCTCCGGCAGAGGGGTGGCTATGTTCGACTGGGCTGGGGGAGAGGAGTGCCTAGATTTGGAGTGAGCGGGGGTCCATTCATAGGGGTTGGAGGAGCCCCCCCCCCCCCCCTTCTTCTCGATGTGGGATTATTCCCCATTAGAAGAGAAGGTTGAGCTCCTCCCAGTTAGTTAGGGACAAGTGGTAGCCTCTAATTGGTGGGTTGTACCTCCTAAGAGGCCTATGGTAGGATATTTAGCCATGCGGGGCTCAGTTTCGGGCAATAGAAAGAGAGAGAGAGAGAGAGAGAGAGAGAGAGAGAGAGAGAGAGAGAGAGAGAGAGAGAGAGAGAGAGAGAGAGAGAGAGAGAGAGAGAGTGTGTGTGTGTGTGGCCTTTGCTTCCCTCCTCCTGGCATTGACCCAAGCTTAGCCTAATGGGCTTTAGCCTTGATTTCAGAGTTCATCATGACTGGAGTGGGCTTAGTGGTGGGGCTCAAGTGGTGGGGCTCAAGTGGATAGAGTTTAGTGAAGGGTTTCCAAAATATTAAGTTCTTAGTTAGGTTTAACC
The DNA here is from genome assembly GCA_033032865.1 of Dactylorhiza incarnata. Lineage (NCBI taxonomy): Eukaryota > Viridiplantae > Streptophyta > Magnoliopsida > Asparagales > Orchidaceae > Dactylorhiza > Dactylorhiza incarnata. The sequence goes on from JAWHQI010000035.1 coordinate 13,519,295, forward strand.
ATGGTCAACCCTAGGGTGGGTCCCCTAGGTGGATCAAGGTCAAAGTAGGTCCAAGTCATCGAGTGACGAGCTATTGTTGATGTGCAAGGGCCAAACTCAAGCGTTCGCGCTTTTTGAGATGGCGTCGTATATTTTTACGCGTTATATTTTCATTACTCGACCAAACGATGTTGGAATTGAGCTTAACGAATTTTGTTGCTCCCGTATTGTTGATACTCAAAATGGTTGTTTTCTTCAAACGACCTCAGACCGAGACCAAACGAATTCCGTTGCACTCATATCAGCTTTATGAGTCTAATGCAACTGACGAAAGTCGATTCAAACCACGTTTGCTCATTATACTAAAATTGGTGTCGTCGTGACGCGCTACGATACTCAAAATGGTCGTTTTCTCTAAACAACCTCAGATTGAGACGAAACGAGTTCTATTGCATTCATATTAACTATACGAGTCTAATGAAACTGACAAAAGTCGATTCGGAGCATGTATGCTCCATATACTAAAATGACATTGTCGTGACACGTTACGACACTCAAAATAGCCACTTTCTCCAAATGACCTCGGGTCAGGATGAAACGACTTATGTTGTACTCGTATCAACTATACGAGTCTAACGCAATTGATGGAAGTCAATTTGGAGCACGTATGCTCAAGATACTGCATGGGTTACCGACTAGCTTCTAGGGTACCCTACAGGTGATCGGGTCACTTTTATTGGGTCATCTAGGGTCCTAGTGGCCTAATAAAAGTCGGGATGTTACAGGAGAACCGTCCCGGGTCATTTACTTTCCATGGCATTTTGTTGAGTTCAACCGCAGAGCATTCTGCGTTAAGGGAAATATGTGCAATATCCTCAAGCTTCTTCTTGTTAGAGAGCAACTCCTTGAGATATTTTGCTTATTTTGGCATTTGAGAGATAGTCTTGTCGAAAGGAATATTAATATGAATCAGAAATTTTTTATAATTTTTATTGGCGCACTCTTTCCTAAGCTTGGACGGATACGAAACATTTGAAATAGAAGCGTGCAGAGCTAAAGTAGCGGGAAAATTTGAAGATAAAATAAGAGGAGCATGATTAGAGATAAGTACCTCAGGTTCGTCCTTTTTCGAGGCTACCTCCTTTCCGTCGTGGAGGGTAATCACATTCGTGCTTTCCCTTGGATTTGGTTCAATATTTTCTGGTAGAGCTCCATGTTGACGCTCGGAGAATATTTTCACTAGCTGTCCCACTTGATTTTCTAAATTTTTGATCGATCCGTTGAGGTTCTGGATGTTCGACTTATTTGTAGCAACATATTTGGTGAAGACCTCTTCTAGTAGAGAAGGCTTCTGTGGTTGCGGTGAAAAACCTCCTTTCCTTGGTTGCTCTATGAGAAATTTGGGTGATTCCTATAACCCGCATTGTAGGTGTTGTTATACGGAGCGGTGTTCGGGTTAAAGGAAGGTCGTGGTGGATTTCTCATGTAATCAACTTGTTTTTTGATTATAACATTATTAGCCCAAGGAGGGGTGGTGGAGAAAGAAGACATCTCTGCCACTTGCTTAGTTAAGCGCTCAACTTGTAAAGCTAAATTTGAAGTAGGGTCAATTTCAAAAATATGGGCCGACTTGCTACGCCGCACTCGGGGCATATTCCATTGATATGCGTTCATGGCCATCTCCTTGAAAAGCACTTGAGCGGCCTCTAGGGTCTTGTTATTTAACGTACCCCGGCGGCTGCATCAATCATCTACCTTGTTTCGAAATTCAAGCTGTTATAAAAAATTTGCACTTGTTGTCAAGTAGGAAGTGCGTGGTGAGGGTATCTACGCAAAAGCTCCTTGAAGCGCTCCCAAGTGTCATAGAGATTCTCTGAGTCGATATGCATAAATGAAGCAATATCAGTGCGCAATTTGGCGGTCTTAGCAGGCGGGAAATAGTTAGTAAGAAATTTTTCCTCCATCTCGGCCCATATAGTGATGGACCCTTTAGGAAGAGACCCCAGCCACTGCTTGGCATTTGACCGCAAAGAAAAAGGAAAAAGACGTAATCGAATGGCGTCATTAGTAACTCCATTGATTTTGAAAGTGTCATAAATTTTGAGGACATTAGAGAGGTGAGAGTTTGGATGCTCGTATGGCAGTCCATCAAAGGTCATCGATTGTTACACCATTTGTATGATGTTAGACTTGATATCAAAGTTATTGTTCATCATCGTGGGATGAACAATACTTAACTGTGTACCTTCCAGATTTGGCCGCGCATAATAAGACATGTTAATGTCTAGGGTGTAGTCTAATTACTTAGAGGGGGTGAATATGTGTTTTAAAATGTTTTAGTCTTTTAGAGTTTAAGACTAAGTTAGCTTGAAAGAATGCAACCAAAAATCACACCATAGAAAGCACACCCGGATTTATATTGGTTCTCCAGTGTGGGTACTCTACTGTCCCCCTTCACCTATCTAGCAGTATGCTAGACTCGGCCAACTCCTCCAAATCTTAAATATCTTTCACAGATCCTAAGACTCAGGCACAACGACCATACAACTCAGGCATTACCAGCCATACAACTCAAATCCACTTAGGATCCTACCTTAGGTTCCCAGAACCCTACAACTCAGTAAAAACCACCCTACATCTCAGATCTTCAGTAGATCCTACCTCAGAGTGCAAGCACTCCTATATCTCAGATCCCCAGCAGGGATCCTACCTCAGATTTCCTAAGAAATCCTATAGCTCGGGTCTTTACAGACCCTACACTCAGGCTGTCAACACAACCCAACAACTCAGAGTTCAAGCACTCATACAGCTCATATCTCAAAAAGATCCTACAAAAGATGTTTAGAAGAAAATTCTTACAGACTTACACTCTTAAGGATAGAGTTTTGAATAGCTTGAGTCTTCTTAGGCCTTTCTGAGCAGAAATCCTTCTCAAGCAGCAGCATAGGATCTTCAATAAGTGAACTTTGTGATCTGGATCAGTGCTGAGCTTTCTTGAATGAAGAAGTATTCTTTCTCTTAAGATTGAGAGTTTTCTTGTTTAAGCTTGGCTTCTTTCTGGTTCTTCTTCTTCTTTCCTTTTGAAAAAGTTCTATTTTTACTGTTTTATTGCTTTTTAGCGACGACAAGAATTTTTCTTTCTTTTGATTTCTCAACAAAATCTTCTTAAGCTTTAGGGTTAGCCGACCCTCTCTTCTCTTTTTATAACTTTAACCTATCAAATGGTCGAAACCTTAATATTGATGTCAGATCACTTTACAGAAGTGGTTGATTTGACATCAGACTTTGTCGTCTTCGTCATTTTGAATTTTCATCTTCTGAGCTTGTCAAGACGATATCGTCGTGTGAAGATTGATGGCACGATGATAAAGGACTTAACAAGATTTCTTGAGTCTTCACAACAATATTGGCGTGTGATATTTGTTATCATGACAATATTTGGCTAAGCTAGCCCTTCTTGAGTCTTCATAACGATATCGTCGTGTGATACTTATTGTCACGACGATATTTGACTTAGCTAGCCCTTCTTGAGTCTTCATAATGATATCGTTGTGTGATACTTGTTGTCACAATGATATCGTCGAGTTCTTCTTATTGGCACAATGATTCTTGACTTAGTTGTTTCTTCTTATTCTCACAACGATATCCTCGTATGTATCTTGTTGAAGAGATCCAATCTTTCTTGGATGATCCTTTTATGCTCAGTCATTTGTCTGGCAGAAGCTGTGAAGGCTTTCTGTAGATTGTCAGATGTGGCACACTGATTTTCAATGATATCATCGAGACCCTTATGAGTGAGTTCTAGCTGATTGGCAGTGTGATCTACTGTCGGAGCAACTTTCCTAAAGAAATTGATGGTGTTCTCTTGCGGATACTTCAACTTTACTCTTAGACCAGCAGTCTCACTGGACAGGTCTCTTCTTAAGTCATTGACAGCAATGTAAATGTTGGGGAAATGATTTATCTTATCCCCTAGAATTGAGTAGATTATTAATTCTAAGTATGAAAAGTTGGGCTAAGTAAATATGCGTCGAACTGTATTCGACGCAACGTCGAAATATAGTCGACGTTTCTCTCAGAATGAGTCGAAGTAACTCTAAGAAGAACTCGACGTAATCATAGTCGACGTACCTCTGATTTCTAGTCGACGCATTTGATAAAGTCGACGCATCTTTGTCGACGCACCTTCCTTATTCTCCTCTCGACGTCCAGCCAGGATGAAATCGACGTTTACGTCGAATAGTAATCGACGCACGTCGTTATCTATAAGTAATTCAAAAACACGCCAGATCTCTTTCCTTCTTTCTGTAGATCTGATTTTTATGGAATGATATTATTCTTTTATAGTCGTTCTGAATCGGCCTTTCCTTCTATTTGATTTTTGGCTTATTTGATTAAGATTATTATGGATATTATTTGAAATCAGAATGAATTCTTTTCCTTCTACAGAAATATTGATTATGGAAACTCCTATCTCTTTCTATTTCTGTGTATGCTAATTGATTATTCCCTTTTAGCAATATATTTTAAACAGAGCTATAAATAAGGAGGAGGTCGACAGAGAATGACAACAAGTGATCCACCATATACATTTGAAAAAGAGGAAGATCTCCCAAGTGAAGAGTGAGAAAGTTGAGAAAAGAGATAGTGCGCTGCAGCAAAAGAAAAAGCCTTCATCTTCTCCTTCTTCTGAAGCCATTCTGCTGCAAATTCTGAAAGCTCTCACAAAAGAGAGAAAAGCTTACAAATCTCCTTCTCACTATAGAAGAGAGATCATATTCACTATACTTGTGCTTCTAATCTTCTTGCTAGGAAGAAGATTCCTTCTTACATATTGTCTTCTATTCTTCTACTTGTTCTACTTCTTCTTTTCTTTCTTACTTCATTTTCAAACTGTGTAAAAGAGTTCTTAGAATCTCTCTTCAAAAAATTCAGTTGTAGTGGTTCTAAGAGTCTCCTTATCAAAAGACTCAGTCTGGTTCTAAGAGTCTCCTTATCAAAAAACTCAGTGCAAGTTAGTGAATTCCTACCAAGGAGGTAGAAGAGTGGACTACCCAAAGTTTGGGGAACCACTATATTTCCTTGTGCTGTGCTGTTATTTTCTACTTGTTATTTTTCTTCTTTACTTGCTTAATTCTTGTTGGTGTGTGGGAAGTTTAAATCTGTGATTATTACACACATATATATATATATAATTGCACAAAGTATTTTTAATCTCTATTCACCCCCCTCTAGAGAATTCTATTGAGGTTAACTGTGCACTTTCAATTGGTCTCAGAGCTAGGTTGATCTAAAAAGGTTAACTCCTTGATCAAAAAGATCCTACCTCTTTTATACTTATATATATATTTCTAAAAATATTTTTCACATGGCACAAATCAAAGATTATGCTTCCACCAGACCACCAATGTGCAATCTTGAAAAGTTTGCAGTTTGGAAAACAAGAATTAAGATTTATATGAATTCTATTGATGAAGAATTATTTAATGTTATCTTGACAGGTCCTCCCAAACCTTATAGAAGAGACTCAAGTGGTGAAGTGACTCAAACACTTATCCCAAAGGCTGAGTGGACAGCTGAGGAAAAGAAGGCAGGAACATGTGATGCAAAAGCTGTGAACATTCTGGTCTCAACCCTCTCAGATGAAATCTTTCAAAAGGTTGTTGAATGTGAATTAGCCAAAGAAATCTGGGAAGCTCTTACAAAGATGGTAGAAGGGAGTGCTGATGAAAGGAAAGATAGAAAGGCTCTATTAATCTCCCAATATGAGAACTTTCAAAAGAAGCAGGAAGAAAGCATATCTGAGATGTATGACAGATTCAGTCTGATCATCAATCAATTAAGGAGCCTGGATAGAGAGATCTCTCTCACAGAGATTAATGACAAACTGTTAATGAGTCTCCCGAGTTCATGGGACTCAAGAATATGGGCAATAAGAGATACAAGAGGACAAAGGGAAATCTCAACAGATGCCCTCTTAGGAAAACTCAAATCCTATGAGCAACTGCTAAAAACCAGAGAAGAGAAGGAAAGAAGAGGAAGCACTTCAACCTCCTCAAAAGATAGAAACATTGCTTTGAAAGTAACAGAAGAAGAGACCTTGTCACTGAAGAAGAATTGTTCAGTCTCCTGGCCAGAAGATTCAAGAAATGGATCAAGACAGATGGGTCTAGAAGGAGAGAATCAAAATCAAGGTATGATAAAACTCCTACTAAAGAAATCATTTATTATTCCTGCAGGAAACCTGGACACATAGCACCAGAATGTCCAGAAAATACTGAGAAAAAGAAAGATCTGAAAAAGAAAGATCTTAAGAAAAAGGGGAAGAAGAAAGAAAGAGGCTTCATTGCAGAAGCTTGGAGTGAAACAGATTCTGAAGACAGCACCTCATCCAAAAGTGACAATGAAGAGTCTAAGCAAGAAGACCTATGCCTAATGGCTTTTGAAAGCTCAAAGGAAGAACATGATGCCAAATCATGGAGTGAGACAGAATCAGAAGGAAGCATCTTTTATGAAGATGGTAAAGAAAATAGCCCTATTCTCATAGAGGAATCTGAGGATAAGGATGAGGTAAGCATTTTTTTGATGACATAGATTTTCTGTGTGATCACTTCAAAAATGATTTTAAAGAATTATGTTTAGATCAACTAAAAGCTAAACGAGAAATTAATAATCTAAAAGAACAAATTAATATCATTAAAAACCAGAGAAATATAGAAAATACTTGTTCTAAAAATCATGAGTTAAAGGCTAATATCATAGAAAAAGAAATAGAGAGGGCTAAAATAGAAAACCAGCTTCTTAAAAATGAGGTATCCCAAGCAAAAGCTTTTGAAGAATCAATAAAAATGAGAAGCCAAACACTCGAAGAAATCACAGAAAAACAAACAAGAAGACATAAAAATCTTGGACTAGGAGCTGATCCCTCAGCTAGTCTAATTCCATCCAACAAACCTGCTTGGATGAGCCCTATTAAATTCACTAAACCAACTAAATCAATAAACCAAGAAAAAGGCTTCTCACAAAATAAGGAAGAAGACTCCCTCAATGAGATAAACCATTTTGATGAAACATCATACTATACTGGGACAAATGAAGACTCTCAAACTACTTCTAAGAAGGCAACTAAGTAAAAAGAAACAACTCATAAAGAAATAAAATCAGAAAAAGGGAAAAATAAAATTTGTGAAGACACAATTGCGTCGACTTTATATCGACGCATGAATGATAGTACGTCGAATTCTACTCGACGCAATCTCTCAGATGCTTCAACCTCAAATCGACGCATGAATAAAACTGCGTCGACTTACAATCGACGCAACTACTTTCATGCATCGATTCCAGTTCAACGCAATCTAGAGAAAGTGTCGAATATATATCGACGCAACTCTCAATATACGTCGAATAGATATCGACGTATACAAACTCAGAGCAACATAAAGACAGAACACTTCCATCCTCCAAAAACCTTCCATCCTAACCCCCATTCAGGAAGCTTTCATCCTGACCAAAACTTTTATCCAGACCAAAATTTCTATCCTAATCAAAAGTCTTTTCATAACCAAAATTACTATCCTGATCATAACTTTTATCCTAATCAACACCACTATACCTCTCTAAACTCAAAATCCAATAATCTAAAGATAGTCAGATGTTATATCTGCAATAAAACTGGCCACATTGCCAAACAATGTTGGTACAATCAATCTAATTGACTATAAAAATTAGTCCAAGACTGTCTTAGAAAACATTAGGAGCAGGAAGAAATAATCTCTCAAGGGGAAACCCAAAAACTTTTCAGGAAAATAAAAGTCATGTAGATTTTATAATCAACGCACCGTCGATAACTATCAATAATAACTTAAATCGACGCATGCGTCGACTCCAATCGACGTATACGCCGATATGAAACCCTAGTACCGACGCTTACGTCGAATCCCACTCAACGTAACGTCGACTTCATGAAAAAGAGCGGCAATACTAAAATATTTTCGGTCATATCCACTGTAGTACCAAATATGCCTTGAATTGTGTCTCATTTCGACGTTTCACCTGACTTAAATAAACTCTTCAGTTAGAAATCCTCTCGCACTCTACATCTTTCATTCCTCTTACCTCTCAATCCAGCCATTTCTTCCTCTTTCTCATTGACCTACAATGACTCCCAAGATAAACTCTGGGTTCCATATTGACCTCAAATCCTTCCAAGCCGCCGCAGTAAATTATAAGAGCATCATAGCTCTCTTCACTGAAGCTGGTCTGGATAAGCTCATCTCCACAAGACGCAAGCTCCTAGAGACAGAACTCACAGAGCTGATGACTCGTGTTCAGATATCTGAACAAGGAGAAATCATAGGAACAATCCATGAGACACCTATCTCAATTTCTGCAGAACACATTAGGGCCACCTTTGATCTACCATCAGGTACAATCAAATATTATATTTGAAAGCAAATCATTTTCCAAAGAATAACTAAAATAATTCCCCTATCAGGTGATGAACCTATGGAACTTACCCCTGATGAAATAAAGAATTTGTTAATCACCATGAAGTTCTCCAAAGATAGACCAATCCACCTGAAGAAAATAGACTTCTCTGAGGAGTATAGACTGTTGGCAGACATAGTAGGGAAAATATTACTATGTAAGATCTCTGCCCATGATGCAGTGCCCAAGCAGCAACTTAACATCATGGGGTCCCTTGTGCTGAAGAAGAAGGTAGACTGGGCAAGCTGCCTGCTGAAAATGATAGGCTACAAATACTCTCATAAAGAGAATGCCTATATGAGAATCATGAGTCAAGTACTCTTCCACTCCTTCCCTGACCTATGTAGGTCAAAAGTAATCCATATCCCTCCTGGAAAAAGGATGTCAATAGCCCTCTTCTCTAAATGGACCAGGCAAATTCCCAAGCCTGGTTCCATTCCTGAAAGGACTCCATCTCCTCCTAACTCTCCTGCTCATCCATCTTCACCTCCTCCTCCTCTTCATACAGACATCTCTTCTGTACCACCATCATCCACACCTTCCCAAATACCAACTCAGTCACCTGCTCAACCCTCTTCTATTCCTCCACCTCCTCCATCAATACACCTCATCAACTTGATACAGTCCCCTCTCCACCTTCATCACATTCACGTCCACCATTATCTCCTCCTCCACCACCACATTTTGAACCATCTCCATCCACTGAAAGCCTCATCACTCAGTGCATCCAATCCACAGCTCAAAGATTCCAAGCAATGCTGGATGAGCACTGCTCCCAGATTCATTCCTCCATCCTACACATGCACACCCAAATAGATGGGGTCAGTGCCTCTGTGCAAAGCCTAAAGAGCTCTCTCTCTCCCTACAGGTCTTTCTTAACCTCCTTGGCCAAGAAGGTCAAGAAGGGGGAGAAGTTAGATGAAGAGCAGCTCTCCAGCCACAAAACTCCCTCTCACAAAACCCCTCATTCTTCAAAATCTGACAGTTTAGCTCTACTCAAGACCATTGGGAATGAAGTAGTACCAGAACTACATACTGAAGAGCAGATATCAAATGTACTGATTATAGCAAGAGAAGCTGCACAACAAGTGGATCTATTGCAAGGTGAGGCAAGTAGAGTAGAGAAAGAAGCTGAAGAGGAAGCTGAAGCCAAGGGGGAGCAAACTACTTTGACTCAGGGGGCAGATTGCTGAGACTCAGGGGGAGCTGAGGGAATCACCTGCTGCTGAGAAGGAGCAATCCACAAAAGTATTCACTAGGAAAAGAAAAACTCCTCCTACCCCTGAACAATGATGATATACTCTCTATGCTTAAATACTGATTAGTCAACTGATCATGGAATTTGTTTTGTTGATTAAAAGCTGATACAATTGTCTATGCTTAAATTTGTTTTGTTGATTAAATTTCTTCTTCTGAATGCTTAACATATTTCCTCTCTATATAAATGCTTTGCTTTGTTGATTAAAAGCTGATACAATTTCTCTCTATATAGGGTTAAGACAAATAGGGGGAGATTGTTGGGGAAATGATTTATCTTAACCCCTAGAATTGAGTAGATTATTAATTCTAAGTATGAAAAGTTGGGCTAAGTAAATATGCGTCGAATGGTATTCGATGCAACGTCGAAATATAGTCGACGTTCCTCTCAGAATGAGTCGAAGTAACTCTAAGAAGAACTCGACATAATCATAGTCGACGTACCTCTGATTTCTAGTCGACGCATTTGATTAAGTCGACGAATCTTTGACGACGCACCTTCCTTATTCTCCTCTCGACGTCCATCCAGGATGAAATCGACATTTACGTCGAATAGTAATCGACGCACGTCGATATCTATAAGTAATTCAAAAACACGCCAGATCTCTTTCCTTCTTTCTGTAGATCTGATTTTTATGGAATGATATTATTCTTTTATAGCCGTTCTGAATCAGCCTTTCCTTCTATTTGATTTTTGGCTTATTTGATTAAGATTATTATGGATATTATTTGAAATCAGAATGAATTCTTTTCCTTCTACTGAAATATTGATTATGGAAACTCTTATCTCTTTCTATTTCTGTGTCTGCTAATTGATTATTCTCTTTTAGCAATATATTTTAAACAGAGCTATAAATAAGGAGGAGGTCGGCAGAGAATGACAACAAGTGATCCACCATATACATTTGAAAAAGAGGAAGAGCTCCCAAGTGAAGAGTGAGAAAGGTGAGAAAAGAGATAGTGTGCTGCAGCAAAAGAAAAAGCCTTCATCTTCTCCTTCTTCTGAAGCCATTCTGCTGCAAATTCTGAAAGCTCTCACAAAAGAGAGAAAAGCTTACAAATCTCCTTCTCACTATAGAAGAGAGATCATATTCACTCTACTTGTGCTTCTAATCTTCTTGCTAGGAAGAAGATTCCTTCTTACATATATTGTCTTTTATTCTTCTACTTGTTTTACTTCTTCTTTTCTTTCTTACTTCATATTCAAACTGTGTAAAAGACTTTTTAGAATCTCTCTTCAAAAAATTCAGTTGTAGTGGTTCTAAGAGTCTCCTTATCAAAAGACTCAGTATGGTTCTAAGAGTCTCCTTATCAAAAGACTCAATGCAAGTTAGTGAATTCCTACCAAGGGGGTAGAAGAGTGGACTACCCAAAGTTTGGGGAACCACTATATTTCCTTGTGTTGTGCTGTTATTTTCTACTTGTTTTTTTCTTCTTTACTTGCTTAATTCTTGTTGGTGTGTGGGAAGTTTAAATCTTTGATTATTACACATATATATATATAATTGCACAAAGTATTTTTAATCTCTATTCACCCCCCCCCCCCCCCTCTAGAGAATTCTAGTGAGGTTAACTGTGCACTTTCAGTAAACATAGCCTTCAAGCTTAATTCTTTGCTCATCCAAGAACATCTTTATCTGGATCAGCAGTGAGGAATCTTCTAGCATTTGTCATGTGGAGAAGCTAAGCTTTCCAGGTTCTCCCTCAGCTTTCTTCTTCATTACTTCAGATAGATAGTCTTCCATTCCTTTTGCCTCATCAAACAGCGGAGAAGGAGATCTTCTGATAGAAGATTGTCTCACTTGATCCTCAAGAATAGTGAATGATTCAATAACTAACAGCTCTCTGCTTGTGTTGACAGCATTCTCCTCTTGGTTCATTTCCTTCTCAGCTTCAACTGGGTCCTTTTGGATTGCTAGCCCAGGATGGACAACATTCTCAACCTCATTGATCTTGTTGATCACTTCTTACATATGAGCAGGGAGCTCAGTGTCATGCTCCCCCTCACTTGTAGCATTACCTTGACCAGTACCTTCAGTGGCCCTGGATTCAGAGCTATGTGCTGAAGTTTGGATTGTGACATCCCTCTACTCCACCTCCTCCTCAAAGATTGATAGATTGGGATTGTGCACAGGCTCACTCTCTATGGAAGAGCTTCCTTATTTACTCTCTACACCCTTTGCTGCCTTTTTCCTTTGGGGAGACTTTGTGAGAACACTCTCCCATCTTTAAAGTACCTTTATATCCATCATTCTCATATGATGGATTTTTACTCCTAGTTTCTTGTTGAAGTGGTCAATATATGACAGGAGTAGGTAAAGGGAGAGGATTTTACCAAGATTTGGTACTTGAAAGCTCTCCTAAATTTTCAGCAAGACGATCTTAGCCCAGTTTGTCTTCTTGATTAGGATTATCCGAGCCATCAGCTCAAACATCTGCTTGGATATCATATCATGGGAGCCTACCTTGCATAGTAAGGCTTTCCCAACTATATCCGCCAGCAACTTCCCTTGTTGGTTGAAGTTATTCCTTTCCAAGGACCGTAGGTCTTCTTTGATTGCACACACTACTCTCGGGCATCATTTAAATCTTGCGTGGTCACTTCTTCATCCTCTTCTTCACTGACAAATGAAGGTAGCTTGAAAATCTTGGTCAATCTCTTGGTGGTTACCTTTACTTTTATTCCATTTATCTTGCTCTTTGTCGATGTCCCATTTGAGCAAACTTTGGGATTTGAGTAGAATGCAAGGTCTTCTCTTTTCATTATTACAGTTGATTCAGATAGCATGAACTGCAAGTCGATGGAGTCGAGCAGTCTTATAGTGACTTGAATTTCTTCCGGAGCCTTCTGAAATCCATCCCTTACTAGCTCACTCCCTTCATACAGGTATCCTTCTTTCTTTGGAGCCATCTCTCAGATGCTTGAAGGAGAGCTGAGTGTATCGACTTGTTTACTGCCACCCCACTGAGAGCACTCGACGGCTTTTATGGCAAATGTAGCATATGCTTTTAATTTTAAGACATTTGACCCTATTTATAATTTCTAGTGTGGGAAGCGAAGAGCCGTGTATTAGAGATTCGATTAATTCATATTTAATGGTTGTGATTGATTCATTTTAGATTTCTGAATTGATGGATAGATAATTAGGTATCATCGTGTCATCACGACGAAATCGTAGTGCCATCACGATGAAATCGTAGTGTCATCACGACGATACCATTTGTCATCACGACGATATCATTTTGTGGACAAATGATATGGTCTTGGATATTTCTTATGCATAATCAGCATGAGCATATTTTGTGTGTCAGCTGTAGCATCATTCTTAGTAGTTTATATGCTTTCTAAAGGATGCATTGTCAATTTAGTGACACTAGATTATACATTAATTCTAGTAAATAATACTTTTTATTTAAACTACATTAACTATTATTTGCTGACTATTGTTCACAATATTTAATCACAAATAAGTTAATTATTAATAATATGTTAGCGTAGGTTAAGCACATGTCAGAATAAAGAAATGAGTACATGAACAAGTACTTCATAAACTTCAACAAGATTTTATAAATAAGCTAAATGTTTTAAAATGGAGTTACAAGAACATTTGCTTTTAGTTATCACAAGTTCTGGTACTGTTCTAATAGTCTCTTTTCTTTCATGTATCTTTCTCCTTACTCTGTAGCTTCTGCTCTTATCTTTCAAAGTATGAGAATGGCTTTGGGATGTACTTATCAGGAATAGGAGGTGCATTCTCTGGCAGTGTTCCTTTATGTTGGTGTCTTGTATAGAGCCTTCTCCTGGCTTCTGTCTTCTTGTGTTTATCCCATTCACTTGAATGGTAGTGTCTGGAGATGTCTTCTTCAATGTTTCCAAAATCTCTCCATGTATTGGAAACAATGTCTTTAGACTTTGGACTTAAGCTTTATAGTTTGGATCATTGGCACATCCTTCCTCCCTTTTCCTTTTAAGAGATATTCCATCATCTGACAGTTTGGAATTCCTTTTATGACTTGATTCACTAATATATATTAGAGGGTTTTGAGGCTTTTCTGAATGTGCAGGATCGTATACTATGGGAGGGAGTCCCAGGGAGTGATGAAGTAGATTCACAATCAAGATTGCTTGATTATCTCCAGTCTTCTCTTTCTTCCTGACTTCCTCAATAAAATTTTGTATAATTTCTTGTGCAATTTGCTCCATCTTAGTGTTAAGAGTTTCATGGGTGAATACATTTGAATTGATACATCTAGTAATAATCACCTTCTGACTCGCAGTTATCTTTCCAGTGATCCATCTGACTGCACTTTCCAGATTCTCGTCCCCCTTTGATTCTGTTGAAGAAAAGTATTTATTCTTTCTCCTAGAGACTAGAGGGCAATCATGTTGTTGTCCACAGCTGTTCCTGCTCTGGTGAACCATCTGGTTATTGGATCATTGATGTAATCAACATCTGCTTTTAATTCATTTATCTGTGCACACATATCATCTCTGGCTTATTTGACAGCTTTGTCCACATAGGCATGATATTGCTGTCTTTCCGTAGTGAGCAGATTTTTAATTTAATCAATTATGGAGCTTAGTGTTGGCTCATGAGATGCTTGTGTGGATGATCCTAGATGATCTTGCTCTTACTCAATTACTTTCCCTTGCAGATCTTCATCTATACCAACGATGATCTCATCATCAAGAGGATTATTAGGGGAATCCCGTCTTTGATGAGCATCTTCAGTTTCTTTTGCATCTTCTTTATCTGAAATTAAAATTAAATTTGTGCACAGATTCTCTTGCTCAATACTTCCCTTTTCAAGGACAGTATTCTCAACATCCATTCTGCAACCTCCTAGGTCTTCTTGGACAGCAGCCTCAGTGTGAGTTGCTTCCTTAACCTCTGTAGTAGAGAGTTTATTGTGAGGCCCCCCTCAACAACAGCCACATTCTCGACAGGCATCATATTCTCTTGGGTTGAGAGCTCAGTATGAGTCTCCCCCTCAACAAGAGCACTTCTCTGCCTAGCAGCAGAGTCTTCAGGCAATGTCACAGCAGCAACCAAGGCCTTTACCGGTGGTTCTAGATTTGGTGTGTTGTCACTACTTTCAGATGGGTTTTCCTCACTATCACTGATATTCTTCCCTTTCCTTGCAGTTTTAGGGATGACTTTCTCCCATCTCCCCAGAATATTTAAGTCTATTTTCTTCATGTGATGGATGGGTGATCCCATCTTTTCATTCAGCTGAAGAGTGTTAAGGAGATATAGGGATAGGATTCTTCCAAAGTTTGGTGCTTGGAGACTTCCCTGGATCTTTTTGAAAAGTAACTGAGCCCAAACAATTTTCTTGCAGAGAATTACTCTGGTCATTATCTCAAATATATCCTTGGATATTCTGTCATGAGATCCATGTTTGCACAATAATGATTTGCCAACAATATCAACCAAAAGTTTTCCTTTCACATTGAAGACGGCCTTCTTCAAGGTACCATGAGATTGTCCTTAGTGGTTGCACCACTTCTTTGTTGTCGAAAGATGTTCCTCTGAGATCTCATCCTCTATTTCATCCCATGAAAGTATAGGCAGACGAAGTGCCTTGGAGAGTCCTTTTATCGTTACTCTCAATAGTGTATTTACAACCCTAGTTTTGATGGCATTTCCAGAAGTACTCTTCTTGGGCTCAGCATAGAACTACAGAAGATCTCAGTGCATAATGGTAGTTGGCTCTGAGAGCACATATTATTGCCCCAATGCATCAATTTGCTTGGTCATTGACTTTATCTCCTCATCAGCATTGATGAACCTGCTGCGTACCAGCTCACATCCAGTATTGTAGGTATCGTCATTCTTCACATGTGCCATTTCCTTAGAATCGTCAAGTTTGTAGAGGTTCGGTGTCGCGAGAACTCATCGCGATGGCTTAAAGCAACTATAGGTTGTATTCTATTTCTAAACATGTGACCTATTTATATGTCTTACTTTAGAATGTGAAGATACGCGTACCTTAGCTGGCAGACTTACGGTATTGATCTTAGAATCAAAGGCTGTGATTGCAAGATCCAATATACTTGTTGAAAATAATGTTTTTCTTTAACAGACTGCTTCTTAATCCAGACTTATGCCTGGATCATCTATTGTCCAACAACTACATTTGCCTTTGGCTGGCCATTGGACAAACCTGCAAGACATAGATTAGTATTCTTTAGGAACCCAAATGAATTTGGGTCATAGGTTCTTGTTAGCCTTAACTACTTGAAGCTTAACAACATAACTACTAGCATGCTTCTCATACCTTGCTCTAGGTTGTAACACCCCAAAACTTGGTGTGCTGTGAGCTATAGGCTAAATTCGGCTAAAGGCTATAGGCTAATTCGGCTAAAGGCTTGAAAATTCGGCTATAGGCTAAATTCGGCTAAAGGCTATAGGCTAATTCGGCTATATGATATAGACGAATTTCCCCTGTTTTATAGCCGAATCAATTTTAGCAGCTTTACTGAAATTCGTCGAACGTCGTTCGACATTCGTTAAACGCAGTTTTGCTTCCATTTGTCGAGCGCAGCTTTACTAACATTCGTCGAACGCCGTTCGACATTCGTCGAACGCAGTTTTGCTGCCATTTGTCGAGCGCAGTTTACTGAAATTCGTCGAATGCAGCATTTCAGCCATTCGTCGAACGCAGTTTTGCTGCCATTTGTCGAGCGCAGCTTTACTGAAAATCGTCGAACGCAAACAGAATCCGCTATTTGCGAAATAGCAGACACGTGACTCTCTTTTTGCGGCCGTCAGATCCAGATCTTTAAATCCAAAGGTTGGGATTTATTTCTGGGTTATTTTAGGGTTTGTCCAGAGGGCTATTTATAGGCTCCCTTTAACTCATAACCCTTATCTTCTTCATGCATGAAAAGACGGAAGCAGAGAGAAAAACAACGACAGAGAGGAAGAAGAAGGAGTCGTCTTCTGCCATTGCCGGAGCTTCGGAGCTCCGATTCGCGAGCCATTTTCAGATCTGGAAAGTGTAGGCCGTTGCGAAACTTTCTATCCGAGTGAAATATCTGACGTATGGCAAAGAAGAAAGATCCAAGGGTAACGATCCTTCCTCCCAGTCTTAGGACGTGTTTTGTCCTCTCCTTCCTTTTTCTATGCTTGCATGAGGAATCCCTTTCACCAAATGGGTGAAGTGTAGGATTTCCTCTAGTTCTTCGGAACTCCAGGTTGATTGAGTTCGTCCCCGGCATATTGCATTTAGAAATCCGGGAGTCGTGCGGATTTAGGCATTTTGTGTGAAGCCTATTCGTGGTCGTGAGCCCGGATCGGTGATGCTTGGATTGCGACGTTGCATTTAGGTTAAGCATAGAATGCGTGTCGTAGAATGTCTCCGTGATAATTTCTATTATGTTGTGGGACTTGAATTTTAAGTGCCTTTTGAGAGCCTAATGAAAGCCCCTTTCTTGGGCGGTTGAATGCAAACCTTCGCCACTAGAATTGAAGAGGAGTGGTCTTGTACCTCCTTCTTGGTTGTTATTTGCGAAGTTTAAGTCCATGTGAAAGGATTAGATACGTAGTTTAATTATGTGGGCACTTGATGTGCTAAACCCTAATGGGCTGAGGTGAAGCCGTACCCGCGTCGTGCAATAGATCGCGACGGTTATAGCACGGGCAAAGCTGAACCGAACCCGTTTCCATGCAGATCGGTGAGAGGTCCCTACCTCATGTAAGCCGTGTGATCATGGGAGAGGTCGTGGAAGGTGTCTTACCTAGACCGACCAAAAGCTCTTTTTCCCCACCTAAGGCTATGTCCTTAGAGTGGAGTGTTTGTGATGAAATGATATTATGTTAGCCTCATGCGGTTGCTTAGGCGGTTGTGGGGGACCTTCGGGTGAACCCAACCAACATCATTTGCATACCTAGGTTCCCCTTTTCTTGATGCTCAACCTAGAAGATTGATTGTGCTTGAAACCTCACCTTGTGTAGTGTAGTTTGCACTTTCTTTATATTATTACATGTTGCATGTACGGCTTGCTTGCAGGTTAGCGGTGACACGCCCCTAAGCCGGCTAGATGGTCGGGGGGTGGGATCGTTACGCAGTTTGTGGTCAGCTCATAGCTGACCCTCGTTTACCTCTTATTGGATGTTGGTTGCAGGTGCAGGTGAGCCCAGCGGGAAATAGCGGGTGGTGGCCCTTTTGCTGTGTTGGCCCTTGAAGGCCAGCCTCTTTTCTGCTTTACATGTATTGCCGGCCTGCGTGCCGATGAATGTTTTGAATGTCTATACATTTGTTAAATGTAAGGCCTTAAGGCCGTAACTCTCTTTGTTTCATTCCTGGGATAGTGGACAATTCAAAAGATGTTTAATCCAAATGCTTCCTCTTACGCTGTTTATTCTCTCGTGTAGTTGTTGTTCTTTTCTGTTTATCACCTTATAATGCCTAGCTAGTGTGTATAGTATGGCATGGGGTCCCAGCCAGACCAACTGTTATATTATTTGTACTGGCAGGGTGTTATAATTTGGTATCAGAGTTAGGGCGTCGATCCGTAGTTTAGCGAATTCGGGACGAATTCCTTTTAAGGGGTGGTGTGCATGGGATGTGCATTCACCTAAAACAACAAAAACTAATAAGAATGTCCACTTAGGAATGGAAAAACATACTTGTTTGCGGAACCTGAGCGTTCCATGATTGTTGTTTGCTATGTTTTCGTTCACTAAATTGTGTCTTGCACGATTATAGGTGACTAGGAGTGTTGCGGGGTAGTCTCGACCCCGTAACACCGCTGAAAGTAGTGCGTCGGCTGAGGTGCCAACGACCACTCCTCCTGCTGAGATGATCAGGTTAATCGCTGAAGCGGTCTTAGCGATGATCAACACTCAACCTCAAAGGCTTGTACAACCTGTTATGCCTATTCTGGAAGTGGCCCCGGTGGCAGCTGTCGCAGTGGAACCGGGGGTGGAGATCCCTGTACCAATGGATGCAGTGGAACCTGCGGTGGAGCGAAGGGTGGAACATCGAGTAGAGCGAGTAGTTGTTGCACGAGCGCGTGATCAACAACTTCAGCACTTTATAAGTTTCCATCCTCCAACCTTTTCGGGGAATGGATCCCCAACGAAGGCTGAGGACTGGCTGTCAACAGTTAGAAAAACTCTAAAGGCAACAGCAATGGAAGAAGCTATGATGGTCACCCTAGCCACCTTTCTCCTTAGCGGAGAAGCAGAGCTTTGGTGGGCCGAACAGGAAGCGCATAATTTTGAAGGTAAGGATATTTCCGAGATCACTTTGGCGGAGTTCTCAAAGTCGTTTCTTCAGAGATATATTCCCTCTTCCCAACGCATTGCATTGCAGAACCAGTTCTTGAAGTTAACTCAAGGCGATAGCTCGGTGGACGAGTACTTGCACGAGTTCACTAGATTGGGCCGCAATGCGGTGTTTTTGGTGGAAGATGAGGAAATGAAGACGAACAAGTTTTATGAAGGTCTTCGGGATGAGTTGAGGCTGCTCTTTGCAGGCCCAATGACGTTTGGCTTCCATGTGATGGTGCAAAGCGCCAGATCTCTGGAGTTGGACATGAAGAGAGTGCAAGCAAAGGGCGTGGCAAAGAAACCTGAATTTCATGCGCCGACCTCTCAATCCAAATCTGAGTTCAGGAGGAACAAAAGGAAGTTCAAGTCTGCGGAACCGACTCGCTCAAATGTGTCGGGAGCTACGACTGCACGTGGTCCAATTACATGTTTCACTTGCGAAAAGGTGGGACGCAAAGCACGTGTGTGTCGCAGTGGTCCCCCAAGGCCAGAGAACCGAACGATGGACTATGCTCGTGCTGCGGGTCATGCGGAAAAGGGTAAAGCTGCGGAGTCTTCTGCTTCCCAGCACATTCCGACCCAACCGAGAGTTTACTCGCTTGGCCAGCAAGAAGGCATACGACAAACTGATGTCGTCACAGGTATGGAATAGAAGATAGCTTTTACAGTTATTTATGATTGATACTGTTGTGCGACTTTATGTTTGATTTGTGTGCAAATAGGTTTCGTCCTAATTTTCAATTATTCGGTGAGAGCTCTATTCGATACGGGTGCATCACACTCTTTTCTGTCCGAGGACTTCGTGGTGCGAATCGGAGTGTCGTGTACCTTCGTAGAGGATAGATTGGAAGTAGTGCTACCCAATGGATCTCACATGGGTGCGGATAGGAAGAGTCGTGTGAAGGTGCGGATTGGAAATCAAGACTTCGACTTGGAAGCATCGTTATTACCGCTAGCTGAATTTGACGTGATCTTCGGCATGGACTGGCTCTCGGAGCAGCGAGCATGCATCGATTGCAATTCAAAGGAGATCACTCTGAGAAAGAACACCGGAGACGAAACCATGTTCGCGGGTATGCGAGGAGCGAGCAAGACGCTGATGTCTACTCTCCAGGTGGTTAAGGCGGTGAGAAAAGGCGCGGAGTTGTTCTTCACCTTGTTGAAGGCTTCTGAGCCAAAGCGCAGTTTGAGTGATGTACCAGTTGTAGCGAAGTATGCCGATGTGTTTCCTAACGAACTCCCTGGGGCTCCGCCTCAGCGAGAGATTGATATCTGTATTGAGCTGGTGCCAGGTGCCAAGCCTGTAGCACGCTCACCGTACCGAATAGAGCCAAAGGAATTGGTAGAGTTGAAGGTTCAGTTGCAAGAGCTACTAGAGCAAGGCTACGTACGTCCAAGTTCTTCACCTTTGAGTGCACCGGTCCTCTTTGTGAAAAAGAAGGATGGGAGCTTGCGTCTATGTATTGACTATCGAGAACTGAATAAGCTGACCGAGAAGAACCGTTACCCAATTCTGAGAATCGACAACTTATTCAACCAACTGGTTGGGTCGACGGTATACTCTAAGCTAGACTTAAGGTCCGGCTACTATCAGCTTCGTATTCGGGAGTGTGATATCCCAAAGACAATGTTCAGTACCCTCTTTGGGCACTATGAGTTCACGGTTATGCCGTTCGGTCTGTCTAATGCACCGTCGGTATTCATGGACTTAATGAACAGAACGTTCCGTGAGTATTTGGATCAATTTGTGATCGTCTTTATCGATGACATTTTGGTATAATCTCAGCCGAAAGAGGAGCATGCAGAGCATCTGCGTGCAGTTTTGAGCACTCTGAGGAGGAATCAGCTATATGTCAAGTTCTCCAAGTGCGAGTTTTGGCTAGCGTCAGTAGCATTCCTTGGTCATGTCATTAGTGGAGAAGGAATCACAGTCGATCCTTCGAAAATAGAAGCAATCCAAGCATGGCCTGTGTCGAAAAGTGTAGCGGAAGTCCGAAGTTTCTTAGTACTTGCCGGTTATTATAGGCGCTTTGTGGAAAACTTCTCGAGGATTGCACTTCCTCTCACTAAACTGACTAGGAAAGATCATAAGTTCATTTGGTCGCCTGAGTGCGCACGAGCTTTTGAGGAGCTGAAGAGCCGTCTGACCACGGCGCCCATTCTATGCTCTCCATGTGGAACAGAAGGTTACGAAATATATAGCGACGCCTTGGGGAGTGGCTTGGGTTGCGTTCTAGTGCAGTTCGGGAATGTAATTGCCAATGGCTCCCGTCAGTTAAAGGTACATGAGTGGAACTACCCGGTCCATGATTTTGAGCTAGCGGCCGTGGTATTTGCTCTTGAAGTATCTAGTTGCCTACCTAAATCACCTAGAGGGGGGTGAATAGGTGATCTCTACGTCTTTTGCGGAATCAAAAATTAAACGTAAAGCACAGCACACAAAATAGATCACAGCCACAGATAACACCAGGAATTTATAGTGGTTCCCCGTACTTGGGTACTCCACTGCCGGCCTCGCCAATCTAGCACCACAGCTAGACTTGACTACTCACTAAATCTCGGATCAGAATGATCCTACAAACTCGGAGTCAAACTCCTACAAACTCAGAGAGAACCTCTCTTACAACTCGGAGAAAAACTTCTCCTACAACTCGGAGAACAACCTCTCCTACAGCTCGGAGATAACAACTCCTACAATAGATGATAAAAGGTTTTGAACAATAAGATACCAGATCTGAATAACAGGGGCGTTTTCTTCCTTCTTCTTGAATGGCTTTTGAGAACGATGAGGAAGAACAACGATCCTTCAAATCTGTCTTTGGCAATCAGAAACGATCCAATAGAGGTTGTAGAATCAGAACACGGATCGATCGAATCCTTCTTTGATAGAAATCAGCAACTCAAATGAGTAGATCGATCTTCAATCGTAGGCGACAGCGAGGCGGCTCTTTTCTCGTTCTTTTTGATCGGGAGAGAAATTAGGGTTTAGAATGATTCGAAAAACTTGTTGTAAACAACCCAAGAGCAATCCTATATATAGAGGGCAATGATTAAGGGCTAAAACGACCTTAAACACACTCAATATAGCCGTTAGGATCGGGAAGGAGCGTTTACGAAACGATAAGAACAGAGAAAAGAGAATAGAAATTAACGGACAGAATTCTCGAGACATAAGGGATCTCTCGAGAACTAACGGATCTCTCGAGAACTGAGGTTGAAAGAACAAAAGGCTAATGTATCGAGAACTGACGGATCTCTCGAAACATGACGGAAATTTCGGTCTTAAGGACTTCTCGAGACATGCTTTATCTCTCGAGACATTCAGAACAGAATTACCGAAATAAGCAGAACTTGCTTCTCGAGACATGCCTCAACTCTCGAGACATGCTTGATCTCTCGAGACATATCCTTAGAAAATTTATATTCATTTACTCCTTTTCTTCTCTTGAACACTTGCTGCAACCGCACTCCAAAGTCTTCAATAGTCTTGAAAATGAAGTGTACCCCAATAGAGAGATCACACATGAGTCATCACCATGTTTCATATAATGAGGAATTACATTGTATGAAACTGTGTTTGCAGACCCATTGTGACATGACATTGATTTACACTTAGCAATGATAATCTGCAAGACAATACTGGAAAAGTATATCAAATACAAATGCAATTCAATCTTAGTTTAAGGGTGACTTCTCACAAATCAAGGTAATTGTGAATACAATTTCCAACAATCTCCCCCTATTTGTAGAAGTCAGAACCCTATATACTAAGTTGAATTACAGCAATATAGAATAAATATGCTACACTACACAATGATATGAAAATGAACAAGTAGAGAACATCAAATCAACAATTATATATATATATATGTATAAATTGAATTGTTAAGAAGACTTGATATTCACAAAATCAGAACCAAAGCAAAATATGTCTTGTCAGCATCAGCATTATCCTTCAAGACCTCCTTTTCCTCTTTTCTTCTTGTCTGGAGAAATAAGCATAAGGCTTGGGATGGTAAAACGGAGGTGGATCCGGAGCATCAGAATTATTATAACCAAATGCCCTGAAATGGATTCTTCTCTTCCTTTGAGCTGTCTCATGTTTTTCCCATTCAAGTGAGTTGTAGCATTCAGATCTATTCATTTTGCCTTCATGGACTAACTTATAGGATTCAAGAATTATGTCTTTTGAGACTGGGCTCCAGATTTCTGGTAGAACCTTCTCAACCTGAGCTTTGCTAAGACCTGCAGAGCTAGAACTCGGAACAGATCTACTCGCAGAGGGACCTTCACCATGTTTTCTTTTTCTTTTGGTCCCAGCCCTATCTGATTGATCTTCAACTAAAGGAGCCTTCCCAAGTAGTTCTTCTGGCCTTGGAGAAAACTGAGGAACAGGAACATCTGGATCAATTTCTAACTCAGGAAAAATCTGATTATGAAGCCACGTTGCTGTTTTGAAGGAATAAGCATTAATATCAGCAATTTGCTTCAGCACCCTGGAAGAGAACTGATCAAACTGTGATTTCCATGAGCTTTGAATAGCTGACACAGAGCTTTCCACTAAATCTGTCATTCTTTCCATTATAATGTCCTCCCCCTTTCTGACTTCTACAGATAGGGTTTGGAGAGTATCATCTTTGAAATTTCCGACTTCATCAACAATCCGGAATGTATGTGCTTCAGCCTTGTCAGACAATGAGTCTTGAAGCTTTGTCATTGTAATAGTCTGAGCCAACACTGTGCCTACACCTTCAGTTGCATGTTCAATTTGCTTGCTCCCTAGGCTCATCAATTCAGAGAGATTTTCATAATTTGATTTGATTTTAGCTAACTCCCTACCAAGGTCACTTTCAACTGAGGCAATCTTCCTGTGAACAGTTGTCAAAGAGTTCTCAAACTGTTCACTCTGCTTCTTGAGCATAGCTTCAATCTTTCCTAGAAGAGAATCTGCATCATGGATTGGAGGGGAAGGATGAGAAGAAGGAAGAGGAGCAGCAGGGGCAGCAACAGGAACATCATCAGGGAGCTCTTCAATCTCAACAGAGTGAACCACATTATCTTCTTCCCAACCTAGCTCATCTGGAGCAATCTTGGTTGTATCTAACTCTGACTCCCCCTCAACATGTACTAGGGGAGGTGTTAATTCATGAACTTAATCAGCATCATCTTCTTTGTCGAAAACAAAATCAGCACCAGACCCTGCCTCTTGGCCACTGGGACTGTGCACTTCAGATATTTCTTGTTGAATATTCTTTAGAACAGCTGAAACTATCTCATTTGCTAAAGAAGTTTCTGCTTCAATAACTGATGGAGAAGGAGGTGGTGGTGATGGAACTGAATCTGGAATGTGAACATGAGAGGGTGATGGAATAGAATCTGAAGGATCTGACTGTGTCACTAATGGAATGAGTTCTGTTGGAGCTGATGAGGGCTGACCTTTGGCTTTGGAACGGATTGGTAGCTTGGCTCGACCTGAAGCTTTAGAGCGAATCCGTGGAGGAGGAGGAGAAGATGTAACTTTGGGTACCTGACCTTCAGAAGATGGAATTGGAATTTCTGCTTCACTTGCAACTGCAGACTGATGAGTCTCCCCCTCAGAAGTAGCACTAGCCACTCCCGGCTTCTTGATTCGAATGTCCCATCTCTGCATGGAGAGGACATCGATCTTATTGAGATGATGGATAACTGTACCTTTGGACATGTCAAAGATAGCTGGGTTGAACTGATTCAGGAACAATGAGATGATCCGGGCAAATTTTGGAGAATTAATGCAAGCCTTGATATTGGAGAATAAGATTGTGCCCCAATCTCTCTTTTTCCCTGACACAATTCCAACCATCAACAGAAAAGTCTCTTCAGACACATGCCCTTGTGTGCCTGTCTTGCAGAATAGAACCTTTAAGATAATGTCCACCAGGAGCTTCCCCGCATCATTCATCTTATGCCTCTTAACTGCAGAAAAATCTGAATCCAGACCACAGTACCTTGCTGTTCTCAACCAGTCATTGTCATCTAGCACCTCTTCAGTATCAAGCTCAGATAAATGCAAGTACTTCACGAGGGTCTTAGGTGAGATTTTTATCTTAATGCCCTTGACGAAAGAAACCAACATTCTCACTTCCTTGATAGGCTTCACATTGATAAAGAACTCTTCAACCTCATCAAACAGCACCCGGCAAGGATGCTCAAGAACGAAAGCAAGACCGGCGGCATCAAGAAAGCAAAACTGATTCTTGAAGTCATCGGATAGACTGGCGATACCTGAGCGAACGACCTCATTCCCGACGCCAATCTTTGGATGAGGAGTAGGAGCCATTAATGCGAAAGAGAGGGAGAAGTGACGAGCGAAAACGATGAAGCACCGAGAACCACGGAAGCACCGACCTGTCGCCGCTCGAGAAGAAGTCGAAAGGTCTTGGAGGTCTCGGAAATGATTTGCGTGAACATCAAGTTTTCGAGTTCTAATATATATATACTATCTTGATTTGACGTTTAAGTGACATTTTGAAGAAAAATAGAAAAGGAAACAGCGCGTACCTGGTTTTTGGAATTCTTTAAAATACCTATGTCTCGAGACATTGGTTATGTCTCGAGAACTCAGAAGATTCTGCGCGGTTTTTCCTTCCCTGATGTCTCAAGTGACAATCCGTGTCTCGAGACATCTGCCTATCTCGAAATCTTCAGCTTGTCTCGAGAAATCCAGCCAGGTCCCGAGACATGACTTGTCAAAAACTTCCTGTTCGTCATGGTTTTGGTTGACTTGATCATTACTCCATGTTGAGCATTCCAAGTTCCGTCTTGAAGAAAGAGAACTTAGTCTCATCCAGTGGCTTCGTGAAAATGTCTGCAACTTGCTTATCCGTGGGAACATAACTCATATTTATGTCACCCATCTCCACATGCTCCCGGATAAAGTGATATCGTAGCTCGATATGCTTTGTCCAACTGTGAGAGACTGGATTATTTGCGATAGCAATTGCACTGGAAGAGTCGCAAAACATAGGAATGTCTTTGATCTTCATGTTGTAGTCTTGAAGTTGATTCTTTATCCATAGAAGTTGTGCGCAACAACTGCCAGCAGAAACGTATTCCGACTCGGCGGTTGATATTGCAACACAATTCTGCTTCTTGCTACTCCAGGAAATAAGTCTCCTTCCGAGGAATTGGCACGTCCCGGAAGTGCTTTTTCTGTCATCTTTGCTACCTGCAAAGTCTGCATCTGTAAAACCAATTAGTTCGCTATCATTACTTCTCGGGTACCATAAGCCAAGATTTGGTGTGCCTTTAAGGTATCTCAAAATCCGCTTTGCGGCAGTATAGTGAGATTCCTTAGAGTTCACCTGATATCTAGCACATACACATGTAGAGAACATTATATCAGGTCTACTGGCAGTAAGGTAGAGCAAAGAGGCAATTATGCTTTTGTACTTGGTTTCATCAAAAGGTTTCCCTTTTTCATCCTTGTCCAGAGACGTGGCTGAGCTCATTGGAGTCCTCATAGAGGTTGCACTCTCCATTCCAAATTTCTTAATCAACTCCTTAGTGAACTTTGTCTGAGAAATGAAGATTCCATCTTCAGACTGTTTCACCTGAAGTCCTAAGAAATATTTCAGCTCACCCATACTGCTCATTTCAAATTTCCCTTGCATAAGTTTAGAAAACTTTTTGCAGAGGTTATTGTCCGTAGAGCCAAATATGATGTCATCGACATAGATTTGCACTAGCAAAATCTTGTCTTTTACTTCCCTAAGAAATAATGTTTTATCTATCTTTCCTCTTGTGAACTTGTTCTCAAGAAGAAAGTTAGATAGCGTCTCATACCAAGCTCGAGGAGCTTGTTTCAAACCATATAAAGCTTTTTGTAATAAATAAACATGATTGGGATGATCAGGATTAACAAAACCTGGGGGTTGTTCAACGTATACTTCCTCTTTAATGTCTCCGTTTAGGAAAGCGGATTTGACATCCATTTGATATACGGTGAAACCCTTGAAAGCAGCATAAGCAAGGAAGAGTCTGATCGCTTCGAACCTTGCTACTGGAGCGTACATCTGATCGAAGTCGATACCTTCCTCTTGTCTGTATCCTTTAGCTACAAGTCTGGCTTTGTTCTTTATGATTGTTCCTTCTTCATCCAGCTTGTTTCTATACACCCACTTTGTTCCAATGACATTTTTGTCTTTGGGTTTTGGAACAAGTGTCCATACCTTACAGCGTTTGAATTGATTTAATTCTTCTTCCATAGCAATTATCCAAGATGGATCTTCATTTGCCTCTTGGAATTTCTTTGGTTCGACCTGCGAAAGAAAACTCAAATGCATATTCTCGTTAATGGTACCTCGTCTTGTTCTAATTCCTTCATGGGGATCTCCTATGATCTGATCAACTGGATGATCCCTCATGTGTCGTAGCCTGAGGTTCCTTGCATGATTTGGACCAATAGGAGTTTCTTCTGCTGTTGGAGTATCTTCCTCCACTTGAATTGGCTCTTCATCCGGATGATCTTCTTCATAGGTAGTTATTGGGGGAATCTTGATGAAGTGTTGAGAATTTTCTTCAACTGGCTGATCCAAGCTTAAGTCTTGCAGCTTTGAACCTGTGTCTACAGAAGAAATGCTAGAGGAGCTGCCTTGTAGTATGCTCGTCTCATCAAATACAACATTAATAGATTCTTCTACCACTAGGGTTTTCTTATTAAAAACTCTATATGCCCTACTATGGCTACTATAACCTACAAAAGTACCTTCAAAGCTCTTTTCACTAAACTTAGTTTTGTAATGCTTTCCATTGTTTAGCACAAAGCATTTACTACCAAAGATTCGAAAATACGAAATGGTCGGTTTCTTTCCCTTTAGAAGTTCATAAGGAGTCTTTTCATGGTTTTTGTTTATGAGTGCTCTGTTTTGCACATGGCATGCAGTATTGACAGCTTCAGCCCAGAAATATTCAGGTAGTGAAGAGTCACTCAACATGGTTCTGCAAGCCTCAATAAGTGTTCTATTCTTTCTCTCAGCTACTCCATTTTGTTGTGGAGTTCGAGGAGAGGAAAACTCATGAAAGATACCAAGGCTTTCACAAAATTCTGTCATGGCTCCAGATTCAAATTCTGTACCATGGTGACTTCTGATTTTGACCACCGAACAGTTAAATTCATTCTGGACTTGCCTGACAAAGCTAGTAAAAGTGTCAAAGGTATCTGACTTGTGTTTCAGAAAGAATATCCAGGCAAAACGAGAGTAATCATCTACAATAACCAATGTGTAAGACTTTCCTCCTAAACTCCTAATTTGCAAAGGACCAAACAAATCCATATGGAGCAGGTATAAACACCTGGTTGAATCTTTGCCAATAATGCTCTTAAAGGTAGCCCTTGTTTGCTTGCCTTTTACACATGCATGACAAGGTCTATCTTTAACGCACTTAACATCTGGTGCATCGCGCACTAAGTTTTGAGAAAACAATTTATTAATAGTTTTGAGATTTATATGTGCTAATCTCTTATGTCATTGGTCAACAAGAGATGCACTATCTTTAGCTAAAAGACACACAGGTGTAGAAGATGATATACAAAGAAAATTTAAGCAAAATATGTTTCTACAGCGAATGCCTGATAAAATCGTTTCATGATTTTCAGCCGACTTTATCAAACACTTATCTTTATGAAAATCAACAATGTATCCTTTATCACAAAGTTGACTTATGCTTATCAGATTATGTTGTAATCCTTCCACATAAGCTACATCAGAAAACGATACATTACCATTAGAAATCATACCATAGCCTTTAGTTATTCCTCTGTCTGAACCGCCAAAAATAACTTTTGGACCGTTCGCAACTGGAATGTAGTTTTGCAAAAGGCTTCTTGTCCCGGTCATATGCCGAGAGCATCCACTGTCCAAGTACCAGATAGGATTTTTATTGTCCTTTGGACATACCTGCAAAAACAGATTATTTTGCCTTAGGAGCCCAAACAGATTTGGGTCCTTGGTCCCTTGTCAGTTGAGCACCACGATGAATGTTAACATTGCGAGTGGTCTGCCTTGCAACGTTCACTTGTGGTCTCCTAGTATACGTTGTGTTGAACCAACAATCAACGGCAAAGTGACCAATTTTGCCGCAGCACCAACAGTCGAATCTGTTGTACCTTCTTTTTACACTCTCCTGCTTAACTTTTTGAACGTTAGCTCTTGTAGGAGCAGTCCTTATAGATGAGGATTCCTCAAGGGGGCAGCACACACAAGGTGGTACTGTCTTCTTTGGCTTTGGTGCAACAGCCTTCACTTTTGGTGCTCTCTTAGCACTCGGGCCATGAACAAATGGACCGTACCCTTTCCGATTAATCTCTTGATAGGGTGCTTGAAAAGCACTATCACCAAAGTTTCGGGGAGGAGCCCATTCCTTATGATTATTCACAGGCGCAAAAGGAATTGGTCATGTGAAATGACCATAGGAACTCTCCATATCATAAGCATTCGTAGGGAATATAACTCTCTTGAATGCTACAGGCTCTTGATGAGCTTTCCCTTTTTCTTTGGTGGTAGCTTTCTTAGCAACCAAACCATTCTTCTTAGCAATTGTGTTTTTAGAAGAATTGCTAGTACTAGCTTCATGCCCTATACCGCTTCCTTCTGCCTTAGTGGTAAAAGTACCAATAATTGGCAGAACAGTTTTAGGTTGAGAGAATGCTTCAACCAACTTCTTCTCAGCCGCAAGCTGTTCCTCCAAGACATTTATCGAATGATCTCTCAAGGCAAGAGTCTCTTCCGAGCTTTTGATCTTGTCTTTCAAGGCTTGGACTTCCTCTTTGAGAGAAGAAAGTTCTTCAACTTCTTTTCTCAAATTAGATTCCACCTCCTTGATAGCCATGATCTCCTTACCCTGAGTTTTGACAACCTTTCGGCACTTGTCAAAGCTTTGGAGCATTTTGGTATATTGAGACATGAGCTCAGATTCATCGTCTGAGGGGTTATCCTTTTGTTCAGCCGAAGCATAATCAGAATCAGATAGAATAGTGTGATCATTTACCTTTCCGGTGTACGGGGGTGCTTCTTCATCATCAGACATGGCCATCAGGCCGAAGTAAGCTTCTTCTTCATCACTCGACTCATCGGAGTCACTGTAGCTCAGAGTTTTGGCTTTCTTAGCGACGAAACTTCTATCTGATTTCTTCTTTCCGTGAGTGGATTTCTTGTCTTCTTTTCTTCCACCTTCTTTCTTCTTGTAGGGACACTCAGCAATTATGTGCCCTGGCTTATTACAACAGTAGCAAATAATGTCAGAAGAAAAATGTTTGTTCTGTTTCGATTTGTACCTGTCATTATTGCTTGAACCCTTCCTGTGATAGTCGCCATCACGACGAGAATGTTTATGATCCGAGGAAGATGGCTTGTTGTTCATATGCCTTCGTTTGTTTAGCAATTTCTTAAACTGACGGGAAATTAAAGAGAACTCCCCATCAGACAGTTCGGAACAGGAGGAGCTGGCTTCCGATTCTTCTTCATTATCAGATTCTTTTTCTCTGATCGGTATCATGGCTTTGCTCTTCTTTGAACTCTCTGCCTTCAAGGCTAAGGTTCTTTCTTTGCTTGAAGCTCGATTTACATCCTCTTCAGACTTTCGGATGTTCATTTGCAGTTCATGAGACAACAGCTTTCCGAACAGATTCTGAGGTTCTAGACTGGGCAATTTTCCAAACTCTCTAATAGCAACAATTTTGCTATCCCATTCTTTTGTTAGGGAACGCAAGAATTTGTCATTTAGTTCACCGTTTGTGAACTCCCTGTCGTAGTTCCTCAGACCATTGACTATCTTGAAGAATCTTTCGTACGCATCAGCAATGCACTCCTTCTTATTCTGCTTAAACGCCTCGTACTATTGATTAAGTAGAGACCTTCTATCTTCTCTTACCTCGTCAGTACCTTTGATTAGAACAATTAAGGATGTCCACATCTCTTTGGCTGATTTGCAGTGGATTAAGTTTTGCAACATGGAATCGTCCACTGCACTAGCAATTATGTTCTTAGCCTTCTTGTCAAGAGCAACAAGAGCTATCTCATCCTTATTCAAATCCATCATTTTCTTAGGTATCTGAACAGTAGGATTTGTTGACGAAACGGTCATGGGCACATGGGGACCTTCTTCCACGACTTGGAAGATTCTAGGATCTGCAGCTTCCATATAAAAACGGACTCTTTCCTTCCACATAGGAAAGTTGGCCTTAGTGCAGATGGGCAGTTTCAGAGAGGATTCCTTGACTCTATCCATGGCTTGCTAGCAACTAGAAGGATGGACCCTGTTCAAGGTGTTAACCTAGCAACGAACAGCGACCCTCTGATACCAATTGAAGTATCTAGTTGCCTACCTAAATCACCTAGAGGGGGGTGAATAGGTGATCTCTACGTCTTTTGCGGAATCAAAAATTAAACGTAAAGCACAGCACACAAAATAGATCACAGCCACAGATAACACCAGGAATTTATAGTGGTTCCCCGTACTTGGGTACTCCACTGCCGGCCTCGCCAATCTAGCACCACAGCTAGACTTGACTACTCACTAAATCTCGGATCAGAATGATCCTACAAACTCGGAGTCAAACTCCTACAAACTCAGAGAGAACCTCTCTTACAACTCGGAGAAAAACTTCTCCTACAACTCGGAGAACAACCTCTCCTACAGCTCGGAGATAACAACTCCTACAATAGATAATAAAAGGTTTTGAACAATAAGATACCAGATCTGAATAGCAGGGGCGTTTTCTTCCTTCTTCTTGAATGGCTTATGAGAACGATGAGGAAGAACAACGATCCTTCAAATCTGTCTTTGACAATCAGAAACGATCCAATAGAGGTTGTAGAATCAGAACACGGATCGATCGAATCCTTCTTTGATAGAAATCAGCAACTCAAATGAGTAGATCGATCTTCAATCGTAGGCGACAGCGAGGCGGCGCTTTTCTCATTCTTTTTGATCGGGAGAGAAATTAGGGTTTAGAATGATTCGAAAAACTTGTTGTAAACAACCCAAGAGCAATCCTATATATAGAGGGCAATGATTAAGGGCTAAAACGACCTTAAACACACTCAATATAGCCGTTAGGATCGGGAAGGAGCGTTTACAAAACGATAAGAACAAAGAAAAGAGAATAGAAATTAACGGACAGAATTCTCGAGACATAAGGGATCTCTCGAGAACTGAGGTTGAAAGAACAAAAGGCTAACGTATCGAGAACTGACGGATCTCTCGAAACATGACGGAAATTTCGGTCTTAAGGACTTCTCGAGACATGCTTTATCTCTCGAGACATTCAGAACAGAATTACCGAAATAAGCAGAACTTGCTTCTCGAGACATGCCTCAACTCTCGAGACATGCTTGATTTCTCGAGACATATCCTTAGAAAATTTATATTCATTTACTCCTTTTCTTCTCTTGAACACTTGCTGCAACCGCACTCCAAAGTCTTCAATAGTCTTGAAAATGAAGTGTACCCCAATAGAGAGATCACACATGAGTCATCACCATGTTTCATATAATGAGGAATTACATTGTATGAAACTGTGTTTGCAGACCCATTGTGACCTGACATTGATTTACACTTAGCAATGATAATCTGCAAGACAATACTGGAAAAGCATATCAAATACAAATGCAATTCAATCTTAGTTTAAGGGTGACTTCTCACAAATCAAGGTAATTGTGAATACAATTTCCAACAGCTCTTAAACTCTGGAGGCACTACTTGTATGGCGTGAAGATCGACATCTTTACGGACCACAAAAGCCTCAAGTACCTGCTTGATCAAAAGGAGTTGAATATGCGACAAAGGAGGTGGATAGAGTTCCTTGGGGACTACACCTTCGACATTCGATACACTCCTGGGAAAGGAAATGTGGTTGCGGACGCGTTGAGTCGTTGGGCTCCTGCACAGGCAAATTGGATTTTGATGCATGATGAGCGTCTAATCCGGGAGCTACAAGCCTTGTGTAACACCCCAAAAGTTGTAATATGTCGAAGTAGGCGGAATGGTAGTGCGGCGCTCGAAGTAAGCTGAATTTTCCCTACCTGCTCCTCGCACACGGTCAGTGGCTTTCTTCGCGCATGACAAAGTGATCGTGTGCCATTATTGTGTGTTAATTGAGAGGAATAGGGGTCGGCTGAAAGGGTGTACGCGCACGACCAGTGGCTTTCTTCGCGCACGACCAGTGATCGTGCGCCATGATCGTGCGTTAATTGAGAGGAATATGGGTCGGCTAAAAGGGTGTACGCGCACGACCAGAGGTTCTTCGCGCACGACCAGAGACCGTGCGCCTGTGAACGTGCGCACTGTTTATTCTGCTCCGCGAAAATGAACGGAGAAGATGATCCGGCCGTTCAAAATTCTTGGAATTTGATCCAACGGCTGTGATGATTGGCTGGAGGGTATTAGGGCTTTTGAGATGGGTTCTATCCTCATAATATCAAGGCTCTTCTCTCTCCTAGACTAGAGAAAGAAGAAGGAGGCAAGGAAGAAGAAGAGGAGATCCCGCCATTGATGGAGCTCCGGAGTTCCATTTCGCGAGCCGTTTCCAGATCTGGAGAGTGCAGCATGGTGCGGTCCTATCCCTCCGTGTAAAATCTCAGATCCATGGCTAAGAAGAACGCTCCTAGGGTAACGATTCTTCCTCCCGATATTTGGACTTGTCAATTGTCCTCTCTTTCATTTCTCTATGCTTGCATGAGGAATCCCTTTCACCAAATGGGTGAAGTGTAGGATTTCCTCAAGTTCTTCGGAACACCGGGTAGATTGTGTCCGTCCCCGGCATATTGCATGTAGAAAATCCGGTAGTCGTGCGGATTTAGGCATTGTGTGTGAAGCCTATTCGTGGCCGTGAGCCCGAATCGGTGATGCTTGATTTGCGACGTTGCATTTAGGTTAAGCCTAGAATGCGTGCCGGAGAATGACTCCGTGATATATGCGATAGTATTGCGGGATTTAAGGGTAGACGTCTTGTGAAGATCCTGACAAAAGCCCCATGCTTTGCGAATGGTTGAATGCAAACCTTCACCACTAGAATTGTTGAGGAGTGGTCTTGTACCTCCTTTTTGGTTACGTGTAAAGCCTAAGTCCTCTTGTAGGCTTGGGTGTTGTAACTTATGTATTGTGTAGCACTTGAAAGTGCTAAACCCTTACGGGCTGAGGTGAAGCCGTACCCGCGTCGTGCGATAGATCGCGACAATTAGAGCACGGGCAAAGCTAAACCGAACCCGTTTCCATGCAGATCGGTAAGAGGTCCCTACCTCATGGAAGCCGTTTGATCATGGGAGAGGTCGTGGAAGGTGATTTGCCTAGACCGACCAAAAACTCTTTTCCCCGCCTAAGGTGATGGCCCTTACGGTGGAGTGTTTTGTGGAACTGATGTTGTTAGCCTCATGCGGTTGTTTAGGCAGTTGTGGGGAACCTTCGGGTGAACCCAACCAACATCATGTGCATACCTAGGTTCCCTCCTTTTTGATGCTCAACCTAGAAGATTGATTGTGCTTAAAACCTCACCTTGTGTAGTTGCACTTTCTTTATATTAGTACTTGTGCTAGTATGGCTTGCTTGCAGGGCAGAAGCTCCGCCACCCAGGGAAAGGGGTGGGGTCGTTATAATTTGGTCAGCTGTGTTGACCGTTACTTTGTTTGTCACCTCTTGGTGGAATGTTCTTATGCAGGTGCAGGTGAGCCTAGTGGGAAATAGCGGGCGGTGGCCCTTTTGCTGAGTTGGCCCTTGAAGGCCAGCCTCCCTTTTCTGCTTTCTCATGTATTGCCGGCCTGCGTGCCGAAGTATGTTCTGAGTTTTGTACATTGGTGAATGTAAGGCCTTAAGGCCGTAACTCTATTTTATGGTTTCCTTCCTATGATAGTGGACAGTTCTAAATGAAATGTTAAATCATTATGCTTCCGCTAGTGTTTAGTATACTCTGTTGTAGTTCTTTCTGTTTATCACCTTTTAACTCCTAGCTAGTGTGGTTTGTATGGCGTGGGGTCCCGGCCAGACCTACTGTTATACTATTCGTACTGGCAGGGTGTTACAATTTGGTATCAGACTTAAGGCATCGATCCGTAGTTTAGCGAATTCAGGACGAATTCCTTTTAAGGGGTGGTGTGCACGGGATGTGCATTCACCTAAAACGACAAAAACTAATAAGAATGTCCACTTAGTAATGAAAAACATACTTGTTTGCGGAACCTGAGCGTTCCACGATTGTTGTTTGCTATGTTTTCAGTCACTAAATTGTGTCTTACACGATTATAGGTGACTAAGAGTGGTGCGGGGCCGTCTCAACCCCGTTCACATCAAACGATTTGAGGCTGATTCATCAATTATTGGGCACCAAGCTAAAATTTAGCACGGCCTTCCACCCGCAAACGGATGGACAGACCGAAAGGACCAATAGGATGATGGAAAATATGCTAAGGATGTGCGCCCTGGACTTCGAAAAGAGATGGGAAGATCATCTCTATATGTTTGAGTTTGACTACAACAACAGCTACCAAGCTAGTATAAAGATGGCACCTTTCGAGGCTCTGTATGGTAGAAAATGTCGTACACCTTTTGCTTCGGCTGAAATGGTTGACATGAAGTTGTTGAAATGCAAGGACGTGGATGAAGCAAATACATCAATCCGGGCAATACGAGAGCGGTTGCTCATTGCCCAGGATAGGCAGGTAAAGTACTACAATGCAAATCACCGGAACGTCGAGTTCGCCGTTCGTGATTGGCTTTACCTGAAGATCAAACCGTTCAAAGGAGTATTGAGGATCCGACTCTTGAAAAGCTAAGTCCGAGGTACTTAGGACAGTTCGAGATCTTGGAGCGCATTGGCGAAGCTGCCTACCGGCTTGCTCTATCTTCGGAGCTGAGCGGGCTGCATGATGTATTTCATATCTCTGTGTTGCGGAAGGCTGTCAAAGAGCCTAGTTCTGTAGTTGCGGTCAACAAAGTGTCGGTAAATGGTGGGCTAACGACAGAAGTCAAGCCCATTCGCATCGAAGACACAGAAGTAAAGCAGTTACGGAACAAATCCATTCAGATGGTCAAGGTCCATTGGAATAATTGCGGAAGAGAGGAACTCTCTTGGGAAAGAGAGCAAACAATGCTTGCGGAGTACCCCAAGCCTTTTCTCTCAGGTATAGTTTATTTCTGTTGCTGCTGTTTTCATAATTTTGGGATGAAATTCCTTAAAGGATGGGGAGATTTGTAACACCCCAAAACTTGGTGTGCTGTGAGCTATAGGCTAAATTCGGCTAAATGTTATAGGCGAATTCGGTTAAAGGCTTGAAAATTTGGCTATAGGCTAAATTCGGCTAAAGGCTATAGGCTAATTCGGCTATATGATATAGACGAATTTCCCCTATTTTATAGCCGAATATATTTTAGCAGCTTTACTAAAATTCGTCGAACATCGTTCGACATTCGACGAACGCAGTTTTGCTGCCATTTGTCGAGCGCAGCTTTACTGAAATTCATCGAACGCCGTTCGACATTCGTCGAACGCAGTTTTGCTGCCATTTGTCGAGCGCAGCTTTACTGAAATTCGTTGAACGCATTTCGACATTTGTCGAACGCAGTTCGACATTCGTCGAACGCAGCATTTCAGCCATTCATCGAACGCAGTTTTGCTGCCATTTGTCGAGCGCGGCTTTACTGAAATTCATCGAACAAAGTTCGACGTTTGTCGAACGCAGACAGAATCCGCGATTTGCAAAATAGCAGACTCGTGACTCTCTTTTTGCGGCCGTCAGATCCATATCTTTAAATCCAAAGGTTGGGATTTATTTCTGGGTTATTTTAGGGTATGTCCAGAGGGCTATTTATAGGCTCCCTTTAACTCATAACCCTTATCTTCTTCAAGCGTGAAAAGACGGAAGCCGAGAGAAAAACAGCGATAGAGAGGAAGAAGGAGTCGTGTTCTGCCATTGCCGGAGCTTCGGAGCTCTAATTCGCGAGCCATTTTCAGATATGGAAAGTGTAGGCCGTTGCGAAACTTTCTATCCGAGTAAAATCTCAGACCTATGGAAAAGAAGAAAGCTCCAAGGGTAACGATCCTTCCTCCCGGTCTTAGGACGTGCTTTGTCCTCTCCTTCCTTTTTCTATGCTTGCATGAGGAATCCCTTTCACCAAATGGGTGAAGTGTAGGATTTCCTCCAGTTCTTCGGAACTCCGGGTCGATTGTGTCCGTCCCCGGAATATTGCATTTAGAAATTCGGTAGTCGTGCGGATTTAGGCATTTTGTGTAAATCCTATTCTTGGCTGTGAGCCCAGATCGGTGATGCTTGGATTGCGACGTTGCATTTAGGTTAAGCCTAGAATGTGTGCCGTATAATGTCTCCGTGAGATTTTCTATTATATTGCGGGACTTGAATTTTAAGTGCCTTTTGAGAGCCTAACGAAAGCCCCTTTCTTGGGCGGTTGAATGCAAACCTTCGCCACTAGAATTGAAGAGGAGTGGTCTTGTACCTCCTTCTTGGTTGTTATTTGCGAAGTTTAAGTCCGCGTGAAAGGATTAGATACGTAGTTTAATTATCTGGGCACTTGATGTGTTAAACCCTTACGGGTCGAGGTGAAGTCGTACCCGCGTCGTGCGATAGATCGCGACGGTTAGAGCACGGGCAAAGCTGAACCGAACCCATTTCCATGCAGATCGGTGAGAGGTCCCTACCTCATGTAAGCCGTGTGATCATGGGAGAGTTCGTGGAAGGTGTCTTACCTAGATAGACCAAAAGCTCTTTTTCCCCACCTAAGGCTATGTCCTTCGGGTGGAGTGTTTGTGTGAAATGATGTTATGTTAGCCTCATGTGGTTGCTTAGGCGGTTGTGGGGAACCTTCTGGTGAACCCAACCAACATCATGTGCATACCTAGGTTCCCCTTTTCTTGATGCTCAACCTAGAAGATTGATTGTGCTTGAAACCTCACCTTGTGTAGTGTAGTTTGCACTTTCTTTATATTATTACATGTTGCATGTACGACTTGCTTGCAGGTTAGCGGTGACACGCCCCTGAGTCGGCTAGATGGCCGGGCGGTGGGATCGTTACGCAGTTTGTGGTTAGCTCATAGCTGACCCTCGTTTACCTCTTATTGGATGTTGGTTGCAGGTGCAGGTGAGCCCAGCTTGAAATAGCGAGCGGTGGCCCTTTTGCTGTGTTGGCCCTTGAAGGCCAGCCTCTTTTATGCTTTACATGTATTGTCGTCCTGCGTGCCGATGAATGTTTTGAATGTCTATACATTTGTTAAAATATAAGTCCTTAAGGTCGTAACTCTCTTTATTTCATTCCTGGGATAGTGGACAATTCTAAAGATGTTTAATCCAAATGCTTCCGCTTACGCTGTTTATTCTCTCGTGTAGTTGTTGTTCTTTTCTGTTTATCACCTTATAATGCCTAGCTAGTGTGTATAGTATGGCGTGGGGTCCCGGCCGGACCTACTGTTATATTTTTTGTACTGGCAGGGTATTACATATGCACTATTGGAATGAACCAACAGTCTATAGCAAAGTGCCCAACCTTGCCACAGCACCAACATTCAAATTTATTATACCTCCTTTTTTATGTCACCTTCTAAATGGAGGGCATGTGACCAGAAGAGCAGGCTGCTTTACAACAAGCATTTCTTGGACTAATCCTGTGGTTGTGCATTGACTTAAAAGTTGGTTGCACAGTCACAGACTTCACTTTAGGAATAGGCTTTTGAGGTGGATTAAGTTAGTCTTGGACTTCACAAGGTCTACCATGCGAAGGGTTCCAATGTTATAGGATGTGTGCTGGGATGATAACTCAAACCTCCCTTTCCAAAATTTAAGCTGCACCCTTAAGATTTTTGAAAATAATAAAAAATGAAAAAAGAAAACAGTAAAATTAATAGCTATCCTCTTTTCAAATTATTAACCCAAAGTCCCCGGCAACGGCGTCAAAAAATTGATAGATTTAAGAATCGATGGTGCTAAATAAAATGGATGTTGATGATATTCTCCAATTCTATATCCGATGAAGGCAAGTATACTTTATCGTCTATAGTATATGATACTTAAGAAAAATATCAAAGTCGTATTTCCCGGGGCGCGTCGATTACTTCTACTTCGAGGAGAAAACCAATATCATACTTAGAGACATATTAAAGCAATCCTACACAATTCACCATAGACTTTTTCATTGCACATAATAAGATTAAAATCTAAGCATGACAAGCCAAAACAATGTTTAGAAAACTTGAGATTTTAAATTAAACATTTTAGCCAAATCTAAAAGAACATGCTTTGTCATTTTTGCCAGAGTAATGAAACATAGAAATCTTGTTATTTTATAAAACCTTGCAGACAAAAATAAAAATAAGCAGACATTTTTTTGCATTTTTGCATTTTGGAATTTTGTATTTGATTTTTCAAACATCACACAATGGCATAAAGATAAAAATAGGTAGTACAAATAAAAGAACATATTTTTATTGATTTTTCAAAATTTTAAAAACACAGAAAATTGGACACTCGAGCTAGCGTCGGTGCTAGCGCTGGCGCGGCAAACAGTACACTATTTGTATGATTTTGAAAATTCTAATTATTGATCTTGATTAAGTGTCCCAGGAGTAGTTTCATGCAGAAATTTCAGAATTTTTTGAGATGTCTAGATAGTGCAAATTGCATGAAACGTTAGCGATTTCTTATATGACTAAAATAAACATCGCATGAGATATATTTTCTTATATCTTCATTTTGATTTTTCTAAGGCTTGTGTTTATCAAAATAATGTAAGCTAAAAAAGATATGAAATGTAAACACAAGATATCATGTTCGAATGAGCCAAATAAGCATTATTTAACTGACTATAAAGTGGAATGATGTTCATGCAAAAAATAAAATAGGTATGCCCTAGATAAAAATACCCAGACTATATATCTACACTCTAGCCCCGTACTAAGTGACAGATGGGCATAAGGAGATGCAAACATGCCGTAGGTTAGGGTGTTACTCCCATATGCATATACTAGAGAACGCTCAACCTAACACTTGTTCCCCCTAGTGCCTCGCAAGGCCCCACTAGAACCCTCCCCGGTTAAGGACAAGACATGACTTAGAGGTTAGGTCTTCTAATGCATGCAACCCTACGCCCCCGCTATTGTGAGACATACAATATTGGTATATGATCATGGACATACACAACGATTAGGTTTAAGAATGATTAATAAACTATGAGTTTGTTTGAATTTTAGAATGATAATATAAAACCTCATAGATATCATGAATTCTATGTTCCAAATTTTTTTATTTTTTTATTAAACATATGATAACTAACATTGCATGAGTTTAGCACGATAACTAATAATATTCTTTAAGATACAATGTTAGTATGATAATACATTCAATCTTGTATGATTTTATTTTTAATCACGAATTATGAATATATATATCTCTAAAAAATAATGATAGTTTTCTTTTTCGATTATTGCATGAGTCTATAATTAATTTGATCTTTACTAGACTTTAGTTGGACTTAGCAATTTAGAGTGGATCTTGGACTTCCCGAGGTCTACCCTGTGAAGGGTTCGCACCGGTACTAGGAGATGTGATGGGGTGACATTCCAAATCTCCCTTTCTCAAGATATTTCAGTATTATTGGTTGCTACCCATACTTAATATTTAAAATTTATAGACTCAAAATTTTTGAAAGAGAAAAGGTGAAGTTCATGATTTTATTAATTTAGATAAATATCTCATAACAAATTTAGAATTTGATTTATATGGATAATATAAGATATTTATAGGGAATGAATATAAGAAAGATAGATAGGTCATCAAAATAAAATATGACTTTGAATTTTGATCAATTCGATTTATAAACTTATTAAGCTTTAAGAGATAAAATCATATTTCTAATAATATATAAGATGACAATGACATGATAGCTTACAAAATAAGAAAAAAATAAAAATAAAAAGACATTAAAGCATATCATGAAGTACAAATTTGTATATTTCATTTTGAAAAGATTCTACTTCATGCATTTGTTGATACCTAATGAATAAGAGATTTAGGTATCTAAAGGGAACCGAGAGTAATGGTTCCTTTGGGTACCCAAATATAGTGAGATGATTTTTGGGGAGATGAGTATGATTGAACCCTTTCAAGTGGAGTTAATGTTTCATCTTTAATTTTGGGTCTCCACTCATACTTAGGTTTAGAGTTATAATTATGCATCAAATTTTCATATTCATTAAACTTAGGCATAAAATAATAATGACTTTTGAAATTATTTTTCATAGGAAATTTTTGCACATCTGAATTTAATTTGGGAAATACGTAATTTTTTAGATAATAGTAATTTGGATTTGGATTTACAAAAACTTTGTGTTTCTTACTCTCATTATTAGGCTTAGTCAAGATATTCATATTCATATTCAACTTGCTTTTAGATATTGCTTGATATTGTGAATTTGTATTCATAATTTTCATAAGCTAGTTGATTTTTTATTTTAATTCATCATTCTTGATCTTAAGATTATGTCTAGCTTTATTATAAGCTATTGTGCTATTTTTAAGAGTGGAAACAAAAGAGTCAATATGAGTTTGATAGTTATTTCTAAATTCCTCAAATGTTTCATCCATCTCCTTACTTTCAATTTTATAACTTTGGCACGTAGCACAATCACTTTTCAAAGATGAATTTTCTAAAGATAATTTTTCATTATGTTCTTTTACAATTAAAAGTTCTTTTTCAAAATCTTTGAATTTTTTCTTTAATATTATTACAATCAAAACAAGACTTTGAGATTTCAATTAAAGAGTCAGATGGAGAAGTCACATCAAAATTAGATTTTAAATTAACATTAGCTTGTAACATTTTATTTTCTAAACATAATTTCTCATTAGAAATTTTCAATTTCTTAATTTTTATGTTTAGTAACTTGTAGCGTATGTAATGTGGAAATTGAATTTATCACAAAAAGAGAAGACTTTGATTTTCTTACATTGCAATCAGAAGAGGCAAGATTTGAACATATAGTTTCTTTGACATCTTTTTGGAACTCCTTTTCCAAAGATAAGATTTCTTCTCCCCTTGATATGCACTTTATTGATCCACCATGAGAGGAGATTTCTTGACTATTTATGCAAGCTTGTATGTTGTCCACTTCTTGCGTTTGTTCCATACCTATGAGAGGAAGATCATACATTTCTGTAAGAAATTTCCATATTTTGTATGCACTAGAAAAACAATATATCAATTTAAAATTTTAAAAATTTCTTAAGATAAAGCACAAAAAATACTATTCAAAGCCTTTGCATTTATGTGACATTCATTTTTATTTATTTCATCTACTGGTCTTACTATTGTTATATTCCATGCTTCGATATCTAAAGTTTTAATAAACTTTTCCATTAAAATTTTCCACCCTTTATAATTTCTTCCATCAAATAAAGGTGGTGCAAGAGATTTTCCTTCTTCATAAAAATTTCCCCCACTAATAGAAGCGAGATCATGATACGCCATTATTCTCGGTTGTTAAGCCGATTTGGAATTACCTACCTCTGATACCAC
The DNA here is from genome assembly GCA_033032865.1 of Dactylorhiza incarnata. Classification (NCBI taxonomy): domain Eukaryota; kingdom Viridiplantae; phylum Streptophyta; class Magnoliopsida; order Asparagales; family Orchidaceae; genus Dactylorhiza; species Dactylorhiza incarnata. The sequence goes on from JAWHQI010000035.1 coordinate 13,561,846, forward strand.
TTATTGGATTTGTAGGCGCCCTTAGAGGGGGGGTGAATAAGGGTTTTAAAATTTTTGTTATATTTTGAATGACTTAAAATAATAAGAGATCAAAATAGTGCAAAACCAAAACAAATCAAGTGAAATAAAACAGAGACATGATTTTATTAATATGAAATGTAGGATTACAAAACTTGATTTCTTATGACGCTAGAAATCGAAGGCTAATAGTAAAAAGTCTTTTTCATTTTCTATCATGACTCGTATCCCCACGAACTGGTGGCTTTAGCCTATCCTTCCCCAGATACGGCCTCAGGCCGCTCTAGCCAATCCGTCCCCGTATATCTCCCCGAGCACCCCCTAGATCTACACCCTAGACCTAGTCGCCAACACGAGGTAAATTTCTGCCATAAGTCCTACCCAGACCTAGTCGCCAACATGAGGTGAATTTACTAAATGATTAGAAGAATAAAGATGTGAAATAAATAACAGCAATATGAAAAACTCCCTATGTGGATCTCTTGAAGAAGTAGACGAAGTCTCGCAGAGTATGATCATAGTCGATGCAGTCTTTCGTCATGATGATGAAGCATGTTGAAATCTTCTCCATGGATCTCCTTAAGCCTTCATGGATTTGTGGGAGTATCTCTCTAAAACTTCATCTATATTATGTGGCACGAAGCTCCGCAATTTTGGGGTGTGAGAGGATGAAGAAGATGGAGCCAAGGGGTTCTTCTTATAGCCTTGGAGCTAGCGCCTGCGCTATCACTACTACCGGCACTATCTCGATTTAGGAAATATCCTCCGCGTGCATATCTTTCATTCCAAGGAAACCCTGCCGCAATTCCTCTTGTGCTTCGAGATAGCGCATGTGCTAGCCGCTAGCACCTGTGCTAGTGCCTTCTAAAATGTCTCCCGAAATGGCTCTAATCAGAGCTAGTACCTGCCGTCGGCGCTAGTGGGCAGTTGGAATTTTGGCATCAAACTTGGGGGCAACCTTCTTATGTTATCATTTAGTCATATGGCATTGTTTCCTGCACACTTAAACACACAAGATCAAATACACATAGGATTTGTTATTCTCAAACCTAGGAGATATGGAAGACCATGTTTCAACAAACCCATTTCCATGCAGATCGGTAAGAGGTACCAACCTCCTATACACCGTGTGATCATGTGAGAGGTCGTGGAAGATATTCACCTAGACTGCCCAAAAGCTCTTTTCCCACCTAAGTTGTGTTACTTAGGGTGGAGTTGATTATGGATTGATGTTATGTTAGCCTCATGCATTTGCTTAGGCGGTTGTGGGAATCTTCCAGGAGAACCTAACCAACATCATGTGCATACCTAGGTTCCCCTTACTTTGATGCTCAACCTAGAAGATTGATTGTACTTGAAACCTCACCCTGTATAGTGTAGTTGCACTTTCTTTATATAATTACATGTTGCATGTATGGCTTGTTTGTGGGATTAGCGGTGACACGCCCCTGAGCTGGCTAGATGGTCGGGGTAGAATCGTTATGCGGTTTGTGGTCAGCTCATAGCTGATCCTCATTTACCTCTTATTGGATATTGGTGCAGGTGTTGGTGAGCTAAGCGGAAAGTAGCGGGCTGAAGCCATATGCTGTGTTGGCCCTTGAAGGCTAACCTCTGATTTACTGCTTTCCATATATTGTCGGCCTGCATGCTGAAGAATGTTTTGAGTTAGATACATTGTCTGAATGTAAGGCCCTAAGGCCATAACTCTTTAATGTTTCATTCCTGGGATAGTGGACAATTCTGAAAGTAATGCTATTTAATGCTTCCTCTTACGCTTGTGATACTCTCGTGTAGTTCTTTTCTGTTATCAACTTATTAACGTCTAGCTAGTGTGTTCAATATGGTGCGGGTCCCGACCGGACCTATTGTTATATTGTTTGTGCTGGCAGGATGTTACAGCGGTGGAGGAGGAGGATAGGTGCGTAGATAGGGCTAACGTGGGGAGCCGAGGAGGGATCAGGGTGATCCACAGAGGAGTGGGAATCGAGGCAACCCGAAAGGCAAGCCTCCACACCATGTACCATCGGAGCGTGGCTGCGACTTCTCAAATCCCACCCTGGAGGAGAAGATTACCTTCTCTCGAAAGGATCTGCCCGACCACGAAGACCCATTCAACAATGCGCTTGTGATCCAGGCGGCCATCGAGAACTTCACCATCTCTCGGATCCTCGCCGATAACGGGAGCTCGGTCAACTTCATCTTCAAGAAGGTGTTCGACGAGATGAAGGTGGAGGCAAGGAGGGTGTTAGCCTAGGATGGCCCACTGTTTGGGTTCTCAGAGGAAAGGAAGGAGGTGGAAGGAGGAGTGGGGCTCCATGTCATCTTGGGGGGATAGTCCCGCAACTGCCGGTTCATCATTTTTGATGCTCTGAGCAGCTACAATGCCATCTTCGAACGACCCCTCATCAATGCATCCTGGTGTGTCCCCTCCTCATTCCACCAATACCTCAAGTTCAATGTTTGCAGAGTACAGATCCGGGTGAGGGGAGACCCAAAGGTAGCAAGGCAATGCTACGTTACTGCGATCAATGCCATCACCTGGCAAGCAGAGGCGAAGGAGATGGACCGGGCGATGGAGAGGCAGGATATGGTGGAAGGGGTCATTGTAGGGCCCGAGGCAGTGGAGAGGAAAGAGGGAAGGGGAGAAGAGGGTCAAGCCCAGGAGGAAGGGCGTAGGAACTGCTGGAAGTTTGGGAGGAGAGGATGGAGGAAAAGGGACCGAAGCACTCCCTTGCGGAGGAAAGAACGAAGGTGGCTGGGGGAGCAATCTAGGCTAGAGGTCGTGGAGCTAGAGTTCGTCTCACGTGCGGGGGAGATAGAGAAAGTGAAGATCAGTGGCGAACTCAACCCCGAGGATCACGGGAGGATCCTAGCCTGCATCCAGGAGAACGTGGAAATCTTTGATTGGAGCGCAGCAGAAATGTCGGGGATCGATGCAAATGTGGCTTGCCACCACCTCAACCTTAACCGCGGCTCTCGCCCCATCCGACAAAAGAAGAGGTCCATCGTTGACAAGCTAGTGGAGCCCATTTGGGAGGAGGTGTACAAGCTTCTCAAAGCGGGATTTGTATTAGAGATCCAGAATCCAGGCTGGGTCTCCAATGTAGTAATTGTAAAGAAGGGAGATGGAAGGTGGAGGATGTGTGTGGATTTCTCTTAATTAAATAAATAATTCCCTAAGGATTGCTACTCCTTGTCTCGAATCAATGCGTTGGTTGACTCCGCCTCGATTTTTCTCTAATGAGTTTTCTTGATGCCTTTTCAGGTTATCATCAGATTCGCATGCACTTCCCCCCCCCCCCCCCCCCCTCCCCCCGACGTTAAGGACATCTTATTCATCACTGGGGACAGGTGTTATTGCTACAAGATGATTCCCTTTGGGCTGAAGAATGCAGGAGAAACATACTAACGGATGATGGACATGGTCTTCCGTGAGCAGAAGGGGAGGAATCTGGAAGTTTACGTGGATGACCTCATGATCAAGAGTTGGGACCTCGAGTCCCACCTCTGGGACCTTAAAGAGACCTTAAGCACCTTGAAAAAAATTCAAGATGAGGCTCAACCCCCAGAAATGTGTTTTGGGGCCAGCAGGGAAAAGTTCTTGGGCCATCTGCTTACCCCTGTCAGGGTAGAACCTAACCCCAACAAGGTGAAAGCAATAATCGAGCTAAGATCACCACAAAACGCAAAGGAGGTCCAGCGCCTCACAAGGAAGTTGGTCGGGCTAAGCTAGTTTCTCTCTAGGTTCGAGGAGAAATGCTCATCTTTCTTCAAGGTGCTACTAGGGAACCAGAAGTTCGAATGAACCCCTGAGTGCGAGAGGGCATTCCAGACACTAAAGGAACAATTAACCTAGGCCCCACTGCTCCAGGGACCAAGGTAGGGGAGGACCTGTCCTTATACCTGGGGTGGGAGCCGAGGCGGTGAGTTCTGTTTTGGTCCGGGAGGAGGGAAAAAGCAACTCACAATCTACTACGTTAGTAGGGTGCTTAGGAAGGTAGAGCTCAGATATCCTATCCTGGAGAAGCTGGCCTTCGCCCTAGGGGTGTCATCCTGGAAGCTCTGACCTTACCTTCAAGCACACTCTATTAAGGTGGTGATCAACCATCCCCTTTGCAACATCATGGAGGTGGTGGAGCACTCAGGAAGGTTGGCCAAATGGTCGGTGGAGTTAAGCGAGTTTTACATCTCGTTTGTTCACAGGCTATCAATAAAGGCGCAAGCAGTGGCAAATTTCATGGCTGGCTACGTAACCAAGGTAGAAGAGCCTGAGCCACCCCACTCGATGGCATGGAAGATGTTGGTCGATGGGGCGTCGGGAAGCATTCCTTTGGAGGGGGAGTGATCCTGGTGAGCCCCCAGGGAACGAATATTGAACTGGAAATCAGCATACATTTCCCACTCACCAGCAACCAGGCCGAGTATGAGTTCGTGCTCGCAAGGCTCTGCCTGGCCAGGGAGCTGGGGGTGTAGGACATGGAGGTCTCGACGGACTCCATGGTGGTGGCTTGCCAAGTCAAGGGAGAGTTCGATGCAAATGAGCCGACTCTCCAGCGATACCTAGAGAAGGTAAAGGGACTCATCGGGCAGTTCCGCACCTTCTTAATTGGGCACATGTCGAGGGAGGAGAGCTCCCTGGCAGACCTCCTGCCAAGTTCGGTCCCTGGGCGGGGGGGGGGGGGGGGGGGGGGGGGGGGGGGGGACAGTGTCAGAACTCTTCCGACCATCCATCGAGGAAGGAGAGTTGATGAAGGTGGAACAACGAGCGTCATGGATGGACCCCTTCATCACCTTCCTAATGTCGGGGAATTTCCCAGGAGGGGACATAGATAAGCGGCGATTCCGATACAAATCGGCATACTTCTTTGCATGGAGGAGGGTTATATTGAAAGACCCTCTCGGGGCTCCTAGCTCGTTACGTGTTAGAAGAGGAGGCCCTGAGGGTCCTGGAGGAGATCCACTCCGGGGAATGTGGAAGTTGTTGGACATGTGTGTCACATCCCTTTGTTTGAGAATAACAAATCCCATATTGTATTTAATATTGCTTGTAGTGTGTTTATAGTGTGCAGGAACTATAGGTGCAATACTCCACGGGTATAAGGCAGCATGGAATACAACTTTTGAAAGGAGCAGCGCTACCGCCGGCGCTAACGCTACCGCCAGGCGCTAGCCGTTCGACGAAATTGAAGTTGCGTTCGACGAAATTTCGATCAACGAATTTGGCTCCGTTCGATGAAATTTTCGTTCGACGAACTTGAAGCTCCGACCGATGAAAGTTCGTTCCTGACAATTTTCGCTACCGCCAGGCGCTATCTCAATTTCGTGCACAGCGACGGTTTCGCAACCGCTACCGCTACCGCCAGTGCTATCTCCCGCTACCGCCAGCGCAATTGGTACCGCCAGGCGCTATCTCCAATTCGTGCACAGCACCACGCCGCCGACGGTTTCGCTACCGCTCCACACGAACGCTACCGCAGGCACTAGCCACTATCGCAGGCGCTAGCTCCAAGTTCTATAAATTGGAGCTTTGCTTCTCGTTTTGGCTATCCATCCCAGAGAGGTTGCTTGTGCCACAATTCCAGTGCTGTTATGCTGCCGAAGATGGATCTCCCACAAAAAGCTTAAGGAGAATTCTGGAGGAGGGCTACGTCATGCTACATCCGAAGGACGATCGCTTCGACCTCACTCATACTACAGCGATCCTTCATCCTCATCTTCAGAAATCTCATATAGGGAGTTTTACTATTGTTATCTTTATCTTTCATTCATTCCATACTTTCTTTGTAACCGTTTAGTTAATTCGCCTTGTGTTGGCGACTAGGTCTGGGTAGGACTTAGGGGGAAATTCGCCTTGTGTTGGCGACTAGTTCTAGGTGATTAGATCAAGGGGGCTCGAGGCCATATCTGGGGAAGGATTGGCTAGAGCGGCTTGAGGCCTTATCCGGGGAAGGATAGGCTAAAGCCAACCGGTTCGTGGGGATACGAGTCGGTATAGAAAAGGAAAAGATATTTTCATTCGTACGCGTCCGATTTCTAGCGATATAGAAATCAAATTTATGTAAACACCATTTTTATATAAATACAATCATGTCTCTATTTGTGTTTACTTGATTTCTCACTTTTGGCGTTATCACTAAAATATTGGTTACAAAGCTTTCAATTCAAATCACTTTGTCTAAATTGTTCATCTTAATCTATTTCATCATATAACAATTTAGCACTTTTTTCTAAATCCTAAACTTGCAAATTATGATATTTTCTTCCTTTAGCTAAATTGTTATTTTGTGTTCTAATATTACTTTAAACAATTTAGTAATTTCCATAAAATTATAAAAAGATTTTTATTCCCTTATTCACCCCCCCCCCCCCCCTCTAAGGGCGTCGTAAGATTCAACAAGTGGTATCAGAGCTAGGTTATTCCAAATCGGCTTAACAACCGGGAATAATGGCATCTCATGATCTCACTTCTACTAGTGGGGGGAACTTTCTTATAAATGAAAACTCTTTAGCACCACCTTTATTTGAAGGCAAAAATTATAATGGGTGGAAATTTCTTATGGAAAGATTTCTTAAATCTTTGGATAATAAAGTATGGAATATTACAATTAAAATGCCCCCAAGTATTTTAAATAAAAATGAAATGTTTTTAAATGCCAAATCTATGAATAGTCTATATTGTGCATTAGATCAAAATATTTTCAAACTTATTTATACACTTCCTACTGCTTATGAAGTTTGGAAATTTCTTGAGAATACTTATAATCTTCCTTCCACAGATGATGAACAAGAGGAATTCCTTACGGATCCAAGAGAAGAAATCGACAAGGACTCACTCTTGGAGGATGATAAATCTAAGAGTGAAATCGACGAGGAATTCCTTATGGATCCAAGAGAAGAAATCGATGAGGACTCAGGCTTGGAGGAAGAAAAATACAACGTCACAATGTTGGACTCATTTGTTGGCAACACATCAAGCAAAAGAGAAGACGGAAACCATAGCAATGTAAGAAAATCAAAAACTTCTCTTTTTGTAACAAATTCCATTTCTAAATCTCGTATGCTTAAATTTGCTAAACGTAAAATTTTAAAGTTAAAAGTTGCTAATTCCAAATTACGTTTAGAAAATAAATCTTTAAAAGCAAACGATAAAGTAGAAATAAATATTGATGTGTTAAATTCTATTTAATGCTCTTTAGTTACAATTCCTACTCCTTGTTTTGATTGCAATTTATTTAAAGAACAATTCAAGGAAATTGAAAAATAGCTCTTAATTTCTAAAAGGCATAATGAAAAATTGATAGTTGAAAATGATGCTTTAACTTATAAGTTAATACATTTAAAATCTTTTGTTGAAAAATTTCAAATGTCATGTAATGAATTTCATCATAAGATTTTGAATAACAAAGATAAATTAACTTACAAAATCATTTCTAAAAAGGACCATTTTCACACATTAAATCAAAAGGAGTTTAGTTTCAAAAAGAATTATGATCCTCACAAAATTCTTAAGAGTCACTATTATAGGTCTCAATATATTTTCAATCATGACTCATATTTAAAAACTCCTTTTCATGAAAATCAAAATTCAAAATATTATCCTAAGAGTATGTCTATAAGAAAGAGTGGAAATGGAAATCATCAAAATTATAATCAATCTTTTAAAACATATTGTAACCCACTCTTTCAACAATCACTTCTAATGAAAGACAATCACTCTTAAAAAATTTCAAAGAATCCATATAATGAAAATCATTATGATTATCAACATCAATCTATTTTGAAAAATAATTTGAATAAACATAAATCACAAATGAATTATTTTTCAAACAAATATAATCATATAAAGATGTCATATAATCATAATATGAATTTAAAATATAAACCACCAAGGTATGAATGGAGACCCTTAAAGAAAAATGATACATCAACTTTAATAGAAAAAGCCCATTTACCCTTGTCTCCTAAAAAGTCGTCATGTCATGTTGGGTGCCCAAAGGAGCCATTACACATGGTCAACTTTGGATACCTAAATCTCTCATTCATTAGTATCCAATCAATTGCATGAAGTAGAAACAATTAAAAAAATGAAATATCAATACTCTACTTCATGATATGCTTATTGTCTCTTTTCTTTTGTTTATTTTTTTATTTATTTTTTTGAACAAACATGCTATGTTCACTTTATATATCATGAAATATGACTTTCATATATTAAGCCTAATGTTTATCAAATCAAATTTGAATTAAAATTGAACATTAAGTCATATATTTTTCAAAGTGATCTATCTCTCATCTTTGATTGTACTTTATCCTTTTAAATCCTTTACTCTCAATGTCTTGAATTAACATTATCATTTGAATATAAAATTATTTTCAAGACTAATGAAATTATTCTAAAAAAAATATGGATTTAAATGGTTTATTAAAGGGCTTAAGCTAAAAATTAAAATGCGCAATCTTTTGATTATTTTTCTATTTGTTGCATTTAGCCCTTATAATGAAAAATATTATCAAATAAAATCGAAAACAAACATTCACAAAACGCGTGTTTAATTTTTTCAAAAATGCGAGTTTTAGATCAAAACTTCAAAAGCCATATCTTTTGATCCGCTCGTCCGATTTTTGCGTTTAATATATTTTCGGAAAGAGCACAAAAATCTCCATCCAACGGCAGACTAGGCTTGCTCATTTAAGTTCTTTTGGTGCTGTCAACTTGCCCTATTTTAACTTCGTTTTAAATGCTATCTTAGTTTCCTTGATTTGGAAATTTCTGTGTTTATGGATTTTTCATCACATGCTATCCTTAGTATAATTATTTCATATATTAATTTAGATATTATGTGTGTGATGTGTGTCACCATTGTTTGCATGTAATTTAGACCTTAGAATCATCTTATATCATTAAGATCAAATCAAAAGGTTAATCATTTCATTATAGGTCTAAAGAAAATTAATTTGTAAACTTCTCATATTACATGCAACATTATCTCCATTAATTCTATGTAATAACATTGCATTCAAACGTATCATTCTAGCATCACTTCTTAATTTGTGCTTAAATTTATATGCTAGGTATAACACTTACAATGTTATTTAAATTTGATGATAACTATGTGATTTGAAATTATATAGAATACTAAAATTCCAACAAACACATATTTTATGGATTAATCATTAGAATATATATATGAATATTATATCATAAATCATATATTATCATGCAAAACCAAAGATCAATAGATTCAATTATTGAATGCAAACTTTATTATAAATTTCAAAACATTCTATATGTGATCTTTGTCTTTAATATGATTACATGATCATCATTTCCTAGACTTACAAGTCAAACATACTCATTCAAAAGAAAATCTCCAAATCATATTGTCATAAGTTTAGAAGAACTAGAATTTACATACATCTTGATGATCTAACATTTATTCTATGCAAAATCTCTATAATCATAAATCATAATTCATGTTCTATCAAGAATAATCTCAAAACAAGAATATCACCTAGGAATTATGAATCTTATGATACAAATATGAATATTGTTTTTTCTTTGCATTAGTTGGTGTATGGATATGATTTGATATTGATTTCATGTATCTCACATTTATATAGATTCTAGAATCAACTATGGAATAATAAAGATACATCAAACTTAATCATCACTATATTCTAGATCTATAATTTGAAACTCCATTTTGGAATACATGCAATATTAGTATAAATCTTATGACATGACATTTAACCCAAAACTCATCATTCTAGCATTGTCACTTATTGAATATTAGTAATTGTGCTAGTTATCTCATATCGTCATCTCATAATAGTAGAAAAGCTATGCGGATTTATATAACTCATCACATTAAACATAACCCATAGTTCTTATATCAACCCTTAGATTTACAAGCATAGGTTGTCCAAAAGATTATTTCACCTATGACTTCATATCTCACAATAGCGGTGGCGTAGGGTTGTATGCATTAGAGACCTAACCTCTAAGTCATGTCTTGTCCTTAACCGGGGAGGGTTCCAGTGGGGCCTTGCGAGGCACTGGGAGGAAAGAGTGCTAGGATGAGTGTTCTCTAGTGTGTGCATATGGGACTAACACCCCAACCTACGGCATGCGTGCAGCTCCTCATGCCCATCCGTCACTTAGTACGGGGCTAGGGTGTAGACATTTAGTCGGGGTAGTCTTTAATCTTAGGACATACTTATATTACTCGTTGCATGATCATTTTATTTACTTATCACTTAATTCATGCATATTTTGGGTTGTTCAAACTATGTCCTCATGTGTTTTGCATAAATTATTTATTTTTGTACTTAAATTTTTTTAAACACATGTATTTGAAAAAGCTAAAGTTTTATGCAAATTTGAGCAATCAAAACATCTCCAAAAATTACAAAATTTCTGCATAAGACTAATCTAAGGACACTTAATAAATATCAAATATCAGATTTTTAAAATTCTCAAAAAATAGTGTACTGTTTCCAGTGCTAGCGATAGCGCCGGCGCTAGCGTGGGTGTTGGAATTTTCTGATTTTTAAAATTTCTAAAAATCACTAAAAATACTTTAGTCTATATGTACTAATTTGTTTTTGTATTTCTGACATTTGTTATTTTTGTTTTTATTCATATTATGAAAAATCAACTACAAAAATTCAAAATTCAAAATTACAAAAATATTTTTTTTGTGTTGTTATTTGTCTTTTATTCATATTATGAAAAATCAACTACAAAAGTTCAAAATTCAAAAAATGCAAAAATATGTTTTTGTTATTTGTGTTTTTATTCATATTATGAAAAATCTACTACTAAAATTCAAAATTCAAAAATACAAAAATATGTTTGTGTGATTTTTCTGTTTTTATTAAAAATATTTCAAAACAAAAAAACTGTATGATCTTTATTGCCAATATCAAGCATGTATGAATTCTATTATTTAGAATTATTTACAATGTTAAAACATATTCTTTCAAATTACTATGAACATTGTTTTGCTTATCATGCTTTGATATATCTATTTAAAGTGCATCAATTGTATTGCAAAATGTGTATAACCAAGCTTAGCATGCCTCTAAGTATGAGTAAATGTTTTATGATTGATAATGATACATTTCACTCACTTATTTTGGTAATCAACATGTGTGTCTAAATCTAAAAATGCTTGCTTGTGTATTGTATTTGTACAATGAATTAAAACTTGCATAAGTTTATTGCATGCACTACATTTGAATTGCACTTATGAAATTTAGAAAAGTGGTTAAGTTAAAAATTTTGGTTTGCAAAACAAGTGTATTCGGAGAATGTTGTCTCACAAATATGAACAAAAAAATTATATATGTAGACAAATATAACTCCATCAAGCACTACTTGAACCTCCTGATAAGTCTTCATAAGCATTGTGAGGTTGAGCACCTTGGAAAGAATAGTAAAGTGTCTTGTGCAAACCTTAGTTATTACACCACTTTGTTAAAAAATTATGTGCATTAAAAGTGTGTGAAAGTAATTTACTTGTGTTTTATTGTGCACTTTACTTTACATATGTCTTGTATTTTGTTGATTTAAATCAATTGTTAACATTGCCCAAAATACACTTATGTGCACATCATTATCTTTCATAACACTTCTTCTCATGAGTATTGGATTCTAATGTTTTATCTATACTACTCTTTATATAAAAATGCACTAGATAACCTAGCATGATCTCTACAATGTTTTGGTATTTCTTGAACTTAGAATTAAGTAACATTGTAGTATAATCTCTCTTTGATATGTTCATTTCATGCTTGGTATTTTTATGAAAAACTTTGAGATTTCAAAAAGGTTAAAACATCTTTCAATTTTAAACTAAAACTCATATTTCTACTTATGCTTTTCATGCTTACAAAAAGATGTTTATTATAATCTTCCGCTTGCTTACAACTCTTATCTTTATATTTGAAATCTCTTATATATGCTATGCTTAAACTCTTTATCTTTATTTATATTTCGAAAAGCTCGATCATGATATATAAATGCATCCTTACTACCCTCACCCCACCTTCTTTTGATAATACCAAAAGGGGGAGATTAATTGAAGAAATCTATATATGAGAAATATAGATAAATAAGGGGAGACTAATTCATGAAATCTATCATTTAGGGGGAGTAACACATAAATTGCATTTATGTAGGGGGAGCATTAAGTTAGGGGGAGTATGCACATTAGCATGCATATCATTTACTATAGTTGCACTTTTATCTTGCTTATCATATACTATAAACACTATTAATGATTTCTTGCTAAGTGGATTTGTTATTATCAAAAGGGGGAGATTGTTGGACATGTGTGTCACATCCCTTTGTTTGAGAATAACAAATCCCATATTGTATTTGATATTGCTTGTAGTGTGTTTATAGTGTGCAGGAACTATAGGTGCAATACTCCATAGGTAGAAGGCAGCATGGAATACAACTTTTGAAAGGAGCAGCGCTACCGCCGGCGCTAACGCTACCGCTAGGCGCTAGCCGTTCGACAAAATTGAAGCTGCGTTCGACGAAATTTCGATCGACGAATTTGGCTCCGTTCGACGAAATTTCGTCGAACGCAGCTTCAATTTCGTCGAACGACTAGCAGGTGATCGCGAGTTTTCTTCAGGTACTCACGTTAAATTCTTTAATACCTGCTTTGAGTTCTCTTTTGCAGAGATTAGCAGGTGATCTCGAGTTTTCTTCAGGTACTCGCGTTAAATTCTTTAATACCTGCTTTGGGTTCTCTTTTGCAAAGATTAGCAGGTGATCGTGAGTTTTTTTTAGGTACTCACGTTAAATTCTTTAATACCTTCTTTGAGTTCTCTTTTGCAGAAATTGGCAGGTGATCGCGAGTTCTTTTCAAGTACTCGCGTTATACAATCTCTTTTATACCTGCTCTGAGTTCTCTTTTGCAGAGATCAGCAGAGATCAGCAGGTGTTCACAAGTTCCCTCTAGGAGAAAGAATGAGCATTCTCAAATTTCTTTGTGGAGAGGCATCAGTCACTTCTTCCCTCTCTCTTTCTCAGTTTTTTAACAGTTTACCAGAGACGGATCACGATTTTTGTGGGTCAGTACCTACTTTTTCGAAGTTTCTTAGAAACTTGAAAAAGTGCGGGGATTATGTTGACCCAGAAATCTGCGATCCTTTCCTAGGACATTATATGTGACTATTAAGCGGCTCTTCCATCCTATAAAAAAGAACATTGATGCCCTAGAAAAGGTATTCTTCGTTAGAGAGACAAGAACGAAAAAGAATCTCGCCGTTGCTTCTAAATACAACAGTACATTCAGCGGAGAAGAAGAAGACCAAGTAGAGAACAAAAATCAAGTGTTCTCAGAAGAATCAGTCATCTCCATTGACTGATAAGAAGTCGTTCCTCATCAATCTAAGAAAAGATATTGAAGAAGAACTGTGCTTTCAAGATCTGAATCAGAAACATCTTCTTCAACCTCAAGTTGGCGATCTCCATCAGGCTAAGTTGTCGATCTTCATCAGGCAGAAGAAACAGTTTTCATCACTGTAAATCTTTTATTGTTGTAAGGCTTGAGGGCCTTAGTGTCTAGCTTGAGGGCTAGAGAGCTGTGAGGCTTGAGGGCTAGGGCAGTGGACATGCGGGTTCAATTTTGTCTAGCTTGAGGGCTGGAGAGCTGTGAGGCTTGAGGGCCAGGGCAGTGGACTTGCGGGTCCGATTTTGTCTAGCTTGAGGGTTGGAGAACTGTGAGGCTTGAGGGTCAGGGCAGTGGACTTACGGGTCCGAATTTGTCGAGCTTGAGGGCTTGGGTGCAGTAAGGGCTTGCGGGCCTAGGTTGTAGGCACGGGACTTGCGGGTCTGTGTTGTGTAGGGCTTGAGGGCCTGAGTGTCGAGCTTGCGGGCTCGGGTGCAGTAGGGGCTTGCGGTCCTAGGCTGTAGGACTTGCGTGTCTGTGTTGTAAGGCTTGCGGGCCTGAAGATTTGGCGGAGTTTGTCGAGCCTAGCACACTGCTAGGTAGACGCAGAGGGAAAGAGGACTACTCAAGACACCCTGTCTTGAGGAACATCTATAAGTTCTTGCGTGCTTTCTATGTTGTGCTTTATAATTTATAGATCTATTAATCAGAAATCAAGAACATCTAAAGGGGATAAAGTAATTTGAAAAACTAATTCACCCCCCCCCCCCCCCCCAGGTGATAAGTTGACACCCATTAAACAACAAGTGGTATCAGAGGGAGGTTCTTCAAAGAAAAGCTTAACAGCTTGAGCAGATCTGTCCGTGGGTGTTCATTCATCAAAACTATGGAATCAAAAATAGCTATTTGCTCTAAGGAGAACTTTGCCCTTTGGAAAGTAAGAGCTAGAATATTCATGGAGGCTATGGATCCAATAATGTTTTTAATTGTTCAAGAAGGACCCTCCATGACTATGATAAAAGATGAGATCCTTCTAGCCAGCTTGGACAAAGAAGCCAAAAGTATTCTTGCTGGTGCAGTAGATCTGCCAACTCTCCAGAAGCTGACTCATTGCAAAAAAGCAAAAGACATGTGGAACTCTCTAGGGGTCCTCATGGAAGGGTCAGAGGAAGATTTTCAAGAAGAAACCCCTCATGACGAGGTATACATCAAAGCACTCCTGACTACTTTAGACAGTGAATCTGAAGATGAAGAATGCTCTGTAGTTAGAAGAAAAATAAGAGCACCCCTGACTCTCACAGACTGTGATTCTGAGGATGAGGAGGTTTATGGGTTGATGGCTCTATCAGATGAAGAAAATCATGATGAATCACATCATGATCAGGTATGCATCACTCACACACCTTTACTACCTGCCTCATTTAAGAAGACCAAGAGTGTATCAGGTGATTGTTCATCTTCTGAAGATGATGCAGAAGATTGCTCATCATGCAACAATAAGAACCATGCTGATCTAATAGATCAGTTTGGTGATCTCTTGGGATCTCTGAGAAAGAGCAAGAAGCTTGTTGAGAAGCAAGCTAGGGAGCTAGGTTCACTCAGACCCATTAAGGCTGAGAAGAATAAGGAAATGGGTATGTCCCCCAATGAGGGCACCAACTTCTGTGAGCTCAAGAAAATCATAGGCAAGCTTCATGATGAAAGAAACCAAAGGGAACAACTCATCAGGAAACTTGAGAATGATCTGCTTAAGGAAAGAAGCTTAGTGGCTCAATTCTCTAAGCCCAAAACTATACTGCCCATCATTGACACCTTCTCCTCCTATGGAAATAGGAGGGGATTGGGTTTCAATGAAGGGGAAATAGATGCTGGGAATGGAGAAAGGGGCAAAACTAAAGCAGAGCCTCATACCACCTTTCAGAAGGTAGTGCTTCCCTCAAACAGGTATTATCAAGACAGTGTCCATGGTCACTGGATGAATGGAAGCTCCATTAGTCATGGAAATGCTCCTGACTATGGGAAGAGAAAGGGCATGGGGATGAGTGCATTGAAGGCTCCTCATGAGGAAATCCAAATGGCCCATCATGGACCATTTGTGTTCGGTGCCCCATCCCCCACATTCAAGGGTAAGGAAGCAACACCTTCCCAATCTCTTCCAGCAAAGAATCAGGCTGGTAGCCCCAGTATAATCAACTCTTACTTGATCATTTCTGATGCTATCAACACTATGTCAGCTACCAAGCTGACATCTGTTGCTGACAAACAGATAAAATCAAGAAGAAATAATTATACTAAAGCAGGCAGTCAGCCCTTAGCTGAGAGAGATAGGAAGAATGTTGATGCCTTCTCTACAGAACATAAGCATTGTGATTCTCCAATCACCTCAAAAATTGTGCAGAAAAGAAGGTACAATATCTATGAATGTTGGTGTTGTTGCAAAGTGGGACACTTTGCCATTGACTGTTGGCACAACCCTAGTGTGCCTAGTGCAAAGGAGAGACCTCCTGGAAGGGCTGAGGTGAGTAGAAGTATTTCCTATTATGCTAACAAGAACCTAGGACCCAAGTCACCTTGGATTCCTAAGGGATATTGAATATGTTTTGCAGGGTAGTCCATTTAGCCAATAAAAGCAAACAAGGCTAATGGACAATAAGTGCTCCAGGCTCAACTCTGGACTAAAAAAAACTCACCACATGCCAAGGTGCACTGATCAAGGGGGAGCTACTAGATCAAGAAGACTAAAAAGCTAAGGTGAAGAGTGGACGAGTCGACGGTGCTGAAATCCTCCTGGATCAAGCAAAAGATTGAGCCAAAGAAGGAAGGATTCCTCTTTGAAGGAAGTGAAGTGGTGAGGAATGGTTTCGTGGAAGGACCTGAAGAGATTCAAAATGCTATCAAGCTATTAGACGTCGTCGGTCTGGAATTTGCCCTCTTCGAACCAACAGTGATACTCAAAAGAGAAGTGCTGGAGTTCTACTCGAGTGCCAAGGGTGGCTCAAAAGGAACATCTGTGAAGAGCGTAATCAAGGGGATAAAGGTCAAGGTGAATCCTAAGAGATTGAACAGGGCTCTTCAGTTGCCAGCCTTTGCCAAGGGGGAGGAAGATGAAAAGGTCACCCAGGAAGACCTCAACAAAGCTCTGGAATGGTGCAGACACTCCAGCAAGACCTATGGGTCTCTGGAAAGGAAGATCTTCAATCAACAAGGAAATCTGATGGTAGACATTGTGGGAAAAGCCCTCCTCTGCAAGGTAGGGTCGCATGACAGGATATCCAGGCCCATGTTCGAGACAATGGCAAGGATAATCCTAAGGAAGAAGACCAACTGGGGTCAGATTATTTTCAAGAGAATTCAAGACAGCTTTCAAGTTCCAAATCTAGGAAGAATACAATCACTGTATCTACTGCTATCCTACCCTGAAAGCTTTAACAAGAAGTAAGGCGCAAAATTCCATCACATGAGAAGAATGGATATCAGGATACTGGAAAGGTGGGAGAAAGTTCTGACTAAATCTCCCAAAAACTTGAAGACTGCAAAGGATGTGAAGAGGAAGGCAGAAATATAATCAGAAGAAAGTGAAACAGGCAACAGCTCAGACTCGTCTGACCCTGAAGTGCCTGTAGAGAAGAGAAATATTTCCCTCCAGACCTCTGCCCTAAGTCTGGAATCCGGGAAAATAGTAACAGCAGAAACTGAGCAAGAGGATGCTGAGTCTGAGGGGGAGAAGAATGATGATCTCCCTGCTCAAGTGGAAGAAGTGATCAATAAGACCATTGGGGTTGGGGATGCTGTCCATCATGGATTAGTAGACCAAGAGGACCCAAGTAGAGATCCCCAAGAAGAGAAGCTAGAGGATTCTTCTGATGAGACTAGCAGAGATCTACTGAGTCCTGAAAAGGTAGAAGGGCCAAACCAGTCACCCATCAGAAAACCTCTATCTCCAATACTGGAAAGAAATGAAGGAGAGGAACAAGAAGAAGCTAGTTCACCTCCAGAGAATAGACCAGTGGAGCTCTCACTGTTGTCTCATATAAAGATGCTCCTGGAAGAGAAAAGATTAAAAATTGACAGCGATGTTACCTCTGCGGTCTATGAACTAAAAAGGGAACTATATGTTGAAACAGTGAGCTTGAGAAATGATGTGAAGAATCTACAAGAGTATACTGCCAAAGAGACAATCCTTACTCACAAGGGTCTATCTAATTTAGGGGTCAATCAGACTCTGATTGTCAGCAACATAGAAAAGGCCTACATTGCATCCACCAAGAGGATGGCTGAACACAAAACTGATCTCCAAGAATGTCTAGATCACCACAATAAAGATCTAGACAGTCATCTGCTTGAGACCAAGAATCACTTGGAAGCAGGAATTCACATGCTTAAAAACAAAATATTGGTTTCTAAAGAGAATCTCCAGAGTAGGATATCTGAAGCAGTCATAAAGGGGGAGAGATCAATGATAAAGGCCAGTGGTGATCATGTCATCTGGACCACAAACACCATCAGGGAAGCAATGAATCTCCCTCCTCTCTATTTTGATGAGCCTGCAGGAGAGTACCTAGATGAAGAGCAACATGCAGACATTCCTGATACTACCACTGATAAAGGCTAAGTATGAAGAGCTAGAAGAAGCAAGAAGACTATACTGAAGGGACAAGCAAGCAGGCAGAATCACTGCAGACACTCCTGAGCCTCTAAAATGATTGGTTAGAAAATCTCTCAGGATTTGGATGAACTATGACTGAGCAAAAGGAGCTTGGACTACTGTCTACCTAAAGGAGAGCTGCAGGAAAGAAGCCAAAAAGGGGGATAAATGGCATCAATATGTTCAAGACAAGATGCTCAAGAAGACCTCAAAGATAGGGGGAGAAAAGGAGTAGGGGGAGCCCAAAGAAGAGACATCAAATCAAGGGGGAGCTACAAGCTTGATGTACTCATAAGTTCAGCAAAAGATAAGTAAAATCTTAAATGCTCATGCCTTCCATTTAAGATTATAACATTTATTGTCAAGTGAAAGTAGTCTTGAATTGAGATTCTGACTTCTTCAAATAGGGGGAGATTGTTGGGAATCTTGCCCACATGATTCCTGATTTGAAGAAGTCACCAAGTCAAGAAAACTTCACTTTGTATTTGTTCACTTCTCTAGCTCATAATCTCAGGAAGTTAAAGGAATATCATCGAGAAGAATAGGAGATGTCGTCGACAAAGTATGCTTGTCGTCATGATGATGAGCAAAGCAAACGCTGAGACTTGGCGAGTTCATCGAATGCAGAATGCTGTTCATTGAACGAAGAATGAAGCTCGTCGAACGCAAAGACAGGACAGAAGCAAACGCTGAGACTTGGTGAGTTCGTCAAACGCAGAATGCTGTTTGTCGAACGAAGAATGAAGTTCGTCGAACGCAGAGACGAGACAGAAGCAAATGCTGATGTTCATCGAACGAAGAATGATGTTCGCCGAAAGAAGAATGGAGTTCATCGAACGAAGAATGAAGTTCGTCGCACGCAGAATGCAGTTCGTCAAACACAGAAACTTCTCTGCAGATCAACAGAATCGGCTGAGAAGAGGAAGCCATCTCAGCCCAACCGCTGAGACAGATTCAAAAGGAAGAAATGTCATCGACGACATCATCAAAGAAGCTGTGGTTGGAAAGGCTAAGTAAGATTGATGCCAATGACATCGACGTAAAGAAGGTGTGACGTCGAGAAGACTGAAGAAGGATAGCTGAAGATAAGTAGTTGCTAAAGCAGAGTCTGTCGAAATGATATCGCTCATGTCATTGAAAGAACAAAGTGATTACGACGACAGACTGCAAGAAAGAAGATCACATCGACACAATTAGAGATAGCATATCACTGTATATGCAGAAATGCCAGAATATCGTGTATCGTCGAGACATCAGCGTCAGAGGCGGAAGGTAGAAGACTTGAAGGTCCACCAAGGCCTAAGGCATCGACAAAGTCCTGTCGTCGACATATTATCCATATCGTCGTAACAATGGAAATATCGTCGAGACGGAATTCAAATGTTGCGGACGCGCTGTCAGCATTCAATGTCGCCACCTGATTGTCCAATCAGTGCGTACTCTAAAGAAATGGGCGTCTGACAGTAAAGGATATTATATGTGACTGTTAAGCGGCTCTTCCATCCTATAAAAAGGAACAGTGATGCCCTAGAAAAGGTATTCTTCGTTAGAGAGACAAGAACCAAAAAGAATCCCGTCGTTGCTTCTAAATACAATAGTGCATTCAGCGGAGAAGAAGAAGAACAAGTAGAGAACAAAAATCAAGCGTTCTCAGAACAATCAGTCATCTCCATTTACTGATAAGAAGTCGTTCCTCATCAGGTTAAGAAAAGAGATTGAAGAAGAACTGTGCTTTCAAGATTTGAATCAGAAACATCCTCTTCAACCTCAAGTTGCCGATCTCCATCAGGCTAAGTTGTCGATCTTCATCAGGCAGAAGAAACAGTTTTCATCACTATAAATCTTTTATTGTTGTAAGGCTTGAGGGCCTAATTGTCTAGCTTGAGGCTGGAGAGCTGTGAGGCTTGAGGGCCAGGGCAGTGGACTTACGGGTCCGATTTTGTCTAGCTTGAGGGTTGGAGAGCTGTTAGACTTGAGGGCCAGGGAACTGGACTTGCGGGTCTGATTTTGTCTAGCTTGAGGGCTGGAGAACTATGAGGCTTGAGGGCCAGGGCAGTGGACTTGCGGGTCCGAATTTGTCGAGCTTGAGTGCTTGGGTGCAGTAAGGGCTTGCGGGCCTAGGCTGTAGGCACAGGACTTGCGAGTCTGTGTTGTGTAGGGCTTGAGTGCCTGAGTGTCGAGCTTGCAGGCTCGGATGAATTAGGGGCTTGCGGGCCTAGGCTGTAGGACTTGCGGGTCCGTGTTGTAAGGCTTGCGGGCCTGAAGATTTGGCGGAGTTTGCTGAGCCTAGCACACTGCTAGGTAGGCGCAGAGGGAAAGAGGACAACTCAAGACACCGTGTCTTGAGGAACCTCTATAAGTTCTTGCGTGCTCTCTATGTTGTGCTTTATAATTTATAGATCTATTAAACAGAAATCAAGAACATCTAAAGGGGATAAAGTAATTTGAAAAACCTATTCACCCCCCCCCCCCCCCCCTCTAGGTGATAAGTTGACACCCATTAAACAACAAGGTTGCAGGGCCACTCTTCCTCTTCTTTGAGGTGGCAAACCTCAAAAGAAGTTCTTGCCTCAGGACGGTGAAGCAGGAGATGGACTGGGGACGTAGTTTATAAAACCACTCCCTTGCCTGCCCATCTAAAGAGGTGATCAACAACTTACACCTCATCGTATCCGAGAGAGACCTCAGAGCGACTGCACACTCGAATGCCTGAAGATGAGAGCTAGGATCGCTCTCTCCAGTGAACATCGACAATCTTGGCTCTCTAAAGCCATCGAGAGTTGGCCCTCAATGGATTCTGTCAGAAAAAGGGGAAGGTTCCTCCATTTCAAAATCACCGGAAGGAGCTGGAGGGGCAGCAGCAGCAGAAGCTGGAGGATATACATATTCCTCTTGGAAATTCAGGGCTCGAGCTGTAGATCCCTTAGCTACTCCCCTGAAGAAGGCTTGGCGAGCAACAAACTCCTCCCTTTGAGACCGCAGGGGGAGCAGCGGGCTGGGGGTCGCGCAGTCAGGAACATGACCGCCGGCCAGAGGATCACGGGTCACGACCTGGTCGGCTTGAGGCATCAACATCTGGTAGAGCATGGATAGCATCAGGTTCATGGATTCGAACTATTGAGCGGTCTCCTGACAGTCTTGGGCAGCCTCCTGGCAAGCCTGAGCGACATCTCGACAAGCTTGCGCGAGATGGAGCTCGACGCGAAGCTCAATTGATTCCAAGGAGTTCACGCCACCTAAAGGCTGACCGCTGGCAAACTGACTGGGAAGAATCTCGCGGTCTAACATTTTTGCTTGTTTGTTGATTCACCTAAACACTCCGATCTGAAGGTCGCGTGTTCATTCTATTGGCACAAAAACTATACCTCCAAAACTCACACTAAAAAAGAGATGGGGGGAAGACTGCGGAGTGCAGGTTACTTGAGACAGAAGATGCCAGAGAAGATCTCTGAGAGAAAAGTAGCTTCGATTGATCTCAAAGAAGGTTACTGGACGTGGGTCTAAAATAGGTAAGGATGAGAGGTAAAAAAGTGACAGAAAATGAGACCGCTTGCACAGGTTGCAAGCTGGAGGCTCAAAGCAAAAGTCTCTTTTTAGGTACCCCCACCCCCTATTTATAGACACGAAGGCTGCCCAAACGGGCAGATCCGAAAATCACGGGTTGCCCGGGGTACATTAGAATCGAGGCAGAGACAGGGGTGCAAATAATAAAAGGAAAAGAAACCTCAGACTGCGCAGTCTGGCAGTCTCCCTGGAGCCTGGCCGCTTGTGGCTTAGAAGAATTGCTGGAGATGAGACAGGCGATCTGGGCAGTCTCCCAGAATTGAGACCTCCGGAACTGACCGTTCTGACCGAAAAAAAAAGAGGTCGCGGACTTTTGGGCAAACACCATCCTCTCTCGAGGGGTGCGTGCAACTCTCTTTACTTTTGAGTGATCGATTCATACTTGAGCCTCTCGGCTAACTAAGTATGAAAACCTAAGTGAAAACCATATATCGAAAATATGGCTTCATTACTTTAAAAGTAAAGGGTAAATCAAAAGTACTTACTTAAAGAGAAAAGGAGAGCTTAAGGATGATAACTTGATTATCTCTTTCTTGGATCATCTCGATCGAGTACTAATGAGAGTTTAGTTAATTATGGTGGAAGGGTAAGAGGAAGACATAAAATAAAATTGCATGAAAATTAACTAAAGGAAAGAGAGAGAGATTAAGAAAAGAAAAGTAGAATTTTATTAATAATAAAATTGATTACAAGTAGAAAGAGAGACTATAACAATAGTAAAAAGAGATTACAAGTTCACTAATAGATATTACATGAAAAGCTAAGAGAAGATTACTTGAAAAGAAGAGAGAGAAAATGAGAACATAAGGAATCAAAGCTTAAAAACAGCAAGATCAGCTACTAACAGCACCTCCCCACTCAAAATTTCAGAACCCTTGACTCATAGGAGCTGCTGAAATTTATAGAAAAATTTTTGTAAAGTACGCGCCCTCGGTCACGCCCGTGACTTGGAGCGTGTAATATTTGGTTGACTTTGTCTAGAGAAAATCTGGCGGGATTGTGACAGGCTCGGGACTTGGTGAACATGCCCTCCGGTCATGCCCGTGACTTGGGGTGTGTCGAGTACGGTGGGCCGCAATTCGGCGTGAGTTGCGCTGCAGCTGCCGGAGCTCGGGACTTGGTGAACACGCCCGTGACTTGGGGTGTGTACTTGGAAAAATTGCAAAACAACTTGAAAATCTGCAAAACATAAAAGAAGACTAAGTTAGAACAAGATTTTTACAAAGAAACTAATTATAGGCTCCAAATTCATAATGTACATGAATTTAAATAAGAAAATACATATTTTTTACCCAAATAAATTAAGCTAAATTAGCTGCATCGCCTATCTATTATTTTTTCAATCTATGATCTCTGTATCTCCTATTATAATCTTCATTATACCCTCATACACTCTCAATTATATTATTTGAATTAGCATTGTTCAAAGTAATTTTCACCTTATTCTTGAAAAAGTATTCAAGGATTTTGAGCATTCTAATCATCTCTAAAATGTCTGAAATTTGTACACTAAGAAGGTCTCTATGTAATAACTCTAAATCAAAAAAAAAATTCAAAATACAAGAAATCGTGTAATGTTTCGGCGTCAAGAGTCAACACAAGCGTTAGGCGTCAACGTTGGCGTTAGAAATCAACGCCTAGCATTAGCCCTCTATGCTCCAATATCTATTTTTTTATTGTTGAACATGCTTATTTTCTTGTTTGTTTCTCTTTTTTGAAAGATGTTATTTTTCTATTAATCTTTGTTTTTCTTATTCAAAAATCCACAAAAAAATTCAAATAATCAAACATTTTCAAAATATGTTTTGTCATGCTTTTGATTTAAATTTTCAAAAAATATGTTTTGTTTTACTACTTGACTATAGGATTTCACATAAGCAAAAATCTTGTTATTTTCTTTACAAATGGTCAAAATTGATTAAGCGTACTCTTAAAGATTCTCTTCAATGTTTAATTTTAATTTCAAGTTTTCTAAACACTATTTTATCTTGTCATGCCTTGACCTTAATCTTGTTATGTGCAATGAAATAGACTATAGAAAATGTGTAAAATTGCTTAGCATGCCTCTAAGTATGAGTAATATTTTATGTTAAATAATAATTCATTCACTCACTCTTTTGGTAATCTACATGTGATCATAATCTTAGTCTTGCATTATTATGTAGTGTAATAGTTTAACATGTTAAGTTGTATATCTAAATTACATGCACCTTCTTTTCAAACATCAATTTCTTGCACATATAGAAGTGTGATTTCAAACTTTTTATTGTTTGCAAAAAAACAAGTGAATTCGGAGACCTTTGTCCTAAATAAAAAAAATATATGAATAAAATGACAAAGATAACTCCATCACGCACTACTTAGACTCCTGATAAATCTTAATAAGCATTGTAAGGTTGAGAACCTTGGAAAGAATTGTAAAGTGTCTTGTGCAAATCATCTTTTTATCACTTCTATATGGTCACTAGATCACCTAAAATAAAATAAAATTTTATAAAATAATTATGTGATCCCCCAAACAATACTTCACTCCCTAATAAGTCTTAATGAGCATTGTGTAGGCGATACAACTTGGTAGTTGTACTCTTTTAAGTGCTTTGAAATAAACATTCTAGAATTGGTGTGTGGAAGTAATTCTATGACTACACTCTTAATATTGTTTTACTACTTCATTACATATATCATGTGTTTTGATTATATCACGTGTATACTCTTATCAAAACACTATTTGCACACATCATTATTGTTCGTAAAGCTTCTACTCGTGAGAATTGGATTATAATGCATATCTACATAATTCTCTAAAAAGCTTAAGTAAAATCACTAAATTGCAATGTATGATCTCTACAATGTTTTCTTTACTTGAAATATGAATTAGTTACATTGTAGCTATTATCTTTTTGAATATGACAAATCATGCTTGCCTTTAGTTGTTGGAAAAAAATTCAAGGTTAATGCTCATTACATGCGAAAATTCTTAATAATTGTTTGCATTTTTTAACTCAAAACTAGAAATCAAAAAACTTTCTCTAACAATTAAAATGCTTATCTTGGTTACTTTGTTTTCCGCAATATTGTTATGATCGTGTATTTTTACCAAGCTTTTTCATGTTTATCTCAAGTTTTAATTTTGAAATTTTTTCATCACTTGTGTTTCAACACTCTTTTTCACTTTCTCCTTTTTTTCAACAAGTGAAAGACTTGCTTGGTAAATTACAAGGGATTTTGTTTTGTTTCTTACATGCTTATCATATATTTTTCTATTGCACTAATCACTCTATGCTCGATCATAACTTCCTCTATTTTACAACAAAACCCTTAAACCCATCTTCGTAGTCCTAACTTTCACCTTTTTGCCTTAGTCTAGTTTTGTTTCACTCCACCCACTTTTGCTAATAACAAAAGAGGGATAATAAAATGATCAATCTTAATGATAAAGGGTAGGATTCACAAGATTAAGTGGGAGCATAAATCAATTATATGGGAGCATACACTAAAGGGGAGCACTTAAATAGAGGGAGCCCATTTCTTTAAATATATCTCTCGTAAAAATCTCTAAGTAGCATAATATCATATCTCTTTATAAAAAACACATCATTTATCTTTGTAATCTGATTTATCTTAATTCGATTTGTTATTATCAAAAGGGGAGATTATTGGAACATAGTTTTCCATATCCCTTTAGTTTGATAATAACAAATCCTACTTGTATTTCATTAAGTTTGTCATTGTGTCTTTAGTATGCAGGATTGAACAAGGATGACACTAGGAAGCTATATTTTGGTCTGGACTAGCTCAATGTGCTAAAAGAAAAGGATGTGGTATAATGCCAGGCGTTAGAGCCAACGCCGGCGTTGACCCTCGATCTCACTAGTCTGAAAATGCTATAGAGGGAAGCTGACGTGATTGCAAGAGCATTTTGGGAATGATTTGGTTTAACGTCAGGCGTTATCCTTAACGCCATCGTTAGGGTTGCCTAAATAAGAGCTTTCCAAACATGATATATCTCCTTCCTGGAATGAGGATACGTGTCATCAAAACATTATTAAAATACGTCAACGCCTAGCATTAGGTCTAACGCCGGCTTTAGCTTCATCTCCTATAGAAGGGCGGCTTTCGTTCTCTTCAACTTTATAACTCAAGGAGCTCTAATCCGCCTCTCTGAAATCTCTGTGAGGGTCGTATTTCCAGGCCACCAAAGTTCTCTCATTCAAATTCAAGAGAAGGAATCAAAGGAGGATCGGATCAATGCAAACTCAAAGCGAAGAACGCACGCTTCGACTTCGATTATCTTCAACGGTTCTTCGTCGTCTCTTTCATATTTCTTCATAGGGAGTTTTTAAATGACTTTCATATTTTGTAATACCTTTTATCATTGTGATCATTTCGTGGAGAATTCACTGTGGTTGTTGGCAACTAGTTACGTATGTGGCTTAGGGGGAATTCACAGCGTATGCTGGCGATTAGGTCTAGGGCTTAGATCTAGGGGGTGTTGAAGGTCTTTCTGGGGATAGAGAGGGTAGAACAGCTTGAGGCCGTATCTGGGAATAGATCGGCTAAATCCAACCAGTTCTTAAGGAAAAGAGTCAGTATAGAAAACAAAAAGAGTTTTTCGTATAGAAATCTAATTTTGTAATCAATTTTATCAATAATTATCATGTCTCTATTTGTTCAATAAAATTGATTTGGTTTTCAATTCTAGCAATTTACTTTTGATCCAATCTATTTCTTATAAAATATCAAAAGTTTTCTATTAAAATATAAAGATTTCTAAAAACCCTTATTCCCCCCACCCCCACCCCCCACCCCCCCCCCCCCCCCCCCACCCCACCTCTAAGGGTGCCTCAAGATCCAATACTTCCTGTATCTGAGGATTTAGTCACAATTGTGGTTAAGCAACTAGTTTAAATTGATCATCCATGCAAATCATGTGCATGCAAATAGTTGTGTAGATTCCCTTGATCTCAGCGATCGACCACCCAAAGTCTTTATTATGTATTTTTCAGAGTTTCGAGAAGCTTGCACTCATTAGTGGTGGTTACCAAAGAGGAAATTATAACATGAAGATAGCAGTTCTCCCCAAGGTATACATACATTAGATGGGGCAGAAGTGGCTTAAGAGTTGTAGGATAAGCAGGATGTGGATCTGAGGGCGTCTAAGTAGAAGGTTCTTCAATTCTAGGATTATTATCATGATTCTCACAAAGAGGATCATTGTCCAAATCTAGCAACACAGAATTGATGAGCTCCGTAGCAAGCAATAACTCCTCCTGCGCACAAAACTCATCACACTCAGGATTGTTGATCATCTGTAATGCGGAAGGAGGGTGGATTGGGTGCTTCAGCGCATAACCCATAAAAAATATTATTTTGTCATCACTGAGAAGAAGTGTGAGCATACCCAACTCCACGTCCACAAGAGCGCACGTTGTCGCAAAAAATGGGTGCCCCAGAACGATGGGTACCCTTTGTCCTCATCCATGTCTAAGATGACGAAGTCGACAGGGAAGATGAAGTTGCCAACTTTTACTAGAAGATCTTCAGCAACACCATGTGGATATTTGAGCGATCAGTCCGCAAGTTGCAATGTGATGTTGGTTGGCCTTAATCCATCAATGTCTAGTTTATTGTAAATGGAAAGGGGCATAAGATTGATGGAGGCACCCAAATCACATAGAGCATTTCCAAATGCAATGTGCCCAATAGAGCATGGAATAGTAAGGTTGATCATGGTCATATCTTCAAGCTTCTTCCTATTAGATGGTGCTTCCTTTAAGAACTTCGCATATCCATGCATTTGTGCAAGAGCATCCACCAGAGGTAAATTCACCTGAATTCCCTTCATCATGACCTTGAATTTGCTAAATTTCTCATCCCTTCTTATATTTCTTAAAGGGAACAACAGGATTAGCTGAAGGCTGTTGAGCATCATCACAAGGAACATTCATTGTTCCATCCAGCGAGAGTGTCTTTGAGGAGATAGAGATACCTGGTGAAGTATTTGGTTCAGCCAACAGTTTCCCACTACGAAGATGGATATCATTGATGCTAAAATCACGAGTGGCAATATCCTCTTGGATCACGTTGATCCCAATTTGTACTTTAGAAATGAGTTGTTACTGCTCGGAGAGTAAACTCATTATTCTGTCATTGCACTACACGAACCTATCAAACAATTCAGCATCAAAGCATGATCGAAGTGACTGATTACCCAGGATGCCAAGAGGCTAGTGAGGTGAATCGTCCTCCTCAGTGATCACTGAAACATCAGCAGTGACAGATGGCAACCTAACGCCATTGCTCCAATTTCCACTAGTAAGGGATACTTCTTCGAAAATGCTAAAGGCCATATCAGTGGACCTCTTCAACACTGACCCATATGTGACGATATCCAAAAATAAATGGATACTAGAATTAATCCCAAAATAAAAAAATTTGTACGAGCATATCGTTTGGAAGCTCATGCATGGGATAGGATCGTTGCAAAAGAGAAAATTTGGACCAAGTGTTGAAACCCGAAAACCAGTTCAACTGTGTTCGGACCTGGGGTTGACCTAAGGTTACTTATTTAGTGGTCGACCCACATGAAACTCGACGAGAAGAAGCTAGCGAGCACAAAGAACAGCATCGGACAACCTACAAACAAGACTCGCATGTTGCAGCAAGAAGGTCCCGCCACACACCCGGAAGTCTATAGGAACTTCCCCTCCTAAAGTCATTGTTGAGCACAACACAAGCGAGGTGGAAACTGAACCCGCCAACCATAGGGGGGAAGAAAGTGCCTTCTACTTGTGTCTTGGGGTCCTATTTATAGACAAATCGATAGGTGGGGGTGGACTGCAAATAGCCGCTCCCGGCTTTTGAGATGGGATGCGAACAACTTCTTCCACCTTAACAAAAATGCTATTCACAGACCAAAATGGTCTGCGAATAGTATGTCCTGCCTTAAGCAAAATGTTATTCTCAGACCCTTATGGGTGTAGGTACTCTCTCGGAGGTCGTCGAGTACTCCCCTGGAGTCTGTCGAGTACTCCCCTAGAGTCTGTCGAGTACTCCCATGGAGTCTGCCGAGTACTCCCTTGGAGTCTACCGAGTACTCCCCTAGAGTCTGCTGAGTACTCCCCTTAAGGTCGTCAAGTGCTCCCCTGGACTCTGTCGATTACTCCCTGGACTCTGTCGTGTACTCTCCTAGCAAGGTGTGCGAATAATCAATAGGCTGTCGAGTTGAATGGTCTACAAATAGCCGTCTCCTTAGGTATTTCTGATCTCGACGAATTACGGGTTATAAAAACCAAGCATCAAGTAATGATTCAGATTCGAATTGCTTGAAAGTGATGATATCTGAGCGTAACTTCTTCCTATGCTCTGCAGAAAGGAATTTCATAAAGAACTTCTACACGAGGTAGTCCCAACGTGTTAGGGAATGTAACAAAAGATTGTAAAACCAGTCCTTAACATGCTCAATCAAAGAAAAAGGGACTAATTTTAATTGTACACCATCACGTGACAGTGCATTAATCATGATAGTGTCACATAGTTGCATGAATTCATTCATTTGAGCGATGGATTGTTAAAATTGGTTCCCCCAAATTTTAGGGAGTTTTTTATTATGAAAATTAAGTCTAGGGGAATTCAAAGTGGGTATTTGTTGAAACCCGGAAACTAGTTCAACTGCGTTCGGACCAAGAGGGTGACCCAAGATTACTTGTTTAGTGGTCGACTCACGTGAAACTCGGCGAGAAGAATCTAGCGAGCACAAAGAACAGCTTAGGACTGCCTACAAACAAGACTCATGTGCTGCAGCGAGGAGGTCCCGTCACACACTCGAAAGTCTATAGGAACTTCCCCTCCTAAAGCCATTGCTGAGCTCGGCACAAGCGAGGAAGACACTGAACTCTCCCACTATAGTGGGAAGAAGGTGTCTTCTACTTATGTCTTTGGGTCATATTTATAGGCAAATCCAAAATAGACTGTTAATAACTTCTCCCGCCTTCTGAAATAGGTTGTAGATAGTTGCTCCCGCATTTTAAAATGGGTTGCAGATAGCTGCTCCCTCATTTTGACGGTGTGGTCTTCAAATAGCCACCCTCGGGCGAGATAAGAATCTGTACTCGCCCTAGGTGGGCGAGGTCTTCTGTACTCGCCCTAGGTGGGCGAGGTCTTCTGTACTCGCTCAAGGTGGGCGAGGTCTTCTGTACTCGCCTCAGGTGGGTGAGGTCTTCTGTACTCACCCTAGGTGGGCGAGGTCTTATGTACTCGCCCTAGGTGGGTGAGGTCTTCTGCACTTGCCTCAGGTGGGGGAGGTCTTCTATACTCACCCTGGGTGGGCGAGGTATTCTCTACTCGGCCCATGTAGGTGAGGTCTTCTGTACTCGCCCAAGGTGGGCGAGGTCTTCTATACTCTCCCAAGGTGGGCGAGGTCTTCTGTACTCGCCCCAGGTGGGAGAGGTCTTCTGTACTCGCCCCAGGTGGGAGAGGTCTTTTGTACCCTCCCCGGATGGGCAAGGTCTTCAGTACTCGCCCCAGGTGGGCGAGGTCACCTGTATTGTCCTCAGGCATTTCTGATCTTGACGAGTTACGGGTTATACGGTATCATTGCTATTTAGACAAGGGCATGAAAGAGAACACAAAGGCCTGAAGCAATCATTTGAAATGTCATTACAAAAATTTCACTTGAGAAAGAAGAAATTGCAGACAAAAATAAGACGACAGAAAAAATGCTTAGTCAAATCTAGGTAAATTCATTCCTAGACCTTCTAACTAAGTCCATCGCACTCCCCAACAACAGCACTAAAAACTTGTCTGCTAGCTACAACGGTCGTTATCCTCGCGGAATAACGTTGACAGTGAACCAGTGGAAGTAATATAAAATGATGAGTTTCCCCACCGAATATCGAATCATGTGGAGCACGAGTGAAGATACAATGATATCATATACCTTGAGTTAGATAAACAATAATTATAATGCGAGGTTTTCCTATTTTCTAACAATTATCCTTCTTGAATTCTACCATGAACAATCACAAACCATCATAGCATGTGAATTCTACCATGAACAATCACAAACCATCATAGCACAAGAATGCATCATCAAATCAAGAACAAATCACCAAGAATATCACCACACCAAATCTAGCGCACACCCCTTCCACACTAAAAATATGAAATAGAAATCTAGTCAAGTTCATGTAAAATTACACAATAAGGGACATGATTACTAAATCAATAACATGAAACGTGAACATAACCATTCATAAAATAGAGATAAAGAGAAAGGAAAGAATGAGAGTTGGTGAGGATAGCACCGAAGCTACGGCGGGAATGAAGAGTCTTCTCCTCCGCTTAACGAGAGAGGTGTAGATTGGTCCTCCACCCTCAATAGGTACACCTCGGGTGCGTCCAGGATACGGGAGGTGTTGTCACCAACCTCCTAATGACCCGTCTTCCCTTCACACCGCTCCAAAACGTCACGTCTCAAGCACTGGATCCTCCAATAGCCTTCTTCCTTCTTAAATCTACCTCAAATGAGCATGGAATGGAGTGGAGAGGTGGTTTGGCCCCTTTCGGGTGGCTGGCGACCTGTAGGGAGAAGAAAATCGCAGGAGGAAATGATTTTGGATCCGTCAAAAGACCTAAATCTATGGCATAATACAAAGTAGAAAAATAAACGCACACACAGTGCGCCGTATAACGCATGCGCGTGCGTCGTAAAGCGCACGACCGTGCGTGATGTTAAAGCCTGCAGGAAACCTGGGTGCCCAGGTCGCACATGCACAAATGCACGCTCGTGCAAAATAGATGCACGTGCAAATTCAGATTGTCCCAAATATCAAAAAACGTACAGGAATGACCGCGAACACACAATTGTATGTGCGTGCGCGCGCGTGCGAAAAAATGCATGCCCAAATCCATATTGAAATTTTAGCAATGGCCAAGGGAACAGCAGATGTATGCGCATGCGCGCACAAAAATGCATGTGCGTGTGTGAACGATTTTGAACATATAGTCCCTAAACACACACAAATCCACACATGTACAAGAATGCAGCCAAACATACCAGAATTGCATAAAACGTAAAAAGAGCTTACTTCATACATAACTAACATGTAATCGGACGAGTAATCAATGATTTGCTACGGTGAAAACCATGGATGAAATGCACGTATCAGGTGGTTGCGATTGGAAATAAAGACAAAACAATGTTCTTGAATTAAGCTCCCTCGCAGATGGAATAAGACAAAAAGGTATTTTGGGGGGATTGATGGTTCCAAACGAAGGTTATTCAAATAAGCAAAATAACAATACTTACTGTTGTGGGTCGCTTAGTGCTCTTTCAGTCTGGAGAATCGAACCGTCTTAACTCGAGAGTGGGCCAAACGCGCAAATAGTTAAAAGAGAGCCAACAGGAGATACATCGAGACTTTTTACGTGGAAAAACTCGAATAGGAAAAAACCACGGGGTCGGTTCGATGTCGACCAATTCCATTAGTTTGATTGAGGTTACAAGTGTTAGGATATTCGAGAAGGTGACAGACCACCGCTCCGATTACAAGTACTTGGAAGTAAAAAAGATGTGGAGTCTTCTTTGGCGCTTGCAAGAGCAACTTCGAGAGCAAACTCTGGAGCAGCCACTTGAGATGACACTTGAGATGACACTTGAGAAGGCGCTTGAGAAGTTAGTACTCCGAATGAGATCTCTAAGTCGCTCTTGAAAGAGGACTTGAGAACTGAATGAGGTCTTCAAACTCCGAAGGAGATCTCTAAGTCGCTCTTGAAGGAGAACATGAGAACCGAAGGAGGTCTTCAAACTCCGAAAGAGATCTTTGAGAGGTTTCTTGTCGGAAAACTTCATAGCTCTCTCCTTGCCTCTTGGTTGCTTGACTTCAAATGAAGGCCTAGGAGACTTTTTACAGTTTTTCTGAGGGGCGCATTGGTAATCACGTCGTCTTGAGATTTGAACCGACGAATGAGGCTGCACGACCTTGGTCACCTGGATCACCAATTTTCAAAAAATTAAGGGCATAACCCTCGAGCAGCCCGGGAAGGTTCACCGACAGCAATGATGGCCGACAGCGGCGGCAGGCTGCGCCTGCGAACGGTAGCGGTGGAAGGCCAGAAAGCATGCGAGCGGCCTGAATGCGGCATGAGCGCGCGACATGTGTGCGCGTGCGCGACCCGTGCATTTGGGAAGCTGTTGGGCGCGTGCAACCGCTTGACGGACATGGCTGTTGCGCACATGGTTATTGTGTGCATGTGCGTGCTTTGTGCAGTCGAGGCGGTACACTTTGGCGATCCAGTCGAGGTTATGACATTGAAAACTGCCCTGACTCGGGTAAAATTTAGGGGAACCCATCATTTACATTTTTGAAAAGAAAAAAATGCACCAACAAACAGAACCTTAATGAATAGATTGTTGACGTGTTTTTCATTCATTCACTGACTTATTTAACAAAGAGTAAATATGATTATAGAGCTATTGCCATTTTTTTAATTCATTTAAGGCATGATTTTCTATATAAAAAATTTATCAATCGGCAATTTTCTCTTTACCATTTCTACAAAAAACAATGCTCATGCAGTGATGCTTGATAGATAAATTTAGATTGGTTTTGCTTTTTGTTGTAACAAATCTTTGCTATGTTATAACAGCCAAAGATTTGTTGCAACAAATTTTTAAGAGTTTAAAATTGTTTTTGCTTTTGAGAGAAAGCTTTTGGGTTTAAGTAAATTATCCGAACTAAAATCGACAAAGGCAAGTGTACCTTATCGAAAGTAGTATAGGATATTTCTTTTTGAAATATCAAGGTCATATTTTCCAGATCGTATCGATTATTTCTACTTCTTAGGAACGCGCTATTATTTTATCGGAAAAAAGGTTTTGATTTGGTTTTTATACTTTTATAGAAATGATAATGACAAAAATTAGGGTTGGCGTGCGTTTAGCGATATTTGTAAGAAAAGCAAGAGAGCACGAAAATGCTAATTTGGAAAATAGTTTTGCTTAGGTTTTGCTTTTGTTTTTGAGATTTTTAAGGCGACAATGATGACTATTTAGCGATTGAGCGGTTATGAGCGGTTAGCAGAAACAAGAAAAAATGATTATAAGAAAGAAAGAAATAAAAGTGTTCACTAAATTGAAAACACACGCACTCTACGGAATTGAAATGACGGAATTAAAGGACAGAAATTAAAGGAATGTAGTCTCTACCCAAATGGCTAGAGGGGAAGTAAATGCATGAGCAAGGTCTACCCAAACGGGTAGACGGGAAATAAATGTGTGAGCGAGTTCTATCCAAATGGATAGACGGAAAATAAATGCGTGAGCGAGTTCTATCCAAACGGATAGACGGGAAATAAATGCGTGACGGTAATAAAAGCTATGTTATTGAATTGAAAGCTAAATTAAACTAAACTAAAAACACTCTCTTTTCATTTTTTTAAAGCTTTTTCACACACACACACACACTAATAAAAACAATAATTATATATGTATACATGTAATAAACTAACTTAAAAGAAAATGCTCAAATGTAAAATAAGAAAAGAGAAAAATTAATCTACCCTCATACACTCACACACACTAATATGAAATCAACTAAAATTAAAAGAAAGATACAAATAAGTAAACTACTCTCATACACACACACACACCCAAATTAAAAAGGAAATCTAATTAAAATAACAAAAAAAAACTAAATTAAAAAGAAAAAAAATAAGAAGAACACACACACACTTTCCAACAAAACAAGAGAAGAGACAATTACAAAACAAGCCAACCTATTTCATTGCCATCAAAAAGATTACAAAGTTAGAGAGAGAAAATGCAAAAAAGACATAAAATATGAAAACATCAAAAGTGGCTCACAATCTCAAGAAAAGCTCTCAAAATTCTCAATCCTTACAAGTAGAAAATTCCTCTTTATTTATAGGCAAAAAAAACTGAAAATATCTATTAAAGAGAGGAGCAGCTGGAAGAGCAGGTGGGGTGCGATTAGAGGGCTGGAAGGCTAGCTGGCGGGCTAAGCTGGAGGTTGGCACGAGCAGCAGGGGCGGGCACGAGCAGCGGGCAGCAGGGCACGGGCGCGGGCAGCAGGATTAATTCCAGCAAAACGGCGCTGGCCAGGTTTCGAACCCTCCATTGTAGCCAAAGTTAAGACAACCAAACCACTCGACCAAGCGCGCTTCTCTATTTAGCAAGGGAACATTTTATTTATAATATATATTTACAGATATTTTATATTATACATATTAACATTAATTATAGAATAACTTAATACTTATATATATTAGAGTTTTTATAGTTATTTACATATATTTTTAAATACTTAAAATATGCATTTACATATATATATATTTACATAAACATTTATATATATATTTACATTAATATTTACATATACACTATATAGTTTTATATATTTATATATACTAAAAAAGTTTCTTTTACATATAAATATATTTATATATAAATATAAGTTAGAATAAATCATTTATTTAATGATTTAAATGAAATATTACAAATTTTGTATAAAACTATATAAGAAACTATATAGAAAATACGTATATTTTACTATTCATCAAATACCTCCATACTTAAGCTTTTGCTATTCCAGAGCAAAAGTAAGGGATACCTATAAGACGTTTAATAAAATTTCAAATTTACTAAAGTTTTATTTAATCAAAAGTAAGATCAAAATAAATTTAGGAGATTTAATGAGGTAAGTCATAAATTATGAAAATGATTTAAAAAGAGCGAAAAAGTTTTAGCTATAAGACTTCAAAAGTTCGCTAAATGGCATCTTATATTGTAATTATTAGCAGCTTTAATTAGAACGGAATTATAAAAACTCTTAACTTTTTAAAGAAAATTTTCAAGAATAAATAAAACCTACTAATTATGCTCTCGTAAACTTTTTAAATTAAAATCTAGCTTACAATTTTATTGGCTAAAGGGTAGGGAAAAAAGGGGTAGCCTTGGCAGGAAGAAGAGTGCTTGGATTAGGGGTGATGAATTTTATCCTCTCACCCCATCTTTTGGTTTGGTTTTACTTTGACT
This sequence comes from Dactylorhiza incarnata, assembly GCA_033032865.1. Taxonomy (NCBI): domain Eukaryota; kingdom Viridiplantae; phylum Streptophyta; class Magnoliopsida; order Asparagales; family Orchidaceae; genus Dactylorhiza; species Dactylorhiza incarnata. The sequence continues at coordinate 13,597,538 of JAWHQI010000035.1, forward strand.
CCCAGCGTTTGGTTTACGAGGGATAATTGAAACTTTTAACTTTAACCCAATGCCCGTGTTTACGGAATTTTTTATTCCAATTGACAGAGGATTTCTTTTAACAATATTGGGTGCCTGCGTTTACGGAATCTTTTTATTCCCATTGACACAGGATTTCTTTTAAACTTCTTCTAATTTTTTATTGCCAAGCTAAATACAAGGGGGGTTTCAAAGGAAAATCTAGAATAATAAAAAAAGTATTTGAGAGCAAAATTTAGTAGATTAAAAACATTCCTAAAGTTTCACAAGTTTCGAAGTAAGAATAATTAAATCTAAAGATGGTTTGCCAATATAATACAAAAAGAAACTTTTTAGGGTAAACTCGAAGTAGTGCTAAAAGGTTTTTTCTCGATTTAAACTAAAATCACAAGATGATGTTTACTACTAAAATTCCTAGATTTAAATTTTCAAACTATGATAAAAATAAAAATGATTTAGTAAATCAAAAATAATGAAAAACGCTTAAAGATAAAACTAACCTAGCCTTGGAAATAACAAAAAGCTAAGTAGGGGATTTTATTTTATTTAGGGATTTTTTTATATATAATAATTTTTTTTTTAATATGATATGTATTTTTTTGGATTTTTGATTTTCTTAATAACAAAATACATATATAAATACTACAAAATATTTTTGGTTTTTTCTAAAAAAAAAATTCATTATATATATATATATATATATATATATATATATATATATTTCATTTTTAATTTTTTAAAAGATATGCACATATAAAAAAGAGGAAAAGAAAGAGAAAAGGAAATAAAACATTTATAATGATTTTTTGGTGAAAATTTTTCTATGTTATTTTATAATTTTTTTGGGGTTTTCTAATTTGTTACCTATTTACATATTAAAAGATTTTTACAAAAAGAAGAGAGAAATAAAAGGAAAGAGACAACTTTGTTACAACAAAATTTTTTTAAAAGGAAAAGAGAAAGAGTTGTTGCAACAATTTTTTTTTTTTTTTTTGCAACAAAATTTGTTATGTGGAAAATATATTTTTTTTTATTTTCTTTTTAAAGAAAGGGATAAATATTTACAAAAAAAAGGGAAAAACACACCCCCATACTTAAAGGTAAACATTGTCCTCAATGTTGAGTTTAGGTAGGAGGAGCGAAAATATGCACAAAAGTGTAAAAGGTTATTTACAAAAAGGAAGGGCAAAAAAGGTTAGGTTAGAATATATATGGACAAGAAAGGAAAACTACTCATATGATCAAATATATATAAAAAAACTTGGGTTTTGTTTTGATTTTTCCAAATGTACAAAAGAGCAAAAAATAGTATACGTATGAATGGAATCAAAATTATTTTTTGGGGGTTTTTTTTTGAAAGATGCATATTTAAGATTCATATCAAAATGTTAAGAGAGATAAAATAAAGTAAATAAAGAAAAGCTTTAAGACAAAAAGCAAGGAAGGAAAAGAGAAATAAAAAGGTAAAAGAAACGGGGTTTTCCCTTTTCAAAATATCGACAAAAATCCCCTCTCGGGTCTGTTGAGTAATCCTACTTCGAGAAAACTTTCTATTGTTTTATCTTAAAATTCCTAAAATTCTTTTTGATTTTTGTTTTAAAGTTTTGTTTTTATTTACATTTTATTTTGTTTTTCATTTATAAAGAGAAATGAAAATTTTAAATATGCATATTTATTAATATAAATATTGTTTTTCATTTTATTATTATTATTATTATTCTTATTTTATATTTTTTTGGAAGTTTTGTTTTGAAATTAAAAAAAAATTCATCATTTTTTATTTATTTATTATGTAAAAAATATATATAAAAAAAAGAAAAAGAAAACATAATTAGATAAATATGGGGGGTGCCTTCCACGAGCGCTTGTTTACCGTCTCGTAGCTTGACGCATTTGGCGGGGTACGATCATTTTTAGATGTGGGGGAGGGGTATAGAATTAAGCTTACCACCCACTTTATCGCCCGCGAAGTAGAGTTTTAATCGATGACCGTTGACTTTTAACTCGCCTTTTTCGGGGTGAGAGATAAGAACGGTCCCGTATGGCTAAATCTCTTTCACTTGAAAGGGGCCGGACCATCGGGATTTAAGCTTACCCGAAAAAAGACGAAGACGTGAATTAAAAAGGAGGACTAGATCGCCGACGCAAATGTTTTTGGAAATTTAATTTTGCGACCGTGATAGAATTTAGAGCGCTCTTTATAGAATTTATTGCTCTCGTAAGCGTTCGCACGCCATTCATCGAGTTCATTTAATTGAAATTTCCGACTTTCGGGGGCTAAATTTTGATCGAGATTTAAAAGCTTTAACGCCCAAAAAGCGCGGTGCTCTAATTCTACGGGCAGGTGGCACGCCTTGCCGTAGACTAATCGATAAGGCATACAACCGATTGCGGTTTTGTACGTCGTACTATATGCCCACAATGCGTCGTCTAATTTAATCGCCCAATCCCTCCTATTTGTTGAAACGGTTTTTTCTAATATGCGTTTAATTTCTCGATTAACTACCTCCACTTGGCCGCTAGTTTGGGGGTGATAGGCGGTGGCGAGCTTATGCGTGACGCCATATTTAGATAAAGTTTTTTCAAACTGGGCGTTACAGAAGTGCGTACCCCTATCACTAACTATCGCGCGGGGTGCGCCGAAGCGAGAAAATAATTTTTTAAGAAATTTGACGATGACTCTCACATCGTTGGTGGGGAGAGCTTGTGCTTCCGCCCATCTCGATACGTAGTCGACCGCCACTAAAATGTAGCGATTTGTAAATGAAGGAGGTAGGGGGCCTACGAAGTCTACGCCCCATAAATCAAAAATTTCGCATTCTAAGTAAAAATTTTGGGGCATCTCATCGCGATGAGAGATGTTACCTGACCGTTGACAGCTATCGCACGCGCTCACAAAAGCGTGAGCGTCTTTAAAGAGAGCGGGCCAATAAAAGCCCGCCTCCAGCGCCTTCTGTGCGGTCAGGTTAGCTTGATAATGCCCACCGGTCGGCCCCTCGTGGCAGTGACGCAATATTTGCGCACCCTCCTCGCTCGAAACGCATCTCCGCACGACTTGGTCCGCACAGACGCGAAATAGGAAAGGGTCCTCCCAAAAGTAGTTTTTCAAATCAGAAAAGAATTTCTTCTTTTGCTGTTTTATAAAGTCTTTCGGAAGCACCCGCGCAACTAAATAGTTGGCGTAGTCCGCGAACCAAGGTGTGGAAGAAGTTTTTAAATTATTCAAAGTTAAAAGGCGTTCCTCGGGAAAACGATCATCGATTTCCGGCTCGACGAGCGCTTCCATTATCGGGCATTCTAAACGAGAGAGGTGGTCGGCCGCTAAATTTTCGGCCCCCTTCTTATCCCAGATCTCTAAATCAAATTCTTGTAATAGGAGGATCCATCGAAGAAGGCAGGGCTTAGCATCTATTTTATCTAATAAATATTTTAGGGCAGAGTGGTCGGTAAATACTATAATTTTTGAAAGCGTGACGTAGGGCCTAAACTTATTGATGGCGAAGACGACGGCAAGGAGTTCCTTTTCCGTGGTCGTGTAATTAGCCTGTGCGACCGTGAGCGTGCGGGATGCATAATAGATAGGATGAAAATATTTATTTACGCGTTGGCCTAATACGTCACCTACATCTATATCGCTCGCGTCGCACATAATCTCAAACGGAAGGGTCCAATCGGGCGCCACCAGAATGGGAGAATGGATAAGTTTTTCTTTTATAATTTTAAATGCCTCTACGCACGCGTCATCAAAAATAAATGGAGATTCCTTCTCCAGGAGGTGGGTTAGCGGTTTTGTTATTTTAGAAAAATTTTGAATGAACCGCCTATAAAAACCCGCGTGGCCAAGAAAACTACGAATAGATTTTATATTTGAGGGCGCAGGAAGTTTTTCAATTATTTCGACCTTGGCCTTGTCGACCTCCATCCCTCTTGCGGAAATTTTGTGTCCGAGAACTAAGCCTTCTCGAACCATAAAATTACACTTCTCCCAGTTTAAAACTAGGTTCGTGTCTTCGCATCGTTGGAGGACTCGATCTAAATTTTTTAAACAGTTTTGGAAGGAGCTTCCAAAGACCGAGAAGTCATCCATAAAGACTTCCATAATATCCTCTACGAGCTCTCCAAAGATCGTCAGCATACATCGTTGGAATGTAGCGGGCGCATTGCAGAGGCCGAACGGCATCCTTCGGTATGCGAAGGTACCGAAGGGGCACTTAAAGGTAGTTTTCTCCTGGTCTTCGGGGGAGATAGGAATTTGTAAAAACTCCGAAAGACCATCGAGAAAACAATAATATGGATGACCCGAAAGTCGCTCCAGAATTTGGTCGATAAACGGTAACGGAAAGTGGTCTTTTCGGGCGGCATCATTTAATTTTCGGTAATCGATGCACACCCGCCAACCCGTAACAGTACGGGTTGGAATTAATTCGTTGTTTTGATTTGCCACTACCATTAGACCGCCCTTTTTTGGCACGACATGAATGGGACTAACCCACGTGCTGTCGGATATTGGGTAGATAATCCCCGCATCCAAGAGTTTTATTACTTCGGCCTTAACGACATCTCGCATATTCGGGTTAAGTCGTCGCTGAGGCTGGAAGGTTTTGCGGGAATTATCTTCTAAAAAAATTTTATGCTTGCAAAAAGATGGATTTATCCCCCTAATATCTGAAATTTGCCATGCAATTGCATGGCGATGCGTGGACAAAACTTTAACTAATTCGGAGGTTTCCGAATCGGTTAAAGAAGACGAAATAATAACTGGGAGTTTTAAGTCCGCGGCGAGAAAAACATATTTTAAATGGTCGGGGAGTGGCTTAAGCTCCAAGACCGGGGGTTCTTCGTAAGAAGTTATAATTCGTAAACTTTTAGAATTAAAAGACTCGAAAGGAGAATCTGGCGGTAATTCGTCCAAAGGGGCGAGGTTCGCCAGATCCGGATCGTCTAAAGTTAAAGCGAGTAATTCAGAAAGCGAAGAACACTCATCCTAGAACGCGGATTCTAAGTGAAAGCAGGAATCGTCGTTCGATAAAGAGTTTCGCATCGAAGGATTAATATGAAGGGTAACTTCGTCGTCTCCGACCCGAAGGAGGAGGCGACCGTTACTCACATCAATTAATGCTCGGGAGGTCGCGAGGAAAGGGCGCCCGAGGATAATTGGTACCTCGGCGTCCTCCTCGATGTCGAGGATGACGAAGTCTACCGGGAAGATAAACTTGTCAACCTTGACCAGAACGTCCTCCACTACCCCGATAGGATATTTTATCGAGCGATACGTGAGTTGGATGCTCATTTTCGTTGGGGTGGGAACACGCAAATCAAATTTTTTTAAAGAGGGAGACGGGCATTAAATTAATGCTCTCTCCCAGGTCCGCTAGGGCGTATTTTATTAATAAATTGCCAAAAAGGCACGGGATGGAAAACCTTCCCGGGTCGTTTAGTTTTGGCGGCAATTTATTAAGTAGGACGGCCGAGCATTCCGCATTTAATGAAACACGCAAAATACCCTCGAGCTTCATTTTATTAGAAAGGAGCTCCTTAAGGTATTTCGCATATTTCGGCATCTGAGAGAGTGCCTCGCATAAGGGGACGTTAATTTGAATTTGTTTTAATATTCGTAAAATTTTTTGATAATGTTCGTCCTCCTTCTCTTTATTAATTTTTGCGGGGCAAGGAATTTGCGGGCTCGAAACGCCCGGCGCTAATGTTTTTTCCTTATCTACTAAAATTGAAGACGAGGGTGGAGGGGTCGGAGGAGAAACAGTTACCTGACGCTCAACCCGCAATGGGGAGTCGACCTCCCTGCCGCTGCGAAGGGTAATGGCGTGGGCATTTTCACGCGGGTTCTGCTCTGAGTTTCCTGGCAATGCTCCAAGTGGCCGCTCGGGGATCATTTTAGCGAGCTGTCCAACCTGCATTTCTAAATTTTTTTGCGATCCGGTTATATTCCGAATATTTGCCTCATTGGACGCTACGTATTTTGTAAAAATCTCCTCGAGCGGAGTAGGTTTTGGAGGGGGAGGCGGAAAGCCCTGCTGAAATCCTTGGGGATATCCTTGCGGAAATCCTTGCGGCATCGCAGGTGGAGGGCGTTGCGCGTTGTTAGGATTACTCCAGGATAAGTTCGGGTGGCTCCTCCAACCCGGATTATAGTTATTACTATAAGGGTTGTTATTAGGATTGAAGGGCGCTGATGGCGCAAATCTCACACACCGCTATAGGCGGTAGCTCGACTGCGACACGAAACGGCAGTCTACCGATCGTTCAAGTAATATAAAATGGGAATGAATCCCCAAGTATCGATCTCAAAGGAACACGGTAAGGTGCAGTTTATTATCGAGGAAGGACTTGAGATTGAAGTCCTTTCGAGCGGATGGATGCGGAAATGGGGGATTTGGTTTGCGGACAATAAAGAGAAAATACTATAACTACTCCTATGCAATGCCGCTATGCAATGCTTCGCTTGGCGGAATGGAGACTAGGCAGGCCTTGAACGCGCTGCGTCGCAAGGGCGGATGGACGAGTAGGCTAACGGATCGAACTATGCAGGCCTTGAGCGCGCTGCTTCGTTAGGCGGGATGGAATACACGGGCCGCTATGCCACACTTTGGTAGGCGGATGGGCGAGTAGGCTAACGGAATGAGGGTCGTCGGCACCTCTTCGACAAGCACGCCACTAGCAATTGCTAGTGCGTCACACGAACATGACGGCGGGATGGAGGATGGAAAGGGGCACACCTCAAGCAACTCAAACAACAAACATTTCACATAAACATGAAATATATAGAAATACAAACTAGTTTAAGTGCAACTTCATCTTAATACACAGATCTAACTACATACACATCAATAAGAGAAGAATAAGGCAAGAAATCGACCGAATCCGAAGGCTCGTTGTGGATTCACGGTAGGAAGCACCGGGTTATCAATTCACATCCTAGCTCGGTCCGCAACTACGTCCGGGGTAGAGAGAGCTGTCACTACTCTCCAATGAGCGCGTCTTCTTCGTGTCACGATCCGGTAGAGGTTGCAAACTTCCTCTTGCTTGATGGTGATGGCAGCTAGATCTTCCCTTGGAGCGCTAGGATGAAGGAGGAGGCCGAGAGGAAGCTCCGGCTCAAGGTTGGCGTGAAGAACAAGCCCGGAGCACCTCCATATGGTGGGCGGCGATGGATGGGGCGAAAAACCTACGGAAGGGGCGAAAACGGCGGAGCTGGGCGGAAAAACGGCGAGGATCCCGACCTAAATCGCGAGCAGGGCAATTTATAGGCACTGGAATAAACAGTGTGCACGGTCATTGGCGCACGACCAGTGGTCGTGCGCACTAGCATCCTGTGATCGTGTGTCTGCCTGGACGGAGCCTGCAAGGTAAGAAAATTATAAAATACAATGTTCGCACGACCAGTGGCGCACAACCAGTGGTCGTGCGCGTTATCGTAAGTGGTCGTGCGATAAGGAAGACAGAACTCAGATTCCAGGGGTTATGTGCGCACGATCAGTGGCGCACGACCAGTGGTCGTGCGCAATAGAACCAGTGATCGTGCGCTGTGTTCCTGTACAGAATTGTACCGGAAATACCTGCACGGCACCTATTCCAGCACAACCATGAATCCAGCCACTGAAAGTGGCACTTAACAATGCATAGCAACTACTAAAGGAGAAGAACACGAAATAACACCAAAAACGGGCCTAGAGGTGCACTTAGCATGGAGTATCAAATATAAGTGAAAACATGTCTAAAGTGAAGTGCATAGACTAGAAAATCGGCCCAGATGAGTCCATAAATGTGTATATATTTGGGACTCATCACACCCTCAGACTTACCTGTTTGCGCGTCCCGAGCAAACAAATTCTAAGCGAACGAGGAAAGAAAAGTAGATGGCTTAAAATTACAATACAGAGTACCATGCGAAGTCGCATGCTCACGTGCATAAGAAAAATAGTAGAGAAGGTTTCTGATTATATAAACAGTTTATATATTTCTAAAAGAGTAAAAGCATATTACAACTACTCAAAATGGTGAACAACGGTGAATCATTCAGTCATGCATACGGAGAAAGTAAACTAAGCGCTGAGACGAGCATTGCTCAAGATCGGGGTGCCGGACAAACTCCACCGAAATCCATCGGTGTCGGTGACCATAGGCTCGCCCGGTCACATTCTCTCCACGACACTAGATTGGTTCATAGCGTGAGTCTGTAGGACTTTAGGCTAGAGATGGGGATTGGGTTACGGTGAGGTAAACAAAGATAAACCTGGAGGCTACGCACACCTAACCCAACATGAGCACAAGATAGAGCTACCCGCACGACGATAATAAACAAATGCACCACACCCCCAGACTTGGACTTTTACAACATAGGTGTGTGCACCGCCCACTCCCAATACCAAAATTTCAAAATTTTCAATTCAACTTTTTCATAACAATCCCCCTTTTTTTTTCTTTTCTTTCTCTTCTTCATTCTTCTTTTTCTTTCTTTTCTTTTTCAGCAAAAATATCAATGAATACATCCACAATTTCCACTATAAAAATTACCACATCAACACCCCCCAAAATGTAAACATAACTATAATTTAAGGCTCAGATTTGGGTGTGCGACTAGGTTAGGCTTTTAAGCTTTTGGTGCGATAAAAGTGGGGCTGAATCAAGAGGAAGGGGTAGGCACAAAGGGGCTAGCAAGGGTAGATGATAGGCATGAAATAAAAAGCTCAACCGGGACAAAATAATGGCCTACGTCATTCTCACGCACTAGAACTATCCTATGCCAATGCTTCAAGAATCGCTTGGGGCAAGTTCTAGCCACCGAGAAAGATTCTCCTTTCTCCCAACTCAAGCAATACGAGTCTAGCGATCGTTTACACACATCCCTACGCTACCGTTTGATTCCACCGGATTCACCATTTGAGTAGAGTAAACAACATTTACACTAATAGAAAAAATATAAAACCATAAGTATAAAAAGAGGTCTAATCTACACAAATTCCTATGCAACCGAGCACTCGACTAGGAGCACTACTGGAGTCAATATTTTACTCTGCTACATAGTCCTAAGCCATCACCTAGACTTTCCCACATAAGCAGAAGAATTAAATTCACTACAGAGCATGTATACAGACGAGTACGCGCTCAAGTGGGTGCAGTGGTGTGTGCGGTGCAAATGAAACAACACTAAATAACTGAAATTAAAATACTTCTAGTATGCAAATGATATGTGCACGTGCAGTGAGCACACAGAACTACTCTCCCCCAGACTTAAACTAGACAATACACACAATATTTATCTATGAAATTCAGAATAATGTTAGGGAAAGAGAGTACCTAGTGCTCAGAAATGAGCACACCAGAAGATTGGCGTGTAAGCTAAAATGAACCGCGGCATCCGCCATCCAGAAAAGATACTTGCAGGGGTCAGCTCCGCAGAAACAAAAAAAATAGAAAACTGAAAAGAAATACAACTAACTAAACATGATTAGATGAAATAAAAATGCAGAAAAGAAAGATAACTACTGGGGTTATTGTCATCCCAGCACGACTTATTCAAAAACTAAAGGTTCTAGCTAATGGGCGTATGAAAAAGGAAATGAACAGGTAACTGTTCTAATACGTGTGTCGGTAGCGGGTACCGATACGGCGACAGAACAGTTACTCCTCTACCCAAATAATAATACCTACATAACGCAGGTAGAGGAAACAGAAAGCAAGAAGAGGAGGAGATATCCTCACTCAACTCACCAAACACATCCTTGCCTAGCAAGGTGTCGTCAACAGGGAGGTGGCAGGAGGCGAAGGCAATGAGTGGAGCTTCCTCTACGAAGGGGGAATAAACCTCCTCACATGAGAGGATGCTCTCATCATTGAATTGAGCAAAAAGCTCCAAGTCCTCCTGAAGTACCTGTGAAGATTCAACCTGCACAGACTCAGATGAAGGAAGGGGATCAAGAAATAAAGAAGATGAAGAACATAAATAAACATCAATCGGGGGAGTGATCCCGGTCTCGCTCCCCTCAGGTTGGGAAAGTAAAATAATGTTTGCATTGTCATCAATGCTACAAGAATCGGTGGGATCAACGGTGGCCAGGCTTAGGATTTGGACTTCCTCCACGGGTGCTGAGGAAAACTCCTCTTCACCTAGAAGGTTGTCCTCCTCCATAGGAGTAGGCACAATACTAAGATCAACTGCCTCCTCCTGTGACACATCATCGACGATGTCGTCAGTGACGAATGTAGTATGCACAACAGGGGGAAGAATAGTGCTCGGATAAAAGTCGAGCACCGATTCCTCACAAAGAATCGAATCCACTAGAGGTGGTGGATGCACATGGAGAATAGGCTCAGCAATGTCAGTGCATAGATCAGCCGCACATCCGGTGACCGTATCCATGTCATTCCCTTCAAGATGTGAAGGTGACAAAGACACATAACCGGATGTTGAAGGTGTGCCGCCAGAGTTAGGAGTTGGGACGATCCGGATATCCGGCTCGTCATCCTCGTCCAATTGGCAAAAATACTCGGCACAGTACTTCAAGACATGATCAGTTCTCCGACAAAATCGGCACTGCCTTGCGGCCTTCTTTGGCACAGCGGGGGCTGAAGCCGAAAAGAAGTAAAATGGTAAAGGCTCAGCATAGTAGCCATAAGACTTACGCGCACCATATGGAGTACCGGACGAAGTCGGTGCTCCATATGCTGGGCTATAAGAATTATGCCTACTATTCTCCGTAGGGCATTCATCACTAGAGTGGGAGGTAGCTCCACACCAACGGCAATGGAAATTAAGATGTGCCCACATAGTGCGAAGATAAAACGATTCAAAAATAAAAAATGCTATTGTGCAAAATACTACACCTAACAAAAATTACTAAAGCAACCTAATTAAAATAGGAAAATGGAATAAAAAGAAATAAAACAAAGAAATGCAATTTACAAATGGAAGGGCTTCTCTCTCAAGTTCTCCCTCTCCAGAAAACTCACACGACTGTGTTCCCCGGCAACGGCGCCAAAAACTTGATGGCGCAAATCTCACACACCGCTATAGGCGGTAGCTCGACTGCGACACGAAACGGCAGTGTACCGATCGTTCAAGTAATATAAAATGGGAATGAATCCCCAAGTATCGATCTCAAAGGAACACAGTAAGGTGGAGTTTATTATCGAGGAAGAACTTGAGATTGAAGCCCTTTCGAGCGGATGGATGCGGAAATGGGGGATTTGGTTTGCGGACAATAAAGAGAAAATACTATAACTACTCCTATGCAATGCCGCTATGCAATGCTTCGCTTGGCGGAATGGAGACTAGGCAGGCCTTGAACGCACTGCGTCGCAAGGGCGGATGGACGAGTAGGCTAACGGATCGAACTATGCAGGCCTTGAGCGCGCTGCTTCGTTAGGCGGGATGGAATACACGGGCCGCTATGCCACGCTTCGGTAGGCGGATGGGCGAGTAGGCTAACGGAATGAGGGTCGTCGGCACCTCTTCGACAAGCACGCCACTAGCAATTGTTAGTGCGGCACACGAACGTGACGGCGGGATGGAGGATGGAATGGGGCGCACCTCAAGCAACTTAAACAACAAACATTTCACATAAACATGAAATATATAGAAATACAAACTAGTTTAAGTGCAACTTCATCTTAATACACAGATCTAACTACATACACATCAATAAGAGAAGAATAAGGCAAGAAATCGACCGAATCCGAAGGCTCATTGTGGATTCACGGTAGGAAGCACCGGGTTGTCAATCCGCGTCCTAGCTCAGTCCGCAACTACGTCCGGGGTAGAGAGAGCTGTCACTACTCTCCAATGAGCCCGTCTTCTTCGTGTCACGATCCGGTAGAGGTTGCAAACTTCCTCTTGCTTGATGGTGATGGCGGCTAGATCTTCCCTTGGAGCGCTAGGATGAAGGAGGAGGCCGAGAGGAAGCTCCGGCTCAAGGTTGGCGTGAAGAACAAGCCCAGAGCACCTCCATATGGTGGGCGGCGATGGATGGGGCGAAAAACCTGTGGAAGGGGCGAAAACGGCGGAGCTGGGCGGAAAAACGGCGAGGATCCCGACCTAAATCGCGAGCAGGGCAATTTATAGGCGCTCGAATAAACAGTGCGCACGGTCATTGGCGCACGACCACTGGTCGTGCGCACTAGCATCCTGTGATCGTGCGCCTGCCTGGACGGAGCCTGCAAGGTAAGAAAATTATAAAATACAATGTTCGCACGACCAGTGGCGCACGACCAGTGGTCGTGCGCGTTATCGTAAGTGGTCGTGCGATAAGGAAGACAGAACTCAGATTTCAGGGGTTAAGTGCGCACGATCAGTGGCGCACAACCAGTGGTCGTGCGCAATAGAACCAGTGATTGTGCGCTGTGTTTTTGTACAGAATTGTACCGAAAACACCTGCACAACACCTATTCCAGCACAACCACGAATCCAGCCACTGAAAGTGGCACTTAACAATGCATAGCAACTACTAAAGGAGAAGAACACGAAATAACACCAAAAACGGGCCTAGAGGTGCACTTAGCATGGAGTATCAAATATAAGTGAAAACATGTCTAAAGTGAAGTGCATAGACTAGAAAATCGGCCCAGATGAGTCCATAAATGTGTATATATTTGGGACTCATCAGGCGCCCGCACTTGATTGCCAACGTACTCCACCGATTCCTCGATATTATTATTATTATTTAGATTATTATTATTATGAGTATTAAAATTATTATTAGGATTAATAAAATTATTATTATTATTATTATTAGGATTATTAGCCCAAGCGGGAGTGGAGGAGGAAGCAGTCATCTCCGCCACTTGCTTACATAGCCGCTCTACCTACGAGGCTAAGTGAGAAGTGGCATCCACTTCGGAAATCCCAGCCGATTTAAGAGGACGCGACCTTGGCACGTTCCACTGGTATGCGTTCATGGCCATTTCTTCGAACAGAGTTTGAGCGGCCTCCGGGGTTTTGTTGTTTAACGTTCCCCCGGCGGCTGCGTCGATCATCTATCTCGTTGAGAAATTCAAGCCGTTATAGAACGTTTGTACCTGTAGCCAAGATGGTAGTGCGTGGTGAGGACACCTACGCAGGCATTCCTTAAATCGCTCCCAAGTCTCGTAGAGAGACTCGAAATCGAATTGAATGAAGGAGGCAATATCTGTGCGCAATTTAGCGGTTTTTGACGGAGGAAAATACTTGGTTAAGAATTTTTCCGTCAACCCGGCCCACGTGGTAATGCATCCCCTCGAAAGGGAACTCAACCATGCCTTAGCCTTCGTCCGCAACGAGAAAGGAAATAAGCGAAGACGAATGGCGTCATCGCTGACGCCATTAATTTTAAAAGTGTCATAAATTTCTAAAAAGTTACTTAAGTGAATATTAGGGTCCTCATCTGGTAAACCGTCGAATTGAACCGACTGTTGTACCATTTGGATTATGATGGATTTGATTTCGAAATTATTATTAGCTACCGCGGGGCGGGTGAAGCTCGATCCTGTATCCTCTAAATTTGGCCTAGCATAATAGGCCATGGTCCGCTGTGGGGGCGCATTTAGATTAGGATCGCCCATCACGCCTATATGTATATCGCCGACGGATTCTTCGGGATCTATTTGTAGATTTTGATTACGAGATCGGCGGCGCTCTAGAAGCGTTTTCGTGCATCTCTTTCCGCAGCTTTTCCCTTGTAATATTCAGCATCTCTTTCCGCTTTCTTGAGGGATCGCATGTGTTCTTCAACCTTCAGATCGCGAGACCGCGCGAGCTCTTCAATCTTCAGATCACGTTCCTCTCGACTCCTCCTCTCGAAAGCACGCAACTTCTCCTCGAGACCGCGGATCTGATCGTTCTGGGCCCGCTCTCTAAGAAGCATAGACCGAACATCCTCAAATATAGGGTTAAGAATGCTGGTAAGCTCGGGAGGGATCGCGATGCGTTGAGGGAGTTCTCCTTCCTCGATCTCAACGTTGTCGTCATCTGCGATCACAAGAGATAAGTTATTTTAATTACAAATGATATTCAAATAGAATTTTTTGAGCAGGAAGAGTACTTGGAAAGGAATCAAGACCGCAGTCATGTAGGGCTTTTTCCGTATCTTTAGTGACCGCGGGATCTGCGGTCAGTAAAAGGCGGTCTGATCCCCTTAGACGCTCTAAATTCATTCTTTCCAACTCTCTTTTCTGCGATCTATCGCCCTCTTTTCTTCTTCTTTTTAACTCTTTGTTACTTAGAAGAATATCGTCGGTCTCGATAAGAATAACCTCGCGTTTTCTTTTTGGGGAAGCAGGTCGAACCATGGGCAATGGAAAGAACTCGACAGATTTGGGGATCATCTTACCCTTACGAGCTCGCAAAACTGAGATCGCCGTCGCGTGATCTGCTGCAGCCTTGTCCAGGTCTCCTCGAGAAGAGTCATCTGGGAGACCGCTGGAAAGTGTAGTTTTTTCCGTGGCGATCTGAAGCTTCCTGGCGGTCTCTTCCTCAGCAGCCCTCTTTTCCGCAGTCTGTGAGACCGCCTGCCTTTTCTCCTCTTCATCAAGAAGAGCCTTTTTCCTCTCCTCGGCGGTCCTGGCCGCCTCTTCTTTTTTCTTCTTCTCCTCTTCTTTCTTCTCTTTTCCTCCTCTTCCTTTTTCTTCTTCTCCTCAGCGGTCTTGGCCGCCTTTTTCTTCTTATCCTCTTCTTCCTTCTTCCTCCTCTCCTCTTCTTCCTTTTTCTCCTTCTCTTCTTCTTTCCTCTTCTTTTCCTCTTCTTCCATCTTCTTCCTCTCCTCTTCTTCCTTTTTCTTCTTCTTTTCTTCTTTCCTCTTCTTTTCCTCTTCTTCCTTCTTCTTCTTCTCTTCCTCTTTCTTCTTCTTCTTCTCCTCAGCGATCTTGATCGCCTCCTCCTTTTTCTTCTCCTCCCTCTCTTTTTTCTTTCTCTCTTCCTCTTCCATCGTCTTGACCGCCGCATCAGCGATCTCCTTCTCCCTGGATGCGATCTCCATATCAACAGCAGCGTTTTGAAGAGATGAAGCCTCAAGAGGATCTAGCACCTGCATCGATGAAAAAGATGAATTGTTAGAAGAAACTTCATCAAGATAAGCGATTAATTCGAAATCATCTTCCCCTAATGAAGTTGAGACCGCAGGATGAAGAAGGAGATCGCTTCCGGTATTCACCTTTTGAACCGCAGCGGAATCCTCCGGATCAGCATCATCGAGAAGTGTGATCGTCTCAGGGGCGGTCACATCCTGTCCATCTCCATTTCTTTTGTTTCTCTTATAAGTCAAACTGGTTGGACTTGAATTTTTCCTTTTCCTATTTTTTGCAGCGGTCTCCAGTTCGGCGATCTTTTGCCGAATAATTTCGGCCTCGGCCTTTTTCTGGTGTAGCCCAGCCAGAATGGTCTCAGTTGAGGCGATCTTAGGGGGCTGAGAAGTCTTTTGATCCAATACCTTCAGGGATTTCTGACAATTAAAATAGATTGAAAAGTCAGACATTTTCAATACAGGATCTGAAGAGGTGTTGGAAGGTTCAGAAACAGCAGAGACCGGCGCAGCTGAACTTTCTAGTTCAGATTTCTTTTTGGGAGATCGGGCGGTCTCCATTGAAGCGCTCGCTTTCGTTAATATTTTCGGTATCTTTTTTCCTCTTCTTGAACTAACATCCTCCTTCTTCCCAGGAGAGTTTGCTTTCGGTGGAAGAGCTTTTATAAAATCAAGAATAGTCATCTCCGTAAGAGACCGCGTCTACCTAATTTTCAGAGACCGCTTGGAACTTGGTATTTCTCAATGTCTTGAAATCTGAAGATCTCAGCCGGTATTTATAGACCAAGCTGCATTTATGACGGTCGCGGTCTCAACGGTCAAAGCTTACATTTTCGAAGTTTTGGGAGCAACTTAAAAATGTGCGGGGATTATGTTTGCCCAGAAAGCCCGCGACCTCTTCCTGCAGGCCAAAGTTTTTTCGGTCTGAGCGGTCTCAATATATGGTGATCGCGCAGACCGCCAAGTCTCTTCTCAGCCGCAGTTTTCTAAGTCCCAAGCGGTCAAGGCAGTGTGAGATCGACAGCCTGAGCGGTCTCCTCCTTTTCTTCCTTTTTGCTATTTGCACCCCTCATCTCTGCCCCGGCTCTCCTGTACCCCGGGCAGCCCGTAGTTCTTAGTTCTGCCCGTTTGGGCAGCCTCCTCGTCTATAAATAGAGGGGTAGGGGTACCTGGAAAGGGACTCTCTGGCCCCGAGGCTCCAGCTTACGACCTGTGTAAGCGGTCTCATTTTTTAGTGCTCGTCATCCTGTGATCGTTTTCTCTCTCTTCAGCCTCCCCTGTCTTAGTAACCTGCACTTCGCAGTCTTTTTCTTTTCCCCCCTTAGTGTGTGAATTTTAGAGGTACCATTTTTGGTGCCAACAGAACGAACACGCGACCTTCAGATCCGAAGTGTCAGGTGAAATTCGTAAACTTTCGAGATGGCTGAGCGCCGCAGAGGTCGTCCTGCGCGGTCTCCCAGCGGTCACCCGTCCGATCACAATTCTTTGGAAGCGCTTGAGCGCCGTTTCGAACTCCGCGTAGAGCAGGCTCTCCGTGAGGCCGCTCGAGCTAGGCAGGATGCTGCTTCCGTCCAGCAGGAGATCGCCCGGCCTCAGCAAGAGGCCGCTCGAGACCGGCAAGAGGTCGTCCGGACTCAGCAGGAGTCCGCGAAGCAGATTGAGGCCATGAACCAAGTTCTGGCCGCAATCTCTCAGAGAATCCTTCCTACTCCGCCTCAGGTCGCCACCCCAGATCGCGTGGCGAGCGGTCGCCCGTGCGATCACCCCAGTTTCCAGCCTGTAGCTCCTCAGCGATCTCAGCATGAGGAGTTCGTTGCTCTCCATCATTCTTTCCGAGCCGCAGCCCAGGGGCCTCCGGCTCAAGCCCTGAATTTCGAAGAAGAGTTTGCTTTCCCACAAGCTCCTCCTGCTTCCTTTCTTGCTCCTCCAGGTCCTTCTATTTTCGGGGAGCCTTCTCCTTTTACCGACGAGATTCGTCGAGACCCAATCCCCCATGGGTTCAGGGAGCCTCGCCTTCCCATTTTCTCAGGGGATAGTGACCCAATGTTTCACCTCCAGGCCTTCGAGTCAGCTGTTGCTCTTAGGACTATTTCGGATGGAGTGAAGTGTAAGTTGATGGTCACCTCTTTTGATGGGGCGGCCATGGAATGGTTCTATAAACTTCCCAGTCAGTCCATTCCGAGTTTTGCTGCTCTAAGGGAAGAGCTTCTATTAAGATTTGCCACCGCAAAGAAGAGGAAGAGTGGTCCTGCGACCCTCTTCAAAATCAAGCAAGGGGACAGTGAGACCGTTGCCCACTTTGTTGATCGCTTTCAGAAGGAGATTTTGGGAATTCGAGATATGGATCCTGAACTCTACATGGTAGCCCTGATCAGCGGCCTGCAGGAAGGCCCTCTGAAGTTCGAAGTCACCACCAAGGAGCCTAGCTCCTATCAGGAGCTGATTAGCGTGGCTAATCGTTTCATAGAGGGGGAAATCAACAACCCTACCTATGTGAGCAATCTGACCAATAGGGGAGCTCAGAAGGGTTCCGCGGGATTCTATCCGGCTCTGTCTTCTTCAAAGCCCCAGCAAGACCTTCCACCTCCAGCTTCAAGAGGTAAGAATTACCGTAACATCCGCCCCAATCGAGGTAATCAATCCTTTCCACCTCAAAGTTCATTTTTTCAAACTCCCGCTACTCCCGCTCCGCAAGCTACCCCAGTCCACCAGATTCAATACATCCAACCTCCTCTTCTGCCCCTCCCGTCTCATTACAACGAATCCCAAGAGTCTTTTACAGACTTTGGGGTTCCAATGAGTGAAGTGCTTCAAACTGTTCAGAAGCAGCCCTTCTTCAGAAGGCCGGCTCCGTTGAATTCAGATCCAAAGACACGAAATCCAGCCCTGTACTGCGAATATCACCCAGAAAGGGGTCATTTAACGGAGAATTGCAGAGCCCTCCGTTTGTTCTTGGAGAGGCTTCTGAAGGAGGGCAAAATCTCTGATGTCATTCAGAAGAGCGATCCTGCCAAAGCCTCAACCTCTAAAGCCAAGGAGGTAGCAGAGGTTCATTGGGAATGCGAGGAAGTGGATGATGTTGGCCATCTGGGTAACATCGGCTTCCCAAATGAATGCATAGATGCTAATGATGAGGGTGCCCTAGGCAACCTCTTTTGCATCCATGGGGGTGCAGGTCCGGAATCTTCAAGAAAGGCAAGTCTGAAAAGAGTCTATCAATCAGAGGTTGCAGCTACCTCTTCAGCTCCGGTCCGAGGAACGGTCACCTTTGGAGATGAAGATCTTCCTCAGACCGCGAATCCCTTCGACGACGCAGTCGTCATCAAGGCCGTAATAGAACATTATACAGTAGAAAAGATTCTGATAGACAAGGGAAGCTCAGTCAACGTGCTCTTCAAACCAGCTTTCGAGGCGCTGAAGACAGGTAAACCCCTCCTGTCAACTGAAGGACCTCTTTATGGTTTTTCAGGAGAAAAGAAGGAAGTTGAAGGGCTCGTCACTCTTTCTGTGATCTTGGGAGGGATAGCGAAATCGGTGAAGTTCATAGTCGTTGATGCTCCGAGTAGCTACAACGCAATTTTCGGAAGACCCTTCTTGAATGGGTATCAAGCCATCGTCTCCACTTATCATCAAGTGGTGAAGTTTGCTCTGAATGGCAAGCAACACCGAATTAGAAGTGACCCGAGGAAAGCCAGAGAATGCTATGTAAAGACGGTCAACATGATCGTATCGTCTCCTCCTCAGGAAGTTATGATGGCTGAATCGGTTGAAGTTCCCGAGCAAATACAGGCTATAGAAGAAGCTGAAGAAGATACAAGAGATGGATCTCACTTGGAACCTGCCCAAGTGTCTCAAGCAGTCCCAATCAGCGAGGAAGATGAGAGCAAGTGTCTCTCTATCAACGCTGAATTATCTGGAGCTGACAAGAGTCAGCTCATCTCCTGCCTCCTCCAAAACTTAGATATTTTTGCTTGGTCGGCAGCTGACATGCCAGGAGTAGATCCTAATGTCGCTTGCCACCACCTCAATATCGATCCCAGCTTTGTCCCGATTCAGCAGAGGAAAAGATCCGTTGCCACCTGTCTAGCTCAGCCTATCCGCGAGGAAGTGGAAAAACTCCTGAAGGCAAAATTCATTCGACCAATCCAATACCCTGCGTGGGTTTCAAATGTTGTAATGGTCAGAAAGTCAGGTGGAAAGTGGAGGATGTGTGTTGACTTCACCAAACTTAATCAAGCTTTCCCCAAGGATTGCTACCCCTTGCCTCATATAGATTCTTTAGTTGATTCGGCGGTTGGATATTCGTTTATGAGTTTTTTAGATGCATTTTCTGGTTATCATCAAATTAAAATGCATAAGCCTGATATCCCTCACACTTCATTTATCACGAATGACGGATGTTTTTGTTATGTAGTGATGCCTTTCGGGCTTAAGAACGCCGGAGCAACTTATCAGAAAATGATGGATACAGTTTTCAAAAGCCAAAAAGGAAGAAACCTTGAAGTCTACGTTGATGATCTCCTAATAAAAAGCAAATCATTCTCTTCTCACCTTAATGATTTAACTGAAACATTTTCAACTCTCCGAGACTTTAACATGAGGTTAAACCCTTTGAAATGTGTGTTCGGGGCTACTAAAGGGAAGTTTCTCGGCCATCTTCTCACTCCGGAAGGGTTGGAGCCGAATCCTGACAAAGTAAAGGCTATCTTAGAAATGCCACCTCCCAAGTCTCCTAAAGAAATTCAGCAGCTCGGAGGGAGGATGGCAGGCTTAAGTCACTTTATCTCTCGATCGGGAGATAAGAGTGCACCTTTTTTCAAGACCCTCCGGGGAGGGGGCAGGTTTGAGTGGACAAAGGAATGTGATGATGCTTTCGATCAACTTAAAAAGCAGTTAACATCAACCCCTTTGCTCCAAAGCCCGCGAGAGGGAGAAAATCTTTTTCTTTATTTGGGAGTTGGATCCGATGCTATAAGCTCTGTCTTGGTCCGCGAGGAGAGAAAGAAACAATTCCCAGTCTATTACGTAAGTAGAATTCTGAAAAATGCGGAGACTCGCTATCCGATCCTCGAAAAGCTGGCCTTAATGCTCGTAATCTCGGCAAGAAGGTTAAGACCTTATTTTCAAGCGCATTCAATCCTAGTTGTCACTGATCTCCCCTTAAAAGGTGTCTTGGAAAAGCCGGAGCATTCAGGAAGGCTAGCCAAGTGGGCAATAGAACTTAGTGAGTTTGACATTTCATACGTTCCAAGGGTGGCAATCAAGGCTCAAGTTCTAGCAGATTTCATGGTAGATGCCAAAGAAGTAGAGCTTGGAAAGGGGATCAACCCACCCCTCGCTTGGACAATCTATGTGGATGGAGCCTCGGGAAGAGATTCTTCTGGAGCTGGAATTATCTTAATCAATCCGAATGGAGTAAGATTGGATCAGGCGCTGAAATTCTTTTTCAAAATAACAAACAATCAAGCTGAGTATGAAGCTTTGTTAGCTGGACTCAGATTTGCTAGAGAATTAGGAATCGATGATGTTAAAGTGCTCACGAATTCCTTGGTGATGGCTTCCCAAGTGAATGGAACCTTCGAAACGAGAGATGGTATTTTAAAGCGATACTTGACTCTGGTAAAAATTGAGGTGGGAAAGTTTAAGAGCTTTACTATTGAATATATTCCGAGGGAAGAGAATATGGAGGCAGATGAATTAGCAAAGCTTGGCCTTCTATCAGGAGGAACAACCTCGGAATTGTTCCGCCCAGCAATTGAAGAGGGGGAGGTCATGGAGATTGATCAGCGTCCGTCTTGGATGGATCCATTGGTTCTTTATCTCTCGGCTGGAAAGCTCCATTCAACGGTAAAGGATAAGAAAAGGTTTAAACGGAAAGTAGCTAACTACTATCTTGTTGCAGGAGTGCTTTACAGAAGAACTTTCCTTTCTCCATTAGCACGATGCGTTTCGTAAGAAGAGGTTCCAATAATTCTTCAAGAAGTCCATGCGGGAGAGTGCGGAAGTCATTCAGGGGCAAGAACCTTAGAGAAAAGAATCCTAAGGCAAGGTTATTTTTGGCCCCAAATGAGGAAGGATGCAGAAAAATTTGCCAAGAAATGTGTCAAATGTCAGAAGTTTGCTCCTCTCCAGAACCAGCCAGCTCAGCATCTCAAATCAATAGCGACCCCTTGGCCTTTTGCAGTCTGGGTGATGGATTTGGTTGGGCCTTTTCCTATGGCAAGTGGCCAGCGCCGATATATTATAGTCATGATTGACTATTTCAGTAAGTGGATAGAAGCAAAGGCATTGGCCAAAATTACTACCCAAGGTGTGAAGAATTTCATTTGGGGGGAGATAGTATGTCGGCATGGAATTCCAATGGCAATCATTACCGATAATGGCTCTCAATTTAATAATTCAACTCTCATTAGTTTTTGTGATCAAATTGGAATCGAGCTACGCTTCGCCTCTGTACATCATCCTAGAAGCAACGGGCAAGTAGAGGCTGCCAACAAGCTTATTATAAATCTTTTGAAGAAGAAAGTAGAAAATCTTAGAGGCAACTGGGCAGAACAGCTACCTTCGGTCTTATGGGCCTTGAGGACAACTCCAAATTCAGCCACTGGAGAGACTCCTTTCAAATTATCGCATGGTTCCGAAGCTCTTATTCCAGTAGAATTCGAGGTAAAAAGTCCGAGGGTGTTGTTAGCACAACAGAACCAAATTGATTGGATAGAAGAGAATGATGAAGAGTTAAAATGTAGCCTCGACTTAATTGAAGAATTGAGGGATACGGCAACCATTAGGCAAGAGGAGGTAAAAAGAAGAATGGCAAAATTATTTGATAAAAATGTAAGAACCAAGGAATTTGTTGCTGGGGACTTGGTCTTGAAGAAAGTAGATGCCGCGGCAAGAGCCGGTTCGGTTGGGAAGCTTAATCCAAACTGGGCAGGGCCATTCGTGATAAAAAAAGGTGCTCAAAAATAGTGCCTACCATCTCCAGAACCATGAAGGAGAGGAGTTGCCTCACTCTTGGAGTGGAGATGATCTCAAACTCTTCTTTTCTTGAAAAGTTCGTATTCAGTTTTCTCATTCCATTTCTCACTTCTCTTTTCTTAAGCATTATGCAGACATGGCCAAGATGATCATGGCATGCATGATTAACGGCAAGATCAAATATGAGTTATTAATAAAACCAAAAGCTCATCAAGTAAGACATCGACGGATCCTACTTCTTTCCCCTCGGCTTGTTAGTTTGACGTGTAATCCTGCCAGGACCACAGATGTCGGGGAGATTTCGAATCTGTGTAGCAGTGGCTCGCCAAGCTCGAGCGGTGAAAGTTTAGGATGCCGGGTCCTAGCTGACATCTGGCACACCTTAGCAAGGAGGGCTGGGTGGCTGGCTCAGCTCTGTCATGCATCGAAAAGGACATTGTTACGATCTTAATGATCTTCGGGGAAAGCAATGTCGGTATAAGCCTCATCGGCATGACCACACCTGCCCTATCGATCATTTTGATCCGTAACTCTCGAATGTTCATTAAAAATGATTGAGGAAAGCAAAAATTCAATAATCTATCAGGGAAAGCAATGTCGGTATAGCCTCATCGACATAACCACACCTGCCCTGCGAATCATTTTTTAGATTCTCCCTTTTCTCCTTTTTCTCTCTTTCAAAAGGCTCCATTCTATTTCCTAAGTACTGAGCTCGGGCGGTCAGAACTTTTGAGACCGCATTTTCTCCTTTACCTTCAGAAGGTGTTCTATATTGATCATGATTAAATGGATTAATCTCTTCCAGGATCGGTATAAAGGTGATCGCCAACATTGAATCTGTCGAAGGGAGTTAAAATCGGTCTCAATTTGTTAAGGTCGCAAGATAATCTTCATCTAAGGCTTGTGACATTCACCCAGGCATTTCTTATCCGAATCAGTTCAAGATTGTCAGGAGATCGTAAAAGCCCAGATTATCATCAGCTCTCAGCGGTCTGGATATTTTGAGGTCGCTGGGTTTCCATGATTTCCATCTGTAAAAGGGTAATCAGAAGTTGATAAATAAAATTGGTTTTTCTGCTTAATGCAGTCTGGTTATCCTGAGGTCGAATGCTAGATGTATACATGTTAAAACTATCTTTGGTATCTTCCCAAATAGCGGTCTCCCAAATTAGAGATCGCAGAACTGATCAGAAATATGTATATCATGGTAGTCCGGGCAGTAAGGGTTCGGATATCATCCGAATGACGGTTTGGTAATCTTAAGACCGCATGAGCATTGTGTTTATGCCTGAACATTAATCTTTCTGTTTTTATAGATCATAACCTGAAACGTTTTCAAAAGAGAGATGTTCGATAAAATCTAAGGCATTGAGATCGAATGCCATTTCTAGCTCAGGAGAACAAATAGAATAAATACACCAGAAACAAATTCATTCAACAAATATTGATCTAACAAAAAATCGAATTTTATATATATTCAGAAATGTCTGTTACAACGAGATCGCCCGGTCTAAAGAAAAGTTACAGCTCAATCTTTTTTCGGTCTCTTGGAGGATCGCTCAGCAGAGAGAGAAGAATCGGTCTCTGCTGAGGATTCCTCCGATTTACTCACCGGAATTCTAGATCCAGAGCTTGAGCCTGAACTAGAATCCCGGCCTTGAGTATAGCGGCTCCCACTTTCATCTTCATCCTCAATCTCGACGTTCTCATCTTGATCGTCGGCTTCATCCGCGGTCTCTTCAGCGGTCTTTGACTGATCTTCAATCCTTTGAGCCGCATCCGGGAAGAGCTTTGAGAATGTTATGTCTTTGAATTCTTCGGTGAAACCACCAAGACCGCGAACCTCATCCAGGACCTGGTCAGCGGTCTCCTTAATATGATGCATCATGGCCTTCTGGATAGCTGGATTAGATGGATCATAGGCCACCCGCTCAGATTGCTATCAAAAGGAAAAGGGAAAGATCAGATCGCGCGGTCATAGGTAATCATTCATATAATGCAATTAAACCTTTACCTTTTGAGCTTCATGCAGGGCAGTAATCTCATTTAAAGCGCTACGAAGAGACCGCCCCATATGATGATTTAGAATCGTGCTCCTAGCGGTCACCTGAGCACAAAGATCGGGGAGATCCTCGGTCTCGAGATTATAAGCCTCTACCGCGTTCTTTCTCCCATACAATGCAGAGGTGACCGCATAAGCGTGGCGGGTCACCTTTCCACTCCACGAGGGAAGATCAGTGGAAACCTTTAGAGACTTCCCTTTTGCGGCCCATTTGAGTAAGGGTTTTCCTTTAATATCCTTCATGTTCTTTAAGAAACCATGCAGGGGGAAGTCTTGATCTGCGGTCTCAGTAGCGGTCCCGAACGCATCAGCCTCCCGCTTCAGCCTTTTCTCCCTTTGAGTAAGTACTTCAGCTGCTGGAGAGATTGGATCCCTTTTAGGGACCTTAAAGGTCGCTGAGGTAAGAAAAACGTTAGGAGAAAGGTTATGAAAAATGAACAAAAAGAGATCGCGGGAGAGACCGCAGGAAAGGCTTACTTTCATCAGGATTAACCTCAGCGATCTCATCCCAGATCGCCAGGTAGTGAACAAGGTCAAGCCTCTTGCCCGCCAAGAAGGCTAAAATTTTTATCTCCTCAGCAGCAAGCACCTTTATATTTTTGAAGGTACTGTCAGGTCGTGGAGACGGCGAACTCTTGAGACCGCCGAGGTCGCCCTCGAAGACAAGAAATCTTTCTGTCCAAAAAGAGATCTTGTCGGGAAGGTTTAAGATCTTTACTCCTTCCGCAGAGAAGTACATCAGTCCCTTGAATTCTTCTTTCTTCTGGCCTTCTTTCAGAACCTTCGCAGTAAAGGTTCCACGGAACAGGTTCATCGAAAACCTTATCCTCTCCGATCTCAAGTAATTGATGAATACATTAACCAGACCGACTGTGTTCGGGGGCAGCTGGGCGAGCACGAAACCGTAATATTCCAAAATTTCCATCCATTCCCAAGGAAGGGGAATTCTCAACCCATGATCAAAGTGATCGATAGGAATAATATATTTATTTTCCTCTCCGAAATTCAGCTTTTCCTGTTCGGTCGGCGGTCTCACGACAATCTGGGTTTGGATCATATACTTCTTTATAAAAGATATAAACTCATCTTTCGACAGACGTCCCTGTTTTTGATTAGCAGCCAAGAAGGTGATCGCAGAAGAAGCACGAGCGGACACCATTTTGAGATGTCGCTGAGATCGGTATTTATCGCGCATTCAAGAGAACATAAAGTGAAGGTTATGAAGGCAACTATTTATAGCAATCGAAGGATAATTTCATAATCATTACTTTTGGCAGACCGCCCAGCAAAAATCTCCAGACCGCTCGACCTGGGCTAGATTATATAGCTAATCTGCGGTCTCAATAAATAGAATACAGATGAATAAAATATACCGGCAACACATAATCCAGACATAAAAGAGATCGCAAATTATAACAATCAAGATCGCATAAAGCACAAAAATTGGAAGAAATCACAAAAATAACAGAAGATATATGGGACATTAATATCAAAAATATTACAACAAATTGTTCTTGTTGAGAGATCGCTCGGTCTCAAATTTAATGTTCATTTCTTAGGCCTATTTCTCCCTACATGAGCTGCTATATCCTGCATATCATTAACAGCAGCCAGGACAGATGCCAAATTCTGATTAGCTGACAATGCAACTCGATGAATTTTAGACATCTCCCTGTCAACTTGCTCCATAGGGACAACCACAATTTCAGGTTGCGGTCTCTCTGCTGGATGATCGCTGGAGGTACCCAGTCTCATCAGCATCTTCGAGTTACCACCTCTCAGCCTCTCGTTCTCTACGGACAGCGCAGCAGCTTTTCCCTTGTAATATTCAGCATCTCTTTCCGCTTTCTTGAGGGATCGCATGAGTTCTTCAACCTTCAGATCGCGAGACCGCGCGAGCTCTTCAATCTTCAGATCACGTTCCTCTCGACTCCTCCTCTCGAAAGCACGCAACTTCTCCTCGAGACCGCGGATCTGATCGTTCTGGGCCCGCTCTCTAAGAAGCATAGACCGAACATCCTCAAATATAGGGTTAAGAATGCTGGTAAGCTCGGGAGGGATCGCGATGCGTTGAGGGAGTTCTCCTTCCTCGATCTCAACGTTGTCGTCATCTGCGATCACAAGAGATAAGTTCTTTTAATTACAAATGATATTCAAATAGAATTTTTTGAGCAGAAAGAGTACTTGGAAAGGAATCAAGACCGCAGTCATGTAGGGCTTTTTCCGTATCTTTAGTGACCGCGGGATCTGCGGTCAGTAAAAGGCGGTCTGATCCCCTTAGACGCTCTAAATTCATTCTTTCCAACTCTCTTTTCTGCGATCTATCGCCCTCTTTTCTTCTTCTTTTTAACTCTTTGTTACTTAGAAGAATATCGTCGGTCTCGATAAGAATAACCTCGCGTTTTCTTTTTGGGGAAGCAGGTCGAACCATGGGCAATGGAAAGAACTCGACAGATTTGGGGATCATCTTACCCTTACGAGCTCGCAAAACTGAGATCGCCGTCGCGTGATCTGCTGCAGCCTTGTCCAGGTCTCCTCGAGAAGAGTCATCTGGGAGACCGCTGGAAAGTGTAGTTTTTTCCGTGGCGATCTGAAGCTTCCTGGCGGTCTCTTCCTCAGCAGCCCTCTTTTCCGCAGTCTGTGAGACCGCCTGCCTTTTCTCCTCTTCATCAAGAAGAGCCTTTTTCCTCTCCTCGGCGGTCCTGGCCGCCTCTTCTTTTTTCTTCTTCTCCTCTTCTTTCTTCTTCTTTTCCTCCTCTTCCTTTTTCTTCTTCTCCTCAGCGGTCTTGGCCGCCTTTTTCTTCTTATACTCTTCTTCCTTCTTCCTCCTCTCCTCTTCTTCCTTTTTCTCCTTCTCTTCTTCTTTCCTCTTCTTTTCCTCTTCTTCCTTCTTCTTCCTCTCCTCTTCTTCCTTTTTCTTCTTCTTTTCTTCTTTCCTCTTCTTTTCCTCTTCTTCCTTCTTCTTCTTCTCTTCCTCTTTCTTCTTCTTCTTCTCCTCAGCGATCTTGATCGCCTCCTCCTTTTTCTTCTCCTCCCTCTCTTTTTTCTTTCTCTCTTCCTCTTCCATCGTCTTGACCGCCGCATCAGCGATCTCCTTCTCCCTGGCTGCGATCTCCATATCAACAGCAGCGTTTTGAAGAGATGAAGCCTCAAGAGGATCTAGCACCTGCATCGATGAAAAAGATGAATTGTTAGAAGAAACTTCATCAAGATAAGCGATTAATTCGAAATCATCTTCCCCTAATGAAGTTGAGACCGCAGGATGAAGAAGGAGATCGCTTCCGGTATTCACCTTTTGAACCGCAGCGGAATCCTCCGGATCAGCGTCATCGAGAAGTGTGATCGTCTCAGGGGCGGTCACATCCTGTCCATCTCCATTTCTTTTGTTTCTCTTATAAGTCAAACTGGTTGGACTTGAATTTTTCCTTTTCCTATTTTTTGCAGCGGTCTCCAGTTCGGCGATCTTTTGCCGAATAATTTCGGCCTCGGCCTTTTTCTGGTGTAGCCCAGCCAGAATGGTCTCAGTTGAGGCGATCTTAGGGGGCTGAGAAGTCTTTTGATCCAATACCTCCAGGGATTTCTGACAATTAAAATAGATAGAAAAGTCAGACATTTTCAATACAGGATCTGAAGAGGTGTTGGAAGGTTCAGAAACAGCAGAGACCGGCGCAGCTGAACTTTCTAGTTCAGATTTCTTTTTGGGAGATCGGGCGGTCTCCATTGAAGCGCTCGCTTTCGTTAATATTTTCGGTATCTTTTTTCCTCTTCTTGAACTAACATCCTCCTTCTTCCCAGGAGAGTTTGCTTTCGGTGGAAGAGCTTTTATAAAATCAAGAATAGTCATCTCCGTAAGAGACCGCGTCTACCTAATTTTCAGAGACCGCTTGGAACTTGGTATTTCTCAATGTCTTGAAATCTGAAGATCTCAGCCGGTATTTATAGACCAAGCTGCATTTATGACGGTCGCGGTCTCAGCGGTCAAAGCTTACATTTTCGAAGTTTTGGGAGCAACTTAAAAATGTGCGGGGATTATGTTTGCCCAGAAAGCCCGCGACCTCTTCCTGCAAGCCAAAGTTTTTTCGGTCTGAGCGGTCTCAATATATGGTGATCGCGCAGACCGCCAAGTCTCTTCTCAGCCGCAGTTTTCTAAGTCCCAAGCGGTCAAGGCAGTGTGAGATCGACAGCCTGAGCGGTCTCCTCCTTTTCTTCCTTTTTGCTATTTGCACCCCTCATCTCTGCCCCGGCTCTCCTGTACCCCGGGCAGCCCGTAGTTCTTAGTTCTGCCCGTTTGGGCAGCCTCCTCGTCTATAAATAGAGGGGTAGGGGTACCTGGAAAGGGACTCTCTGGCCCCGAGGCTCCAGCTTACGACCTGTGTAAGCGGTCTCATTTTTTAGTGATCGTCATCCTGTGATCGTTTTCTCTCTCTTCAGCCTCCCCTGTCTTAGTAACCTGCACTTCGCAGTCTTTTTCTTTTCCCCCCTTAGTGTGTGAATTTTAGAGGTACCATTTTTGGTGCCAACATTTACATATATTTTTAAATACTTAAAATATGCATTTACATATATATATATATATTTACATAAACATTTATATATATATTTACATTAATATTTACATATACACTATATAGTTTTATATATTTATATATACTAAAAAAGTTTCTTTTACATATAAATATATTTATATATAAATATAAGTTAAAATAAATCATTTATTTAATGATTTAAATGAAATATTACAAATTTTGTATAAAACTATATAAGAAACTATATAGAAAATACGTATATTTTACTATTCATCAATGCTACTTCACTTTCTCCGTTTAACTTTCGACTTATGGTCTCTTTGTTTCGGTGGTGACAGTTGGAGCGGTGGGAATGTGAGGGTTGACAATGAAATATCATCTTTGTGAAAAATCTCAAAACCCCAACTCCAAAACTCAAAAAAACAAAAACCTTAAATCTCAAAATCCTAGATCCACCATCTACCATTATAAAACACTTCAATACTTCAAAGGATTACTAATTAGGGGTAGAGAAATGATTTAACCAAAAAATATAATAAGAAAAAATAAGGAGTATACCTAGATCTGAGAAGGGGTTGTCGGCAAAACTAGAAGAGAAATGGCTTGAAATGAAGGGAATGAGGAAAGAACTAGGGATTTGGGGTATTTATATAAAGTAGAGTCAACGCCAGTGTTTAGTTTAACGACAGGCGTTATCTTCTCTTTCCCTATTTTTGAATATCGGTGGTTGCATATTCATTTGTATACCTCTTTATATATATGCTTACATATTATTCACACTTTTGTCACTGGAAAAATCAAATACAATAACAAAATTAAAAATCATTTTAAAACTACCAAAACCATGCTTAAATAGTCTTCTAATCATCTTCAACTTCTCTGAAATTTCTACACTAAGAAAGTCTATATACATAAACTCTAATTCAAAGAAAAAAATTCAAAAACCTAAGAAAACAGTGTTTTGTGTGGGCGTTAAGAAGTTAACGTCAGGCGTTAGCTTCTTTGGCCAAATTTTCATTCTATTTTTTCTAAAATATTTCTAGTATTTTTCCCATGCATTTTCTCTGTTTGCTTTCTCAAATTTGAATTGTTTCTTATTTATCTTATTTCATAAATACAAAAAAAATATTTAATAATCCAAAAATATTGAAATATATGTTTTTGTGATTTGTTTGTTATCAATATTTACAAGAATATGTTTTGATTATAAAAACTTCACTTGAGAAAAACATCTTAGTATTTTCATTACAAATGGTCAAAATTGATAAGACATACACTTAAAGATTTTCTTCAATATTTAATTTTCGTTTCAAGTTTCCTAAACATTATTTTATCTTGTCATGTCTTGACCATAATCTTATTATGTGCAATGAAATTGTCTAAAGAAAATTGTGTAAGATTGTCTAGCATGCCTCTAAGTATGAGTAATATTTTATGTTAATCAACAATTCATTCACTCACTATTTTGATAATCTTCATGTGCTCATAATCTTAGTCTTGCATGATTGTGTAGTGTAATAGATTTAACTTATTAAGTTGTGTGTCTATAATACCTACACCATCTTTCAAACAAAATATTTCTTGCACATATAGAAGTGTTATTTCAATATTGTTTGTGTTTGCAAAAACAAGTGAATTTATAGACCTTTGTCCCAAAATTAAAAATATGAAATAAAATGAAAGTGAGGTTAGATCTTAAAGTCACTCTAGAGGGGGGTGAATAGAGTATTAAAAGTTTTTTCACTTATTTTTATAGCGGAGTTAAAATAGTGATATTTATATGTGTACAGAGTGAGTTATAAAAACAAAGCACAACACAGTGCAGAAAATCACACAAACACAGAGGACACAAGGATTTATAGTAGTTCCCTAATAAAACTGGGTACATCTACTCTTCTACCACCCTTGGTAGGATTCCACTAGGTTTTTGATCAGGTGCCCTATCACCAATGGATTTTTGATCAGGCGTCCAAACACCAATGAGCTTTTGATCAGGTGCTCAAACCAACCACAGGTTTTTGATCAGGTGCCCTGCCACCAAAGGGGTTAACTTTTGAAGGGAGTTAGAACCCTGTACATAATGGAATAAAGAGAGTTATGAAGTTCTTCTTTGTCAATAATCTGAGAGAAGACTAGTGGAATGTGTTGATGTAAAGCTCCCCTGTCAGATAGAAAATAGTTGACAGTAGAGGATGGAGCTTTCTCTTGAATGTAGATCTTCCTTGATAGCTGATGAATCTGAGAGACAAAGGTTTCTCAGATTATTGTGACTCTTGAAGATTTTGAACTTGCAACGGAATACTGAGAGAATAATGTTGATGTTCTCAGAGATTGAGAGAGCTACTGCTTGAGGAAGATGAAGATCTGAAAGCCTTTAGTTTTTCTTCCTGTATTTCTTTTTCCTGACTCCTTCTTCCTCCTTTTTTTCTTGTTGTACTGCTGTAATACTATATTGCTTCTTCTTTTTCTTTTTCCTTGAAGAAATCTCTGACTGATTTGAAATTCAAATCTTTTAATTTAAGGAATAAAATATTCAGAAGAGATATTCTTGGAACTGCAAATCTGATTCAGTAAATAAACTTTAACTCTTTTCCTTTTCCATGAAAGTGTCCTTTTCCAAAATATGTCAACGGCTATTTTCTCGGGAGAAGACAATGGAAAGGAATAAATAAATGGAAGGATAAAATCCTTGACTTATATGGAATAATAGATCTGTTGCTGAAAGTTGATCTGAGATCAGAGAATAGAATATAAATGATCTTTCAGAAATTAACAAGCTGAAGAGAAACTTTCGTCGACCTGAGAACTGAGTTCGTCGATCTGAACATCTGTTGCTGATTTATCGAACGTAGACTGGAATTCATCGATCTCAATGTGAGGTTCATCCAACTGAGAGATAAACTGCTAAATCTGGCTGAAAGAATTGAATTAGTCGAGCTGTGAATGAATTTCGTCGATCTGAACATCTTGATACTTATTCTTCGACCACAGAGCTGAGTTCGTCGAATGCAGAGATAGCCTCAATTCGTCGAACGCTGAGACAGCCTCAATTTGTCGACCGCTGAGGCTTGGCAAGTTCGTTGACCGCTGAGACTGGGCAAATTCGTCGACCGCTGAGACCGGGCAAATTCGTCGACCACTGAGACCGGGCAAATTCGTCGACCGCTGAGACCGGGCAAATTTGTCGACCGCTGAGACCGGGCAAATTCGTCAACCGCTGAGACCGGGCAAATTCGTCGAACGCTGAGACTGGGCAGGTTCGTCGAACTGGAGCAAGACGTTCGTCGAACGCAGTATGCATTTCGTCGAACGCAGAACCTTAGCTTTTCCTTAAGTTCTAGCTAACTTAACAGCCTAAAACCTTGACCCTTAGACTATACAATGGGGGTCAACTTAGTCCTAGTCCGCAGATAGTGATCCTAGCCCAAATCAGTAATAGGGTTGTTCCAACAATCTCCCTCTATTTGGGTTATGACACTATTTGACAAAAATTAAATAATAAAATAAACAACAAAATAACAGAACATATATATCTGACAGATTTTAAATATTTCAGCAGATATAAAATATGATACTCTGAGTTTTGAAATTTTACATTGAAACCGGAAATAATAAAAACAAATTATCAGAACCTTTTGACTTTCTCTGAAGTAGGCTTGAATGTGATTTGCCTTTCAAATTCTTGTTTTCTGAATTCTGAATTCCTTGCCTTCAGCTTTCTGAATTTGTTTATCTGAACTGAATCTGTCATATCTCAAACTGCATTTTTCAGCTTTTGCTTTTGTTGATCTGAACTGTAGCAATAACTGAATTGCTTTGTTGAATCTGTCATATCTGAATTATTTCTGAATTTGCATCTGTATTTGTCATATCTCAAACTGAAATATCTAGATCTTCAAACTGAAATTGTTGTGAGCTTCTTCAAATAACTGAAACCTACCATAAAGGGGCTTCTTCATCAACTGAATAATTTTTGCTTCTTCATACAGTATCTCCCCTTGAAACTTGAGCTTCTATATAAAGTAACTCCCCCTATCAAAAAGGAGCTTCTTCAAAACAACTCCCTCTGTCAAAAAGGAGAGCATCTCCCCCTAAGAAAAAGGAAAGCATCTCCCCCTGACAAAAAGGAGCTTCTTCAAAACATCTCGCCTTGCCTAGTTTCAGGAAGACCTGGAGCTAGGCCCCTAGAAGAAGGGACAGTTGAATATGAGGTAGGGAAGGATGCAATTATTTTGAAGAAATATTGTCATTGTTCCTGCAAAAAAAATAGAGATCAAGTGCAAAGGAACTGGAAACAGAAGCAATTCTATAGGCATATAGTTAAAATGAAATAAAATATTTGATTATAAGGAAAGATCAGAAACATAGGCTTCATCAAAACTGCGTTCGACGAAAAATAAATTTTCGTCGATCTCAGTTCGACGATCTAGATGACTTCGTCGATCTCCGTTCGATGAACGACTAGATTTCGTCGATCTCAGTTCGATGAAATGATGGGATAAGTAGAAAATTTAAATTTTTTTTAATTGATTGAATCTCCATCAATCATTCATAGCTGATTTATAAAGAAGATATGTTTCTTTTCATCCAAGGTTTTGGTGAAAATATCAGCCCTTTGCAAATCAGTAGAAATGAATTGTAGGCAAATTTTATTTTATCCACATTATCTCTGATAAAGTGGTGCCTAATTTCTATGTGTTTAGTCCTACTATGGAGTACTGGATTTTGTGTTATAGATATTGCACTAGTATTGTCACAAAATATAATTGAATTATTTAAGTTGATACCATAGTCTAGAAGTTGATTTTGTATCCACAGTATCTGTGAGCAGCAACTGCCTGCAGCAATATATTCTGCTTCAGCTGTTGATGTAGACACAGATGTCTGTTTCTTACAAAACCAAGACACAAGCCTATCACCAAGAAACTGGCAAGTTCCTGGCGTGCTTTTACTGTCTACTCTGCATCCAGCATAATCAGAATTCGAGAATCCAGTTAATTCAAATTCTGAAGTTGTTGGATACCCGAGTCCTAGATTTGGACAACCCTTTATATATCTCAAAATTCTTTTTAGTAAAATAAGGTGAGATTCTTTGGGGTTAACTTGGAACCTAGCACAAATACATGTAGCAAACATTATGTCAGGTCTACTAGTTGTTAAGTAAAGTAATGAGCCAACAATTGCTCTATATACTTTCTGATCAACAGGTTTCCCTGATTCATCATTGTCAACAACAGCATTGGAGGGCATGGGTGTTTTCATAGTGGAAGCATCAGACATACCAAATCTTTTCACTAATTCCTTAGCATACTTGGATTGTGATATGAATATGCCATTGGGAGTTAGCTTCACTTGAAGACCAAGGAAGTAAGATAACTCACCCATACTACTCATTTAAAATTTAGATTGCATTAGGTCAGAAAACTTTTTGCATAGATTTGAATCAGTAGAGCCAAAAATAATATCATCTACATAAATTTGAACTAGTAATGATTTATTTTTATGTATCCTGAAAAATAAGGTTTTATCAACAGAGCCTCTACAGAATTTGTTCTCCAAAAGAAAATTAGCTAAGGTCTCATACCATGCTTTGGGAGCTTGCTTGAGACCATAGAGAGCTTTATTAAGCTTAAATACATAGGAAGAGTGAGTTGGAGAGATAAAACCTGGTGGTTGTTCCACATAGACTTCTTCTTTGATGTCTCCATTCAAGAATGCACTCTTCACATCAATCTGATATACCTTGAATTTCTTGAATGCAGCAAAGGCAAGAAAAATCCTTATAGCTTCAAGTCTAGAAACAGGAGCAAAGGTTTGATCATAATCAATTCCTTCTTCCTGAGAATATCCTTGGTCTACTAATCTTGCTTTATTTCTGATGATTATGCCTTGATCATCTAGCTTGTTCCTGAAGACCCATTTAGTGACAATAACTGGATGGCCTTTTGGTCTTGGAACCAAATCCCAAACCTTGTTCCTTTCAAATTAGTTGAGCTCCTCTTGCATTGTAAGAATCCAGTTTGGATCTTGTTCTGCATCTTTTATGGATTGAGGTTAAATCTGTGATAGGAAACAAGTGTGCATCTGATTTTGGTGTAGTTGATGTCTTGTTTGAACACCTGCTGAAATATCTCCAATGATTTGAGATATTGGATGATCTTTAACTGTGATGTGATCAACAGTTGGAGTTGGTTCAGTAATAGTTTCTTCTTGAGGGACTTGTTCAGCTGTTATTTGATTTGAATTGTCAGCAAGATCTGGATTATCCTCTTCTTCACTGTCTTCAATTATTTCATTTGATGGAAGTAGAGAATCTTTATTCTATAGATCCAATACATTAAGCTCTTCACATAGAGCTGGTGTAACGCCCCTGATTTTTTGTTAATTATTTGCATGGCCGCTGTGACGTAATTTTGGCGTTTGAGCGTTACGTCAGCTCGTCAGGTTTAGTTTTGGGCCTTAGCCTAGTTAAAGTGTGTAATTTGGATCGAGCGTCTGAGATTTCGCGTCGTTTCGAGTTATGGGAGATTGTTTATGTAATTATTGCATTTTTTAC
Organism: Dactylorhiza incarnata; assembly: GCA_033032865.1. Classification (NCBI taxonomy): domain Eukaryota; kingdom Viridiplantae; phylum Streptophyta; class Magnoliopsida; order Asparagales; family Orchidaceae; genus Dactylorhiza; species Dactylorhiza incarnata. The sequence goes on from JAWHQI010000035.1 coordinate 13,632,686, forward strand.
CCTTGCAAGAATTCTTAGGCTGCATTCGACGAACTGCAGGCTAGCTGTGTTTGACGAACTGCAGGCTAGCTGCGTTCGGCGAACTGCAGGCTAGCTGCGTTCGACGAAGTCTTCGTCGAACTGCATTCGACGAATTTGTCCTGTCTTGTTCTCATCGAGCTTTAAGCTATATGTATATATATACATTAATCTTAGGTTTTATCTTTTCATCTCCTTCCCCTTTCGGCCGACCTAGAGTTCTGTCGGGCGTGAGAGCGAGAGCGGCATGACGTGGAGCTTCCGGCCGGCGATTCGAAGGCAGTAGTAGTCGGAATCGTGTTTGGAGAGTAGATTTGGAAAGCTCTTAGCGGGATCTTCGTTCTAGTGGTAAGTTTTTCTCATTTCGTGGAATTTTTGGAGTTATGGTAGTGACCTAATTCCTCTTTTCGATCCGAAAAGTTTCAGGATTTCGTGCTCGGGTGAGTTCTTGGCCGATCCATAGCTTTTGGAGCGGAGAACTTCGAGCTTGCAAGGTTAAAGGCAAGTGGTTTTCCCCTCCCTCTCTCTTGTTTCTTGAATCCTTATTTTTATTCTCATTTGGAATCCTTGTCGTGCTGAACGGCTTGTGTCTTTGAAGGGTTGGTATGATATTCATTAACCTTGAATTTCCCCGGAATGTCTGGAATTTTTCCCTAGGAAAAACCTGTATGCTGCCTAGACCTCCTCCCTGTTTTCATGAAGAATACCTTGGATTTCTTGAAAAGTCATTGTTTCCTGCTTGGGGATTTCTCGAGAGATTGCATCTCCTGTCTTTGTGATTTCTCGAGAACTACAAATCCTGCCTTGAGGATTTCTCGAGAAATAGCGTCTCCTGCCTTGTGATTTTTCTCGAGAGGTCATCTGTCCTGCCTTGGGGATTTCTCGAGAGCTTGCTTCTCCTGTCTAGGTTTTCTCGAGAGGTCATTTGTCCTGTCTTGGGGATTTCTCGAGAGCTTGCTTCTCCTGTCTGGGATTTCTCGAAAGGTCATTGTTCCCTGCCTTTGGTATTTCTCGAGAAACTTATTCTCTGCCTTGGATCTCTCGAGAACCCTTTGACCTTAGCCCTCGACTTCTCGAGAAATGTTTGATCTTAGCTCTTGATTTCTCGAGAACCATTTGTTCTTAGTCATTGAGTTCTCGAGAAATTTAGGATCATAGCTTTTGATTCCTCGAGTATTGCCCTTTTGTTTCTTGGTGCTTGAGTTATGCCTCTGATTACTTCTCCTCTTCGAAATCTCATACCCGTTGTGGTTAAATAACTTATGTCTTCTCTTATGAATCGTCTAATGCAATGTTTACTCCGTTTGTGACCCTATCCTTAGGGTATCCTGGTGAGTGTTTTTCTCGGGCTTCGTCCCATGCCATAATTAAAGGAATTAATTAATAAGACCATTGTCTATGTCCTTGCACGGTGGGTCGTGTTTGGGGGGGGGGGGGGGGCAGTGTGTTGAAAATGTTGAAGTGGAAGTTGGCGGTCTGGGGGGTGACCGCTCGGTCTGGCTAACCGCGAGGTCTCGCGATCTCGTCTGCGGTCTGACCTATTTCGGTCTAGCCGCAGTCTGTTCGGCCGGACCGCCATTCTCTGTCCAAGGTTGCCGAGGTGAGGCCGCGCGGTCTGGTTCATGAGACTGCGTGGCAAGCTGTTCTCTGTACTGTGTGGTCTGGTTTGTGGTGACCGCACAGGGTTGCTGTTTTGGTAACGGACAGTCCGGTCTGGTGACTGTCCGGGTTCTTGGTGGTGCGCGCGGACTAAGATCTTCTTAGTCGCGCGGTCTCCCCTTTTTTGAGTTCGCATAAGCTGGTCCTTGGCGATCTGCTGGTATATGCGGTCTCTGTTGGTAGTCGACTTGGAGGATTCTTTCCTTGGTCGACTTGGTTGTGTTCGTGGTCTCTGGAGGAGGCCTCGTGTTGCGAACACAGGTGGTGGGCGTCATGACCGGGCGGGTTATCATGATTGTGCGGCTTTCTGAAGGAGTGGCGATCTCCTGGTCAAGGTTGAAGTCGGCGAGTACACAAGGCGCAGAGCGATCTTATGCTGACCGCAAGGGTTGACCGGTCTCAGTCGCGCGGTCAGGGCGGTGACTCTATCTCATAGGGTGGTGACTGGATCAGGTCGCACGCCTATAAATAGGAGTCACTGTAGCAGCAAAATCATCGCACCAAGTGTAAGCTGAGCTCACGCCTATTTCTTGCGGTCTCATTTTTGTGACCAGTCGGTTAGCTGATTGAACTTTCCTTGTGGAGCTTCTGCGGATTGTGCGGACAGCAGCGGTCACCTCTTCTTCTAAGGTGTTCGGGCGGTCTCGCGGCTTGCAGTGCGGGTTGCTAGAGTTCGAGAGAATCAGTAGAGTTCGGGAGGTCGCGGAGTTCTCGGTTGGTGTTGTTCAAGTCGCAGGTAGGCTGTTCGGGCGGTCTCATTTTCTAGTCGCGCGAACTCCCACGTCGTGCTGTCAGGCGGTCTCAGAGTTTCAGCCCGCTGGTTATCTTTTCTTCAGCACTGTATTTTCATTTTTGGTTTTGTGTACTGGCGAAATCATGTCTCGCCATGTATACCTCGCACTGTAATGAAGATTTCTGCTATTATCAATAAAGATTGTGTTGCTTCATGTGCTTCTGGTTGTTGGCTATAGCTTTGAGTTGTACAATTCCTGCTCACTCCTAGATCTACGGAAAATTTCACATGGTATCAGAGCGATGTTGGAGTGGATATAGCAGTGAATAACTCAAAGTTGTCATCGCCTTTGTGAAGAAGGAACCAATGGTAGAGCCATGGAAGCAAGAGGTCTTGGAATTGAGATGCTTACCTCGACTAACTTCAAGATGTGGAAGTCGAGCATGTAGAGTTATCTTCTGGACGAGGACCTTTGGGAGGTTGTTGGAGGAGACAGTACGGAGGAAGTTTTCCCAGTTGGGGATAATGGTCATGAGGTGAGGAATTGGAGGAGAATTAATGTGAAAGCAGAGTTCACTTTAAAGAGGGCACTATCACCTGACCTATTCGATCACATCTTAGGGTGTGGATCAGCTGCGGAGATCTGGAGAGCCCTGGATGGGCTGTTTAACAAGAAGAATGTAGCGAGGCTACAGTTTCTGGAAAATGAGCTGGCTAGGTCTGCTCAGGGTGATCTTTCTATCTCTACGTTTTTCCTGAAGATGAAGAACCTGTGCGCTGAGATCTCAGCACTGGATCCTGATGAGCCAATTTCTGAGGCGAAGCTGAAGAGGCACATCATCCGTGGCTTGCGGAAGGAGTATGTGGCCTTTGTGACGTCGGTGCAGGGTTGGGAAAATCAGATGTCTCTGCTGGAGCTGGAGCTGGAGAATCTGCTTGCGTCGCAGGAGAGCTTAGCAAGGCAGATGGCGGGGGTGTCAGTGTCTGGGGGAGATGACGAGGTTCTCTTCACAGGGAAGAAGAAGAAATGGGATAAGAAGAAGAAGACCGCTTGAGGCAATGGGCCTTCAACTTCTGGACAGCAAGAGAGGGGCTATGCTCCTAAGGCTGAAGGGAAGAAGAAGGGAGAAGGACCCAAATGTTTCAGATGCAGAAAGCTTGGTCATATCAGGAAGGATTGTCGGGTGAATCTTCAGCCAGGGCATGCTGCTGCAGGGAAGGAGGAAGCTGAGGTCAGACAAAATGATGGAGGATGGGTAGGAGCCTTCTCGGCTTCTGTTGGAGCTGCGGCTCCTATCAACTATCAGGAGGACTGGATTGTGGACTCGGGGTGTGGTCATCACCTCATCGGGGATGATTCGAAGCTTTCTTCAGCGCAGCCTTACTCAGGTTATGATGTCATCATAACTGCTGATAATACTGTGCATACTGTCGAGAAGGTGGGGGTTATTTCCTTGGGCAGTGATAGAGGGCCACTAACTTTGAAGAGTGTCTATCATGTGCCCGGAATGAGGAAAACCTCTTCTCCGTGACCAACGTTGTTGACTCTGGGTATCATGTTCTGTTTGGCCCAAAAGAAGTGAGGTTTCTTCGAAACATTGTGGCGGTAAAGGCCAAGGTCGTTCATGTCGGGAGAAGGGCAAAAGACTTGTTCATTTTATCGACAAGTTCTTATGTCTACAAGATGAGGACAAATGATAGTGCTGTTATATGGCATGAGAGGTTGGGGCATGTAGGGATGGACAAGTTGAAAGCTATGGAGATAAAAGGTCTAGTCAAGGGCCTGCCTAGTCTATCTTCCTACGGTGACGATCATGTTTGCGCGGGATGTCAGTTCGGCAAGTCTCATCGACTACCATTTTATAAGTCACAAACAAGGACTAGTGTGTCGTTGGAGTGTATCCACGGTGACTTGATGGGACCAACTACTACCCCAAACCTCGGAGGCAGCAGGTATATGATGGTGTTGATCGACGATTACACCAGATATGTCTGGGTTTATTTCCTGAAGGAGAAGGAAGAGGCGTTTGCCAAGTTTGTGGAGTTCAAGGAGCTAGTGGAGGGTCGGTTAGGCCTGCGGATAAAGAAGCTGAGAACTGACAAGGGGGTAGTTCACCTCTGGTGAGTTCTCTAGTTTTTGCAGGAAGGCGGGCATCCGGAGGGAGCTTACTTGTGCGCATACTCCGCAACAAAATGGTGTTGCAGAGCGGAAGATCCGTCATCTGATGGAGACCTGCAAGTGTTGGCTGCATGCCAAGAGTATCCCAAGGTCCTTTTGGGCGGAGGAAATGTCTTGTATTGCCTACGTCATTAACAGGATGCCTCTCAGTCCCATCAACATGTTGACCCCGCATGAGATGATGTTCAAGGAAAAGCCAAGCGTGGCGCACCTTCGGGTGTTTGGTTCCACCTACTATGTGCATGTTCCAGATGCGCTTCGGATGAAGCTAGATGCAAAAGCAAGGAAGCTAGTCTTCGTGGGATATGATGATCGGAAGAAGGGCTGGAAGTGCATGGACCTGGAGATGCGGAGATTTGTTGTATCTCGCGGCGTCGTGTTTGACAAGGTGACTTCATACAAGGGAAATTCTGGTGTTGAGTTACCAGAAAGCAGGGTGGAGGAGCAGGAGAGAGCTATGGAAAATCTTCAGGTGGAGCTGCCTATGTCACCAGGTGGTCCATCCATTTCTAGTTCTGAGACGGAAGCTTCTGGATCAGGAAGCAGGGGAGCGATGCTAATAGTACGTCTGGAAGAGGAGCTAGAGAAGAAGCAGCTGAAGGTAATGCGAGTTAGGGGAAGGAGATAAGGAGATCGAAGCGAACGATCATTTCCCCTGATCACTATACAGGAGGAAACATGGTGAGCTTTGTCTTGTGTTTCTTTGCTAGTCCCCTGGATGAGCGGGAACCAGTGAGCTTTGAGAAGGCCAAAGGCGTGAAGCAGTGGGATTCGGCTATGGAAGAAGAGATGGCAGCTCTCAAGAAGAATGAGACTTGGTCTCTGGTGCCCAGGCGCAAGGGTATCACCCTTGTGACATGCAAGTGGGTCTATAAGCTCAAGAAGAAGGCAGACGGCAGTATCGAGCGTTATAAGGCTCGCCTTGCGGCTCATGGATTCTCGCAGCAATATGGTGAAGACTATAAAGAGACATTTAGTCCGGTGGCAAAGATGACTTCAGTTCAGTTTGTGATTGCCTTGGCGGCGTTTTGGGGGTGGGAGATTTGGCAACTCGACGTAAAGAATGCTTTCTTGTACGGCGAGATTGACAAGGATATCTTCATGATCCAGCGGCCAGGCTTCGTATCTGAAGATTTTCCTGACTATGTCTGTAAGCTGAAGAAGACCATGTATGGGTTGAAGCAAGCGCCAAGGGCGTGGTACGGAAAGATTGCAGAATATCTCCTATTTTGTGGATTTGGTACTTCAGACTCTGATTCAAGCTTGTTCGTCAAGAAGAACAGGGAGCTTCAAGTCATCGTGCTGCTTTACGTCGATGATATAATCGTGATGGGGAATTCAAAGGAGGAGGTAGCAAAGCTTCGGGCTGAGCTATCTATCAGATTTGAGATGAAGGACTTAGGTGAGCTTCACCATTTTCTTGGACTCGAAGTGCAGAGGAAGGAAAGTGGAGTGCTGGTGTCCCAGGCTGGATATGTGGAGCGAATCGTGGGGCGATTCGGCATGAAGGAAGGGAAGTGTATTTCTACACCTCTGGAGAAGGCCATGAAACTTCGGAAGGATGAGGGGAAGATTCTGGAAGATCCGCTTGTGTTCCGAGCTCTGGTTGGGAGCTTGATTTATCTGACGATCACTAGGCTGGATATTGCATATGCAGTTGGCAGGGTGAGTCGTTATATGGCGGAACCACGGATGCCTCATCTACTAGCGGCCAAGAATATTTTGAAGTATGTCAAGGCGACTTCGGATATGGGTCTCCTATACAGGAGGGATGCGGGCTTCGAGGTGCATGGGTACATGGATGCTGATTACGTGGGAGATTCGGATGATCGGAAGTCGACGTCTGGATTCATCTACATGGCGGGCCCCACAGCTATATCATGGTGCAGCAAGAAGCAGGATTCCGTGTCTGTCTCTACCATGGAAGCGGAATACAAGGCTTTGGCCTTGGCAGCTCAAGAAGCCATCTGGCTTAGGAGGTTGGTGGGAGACGTCCATAAAGAGGTTCGGGGTCCGACTCTGCTCCACGGCAACAATAAGAGTGCACTCAAACTGGTTACTAATCCAGTGTGTCACGCGAGGACCAAGCATATCGAGATCGAGCATCATTTCATTCGTGAGAAGGTGTTGGAGGGGTCTCTTTCGGTCGAGCATGTTCGGAGTTTGGACAACGTTGCTGACATATTCACAAAGGCGCTGGCGAAGGGGTCGTTCACTCGGCTGAGGAGTTTACATGGGCTGTTTTTAACTTCCCACTTCAAGGGGGGTGTTGAAAATGTTGAAGTGGAAGTTGGCGGTCTGAGGGGTGATCGCGCAGTCTGGCTAACCGCGCGGTCTCGCGGTCTCGTCTGCGGTCTTACCTATTTCGGTCTAGCCGCAGTCTGTTCGGCCTGACCTCCATTCTCTGTCCAAGGTTGCCGAGGTGAGGCCGCGCGGTCTGGTTCGTGAGACCACGTGGCGAGCTGTTCTCTGTACTGTGCGGTCTTGTTCATGGTGACCGCACAGGTTGCTGTTTTGGTAATGGGCAGTCCGGTCTGGTGACTGTCTGGGTTCTTGGTGGTGCGCGCGGACTAAGACATCTTAGTCGCGCGGTCTCCCCTTTTTTGAGTTCGCATAAGCTGGTCCTTGGCGATCTGCTGGTATATGCGGTCTCTGTTGGTGGTCGACTTGGCGGATTCTTGCCTTAGTCGACTTGGCTGTGTTCGCGATCTCTGGAGGAGGCCTCGTGTTGCGAACACAGGTGGTGGGCCTCATGACCGGGCGGGTTGTCATGATCGCGCGGCTTTCTAAAGGAGTGGCGATCTCCTGGTCAGGGTTGAAGTCGGCGAGCTCACAAGACGCAGAGCGATCTTATGCTGACTGCGCGGGTTGACCGGTCTCGGTCGCGCGGTCAGGGCGGTGACTCTATCTCATAAGGTGGTGACTGGATCAGTTCGCACGCCTATAAATAGGAGTCACTGTAGCAGCAAAATCATCGCACCAAGTGTAAGCTGAGCTCGTGCCTATTTCTTGCGGTCTCATTTTTGTGACCGGCCGGTTAGCTGATTGAACTTTCCTTGTGCAGCTTCTGCGGATTGTGCGGACAGGAGCAGTCACCTCTTCTTCTAAGGTGTTCGGGTGGTCTCGCGGCTTGAAGTCCGGGTTGCTGGAGTTTGGGAGAATCAGTGGAGCTCGGGAGGTCGCGGAGTTCTCGGTTGGTGTTGTTCAAGTCGCAGGCAGGCTGTTCGGGCGGTCTCGTTTTCTAGTCACGCGAACTCCCAGGTCGTGCGGTCAGCGGTCTCAGAGTTTCAGACCGCTGGTTATCTTTTCTTCAGTGCTGTATTTTCGTTTTTGGTTTTATGTACTGGCGAAATCATATCTCGCCATGTATACCTCGCAATGTAATGAAGATTTTTGCTATTATCAATAAAGATTGTGTTGCTTCATGTGCTTCTGGTTGTTGGCTATAGCTTTGAGTTGTACAATTCCTGCTCACTCCTAGATCTACAGAAAATTTCACACAGTGGAGAGTTGTTATAGCCTTGCACGGTGGCCATTTTAGTGGTGAACTGCGAGCTTGGCATGTGGTCCCGTGGGCCATGTTTGGGTGGTTGGGGATAGAAACCCCCACCCGTTTTTGGCTTTGGGTGGCAGTGGATAAAGGATCGCCCTCATTTAATTTGAGCCGATCAGTCTCTTTAAATAAATTTAACGAGATAAATGAACTTTGTTTGTTCCTATTTATGGTATTTGGTGCACTTGGTGTTTTGCTTAGTTCTTTGTTTGGAGCTTCTCTTTCGGTAAATATGGCTTGGGTTGGTACCCCTTATGCCTTATTTACTTTTCTACTTGTTTTCTGCCACTTGTAATTCCCTTGCTGATGCGTTCTTTGATTGAATACCTCGGGTTCAGAGCCTTAGCTGCTAGTGGTGTAGCCCAGAGTCTCCGGGAGTTTTAGTTGCGGATTTACCCCGCTGCTGCGAGGTAGTTGTGGTTAGTTTTCTTCTTGTGTTCAGACATGCTAGTTTGGAGCCAACGGGTTAGTGTCAGGTTGTTGACGCCCGTTGTTCCCTTTTGATACTTTATAGCTTACTTGCCAGTTAAATGCTACTACTTTTTAGATCTTGTGTATCTTGCTCTTTGAGAATGATTTATGTCTAGGTGCATTATAGTTATAAAATGGCTTTTCTTTCATCCTCATTGCATTCCTTTTAACTGAAATCCTTATCTTTAAAGTCGCCTAAAAGATATTTTCTATACTTATACTACGCCTAGATATGTGCATATCATTTACTTTATGTCCTGTCATCACGTGCATTTAGGACCTTAAGTGAACTAAATCAAGTATTTTCCACTGCAATTACGTATATTTTCTCGGTGGACTAGTTGATCCACGAACTGAGAGAGACAGTTCTTACCCCAAACCCTCATAAATGATTTCAAATGATGATCTATCATGTGAACATGTTTTGATTAAATAAGTAATAGGTTTCCGCCTGAGCGTCTGCAGTTGTCTCCTGCATGACGTGGCATCATGACGCGTATTTTCTCTTACTCTGATATTCCAAAATTTGGAGAAAATGCGGGTTGTGACAGTTGGTATCAGAGGGAGGTTATTCGACAAGTCGGTCGAGCAACAAATTCTGATATAGTATAGTTGTTTTGGTTTCATAGCATACACACACCGATGTGTCATCAGTACGTCTTGGTCGAAGCATGAACACTACACTCATAGCATGATAAGAAGTACACAGGGCATATTATGTAGTATGGGATGCATAATATGTGTCTGTATATGGATTCACCATAGGTGGCAACATGTGACGGTTATGTAGTATGGGATGCATAACCATCATCACATGGATGCCCATTAGCACGTTTTTCTTTTTCGTTGCATGCAATATTATGTAGTATGGGATGCATAATATTTCATGTGTACGCCACTCATAACATGCATTAAGGCCTTTATTAGAATGCATAGCACAACATGCATTACATAACATTGCATAAGCACACGTGCAAAGCTAAAGACTTATATGATGACACACGTACACCCATGATTTCAAAACGAACACAAGAAAATTCATGCATTCATGACCCTTGCACATGAGTCAAGAGGGGTGATGTAGTATCATCCCCAAATTTAGAATAGCATCATGAAAATCCCAGAGCAAGGTGGTAGCAATGGCAAGTATCTGTACATGTATGTTCTGAACCAAGCAGTGTAGTTCTAGTGTAAGGTTAAGTTTTAATTATAAGTTTATGCGTATTAGCAGAGATGGTGCGTAAGCGAGTGATACGCTTAATTTTTTGGGGATAGAAAAGCTCTTTCTTTCTTTGGGTTTTAACCTTAGGCGGACATTTTCGAAGAGTCCCGCGAGTAATTCTACTTCAAGGAATTACCCGTTATCCTATCGAAAGATAAAAGTAACGGTCTTTTCCTCTTTCGAAATATCGAGGATTACTCTTTGGCCGCGTCGCCAAAAGCTAAGTAGAAAGGGTTTGAAAGGCTTATGTTGAAATGAAAGTTGAAAGCTTTTTGAATATGTTGTTGCAACAATTTTGTGAGTTGTTGCAACAATTCTTTAAGAGATCGTTTTAAAACTTCTTTTGCCTTGAGCTAGTTCCAACAACCAAAGAGTTTTTGCAACAATTTTTTAAGTGTTTAAAAGAGAGTTTTAAAAATGTTTTTTTGGAGAGAAAGCTTTTGGGTTTATATAATTATCCGGACTAAAATCGATAAAGGCAAGTGGACCTTATCGATAGTAGTATAGGATATTTCTTTTTGAAATATCAAGGTCGTATTTTTCCAAGGTCGTATCGATTATTTCTACTTCTACGGAACGCGCTATTATTTTATCGAAAAGAGTTTTGAATTGATTTTTATAATTTTGTAGAAAAACTAATGACGAAAATTAAGGTTGGCGTGCGTTTAACGATAATTGCGATAAAAAGCGAAAAAGCACGGAAACATTAATTTAGAAAGTAATTTTGCTTAGAATTTTTTAGAGTTTAATAAAGCGATAATGATAACTACGGCGATTTTAAACGATTGAGCGGTTAGCGGAATTAGCAAAAAGCAATTATATTAAAAACAAAAGACTCACTAATTGAAAACTCACGCACTCTACGGAATTAAAATGAAAGCGGTAAATTGCAGAAATTAAAGAAGTGCGATCCCTACCCAAATAGGTAGAGGGGAAATAAATGCGTGACAAGTCCTATCCAAGCGGATAGGCGGGAAATAAATGCGTGACGAGTCCTATCCAAGCGGATAGGCGGGAAATAAATGCGTGACGAGTCCTGTCCAAGCGGATAGGCGGGAAATAAATGCGTGACGAAAATGGAAGCTATTGAATTACAAAAAAGGCGCAAAATTTATACTCATACACACACACTCTACTTTAATGAAATCTAATTAAAAACAAAACAAAAATTAACTCATACACTCACACACACAACATAAATGAAACTAAGTTAAAAGAAAACAAAATTCATACTAACACACACACACACTTACTTGAAATAATACAAAAGATTACAAAACAAAAACAAAAAAAACTAAAACATGAAAGTTAGCCTCATACACACTTTCACACAAATTATAATGGAAACACTACTTAACAGAACAAAATCTAAAAAAAGGAAAAACAAAAGGAAAACACACACACACTTTCACAAAAACAAAGAGAGAGATAGTTACAAAAACAAGCAAATTTTATTTTATTTTCATCATAAAGAGGTTACAAAACAAGAGAGAGAAAGAGTGCAAAAATTTACCTAAACACAAAAACTAAGAAGGCAACAAGATTGGATCAAAATATCAAGAATAAGTCTCAAAATTTTGAACCCTTTGAACATCAGCCACCCCCTCTATTTATAGAGGATTTGGGGTGCATTTAGAGGGTTTGGAAGGCTTCTAGAAGGAGGAGGCAAAATCTGACTTTGCAAGCTTGCTGGAAGAGTGTGGGGTGCGGATAGAGGGCTGGCAGATTCTAGAAGGGGAGAGGTGGCAGGACAGCTTGCTGGAAGAAAGAGCTGGCGGGAATTCGTCGAACGAAGCTTGGGGAGAGAGCTCGATGAAAGTCGATCTGGGAGTTAGTCGAACACCTGCATAAATTATATAATGTTGTTATAATATATATATATAATTAGTCGAACGCCTATCTGGGGAGAATTCGTCGAACTCAGGGAGCGGAGAGTTTGGGGTGTGGATAGAAGGCTGGAATGGAGATCGACTAACGCCTGCAGAGGTAAATATATTTATATATAATATTTCATATAAGAGAACGTCGAACTCCGGGCTAGGAGAGAGATCGACAAACTCTGAGCTGGGAGTTCGTCGAACTCAGCTCGGGCTGAGTTCGTCGAACGGGAGATATATAGATATAACATATAATACTAATACATAAAAATTCATCGAATACCGCTCGGCGTTCGACGAATTTTTGCTGAGTTTATATATGAAATTATTATGTTTATATAATATATATATAATATTTCATTATATTTATAATATATATACATTATTAATACTATATTTTCATCTATATTTACATATAAATATATGATTATATTTAATATATATACTGTTATATATTTATTATATATATTATTTATTATATTATAGTGCTATATTTATTATATAAATATATTTCTTTATATTTATATTATATACATTATACAATATTATTTCAAAATTTTATTCTTATATAAATATAATTACTTATTTTTACAAATTTTCTGATTTGTTTCATACTTAAATAACTTAAGTTTTTTTTCAAATAGAAAAATTTATAAACATAGGATAAAACAAGAGATTATTTCAATATTTTACATAAAATATGTACAAAACTACCCAAAAATGTGCTAAAAACTATACTAAAAATATGCATAATTTGCTATTTATCAAATACCCCCATACTTAAGCTTTTGCTATTCCAGAGCAAAAGTAAGGGATACCTATAAGACGCTTAATAAAATTTCTAATTTACTAAAGTTTTTATTAAATCAAAAGTAAGATCGAAATAAATTTAGGGTATTTAAAGAGGTAAGTCCAAAACTATGAAAGTAATTTAAAAAGAGTGAAAAATTTTTTGTGAGACTTCTAAAGTTAGCTAAATAGCGTCGATTATTGCAGTCTTTGGTACCTTTTAATTAGAATAGAATTATAAAAAACTTTAACTTTTTTAAGAAAGTTTTTAAGAATAAATAAAGCCTACTAATTATGCTCTCCCAAACTTTTTAAATTAAAATCTAGGTACAATTTTATTGGCTAAGGGGTAGGGGAAAAAGGTAGCCTTGGCAAAAAGAAGAGTGCTTGGAGTTAGGGGTGATGGATTGTATCCTCTCACCCCACCTTTTTGGTGGTTTTGCTTTGATTCCCAGCGTTGGTTTACGCGGGAGAATTGAAATCTTTTCTAAACTTAACCCAATGCCCGTGTTTACGGAATTTTATTTTTTTTATTCCCATTAACACGGGATTTCTTTTAACAATATTGGGTGTCTGTGTTTACGGAATCTTTTTATTCCCATTGACACAGGATTTCTTTTAAAACTCCTACTTTTATTATTTTTATGCCAAGCTAAGGGGTGTTTATAAGGGGGGTTTCAAGAGAAATTCTAGATTAATAAAAAAAGATTTTTGAGAGCAAGTTTAGTAGATTAAAAACATTCCCAAAGTTTCACAAGTTTAGAGTTAGAATAATTGAATCTAAAGATGGTTTGCCAATATAATACAAAAAGGAATCTATTTAGGGTAAACCCGAGGTAGTGCTAAAAATTCTGTTCTCAAATTAAATTAAGATCGCAAGATTTTCTTTACTACTGAAAATTCCTCGATTTAAATTTTTCAAACTATGAAATAAATAAAATTGATTTAGTAAATCAAAAATAATGAAAAACGCTTAAAGATAAAACTAACCTAGCCTTGGAAATAACAAAAAGCTAAGTGGGGGATTTATTTTATTTTTGGGTTTTTTAATAAGTTTTTCAAATAATTTTTTTTTTGAAGTTTTTAAGATATGATATTTTTGGGATTTTTGATTTTCTTTATAACAAAATGCATATATAAATACTAAAAAAAAGGAAGAAGAAAATTAAGAAAAGTAAAAATACATACAAAATATTTTTGATTTTTTCTAAAATTTTTTTTTTTCATCATATGTTTTTTTTATTTTGTAATTTTGTTAAAAATATGTACATTAATAAAAAAAGGGAAAAGAAAAAAAAGAAAAGAGAGAATGAAAAATATTTTTGGTGTTATGACAAAATGAATTTTGTTATAACAAATTTTTAAGTACATTTTTCATCATTTTTTTTGGATTTTGATTTATTATTATAAATAAGGATTTTTTATATACAAATAAAAGACATAAACATAAAACATTTATATAATAAAAAATTTTTGTGTTTTTTTTTTCTAAGTTAATTAATGATTTTTTTGGATTTTTCATTTGATTTAAGAAAAATGAAAAGAGGGACAAAGATGTTGCAACATAATTTTCTTATGTCATAACAAATTTTGTTATGTTATAACAAATAAGTTTTATGTTGTAACAAATTTTTCATATAAATTTTTTTTTTTTTAATATGGGAGGGGCAAAAATAATTACAAAAAGAGGGAAAACATGCCCCCATACTTAAAGCCAACATTGTCCTCAATGTTGAAGTGAAGTGTGAGGAACGAAAATATTTACAAAAATGTGAAGATTTAATTACAAGATAGAAAAAATATATACAAGAATAGTTACAAATAAAAAGGAACTCCACGAATATATACAAAATTGTTTTTTTTGGTTTGTTTTAGTTTTCCGAAATGTACAAAACACGAATAAAATACTTATAAAAGAAGTTAAAAGTATATATGTGATCATATTTTTTTGGGTATGATAAAAATAAATTTTTATCATCATTTTTATTTTATTAATTATATTATATTTTTTTGTTTTTGGTTTTAATTTTGAAATATGCATGTTTTTAATATATCAAAATTTTAAGAAAGATACAATAAAGTAAATAAAGAAAAAGCTTTAAGATAAAAAGCAAGGAAGAAATAAGAGAAATAAAAAGGTAAAAGCAACGGGGTTTTCTCGTTTCGAAATATCGACAAAAATCCCCTCTCGGGTCTGTCGAGTAATCCTACTTTGAGAAACTTCCTATTGTCCTGTCTTAAAATTCCCAAAATTCTTTTTGATTTTTGTTTTAAAGTTTTTGCATTATTTTATTTTGTTTTATATTTCGTTTTTTAAAAAAGAATGATAATTTAAAATATGCATAGTTATTAATGATATTTTTCATTTTGTTTTATTATAATTATTTATTATTATTATTTATTATTATTATTAATTATATTTTTGTTTAAGTTTTTTAATTTTTTTTTTTGTTTGAAATGAAAATTTATTTCATCATTTTTTTTTTTGTAAATAAGAACAATAAAAAAGCGTAATTGGATAAATATGGGGGTGCCTCCCACGAGCGCTTTGTTTACCGTCTCGTAGCTTGACGCGTTGGCGGGGTATGATCTTTTTAGAGGTGGGGGAGGGGTATGGAATTTAGCTTCCCTCCCAGTTGATCCCCCGCGTGGTAGAGTTTTAGTCGGTGACCGTTAACTTTTAAGTCGCCTTTTTCCGGGTGGGTGATAAGGACGGTCCCGTATGGCCAAACCTCTTTCACTTGAAAGGGGCCGGACCAGCGGGATTTTAGTTTCCCCGGAAAAAGACGAAGACGCGAATTATATAGGAGGACGAGATCGCCCGGCGCAAATGATTTTGGAAATTTAATTTTTCGGTCGTGGTAAAATTTCGAGCGTTCCTTATAAAATTTATTACTCTCGTAAGCGTTCGCACGCCATTCATCGAGTTCGTTTAATTGGAATTTCCGGTTTTCGGCGGTTAAATTATGATCGAGATTTAAGAGTTTTAACGCCCAAAAAGCGCGGTGCTCTAATTCTACGGGCAAATGGCACGCCTTGCCGTAGACTAATCGATAAGGCGTACAACCGATTGCGGTCTTGTACGTCGTACGATATGCCCACAGCGCGTCGTCTAATTTAATCGCCCAATCCTTCCTATTTATTGAAACGTTTTTTTCTAATATGCGTTTAATTTCCCGATTTACTACCTCCACTTGGCCGCTCGTTTGGGGGTGATAGGCGGTGGCGAGCTTATGCGTAACGGCATATTTGGTTAATGTTTTTGCAAACTGGGCGTTGCAAAAGTGCGTACCCCTATCACTAACTATCGCACGGGGCGTACCGAAGCGAGAAAATAATTTTTTAAGAATTTTGACGATGACTCTCGCATCGTTGGTGGGGAGAGCTTGCGCTTCCGCCCACCTAGATATATAGTCGACCGCCACTAAAATGTAGCGATTTGTATATGAAGGAGGTAGGGGGCCTATGAAATCTATGCCCCATAAATCGAAAATCTCGCATTCTAAATAAAAATTTTGGGGCATCTCGTCGCGACGAGAGATGTTACCCGACCGTTGACAGCTATCGCATGCGCTCACAAAAGTGTGAGCGTCTTTGAGGAGAGAGGGCCAATAAAAGCCTGCCTCCAGCGCCTTCTGCGCGGTCCGGTTGGCTTGATAATGCCCCCCGGCCGGCCCCTCGTGGCAGTGCCGCAAAATTTGCGCACCCTCCTCGCTCGAAACGCATCTCCGCACGACTTGGTCCGCGCAGACGCGAAATAAGAAAGGGTCCTCCCAAAAGTAATTTTTCAAATCAGAAAAGAATTTCTTCTTTTGCTGTTTTGAAAAGTCTTTCGGGAGCACTCGCGCAACTAAATAGTTGGCGTAGTCTGCGAACCAAGGCGAGGGAGAAGTTTTTAAATTATTTAAAGCTAAAAGACGCTCCTCGGGAAATTGATCATCGATTTCCGGTTCGAAGAGCGCTTCCGCGATTGGGTGTTCTAAACGAGAAAGGTGGTCGGCCGCTAAATTTTCGGCCCCCTTCTTATCCCGGATCTCTAAATCGAATTCTTATAATAGGAGGATCCATCGAAGAAGGCGGGGCTTAGCGTCCATTTTTTCTAATAAATATTTAAGTGCGGAGTGGTTGGTAAATATTATAATTTTAGAAAGCGTGACGTAGGGTCTAAACTTATCTATGGCGAAGACGACGGCAAGGAGTTCCTTTTCCGTTGTCGTGTAATTAGCCTGTGCGGCCGTGAGCGTGCGGGACGCATAGTAGATAGGATGAAAATATTTATTTACGCGTTGGCCTAATACAGCCCCTACCGCTATATCGCTCGCATCGCACATAATCTCAAACGGAAGGGTCCAATCGGGCGCCACCAGAATGGGAGAATGGATAAGTTTATTTTTTATGGCATTGAATGCCTCTACGCACGCGCTATCAAAAATGAATGGAGATTCTTTCTCCAGGAGGTGGGTTAGCGGTTTTGTTATTTTGGAAAAATTTTGAATAAACCGCCTATAGAAACCCGCGTGGCCAAGAAAACTACGAATTGATTTTATATTTGAGGGCGCGGGGAGTTTTTCAATTATTTCGACCTTGGCCTTGTCGACCTCCATCCCTCTTTCAGAAATTTTGTGGCCGAGAACTAAGCCTTCTCGAACCATGAAATTACACTTTTCCTAGTTTAAAACCAGGTTCGTGTCTTCGCATCGTTGGAGGACTCGATCTAAATTTTGGAGGCAGTTTTGGAAGGAGCTTCCAAAAACCGAGAAGTCATCCATAAAGACTTCCATAATATCCTCTACGAGCTCTCCAAATATCGCTAGCATACATCGTTGAAATGTAGCTGGCGCGTTGCAGAGGCCGAATGGCATCCTTCGGTACGCGAAGGTACCGAAGGGGCACGTAAAGGTTGTTTTCTCCTGATCTTCGGGGGAGATTGGAATTTGTAAAAATCCCGATAGACCGTCGAGAAAACAATAATAAGGATGACCTGATAGTCGCTCCAAAATTTGATCGATAAACGGTAACGGAAAGTGGTCTTTGCGGGTGGCATCGTTTAATTTTCGGTAATCGATGCACACCCTCCAACCCGTAACAGTACGGGTTGGAATTAATTCGTTATGTTGATTTGCCACTACCGTTAGACCGCCCTTTTTAGGCACGACATGAATGGGACTAACCCACGTGCTGTCAGATATAGGGTAGATAATCCCCGCATCCAGGAGTTTTATTACTTCAGCCTTAACGACATCCCGCATATTTGGGTTTAGTCATCGCTGAGGCTGGATGGTTTTGCGGGAATTATCTTCTAAGAAGATTTTGTGCGTGCAAAAAGAGGGATTTATCCCCCTAATATCGGAAATCTGCCATGCAATTGCATGGCGATGCGTGGACAAAACTTTAACTAATTCAGAGGTTTCCGAATCGGTTAAAGAAGACGAAATAATAACCGGGAGTTTTAAGTCCGCGGCGAGAAAAGCGTATTTTAAATGGTCGGGGAGTGGCTTAAGCTCCAAGACCGGGGGTTCTTCGTAAGAAGTTGTTATTTTTAAACTTTTAGAATTAAAAGATTCGAAAGACGAATCTGGCGGTAGCTCGTCCAAAGGGGCGAGGTCCGCCAAATCCGGTTCGTCTAAAGTTAAAGCGAGTAATTCTGCAAGCGAAGAACATTCATCCTCGAACGCGGATTCTAAGTGAAAGCAGGAATCATCGTTCGATAAAGAGTTTCGCATCGAGGGATTAATAAGAAGGGTAACTTCGTCGTCCCCTACCCGAAGGAGGAGGCGACCGTTACTCACATTAATTAATGCGCGGGAGGTCACGAGGAAAGGGCGACCGAGGATAATTGGTACCTCGACGTCCTCCTCGATGTCGAGGATGACGAAGTCTACCGGAAAGATAAACTTGTCAACCTTGACCAGAACGTCCTCCACTACCCCGATAGGATATTTTATCGAGCGATCCGCAAGTTGGATGCTCATTTTTGTTGGGGTGGGAACACCCAAATCTAGTTTTTTAAAGAGGCAGAAGGGCATCAAATTGATGCTCGCTCCCAGGTCCGCTAGGGCGTACTTTATTAATAAATTGCCGAATAGGCACGGGATGGAAAACCTTCCCGGGTCGTTTAGTTTTGGCGGCAATTTATTAAGTAGGACCGCCGAGCATTCCGCATTTAAGGAAACACGCGAAATACCCTCGAGCTTCTTTTTATTAGAAAGGAGCTACTTAAGGTATTTCGCATATTTCGGCATTTGTGAGAGTGCCTCACAGAAGGGGACGTTAATTTGAATTTGTTTAAATATTTGTAAAAACTTTTTGTAATGTTCGTCCTCCTCCTCTTTATTAAATTTTGCGGGGTACAGAATTTGTGGGCTCGAGACACCCGGCGCTAATATTTTTTCCGTATCTACTAAAATAAAAGACGAGGGTGCATGGGTCGGAGGCGAAACAGTTACCTGATGCTCAACCCGTAATGGGGAGTCGACCTCCTTGCCGCTGCGTAAGGTAATGGCGTGGGCATTTTCACGTGGGTTCTGCTCTGAGTTCCCAGGTAGTGCTCCAAGTGGCCGCTCGGAGACCATTTTTGCAAGCTGTCCAACCATCATTTCTAAATTTTTTAGCGAACCGGTTATATTCCGGATATTTGCGTCGTTGGAAGCCATGTATTTTGCAAAAATCTCCTCGAGCGGAGAAGGTTTTGGAGGAGGAGGCGCAAAACCCTGCTGAAATCCTTGGGGATATCCATGCGGAAATCCTTGCGGGATCGCAGGTGGAGGGCGTTGCGCATTATTAGGGTTACTCCAGGAGAAGTTCGGGTGGCTCCTCCAACCCGGGTTATAGTTATTACTATATGGGTTGAAGGGCGCCCACACTTGATTGCCCACGTAATCCACCGATTCCTCGCTTAAATTATTGTTATTATTAATATTATTATTATTATTAAGATTATTAAAATTATTATTATTATTATTAGGATTATTAAAATTATTATTATTAGGATTATTAGGATTATTAGCCCAAGCGGGAGTGGAGGAGGAAGCAGTCATCTCCGCCACTTGCTTACTTAGTCGCTCTACCTGCGAGGCTAAGTGAGTAGTGGCATCCACTTCGAAAATACCAGCCGGTTTAGGAGGACGCGACCTTGGCACATTCCATTGGTACGCGTTCATGGCCATTTCTTCGATCAGAGCTTGAGCGGCCTCCGGGGTTTTGTTGTTTAACGTTCCCCCGGCGGCTGCGTCGATCATCTGTCTCGTTGAGAAATTCAATCCGTTATAGAACGTTTGTACCTGAAGCCAAGTTGGTTGCGCATGATGAGGACACCTACGCAAATATTCTTTAAAACGCTCCCAAGTCTCGTAGAGAGACTCGGAATCGAATTGAATGAAGGATGCGATATCGGTGCGTAATTTAGCGGTTTTTTACGGAGGAAAATATTTAGTTAGAAAATTCTCCGTCAATTCGGCCCACGTGGTTATGGACCCTCTCGGAAGAGAAGTCAACCATGATTTCGCCTTTGTCCGCAGGGAAAAGGGAAATAAGCGCAAGCGAATGGCGTCATCGCTGACGCCATTAATCTTGAAGGTGTCGCAAATTTCTAAAAAATTATTAAGGTGTTGGTTTGGGTCCTCATCTAGCAAACCGTCGAACTGAATCGACTGTTGTACCATTTGGATTATACTGGATTTGATTTCGAAATTATTATTAGCTACCGCGGGGCGGGTGACGCTCGATCCTGTATCCTCTAAATTTGGCCTAGCATAATAGGCCATGGTCCGCTGTGGGGCCGCATTTAGATTAGGATCGCCCATCACGCCTAAATGTATATCGCCGACGGATTCTTCGGGATCTATTTGTAGATTTTGATTACGAGATCGGCGGGGCTCGAGAAGCGTGCGCTCGATTTCGGGATCAAAAGGTAAAATTGGATTATCCGAAGATTCTCCTCGGGTCATACACTATTCTTTAATTAATTTTTTTTTTTTGGAAGAAAGAGTTTTCTTGTTTTTCTTTTTATAGATTTTTTTTTTTTTGATGTTTTTTTGTTTTGTAGGATAAGAGAAATATATATTAGAAAAAGGTTTGAAATATAAGATAAAATTAATAGCGTTACCGATTTCAAAATAACGACACAAGTCCCCGGCAACGGCGCCAAAAACTTGATACGCTTAATTTTTTGGGGATAGAAAAGCTCTTTCTTTCTTTGGGTTTTAACCTTAGGCGGACGTTTTCGAAGAGTCTCGCGAGTAATTCTACTTCGAGGAATTACCCGTTATCCTATCGAAAGATAAAAGTAACGGTCTTTTCCTCTTTCGAAATATCGAGGATTACTCTTTGGCCACGTCGCCAAAAGCTAAGTAGAAAGGGTTTGAAAGGCTTATGTTGAAATGAAAGTTGAAAGCTTTTTGAATATGTTGTTGCAACAATTTTGTGAGTTGTTGCAACAATTCTTTAAGAGATCGTTTTAAAACTTCTTTTGCCTTGAGCTAGTTCCAACAACCAAAGAGTTGTTGCAACAATTTTTTAAGTGTTTAAAAGAGAGTTTTAAAAATGTTTTTTTGGAGAGAAAGCTTTTGGGTTTATATAATTATCCGGACTAAAATCGATAAAGGCAAGTGGACCTTATCGATAGTAGTATAGGATATTTCTTTTTGAAATATCAAGGTCGTATTTTTCCAAGGTCGTATCGATTATTTCTACTTCTACGGAACGCGCTATTATTTTATCGAAAAGAGTTTTGAATTGATTTTTATAATTTTGTAGAAAAACTAATGACGAAAATTAAGGTTGGCGTGCGTTTAACGATAATTGCGATAAAAAGCGAAAAAGCACGGAAACGTTAATTTAGAAAGTAGTTTTGCTTAGAATTTTTTAGAGTTTAATAAAGCGATAATGATAACTACGGCGATTTTAAACGATTGAGCGGTTAGCGGAATTAGCAAAAAGCAATTATATTAAAAACAAAAGACTCACTAATTGAAAACTCACGCACTCTACGGAATTAAAATGAAAGCGGTAAATTGCAGAAATTAAAGAAGTGCGATCCCTACCCAAATAGGTAGAGGGGAAATAAATGCGTGACAAGTCCTATCCAAGCGGATAGGCGGGAAATAAATGCGTGACGAGTCCTATCCAAGCGGATAGGCGGGAAATAAATGCGTGACGAGTCCTGTCCAAGCGGATAGGCGGGAAATAAATGCGTGACGGAAATGGAAGCTATTGAATTACAAAAAAGGCGCAAAATTTATACTCATACACACACACTACTTTAATGAAATCTAATTAAAAACAAAACAAAAATTAACTCATACACTCACACACACAACATAAATGAAACTAAGTTAAAAGAAAACAAAATTCATACTAACACACACACACACTTACTTGAAATAATACAAAAGATTACAAAACAAAAACAAAAAAAACTAAAACATGAAAGTTAGCCTCATACACACTTTCACACAAATTATAATGGAAACACTACTTAACAGAACAAAATCTAAAAAAAAGGAAAAACAAAAGGAAAACACACACACACTTTCACAAAAACAAAGAGAGAGATAGTTACAAAAACAAGCAAATTTTATTTTATTTTCATCATAAAGAGGTTACAAAACAAGAGAGAGAAAGAGTGCAAAAATTTACCTAAACACAAAAACAAGGAAGGCAACAAGATTGGATCAAAATATCAAGAATAAGTCTCAAAATTTTGAACCCTTTGAACATCAGCCACCCCCTCTATTTATAGAGGATTTGGGGTGCATTTAGAGGGTTTGGAAGGCTTCTAGAAGGAGGCAAAATCTGACTTTGCAAGCTTGCTGGAAGAGTGTGGGGTGCGGATAGAGGGCTGGCAGATTCTAGAAGGGGAGAGGTGGCAGGACAGCTTGCTGGAAGAAAGAGCTGGCGGGAATTCGTCGAACGAAGCTTGGGGAGAGAGCTCGACGAAAGTCGATCTGGGAGTTAGTCGAACACCTGCAGAAATTATATAATGTTGTTATAATATATATATATATAATTAGTCGAACGCCTATCTGGGGAGAATTCGTCGAACTCAGGGAGCGGAGAGTTTGGGGTGTGGATAGAAGGCTGGAAGGGAGATCGACTAACGCCTACAGAGGTAAATATATTTATATATAATATTTCATATAAGAGAACGTCGAATTCCGGGCTAGGAGAGAGATCGACGAACTCTGAGCGGGGAGTTCGTCGAACTCAGCTCGGGCTGAGTTCGTCGAACGGGAGATATATAGATATAACATATAATACTAATACATAAAAATTCGTCGAATACCGCTCGGCGTTCGACGAATTTTTGCTGAGTTTATATATGAAATTATTATGTTTATATAATATATATATAATATTTCATTATATTTATAATATATATACATTATTAATACTATATTTTCATCTATATTTACATATAAATATATGATTATATTTAATATATACTGTTATATATTTATTATATATATTATTTATTATATTATACTGCTATATTTATTATATAAATATATTTCTTTATATTTATATTATATACATTATACAATATTATTTCAAAATTTTATTCTTATATAAATATAATTACTTATTTTTACAAATTTTCTGATTTATTTCATACTTAAATAACTTAAGTTTTTTTTCAAATAGAAAAATTTATAAACATAGGATAAAACAAGAGATTATTTCAATATTTTACATAAAATATGTACAAAACTACCCAAAAATGTGCTAAAAACTATACTAAAAATATGCATAATTTGCTATTTATCAGCGAGTCGCGACTAGGTAGACTCCCCAGTCGAAGGGCGAGTCATCCGGAGAGCAGAGTGAAGATTTTATCGAGAGTCTGCGCCAGAGCAATGAGGCTCTGACTAGGTAGATGGTTGCGATGCAATCGCAAGTTGAGGCGTTGTTGTCTGCCGGTGCTAGGCAGCAACCCGTAGTGCAGGCCCCCGTAGTAGGAAACACAGTACCTACTCCTCCTGCTCCCTAGGTACCCCCTATAGCGATACCTCCGGAAATGAATTTCATTTCGCGCTTTCAAAGGTTGGGTCCTCGATCGTATGACAGACGAGCTGATTCTGTGGCCTTGGACGATTGGCTTATAGCCATTGAAGAGATGTTCTCATATTCAGGAATCACCGTGGATCAGAAGGTGATGGTTGCCGCGTACCAGCTTAAGGGTCTCGCAAATAGTTTGTGGTTGAGGGAGAAGGAAGACCTTTCCGAAGGATGTTCTTTGGAAACCTTCAAAGGAATGTTGTTAAGAAAGTTTCTGCCGTCGGTAGAGCAAGACCGGTTGATGAATGATTTCCTGCATCTGAAGCAGAGGAAGCTCTCGGTGAGCGAGTATGAGATTGAGTTTTGAAAGTTGAGCAGGTTTGCTCCGACCCTGGTAGCCTCGGAAGAAGAAAGAGTAAAGAGATTTCTGGGTGGTCTCCGCAGTGATATCCAGCAGCTGGCCAGTGCGTACAGGTCGGAGAAGTATGTCAAGGTAGTAGAGGCAGCGCTGAAGGTTGAGGCTATTGATAATGCCAAGAATCGAGGATCAATGATGAAGAAGGGAAAGAGAAAGGCTGGAGAAGAAGGAAATTCTGGTGCGCCTGCCCCGGTCTTGAAGAAAGCAGGTGGTGAGGTCTGCAGTTTCTGTGGCCGCTTTGGCCATCCGTTTGGAAGGTGTTTCAAGAGGAAAGGAGTTCTAAAGCAGCAGCGAGTGCTGGCAATTCAGGGTGCTCCGAAGGGAGAGGTGCTCTGCCCGTTGTGCAAGCGGAAGGGGCATGATGTGGCCCAGTGTTGGACCAAAGATAAAGTCTGCTTCCAGTGCGGACAGAAGGGGCACTTGAAGTTTCAATGCCCGCTAATTCAACCCCCGTTGCAGCCAGTTCCGCTTCGAGCCTTGCCATCGCCGCAGCATCAGGATAAAAGAAGAGGAAAGTTGAATGTGTTAACCCAGGAGCAAGCGCAGTCTTCGACCCAAGTGATCGCAGGTTAGTCCTTAAGCCAGCTGTTTAGTCTTGATTCCTTTTAGTTTCGATGTATTAGACTAGTTTCTTTTTCGCGCTTTTAGGCAGATTTAAGGTAAATAATCGCTGGACGCGTGTTCTGTTCGATTCGGGTGCTACCCATTCGTTCGTAGCAAGGGCTTTCGTCGAGCGTCGTCATTTGACTCATGAGCTGGGCAACGATTCGTTCCTCGTTAAGTTCCCTTCTAGCGATTTGGTATCCTCGAACCAGTGCGTCCGAAGTTGCCCCGTTCTCTTAGGAGATTTCTTGGTTGTTACTGATCTCAAGGTGTTGGACCTAGAAGACTTTGACGTGATATTGGGTATGGACTGGTTGTCCAGTTATGATGCGGTCATCCGATGCAAGGAAAAGCGTCTGGACTTTCTGATGGACAACGGTCATCCCATGAGCGTTTTTGGGTCTCTGTGCAAGTGTTCCCCGATAATTTCTGCGGTTGTGCTCAAAAACTGTTACTTTCCGGTTGTTTGGCTTACCTTGTTTCTATAGTAGAAACTGTTACTGGATCGCCGTGTATTGAGGGTGTTTCAATGGTGCGAGAGTTTCCTGATGTCTTTCCCGTCAGTCTTCATGGCCTTCCGCTTGATAGAGATGTGGAGTTCGTTATTGATCTTGAGCCTGGTACTCGTCCTATCGCTAAGGCACCGTACCGTATGGCCCCGCGCGAGTTAGAAGAGTTGCGAACTCAGTTAGATGAGCTGTTGCAGTGTGGATTTATTAGGCCAAGTTCTTCACCCTGGGGTACTCCAATTTTGTTCGTGAAAAAAAAGGATGGTTCTATGAGGTTGTGCATAGATTATAGAGAGCTAAACAAAGTGACCATCAAGAACAGGTATCCGTTGCCGAGGATAGATGATCTGTTTGATCAGTTGCATGGTAGCACAGTGTTTTCGAAGATTGACCTTCGATCAGGCTACCATCAGTTGAGGATCCGTGAGTCGGACGTTCCCCGGACTACCTTTCGTTCCCGTTTTGGTCATTTTGAGTTTCTAGTTATGTATTTTGGTTTGACGAATGCACCCTCTGCATTTATGGACATGATGAGCCGCGTGTTCAAGGATTTTCTGGATCATTTTGTTGTGGTATTCATCGATGATGTGTTGGTATATTCCAGAAGTGCTGAGGAGCATGCTATGCATTTGCGCTTAGTATTGTCGACTCTTAGAGAGCACAAGTTGTATGTGAAGCTAAGTAAGTGCGAGTTCTGGCTTCCTCGGGTATCCTTTCTGGGTCATGTGGTGAACAAGAATGGAATAACTATAGACTTCGCTAAGATTTCTGTTGTGTTGGATTGGAAGACGCCTTCAACGCCTAAGGAAATAAGGAGTTTCATAGGGTTGGCTGGGTACTACAGGAGATTTGTTCAAGGATTCTCAGTGCTGTCGGCACCTTTAGCTAAGCTTACCCAGAAGAATACCGCTTTTGTTTGGAGCGATAAGTGTGAAGAAGCCTTTTAGGAATTAAAGAGGCGTCTGTGTAGTGCTCCTGTGTTGGCCTTGCCGATTGAAGGAATAGAGTATGATGTTTATGTGGACGCATCTCACATTGGACTAGGGTGTGTTTTGATGCAAGAAGAAAAGGGGATTGCCTATGGGTCTAGACAATTAAAAGTTCATGAAAAGAATTACCCTACGCATGACTTAGAATTTGCTGCAGTGATTTATGCTTTAAAGCTTTGGAGACATCTATTATATGGAGTGTCATGCAAGATTTATACGGATCACAAGAGTCTGAAGTATGTCTTTACCCGGAAAGAGCTAAATTTGCGCCAGCGCAGGTGGTTGGAGTATGTTGCGGATTATGAGGTTGATATCCTGTATCATCCGGGTAAGGCTAATGTGGTGGCCAATGCCCTGAGTAGAAAGACCGCGCATGTCTTCAACCTTTCTGTGCAATCCTTGGTAGAGGAGTTTATGTTGATGGATATTTCAGTCGGTAGTTGTATCGCGCCTTCGAGCTTAGAGGTTGAAGAGCCTTCTTGGATTACCCTTACGAGATTGCACCAGAAGGAAGATCCTGACTTGCAGCACCTCCGGAATAGGACCGAGAAGGGAGAATTACCAGATTTTTCGATCAATGATAAAGATACTTTGAAGTACCGAGGTAGGTATTGTATCCCTGCGTTGGATGATATTCGGGCAAAGATCTGTAGTGAAGCGCATGACTCTAGTGTTTCCTATCATCCTGGTTCCACAAAAATGTACAAAGACCTGAAGCAGATCATTTGGTGGTCAAGTATGAAGAATGAAATAGCCAGATATGTTTCTGAATGTTTAACTTGTCAGCGCGTGAAGGCGGATCATAAGAGGCCTGGAGGTAAGTTGAACCCGTTGGATATTCCAAGCTGGAAGTGGGAGAGTATTTCAATGGGCTTCACTACCGGTTTGCCGAGGTCTCCCGGAGGACATGATTCTGTGTGGGTTATAGTTGACAGATTAACAAAGTGTGCTCACTTTGTGCCTTTTAAGATCTGTTACTCTGTGGAGAAAATAGCAGAACTTTATTTGAATGAAGTCATCAGATTGCATGGTGTGCCCATAAGCATTGTGTCGGACCGAGATTCAAGGTATATGTCTCGTTTCTGGCAGAGTTTGCAGGGAGCTTTGGGCACTGACCTTAGATATTCTACCGCTTACCATCCTCAGACCAATGGTCAGACAGAGAGAGTGAATCAAATTTTGGAGGATATGATAAGGTGCTATATTCTAGATCATGGTGGAGCTTGGGATAAGCGTCTTGGATTGATGGAATTTGCCTACAATAATAGTTATCATGAGAGTTTGCAAATAGGCTCTGTATGGAAGGCGTTGTCGAACTCCCTTGTTTTGGGCCGAGGTTGGTGAGAGTCCGTTGTTAGGCCCAGAAGCTTTGGAAGAGATGAGCATTGCTGTGACTCATATCCGCGAGAAACTTCGTATCGCTCAGGAGCGATATGAGAAGTATGCCAATCGGAGAAGGGTGGATCTTGAGTTTGCCGTCGGAGACTTAGTGTTCTTGAAAGTTTCTCCGATGCCGGGCGTTAAGAGATTTGGAAGAAACCACAAGTTGGACCCCCGGTATGTGGGACCTTTCCAGATTGTTGAGCGCATCGGAGCGTCAGCTTATAGATTGGATTTGCCTGCTTCCTTCCCAAATGTTCACGATGTGTTTCATGTGAGCCAGCTGAGGACGTGTCTGCGTAGTGATCGGCTTGTTCTTGATTCAGTGCCCGTATTGCAGCCCAATCTTTCGTATGTTAAAGAGCCTATCCGAATCTTGGAGACTCAGGAGCGTGTGTTACGGAGGAAGACGATCCCGATGGTTAAGGTTCTTTGGAAGAATCAGGGTGTCGAAAGCGCAACATGGGAGCTGGAGTCTGCCATGAGAGAGACTCATCCTAGCCTCTTCCCGTAGATTTCGGGTAAATCTTCTGTCAGGTAACCTTTGGATTTGATTCTGTATCTTTCTTGATCTTTGGATTTTAAGTTTCGGGACGAAACTTCTTTTTAGGGGGAGTGACTGTAACGCCCCTGATTTTTCGTTAATTATTTGCATGGCCGCTGTGACGTAATTTTGACATTTGGGCATTACGTCAGCTCGTCAGGTTTAGTTTGGGGCCTTAGCCTAGTTAAAGTGTGTAATTTGGATCGAGCGTGTGAGATTTCGCGTCGTTTCAAGTTATGGGAGATTGTTTATGTAATTATTGCATTTTTATCCTTGCAAGAATTCTTAGGCTGCATTCGACAAACTGTAGGCTAGCTGCGTTCGACGAAGTCTTCGTCGAACTGCGTTCGACGAATCCGTCCTGCCTTGTTCTCGTCCTGCGTTCGACGAACCACAGGCTAGCTGCGTTCGACAAACTGCAGGCTAGCTGCGTTCGGCGAACTGCAGGCTAGCTGCGTTCAACGAAGGCTTCGTCGAACTGCGTTCGACGAATTCGTCCTGTCTTGTTCTCGTCGAGCTTTAAGCTATATGTATATATATACATTAAGCTTAGGTTTTATCTTTTCATCTTCTTCCCCTTTCGGCCGACCTAGAGTTCTGTCGGGCGTGAGAGCAAGAGCGGCGTGTTGTGGAGCTTCCGGCCGGCGATTCGAAGGCTGTAGTAGTCGGAATCGTGTTTGGAGAGTAGATTTGGAAAGCTCTCGGCGGGATCTTCGTTCTAGTGGTAAGCTTTTCCCGTTTCGTGAAATTTTTGGAGTTATGGTAGTGACCTAATTCCTCTTTTTGATCCGAAAAGTTTCAGGATTTCGTGCTCTGGTGAGTTCTTGGCCGATCCATAGCTTTTGGAGCGGAGAACTTCGAGCTTGCAAGGTTAAAGGCAAGTGACTTTCCCCTCCCTCTCTCTTGTTTCTTGAATCCTTATTTTTATTCTCATTTGGAATCCTTGTCGTGCTGAACGGCTTGTATCTTTGAAGGGTTGGTATGATATTCATTAACCTTGAATTTCCCCGAAATGTCTAGAATTTTTCCCTAGGAAAAACCTGTATGCTGTCGAGACCTCCTCCCTGTTTTCATGAATAATACCTTGATTTCTTGAAAAGTCACTGTTTCCTGCTTGGGGATTTCTCGAGAGATTGCCTCTCCTGTCTTCGTGATTTCTCGAGGACTACAAATCCTGCCTTGAGGATTTCTCGAGAAATAGCGTCTCCTGCCTTGTGATTTTTCTCGAGAGGTCATTTGTCCTGCCTTGGGGATTTCTCGAGAGCTTGCTTCTCCTGTCTGGGTTTTCTCGAGAGGTCATTTGTCCTGCCTTGGGGATTTCTCGAGAGTTTGCTTCTCCTGTCTGGGATTTCTCGAAAGGTCATTGTTTCCTTCCTTTGGTATTTCTCGAGAAACCTATTCTCTGCCTTGGATCTCTCGAGAACCCTTTGACCTTAGCCCTCGACTTCTCAAGAAATGTTTGATCTTAGCTCTTGATTTCTCGAGAACCATTTGTTCTTAGTCATTGAGTTCTCGAGAACTTTAGGTTCTTAGCTTTTGATTCCTCGAGTATTGCCTTTTTTGTTTCTTAGTGCTTGATTTATGCCTCCGATTACTTCTCCTCTTCGAAATCTCGTACTTGTTGTGGTTAAATAACTTATGTCTTCTCTTATGAATCGTCTTATGCAGTGTTTACTCCATTTGTGACCCTATCCTTAGGGTACGTGGTGAGTTTTTTCTCGGGCTTCGTCCCATGCCATAATTAAAGGAATTAATTAATAAGACCATTGCCTTTGTCCTTGCACGGTGGGTCATGTTTTGAGGGGGCAGTGGGGAGTTGTTGTAGCCTTACACGGTGGCCATTTTAGTGGTGAACCGCAGGCTTGGCTTGTGGTCCCGTGGGCCGTGTTTGGGTGGTTGGGGATAGAAACCCCCACCCATTTTTGGCTTTGGGTGGCAGTGGATAAAGGACCGCCCCCATTTAATTTGAGCTGATCAATCTCTTTAAATAAATTTAACAAGATAAATGAACTTTTCTTGTTCCTCTTTATGGTATTTGGTGCACTTGGTGTTTTGCTTAGTTCTTTGTTTGGAGCTTCTCTTTCGGTAAATATGGCTTGGGTTGGTACCCCTTATGCCTTATTTACTTTTCTGCTTGTTTTGTGCCACTTGTAATTCCCTTGCTGAGGCATTCTTTGTTTTATTGAATGCCTCAGGTTCAGAGCCTTAGCTGCTAGTGGTGTAGCCCGGAGTCTCCGGGAGTTGTAGTTGCTGATTTACCCCGCTGCTGCGAGGTAGTTGTGGTTAGTTTTCTTCTTGTGTTCAGACATGCTAGTTTGGAGCCAACGGGTTAATGTCAGGTTGTTGACGTCCGTTGTGCCCTTTTAATACTTTATAGCTTACTTGTCAGTTAAATGCTACTACTTTTTAGATCTTGTGTATCTTTCTCTTTGGGAATGATTTATGTCTAGGTGCATTATAGTTATAAAATGGCTTTTCTTTCATCCTCATTGCATTCCTTTTAACTGAAATCCTTATCTTTAAAGTCGCCTAAAAGATATTTTCTATACTTATACTACGCCTAGATATGTGCATATCATTTACTTTATGTCTTGTCATCACGTGCATTTAGGACCTTAAGTGAACTAAATCAGGTATTTTTCGCTGCAATTACGTATATTTTCTCGATGGACTAGTTGATCCACGAACTAAGAGACACAGTTCTTACCCCAAACCCGTATAAATGATTTCAAATGATGATCTATCATGTGAACATGTTTTGATTAAATAAGTAATAGGTTTCCGCCTGAGCGTCTGCAGTTGTCTCCTGCATGACGTGGCATCATGATGCATATTTTCTCTTACTCTGATATTCTTAAATTTGGAGAAAATACGGGTTTTGACAGCTGGTACCTGCAAAGTATTTTTGGTAGAGGTGGTATTCCTCTCCTCATTTAACATGTTAGTTTCATCAAAAGATACATGCATGGACTCTTCTATCTTAAGAGTAGATTTGTTGTAAACTATATATGCTTTACTAGAAAGAGAATATTCAAGGAATATACCTTCAGCAGATTTTGCTTCAAACTTCCTTAGATACTTCTTATCATTGTTATGCACATAGCATTTACAGCCAAATATCTTAAAATAGTTAACCTTAGGCTTTTTATTCTTGAGTAATTCATAGGGAGTTTTACCCTTAAGCTTATGTATCAGGCTTCTGTTCAACACATAATTTGTTGTGTTCACTGCCACTGCCCAAAAAGAGAGTGGCAAGTGAGCATCAGCAAGCAATGTAGTTGCTGATTCAATTAAGGTTCTATTTTTCCTTTCAGCTACCCCATTTTGTTGAGGAGTTCTAGGAGCAGAGAAACATTGCATGATCCCTTCTTTTCCACAGAATTCTCTCATCATAAGAGATTCAAACTCAGTGCCATGATCACTTCTGATCAATGCAACTAGAGTAGAGTACTCAATCTTGATAGACCTGAGAAAGTCTGTCAGAACACTGAAGGTGTCAGACTTGTTCCTAAGAAAGAACACCCAAGTGAATCTTGAGAAGTCATCTACAATAACTAGAGTGTAATGCTTCCCTCCTAGACTTTGTATTGCAGTGGGTCCAAAAGATCCAAATGCAGTAAGTACAAAATCCTAGGTGAATCACTCTTGGATAAAGATTTAAAACTACTTCTAGGTTTGCTTACCTAATTGACAAGCCCTGCAGAGTCCTTCCTTCTTGTATGAACTAGAAGGCAGTCCTCTAACAAGATTGTCCTTAGAAAGCTTAGATATAGTTCTAAGGTTAATGTGTCCTAGCCTTTATGCCATAATTCATTTGTTTTACTTATAGAATTAAATAAACAAATATCTGAATTGGCAGAGTCAAAATTGACTAAATAAATATTCCCATGTCTAATACCAGATAATACATTTATGTTTTTATTATTGGTAATAAGACATAAGGAGTGGTTAAAAGTTACCTGATAACCTTCATCACATAACTGGCTTATGCTAATGAGGTTGTGCTTCAGACCCTTGACATAAGCTACCTCTTTGAAGGTGACTGCTCCAACTTTGATCTGTCCATACCTTTGGTTTGTCTACAGTTGGAGTCTCCAAAGATCACTTTGGGTCCAAGCATTGCCTTGTAATTGCTTAAGTTGGTCTTGTTTCCTGTCATATGCTTTGAGCATCCACTATCAAAATACCATTGTTCTTTAATTTTTGGATAGCCATGTACCTGCAAAACAGAAAACATTCTAGTTGTTCTTGACCCAGACTACCTTGGGTCCTGTTGTTTTTCCACGAAATTCTGAAATGAAAGACATCTCAGGCTGATCCTTGTAGCCTTGTGGATGATATCTCCTTGGAGGAATTATCCACTCAGCAAAAGGATTTCTAGTATGTGAAGAATAAAAATTCTTTAGATTTTCAGTATGTTTTTCGTTCGACGAATTTGGATGAATTCGTTGATCGTCGTTCGACGAAGTGAAGTGCTTTCGTCGAGCGCCGTTCGAATAATAACTATACTGAAGGTCTGTCTTCAGAGTTCATCGATCTCCGTTCGACGAAATGAATTGATTTCGTCGAGCTCCGTTCGACGAATTCTGCTGAATTCTTTTATTCTTAACAGCCTTGCTTGAGATATTTTTATCTACTACTGCTGGCTCTTTGCTCTTGGCAGAAATGAATTTTACTGGAGTAGATAAAATGTTCTTCTTAAGGAGGTGTGGCTCACTTGATGATGCACCCAAGCCCAGTTTGTCACTTTGTCTGGCATTCACTGTGCTTGTGATGTCCATCAGTTTGATACTTCTCCCATTTAGGGATTCTTCAAATTTCTTAGCCTCAGATAATTTGTTTTCAATGAGAACAATGTGTTCTCTGGAGGCAGCCAAATATTTCTTAAGATTGACATTTTCTTCACTTAGTTGGTTCATTTCAGCCAACTGATTTTTGAGAGAGATTGTCTCTTTCTCAGATTTGATTAAATCTAAACAAAGAGTTTAAAAATCATTTTTGAAATCATTTGAATTAAAATCAAAGGTAGATATTACCTGATCACTGTCATTTTCAGATTCTGATTCTTCTGAATTACTTCCTGAGGCATTGATAGCCATCATACAGAAACTTTTTTCATCTGCATCATCTTCATCATCACTGGAGATGGATGATGATGCATGTTGATGAGTCCCATTTATATATATATATTTGGACTCATTTGGGCTGATATTCTGGTGTTTGCACCACATTTTAGTCACGTTTTCATTTACATATACTATTCCATGCTAGGTGCACCATTAAGCCCATTTCGGTGTACAATTGCATTCCTCGTTGTTGGGGGTAAGCACATTGTGCTCCCCTTCCCTTCTTTTATGTATCCTTGTGCTGGACGTGTATTCCCAGCTAGTATATCTTGTTTGCAGGTGACCTGATCGTCCCGTTTTCCCCCAAATGTAATTTCTGTGCATATCGCACGGTCGTGCGTTTCCTTGACGCACGGTCTGCGCGGTCGTGTGTTTGTGTCTGGGAAGAAAATGGAGCGTCGGGGTTTACTCGTGCGTTTTAACGCACGGGCGAATTCGCCCGTGCGTGAGTAAAACGCACGGTCGACCTGTATCTTTATGATCTCAGAGCGTCGGATTTTACCCGTGCGTTTGAACGCACGAGAGGCGTTGGTCGTGCGTGAACAAATCGCACGGGCGGCGCAGTGTCTTCTCCAAGCCTTATTTCTTCCGTTAATATCGCACGGTCTGCGCACGATCGTGCGTTCGACCGTGCGTGACTAATTTTCAGCCTGTTTCCTATAAAAGCTGCAGGAATCGAGGACGAGAGGAGGACGACGAGGGCACGAGCGGGAGCGATTCTGAGGGCGGGAAAACTCTTCCTTCTCGCTGCTCTTGAGGGGTGAAGGCTTCTCCTTCATTTCCTCCACCATCAAGGCCATTTCCGGTGACTTTCCACCTCCATCATTCCATCGAGGAGCACTAGGAAGCTTCATCCACTATTAGGTCAAGCATTCCTCGCCAAGGAGACCAAGGAAGCGCTGAAGATCGTAGGAGCGGTGACAGCCTCCTTCGAGCCAAGCTCACCATCTGAGGGCCGAGTCCGGAGAGAGCCCGACAACCTCTCATTCCGGCCGTGAACCCAAGACGTGATTTCTTCGTTGTGGTCCTCTCTAACCTTTGTTGCTTGAACTCGTTTGCAGTTGCTTTATGAATGTGTGTTAAGTAGATCTTATGGATTACTGCGTGTTTTCATATGCAATGTTATTGTGGTGGCATGAATAGCCCCTTTGTTTCTTGCTATTTTCTGTGTTACGTTGTGCTTGAAGTCGCTAGCAAAAGCTAGCGGTGATGTTTTGAGAAGAGGTGTGTGCGACCCTCAACCGTCATAGTGATATTCCGCCCATGAGCCTTCCGAAGCACGGCATCGCGGCCGTTGCACCCATCTCGCCGTGCAAAGCGGAGTTTAGACCCGCATCTTTCTTCATTCTGCAATAGCATAGGAAACCAAATCAAAACCCCCGTCGTTACTATTTTATCCTTTGAACTGATTTCCTGCAAGAGCAAATCGTACTACCCAACTTGCGGTCCTTGAGAGATCGATATTCGGGGAGTTCCTCCCTATTTTATTACTTGACAACGACCGGTGCACTGCCATCGTATCGCATTCCGTGCCTGCTAATTAGCAGTGCCGAAATAGCGCATCAAGTTTTTGGCGCCGTTGCCGGGGACTGCAAGCGTGTGTGATTTGTTTTTAATTGGAAATTCGCTTTAAGGTATTGTGTTTTTCTTCAGCATGTTATCTTCTTCTTCTATATCATGTAGGCACATTTGAACATCCGATGTCGTTGGTGTGGGGACACATCCCACGCTAGTGATAGGTGTCCCAAAAAATATGGTGTTGTTCAGAAACCATACTGAGCTCATAAATCTTTTGGCTATTCTGCTGCACCTTCGTTATCGCACCTTTTTGCGGCTGCCGCACCTTTGGTGTCAGCTTTGCCGGAAAAACCGGCAAAGCAGTGCCTATTTTACAAAAGTAGAGAGCACGCCTTGAAGGACTGTGCTGCTTATCTTCGCGAATTGGCGGATGACGATGAGCCGGATATCCGGATCGTCCCATCTTCAACTTCTGCGGGCACAGCTCCTTCCTCTGATTACGTGTCACTTCCACCTTCACTTTTTGAAGGGTATGGAACCAACACGTCCGTCAGTGTCCCTCATGACTTCGTTTCTGATGCGACCCCCCATACCTCTTCGGGTCATGTACCACTTTGCGTGGATTTGTGCCCTTGCGTGGAGAGTGAACCCGAACTAGTAAGAAGCACGTCCTCTCCAGCCACACACGAAATTACATCTGCTGCTGATATTTTTATTGAGGTCACTTTGCAGGATGCTGCAGATCTGTGCAATGTTATGCCCACTCTTATGGAGGAGGACAGCCTTGATTGTGCTGAAGCAACCGCTTAGGTCCAGTGCGGGGAAGCCCAAATTGTAGAGGAGGTCATTGCATGCGCCGTTGAGCCTATTGAAATCTTCAATGAGGAAATCAGTCTTTCTTTGTCGCACCCACTTGGGAGTGATACCGGGATCGCTTCCAAAGATGATAACCTTTTACGTCATTCTTCTGATTTATTCCTTAACCCCATTTTCGTGTCTTCCTCAATGCAGGATTCTGCATGTTGAGACAGACACTGAGATTTCGATGTCATTTTATCTGCCCCTGCTAGACATCCGGAGCAGGTATCTATATTCAGGGATGGGGGTAATTGTCCTATCACCACATAGGCACTGGTTACCGAATCACATAAAAGAACAAATTCCTGTGCACTTCACTTTTCAGAAGTCGATCAGTTGACTCATGCAAGCTGTTAAATAAGTCATGCTGGGAGGACACAAAACCCAGTAGTTATCTAGGCGTAGAAGTAACTTAATTTAATTTTATCAAATTAATTAGTATTATTCATATTTGAATTAAGAAAACTTTCTCTCTTGTTTGTAAGTTGTGTCTTTGTTCGTCTCGTACATCTTGGAGCGCGCATTGTTTCCCCTCATTTTGTTCATATTGAAAAATCGTGTAGTTGGGGGATGAGTTCTGCAAACGCACGATTGGAACGATCGTGCGCGGCTAAATCGCACGATCGTGCGATGTTTAATTTTATAAAACCTGCGCTCCTTCCCGTCAGAACGCACGCAGCCCTAATCTGCACCAGCGTGCGATTCGCGAAATCCCTCTCCTCCCATGTGCGCGATCTCTCTTCCCTCCTCCATTTTCTCCTACGTTTCCTCTTACATTCATCCTTACCCCCCTTCCTTAGCTTGTGAGTGGAGCTCCATGGGACTCAAAAAGGCCGTGAGCATCTTTCGTCGCAAAGGAGGAGCTTCGACTTCAAGTGCTGACGAACCTGGTCTCGAAGCAATGCTGCAGTTTGGGAGGCCGAAGTTCTTGGAAAGGTACAACCTGCTGCGCCATAAGAGTTTTCTTGATCATCGCGTAGTCTCTACTCCGGAACTCCAAACGATTGGTTTAGTGGCGGCAGTGAATAGGCTGCTCCAGGTGGGTTCATGGGGGAACCTCTTCTCCATCACGGAGTTGGGATACCGTGAACTCACGCTCGAGTTCCTTTCCACTTTCCGCATCATTGACTGCCTCGATGAGGAAACTGGAGAGTCTACGTCGGTTGCATTCCGAATGAAGGGCCGCTACTATACCATGGGTGCAGGCCAACTGGCGGTTTACGCTGGGATTTACACCAAAGATGAACTCCTCCAGGCGGATATTATTAGCCGTCCGACTGAGTTCCCGGATGGGGTATCTCCTAGCGAGTTTTGGCAGTCCATCACAGGACGGGAACAACCGTATGAGGCTCGTGCGGCGAAATCGTCCCACATTCTCTCTCCCGAGCTTCGCTATGTTCAGCATTTGATCGGGCACAGCATCAATGCCCGCGCCATGAGTCAAAATGTTGCAGGATGGCAGGACCTTCTCTACCTTTATAGTATGCAGCAAGGAGTACCTCTCCATCTTGGGCTAGTGCTTGCCCAGTACCTTCTTCGGCAAGCCACGTACCTCCCTCTGAAGGCGATCGGAGGTTCGCAGTATATCACCAGGATTGCCAAAGGGCTTGGGATTTGGGATACACTTCCCCCTATGACACAAATCTCCGAGGGTTCCAACATCACAGTTGCCATGATGACTGCCTTTAAACTTGTCAAGAGAGTGAAGGTAGGCCACAATTGGCGTTTCGAACTCTGCGGAGCCGGACCTGAACGTGAGGAGCGACGCGATCATACTGGCACTGCCGGAACTAGTACTACTGCAGGGACGAGTGAGCAGCCCTCTGCATACCTGGATGCTCAATGGCAAGCCCCGCGGCCCAACATAGAGCAGCACTATCCGGAGTTTTACGAGAGGTTCTTACGCATGAAAGATACTATGGCCATGCAGTACGAGCTTTCGTCGCGGATTGGTGCGCATCTGGGAGTCGTGCCTCCGGTTCTCCCTGCCCGAGCTTCTGTTTCTGGATCGAGGCGGCAGCGTACTCCTACTCCTCCTCCTCCTTCGCATTCGGCTTCGGAATCACCGTCGTGATCATTTCATTGCAGCTTTCCTGATGATGTGCCTCCTTAGTTAGCTTTGTTTTTGTTGAACTAGTTTGTGTTGTGCTTTGTTTGTTTCCTGACTTTTTTTTTAGCTAGGGCAACGCCCCTAGGGTGTGATTTGGGACATCTTGTCTTTTTTTGTTATTTCATGCCTCTTTGCTGTGCAGTTTTATTTTATCTGTCTGTGAAACTTTTCTTTAGATTCTCTGCTGCTTAAACAATGATTAATACAAGTATTTGGTCCACCTCAAAGGACGTTAAACAAAAGGGCTTCTTGGGAGACAACCCATGGGAACCACCCGGTTCCGTCTATCTTTTTAATCCTTTTTGCGTATTGTTATTTCAGTTTTGCTAACATTGTAGGTGAAGCTTTGCTCTCGCGTGGAAGGAGGTTTATTTTTAGAAAAATTGGGATTACCGCACTTCTGGCATGCTCCTTTGTGAGCATAGGTCAACTCTTCCCCTCTCTTACTTATGTTTGAATTGCTTATTTTAGATGTTCTCAATCGTGGGGGAGAGAGCGAGCGGTGCACGTGCACCCACGTTGCATGACATGCTAGAATGTGCTGAGTTAGGATTTATATTTTGTTGCATACACTTGCACCTAGTTAACGCGCACTTGATCACGCGTGCTTATTGGGTATCACTGCGAGGTTTTCCCGCTCATAAGAATTGAATTGTTAGTATTTGAGTGAGGAGTAGAGAAAAATGTTGACTCGAGTAGTGCTCTAGTCATGTGCTCCCGTCACACCTAGAAATTCAATTAGGGTAGAATAAAATTCAGAGTTGTAATGTAATTATTTCTGTTATAGTCGATGAAATTTATTTTACTTTAGTGGTGAATCCGGTGAATCCAACGGTAGCAATAGGTCGAGTGTAGCAGGCTAGTAGTAGCTTATTACTAGGGTCGAAAGGAAGGACAACCTTTCTCGGTGGCTAGAACTTGCACTAGGCAACTCTCGACACGATTGTGGTGATGTACTCGTCATGAAATGTGATGTAGTCCACCTCTTGATCCGTTTGTGCTTTTGAAATCCTTACCTACATAATCACCATTGCAAGCCCATTTGAGCCTACTCTTCCTCCTTGTTTAGCTCCACTAATAATGTAACCAAAGCCATACAGCTGAACCTATGTTCGCACCAACCGTTGAGCTGAAAGAAATTTCTTTCTCGATCGTATTTGGTGTCATCTATGTATGTATGGCTGCTTTAATGTAGCTAAACGAGTTGTTTTATTGTGTGTAAAAATGTACTTTTGCCGAAAAGAGAAAAGAAAAGAAAAGAAAGAAAAGAAAAGAAAAATAAAAGAGTTGTGCAATAATTCTCTCTCGGCAAAATTTTCGTATATCTGGCTCAACACGCACCTATTGTTCAGTTGAAGTCCGGGGGTGTCGTGTAATTACTGAAAATGTTGTATGGGTGATTGTCATTCTCTTGAGTGCGACGGTTGTGTTGAGTGCGATTCTCATCGTCCTTCTACTTACCTAGCCTATACTCAACCTAAGCCCAATAATTGCCTATAAGTCTTATTGGTTTTAGTTACGAGTCGTCTCACGCAGTAGAGAGGGTGTGAACGTGCAAGCCTATGGACACCGACTTTGATGGATTTCTTAGGAGATTGTCCCTAGCTTCGATTTGAGTAATACTTTACTCATTAGTCACACTATTTGCCCTTTTTGCGTGACCGAAAGATTCACCAGGATTCACCATCCAAGTAATATAAATTCCAAACTACTGTTTTAGAAATAATTAGATATAACCTTGAGTTTAATTCTGTTCTAATGTATTTCTACGTACGAGAGCATGCGACTTCGCATAATTCTCTACCGCTCAAACTTATGCTAACATTCAATTGTTCTGACAGGAGAGCTAAGTAGTTTGCCCGAGACGTGCAAATGGTTAAGTCTGGGGGTGCGATGAGTCCCATTTATATATATATATATATATATATATATATTTGGACTCATTTGGGCTGATATTCTGGTGTTTGCACCACATTTTAGTCACGTTTTCATTTACATATACTATTCCATGCTATGTGCACCATTAAGCCCATTTCGGTGTACAATTGCATTCCTCGTTGTTGGGGGTAAGCACATTGTGCTCCCCTTCCCTTCTTTTATGTATCTATGTGTTGGACGTGTATTCCCAGCTAGTATATCTTGTTTGCAGGTGACATGATCGTCCCGTTTTCCCCCAAATGTAATTTCTGTGCATATCGCACGGTCGTGCGTTTCCTTGACGCACGGTCTGCGCGGTCGTGTGTTTGTGTCTGGGAAGAAAATGGTGCGTCGGGGTTTACTCGTGTGTTTTAACGCACTGGCGAATTCGCCCGTGCGTGAGTAAAACGCACGGTCGACCTGTATCTTTATGATCTCAGAGCGTCAGATTTTACCCGTGCGTTTGAACGCACGGGAGGCGTTGGTCGTGCGTGAACAAATCGCACGAGCGGCGCAGCGTCTTCTCCAAGCCTTATTTCTTCCGTTAATATCGCACGGTCTGCGCACGATCGTGCGTTCGACCGTCGGTGACCAATTTTCAGTTGTTTTCTATAAAAGCTGCAGGAATCGAGGACGAGAGGAGGACGACGAGGGCACGAGCGGGAGCGATTTTGAGGGCGGGAAAACTCTTCCTTCTCGCTGCTCTTGAGGGGTGAAGGCTTCTCCTTCATTTCCTCCACCATCAAGGCCATTTCCGGTGACTTTCCACCTCCATCCTTCCATCAAGGAGCACTAGGAAGCTTTATCCACTATTAGGTCAAGCATTCCTCGCCAAGGAGACCAAGGAAGCGCTGAAGATCGTAGGAGCGGTGACAGCCTCCTTCGAGCCAAGCTCACCATCTGAGGGCCGAGTCTGGAGAGAGCCCGACAACCTCTCATTCCGGCCGTGAACCCAAGACGTGATTTCTTCGTTGTGGTCCTCTCTAACCTTTGTTGCTTGAACTCGTTTGCAGTTGCTTTATGAATGCGTGTTAAGTAGATCTTATGGATTACTGCTTGTTTTCATATGCAATGTTATTGTGGTGGCATGAATAGCCCCTTTGTTTCTTGCTATTTTCTGTGTTACGTTGTGGTTGAAGCCGCTAGCAAAAGCTAGCGGTGATGTTTTGAGAAGAGGTGTGTGCGACCCTCAACCGTCATAGTGATATTCCGCCCACGCGCCTTCCGAAGCATGGCATCGCGGCCGTTGCACCCATCTCGCCGTGCGAAGCGGAGTTTAGACCCGCATCTTTCTTCATTCTGCAATAGCATAGGAAACCAAATCAAAAACTCCGTCGTTACTATTTTATCCTTTGAACTGATTTCCTGCAAGAGCAAATCGTACTACCCAACTTGCGGTCCTTGAGAGATCGATATTCGGGGAGTTCCTCCCTATTTTATTACTTGACAACGACCGGTGCACTGCCGTCGTATCGCATTCCGTGCCTGCTAATTAGCAGTGCCGAAATAGCGCATCACATGTTCTGACTCACTGCTTGAGTCATAAATAGCCATCAAGCATTGATCTTTTTCATTTGATTCATTCTCATCTTCAGATGAGCTGTATGAAGACTCTGACTCTTCTGTAGAACCTTCAACCATGTTGTTGAGGGAGGTCCAGATTTCCCTTGCTGAAGTGCATTCCACAACCTTTTGAAATATGTCATCTAACATTGTTTGTGCCAATATATTCATTGCTTTGGCATCAGCACTTCTCTGCTTCTTTTGATCTTATGTCCACTCAGGAGGTGGAACGGCATTATTTGTTGTTGTTGTTTCAGCACTTGTTGTTGTTGTAGGAGTAGGAGGTCCTGTCAAAATAACATTGAAAATATCTTCGTCAATAGAATTCATATACAATCTGATCATTGCCTTCCATAATGCAAACTTATTTAGATTGCACATAAGAGGTCTTGTGCTTGAGTATTCTTTGTTCTGTGTCATGAGTTTTTAGAAAAAATAAAACTCTAGAAAAACTTAAGATCTAATTGATCTTTTGATTCAGGTGTTAGCCTGTAAAGAATCAACCTCCCTCTGATACCAATTGAAAGTGAGGTTAGATCTTAAAGTCACTCTAGAGGGGGGTGAATAGAGTATTAAAAGGTTTTTCACTTATTTTTATAGCGGAGTTAAAATAGTGATATTTATATGTGTACAGAGTGAGTTATAAAAACAAAATAAAAATAAAGCACAACACAGTACAGAAAATCACACAAACACAGAGGACACAAGGATTTATAGTAGTTCCCCAATAAACCTGGGTACATCTACTCTTCTACCACCCTTGGTAGGATTCCACTAGGTTTTTGATCAGGTGCCCTATCACCAATGGATTTTTGATAAGGTGTCCAAACACCAATGAGTTTTTGATCAGGTGCTCAAACCAACCACAGGTTTTTGATCAGGTGCCCTGCCACCAAAGGGGTTAACTTTTGACGGGAGTTAGAACCCTGTACAGAATGGAATAAAGAGGGTTATGAAGTTCTTCTCAGTCAATAATCTGAGAGAAGACTAGTGGAATGTGTTGTTGTAAAGCTCCTCCTGTCTGATAGAAAATAGTTGACAGTAGAGGATGGAGCTTTCTCTTGAATGTAGATCTTCCTTGATAGCTGATGAATCTGAGAGACAAAGGTTTCTCAGATTATTATTGCTCTTGAAGATTTTGAACTTGCAGCAGAATACTGAGAGAATAATGTTGATGTTCTCAGAGATTGACAGAGCCGCTGCTTGAGGAAGATGAAGATCTAAAAGCCTTTAGTTTTTCTTCCTGTATTTCTTTTTCCCGACTCCTTCTTCCTCCTTTTTTTTCTTATTGTACTGTTGTAATACTATATTGCTTCTTCTTTTTCTTTTTCCTTAAAGAAACCTCTGACTGATTTGAAATTCAAATCTTTTAATTTAAGAAATAAAATATTCAGAAGAGATATTCTTGGAACTGCAAATCTGATTCAGCAAATAAACTTTAACTCTTTTTCTTTTCCATGAAAGTGTCCTTTTCCAAAATATGTCAACGGCTATTTTCTCGGGAGAAGATAGTGGAAAGGAATAAATAAATGGAAGGATAAAATCCTTGACTTATCTGGAATAATAGATCCGTTGCTGAAAGTTGATCTGAGATCAGAGAATAGAATATAATTGATCTGTCTGAAATTAACAAGCTGAAGAGAAACTTTCGTCGACCTGAGAACTGAATTCGTCGAACAGAATGTTGGATTTCATCGATCTGAACATCTGTTGCTGATTCGTCGAACGCAGACTGGAATTCGTCGATCTCAATGTGAGGTTCGTCGAACTGAGAGATAAACTGCTAAATCTGGCTGAAAGAATTGAATTAGTCGAGTTGTGAATGAATTTCGTCGATCTGAACATCTTGATACTTATTCTTCGACCACAGAGCTGAGTTCGTCGAATGCAGAGATAACCTCAATTCGTCGAACACTGAGACAGCCTCAATTCATCGACCGCTGAGACTTGGCAAGTTCGTCGACCGTTGAGACTGGGCAAATTCGTCGACCGCTGAGACCGGGCAAATTCGTCGACCGCTGAGACCGGGCAAATTCGTCGACCGCTGAGACCGGGCAAATTCGTCGACCGCTGAGACCAGGCAAATTCATCGACCGCTGAGACTGGGCAAATTCGTCGACCGCTAAGACCGGGCAAATTCGTCGAACGTTGAGACTGGGCAGGTTCGCCGAACTGGAGCAAGACGTTCATCAAACGCAGTATGCATTTCGTCGAACGCAGAACCTTAGCTTTTCCTTAAGTTCTAGCTAACTTAACAGCCTAAAACCTTGACCCTTAGGCTATACAATGGGGGTCAACTTAGTCCTAGTCAACAGATAGTGATCCTAGCCCAAATCATTAATAGGGTTGTTCCAACATAAAATGTCAAAGATAACTCCACCAAGCACTACTCACCCTCTTGATAAGTCTTAATGAGCATTGTGAGGTTGAGCACCTTGGAAAGAATTGTAAAGTGTCTTGTGCAAACACATTTTTCTTTATCACTTCTATTTTTACACCGGATCACTTAAAATAGAAATTTATAAAAAATATTTGTGTGATCCCTCAAGCAATACTTCGCTCCCTGATAAGTCTTAAT
The DNA here is from genome assembly GCA_033032865.1 of Dactylorhiza incarnata. Taxonomy (NCBI): domain Eukaryota; kingdom Viridiplantae; phylum Streptophyta; class Magnoliopsida; order Asparagales; family Orchidaceae; genus Dactylorhiza; species Dactylorhiza incarnata. The sequence goes on from JAWHQI010000035.1 coordinate 13,676,295, forward strand.
GAGCATTGTGTGGGCGAAGCAGGGGAAACAGAATAAAATAAAATACGAGCAGGGGAAACACAATATTTTTGTACCATTTTTCAGGTAGTGAAGCTAACAAGACAGGCAAGCAAGTGAGACAAGCAGAAATATCTAGAATTATTAGACTACTCCGGAGTAAAGCATACAAAGATGATCATGTAATAACATAAGTTGTAACAAGTGAAAGTGTAGGTGTTCTTGGTTGACGCACAGGAATCATGATTCAGACAGATTCAGATTCAAATGCAAGTCTTACCAGAGATTCAGGATTTCTTCCTGTGATCTCTAAGGGGCGGCTCTTTCAAACCCTCACCCTTGATCGAGGGAGTTCATGCTAAGCTATGACCGGTCCTTTGTTCCCGTTAGGGATTCAAGAGGGAACCCAAGTCGAGGAGTTACGTCAATTAGAACCCTATCGTTCAATTATTTATTTGTGTTATTAACGATATAATTCATGATTGAGTAATTCTGGCATATCAAGACATGTAACCAAATACTGATTCGAATATACAAGAGTAGATTTTACCAACGTGAACAGAGGTGCATGACATTAGATAATTTACAAGATTCATAGGTTGGTGATTCTAATTGGAACAGATTCACGCTGAAGAAAAATATCAGATCAAGAAAATAGACTTTATCCAAGTCTTTCAACCAAACAAGCATAAGAAGCAAGATTAGATGACTCAAGAACTCGATAGAGAGTTTTGAAACTTGCGGGTTCAAGAATTTGCGAGTAATTAGATTACTATACATCATTTTCTAGGATACCAAGTATTCACTTAGTTTGATTCATTCCAACAAACGATTATCTTCCAAGGAAGCATGTGTTCGAGCCGAATATTGTATATCCAACACAATTCACCTAATTGCCAGCAAGAATCTTAACATTTATCATTATAACAATTAATGCTCAAAATCAAGAAGAACTGCTAGTCTTCCATTTATTCATCAACTAAGATGAAATTCATCTAAGTGAATATTCAAGTAACCATCATTCTCATTCACAATTCGTGTTATTCCAACGCGTAATACCTCAATTTATTTGCAAGTCAAATCATGCATTCAAGAGTTTAGTGTATTTGATGAAACACGTATTCAAAGCGAAGTCGAAAAATCATAAGAACAAACAGGCTAAATAAATTCAATGATTGCAAGAGAGAAGGATTTCTACTTGCCTTAAGGAACGCTGAAACTAATGGCGGCGGCTAAGCGGCGCAAGTAAAATTTCAAGAACCTGCTCAAACACAATCATAATTGATATATGACATAAAGGGAACTCATACACTAATTATTGAAAATGTTGAAGTGGAAGTTGGCGGTCTGGGGGGGAGGTCGCGCGGTCTGGCTAACCGCGCGGTCTTGCGGTCTCCATCTGCGGTCTAATCTCTTTGGTCTAGCCGCAGGTCTATTCGGCTTGACCGCCATTCTCTGTCCAAGGTGCCGAGGTGAGGTCACGCGGTCTGGTTTGTGTGACCGCGTGGCGAGCTGGTTTTCAGGAAGGTGAGGCCACGCGGTCTGGTTCGTGAGGCCACGCGGTCTGATTCGTGAGACCGCGTGGTGGGCTGTTCTCTGTACTGTGCGGTCTGGTTCCTGGTAACCGCACAGGGTTGTGTTCTGGAATGGGCAGTCTGGTCTGGTGACTGTCTGGGTTCTTGGTGGTGCGCGTCGACTAAGATTTTCTTAGTCGCGCGGTCTCCCCTTTTGAGTTCGCATAAGCTGGTACCTTGGCGATCTGTTGGTGTTTGCGGTCTCTGGTGTTTTGGTCGACTTGGCGGGTTCCTGCCTTGGTCGGCCTGGCTGTGTTCGCGGTCTCTGGAGGAGATCTCGTGTTGCGAACACAGGTGGTGGGCGTCATGATCGGGCGAGTTGTCATGATCGCGCGACTTTCTGAAGGAGTGGCGATCTCCTGGTCAGGGTTGAAGTCGGCGAGCTCACAAGGCGCAGAGCGATCTTATGCTGACCGCGCGGGTTGACCGGTCTTGGTCACGCGGTCAAGGCGGTGACTCTATCTCATAGGGTGGTGACTGGATCAGGTCACACGCCTATAAATAGGAGTCACTGTAGCAGCAAAAAATAATCGCACCAAGTGTAAGCTGAGCTCGCGCCTATTTCTTGTGGTCTCTTTTTTATGACCGGCCGGTTAGCTTATTGAATTTCCTTGTGCAGCTTCTGCGGATTGTGCGGGCAGCAACGGTCACCTCTTCTTCTAAGGTGTTCGGGCGGTCTCGCGGCTTGCAGTGCGGGTTGCTGGAGTTTGGGAGAATCAGTGGAGTTCGGGAGGTCGCGGAGGTTCAGTTGGTGTTGATCAAGTTGTCGATTTTTGTTCGAGCGGTCTTATTTTCTAGTCGCGCGAACACGCAGGTCGGGCGGTCAGGCGGTCTCAGTGTTCAGACCGCTGGTTATCTTTCCTTCAGCATTGTAATTTCTTTTTTGTTTTGTGTACTGGCAAAATCATGTCTCGCCATGTATACCTCGCTATGTAATGAAGACTTTTGTTATCATCAATAAAGATTGTGTTGCTTCATGTGCTTCTGGTTGTTGGCTGTAACTTTGAGTTGTACAATTCCTGCTCACTCCTAGATCTTCGGAAAATTTCACATGGTATCAGAGCCAGGTTGGAGTGGATAGAGCAGTGAATAACTCAAAGTTGTCATCGCCTTTGTGAAGAAGGAACCAGTGGTAGAGCCATGGAAGCAAGAGGTCTTGGATGAGATGCTCAACTCGACTAACTTCAAGAAGTGGAAGTCGTGTATGCAGAGTTATCTTCTGGGCGAGGACCTATGGGAGGTTGTTGGAGGAGATAGTACAGAGGAAGTTGTCCCAGTTGGGGATAATGGTCAGGAGGTGAGGAATTGGAGGAGAATTAATGTGAAAGCAGAGTTCACTCTAAAGAGGGCAATATCACCTGACCTATTCGATCACATCTTGGGGTGTGTATCAGCTGCGGAGATCTGGAGAGCCCTGGATGGGCTGTTTAACAAGAAGAATGTGGCGAGACTTCAATTCTTGGAAAATGAGCTGGCTAGGTCGGCTCAGGGTGATCTTTCTATCTCTACGTTCTTCCTGAAGATGAAGAACCTGTGCGCTGAGATTTCAGCACTGGATCCTGATGAGCCAATTTTCTGAGGCGAAGCTGAAGAGGCACATCATTCGTGGCTTGCGGAAGGAGTATGTGGCCTTTGTGACGTCGGTGCAGGGTTGGGCAAATCAGCCGTCTCTATTGGAGCTGGAGAATCTGCTTGCGTCGCAGGAGAGTCTAGCAAGGCAGATGGCGGGGGTGTCAGTATCTGGGGGAGATGGCGAGGTTCTCTTCACAGGGAAGAAGAAGAAATGAGATAAGAAGAAGAAGACCGCTGGAGGCAATGGGCCTTCAACTTCTGGACAGCAGGAGAGGGGCTATGCTCCCAAGGCTGAAGGGAAGAAGAAGGGAGAAGGACCCAAGTGTTTTAGATGCGGAAAGCTCGGTCACATCAGGAAGGATTGTCGGGTGAATCTTCAGTCGGGGCATGCTGCTGCAGGGAAGGAGGAAGCTGAGGCCAGGCAGAATGATGGAGGATGGGGAGGAGCCTTCTCGGCTTCTGTTGGAGCTGCGGCTTCTATCAACTATCAGGAGGACTGGATCGTGGACTCGGGGTGTGGTCATCACCTCACCGGAGACGAGTCGAAACTTTCTTCAGCGCAGCCTTACTCAGGTAATGATTCCATCATAACTGCTGATAATACGGTGCATAGTGTCGAGAAGGTGGGGGTTGTTTCCTTGGGCAGTGATAGAGGGCCACTAACTTTGAAGAGTGACTATCATGTGCCCGGAATGAGGAAAAACCTCTTCTCCGTGACCAACGTTGTTGACGCTAGGTATCACGTTCTGTTCGGCCCAACAAAGTGAGGTTTCTTCAAAACGTTGAGGCGGTAAAGGCCGAGGTCGTTCATGTCGGGAGAAGGGCAAAAGACTTGTTCATTTTATCGACAAGTTCTTATGTCGACAAGATGAGGACAAATGATAGTGCCGTTATATGGCACGAGAGGTTGGGGCATATAGGGATAGATAAGCTGAAGGCTATGGCGATAAAAGGTCTGGTCAAGGGCCTGCCTAGTCTATCTTCCTACGGTGACGGTCATGTTTGCGCAAGATGTCAGTTCGACAAGTCTCATCGACTGTCGTTTGATAAGTCGCAGACAAGGAGTAGTGTGTCGCTGGAGTGCATCCACGGTGACTTGATGGGACCGACTGCTACCCCAAGCCTCGGAGGCAGCAGGTATATGCTGGTGTTGATCGATGATTACACCAGATATTTCTGGGTTTATTTCCTGAAGGAGAAGGCGGAGGCGTTTGTCAAGTTTGTGGAGTTCAAGGAGCTTGTGGAGGGCCGGCTAGGCCTGCGGGTTAAGAAGCTGAGAACTGACAACGGGGGGAGTTCACCTCTGGTGAGTTCTCTAGTTTTTGCAGGAAGGCGGGCATCCGGAGGGAGCTTACTTGTGCGCATACTCCACAACAAAACGGAGTTGCAGAGCGGAAGATCCGCATCTGACGGAGACCTGCAAGTGTTGGTTGCATGCCAATAGTATCCCATGGTCCTTCTGGGCGGAGGGAATGTCTTGTGATGCCTACGTCATCAACAGGATGCCTCTAAGTCCCATCAACATGTTGACCCCGCATGAGATGATGTTCAAAGAAAAGCCAAGCATGGCACACCTTCGGGTGTTTGGTTTCACCTGCTATATGCACGTTCCAGATGCACTTCGGACGAAGCTAGATGCAAAAGCAAGGAAGATAGTCTTTGTGGGATATGATGATCGGAAGAAGGGTTGGAAGTGCATGGACCCGGAGACGCAGAGATTTGTTGTATCTTGCGACGTCGTGTTCGACGAGGTGACGTCTTACAAGGGAAGTTCTGGTGTTGTGTTACCAAAAGCAAGGTTGAGGAGTAGGAGAGAGCTGTGGAAAATCTTCAGGTGAAGCTGCCTTTGTCACTAGGTGGTCCATCCATTTCTAGTTCTGTGACGGAGGCTTCTGGATCAGGAAGCAGGGAGAGCGATGCTCCTAGTACGTCTGGAAGGGAAGCTAGAGAAGAAGCAGCTGAAGGTAATGTGAGTCAGGGGAAGGACCTGAGGAGATCGAAGCAAACGATCATTGCCCCTGATCGCTATACAGGAGGAAATATGGTGAGCTTTGTCTCATGTTTTTTCGTTGGTCCTCTAGATGAGCGGGAGCCAGTGAGCTTTGAAAAGGCCAAAGGCGTGAAGCAGTGGGATTCGGCTATGGAAGAAGAGATGGCAGCTCTTGAGAAGAATGAGACTTGGTCTCTGGTGCCCAGGCCCAAGGGCATTACCCCTGTGACATGCAAGTGGGTCTACAAGCTCAAGAAGAAGGCAGACGGCAGTATCGAGCGATACAAGGCTCGCCTTGTGGCTCGGGGATTCTCACAGCAATACGGTGAAGATTATGAAGAGACATTCAGTCCAGTGGCAAAGATGACTTCAGTACGGTTCGTTGTTGCCTTGGCGGCATTTTATGGGTGGGAGATTTGGCAGCTCGACGTAAAGAATGTCTTCTTGTACGGCAAGATTGACAAGGAGATCTTCATGGTCCAGCCGCCAGGCTTCGTATCTGAAGATTTTCCTGACTATGTATGTAAGCTGAAGAAGGCCCTGTATGGGTTGAAGCAAGCGCCGAGGGTGTGGTACGGGAAGATTGCAGAATATCTCATATTCTGTGGATTCGGTGCTTCAGACTCTGACTCCAGCTTGTTTGTCAAGAAGAGCGGGGAGCTTCAAGTCATCGTGCTGCTTTTCGTCGACGATATGATTGTGATGGGGAATTCGAAGGAGGAGGTAGCAAAGCTTCGGGCTGAGCAATCTATCAGATTTGAGATGAAGGACTTGGGTGAGCTTCACCATTTCCTTGGACTCGAAGTGCAGAGAAAGGAAAGTGGAGTGTTGGTGTCCCAGGTTGGATATGCGGAGCGAATCGTGGGGCGATTCGGCATGAAGGAAGGGAAGTGCATTTCTACACCTCTGGAGAAGGCCATGAAACTTCGGAAGGATGAGGGGAGGATTCTGGAAGATTCGCTTGTGTTCCGAGCTCTGGTTGGGAGCTTGATTTATCTGACGATCACTAGGCCGGATATTGCATATGCAGTTGGCAGGGTGAGCCGTTATATGGCGGAACCACGGATGCCTCATCTACTAGCGGCCAAGAATATTTTGAAGTATGTCAAGGCGACTTCGGATATAGGTCTCCTTTACAGGAGGGATGCGGGCTTCGAGGTGCATGGGTACATGGATGCTGATTACGGGGGAGATTCGGAAGTCGACGTCTGGATTCGTCTTTATCGCGAGCCCCACGGCTATATCATGGTGCAGCAAGAAGCAGTATTCTGTGTCTGTCTCTACCACGGAAGCGGAATACAAGGCTTCGGCCTTGGCAGCTCAAGAAGCCATCTGGCTTAGGTGGGACACGTCCATGAGGAGGTTCGGGGTCCGACTCTGCTCCGCGGAGACAATGAGAGTGCACTCAAACTAGTTACTAATCCAGTTTGTCACGCGAGAACCAAGCATATCGAGATCGAGCAACATTTCATTCGTGAGAAGGTGATGGAGGGGTCTCTTTCGGTCGAGCATGTTCGGAGTCAGGACAACGTTGCTGACATTTTCACAAAGGCGTTGGTGAAGGGGCCGTTCACTCGGCTGAGGAGTTTACTTGGGCTGTTTTAAACTTCCCACTTCAAGGGGGAGTGTTGAAAATGTTGAAGTGGAAGTTGGCGGTCTGGGGGGAGGTCGCGCGGTCTAGCTAACCGCACGGTCTTGCGGTCTCCATCTGCGGTCTGATCTCTTTGGTCTAGGCGCAGGTCTATTCGGCTTGACCGCCGTTCTCTGTCCAAGGTGCCGAGGTGAGGCCGCGCGGTCTGGTTTGTATGACCGCGTGGCGAGCGGGTTTTCAGAAAGGTGAGGACACGCAGTCTGGTTCGTGAGACCGCATGGAGGGTTGTTCTCTGTACTGTGCGGTCTGGTTCCTGGTAACCGCACAGGGTTGTGTTCTGGAACGGGCAGTCCGGTCTGGTGACTGTCCGGGTTCTTGGTGGTGCGCGTCGACTAAGATTTTCTTAGTCGCGCGGTCTCCCCTTTTGAGTTCGCATAAGCTGGTCCCTTGGCGATCTGCTGGTGTATGCGGTCTCTGGTGTTTTGGTCGACTTGGCGGGTTCCTGCCTTGGTCGTCCTGGTTGTCTTCGCGGTCTCTGGAGGAGATCTCGTGTTGCGAACACAGGTGGTGGGCGTCATGACCGGGCGAGTTGTCATGATCGCGCGACTTTTTGAAGGATTGGCGATCTCCTGGTCAGGGTTGAAGTCGACGAGCTCACAAGGCGCAGAGCGATCTTATGCTGACCGCGTGGGTTGACCGGTCTTGGTCACGCAGTCAGGGCGGTGACTCTATCTCATAGGGTGGTGACTGGATCAGGTCACACGCCTATAAATATGAGTCACTGTAGCAGCAAAAAATAATCGCACTGTTGAAACCAAGACTTGCGAACAAGTCTCGGTCTCTGTGGAGTTCGGGCCCTCAACAAGTTGAGGGGTGACCTCACACTTACTCCTCTCAAGGGAGAACTCTAGTTTAGAGGCTAAGGAACTAAGAACAAGGCCAAGGGCTTAGCGAGGAGGTCCCACCACACACACGGAAGATCGTTGAGCGCTTCCCCTCCCGAGCCAATGCTAAACTTGGGCACCTTTGGAGGCTCTCTTGGTCGGCCAAAATCTCAGAGCCGACCCTTTCCTCTCAATAGGTGCACCTCCCTGGATCTATGCAAAGCCTTTCTCGCCCGGTCGACCAAAGTCGTACTCCCACCTAACAATTTTACTATACGCAGACCAAATGGGGCTGCCAACAGCGTGACTCCGCTGTTCCGGGAGACTATTAGCGGACTCTCAGGGGTTTCCAAGTAAATTTCCCTCTGGACCCCCCACTTGACTACGTTAGAAAAGATAAACAAAAAACATGCGTCACAGATTACAGGAATATGAATTCCATACTTCGGCACGCAGACCGGCAATATAAATAAATAAGGCCTTCTCGGGCCGGCACAACCTTGGGCTTAAACCCGCTATTTCCCGCTTTGTTCTGCAACACCTGTACGCCAACGTCCTGCCCAGCGGTGGCAAGCTGAACATCGATCAGCTACAACGGGCCGGAGCCTATCGACCCCACCCCTTTTTTGGGGTGGCAATATTTCGCCCCTGCAAGCAAGTAGTATGCAACTTCCTCGGAGTCTTCTCCGGGAACCCCAGAACATCACCAATCCGGATTGACATATCCAGATGGGCTTCACACAGCATGCCTAAGTCCGTACTTGCGCTTTCGGACGCTAATGCAATTACAAGCGGGGACGTACACGTCGTCCCGTCAGAGAGCTCCCTTCCTCCACCCGTTGGTGGAGAGGGGCTTCCATGCAATCATGATAAATTAGGGCTTCACCTGCCCGAGGAGAAATTTCGTTACCCTTGAAGCGTGCTTCAAAGGCATGGGAACGTGCCCAGATTCGACGGCTAACGAACGTAACGGCTGTCCACGCACTTGGCTGGCCAAGCTCGAGCTCCACGGCTGTTCACACAGCAACACCCAACCAAAATGGGTCGGCCCTCCCCTAGGTCGGCAAGGGGATGGTTCAGGTCCTCCTCTAGGCCGACGAGAGAGAGGAGGGAGGAAGCTTCCTCCCTTAGCTTGCGGCTGCCCTAGCTCCAGGAAAACGAGAGGAGGAAGGAGAGTGCTCGGGCTTCCTTGCTCCAGGCCGACGGGGAGGAGAAGGCTCAGGTCGGCGACGGGAAAGAGGGTGAGGAAGGGAGATGGGGCGCTGCTCCTCCTTGCTCCAGGCCAACGGCGAGAGAGGGAGGAGGAAGGCTCGGGGGCGGCCCTTCCTCGCTCCAAGAGGCGGCGAGAGAGGGAGGAGGAAGGCTCGGGCGGCCCTTCCTTGCTCCAGGAGGCGGCGAGAGAGGGAGATCAGGGGATGGAGCTGCGTTTTCCCTGCTCTAGGCCGACGGGGAGGAGAGGCGACGGGGGAGAAGGAGATCGGGAGAGGCGAGGGTTGCGTCGTCCTGTGTGAACGAGAGGGATCGGGGGAGGAGAAGGGGCTCGGCTTTTTTGCGGCTGGGCAAGAATCCCTTCTCCTAGGGTTTTAGTTCTTTAGGCTTTATAAAAAACCCTAGCCAAAATTGCTATCTGCAGACCATTCCTTTAAACGCACACCAAAAACCCGCTAGACGCAGCCCGATCAATGTTAGCCAACCACAAGACACCTCGACTCCCAACTATCTGGGGAGGGTCACACCCGACGGGTATGGGGTTGTACACGCACCAAGTGTAAGCTGAGCTCGCGCCTATTTCTTGCGGTCTCTTTTTTGTGACTGGTCGGTTAGCTGATTGAATTTCCTTGTGCAGCTTCTGCGGATTGTGCGGGTAGCAGCGGTCACCTCTTCTTCTAAGGTGTTCAGGCGGTCTCGCGGCTTGCAGTGCGGGTTGCTAGAGTTCGGGAGAATCAGTGGAGTTCGGGAGGTCGCGGAGGTTCAGTTGGTGTTGATCAAGTTTCCGGTTTCTGTTCGAGCGGTCTTGTTTTCTAGTCGCGCGAACACGCAGGTTGGGCGGTCAGACGGTCTCAGTGTTCAGACCGCTGGTTATCTTTCCTTCAACATTGTAATTTCTTTTTGGTTTTGTGTACTGGCGAAATCATGTTCTGTCATGTATACCTCGCTATGTAATGAAGACTTTTGTTATCATCAATAAAGATTGTGTTGTTTCATGTGCTTCTGGTTGTTGGCTGTAACTTTAAGTTGTACAATTCCTGCTCACTCCTAGATCTTCGGAAAATTTCACACTAACATGGACAATTTATTCAACACGTAACTTTGATCAAGAACGGGTTTCGAGATTTACCTCCCTCAAGAGTGAGGGGAGAAGAAATTATCACGCGGAAACGGAGACTTGACGACGCTTAGGCTTGGGGGAACCCTAAATCGGAGAAGACTTTTGCGTGATCCTGCTGAGAGGTTCGACAATCGGTACCATAAATCACAACTAAGTAGGAATTAAGCGATTATAAAGGAGCACAAAATTTATAAGGGATTCAAAAATATATCTGAATAAAAGGGTGGAGGAAGGTTCTTACCCAAGGAAGACAAGATCGGGCTCAAGGAGACGAACCCGAGTCCAAAATCCGAGAGGAGGAGGGTTCAAGCAAAACCCTAGGGCGAAATCGGAGCCCAAGGAGGAGAGGGTGGTTGTCGGCCCTTGAAGAGGAGGGTTTAGGGTTGCCTGTTGCCGCCTACCGGCCCTGGAGGAGAAGGAGTTGTCGGCCTTAAGAAGGGAGGTCGCTGACGGCTGGAGGGCTGTCGGCCTTGAGACAGGAGGAGGGAGTGCTGGAGGAAGAGGCTGCTGCCGGGAGGAGAGACTGTTGTCGGCTCCTTGGAGGTCACGGCCAGAGCAGGCGACGACCATGGCAGGAGGACAAACAGTAGGCGGCGCCAGCAGAAGGAGCAGCAAGCGGTGGCGGCGTTGCGCGCGGGAGACGGGAGCGAGAGCGGGATCGGGAGCGGAATCGGGGTGCGGCTTGCGGGGAAAAATAAATCGGGGGGATGCGGCAAGGTATTAAAGAGGGGGAGAAGGATATTACCAAAAATGTCATTGCTTATTATTATCATTATTGTTCTTTTAATTTAGGGTTGTTACAAATTCGAAGGAGGATCAGATCAACGCTCACCCAGCGCGAAGAACGCACGCTTCGACTTCGACGATATTCAGCGGGTCTTCGCCATCTCCAAAATTCTTCATAGGGAGTTTTTACTTCTCTTTTATATTATGTTGTAACTCTTTCATTGTGATTGTTTAGTGAATTCGCCGCGGTTGTTGGACACTAGGTTTGTGCGCGGCTTAGGGGGAATTCGTCGCGGTTGTGACGACTAGGTCTAGGGAGTAGATCTAGGGCGTGTTCGAGGCCTTTCTGGGGATAGAAAAGCTAGAGCGGCTTGAGGGCGTATCTGGGGAAAGATCGGCTAAAGCCAACTGGTTCTTAGTGAGAAAAGTCGATATAGAAAATGAAAAGAATATTTCATATTCGCCTTGATTTTTAGCGTCGTAGAAATTAGATTTTGTAATCAAATTTTATAAATGATAATCATGTCTTTTCATGTTAAATAAAATTGATTTCATTTCTTATCTCTACCTCTTTACTTTTGTTTCAATTTACTTATTAGAAAATCACAAAAAAAAATTCTTAAAATCCTAAAGTTTTCTAAAATCCTTATTCACCCCCCCCCCCCCCCCCCCCCCTTCTCTCTTTCTCTAAGGGCGACTCAAGATCCAACATTTTGTTGCTTCGTTTAATCTATGGGTGTGAATTTACTTTTTGCTTGTAGTCTAATCTTTGGGTGTAAGTACCCTATTATTTTAGCTTTGCTACGATATACTCTAACTCATTGCAACATATGCCTCAGAAACCTAACATCCACTTCGTTAATAACTCATTGCAGCATATGCCTCAGAAACCTAACAAAAGTGCTCCTCTAGCTTATGCAAATTTTTATGGGTAAGTGGGCAACCATTGAGCCACAAAGGAAGAAGCCATGAGAAAACAATTTCAGTAAAAAGTGGACTAACCATAATTAGTAAGAGATAATTAATGCATGATCAGCAAAAAAATATAGTTCCATCATTATAAAGCCATGCAAAATTATCATAAGCAATTCAGTATAATTCATAGCATGTAACGCACGGATCTGAGCAGCATTGACTCATTTAATCACCCCTCGCCCAAATACAATTTGGCTTATTGAAAGACAATCCAACCTGATGAGATGAAAAATTGAAATTGTTTGACAGCTACATCAAACAACTGTCAAGAAAGCAGGCTGAAGGAGGGTATGCTGAAGGAAGGCTGCATCGCAGATGGTGGCGGAAAATGGATGGGGAAAGCATGCTTTCGGTGCCAAAGCTGAGGAGATGGAAGGCGGCGGAGGAGATGGTCGGACGCTTCTACGGCGTCTTCTCCAGCAAGGACGGACGGGCGGCCGACAAGCTGGGCGCAAAATCAGGCCAGCTGACGGCCGTGCAGGGCGCGGAAAAGGGGAGTCGGGAGTGAGGTTTGCTAGAAACGGGAGAAATAGAAGGGGCTGCGTTTAGAGGCCATGAAATATGGGTTTTGGGGTTTAGTTTATTTTTTTTAGTCGGCGCCGAGCCTCCAAATATCTCTATTCTGGGGCTGCCATATAAATCCGCTAATAAAATGTCATTTATCAGTAGCTCCCCTCTAAATTTGCTAAATTACAATTGCACCCCTCTTTTGAATATACATAAACCTCCTATGTAAAGTTAACAATTCACAACATTCAAGCATATAGATTCAATTTTAAAAGTGGGATTTTTTTTCTTTGACAAAATTTACTCAGGGGTGTACATTTGTGCACGATATTATGAAATGTAAACTTACAAGAAATTTTTTTAAAATTTCAAAACTGAAAAGGGTGCAACCTGCAATTATGCTAACTATATGAAGTTTTACTAATCATTTCTTACATAAATAGAAAATTTTCTCTAACGCACTCATTTGTGGGCCACAAGAAAATTATATATTTGAATCACTGTGCCAGCGAAGAGATTGTAAAATCTTGTTGGACCATATTTATTTTATTCTTTTAAGTATGAATTTTAATATCAAATATTAAAAATTGAACACTTTTCCTAGAAATGCATGTACAAGGCGTATCTTCAAAAAATGCGCTATAGTTACGATCATGGTGACAATACGCATTGTGCGTGCATTTTTAGGAAAAGTGTTCAACACGAAAGTTGTAGATCTCGACGAGATCTACAATTTTCGTGTTGAACACTTTTCCTAAAAATGCAAGTACAAAGCCTATTTTCAAAAGGCGGGTAATAACTCATAGAAATTGGTTTGCCAATAGCCAATTCTGGTTTGCCTTTAACACCACCCATAAAAAAAGACCAATATTATTAGCACCTCAGAAATTGCTACTGGCTGTCATATTATATTAGCATCCTACAAAATTTTGTTTTTACATCAGAGGGCTATTAGCACACCAAAAAACAAAAATAAATTTCTCCATTCATTTCAAACCACAAATTAGAACATCTACACTAGTGTAATACTTTGATCAAAAGTAAAATCATAATATATCATAAGATAGCCTAATTGGGGAAAAGAATGGAATGTCTAAAGGGGAAAACATAAGCTTACCCTAGCACCAACGCCGATTTATAGGGTCGACCCCGAAGGTGAAGCAAACTTGTGTTGCGTGAGAATCGTTGAAGCTTCCACCATCGCCGGAAATGGACGCGGCCTCCATTGGTGGGGCGCGATGCCGACAACGGAAGCAGCATCGAGAATGATGGGGATGAGCAGTGAGGGAGGAGCATGGGTGCGAGAGACAGGTTAGTGCTGGGTGAGTATACGAGTAGGGTAATAAATTGTGTTATTTGGCATTTTTATGGGGTGCTAATATACCTAAAATTTATTTGTGATTTGATGTTTTTATGGGGTGCTAATATTCATAAATATGGTGCTAATATAAATGCTCTAAAAAAACTCAAAAACATATAAAAGGGAACCCTAGATGTAGAAAACCCTAAGAAATCAGACATAAACCTGAAGTCCAGATGGAATGCTCCACCAAAAAAAAGTTACTATAGGATATTTCAATCTTACATGCAACTAAACATAACTATACTATAACAATCCAATGAATCTCAAAAAATACAAGGAAATCATACTACCAAAGAAATTCTCTACCAATCGTATATACACTTCACAATTTTTTTTGTTAGATTCCTATTAAATCTATCAAAAAAGCATATCCAATCTCATTATTCTCTCACAGGCATAAATACAGAAACTAGACATCAACTCGAAGTGCGATTCAAAATTTGGCACGACTCAAAATCAGCGGATTTCAATGTTAAGTTTAGACTGACCGACTCGAACACGATCACCCTAGTCCCATTGGAACTATGGTAAAAAGGTAGAGAAAGCTGTGGAAAATTGATTAACAGCGGATGCAGAAAGAGGAATGATTGCATAAACTCGGAAAACTGAACTGATTCCTTGTAAAGGCATAGGAAACAAAATTTAAGTTCATTAAACAAACTTCTTTCTACACATGATAGAAAATATAATCTCTGATGGCAAACGAAAGAACAAAATTTCATGTTTTAAATGCAATAAAAAGAACACGACAATTTATAACCTTGATTGTGAAACCCACGGGAATCTGCTCGATTGCTCTCTCGGCAAATTCAGTTAACAAAAATTGAACTAGTTTAGAAGACTCTGTAAGGCTTCCCCATGGTGCTCTTCAGGTACAAGCACCTCACCTGTACATTTTTAGAACAAAGTGTGAGCTCTAAATGGTACAGCAGTTCCAATCCGCAAAGTAAGAATACCATGAGAAGGCAATTTTACTTTATAGATATTTCAATCCTCTAATCAATGGATCAAATAGAGACCCAGAAACCTAAATTTTTTTTAAAAATGGTAGCCTTATATATTGATAACAGTACCTGCTATAGTTAAAAACTATTAAATTGACAAAAATTTGATATTACTAACATGTTTATATCCAACAATTATAGTTGATGATAGCATAACTGCTACAATCTCTATTTGCAAAATCTAGTGTGAAATATAAACTTAGCAAGGCTTCCAAGTCGCCAACAATGTAAGATTAGTTCATTATCATAATTATACATGACCTATTATCGTTCGCGAACGCCCGACCTCACCAAAGGAACTTCATCCCCTTTTATGTTCAAAACTATTTTCTTTTCTTGGAGCGGTCATAACCATTGTCTTGCCAAACATGCATTCTATGACGTGGCGTTTTTGTCCAAACTCACGGGAGCAAAAACGTCACGCCAAACAGAGCCTTAGTCCTGTCTTGAGCAACTCGTGCATTCTTGTGAGCTATATATATATATTTTTTTGTTGAAACCAGAACTTAATCTCTTGTGGAGCTCGGGCCCCCAACAAGTTGAGGGGCAGCTAGCTCTTACTGATTCCTCGGAAGGAACAGTCCGGAGCTTCAGAACTAGACACAGACCTTTAGTCGCAGCGAGGAGGTCTCACCACACACCCGGAAGATCTTTGAGCGCTTCCCCTCCCAAGCCAAAGCTGAGACTGGGCACCTTGGAGAGCCTGAGAGCTAAGTCAAGATAACCTAGGGAGGAGGAAGCTCAGAATACTGAGATTGGAATCCTCTCCAAAGGTGCCCTTCAAGGTCCATTTATAGTTTTTTCAGTCTGGTCAGCTGATAGCGGAATTCCGCCTTACTTTTTTGCTATACGCAGCCCAAAATGGTCTGCCAACAGCCAAACTCCGCTGTTTGGAGAGGCTAACTGCAGACCACATAGGGCTTCTAGGAAAAACCGACCATGAACCCCTCCTGGGCGAGCCACCCGCACGGGACCCCTCTCGCGAACTGAGATGCTTGGCTCGCCCGCCTTCCCGCGGGCGACCGACGAAGGCTCGACCCGCTCGCCTACCTGCGAGCAGCCGGCGAGAGCCCAGCTCGCGAGCCTTCCTGCGAGCACCGGGCTCGCCCCTTTGCGAGCAGCCGGCGAGAGCCCAGCTCGCGAGCCTTCCTGCGAGCACCGGGCTCGCCCCTTTGCGAGCACCGGGCTCGCCCCTTTGCGAGCACCTGGCTCGCCCTCTTGGTTATCCTTCTTGTCTGTTGACCCCTTATCCTCTGCTCACCTCGTGGCGAATACCGGGGTTGTACACAATCCCCGCTCTTTGCGAGGCTATCTTGGGCTCGCGAAGAAACATCCAACCCCTGGTGTTCGCCAGCCCTTTGGTGATGTGGTGAGAATCTTTTGGTTGGCCTCATGCCCAATGCTATAAATACCCTTCTCTCTGACCGGTACATGAACTTTTTCTCCCTCTTCTCCCTTTCGCTGTCTGTTGCCATACTCAGCAAGATGTCAAAAAGGGTGGAAATATTGGCCTGCCTCAAGGCCTCGCAGGCGACTCAAAAAGCCAAAGTCACCGAGCTCGCCCCCTGAATTTCCCAGCAGTCTACTCCGCCCACGCCTCAGACAAAAAAGGCAAGGACCGTCCTGTGGCCATTCGGGGAGGATGAGTCATCACCACTGTCCCTGTCCCCCCGCCACGAGCTCGCCTCGCAGGTTCTACTGTCAGGTTCCGCAATCTATCCTTTATTCGTCTAACACTACTTCCTTACTCGCAGATTCCTCCTAAAGAAAGTATCCTAGGGCAGTCGCCCCCGGGATCTCGCACCGCGTTCCCTGGGACGGCAGACCTCCCCCTTCCGAATGTGGGGACCTCTGGCCTGCGAGTCTCCTCACATTTTGGTAAGTTGTTTGCCTCGCTACCTTTTGTATTTCTGTCTAATGAAAGCGCATTCTTTGTATGCAGTGACCCCTCTCGCGACTCCGGAGAGGCGAACCACCTCTCCGGTGGGCTCGCCACACCCACCTGAAACGACAATCATCACCCCGGGGTTTGGCGTCCTAGGCCAACGGAGCCCGGGAGGGTCGCTGCTCGCCGAACCCGGGGTCGCGGACGATTCGATGCACCGCCCCGGCCTTGGGAAATCTATCACCCCCGCCTTCACTGAAGCCTTCAAGGGCCAGCCGAGCTCCTCTCGCCCGCGAGCCCGTACCATTCTCATCTCGCCAGGTCAAACAACCTCTGTCGAATGCTTCCTTCTCACCCCCATTGTTGATTCCTTCCTTGCAGATATTCCTCTGACCCTGCATGCCGAGTGGGAGCATGGTGAGGAGGAGATATCGCCACTGCCCTCGTCGGGCCAGGTCGCGGATTTCCTACGGGACCCCAGCAACCCAGAGCAGATGAAGAGGCGGGTCACCGAGCTATTCGAGAAGTACAGCCTCATGCTGCGAGAGCTATATGATCAGAACCGGGTGGATAGGCCCCCTTATGAAGAAAGGTTCGCAGCGATGGAGGATGCGAACGCGCGGGTCCTTGCCGAAATGCGCTGGGTCGCTCGCGGCGAGGTCACCTCGCGCGGATCGAGGATCAAATGCGCCTAGTGCAGCGTGAAGTCCAGTCGGTTAGAGAATACCACTACCCCAATGTGCCCCCGCGATTCGGGGTGCGAGGTCGTGGTCGCTGGAAGTGGCACAATTATTGAGTCATTTACTGCTTGTTGCTCGCTTGTACTACCCCCCCCCCCCCCCCTTTGGGGGGGTTTTGAACATTCTAGGAATGTAATAAGGACAATTTTTGCTCACTCGCGAGCTTTCTATTTAGCTTTCGGTTATTTTTACTGTTGTGTTGACCGCGTTCGCATGCTGCTTATTTTTTATTTGATATACCTGGCTCGCAAGCTATTGCCTCGCCCAGGCGACTTTTGTTTTCTTTCTCTGCAGCTTGGCTCGCTAGAGGCGAGTTCAGAGGATTCCGCCAGGTCGTAAGCCCGCCCGGAGTGGATAAGGACCAGGAAGCTGAAACGTCACCGTGCGATTCCGCTATCCGCACCCCCGGGCACTTCAAAACCTTCCCGCTCTTTTCTTTCCTATAAATAGCTGTCGGCTTTTACTTTCTAACCACCGCATTAACTGCTCTCCATCCTTACTTCTCTCTTCCAAGCTCTCTCGCAAATCTCAGCTCGCACTCACGCTTCTTTGACTCACCACTATTAATGACATGGTTGTTGAAGGTGAATCCGAGGGGCGAGCCAGGTGCGTCGGGGCCTATCACGATTACCCCTTCTTCTGCGCCTCACTGACCGACGGCGAGTTCCTCGCAACGGTCGATAAATACATTCCCTCGGGGTTTGTTGCTCGCCGCCCGGCGAACAACGTGGCCATAAACGAGCCACCCTCTGACGAGCTCGCCACCCCCATCGCCCATTTTGAGAATGGGCTGCGACTCCCCTTCTGGCCGGAGGTGCGCCAGGTACTCTACTCAACTCTCGCATTCCTTACTCGCCTCGCAAAGAACGTGCTAACTTTTCTTTGGTGAATTTCAGGTACTCAAGTACTACGGCGTCTTGCCGAGCCAGCTGACGCCGAACGCGATCGTCGTCGTGGTCGCGTTCGCTAGCTACCTGCGGGAGGAGAGGATAGAGTTCAGCCTCCTCGTCTTCCGCGAGGTCTTCTCCTTCCGCGCTTATAAGGACGGGACCACCCATTTTGCGAGCCAGCATGACACTGTCTGCGAGACAGTGAACAAAAGCCATTACTGGCACCAGAAGTACGTCCTTGTCAAAGGACCATTCGGGAACATCCCTTTCTCCCCCGTCCAGCGGGACGAGGCAACCTACCGCCCCCCTGCCTTGCTCGGAGGGGACGACGCGAGGCTTTACCAGTACCTGGACGGGAAGAACTTCGAGGTCGCCTTCCTCCGGCAGAAGGTGGACTCGCTCCTTCCGGTGCCCCAAGGCGAAGGTTTGACTCGCACTCGGGCGCTTTACATTTCCTGTACTTTTTCTAACTTTGGCGACTAACTCTTACTATTGTCGCCTTTGCAGGAGAGCGGGAACTTCCCATCCACCCCCCGCATGCGAGAAGCGCGGCCCTCTCCTCCGGCTCTCTCGCCACCGTGGCCGCCGAGGCGTGCCGAGAACCTATCGGCTCGACCTCTGGCAAGAAGCGGCCACCTCCCGCGAGCCAGCTCGCCGCGAAGTCCCCAGCCAAGAAAAGGAACAAGGAGCCCCCCCCCCCAACTAAGGGGAAAGAGATCGTGGACCTCAGCGAGGCGGAGGTTCCACTCCCTCCGCCCGCGAGTGAAAAGGCTGCCAAGGAGAGCAGCGAGACAGGGGACGCTTCCGACAAGCCCAAGCCGACGAGTCACAAGAACTTCGGCCTCGGCGCGAAGCTTCCGGCCGCGCTCGGCGAGCCGTTGCTCGTATGGGACCCTGACCACAACAGGATCTCATGCTCTTCGCTCCTTCCTTCCTGGGTCGAGGGCGATAAGATCGGGGGCGAGTCGTTCGCCCTCGCCATCGGGTTGTACGGCCGCGAGGACGCCGCTGGCTTCAGTGCCCTAAGGTCCAGGGTGCTCGTCTACGAGGCCATGCGAGCCCAGTTCTGGGCCATGGAGCTCACCCACATGGTGGGCCGGCGATACCTGACGTCGGACAGAGACGCTAAGGACCTCCAGCGCGCGCTCCAGGAGTCCGCAGACGAGGTCGCGAGCCTCAAGGGGAAAGAGTCCATTTCCGAAGGTCTCCTCGCCAGCCTCCAAGGCGGTATGGTAAGCGATCCATACAAACTTCCTGTCTCGCTCGCTACATGTTCCGTTTGACTTACGCTTTTCTTTTTGCAGGATGCCAAGACCGTGAGCCAACTCCTCTCGCGGAACGACGACCTGGAAACGGAGAACACGTTCCTAAAGGCGCAGGTCCGCGAGCTGACCATAGCGGTGCTCCCCCCCCCCCCCCCCCGACCCCTCCGCGAACTGGGTCTCGCCAACAATCGCGAGACGAGAAGGAGGCGGCCCGCAAGAATTCAATGGGCGTCGCCAACATCGTCTTTGACACCCTAAAGGGGGTGAGCCTGCTGGTTCCGGACGCGATGGAGTTCACTGCCGAGGACGTCGTTCCGGACCTGTTCACGCCGATTCCAGAGTTCGATGATCGCGGGAGCGAGGAGTTATCCGGTGGCCAGCCCTAATCTTTTGCTTTTCAATGTAAATTTTCATTTTGGCTGGCGAGTTCGTCGTTACATGTAATGACTTTAAAGAAATGAAACAAAAATTCTTCTTTTCAAATTGTCATTTTGATCATGCTCGCACTTATGCTTTTATCATGATCGCACTTATGCTTTTAATCATGCTCGCACCAACACCTTAGCCACGCTTATGTTAAAACTTTTTAATTGTGGTCGCGTCAACGCTTTTCCTTCGCAATGACTAGGTTTACCATCTCATTGCTCGTTTATTTTGTCTTTGTAACCTACCTCGCGCACACCCAATAAGGCGTTCGCGTAGCTTCTCTCGCTTGGAAGTTTCGTTAGATAAGCCTGTTTGCCTTCGCATCTGGGTAAAGAGTGGACCGCTTCGCGCCTCTGGCTCGCCCCGTAGGGGCCCTCGCGAGCGGGGTCAACGTTACTCTGCCTCGCTCGTCCAACCCCTGCGTGCGACCAGTGTTGCTCGTCAACTATCACGCCGACGGACCTCCCTAACTCACTGATTTTAGGCATTGCATAGAGACTCTCCAAGTGTTTCCGCGAGGCAGGGCCCGACCCGACGAGCCTTGCGACCACCGTATTCAGCCGTCCCGCTGTTACCATTGGACTTAAGCATTTTCCATTCGATGTTGCTTTTTTACTTTCATGCGAACGGGCACCGGGCTCGCCCCGCCTAGGCCTTATCTTGAGAGGTTTTGCGAACTGAGCCCCTCAACATGGACAACTTACTTGTCAGCCTCTCCGCGAGATCGTCCTGACCCACCGGCTAGTGAGCCCGACAGCGGGATCGTCCGGGGCAATTCAGCACAAAAACTTATCACCTTGCCAGCCTCTCCGCGAGATCAACCTGACCCACCGGCTAGTGAGAGCCTGACAGCGGGATCGTCTGGGGCATTCCAGCACAAAAACTTGTCACCTTGTCAGCCTCTCCGCGAGATCAACCTGACCCACCGGCTAGTGAGAGTCCAGCAGCGGGATCGTCCGGGGCATTCCGGCATGAAAACTTGTCATCTTGACAGCATCTCCGCGAGATCAACATAACCCACCGGCTAGTGAGAGCCCGGCAGCGGGATCGTCCGGGGCAATCCCGCACAAAAACTTGTCACCTTGCCAACCTCTCCGCGAGATCAACCTGGCCCACCGGCTAGTGAGAGCCCGGCAGCGGGATTGTCCGGGGTAATCCAGCATGAAAACTTGTCACCTTGCCAGCCTCTCCGCGAGATCGACCTGACCCACCGGCTAGTGAGAGCCCGGCAGCGGGATCGTCCTGGACAATCCAGCACAAAAACTTGTCACCTTGCCAGCCTCTCCGCGAGATCAACCTGGCCCACCGGCTAGTGAGAGCCCGGCAGCGGGATCGTCCGGGGCAATCCAGCACAAAAACTTGTCACATTGTCAGCCTCTCCGCGAGATCAACCTGACCCACCGGCTAGTGAGAGCCCGGCAGCGGAATCGTCCGGGGCAATCCAGCACAAAAACTTGTCACCTTGCCAGCCTCTCCGCGAGATCAACCTGACCCACCGGCTAGTGAGAGCCCGATAGCGGGATCGTCCGGGGCAATCCAGCATAACCACCTTGAGGACCCATGCCTATAAGAAACAGTGAACACAACATGTGATGGGTCAAATAAGTAATCAATCAATAAAAGGTTTAAGGATAGAACCGCTTCAGGTCATCCCCGTTCCTGGCTAGGCCCCTACCCCTTCCACATCTCGGAGGTGGTACCCTCCTGACCTGAGCACCTCATCTACAATATACGGCCCCTCCCAGTTGGGATTATGCTTTCCTACCGCGGCCCCTCTCCCGGCCGCGTCAACCTTTTTCAGCACCAAATCTCCTTTCTCGAACTGTTTTACTCGGATATATTTGTCAAAATACCGAGCCATCCGCGGCTTGATTTCCTCCTGTCGGACGGTGGCTAAGTCTCGGAGCTCTTCCACCAGGTCCAGAGATAGCCATTGCTCTTACCCGTTCTCCACCACCCTGGGGGATTTCACCTCGAACTCTATTGGAAGGACGGCCTCGGACCCGTGGGAGAGCTTGAATGGGGTCTCCCCCATGGCCGTATTCGGAGTGGTCCTCAGAGGCCAGAGGACAGAGGGTAACTGCTCTACCCAGTTCCCTCTGAGATTCTCGACCTTCTTCTTCAGCAGGTTCACAATTATCTTTTTTGCCGCTCCACTTGCTCATTGCTCCTCGAGTGGTGGACCGACGCAAACCGAAGATCTATACCGAGCTGGGTGCAGAAGCTGATGAACTCATCGCTGGCAAACTGCGGCCCATTGTCTGTAACTATGGCTAGTGGGAGCCCATGCCTACAAATTATCTCACCTCATATGAAAATTCTAACTACTTGAGATGTTACCTTGGCCAGCGCCTTCACCTCCAGCCACTTGGAGAAATAATCAATCATCACCAATAAGAACTTTCTTTGGCCACTTGCTTGGGGGAAAGGACCCACCAGGTCTAAACCCCATATTGCGAAGGGTCGGGGAGCTGTGATGGTTCTGAGTCTTTGGGTCGGCAGGAGTTGGAGAGGGGCGAACAGTTGACAATTTGAGCATTTTCTTGTGAACTCCGCCGCATCCTTGCTGTGGGTAGGCCAGAAGTAGCCTTGCCTCAACACTCTCCCCTCCAAGGTTCGGCTCCTGGAGTGACTGTCACACTCTCCCGAGTGGATTTCCTCCAGGACCCTCGGGACTTCCTCCTCCGCTACACAACGGGCTCGGAGCCCCGAGAGCATCTTCCGGTATAATCCTCCTGCATGCAAAGAATAATATGTCGATTTATACCTGACGCGTCGCTTATCCACATCCCCCTCGGGGAACTTTCCCGATGTCAGGAAGGTGATGAAGGGGTCCATCCATGATGCCCGCTGGTCCACCTCCATCAGCTCCCCCTCCTCGATGGATGGTCGGAAGAGGTCCGACACCGTGCCCCCAACCCTGGGACCGAACTTGGCGAGGAGGTCCGCCGCGGCACTCTCCTCTCTTGGCACATGATGGATCGAGAAGGTCCGGAACTGCCCTATGAGCCCCTTGACCTTTTCCAAGTATCGTTGAAGAGTCGACTCCTTTACCTCGAACTCCCCCCTAACCTGGCAAGCCACCACCATGGAGTCCGTCGAGACCTCCACATCTTGCACTCCCAATTCCTGGGCTAGGCGGAGGCCTGCTATCACGGCCTCGTACTCGGCCTGATTGTTGGTGAGGGGAAAATGAATGTTGATCGCCTGCTCTATCCTTGTCCCTTTGGGGCTTACCAAAACCACCCCACCTCCAAAGGAATGCTTTCCTGAGGCCCCGTCAACCAACATCCTCCAGGCCACCTAGTTGGGCAGCTCGGACTCTTCCACCTCGGTTACATAGTCCGCCAAAAAGTCTGCCACCGCTTGGGCCTTGATGGACAACCCGGGAACATACGAGATATCAAACTCACTCAACTCCACTGACTACTTGGCCAGCCTTCCGGAGTGTTCCACCCCTTCCATGATGTTACGAAGGGGATGGTCGGTCACCACCTTGATCGGATGTGCTTAGAAATAGGGTCAGAGCTTCCGGGCCGACACCACCAAGGTGAAGGCCAACTTCTCTAGGATGGGGTATCGGAGCTCTTTCTCAGCACTCGGCTAACGTAGTAAATTGGGAGTTGTCTTCTGCCTTCTTCCCGGACAAGCACTGAACTCACTGCCTCGGGTCCTACCCCCAGGTATAGGGATAAGTCCTCTCCCAGCAATGGGGCTTAGGTCAACTGTTCCTTCAGCGCTTGAAAGGCCTTTTCACACTCAGGGGTCCACTCGAACTTTTGGTTCCCCCGCAGTACCTTGAAGAAGGGTGCACACTTCTCTCCAGCCCTGGAGAGGAACCTACTAAGCCCAGCCAACTTCCCCGTGAGGTGTTGAACCTCCTTCGCATTCCTCGGCGACCCTAACTCTATGATCGCCTTCACCTTGTCCGGGTTAAAATCCACCCCAGCCGGGGTGAGCAAATGACCCAGGAACTTCCCTCGGCTGGCTCCGAAGACACACTTCTGGGGGTTGAGCTTCATTTTGAACTTTCTCAAAGTCCCGAAGGTCTCTTCGAGGTCCCGAAGGTGGGACTTGAGGTCCCGACTCTTTATCATGAGGTCATCAACATAGACCTCCAGGTTCCTTCCCTTTTGCTCTCGGAAGACCCGGTCCATCATTCGTTGGTATGTCCCTCAAGCATTTTTCAACCCGAAGGACATCATTTTGTAGCAATAGCACTCATCCCCCGTGATGAAAGAGGCATCATTGACGCGGGGGGGGGGGGGGGCATTCGGACTTGATGATAACCTGAAAAGCATCTAAAAAAGACATCACAGAGAAACTGACGGCCGAGTCAACCAGCGCGACGATTCGGGGCAAGGGGTAGCAATCCTTGGGGCATGATTTATTAAGTAAAGAAAAGTCAACGCACATTCTCCACTTACCTCCCCCCTTTCTTTACCATAACCACATTGGAGACCCAGCCTGGGTACTGGATCTCCGATATAAACCCTGCTTGGAGGAGCTTGCCCACCTCTCGGATGGGCCCTTCCAGCTTGTCAGCAATAGCTCTCTTCTTTTGTCGGATGGGTCGGGTGCCGGGATCGAGGTTGAGTCGATGGCAAGCCACGTCTGCATCGATCCCGGGCATCTCCACCGCGCTCCAGGCGAAGACATCCACGTTCTCCTGTACGCAACCCAGGATATGCTTCTGCTCCTCTGGGCTGAGCTCCCCGCTGATCTTGACTTTTTCTACCACCCCTGCTCGGGTGGTGACCTCGAGCTCCACAACCTCATCCACGGCTTCCAGCCGGGACTGCTCCCCCCCAATCATCCTCCTTCTCCTCGTCGTGAGCTAGCGCTTCGGCCTCCTCCTCTTTTGTCCCTTCTCGAACCTCCATCAACTCTTCCGCCCCTTCCTCTTCTTTCCTCTTCTTCTCCTCCTCCATCTGTGCTTCCGCCCCTTCCTCTTGGGCCTGACCTTCTCCTACTCTTTCCTTCACTCATACCTGTTCGAGACTCGCCGGCTCCCCATCTCCCGATCCCATTCCTCCGCCTCAGCCATCCAGGAGATGGTATTCACGGCGGTCACATAGCACTGCCTTGCCACCTTCGGATCTCCCCTTATCCGGACCTGGACTCCTCCCGCGTTGAACTTAAGACATTGATGAAAAGTGGAGGGGACGCAGCGGAACGCACTGATGAGAGGCCGTCCGAAGATGGCACTGTAGCTGTTGGGGGCATCCACTATAACAAAGCGGCAGTTCCGGGACTGACCCCCAAGGACTATATGGAGTCCCACTCCCCCTTCCACCTTTCTCTCCCCAGAGAACCCAAACAACGGGCCGTCCGAGGCCAGCACCCTCCTAGCCTCCACCTTCATCTCGTCAAACGCCTTCTTGAAGATGACGTTGACCGAGCTCCCGTTATCCACAAGGATCCAGGAGACGTTGAAGTTCTCGATCGCTGTCTGAATGACCAGCGCATCGCAGAACGGGTCTTCATGATCCGGCATATCCTTTTGGGTGAACGAGATCTTCTCTGCAGGGGGTGGGGCTTGGGATGTCAAAGCCACGCTCCGACGATAGATGGTATGGAGGCTTGCTTTCCGGGTCGCCTCGATCCCTACCCCCCCCCCCCCCCCCCCCCCCCCCATGGATCACTCTGATCCCTCCTCGGGTCCCCACATCAACGCGGTCTTCACACCTCTCGTCCTCCTCATCCTGAGACAGGACCTCCTCAATCCTCACCGGCCGCTGCTCCCGCGGCGCCGGCGCTCTGGCTCCCTTCACCTTCAAGAACTCCGGGCAGGTGGCCGTTGCGCGACCTTCCTCCTCGTGGAAGTCACAATAGGGCAACGCCGCCCCCTCCTCTCGGCCTCTGCCCCTATATTCCTCCTCCTAGGACCGGCTCCTCCGGCCCCTGCTCCTCTTCCTCCTCTTGCTCTCTCTCGCCCAACCGCCATCGCCTGCTGAGGCGGGTGGGGAGGTGGCCTCGGGCCCTGCCTCCACCCTAGCTGATGGGGTCTTCCTTGACCTCCTTGGAAGTTGCCCCCTCCCTAGTGGGAACCCCTTCCCGGGCCTTGCCTCCCCCCTTCTTGCTGCCTCCACCCCACCTCTGGGGCCCTCGCCTCTTCTCTTCTCCTTGCTTCCAGTTGCTTGACCTCCGGCTCGCTCAGTCGTGCCAACCCTTTCGTGAACTCGGGGTTGGCAGCCTCCCCTTCTATCTCCTCCGCCGCTCTCTCAATCAGCTCCTCGAAGGACAAGGGAGCCCTCCTCTTGAGGTCCATCTTGAAGAATTCCTCCCGCAGCCCCACTATGAAGGCGAGATGGAGGGTGTAACCCAGCACCTCTTGGATGAGGAGGACCTCCTCCTGGAACCGATCCACATAATGGGCCAACGACTCCCCCGGTCTCTGCTTGATGTTGAAGAGCGCCCCGGGGTCCTTCTTCCTCTTCTTCGAGGTCGAGAAGCGTAGCAGAAAGCCACGACGCAAGTCCTCGAAGGCATAGATCGACCCGGAGGGCAACTGGTGGAACCAGTCCCTTGCTTTCTCCTTCAGAGTGGTGGCGAAGAGTCGGCACTTGAAGGCGTCCGACATAGGTCTAATAGAGACCATGTCTTCGAACCACTGCAAGTGTTGAGTGGGGTCATCCTTGCCGGTGTACAATGTCATGGCCGACTCACTGAACCCCTCTGAGAGTGGTGCTGAGAGCACCAACTCACAGAAAGGGCTTCCCCCCTTCACACACCCGACCTGCTCCACTCGCCCCGAGCTCCCCGGGCGAACTGACTCCTCACTGTCTCGCACTCGCCGAGGGACCACTCGTCGGGACCCCACTGGCGGGGATCCCTCCTCCTGGGGCGGCGCTCGCCGGGCTGGGGAAAAGCTCCCGCCCCACGAGGTCTCGCTCCGGCACCTGGGACATTGCCTCCTTTCCCGGCCTCTGTCCCGGGGCGCCCTCGCCAACTCCAGCTGGAGGGGCCACCTGGGGCGCAGGGGTTGCGAGACCCGGACCCCCAAGTGTCGTGGCGAGGGCACACTGAAAAGCCCCTAGCAGGTCCCTCTTGAGGTCGGGCCCCCAACAAGTTGAGGGGCAGCTAGCTCTTACTGATTCCTCGGAAGGAACAGTCCGGAGCTTCAGAACTAGACACAAACCTTTAGTCGCAGCGAGGAGGTCCCACCACACACCCGGAAGATCTTTGAGCGCTTCCCCTCCCAAGCCAAAGCTGAGACTGGGCACCTTGGAGAGCCTGAGCTAAGCCAAGATAACCTAGGGAGGAGGAAGCTCAGAATACTGAGATTGGAATCCTCTCCAAAGGTGCCCTTCAAGATCTATTTATAGTTTTTCCAGTCTGATCTGCTGATAGCGGGATTCCGCCTTACTTTTTGCTATACACTGCCCAAAATGGTCTGCCAACAGCCGAACTCCACTGTTTGGAGAGGCTAACTGCAGACCACTGAGGGCTTCCAGGTAAAACCGACCCTGAACCCCTCCTGGGTGAGCCACCCGCACAGGACCCCTCTCGCGAACTGAGAAGCCTGGCTCGCCCACCTTCCCGCGGGCGACCGACGAAGGCTCGGCCCGCTCGCCTACCTGCGAGCAGCCGGCGAGAGCCCAGCTCGCGAACCTTCCTGCGAGCACCGGGCTCACCCCTTTGCGAGCACCTGGCTCGCCCTCTTGCTTATCCTTCTTTCATGTTGACCCCTTATCCTCTGCTCACCTCATGGCGAATACCGGGGTTGTACATATATATATATAGCTCGTCAACTACAACGCAGTGGGGCTAAGGTTTGATGCTTAGTCCACGTGTTAGAGATGAGAGACTCTGGTGTACGTGTTGAGAATTTAGTCTCACATTGATAAACTTCATGTAGTCTTGCGCATTTAATATTAATATTATGGGCACTCTACCTATATCAGATTGGGTTCTAACGAAAACATATATTTTGACAAGTATTAAGATATGACAAAATTCTTTCACCAAAACTTAAAAGGTAAAAAAGGCAGAACAAACGCACTCAAAAATAAAGAAACAAAAGCTTCATAGGCCAAAAAAAATCGACAATCTTATTTTATAAATGCGCTAAATGATAATATGCTGGATTGATGTTGTAATCATGGTAGCCTATAAATTTGAGACATGAAGAGGTGCATCATAGCATCATAAATGAGAAGCTTCCGGGGAGAAGTAAAAAAAGACTGGAAATCAGCACTTTGTTTACTTACATTTTGCCAGTTTTTCTTGAGAAGAGAAACAAGGAAATTGACACTGAGCTGAACATTCTGAAAGACTTGCTTCTCCTCCATTCCGCAGTTGCCGACAGCAACGCCCATGCAGAGAACCTTCTTTAGCTGGAACTTCACCATCGCTTTGGTTTCATTAACTTTTGATTCCAAGGACTCCTGATGAGTCACCAGGGTCGGAAACTTTCCTACATTCCACATGAAATGTCAGCAGCTGGATACGCAAAAAAATGAACATGACAAAGGGACAATGAAGACTTCTTCAAATTAAACAATAAAATCAAACGTAATTGTTATTATGAAATATGAAAAGTCAAGTTTTTGCAAGGAAAAAAGAGGGACAATTGAGCTTTTGCACTTCTAATTCCATCAATTCTTCAACCATCATAAAGAAATTAATTTACAGGCCTAACACAACAAATACTGGACATGAGACATACTGATTGGGTAAAAAGATGATAGAAAGGCCTAAAAGCAAGGGATAATAGCAAAGTATGAGGCGCATAAGATTGTTACAAATGATATTGCTCAAATTAAACCAATCCAATCAACAAACAATCAGGAGACCGATGGGAAATTAAGAGGCTCCTTTAATCCTACCCACTTGTTAGGACTGATACAAATGATTTCTTCATTATTGGGCTTAATCTAAATAGCCTTTAGTATTGCTTATTTGATAGGAAGAAGACATACAGTCCAAAAGAAACATCATAGCTTGCCAGAAGACTTCTCTTATGGAAAAAACATGTTCAAAAATCATGGAAACTAGACTTTAAAAATATATACAGTGGTAATTTATAAACACAACACACATCACCTACCGAAACTAGCATTTAAAAAACAATATTCAAAATGTATAGTTAGTTTCCAAACATATAGGATCTCCACAAAATTTGGACATTTAGTCATATAAGCAAATCATAACATAACAAACAGATAAATTACAAAAAAATTGAAAAATACAAAAAAATATTTAACAATGTGGAAAATAGGAAATTTTCTGAACTGTTGGCATGAGAGGGGCCTAAAGAAGGGTGAGTGTGAAGAAGAGACAGCTTTCGTTGAAAATAAGGAAATTAAAAAAAACCATAGCACACCACATTCGCAATAGAAAGGAAAAAAGAAAGGGGACATCTGTGTCACTTAAATAAGCTGAAAGTGAGGGTAAAGCGTGGAGAAATACTCTAGGGGGGTGAATAATTTAAAGATTTTCAGCCACAGTTAATTTATCAAGCAGCAAAATTAATAAACACAAAAAATAATAAACAAAGCTATAGAGATCTATGCAACCAGAAGACACAAAAATTTATAGAGGTTCCCCGCAATATTAGGTACGTCCTCTCTTCTACCCCTTGATAGGTATTCCACTAAACAGTGTTGAGTCTTTTGATAAAAAAACTCTTACAACCAATTTACGGAATCTTTTGATAAGGAGATTCACAAAACTAATACAATAGATTTTTTGATAAGGTGATCTATACAACTAACTGAATCCTTTGATAAGGGGATTCTTAAGACCAACTAAGTCTTTTGATAAGAAGACTCTTAAAATCAATTGAGTCTTTTGATAAGTAGACTCTTAGAATCAAATTACTGAATCATTTTAAGAGAGATTCTAAAAACTCTTTTCAGGAATAGTAGATGTATATGCTTTTTCCACAATGTGATTCTTCATCAACAAAGCACTGAAGGATCTGGTTCTTTGAAGCACTCTGTGAATTCTTGTTTGAACAGCAGCAGCAGTCGGCAAATCCTCTTAAGCAGGGAAGACTGGATTCAATTGAGAGAAGATGAATTCTGTCTTGAGAGGAATCCTAAGGAAAAGATGAAGAAACACTTAGAGGAGAAGAGCCTTAGATCTGAGAGAAGAGATCTTGTCGACTAGAGCTTGGAGAGATCTTCTAGAGGGAAGCAGAATTCTGAATCTTGGAGAGAAGAAGAGCCGATTCAGAATTAGTACAAGACTCTCTGATCTACTATTTTAATTCTTCACATATATAGGTTTGCAGCAATTTGAAGTCTTTAATTTGTGTCAATCAGTATAATCACCTTCTTGAATTGAATCAATAACGGCTAGAATTATTTTTGAATCAGTGCCTAAAACTGCTCTGGAATTAATGACAGAAGTCTGGAGAGAAATCGACATTCTGTTACTTGTGTCGAATACTTGTCGAAGTACATAGAATTGTTTAGTAGAGATAATTCGGCGTAGGATGAAGACTTGTGCTCTGAGCAAACTTTCTTTTTAAGCAGAACTCAGTGTAAAGAAGGAACGTTGTTATCAACGTGTGTCGCTTACTTCATGACGCATGAAATCAACTTCTCTACATGTGTCCAATTCTTGATGTATAGACTTAGTCGTGCGTCGAATACTTTTTTTCGACGCACAGAAGTTTTATTTAATTGATTCTTCTTCTTAAGTGCATTCTGAGTCTTTGGCAGTCTGTACCTTATTATCACTCATACTTATGCATCATAGTGTCATTCTATATAGCAAACTTTCTTTTTAAGCAGAACTCAGTGTAAAGAAGGAACATTGTTATCAACGTGTGTCGCTTACTTCATGACGCATGAAATCAACTTCTCTACATGTGTCCAATTCTTGATGTATAGACTTAGTCGTGCGTCGAATACTTTTTTTCGACGCACAGAAGTTTTATTTAATTGATTCTTCTTCTTAAGTGCATTCTGAGTCTTTGGCAGTCTGTACCTTATTATCACTCATACTTATGCATCATAGTGTCATTCTATACATATTTAGGCATTTACCTAGATCACTTAATTAATCTATTATATCAAATTATGAGAGTTTTTCTCAACAATCTTCCTCTATTTGATATAACAGATTTTACAGAAGTTTAAGTGATTTTTCAAAATGAAAAACATGAGGTTCTTGATAGACACACACAGGAATAAACACAGAGAGAGAGAGATAGACAAACATCTATGCAAAACTCCAATTCATTCCTTTATATTATATGTCATCTTGAACCTTTACTTTGGAAAGAAGAGAAAGTAAAAATACAACTAAGAGAGGGAAGACTTTTCAATGCTTAGACTTCTGAGAGATGTTCTTAACAAGGAAATCATATGTATGAGAATAATTTTTCTTTGATCTTTTCACAATACTTAGAGAAATTTCTTGGTTCTCTTTCAGGATTATCCTTTAATGATTTCAGCATAGATAGCAATTTTCTCCAATCTTCAAGAGTATTATCATAAACATCTGATAAGTTGTAACCTCTTCTATAAAGCTCATGTATCATATTTTCAATTAAAGATACCACATGATCAGAATCAATTATGTGATTGCCTTTTTGAAACTTTAAATTGTCCTTTGCAACTTGAGCTGATTTCCTGGAAACTTTAAGAAAGGGTTTTGAAACCAAAGGAACAGGATTGGTACATGTGCCTAGACAAAGTTCCAGAGAAATTCTGATTAATAGATTTATGTCGATCTTGAAGTTTTTTGCTTTTGGAATAGTTTTATCATCAACCAGCTGTGGTAATTTCCATATCCATGAGCAGGAAGAAACATAATAGCCCTAGACCTTTTTAAGTAAACCTTGATAGGAAAAGCAACTGCAATACTGATACGCAGGCTCCCCCTGGACAAATTAGCTCCTTATAAGATAGTACATCCAAATTTTCTTTAAGAGTTTTTATGTATTCAGAAGTCTTAGAGGTTTCTGGACCATTATTCTAAAAAGGTGGCATCTATTTATCAATAAGAGCATCGACTAAACCAGTGGGAGACACAGTAGGAGAATAATTGAATTCATCCTCAGAAACATTCTCATAATCATTTCCACTCTTGTCCTTGTTTGTAGTACTAAGGGAAGATAAAGCACTAGGGACTCTGCTATAAGAGCAGACATTCTCCCCCCTTCTTGATTTTACTGGCAAGTGAAAGCGAGAACTCTCTAGTGATGGAAAATGAGAAGCAGGACTAGGAGAGAGTAGATATAAAGAAGGAAAGAAAGTTAATTTGAGACTGAATGAATTCACACCTAGTAGTTAAATGTTGTGAGAAAAAAACTAATTCTTCTCTCATCTAAGAAAATATGGAGGCAAATATAGGTGCCAATTTACTTAAGTAAAATGTACTAGAGAAAAAAGGTAATTGAAAAATGGAGGTGACAGCTGCTAGAGGTGGAAGGGAGGAAAAAGGAATTGAAGGAACAGCAGCGGGAGTAGTAGAAGTTCTAGAAATTGTGAGGATTGTAGGAACTTGTAGTTGAAAAGGAGGCAAGGGAATAGAAATTTCAGCAGTCGGAGAAACAGAAGGTAGTAGAGAAGCAGCAAGTTGGGCTTGGTCAGAAGGAGGTGGAGTGTGTGGAGTATCATCTCGAGCAATAGGAGAAGAAGAATCCAAAATTTGATGAGAAGAGGAAGCTTTGGATTTGGGAATTTGCCTAGTTCCTTTAGCAAAGAACTCAAAATTTGATGAGAAGAGGAAGCTTTGGATTTGGGAATTTGCCTAGTTCCTTTAGCAAAGAGTTTTATAGCCAGCCTCTTGCAAGGAGGCATATGAATGCCAGTCGAAATGCATACTGATGGGAATGCATGTAACAAGACCATACTTAGAATTCTTTTAAAAAGAATATCCTTGTGCTGCATTTTCTGTTTGATCAATTTCAACAAGCAACTGCCCCAGTTAATTTCCTTTTTCAAAATCAGAATTCCCATAATCTACAATTGAGCCTGAGGAATAACATCATGGGTCGATATTTTACACATCATGACCTTGCCAACCAGGTCAACTAGAAACTCATATTCTTCTGAAACCTCAACCTTCTTCAGATTGGATAGTTTGCGTCCTGAAAAACTGCATCTTCTTCAATACAATATTTATTTTTTCTTTAGAGAGATTTTCATTATTAATCCCGACTGGAAGGTCAAATGTTGCAGAAAGATCGTCTCATATTCATTTGAAACCTCAAACTTCTTCAGGTTGGATACATTGCGTCCTGAAATCTGCATCTTCTTCAATACAATATCTATTTCTTCTTCAGAGAGATTTTCATTATTAATCCCGACTGGAAGGTCAAATGTCGCAGAAAGTTCATCCCATGTGACCCTAACTAGGGTCAAATGTCGCAGAAAGTTCATCCCATGTGACCCTAACTGGGGTACCATTGATTGTGCTAGAGATGACATCATTTTCAGCAAGATTAATAGATGTGTGAAAAGCAGTGAGTCTGCAGCAAGAAGTCGACAACTAGACGAGATAAGTTTAGTCAACCCTTGGTCCGAGAACAGCTGCAATATGTCTTTAAACTTTTGATCAGCAGTCAAAAATGACTCTACATCAACATCAAAGCCACTTATAATCTTAGAAGCCATGTAGAGTACATGCTAAAACGGTTAGAGAGAGAAGAAAAAATGAGGGAACATGAAAGTTTGAAAACAAGAGTGAAGAGAAAAGGAATCTCCAGGTTCTATAATATCCATCAAAACATAGGGCACGCGTTGAAAAAGAGTTTGACGCATGAAGCCAAGAATTCGACGCATACAACGTTTCAGTCTTGTCTTAAGATTTTGACGCATACATGTATAGAAGTAGACGTATGTGCTGAGCATTCAAAGTACGTTGAATAGACTTTTCGATGTACGTTGAACAGACTTTTCGACGTACGTTGAACAGACTTTTCGACGTACGTTGAACAGACTTTTCGACGTACGTTGAACAGACTTTTCGACGTACGATGAACAGACTTTTCGACGTACGTTGAACAGTTTTTCTACGTACGTTGAACAGACTTTTCGACGTACGTTGAGTTTTTTCTTAATAAGCTGGATTTTTATGTTTTACTTAGCTTGGCCCATCAAGCATTCATAAGGCATGAATGAAATGTTTATGCTTCACTTCATCAAGAGGCTTTGTGAAAAAATCAGTCTTCTGATCATTGGTAGAAATATATTCTAGGGTAATTTTATCTTTTTCCACATTATCCCAAATGAAATGATGTCTTATTTCAATATGTTTAGTTCTGTTGTGCAATACTGGACTAAAAGCAATTGAAATTGCACTAGCGCTGTCACAATAGATGATAGATTTAGGCCCCGTTTCGCGGGGCTGATCCGCCACAGTCGGGCGGACCGCACCGCCCGTCGCAGGCCCGCACAGTTTGTCGGGGCTGCGGACGGGCGGCGTGGAACAGACCCACCGCTAAAATAATAAAAATACGAGCGGATTTCATCTGTGTCGCGGTTCTGCAGCGTGGATGAAATCTGCACCACCCGGCCACTGCGTCAAACGAGGCCTTAGTAATATTATATCCATAATCTAGTAATTGATTTTGCATCCACAATAATTAAGAGCAAGCTGCAAAAATTACTAACTGAGATATATTCAGCCTCAGCTGTGGATGGGACACAGTGGTTTGTTTTTTACTAAAACAAGAAATTAATCTTCTATCAAGGAATTGGTATATCCCTGAGGTGTTTTTTATCAACTTTGCAGCTTGCATAATCAGCATTTGAATATTCAGTCAAATCAAACCTTAATTCTACAGGATACAATAGGCCTAACTCAAGTGTTGTGCTTGGTATTCGCTTGGTAACTTATTAACATGCACTTAAATGACATACAAGTACTGATATATATTTTACGTGGATTCCTTTAGCGAATTAGGCAATACATATTTCATAATTGGTGATATGTCTAGCCAAGAGGAGTCGAATTTCTTACCTAAGTGGAGCGGCGCTCGTAAACGTGGTGAGGTGGCATGATTCTCTGGATTAAAATCTGAATTCCACAAGAGTATCTTTGACGCTCCTAAGGTTACGATGAACATTTATTAGTAATAAACCAACGAAGAGGGGGATAGATACCTCAAGATCTTTTTAACAAAGGTCATGTGAGATTCTTTGGGAGCAATCTGGAATCTAGCACATACACAGATGGAGAACATTATATCCAGTCTACTAGATGTAAGATATAATAGGGAACCAATGATAGTATTGTAGGTCTTTTTATCCACAAGCTTGCCTGATTCATCCATATCAATCACAACATTGATGGCTAATGGGAGTCTTCATGGTGGAGACATTCTTCATTCCAAATTTCTTTATTAGCTCTTTAGTATATTTAAATTGAGAAATAAATATATCTTCACTGTCTTGCTTCACTTGAAGACCAAGGAAGTAAGACAGTTCACATATGCTACTCATTTCAAATTTGTGTGGCATGAGAGCAGCAAACCTCTTACAAAGTTTGTTGTCAACAGATCAAAAAAAATGGCATCTACATATATTTGTACTAGTATGAGTTTATCGTTATATTTCATAGTGAATAGAGTCTTTGTCTACTTTTCTTCTTTGAAATGATTTTTCAAATAGGAATGTAGAGAGAGTCTCATACCATGCTCTTGGAGCTTGCTTCAGACTATATGAAGCTTTATTTAGTTTGTAAACATGAGAGGGGAAGTTAGAAACAACAAAACCTGGAAGTTGTTCTACATAAACCTCTTCTTGAAAAATGTCATTTAGAAAATCACTCTTGACATCCATCTGATAGAGTTTGATCCTTTTATGGACAGCATAAGCAAGAAACATTATTATTGCTTCCAACCTTTCAACAGGAGCAAAGTTCTGATCATAGTCAATTCCCTATTCTTGTATGTAGCCTTGAGCTACCAACCTTGCTATATTTCTGACAATAATTTCATCAGCATCAAGTTTGTTTTTGAATACTCATTTAGTTCCAATAATATGGTAGTTCTTTGATCTTTCAACCAGGGTCCAAACTTTGCTTCTTTTAAATTTGAGCAAGTTCTTCTTGCATGACAGCAATCCAGTGGACATCAATATTAGCATCTTCAAACTTCTTTTGCTTATATTAGGATAGGAAGCATAAGAAATTGGCTTCATTTAGAACTCTACTCCTTGTTTGAACTCCAACAGATATATCCAAAATTATTTTTGAGGGAGGATGATCTCTTAGAGTTACAAACTCAGAAAGTGGAGTAGTTGTCTCATTGAGAAGAGAGATTGGGTCTTCTTCAGGAGCTTCTTTTATTAATCTGACTGGTTGATTATTAGGAACTTGATGAGAGTCTTCAGCTGTAGACATAATTTCTTCAGCTTCACCATCATTATCTTCCAGAATACTGTCAATTGGAGTCAATTCAGATACATTGTTAGAATTGGTAGAGCATGGAGCGTCACTTATGATCAATTGATCCATTTG
Organism: Dactylorhiza incarnata; assembly: GCA_033032865.1. Lineage (NCBI taxonomy): Eukaryota > Viridiplantae > Streptophyta > Magnoliopsida > Asparagales > Orchidaceae > Dactylorhiza > Dactylorhiza incarnata. The sequence goes on from JAWHQI010000035.1 coordinate 13,712,438, forward strand.
TTTGGTAATTTCTTCAACCTGCACATTAGGACTTAAAGAAGAATTTGTCCCTTCAAGGAACGTGTTTATCTCATCAAAAGTAACATGCAGATTCTTCAATTTTTAAGGTTCTTTTATTATAGCATAGTAGGCTTTGCTAGTGGTAGAATATTCTAAGAAGATACACTTATCAGCCTTCTTGTCAATTTTGGCAAGATGGCTTTTACCATTGTTGAAGATATAACAAATGCTTCCAAATACTTTGAAGTAAGAGATATTTAGAGTTTTTCCTTTCAGTAACTCATAAGAAGTCTTTTCCTTGGTCTTATGAATTAAACTTTTGTTGAGAACATAGCAAGTTGTGTTAACTTCCTCTGCCCAAAAGTACATATACAAGTTAGTCTCAACAAGTAATGTTCTACCAGATTCTATAAGGGTTTTATTCTCTCTCAGCAACCTCATTTTGTTGAGGAGTTCTAGAAGCTGAGAAGCTATGTTTGATCCCTTCATCCTTACACATTTCACATATCCTATGAGACTCAAACTCAGTGTCATGATCACTTCTGATCATAACAATTGAAGTATTCAGTTCATTATAGATCTGTCTATGGAATGATGAGAGGGACTTGAAGGTGTCAGACTTAATTCTTAGAAAGAACACCCAAGTGAATCTAGAGAAGTCGTCCATAAGTACTAGAGTGTAAGACTTACCCCCAAGCTGGTGATAGAAATGGGTCCAAACAAATCCGTATAAATTAAAAATAAGATTCTATGTGAATTATTTTTATAAACTTTCTTAGAGAACACCCATGTTTGCTTACCCAATTAAAAGGCTCAACCGGATTTTTCCTTTACATATTTTCCCGGTGGCAGGCAACCCTCTAATAAGGTTGTTTTTAGAGAGCTTGGACACTATTGTGAGATTAAGATGTTCAAACCTTCTATGCCACAGTTCAGCATTGATAATTTTTTGAATTAACTAAGCATACATCAGTTGTGTTAAAAATAAAATCAACTAAATATACATTGTTTTCTTAATTGAAGTTAAAACAATATTACATGAGTAATTATAGATTATTTGGCATTGGTCATGTGTGAAGACTACCTTGAATCTGTTGTCACACAGTTAGCTAATGCTTATGAGATTGTGTTTCAACCCCTAAATATAAGCTACCTTGGTGAAGGTAATATCACCAGCATGAATCACCCCATATCCCAGGGTTTGTCCATAGTTGGGATCACCAAACATCACCTTAGGACCAAGCTTTGAGTTGAAGTTTTCCAGCAGACTTTTATCTCCAATCATATGCCTAGAGCATCTACTATCCAGATAGCACAACTATTTTGTGGCAAGTCTGGACATTTCCTGCAAAACAATCACTTGTTAAAGTGAACTCAGGTTGTCTTGGGTCCATAGTTCTTGACAATGGGAGTTATAAAGGAATAACTAGGTTTACACGTGAAGGTCCTAGAGTAGGAGGTAGCTGTCTGGTTATAACAACAATCCTTCATGAAGTGTCCTACCTTGTGGCATCAATGACACTCAAACCTGTTATATTTTCTTTTTTTGTTGATTAGAAGATTTGGAGGAGCTGGCTGAGATGAATTTTGTGAAAAGTCAAAGTTACTTTCATTCTGATTATAATCGGCTTATATAAGGGTTGTAACGTCGAATAGTATTTGATGTATGCCGATTATTATTCAACGTATATTTATTCATATGTCAAATTCTATTCAACGTTCGTTCAAAAGTATTCGACGAACTAATTATTCGACGCACATTGAATCTTTGGCTGATTTTTGTCTGAGTGCATAAGTGGCTCCCCTAGAATTCATCTTTGTTATGAAGGAATATAGGTCTCCAACACCTTTCTATGATTATACTTCCTCTTATGAGGAGCTTTCCATATGATAATTTTTGAGGTAGAAGAAATATCTGAGTCAGATAACATAGGCTTTTTGCCTTTAGCATTAACAAAAACAATAAGATTTTTTTCAAGCAGTAATGCTAGTAGAACCATTATCATTTGAGGCATCAGCTCCCAGTCCAAAATTCTTAAATCTTAGTGAGATTTTCTGAGATAGACTTGAGCTGCTGTCTCTTCCCATTGAGGTTGTCCTCAAATATTTTTGCCATCTCTACTTGCTCTTCTAAGTTAATATTTTCCAACTCCATAGAGTGTATTTTCTCTCTGAATTTACCATTCTCAACTCTTAATTCATAATTAACTACCACTGAGTTTTCTTCAATTAATTTTTCTTTAAGAGATGGCATTTCCTCTTTAGGGAGTTTAATTTGTTTTTTGCAGCAAGTTGATCTTGACAGAATTCCTTAAAAGCAATTTTGAATTCATCTGATATGAAATCAAAATTATTACCTCATCTTCATATTCAGGAAGATCCAATGTCATAATGCATTTTTCTCCATCCTTGCTTTCTTCAGTTTAAGAACTAGAGCTACTATCTTCACCAGTTTCACTCCATGTATTAGCAATGAAGCTTTTATCCTTCCTTTTATCTTTTCTTCTCTCATCTGCATTTACTTATTTAGATTTATTTTAATATAAATTAGCTTTCCTGAGACTCAAATATGAGAATGCAGGGCATGTCGTTGGAATTTGCTTCATATGAGCATTTAACTCCTCATCAAACTCTCATTGAAATTGACCTGAAAGTATTTGGAAGAAAAATGAATGTTGATCTTTTTCTATTGTAATCTTATTTAATTTATTTTACCGCAAAATAAACTAATTTAAATTAAAAACAAATAGACCATATTTAGCTATAAAGAACTCTGTCATGGCTGACCTTCAAAACTTAGTTTTGTATAAGAATGTTTTGTATTTTATGAATCCCGCATGACTGCCTGCTTGCCTACCCACTTCGATGCAGGCGCATCCCGCTTGCCCGCGGGGCATCCCGCTTGCCCGCGGGCAGCATCCCGCTTGCTCGCGGGCGAAGCCCGCAGGGGAGCATCGAGCACGGACGTAGCCAGTGCAAACCTGTGTCTCTCGCCGAATATTGCTTCCCGCTGAAGCCTGCCCGTGTGCATGCGGGCGCAGCCCGTTTGCCTGCCGCCCGCCGAAACTTGCTTGTATGCATGCGGGCGCAACCCGCTGGCCTACGGCCTCCCGAATGATGTCGTCGACCCAATAATGCACCCTGTGGAATGTTGTTGTCCATCGAATGTTTGATGCACCCTGAGGAATGTTGCCACCCGCCGAATTTGAACATCTCGCCGCCCGCCAAATTTGACTGTCTCGCCGCCTGTCGTATCTCACTCGTGTGTGTGTGTGTCACTCGTGTGTGTGTGTCACTCGTGTGTGTGTGTGTCACTCGTGTGTGTGTGTCACGCGTGTGTGTGTGTCACTCGTGTGTGTGTGTCACGCGTGTGTGTGTGTCACTCGTGTGTGTCATTCGTGTGTGTCACTTGTGCGTGTGTGTGTCACTCGTGCGTGTGTGTGTCACTCGTGCGTGTGTGTGTCACTCGTGCGTGTGTGTGTCACTCGTGCGTGTGTGTGTCACTCGTGTGTGTGTGTCGTGTGTCACTCGTATGTGTGTATCGCTTGTGTGTGTGTGTCGCTCGTGTGTGTCGCTCGTGTGTGTGTCCCTCGTGTGTGTGTGTGTCACTCGCGTGTGTGTCACTCGTGTGTGTGTAACTCGTGTGTGTGGAACTCGTGTGTGCGTGCCACTCGTGTGTGTGTGCCACTCGTGTGTGTGTGTGTGCCATTCATGTGTGTGGAACACGTGTGTGCATGCCACTCGTGTGTGTGTGTGCCACCCGTGTGTGTGTGTGTGCGTGTGTGGGGGGGTGCCACTCATGTGTGTGTGTGCCACTCGTGTGTGTGTGTGCCACTCGTGTGTGTGTGTGTGTGTGTGTGCCACTCGTGTGTGTGTGTGTGTGCCACTCGTGTGTGTGGGTGTGTGCCACTCGTGTGTGCGTGTGGGGGGGTGCCACTCGTGTGTGCGTGGACTGGAAAAAGAACTGAACGAGAACGCATACTTCACGCTCGGTTCCGTCCAGGACCCTCTGCCCCCCTTCTTCCCACTGGATCTCTCTCCTCGCGTGTCAACCGACATTGGTGAACCTCCCAGCAGACCGATCGACAGTCGGCACTCTTGTCTCTGCCCGCTGACGGCAGGAACGAAGCAGTCTTGGAACTCGTCGGCCTTTTCACGCCACTACATCTAGGCCGCGTTTCTCTCATGAGTAACAGACGACCTCCGACGACCTCACCCCAGCCCCCTCTCCTTTCGACGGCTGAGTCGTGCCGGTCCTCTGAGACTCACGTATCCCTACACATGCTCAAGCTCCGCCTCCACCCCTCTGCCGCAACTCACGAACCCCTCCACGACTTCCATAGCCAACCTCCATCCCTCTGCCGCAACTCACGAGCCCCTCCACAACTTCCCTAACCGAATATTGTTGAGCCAAACCTTTCATTTACTGATGCTTTGCCCCCCCAACCCTTTATTTCCCCAGTTTCCCAAAGCCTAGCACCAACCACTCGCTCCCTTCAGTTAACTTGAACTAATGCAATTAAATTAAGTGATCATATTTGTTTGTGCTTGCATTTTCTCCACCTTTGTTATTGTTAATTTGTTAATTCGATCGCCGCCACCAACTTGTTTGCAGCTAGATAAAGCGAATAGCCCGCGGCGAGTAAATCTCGCCAAAACTCTCTGCTAGACGTTTAGAGAGATCGTTTTGAGTTTAGTTTTATTCATCGGGAATTCCTCCCTATTTGGATCGTTGCGCTGATTTAAAATTTTTAACGAGCGTAATTTTCTGTCAAAAAAATGTTTTCTAGAAATTGGAATACATCAATTTGGTATCAAATCTAGGTTCAATTCACTTCTATCGTGAATCGGACGATCCAGATCTACTTTGAATAAATAAGGTTTTCAAAAAAAACAAAAACAAATATTGTTTCTTTAAAAAAATTGCTTTTAAAAAAAGGGGTTTTCATTATTTTTTCTTTTCCTTTAAAAAAATTGCTTCCAGTCTCTTTTTGTTTAAAAAAATCTATATTTTAAAAAAATGGAGAGTCGAGTAGACAAACTCGAGGCGAGCGTCGATGACTTAAATCATCGCATGGGGAACCTCATGCAACAAGTTGAAACACTCACCGTCCAAATGGGTGATGCTACACAAGTCATGAACGGGTTAAGAACTTCCATCTCGAAGCCGCTAGACACCTAGGACTAAATCAGGCACCTCCACAAAAACCTAGGGAGGAAGGGCCTTGCCACAACAACCTGAACCCCGAGACCAACCACGTTGGGATAAGGGCGTTAAGTTGGATGTAGGATAATTCGAGGAACGAGTCGAACTCGAGGGATGCCTAGACTGGTGTGAACGAATAGAACGATTCATGACCTGGAAACAGATGCCCATCAATCGTCAGGTCGAGTATGCCACACTTAGGCTTAAGGGAACAACGTTAGTCTCGTGGGTTCAGTTGGAGCACACACAATTCACTCTAGGACTAGCCTGGTGGGTTCAGTTGGTGGCATTATTTGATTCAACGTGAGTTCATACTTAATACTGATCATGACGCCCTTCAACATTTAAACTCACAAAAAGAGAAACGTCGGCATGCCAAATGGGCAGCATTTCTTCAGGAGTTTATCTTCCACCTGAAGCACAAACATGATGTTTCAAATAGGGTGGCGGATGCACATAGCCGTAGGGCACATGTCTTAGTCACCTTACAACCTCATATCCTCAATTTAGACTCTCAGACGGAACTCTACCCCTCCGATCCATATTTCAGTTAGATCTGGGCTTCGTGCCAAATTAATGGAACCGACCCCACGATAAAATATATTTTGAGTGGAGGATTTTTATTTAGGGGAACCCATCTATGTATTTGCGAAGGACCACTCCGGGAGACCCTACTTAGAGAGCTACACTCCTCAGGTTTAGGAGGTCATGTTGGACAAGCCAAACTTTTAGACCTCCCTAACACTCGAGACTATTGGCCTAAAATGAAAAAGGATGTCGCTGCCCTAATTCAAACATGTACTACATGTCAATTATTCAAGGGTCATACACAAAACACCGGATTATATACACCATTATCCATTCCTGAGAGGTCGTGGGATGAAGTATCCATGGATTTTGTTGTAGGACTGCCACGAACCAAAAGGAAGGTAGATTCGATGTTTGTGGTAGTTGATAGATTTTAAAAAATGGCTCATTTTATACCTTGAAAAAAACTCCAAATGTCACCCACGTCGCCGATATTTTCTTTTGAGAGAATGTACGCTTACATGGGATTCCCAAGTCTATTACCTCTAATCGTGACACTCGATTTATGAATTATTTTGGGAAAACATTATAGGGAAAATTAGGAACTAAGTTAGAATTTAGCACATATCATCCTCAGCCGGAAGGACAGACCGAAGTAGTAAATCGAAGCTTGGGCGACTTTCTTGGATGTTTAGCAAGAGAACGTCCAACGCAATGGGATTTGGTCATTCCGCAAGCTGAATTCGCGTATAATAGCTCAAAGAATCGTTCCACCATGAAATCTCCTTTTCAGGTAGTATAGCTACCCTATTCCCCTCCTGCTTGACCATCATTCTCTTCCTTCTTTTAAAAGAACATCTTTTGATACTCTTACATATATTGATCACTTAAAGTCATTGCATAAGTTTATTGCTAACTGTTTGTGAGCATCTTCTGAAAAATATAAAGTTATGGCCGATGAACACCGTCGAGAGTTATATTTTTCAGAAGGAGATTGGGTTCTTGCCTTTTTCAGGAAAGAGAGATTCCTTACTGGCACCTATCACAAACTACGACAGCGACGGTTTGGCCCCTTTGTTAAAAAATAACTTGATACAAATGTTTATCTTCTAGACTTACCAGACGAATTTGGTACCTCTCTTATTTTTAATATTGCTGATCTTGTACCTTTATTTCACGAGCTGCCAACTGTTTCCCCTAGTGCACCCTCCTTGTTACCCACCGACGCTCCACAACCTAATATGCCCCCATCTACACCCACCCTTGAGGAGATTGAGCAGGTATTGGATGTTCGTGAATTCCAAAAGCGCACTGGTACGTATCAGCGCTACCTCGTATCTTGGAAGGACAGAAGTATCTCAGACAGTTCGTAGAAGTATGTAAGTTGCGTCGTCTTCGCCCTGATCTTTCTATTGCAGGTTTTTGTTATTCCTCGACGGGGTCGAGTCCTTTCAACCCCGGAGGAATTGATGCATCCCTTGACGCATCAGGTTGAACTATGCATTAATTTTATGTTATTGTGTCGTTGTATTTTAGTTTTACTTTTATTTTCGTTGTGCGTCGTTATTATTTCACTTCTTCATTTTGCCGTGTTTTATGAATGTAACAATTTTCATTGCGGCGTGATAGATAGACCGACTAACATGACCTTGAATAAACAGGTCTGGTAGCACAGGCGGGTAGGGCATGAAAGCATGACACCTTTTTTTTAATTGCATGATATTTCTTTGCAAATTAATTAATTCCGAAAATTAAAATCAAATTCAGAATTATTTTTGGGGAGTTTCAAAAACTTTAAAACACCTCTTTGGATGAAGTTCCATGTGGCTCTTTGAATTCCCAAATACGTTACCTCCACTTCCCCACAAAATGGCCACTTTAATCTCCTCTCAAAACTCCCACTTTCCCCTTAATGACATTTCCTCCTATTTAAAGTATCCACCGACCTCATTCACGGGGGACTGGAAAAAGAACCGAACGAGAACACATAGTTCCCGCTCGGTTCAGTACAGGACCCCCCTTCTTCCCATTGGATCTCTCTCCTCACGTATCAACTGACGTCGGTGAACCACCCCAGCGGACCCATCGACAGTCGGCGCTCCTGTCTCTGCTCACCGATGGCAAGAACGAAGCAGTCCTGGAACTCACCGGCTTTTCCATGCTACCACATCTAAGTCGCGTCTCTCCAACGTTTCTGTCCTGAGGAACAGACAACCTACGACGACCTCACTCCAGCCCCCTCTCCTTCCGGCGGCTAAGTCGTGTCGGTCCTCTGAGAGACTGAGACTCACGAATCCATGCACCTGCTCAAGCTCCGCCTCTTCCCCTCTAGCGCAACACACGAACCCCTCCACGACTTTCCTAGCTGACCTCCATCCCTCTGACGCAACTCACAAGCTCCTCAACTTCCCTAGCCAAATATTGGCGAGCCAAACCTTTCATTTATTGATGCCCCACACCCCTTTTTCCCCAATTTCCCAAAGCCGAACACCAACCAGGGAACTCACTCCACGACACGTATACCACTCGCTCCCTTTAGTTAACTTGAACTCATGCAATTAAATTAAGCGATCATATTTGTTCGTGCTTGCATTTCTCCACCTTTGTTATCGTTAATTTGTTAATTTGATCGCCGCAACCTACTTGCTTGCAGCTAAACAAAGTGAATTGCTAGCGGTGTGAGTAAATCTCGCCAAAACTCTCTGCTTGACGTTTAGACAGATTGTTTCGAGTTTAGTTTTATTCATCGGGAGTTCCACCTTCTTGGGATCGTTGCGTTGATTTAAAAATTCTAACAAGCGTTATTTTCTGCCATAAAATCATTTTCTAGAAATTAGAATACATCAATAGGACTCAAGGTTTTGAAAACCGGACCGGACCGGCAGGTCCAACCGGTCCAACCGTGAACCGGTGGGCTGGCCGGTCCGATCCGCCCTTTGAAACCGCCCCAGCCACGAACCGGGCTGAAAACCGGGAACCGGGCAGTTAAACACGCAACCTGATAACCGGTCCGGGTTTAAAGCAACCGTCCGGTCTAGTTAATATGTCAAAAATTAGGGGTTGCTGGGATTTGAACGCTGGTTGGCGGATTGGAATACTAAGTACCTGACCAACTGAGCAGCTAAGCTTTTTTGAAAGATTAATATTTGTTATTTTCTTATTGCGGATATTCATATGACAAATGTTATATATATATAACATTTATTATGACAAATATATACATATATTATCACAAATATATACATATATTATCATAAATATATACATATATTATCACAACTACATACATATATTAATATATTATCACAAATATATATATATATTATTACAAATATATATATATATATTATTACAAATATATGCATATATTATTACAAATGTTATTATATATATAATTTTAATTGTAATCTTTCAGATTTTTCAAATAATATTTAATTTATATATATATATATAATTATTAATATATATATATATATAATAATAATTATAAATTAATATATAAAACTATGCATGTATAAAATATACAACTATAAAATCATAAAGATATGTATACAAATTACAAATATACAACATAATATTTTTATATAGTTATAAATAATTTTTATATGTTTTTATTATTTATTATAACATTACGGTTCAACCCCGGTCGGTCCAACCGATCAGACCTTGAACCTTTGATCTCACAGGTTCGTCTTCCGGTCCGGTTCTCAAAACCTTGATAGGACTAAGTATGTTATGTTTCTCCATGAGGTTGAGAAGGGTTGCTCGTAAAAAGCTCATTAAATTGCTCGAGCTTCCTCCAGTTGAGACACTCCTACACGAAAGGGAAGGCATGGCCAAGAGATTAAGACGAATCCACAAGCCCTAGCTCCTTCATAATCCCAAAAGATGGACCATTTTGCTCCTAATGTCCATCTTCTTATCATGGATTTTGCAGCTCTCCAGGAACTCTTGCTGAAGCACTTCGAATAAGGCATTTTCGCTAAACTTCACAGCGTCACACGCCTGATCATCACCCTAGCACAGATCTAGGTGTAGCGTACAAGTACTCCAAGTGGACCTCCTCTCGAAGGGCCCAAGTATCGGAATGAACTTCCTTTGAACGATTTTGACAATATGGTCGCATGCCTGCTTCGTAAAGTTTGTTTTCATTATTGCTAGATTTTGTTAGCTATCCTGCGAGAGAAAATAAAGAATTATTTCAATCAAGAAAATAAGAGCTTTTAAGTAGTAGCTTCATTTGGTTAGCTATCCTGCGAGAGAAAATAACCAGATGGCATTAGGTAGACAACCAGAGAATTTCGGCAAGCTCCTAAAGTACGTCATGACTCATGAAAGCGTGTCCAAATTAAAAGTAACTCGAGACAGCTCAACAGGTGCAAAGGGATGAAGGTCAGAATGGACGTCCCCAGCATTGTGATTCTTAACAAATGTTGTCAAATATGGACTTCTCAAATCTGAAAAATGGATGATAGCGCGAATGCACGAGACCGCCTATGGCCGAGCAAGGAGAATTTGTTGGAGGTGCTGATGAATCTCAAACAAAAACTACGGAAGATGGAGCATGCAAGAGGGAAAAAAGGAGGAAAAGTAGACAAAAAGTAGTGTGCATCTAGAAGTGGAGTAGCCCTATTCTCAAATGTCGAGGTTGCATCTTCTTAAAAACATTTCCAAGACTGACCCTGAAGAATGCTACAAGCCCAACTCAAGATGGTGTAACTTCCTTTGAGTCTCAAAATGGGGGATAAAAAGGGATTTTGCAATCTCTGATCAAGAAAATGCAGGTGAATAACCAAAAGAAAGTGTAAAGTTCAAAAAACAAAAAAAGACATGACTCATTGATGGGAGGGATTAGGGCATTCATAGTCCACTAAATTTAAGTAGTGGTAGACATTGAAGGGGTAATGCTCGAAGCCAATCAATGTTTTGGTACATTCTTCGACAACTGTAGCTTAAAAGCAGCTTGATTCATTCATAGACAAATAAGGAAGCTTGAAAATAGTGATTGGATGTCTGAAAAGAAGATTTAAAAGCCACCAAAGTTTGAGGAGCTCAAAGGAAGAAATACATTTTAGTCCAATCAGAAGTATTGAGAGGTGGTTCTTTATCGTCAAGAGGATTGATGATATAAACTAATTTTTGGCAAATGATTTTTGTAATAAATTAAGGAACTAGTTTAGTAAATTAAGTTGGTACTACGAATGTTGGAACCGAGAATCGGCCAAACGAGGAGTTCGGACCCCTGAAAAGGGGCAGCTGGCACTTACTGATCCCACGGAAGAACCTGACCGAAGACTTGGAGCTAAACACTGACCCTTGGCTACAGTGTGGAGGTCACACCACACACCCGGAAGATCTTTAGAGCGCTTCCCCTCCTAAGTCAGAATTGAAGTCGGGCAGCTTGGAGAGCCTGAGGAGCTAACCAAGAATGTCCTAAGGAGGAAGAAGCCAAAGAAGTGGGTCTTCTCCAAATGTGTCCTTCAGGGTCTATATATAGTTTTTCTCTACTGTTTTGCAAATAGCATAACTCCGTCATTTGATTTTACTAATCGCACCCGAAACCGATCTGCTAACATCCAAACTCCGCTGTTCTGAAGGGTTATGGGCAACCCACAAAGGGTATCAGGGTAATTTTACCTGCAGACCCCATGGGGCGAGTGGTCCGTGAAGGCGTCATTCGCCAGTCTTCCTGCGAGCAGGGCTCGCGAGATCTCCTCTTGCGAGTAGAGGTCCTACTCGCCTCGCTCATGGGCGTGGCGAGTCCTCACTCGCCTCGCTATGGCTAAATGCACCCCAAAGCGGTGTGGGAACATGCTTCACCCTCGCCAGGTGCTACTCGCGAGGTCGGCCCCCTGGTTCGCCTCGCCTTGGGTAGATGCTCGACGTGAGTCGGCAAGGCACTCCTTGACTCGCCTATTCTCGATTCCCATTTTTGCCCCCTGGCGAACACTGGGTTGTACAACGAACCCAAGAGAGTGGGCTCCTCATTAGCAATCGTGAGTTTAAACGATTCTATTAAACATTTAGCATGAGTACAAGCGTGCTTTATGGCCGCAAGTGTTTTCACGAAAAATAGTTGCAACTTAACAGCCAATATGAGAAGATATTGGCAACAAAAAAGGAAACAAAAGCAAGCTTTCGGACGTTGATCACTTAAATTTAATTGCAAGCATTTTAGGCTAAATGAAAGGAGCGAGAATGATACCTTCCTCGTCTTTCTGGACTCGGGTTGTTGTAAACTAGAAGTGGATAGGTCGGTTAAAGGGGGATTGGTTTCGATTACAGGGAGTTGACTGGAGGCAACTGAGGGATTCGACGGAGATAGGGTGGTTTGGGCGTGACTCTGTACGTAGGGAAAGGCTATAAGGCAGGGAAATAGAGCAGGTAGCAGAGTGCGAGTAATCTCAGGTGGAGGCCACGTCACAACCGCCGGAGGAGAACGGGAATGGGATGTCGGTGGTCAATCGGCCCTCAGACAGAGGATACGATGGCGAAGGTGTACTCTGTGGCAGGGAGAAAAGGGAGGCAGTGAACGAAAGGTTCGGAATTTCTCAAATCCGTCAGTGAGCGAATGGGAAGGCCTCGTCGGAGGCAGATCCGCCTCAGGGAAGTTTGTCGGAGACCAATCAGTTCACAGGAGGACACTTCGAGGGTGATGGTTGGAGAATCAGGAGGGACTGGTGCGCCAGAGAGAAGAATCAACGAAGACAGTTCGTCTCGTCGTTTTTGTCTTTTTCAGGATGTCGATACAAGGGGACTGATCTGATGATAAATAGGAATATGATATTTAAAGCAAAGGGGGTTTCATTCATCTCATTAAGGAGGGGGTTTTGGAAATGAAAAGGCACATAAAAAGTAAAGAGGAATTAAAATTTGGAAACTCCCACCTAAATTAATTTTGAGTAAGTAGGAGAATTAATAAAATATTTTCAAAATTAATTTAGGGTTTTAAGTTACATGCAATTAAAATGTGAAATTATGCTTGCATGTTGTACCCTTCATTGTTGTCAAACCTTTTTAATCAGGATCGTGTTGGGAAGTCGAGCCAATACGTTGTGACTCCAACAAAAGTACAATATGCGACACAATGATAAAATGACACACGGCGATAAAGTGATGAAGCACAAAAAAGTAATGCGTAAATAAAAAACGATGACACGAAAATGAAAGGACGAAGAGAAATGTGTAAATCATTCGGATGCGCCCTTGGATGCATCAGTTGATAAAAAAGATATAAAATTAGGTCGGATGTAAGATGAAAAGGAAAAAGGTGGCATAATACTTTAAAATTCTAATGGAAACCCACACATCATACAAAGGCAAAGAAGGCTTATCATCACCAAGTAACACGGCTCAATTTGAGAGAGAATTAGGTCGCAATGACTGGGAACGTCCAGCGGCTCCATCTACAGGGAAAGATGTAGCCCAAATTAGCGGTTGAACAAAGTCGTCAATGTAGGAGTTCAAACACTCTGAAGCTTCAGGAATCATGAAAGTAAAGTCCTTCGGAACTCCACAATACAATGGGATTCATAATAAGAAATATGGTCTCTTCTCTCTTCTTATAAACTTCGTTGCATGAAAAATAGAAAAATCCATAGTTACATAAGCTGATAAGCGAATAAAAAAATACAATGAAATTCAAAAATATAAGAGATACTGTGAAGGATCTGATTAGCTGAGGTATATATGGGTAAAATCCAAGATTACACGAAATTCAACTAGCAAGATTCGTCATTTCAAGCCTTACAAAAATTCCTATGGGTATCCGAGTCATTTTATATTTGTATGCACTAAGAAAATGGGTATAGTTCCATACCTTACATGCTCTTAAATGGCACATCAATGAAAAATGATGGTTCAGAGCACAAAAGAATGACACTTGGCAATAAACACTGAAAAGATAATAAATGGATCATCCATTGAGGTGTCCTTCACGAATAGGGCCTAGCGTTGAAGTTCAAGCAGATTCCTTCCGAAATATATAAAAGAGCGAATTCTCTATATAGAATCATCATCATCCCCGAAAGTTAACATGACATGATCTTGGCAGCATTTCCTATTTAGCCAATTAAAGAAGCGTCATGATGACGTCGTGATTCCCGAAGCTAAACCACTCCATTTTCGGAATCGCGTATCGCAGAGGTAATGTAAGCATCCCAAACAGTATGTACGCATTAAATGCAGGCACATGATATGTCATTGGGGACTATGAGATCATTGTCAACATAACTAAGAGAGACTCGCATCTTGAAGCAAACCTAAGTTCAATGATTCCCTTAGGCAGTATATATACCTATCAATATTAAGGAAGAAGGATTCATGCCCTTGGCAACCAAGATTTATCTCCTTGGAATTCAATCCATATCTCCTTGGAACCCAATCCTTCTTTAGAATCGTAGCATACAATCTTTGATTTTTGAGGCGGTACTTTATACTCCTGAATTAGTAGAGGATCTGTCTTTAGGCTTGTTTTGGTTGCAGTTTGTCAAATAATATTCAGCTACCACATTCAAAAAATTTTGGGTTCCAACACTTCAGTTTGTTAATTGAGAATGAGTTATACCTTCGAAGCACATGATAAAAAAGTACAACCACTATTTTGACATCTGAGCTGATCATTGAATGAGAGAGAAGGAACATGTAACTATTTTAACTCATGAGTCATTGGGAAATGGGAAATATGAGTGATATTAGATAATATGATTTAATGTTATTTGAATATCCAAGGTTGTTGTAATTTACTGTGTGGCAAGATAAACAATTTCAATAGAAAAGGTACATGTCAGAAGATTGTTATTTGGGTTAACTAAAAGAACCATGAATTTTTTTCTTGCTAGAACTTGTTCAAAATCACATTCATTGGCTCATTATTTGTGCTTGTCCCAAAACTTTTCCGTCACAGATGCTTCAAATGCATTACTTCCATTCATTCATGGTTAAAAATTTGCAAGATTTCCTATTTACTATGAAGACGACATGAAAATCTCACATTGGCTCCATGTCTCCTGTTTGATCTGAAAGGAAGATGACAATAATGGAGAGAAGATCGGCAGCAACACACAATAAGGAAGGATGTGTGATCAACTACTAATTCAAAGAACAATAAAGGTAGCTTGGGGTAGAGAGAAATGTCAATGAGTAAATATCAACAAAGTTTTCACACAGAATAAGTTTAACGAAAAGAGAGGAATCATGAAACTTGGGGCTCTAATATTATAAATATCAAGTAGAAAATTTTCTTGCCTTTCTGCATTGTCAAATGCAGTTCATCCTTTGAATTGCACTATCAGATCATAAATGCAATAGGTTTATAAAGAAAATTAAAGTAAGCTTTGTAAGCTTTGTACGGTTACCAAATTTGTCATAATCCACATTGCTTTATTTCTAAATTATTTCTCCATAAAACCCTAACAAAAAATATTCTGCGACATCAATTAATAAGAATATTGCATATAATTAAGTTAATTATGTCATTATTGCTTACCTGCTTTGTTAAGGCCAGGTCCAAGAAGTCGAGGAATTTGCTTGATTACAGCCTCAGAAGCCAAGAAAGCATGATACTTCTTTGCAAGTTTTTTCACAAGTTTTTTATTCTTATTCATTTTCTTCAAAGATTCAACATCCATCCAATCCAGCCCTATCTTCTCAGCCTGTAGATCAAACATCAAATATTTAAGAACAAAATTGTGTTTGTTAATTTAGTAGTAGTCAGCTAAATACTTAGGCAGTGGAATGATTACACGTCATTATGAAAATAATCACGCCTTTTTAACATAATTTAGCTAATTTCACAAATAAAACATGTTTCTGACAATGTAATTATAGCTAGTTATGACCTCTTCAACATGTTGAGCATCACCAAGCATGCAAACTTTCATCTTTGGCCGAGGAATGTGAGGCAGCTTAACAGAACCACTGAAGCGCTTATCCTTTTGGGGATCATAATTCTTCAGTCCAATTTGCAACTCAATAGTTTCGACAAATTTGCGCTTCTTCTCCCTGCTGTCATTGGCGAGCTGAGAAATGGCTTCCCTTAGAACATCACCTTGCAACTTACTGAAGAATTAAAAATATATACTTCGATTAAATAACAAGAATTTTGCGGACATTACAACTAATAATCACAAAAAAGACAAGAAAAGTAGAATCATTTTATGCAAAAAATAGGCACCTAAGCGGGGTAAAATAAACCTAAACAGGCGCAAAGACAACAAATAACATATTACTTTACATGGAAGTCAACTACTTGGACATAATACACAAGGTTTTCAGTCGACACACACGCATGGCAATGTAAAAAAAACACATAATTCTGAACGCAAACTTGTTTCTATAATTAGGGCATAAATCCCATGTACGAAGCATCTCATTAACGTGCAAATTAAAAATAAACTACATACTTCACCAAAGATTTTAACAAGGGAAAGAAATCAAAACCTCATTCTCCCAAGCGGCTTTCTCCACTGAAGGTTTCAGCTTCCCCTGCAGCGACATTAATCAAAAATTAACAAATCCGGAAAAAGGGAACTAATCATTGTTCGAAGGAGCGATAAATCTAAAGATTCAGATGCCATCAAAGGAGATCATAGGAATTCGATGAGACGGAAAAGCTACGAGATTGAAAAGAGAAGACTCGCCGACGGCTCGGACAGACGCGGCGCGGTGCGGTTGAGGAAAGGGAAGCCCTAGGTTGAGAATCGAATTTGTTTATTTATACCATAGTGGAGAAAAGCAGAGGCGGGTCGGGTTAATTAATTAAATCTACTTTTAAAAGGTTGTAAATTTGTAAGGACGGAGGCATAAAATTGAAATCACCAAAAGAAGTTTCTCTTATATATACGAGTGATAGGTACGGGCCTCCGGCCTGTTCCAAGGCGGCATTTGTCGTGGGGGCGATATTTATCGTTGGGGCGCATTTGTCGTGGTGGCGACATTTGTAGTACGAGCGACATTTATCGTGGGGGCGACATTTGTCGTGGGGGGGCGACATTTTCATGGGGGCAACATTGGTCGTGGGGGGCGACATTGGCGTGGGGGGCGACATTGGGGACATTGTGCGAGGGCGGCGACTTTGGTGCGAGGGCGACGACATTGATAGCTTAACGCGACAGTCCAAGGGAGGCCTCCCGTACCCCGCACGAACGGGCGGGCTCCGCCCGCCTTCGGCCCTATGTTAGTGCAATGGCGGGCTACGCCGCCTCAGGCCCTATGTTAGTGCAACGGCGGGCTTCGGGCTACGCCCGCTCCGAGCAATTTCAAAAGACTATATAAACTCAAGCAATTATCCATATATCGAAAGTCTGAATTCCTTATTTTGAATGTAGTAATAGAAAGTGTGCAATAAATGAAATAGAAATGGAGAAGATAATCTATCTGTTGCGGAACGCTTAGGGCTCTTGGTAGACCGGTTCACTTGAACCACCTTAGCTCGTGAGCGAACTAAGCGCGCAAACAGTCAATTAGAGATTTGCTGAGTACACAGGGACTTTTTAACGTGGAAAATCCGGAGAGGGTAAAAAACCACGTGGTCGGAGCTGTGCCGACCAAATTCCACTATCTTCTGGGGGGTTACAACTTGGAAACTAGAACTCGAGCGCGACAGACCACTGCTCGTTACAATACTTGGAGAGTGAGAGAGCTCCGAGAGTGACAGGTCACCTCTCGGAAAAACTAAGTCATTTTCCCTTCTGAGAACGCTGGTCGCCTTTCTCTTCTGAGAACGTTGGTCGCCTTTCTGGAAGTGAGAAGGTCAGTCGCCTTTCTCTTCTGAGAACGCTGGTCGCCTTTCTGGAAGTGGGAAGGCCAGTCGCCTTTCTCTTCTGAGAACGCTGGTCGCCTTTCTGGAAGTGAGAAGGCCAGTCGCCTTTCTCTTCTGAGAACGCTGGTCGCCTTTCTGGAAGTGGGAAGGCCAGTCGCCTTTCTCTTCTGAGAACGCTGGTCGCCTTTCTGGAAGTGAGAAGGCCAGTCGCCTTTCTCTTCTGAGAACGCTGGTCGCCTTTCTCTTCTGAGAACGCTGGTCGCCTTTCTGGAAGTGAGAAGGCCAGTCGCCTTTCTCTTCTGAGAATGCCTGGTCGCCTTTCTGGAAGATGAAGATCTTCAAGTCCCTAAGGAGATCTTCAAGCGCTGAAGGAGAATTCCGCAAAAGTCTGCAAGGAGCTCTCCCGGGTCCAGAAGTCAAGGTCCCCTCAAATGAAGCCATGGGGCTCCTTTTATAGTTTTTGCCGAGGGCGGCCCGGTAATTTTGTCGTTGGCAGTTTCCATAAATGCTCGGTGGACGAATCATATTCTCTGGTTCGGGGCCCTCAGATCGCCATTTTTCGTAAATGACCATCTTGCCCCTTGGGCAGCTTGGGCAGCTCGGGCAGTTCGGCCAGTTCCGTTGGAGGTGAAAAAGGAGACTAACTGTTCCTGAAAAGTGAGAAGCCTGAAACCCAAAATGTGAGAAGCCGGAAAGACAAAAAGTGAGAAGCCGGAAAGACAAAGAGTGAGAAGCCGGAAAGATAAAAAGTGAGAAGGCTTCCCGACCGCGCTCAGAAACGTTCTGAGCGCGCGCTAGCGCTGAAGTGTTTCAAGTGCGCGACGAAATGCGAGGGCGTTCTGGTTATGCCTCGAGGTGTTCCGTGTGAACAGGGGAACGGCAAGCCGCACCCTTAAGGAGAAAATAAGTGCGTGATGTTCCTGATGAAAAGTACGCCCGTGAGGGCTTCCCGCAAGTCCCCTCCGCCTCTCCTACTTTCCCGGCGGAGGGAACATTTCCGTCAAACACCTTTATAAATATGAAACTCTTATCATGAGTACCCATCATAAGCCCCCCAAAACCGTCGGAGTCCAGAACTTGAGAAGGAGTGCGAGGGTTTTTTGAACGTTTGTGTGGCGGAATCGGTCGTTATCTCGGCAGGACGCGCCGAACGATGGTTGGGGTAAGTTGATTTCGCCTTCTACTTTTTTGAAATAGGAGCGGAGGGAACAAACGGCCAGCGGCGGACGGGAGGGCGCGCGGGCGGAGCGGTCGAAAGGGCGGTGCCCGGGCGCGCTTGCGTCCGGCCGGGGCCGGCAGCGGGGCGCCCGGGGAACGTGCCCCCGCGGGCGGGCGCAGCCCCTGTGCGCGCGGGTGGCGCGCTGTGCGCGCGGGCGGCGTGCTGCGCACGCTTGCGCGCGCGAGGCGGCCTCTGCGCGCGCGGGTGGCGCGCTGCGCGCTCCCGCGCGCGCTGCGCGCGCTTGTGGGCGCGCGCGGCCTCGGCGCGCGCGGGCGGCGCGCTGCGTACTCCTGCGCGCGCGGGGGGCTTGCGCGCTTGTGCGCGCGGGCGGCCCCCGCGCGCGGGGGGCGTGCGCGCTTGTGCGCGCGGGCGGCCCCCGCGCGCGGGGGGCGTGCGCGCGCGGGGGGCGTGCGCGCTTGTGCGCGCGGGCGGCCCCCGCGCGCGGGGGGCGTGCGCGCTTGTGCGCGCGGGCGGCCCCCGCGCGCGGGGGGCGTGCGCGCTTGTGCGCGCGGGCGGCCCCCGCGCGCGCGGGCGGCGCGCTGCGCGCGCCTGCGCGCGTGGGCGGCGCGCTGCGCGCGCCTGCGCGCGTGGGCGGCGCGCTGCGCGCGCCTGCGCGTGGGACGCGCGGGTGTTGTTCCCGCGCGCCCGCGCGTGCGGGTGCCGCGCTGCACGCTCCCGTGCGCGGATGCCGAGCCGCGCGTTCCAGCGCGCGGGTGCTTGTGTGTGCACGGTGCGTGCGGGTGCCGCGCTGCACGCTCCCGTGCGCGGATGCCGAGCCGCGCGTTCCAGCGCGCGGGTGCTTGTGTGTGCACGGTGCGTGCGGGTTCCTGCGCGCGTACGGTGCCTTTGCGTGGGACTGTTTTACGCTCGTGCGCTTGGTGCGCGGGGAGGTAGCTTGCAATATCTCAGATTTTTTGATACGGTCGCCTTCTAGCGCTCGTTCTTATACGCGTTTGCTTTTCCTTGCAGGCTTCGAAGCGGGGCGGCCAGTCGAGGCCGATGCGTTTACGTTCTTCTCTAGACGGTGCGCGAATCGAGGTGTGGCGTAAGCGGTTCGGATTGCCTCCGAATGTCGAGATTAAGATTCCAGGGGCAGAGGAGCGCGTTCAGAATCCGCCCACGGGTTACATGACACTCTCTGAGAGTTGTCTGAAGTCTGGATTCCGTATTCCTCCACCGGAGGAGGCTATTGAAATATTCCGGTTCTGCGGCATCCCGATCACTCAGTTCACGCCCGCTGGGATGTCGAATATCATGGGGCTGGTGGTGCTCTTCCGGGAACACAGTACGCGCTTTTCACTCGAACTCTTCAAGGATTGGTGTGAGGCTACCACTGACTTGGGCGGACGGATTGAGGTGTGGAGCAACAAAAGTTGGTTTCATTTTGGCGTGAAGACGGATTATCGCCACGGGAATACCCTTTATGGATACGTTCGGAATCGTTGGGAGCTGCCCGAGCTTTGGAGGTCACTTCCTGGACGCTGCCGCCGACTGACCGGTCAGGAGGACGAGTTCCTTCCCCTCCCCGGCTTTCCTGGCCGAGAGGGGCTGTCGAAGGCTTTGTTTAGCGTGTACAACTGTGTGGAGGAGAGTCGGCTGCTCGCGGTGGGGCTTTCTTGGGACCCTGAGCGGGAGGCTGCGGTTCCCCTGGAGCGTGGGAAAAAGAGAAAGATTGTTTTCAGGAATGGAACTCCTGGTTCGGGTTCTGCTCCGCCGGAGCCTAGGAGCCATGATCATGAAGCCGGTCCGAGCCGCCGTCGGGGGGAGCCGATTGCTCCCGACCCGAAGGTCGAGATTCTGGCATCCCCAACTGCTGAGCAGGTTGCGCAGGGAGACTTGCCGCCACCTCCCCCTCATCCGCCGTCGCGGCGAGTTTCCTCGTCCCTCCAGGCGATGACTTCTGCGGTAAGTCAATCTCTCCCTTTTGGGGTCTTGACTTGTTTCCGCCCTTATTGTTCGTGTTTCCTGATTGTTTCCTTCGTGTTGGCAGGCGAACGCTCTGACCAACGTTGCTCTCATGTGGAACGACTGTTACTTGGGCCTCAAGGACAGTTACATCTCTCTCCAGGAGGAGCTGAGCGTGATGAAGAGGGACATGTCTGCTTTACAGAAGAGGAGGGATCGTGATCTGTCCCGCATCAAGCAGCTGGAGGCGGACCTTTCTTCTTCCCAGTCCGAGGTTGAGAAGCTGCAGGAGGCGTATGGTGGAGATAAGGCGCTTGCCCAGGACGCGCTTCGTCAGCTATCTGAGGCCCAGGGGGAGATGTTTCGTATGGAGGGAGAGCTGGGATTTCTGCGGAGCGAGGTGGAGCGGCTGTCGTCGGTCGAGCGCAGCCTTGAGGATGCCAAGGCGGCCGGGGTGGCTGAGTTCCGAGATTCTCTTGCTTTTGTCGAGGAGCGGTTCCAGATGGCGGAGGAGATCCGTGCTGAGGTCATGACGAAGGAGGTTGAGCCCCCGTTGGAGGATGAGCGCGAGGTCGCCTTCCAGCGCGGTGTTCAGAAGACTCTCCGCTTAGTGGGGAAGAGGTTCGGGTGTGACACCGCTGGTCTTGGAGCGGGAGATCTTTCGGAGGATGAGTGTTCGGACGCAGCCGAGGATTGATGCCGATTGCCCGCTGTTATTGTTTGCTTTTGTGTCGCTCTGAGTCGGCTTGTTGGTATTTTGCTTTTCCGCTTTTCGTATCGTTGTCCGCTTGGCGCGCAGCGTTGAGCTGACGCGTTTGTACACTCTTATCGAGTTTATCGTATTTACTTCTCTGTTTGATCTGTTTATCTGGTTGTTAGCACCTGCATGGTTTGGTTATTTTCAAAATGAGTTTTGCACGAGTCTGAGCCCGCGGCTTTTAAATATATACATATATAAAGAGTTAGCTTGCGCAAGTCTGTGCTTACGGCTTTCTCGCACGAGTCTGTGCTCGCGGCTTTGGTGCACGAGTCTGTGCTCGCGGCTTCGTTGCACGAGCCTTTGCCCGCGACTTTGGTGCACGAGTCTGTGCTCGCGGCTTTGGTGCACGAGCCTTTGCTCGCGACTTTTGGCACGGTTCTGAGCCCGCGGCTTTTTGCACGAGTCTGCGCTCGATGCTTTGGCCGGTGAATAGCAGGGGTATTCAAACCGGGGGTGAACGCAGGGGGGGGGGGCAGGCCCCTACGACACCATGACTCGACGGCGGAGGAGAAGGGCGAACCTTCAATCGACGGCGGTGCAAAGTCCCCGGGGCAGGGCCCCGAAGCGGTACCTGCTGTAGAATGGATTGGAGCAAGTAGGATTTTATTAGAAAATAAATACTGATACATTCGCAAGTGCAGTCTCGCGATAAGTTTCTGATACAGGCTTCAAAGAAGATAGCGTCGAGCCTTGCTTGCGTTGCGTTTGCCCGAATCTTTTCGGTCGTTCAGCTTGGTGGGCAACGGCGGCCCGGCGATTGGCCTTCACTGGCCTTCTTCTGCGTCTTCTTGTGGAAGGCCTCCAGGTATCCTAGTTGGACAAGACGTTCGATCTCTTCTTTCAGTCGGGCACATTGCTCCATTTGGTGTCCTCGGCCTTTGTGGAAGTGGCAAAACTGAGACTGATCTCCCCTGTGCAAGGAGAGCCTCTTGGGCCAGTGGATGAGCTTGCTATGACAGATTACGGACAATATATGCTCGCGTGGTGTGTTTAGCGGGGTGAAGTTCCGGGGGCCTAGACTTGCTAGATCTTGGGGGCGGTTTGCTTGGTTCTGAGCGGGCCGTTCGGCTTCCTCGGGCTGCTGTTGCTGTCCCTTTCTCTTACAGCTTGAATCGAGGGGCGGCGGGTCTGTTAGTGTCTGAGGTTTTTCCTTCCCAGCTATCGCAGGAGCTGCTTGGCCTTCTCGTGAACCCTGCATCTCGGTCTTTGACTTTGGCGACGGGTTGCTGCTGATCCAGGGGAGCCATGGGGCGGACGTGCCGAGACTATGCATTGCGCTCTTGAGGATACTTCCTTTGCTGGCCATGCGTCCTGACATGAAAACGTCGTGGTCCATGGCGTCCAGTAGGAGGCTCCTGAATATCGCGTCGTAGGGGGAGTCTGCTTCGGCGATGACGAATTGTATATCGTACTGGATCGGCTCAGCGTGTGCTCCTACTTGGACGGGGAGGGTGATGACGCCTATAGTGGGCACCGTAGTTCCATCCGGGAGCTCTGCTTCGCCAGCCCTAAGCTTGAGGTTCCCGCTTAGGAGCTTGAGCCGAACTATTGCTGCCAGGAATAGGACGTTGAAGGAGATGCGGTGGGTTATCAGCGCCTTCCTCAGCTCACGGGGCGGACTCCCTATGCTTGAATCCAAGATGAGATCCATCCACGCGCAGGGGCGTTCTTGGTGAAGATTTGGGCCGACTTTCTCTGATTGTATGCTCCGCTCCCCCTCTCCTAAGAGGGGTTGTTTGCTTGCTCCGGGCTTTTCTCCTTCCTGTATCTTTGCCGAGTAGGACTCGTGTTGTTCGATGAACAGTCGGGACAACTCGGCGAAGCTATGGATCGCTCCGTTAGGCAGGGATTGATACCAGCGGAGGGCGTCTCCATGCAGCGTTTTGGTGAAGATTTTGCAGCTAGCTGGGTCGGGAAGTCCGAGCCCCCGTGTCGTTATCAGAAAATGATTAACGTGCTTATATGGATCTTCTGCTCCGTGGAATTCCTTGTTGTACGGGAGCTTTAGCCACGACGGAATTGGGTATTCTGAAACTGACTTGGAGAGGGGGGATCGCCTTCGTTGGTGCTTGTCATTGCTCGGATCCTGCCCTCCCGCCGGAGGGGCCGGTTTGCCAGCCGATTCCGGCCAAGGGGGCCGGATGGGTGCAGCAGTGAGCGCTCCTTTTGCCCGGCTTTCTGGAATCGAGGAGCTGTACGCGTCGGACAGTTCAGGGGAGGTGTCCACTCTTGCTGGTTCCGAGAATTCCGGCGAAGCGGGGATAGCGCTCGGGAATTCTTTGCTTCGAATTTGGGGATCCGTTCCCACAGACGGCGCCAAACTGTTGCGGAACGCTTAGGGCTCTTGGTAGACCGGTTCACTTGAACCACCTTAGCTCGTGAGCGAACTAAGCGCGCAAACAGTCAGTTAGAGATTTGCTGAGTACACAGGGACTTTTTAACGTGGAAAACCCGGAAAGGGTAAAAAACCACGTGGTCGGAGCTGTGCCGACCAAATTCCACTATCTTCTGGGGGGTTACAACTTGGAAACTAGAACTCGAGCGCGACAGACCATTGCTCGTTACAATACTTGGAGAGTGAGAGAGCTCCGAGAGTGACAGGCCACCTCTAGGAAAAACTAAGTCCTTTTCCCTTCTGAGAACGCTGGTCGCCTTTCTCTTCTGAGAACGCTGGTCGCCTTTCTGGAAGTGAGAAGGCCAGTCGCCTTTCTCTTCTGAGAACGCTAGTCGCCTTTCTGGAAGTGGGAAGGCCAGTCGCCTTTCTCTTCTGAGAACGCTGGTCGCCTTTCTGGAAGTGAGAAGGCCAGTCGCCTTTCTCTTCTGAGAACGCTGGTCGCCTTTCTGGAAGTGGGAAGGCCAGTCGCCTTTCTCTTCTGAGAACGCTGGTCGCCTTTCTGGAAGTGAGAAGGCAGTCGCCTTTCTCTTCTGAGAACGCTGGTCGCCTTTCTCTTCTGAGAACGCTGGTCGCCTTTCTGGAAGTGAGAAGGCCAGTCGCCTTTCTCTTCTGAGAATGCCTGGTCGCCTTTCTGGAAGATGAAGATCTTCAAGTCCCGAAGGAGATCTTCAAGCGCTGAAGGAGAATTCCGCAAAAGTCTGCAAGGAGCTCTCCCGGGTCCAGAAGTCAAGGTCCCCTCAAATGAAGCCATGGGGCTCCTTTTATAGTTTTTGCCGGGGGCGGCCCGGTAATTTTGTCGTTGGCAGTTTCCATAAATGCTTGGTGGACGAATCATATTCTCCGGTTCGGGGCCCTCGGATCGCCATTTTTCGTAAATGACCATCTTTCCCCTTGGGCAGCTTGGGCAGCTCGGGCAGTTCGGGCAGTTCCGTTGGAGGTGAAAAAGGCGACTAACTGTTCCTGAAAAGTGAGAAGCCTGAAACCCAAAATGTGAGAAGCCGAAAGACAAAAAGTGAGAAGCCGGAAAGACAAAGAGTGAGAAGCCGGAAAGATAAAAAGTGAGAAGGCTTCCCGACCGCGCTCAGAAACGTTCTGAGCGCGCGCTAGCGCTGAAGTGTTTCAAGTGCGCGACGAAATGCGAGGGCGTTCTGGTTATGCCTCGAGGTGTTCCGTGTGAACAGGGGAACGACAAGCCGCACCCTTAAGGAGAAAATAAGTGCGCGATGTTCCTGATGAAAAGTACGCCCGTGAGGGCTTCCCGCAAGTCCCCTCCGCCGGGAAAGTAGGAGAGGCGGGGCGGCCGTACCGTGTGCGGGGAGTGGAGGGCGACGCGGACGAACTCCAAGGGAGTATGGCGCGCCCGCCTCCCGAGGGGGTGCGGCATGGGCGCACCCAAGAGGGGGCGACTTTGACCGCACCCCGAGGGGGTGCGGCTTAGCCGCACCCCGCATGGGGTGCGGCTTGGCCGCACCCCGCATAGGGTGTGCCAAGGCCGCACCCCAAGGGGGTGCGGCGCGGCCGCACCCCAAAGGGGGCGCGGCCAAGGCCGCACCCTAAGGGGATGCGGCCAAGGCCGCACCCCGGGTGGGGTGCGGCTTGGCCGCACCCCCGCGCGGGGTGTGGTTTGGCCGCGGCCGCACCCCAAAGGGGGCGCGGCCAAGGCCGCACCCTAAGGGGATGCGGCCAAGGCCGCACCCTAAGGGGGTGCGGCCAAGGCCGCACCCCGGGTGGGGTGCGGCTTGGCCGCACCCCCGCGCGGGGTGTGGTTTGGCCGCACCCCTCGCGGGCTGCGGTTTGGCCGCACCCCTCGCGGGCTGCGGTTTGGCCGCACCCCTCGCGGGCTGCGGTTTGGCCGCACCCCTCGCGGGCTGCGGTTTGGCCGCACCCCTCGCGGGCTGCGGTTTGGCCGCACCCCTCGCGGGCTGCGGTTTGGCCGCACCCCTCGCGGGCTGCGGTTTGGCCGCACCCCTCGCGGGCTGCGGTTTGGCCGCACCCCTCGCGGGGTGCGGTTTGGCCGCACCCCTCGCGGGCTGCGGTTTGGCCGCACCCCTCGCGGGGTGCGGTTTGGCCGCTCCCCCGAGGGGCGTGGCGTGGAGGCGAGGATCCCTCCTGCGACGGGAGGGAGAAACTCTGTCGCGCCTGCGGCGGTTTTGCGCGCCTTGCTTTTCCTGCCAATTTCGGAGGGGGAGAGTTTTTTTGGAAATAATCCGCCTTTGGAAACGATCCGTCTTTGGAAGCGACCCGTCTTTGGAAATATTTGCTGCCTTTTATGAACATTTCCGTCAAACACCTTTATAAATATGAAACTCTTATCATGAGTACCCATCACTATCAATACGAAATGTTACCTCGGAGATGATGTCTTGCAGTCCATGACTTGATATTGTCACATTGATTACATAAAATTTGGGTATACACCCTATAAAAGAAAGAAAACATTCATTATGAAGTGTCTCTACTCAAAAATCTCCAATACCTATAACAAAAAGTTAAGCATACACTAAACTATCCTGAAGTAATTTGGCACAGGTTCAATTTTCAAGAGCATTGTCAATTAGAGGCCCCATTTAAAAGCTCCAAAATATCAATTCTGTTACTAAACTTTATGCGTAAACTAACAAAAAGAGAAGTCCATGAAACCAATCCATGTAAAGCATATTATAGATGTCAATTAGAGATAGCGGACATGATTGTTAAAACAAAGTATATAATATCAAAAGGCAGTGATGGTTGTCAAAGCATATACATGTCAAATTCATCAAGAGTAAATTTGAATAAGACATTTTATTTAAATGTAGACTTAAGAAATAATTTGCAAAATAGAAGGTAAGGAAATTTTGTTCGTACATAAGACATGATCTTCATTATAATTTTCTTTGCTAACCTATAGTCGTCTTTTCATATTTGTTGTTAATCATTATTCAAAATAAGAGTTTTGGTAGTTAAATTGAATGTTACGAAGGTATACAAAAATTTAAGATGCTAGAGTAATCTCAAACCATGATGGGTAGTTGAGAAAGATTAAGAAATGGCTTCCACCATCAACGACTTGCAAAGTATATAATGATCATTTGAGCAAACACTTTATGTGCAGTGCAACAGACTTTGTCAGCAAACAGTTGAACAATACAAAAATAGCACTGAAATGCCCCAAATTGCCCCATAAGAAGCCATTGAATTGCAGATGGTAATCTATATGTAAGTAAGTTTATTGGAAATGATTTTCACATGGAATTCCAACATCTACCTTTTTTTCATAAAGCTGAGAAGATAATTGATACATGTGAAGTAGAATAAAAAAATGTAGCACAACTGGTAGCTCTAAATCTGGATGTTTCTCCACGAACTACTAATCCTACCAATACATCAACAAATTCAATGCATGAAATAAAATAAAGGTAAATAACTTGAAAATTTCTGCAAGTAATTATTAAAGGAAAAAAGCTTGTAGGATGCCCCAAGCAGGAATTTGTTGTAACCTACGACGATGGAACAGAGAGACATGGACAATGCCCCAGGCGGTTAAAGAAGGTGTGTAGTAGCTGGGACTTGAAGGGAACACAATCGGAGATCAGAAAAATTACGGGCAGTGGACGATGAAATTGAAAACATACTTACGGTTTGCTGTGGAAGAAGAGCAGGGAGCACGACGGCAAAACCCTCGCAGGCAATCGGGGCCGACATCAAAACCTCTGAAGAGGAAGAAGCACGTCGCGAAAAGGGCGTGTATGCGTCGAGCAAGGGGAAGTAGAACCCTTGGCAAGGAGGAGAAGTAGCACTGTTGGCGTCGCGAGAGGGCGGAGATGCGGAGGGTGTTCTAGGTTTGCGGATGCCTCTCGAGCAGCGAAGAAGATGAGCGGTGGCCCTGCCTGAGCGCCGCCAGACTCACCCCGGCGGGTTCGCCGGGGTCCGGCAAACTCGCTGGGGGTCTCCGGTGAGGCCGGTGGTGGCTCCGGCTGCGGGGAAGGGGAGTGGCGGAGGAGGCGAAGCATGGCAGGCTGATATCGTGGGATTTCGGGAGAGAAGGTTTTGGAAATTTCAAGATTGGCTATTTGCACTCCATCTGCATTTGATCGGGCGACTCCTATATTTTGAAGCCATATATCCGACGGTCAATATATTTTGATGGATTTTTGATCTCATGGTATTCGCAGACCACCAAAGTTCTTTTTAATATAGTATAGATATATATAAGCAGCATTTGGCGTGAAGCAGCATTTGGCGTGACAGCAATAAAAAAAATTATTCTCAAATTAATCTTTTCTAGTTTACAAATTATTATTCGCAGATCAATTTTAAATTTGAGCATTCGGTATCTTTGTTCTTCTGAGCAGACAACGAAGAAACATTTCTGACGACTTTCTGAGCACTTCAATGTGTGCACATATTGTAATTTGTAAAATAAATGCGCGAACAGAGCCCGAGTTGAGGAAGAAAGACGATTTCTTCACCATTCATGCGATTTCGGTTTGTTTGGGAGAGAGTAAGCCTATCTATCTAAATCTTCCCAAACAAATCCTAGCTATCTAATGTAAGAACCTTTTTTCTTTATATTTCCAGGTCTTACCGCCCAGAACCGCTGTCTTGCGGTGACACCAACACTCGGATTAGTCGTCACTATAAGTCGTCGATTCTGTTAGCTAATATCAAACCTCCAGGACAACCATGAATCACAGAGTAATAGAAGTAAATATGACTAAGTCCACAAATCACATCACAAATACATATAAATATGACTAAGTCCACAAGTGACATCACAATTATGTATATAATCATGAGTAAAGTCCACAGATGAGATAAAAAAGAGTATAATTAAATAAAGGGCTTAAGCCTGGTACATCATATCCTCACTATAACGCTCGCGGGAAAAAAAAGTTAAATCTCTACACACTCACTACTGTAGATGTTGCGGTAGGTGCCAGCCGGGGAAATCACCACGTCATGCTCGTCCCTCCTAGTGCGATGGATCTGTTGCTCCTGGTGCTCCTGTTTATTATGTCACATTCGGCCGTTTGTCATAAAGATTAAGCGATTTCTTTTTCCCCTCCCCCGGTGACTCCTAGGCACCGGGCGGGAGGATGAAGAGGAGGAAGCGGAGGACAGCAAAAGGTATAACAAAAGCAAGTGATAGCGCCTCTAACTAGCATTTATACTATGTTATCGATGTATAAGAGTGTAGTAAACAATGAATAAGCACTAGTAATTGTAAGACCCCATAAACAAAAGATTAGCCTTTATCTATTTTTGGGCGAAGTATCTTCAATATCACCAAGTTATATTCGTCCCAAGAATAGATAGGCTAATCTTTTGTTTATGGGGTCTTACAAGTGGTATCAGAGGTGTATATCATGATAATAAGGACACTACCAAAGTTTCATCATCATCCAAAACCATTTAAGCATGCAAATTTCTCTTATAAGGAATTTCCCTAAAGGGGTTATGACCTATTTCAATGGTAATAATTGTTCCTAAAATTCTTATAAAATTACATAGGGCCTATTTACCCCCTATGAACTTATCCACCAAGTTTCATAACCATTCAAGGACATTTGACCTCATATCCTTCACAAGGTCCTACATGCACACCTAGGGCTAAAACTAATGTTCTAAGGCATAACCACCTCCACCCCACCCATATCACTCATGGAGGTGTTTTAGGTGATCCTAAACCAGTAGCCAAGGTTTCATCTCATGGTGAGGAGATTTGACCACAATACCCCAAGATAAACATCATGCCCTAATTTTGACCTAATTAGACCCAACTTAGGTTAACCAATTTCCAAACTAAATCAGTCCCAATTGGGCTGAGATTTTTACCAGGGTCATGTGATAACCCTACGAAGTATCCAACAAAATTTGGAGGGCATTGGAGGTCATTTGACCCAATAATTAATTAATATTTAATTTATGAAATTATTACAAAAACCTTAGAAAAAGGTTCTCCTAAAATTCCCATATTTGGGTATGATGTGTGGGTAGGTATAAGTAGACTATGTTTCAAATCTCAAGTCCATATCATTTCCCAATCAAAAGTTATTCAAGAAATGGTGGCTGTCCTACACTAGGGACCAGCCCCACCAAAATGGACCTACAGGGAGCTACAGAACTCCTTTTGGGGTGAAATCAATTTTAAAATAACGTAGACTCTAAGAGCTACAACTTTGGTGTTGACCACTTTTGCTGTAGAAAGGCCTAAGTATTTTTAATAAATTAATCTAGGTACAGCAAAAAGTGTGACAGAAAATATAATTTCATAAGGATTTATACTATATGATTTAGCACGAATCCTGAAGCAAATCCGATGGTAGCTGGTCATCTTCCTCCTCCAGCCAAGGGTGGAGATTTACCCGACCTGTAGCCTATCTACCATGGTTTCCCCGGCCACCCACGCCCCTCCCCGGCCGCCAATGCCACCACCACCTTCCTTGAGGTGGTGGCCGGCGATGGGAGGTGTTGGTCGACCGGTGGTGGCCGGAACCGGTGGTTTTGGCAAGAAGAAAATCTCCAATAAAAGGAGATTTCAGCCATAAAGATGGAGGACCAATTGGCCCCAACACTTACCGATTTTTGAAGTAGATCTACCCACTAGAGAAGAGGAGAAGAACCAGACCTGAGTGGAGCCTTGAAGCCTTGTCGTTTGGCCCATCACCATGGCCGACCTTGGAGCTTGGATGCCATGCCGATCTGAGACTAGGATGCACGATTTCTTCTGGAATGTTGGGGGTTTCAATCCTCTCAGTCTTTTGAAGATGATAGAGAGCTTAATTGAGGGAGAGGGAGTGTGTAACCTCCATTTGCCATGAATGGCCATTAAAGCTATTTTCGGCCACCATAAAAATCCTCCAAATTCAGCCCCCTTGTGGTCCGCCCTGGCTATTAAACTCCTCCAAATTAATTAGGGGGAAAGTACCAAGCCATGGGAGGTGAAGAGAGGAAGCCTTTGGCCTCCCAAGCCATGAATGACCATTATTTCTCTTTTTTTCTCTCCACCTTTTTTGGGGAAAATGAGGTTTCTCTCTCCAAATCATCATTTACAGAAATTGGATGGCTCTTTGAGTAATTCTCGGCCTCCTAGACTAATGGGCTACTCCAATTGGGCTTAGCCTAACTAGATTGGGCTTGATTAGATCAAAATAGGTCATTTTGACCTAAATT
The DNA here is from genome assembly GCA_033032865.1 of Dactylorhiza incarnata. Taxonomy (NCBI): domain Eukaryota; kingdom Viridiplantae; phylum Streptophyta; class Magnoliopsida; order Asparagales; family Orchidaceae; genus Dactylorhiza; species Dactylorhiza incarnata. The sequence continues at coordinate 13,743,367 of JAWHQI010000035.1, forward strand.
TAGGGGGGAGTTGACTTTGGTCAATTTGACCATTTGGGTTGACCCCAATGAGTGTCTAGTGACCCATTGCACTCCCCTAAGGGTTAGGAAGGTCTAGGTAGGGTCAATTTGGCAAGGTGGAGGCCAATTGACCCACAATAGGGCAATTTGACCAAAATAGGGCTAGAGTTGACTTAGGCCAAATTGGCCAATTTGGTGGCCCCATGATGGGGGTTTTTGGTCCATTGGGTCCCTAATAACCTTATAAGGGTAGGGGAAAGGTCAATTTGGCATGGTGGAGGCCAATTGATCCTAATTAGGCTACTTTGACCAATTTAAGGTTAGGGTTATCTTTGGTCAAATTTGGCCTCTTTGGTTGACCCCAATGGGTCCTAGATGCTCTAAGGGACCCTCCAAAGGGTTAGGTGTGCCATGGTGGGGTCAAAGGGTCAAGCGGAGGCCCCTAAGTCCAACCTTAAGCTTGGTAACTGGAAATTGCTATTTGCAGACCAAGGTGCTCTTCTCCTTCAAGCCTAAGGCCAAGAGGTCTCTTCAAGCTTCCTAGGGTTTTGTCATGACCTAGTCATGACAAAACCACTCTAGGGGTCTAGTTGTTTGGGGGATGTTACAAATCCCAATAAAAAAATTCGTCCTCGAAATTCAGGTTAGGCTTGCGGGGTTTTTCACCAAGAGTGACTGAACGTAACATCCCCTAAGAATTGATGTTATTCCTGACTCGAAGAGTACCGACTATCTCTGCCACACCAGTTCTAGTGGCTCTCAGGTGTGCTCCTCCTGTCCATAATTTCTCCACAGGACCTTGACCAGCGGGACCTCCTTGCGCCACAAGACTCGCATCGGTGTCGTCTATCCGGACCGGATCCAGGTGAATCAATCGAGCGGAGGCTACCGAGCCATCTATAGTGGAAATTCACTGCTTCGGCCGTAGTAGAGCTCTCCTAAAGGAGGAGACATAGAAGACGTCATGCAATCTCGCTAACTCCGGCGGCAACTCCAGTCTATAAGCCAATGGGCTGATCCACTCTAGGATCCTGTAGAGCCTCATCTATCTCAGACTGATCTTCTTCCGCCTGCAAACCCGCGAGACTCCCTGCATCGAACGTATCTTCCGGAACACTCGGTCTCCAACCTGGAACTCTACCTGACGATACCATGCATCATAATACCTGACCTGGCTGCTCTGGGCCTCCCACATCCTAACTCGAATCAGTTGCACCTGGGTATCTATGTCCTTCACAAATTCAGAGCCGAGTCTCCTTAAATCCTCATCCTGGGTCCAAGATGGTGGAATCTTGCGCCTCCGTCCCTCTGAGGGTGGAAAGCTGTGCTGAACGTCATCCAAGAGCCCAGATGAGCCTGGACTGATCTTCACTTCTTGGACATAAACCGTTCATCCCGATCTGACACGATCGTCCTGGTCACACCACGATAACAGACAAACTGCTCAACAAATCCCATCAAACACCAATGGGAGCGTCCTTCCAGCTCGGGGTGGCCCTAGGTACCATGGTTAATCTATCCTCGTTGTTCCAAATAAGACTGTGTTCGAAGTGGTAACCTGCGTGTGAAATCCATAGTTATGTCCTCGAACTCCACTCTAACACGGGCAGTGACTGTGGTAGTTCTCCAAATACTTTTGCACCTGGCCTTCACCGTGCATCACAAAACTTACGATGTCTTTCTTTATTTTGAGGAAATATACATTCCGCAATACACCATTTTTCCGGTGACTATATTTCTCATCTATGTGGGTAGGCAGCAACTCTATAAAAACTTCTCTACACAATCAGCTTCTTATTCCTACGAGTACGCCCGAGTCATCAACCAACTCAACTTTATGATTTTAAATGATTCTTATCATTTAGTGGGACTGATCGCATCATCAAGCGTCCCAATTATCCTCAGAATTTAAGGGGGTGTACACATGGATCTTATGATCATAAGTTAACCAACCAACACTAGTATCAATGTTTGAAGATGACTCTTAATCACTTTCTAGGTGGAGTTTGATTCATAAGGTTTACGGGTAGAATCTTTTGAAACCTTAAGATTTTTCACAAGTCAATTTCATCAAAAGAAAATATCTTCACGTTTATTTCACCAAATTCTTATTACTTCCACATATGCTAGTCTTGATCACTTTCGAATGGTCCAAAGTAAGATAAACTTAGATCGTTCTTATCATAGTAAACTCAAACATTAGATTCAAAATCCAATAAGTCATCGTCTATGATCTCTGGTTATTCGTCATCATAGCTTCCAAGGTTTGAAGATTATCATTGTAGTTAAAATTTTCTACCATGACAGGGCGTAATTTATAACGAATCATAAGTTAATCACTTCTAAAAGCCCCAAATTACCAGAACCTTCAAATATAACTAAAGCTTGCACAACCTAATTTCAGTTCCCAACTTCCAAAAAGGCATATGCATCCCTAAGTGACTAAACCTAGCAACTTTACATTTCTAATGCTTCAACTAAGGTCAAGTCGTTGTTCGATCAACGATGTCTATCCATGGTCCTGGTAATACTTCAGATCATCATTCCTAATGTGCTTTTATAGAATCTATCTTCGCCCAAGTAACATTGAATAAGATCGACTTCAAAATCATCATGTTCCCGACATAGCACTTGCTAAATTAGATCTAAGGGACACCCAAGTCAGTAACTAATTTGCCCAATAAACAAAAGGTAAGCCCCAATAAACAAAAGATTAGCCTCTATCTATTTTTGGGCTAAGTATCTTCAATATTACCATGTTATATTCGTCCTAGGTATGCAAAAAATCCTTAGGGCACACAATTTAGACTTGGGGTTCTATCTTGAGACTTGTTGGTGTACTCCATACTTTAGACTCTTCAAGGTCCCCTTTATGATAACCTTATTAGGGTCAACTTGTGTCCCAATCCCAAACGGGTCTCTTCTGAACTTGAATTCTTATCTGACCCTCGGTGTTTGTAGTGGTGGTTGTCTCAATGTAATTATGTCACCGATACGAGGGCTGAGTCTATGAGTCCCCTAGCTTCTGGTTATGTGTCAATCTCTCTTTCTCTAGCCTCTTTGGGGTATCCTTGTACCCTCACCAAAGTTATTCCTACGGTCTATTTCAGACTAGGGCATGGTATAAATTGTCATGGTAAGTTATGTGTCCTAGTAGAGTCTAACTCATTGACTAAAGGACTATCTAAAGAGATCTTTGCAGCCAGAAGTATTCTCTGCTGGGGGCAGGGTTTGCCGCTGGCTACAAAAGAAAACTTGACACACGTAAGGAAAATTGACTAAAAAGATTAAGTTAAAAGTGAACTTTTTCATGTGATTTCCCCATATGGGCACACCACTGCTTCCGCTACTAGTTTGTCCTCAAACTAAGCTCGTGCGGGGTGGCCCAGGGTTTGTGGACTTCTTTTCTTCGGATCGAGGTTCGCTTTGAGTGGTTTTGTTAGGGTGCTAGCGCTGGCTCTAGCGTTAGCGCCGACGGTTGCTTGCGATACAGATTCGTGATCTGAAGTCATGGCGGTCAAATCCAAAGGGTTTTATATCCAATGGTTGGGATTTATTCCGGGATTCCATAGGGCTTGACTAGAGGAGTGTTTATCCTTATTATTCTAAGTGTTATCTCTCTCTTCAAGCTTGAGAAAGAAGAAAGCTAGAAGGAAGAAGAAGGTATCTTCAGCCATTGACGGGGCTCCGAAGATCCGAATCGTGAGCCGTTTACAGATCCATGGAGAGCAGCCCGGTGCGGTCCTTTCCTTCCGACTGAAATCTTGGATTCTCCTGATGCCAAGGAAAACGACAAGGGTAACGATCTTCTGCTTAGACAAGTGAAGTCCTCCTTTTTATTAGCATGATTGCATGGAAAACCCCCCACCGATTGGTGGAGAAATGGAAGTTTTCTAGCGGGTTGATCTTTTCGATCCCCTTTGGTTACTTGCATATAACATCCGGAATCGTAGTACGGATATAAGCATCGTGTGTGAAACTCATTCGGACAGGTTGGTCTGGATTGGCGATGGCTATGTTGTTAATTATGCCGGAGAAGACTCCGTGATTTTGTATGCGTTATTTTCGGGTTCTGGGTACTGTAGGGTAGTGCAGGGAATCCTGGAGTTAACCTCCAGGAAATACTCGAAGTTGTGGGCGGATTCGACGATCTGTCACTACTGCCCGGCGCTAGGGCTAGCACCGGCGGTAGCTCCCAGGGAGCTGTTTATTAAGGTGTGAAGCCTCATTTCGTTGCTCGGGCTGAGGTGAAGCTGTACCCGCGTCGGACGATTGATGCCGACGAATTGAGCACGGGCAAAGCTGATCCAAACACGCCCCATACTGGATCGATGAAGAGGTAGCTCCTCGGTACACCGTAAGATGTTGGGAATGGTCCGTAAGGCAAGGTAGTCTTGACGGTCAAAGCTCATGCGAACTCTTTGTCTAAGGAGTTGTTAGGTGTGGCTCGGAGAGTACACCGTGAGAGTGCCTTGAGAGCACGAAACGTGTGGTCATGCATGCCAACGTTGGTGTTGATTGCTTATACATGTGGTGCTTGAACGCACTTTGACAATCTATGTCTATACTGTATGCCTGCAGGGAAGGAGTACCACCACCCCGTCAATAGGGGTGGGGTCGTTATAATATTGGTCAGCTTTAGCTGACCGGTTACTTGTTGCCACATTTTTGGTGGATCATTGTTGTAGGTACAGGTGAGCCAAGCGGGAAGTAGCTTGCTGGAGCTTATGCTGTGTTGGCCCTCGAAGGCCAACCTCCCCTCTTTTGCTTTCCTTAAATTGTCGGCCTGCGTGCCGATGTATGTTTTGGAGTTTTAAAACATTGTTTAATGTAAGGCTTTAAGGCCGTAACTCTATTGTTTCATTCCTGGGATAGTGGACAGTTCTAAAAGATGTTTTAATCAAATGCTTCCGCTTACATTTTCTTACTCTGGTTTAGTTGTAGTTCTTTTCTGATTATCACCTTATGATGCCTAACTAGTATGCATATATGGCGTGAGGTCCCGGCCGGACCTACTGTTATATTATTTGTACTGGCAGGGTGTTACAATATGTCATCACTCAATCCTTATCAAATGGTTCCACATACAGATGTTAATCATAACTTACACTTGTTGGTGGATCACTCTTCACATCTCCTAACATATCGTTATCAAATCTCATATTAATAAATTTTACTAAACGCACCCCAATCCCAACCATTAAGTGTGGACACTAGTTGGTTTGTCTACTAATCAATCTATGATGCACACAATGTTCCATGGATTAATAATTCAGTGTGTAAAGATCAAATTGAGTCTAATTCAAATATTTCACTTTTGCTAGCCGCAGACCTAATTGCCCTCAAGTATGATACATGACCTAAAAGGGAGCTACATGATCTTCCTAGCTAATATATATTCAAATAAAGTTTCAGAAGTTGTACAAATGATAAGCTACTAATTTTCACTCATTGTTACTTGAATATGATTATGTTTGGGCATAATATTCAATTCCTTGATATTTAGGGGATCCATCAATTTGTACATGAAGTGTCAATTAACATGACCCAAAAGGTCTAATAAATTTTTTTGAGTTTAGTTATGATCTAAAACAATGTTCAGCAGAGTTTCATAATTTTCTCCCTAATTAAATTCCAAAAATTAATTAAATGTCCAATGGGAACTATTTAATATTTATAACATTATGAAGGTTCTACTATAAATATTCATCCAAATACTGTAAATAAATTTTCCATGTATTTGTATAACTCTAAAATGAACATCAACAAGGATTTGCATTTTCTAACAGTATTTGATTATCAATACTAAATAAATCAATAAGCTCAGTATTTCCACTTTATGAAGGAGCTACTATAAAACATCACAAAATAATTACAACAAAATTATCAGGGCATTATGCTGATAAAACAAGTCTTCTGGCTAAGTCTCATAAATTTCCAGTTCCATTTGACTAGCAATAATAATTACTCAAGAAAAATGATAAAATTCTACTTTATGAAGGAACCATTGTTAATCATCAGAAAATAAATGTGAAAAAATAATCAGGACAACATCATGATTTAAGAAGTCTACTGACCAAGTTTCATAATTTTCTAATTTCATTTAACCAGCAAAATTAATTATTCCAGAAAGACAATCAAATCTCACTTTGTGAAGGAACCACTATAAAATCTACACAAATAAATATGGTAAAATTCCCTAAGGTTACTAATGATCTCAAAAGTCTAACTACCCAGTGTTGGATCTGATGGTGCCCTTAGAGGGGGTGAATAAGGGGTTTACTGTTTTGAGATAAACTGATAGATTTTAAAATAACAGAAAACTTTTTGGTTCTGTCGCTAACGCCTGGCGTTAGATAGTTAACGCCGGGCATTATCTTTCCAGAAAATATTTTTACAGAAAAATTCAAAGTGATTTTACTTGCTAAATCTTAAATGAAATACACTTTCAGACAATCAGAGATAATAAAAATGAATATTATATATTTCAAAAAGATGATTACTAACATATAATTTCAATAACGCTTGAAATTAAGGCGACAAAATAAAATTCACTTTTTTGTACCTTCACCGGTTCTTCTCCCAAGGACGGGTTTGCTATAGCCTATCTATCCCCAAATAATGCCTCTAGCCACCCCCTAGATCTACCTTAGACCTAGTTGCCACGCACAAGACATCGAATTTTCCCCTAAATCAAACCTGACATAGCCGCCACACGCAAGGCGGCGATTTCACTACCGTTATAAGAAAATATGAAAAGATAAAGTTAAAATCAGAACAAAAGACTCCCTAGATTGAAGAGCGCTGAAGGAGATGTTGAAGATACGCAGTGACTATGTCGGAATTGAAGCGAGCGTCCTTCTTCAAATTTGTCATTGGAAATCTCCTTCTCACTCTTGTTCATCAATGTTGGTGTTGGGAGTGCTCTCTGAATTCGGTATGAAATGCTCTCTCTCTGAAGTATATAATGAAGGCTTGGAATGCATAACCTTTGATCAAACAAAATCAACACTTTAAATAGGCACAGGAGTGAACGTGTGGCGTTAAGAAGTTAACGCCATCGTAAGTGATCGTGTATAACAACTGCTGAAATCGTGCAATCATCGAGAACGCGACAGTTTGTGGACTCAACGCATGTGTTAAGTGTTAACGCTGGCGTTGTCACTTAGTAACCAACTATTTTTCATCTCGACGTCAAGATCCATTGAGAAGTCATCCCTTTTCGATGAATGTTAACGCGGGGCGTTATCTTCTAACGCGAGGCGTTAGCTCACTTTTCAGAGAATCTTCATCAATCAGCATCCTGTTCATAGGGTTATTTAACAATAATACCTACACACTATAAACACAATTAAGATCAAATACATAGTGTGATTTGTTATTCTCAAACTAAGAGATGTGGAACACAAGCTCCAACAATCTCCCCCTTTTGATAATAACAAATCCACTAATAAGAAATAAAACATAATTAGAGTAGTGTTTATAGTATATGTTAAGCGTGATAATCATGCATACTCCCCCTATAGGGATACTCCGCCTACATGAATGCATTTCCTAATGTACTCCCCCTAAATCATAGATTTTCCAATTTATTTCTTCAATTTATTCTCCCCTTTTGTTATAATCAAAAAGAGGTGGGATAGAGCAATGGCAATATGCATTAAGTAGAGATAATAACAACTGTTTTTTAAAAATATTGAACACAGCGAAAATAATTTGTAACATCTTTTAGAAATTGTAAGTATAATAAGTGTTTAAATCAAATAAGTAGATGTTTTGAAATTTAGAAACAAAAGTTGCAAGTTCATTTGTAATTTGTAATAAAAAGTAGTAAGCAAGATTATAAAAATATCAAGTAAATATATGTTTATAATGCAAATAAAACAATCATTTTGAGGACACCATAAGCCTAATCTAGATGTTCCGAGTAGATATCTAAAAATACGTTTAACCGCTTTTAAATGTGATTCTTTTGGATTAGCTTGAAATCTAACACATAAACAAACAGAAAATATAATATCTGGTCTAGATGCGCTCAAATATAGCAATGAGCATATCATTCCTCTATATAATGTTTGATCAATAGAAATATCGGCTTCATCTTTTCCTAATATTAGTGATGCACTCATTGGTGTATTAACTTATTTTAGGTTTTCAAATCCAAATCTTTTTAGAATATCTTGAACATATTTAGTTTGACAAATAAATATACCATCTGTTTTTTGAGAGATTTGAAATCCTAGAAAATAAGTGAGTTCTCCTACCAAGCTCATTTCAAATTCATTTTTCATCACTAAAATTACTTCATTACATAACTCTTCATTAGTGGCTCCAAAAAATAATATCATACACATAAATTTGCAATTTAATCAAATCATTATTTACATGCTTAATGAAGAGTGTATTATTCACACTTCCCATTTTATAACCGTGCTTTATTAAAAATAATGTTAATCTATCATACCAAGCACGTGGCGCTTGCTTTAATCCATAAAGTGCTTTTTCTAACTTATACACATAATTAGGAAATTTTTCACTCACAAAATCGGGGGGTAATTCTACATAAAACTTCTTCTTTTATAATCCCGTTCAAAAAGGCACTTTTAACATCCATTTGAAATAATTTAAATATTTTAAAACTCGCAAATGCAAGAAATATTCTAATTGATTCAAGGCGAGCAACGAATGCAAAAGGAAAAAGTGGTTCATCTTCATTTCCTGTACGATTAGTTTCTACACAAGGAACAAACTCATCAAATCAGACATGAATAGACTCTTCAACTACTTTAGTTCTTTTATTATATATTCTATATGCCTTATTAGTTGAAGAGTACCTAATGAAAATTTCCTCATCACATTTTTCATCAAATTTTCCTAGTGCATCTCTAGTGTTTAAAATAAAGCACTTACAACCAAACACATGAAAATAAGACACATTAGGTTTTCTTTTAAAATATAGCTCAAAAGGTGTTAATTTTAAAATAGGACGAAGCATGAAACGATTAATAATATAACATGAAGTATTAATCGCTTCGGCCCAAATGATTTAGGCAACCCATATTCACAAAGCATAGTGCATGCTAGCTCTTGAAGGGTTCTATTTTTCCTCTCCACTACACCATTTTGTTGTGGGGGTGCGAGGAGCGGAAAATTCATGTTTAATTCCTAAATCATCACAAAAAGAAGAAAATGTATCATTTTCAAATTCTCCTCCATGATCTGAATGTATGCATTTAATTTTAAAATTAAGTTCATTTTGAATACGAATGCATAGTTTATTAAATTTAATAAATGCATCGGATTTGGAAGATAGAAATAAAGTCCAACAAAATCTAGAATAATCATCAATTATTACAAAAGTATATTTTCTACCTCCTAGACTAGAAGTGCTAACCGGTCCAAATAAATCCATATGAATTAATTGAAGTGGTCTAGAAGTAGAAAATACATTTTTTGCTTTTTAAAAGAATTTTTTAAAAACTTTCCTTTTTGGCAAGACGTGCAAAGAGAAGATAAATTATCATTAAGCATATGTAAACCTTTAATTAATTTATCTTTTGATAATTTCAAAATACGTTTGGTGCTAGAGTGACCAAGACGTCTATGTGAAAGTTATAATTCTTCATTTTTAGAGATAAAATATTTTAAAGAAGAATTTGAAAGATCATTAAAGGTAATCATATAAATATTATGCATCCTTGGTGCAGTGAGTACGACATCATTTGTTTTAGAATTTATGATTTTGCAAAGATTTATAGATGATTCAAATAATACATTTAAACCTTTATCACATAATTGACTAATTGAAGTTAAATTATGTTTTAAACCATCTACAAATAAAATATTTGAGATTGAGAAAGAATCGTTACCCACTGTGTCGATGCCCATGATCCTTCCTTTTCTGTTATCATCAAATGTCACCATCCCTCCTTTCTTCATCTCAAGGCTAAGAAACTTTGCTTTGTTGCCCGTCATGTGTTTGGAGCATCCCGAGTCCAAATACCACACGTCCTTTTTGTCCTTAGCCCGCCAACATACCTAAAAATTAGATGAGAGTAAAGATCCGAAAACCCAAGAGGTTCCTCCCATAGAATAGGTGGAAACCTTAGGCACCCAGATTTGCTTTATAGCACTACGACCCTTTTCCTACAAGAGTTTGAGGTGTGTCCAAATAAATGACATTTGGCACACGATATATAAGGGGATGAGACCCTTTTTGGAGTTTTGGATAAACTCTTGCTGGAATATGAGGTAACATTTAAATTTTTTAATTTATTATTGACAGAATTACTGTTTCTGGAATTATTGCTAACGCCGGCATTAGGAGTTAACGCTTGGCGATAACTTCCAGTAACATATCCAAGGCCATATTTGGCACTTCCATGACATTGGTTGGCCAAGATCATGTCCAGAGATCTTTGCCCAACTCCAAACTTCTTAATAGCCATATTTAAATCATGAATACGAGCTTTAAGAACGGTGTTTTCTGTTACTAATATAACACACCGATTCGCAAAACTTTTCTTTCCTTCCTCTATTTGAGAAAGAGAGGTTCTTAAAGTTCTTTCTAAATCCCCCTTCTCCTTAGTAAGAATTTCAATATTGGAGTGGGACTTACAAAAAGCTTCTTCAAGTTCTTGCACTCTTGCCAAGGAGTGATTGCACTCTTGGCAAGATACCTTTTCTTTCCCTAATTGTTTAGATAATTTTTTGTTTTCTTTTAACAAAAGCTTTTTTTCAGAATTTAGAAGATCAATATCTTTTAAACTTTTATCAAAAAATTTGCATGTTTGTAAATACTCAATATATAAATCATCATAAGTAGTAGGGAGAGTTACCTCAGTGTCGCTTTGGACACTGCTTTCATCCTCGGATGTCTTGTTACTTTTTCCTATAAGGCACATATTTGTCTCTTCTTCATCGCTAGTGGATGAGCCGCTTGAATCATTAGAGGATGAGTCATCCCATGTAGCCGCTTTTAGGACCTTCTTCTTCTCTTTTCCCATGTGCCGCTTTTCTTTACGCTCTTTCAGATATTTCCGGCACTGTCTCCGGATGTGTCCGGTCTTTCTACTATGATAGCACTATGGTGGTGGTCACTCATCATCGTCCTCATCGCTGCCTCTTCCTTTCTTCGATGAAGATCCCTTCTTGTTGAAATATTTCCGGAAGGTGTATCTCCTTTCCAGATTTTTTATGAACCTTTTTGAACTTCTTCAGAAAAGGCTCTCCTCGTCCTCTTCATCATCATCTCCGTCAACCTCCTTCTTCGACTTCAATGCTAAGGCCTTCTTCTTTGACTCCATGTTGTACTCTTGTTGTTGAATTTTGAGTTCAACCTCATGAGTATTGAGGTTCCCAATGAGGCTCTCAATTTGTAGCTTCTTTAGATTGTGTGATTCCGAGATAACCATCACCTTTGGATTGAACTTTGGAGGGAGAGATCTTAGGATTTTTCTCACCAAGTCGCCGTTGGAGAACACTTTTCCAAGCACTTTTAAGTCATTGACGATCTTGGTAAACCTTGTGTACATCGAATCAATGTCTTCATCCGCCTCCATCCAGAATTTCTCGTATTCAGATTCAAGTTGGAAAAGCTTTGAATCCTTGACCTGCGAAGTACCTTCATGAGTGATTTCTAATAATTTCCATATATCATATGCAGTTTCGCAAGCACAAGTTCTATTAAATTTTGTTCTATCTAAAGCACAAAATAAAGCATTCATAGATTTAGCATTTTTCTTGCATCTTAACTTGTCGTTATCATCCCATTTATCTCTTGGTTTTTCCATAGTGACTTCTCCAACAACAATTGTTGGTGGAGAGTAGCATTGTTCCACCATACCCCACACATCATTATCTAAAGCATTTAGAAAACAACGCATTCTTGTTTTCCAATAATTATAATCAGTACTGGTAAATCGTGGTGGTCTACTAATCCCTTGACCCTTAGCGAAAGTATGATCATAATGCGCCATTATTCCCGATTGTGAAACCGTTTTGGAATAACCTTGCTCTGATACCAAGTGTTGGATCTGATGACGCCCTTAGAGGGGGGGGGGGGGGTGAATATGGGGTTTACTGTTTTGAGATAAACTGATAGATTTTAAAATAACAGAAAACGTTTTGGTTCTGTCGCTAACGCCTGGTGTTAGATAGTCAATGTCGGGCGTTATCTTTCCAGAATATATTTTTACCGAAAAATTCAAAGTGATTTTACTTGCTAAATCTTAAATGAAATACACTTTCAGACAATCAGAGATAATAAAAATGAATATTATATATTTCAAAAAGATGATTACAAACATATAATTTCAATAACACTTGAAATTAAGGTGACAAAATAAATTTCACTTTTTTGTTCCTTCACCGGTCCTTCTCCCAAGGACCGGTTGGCAATAGCCTATCTATCCCCAGGTAAGGACTCTAGTCACCCCCTAGATCTACCCTAGACCTAGTCGCCACGCACAAGGCGGCGAATTCCCCCCTAAAACGAACTCGGCCTAGTCGCCACACGCAAGGCGGCAATTTCACTACCGTTACAAGAAAATATGAAAAGATAAAGTTAAAATCAGAACAAAAGACTCCCTAGATTGAAGAGCGCTGAAGGAGATGTTGAAGATACTCAATGACCATGTCGGAATTGAAGCGAGCGTCCTTCTTCAAATTTGCAGTTGGAAATCTCCTTCTCACTATTGTTCCTCAATGTAGGTGTTGGGAGTGCTCTCTGAATTCGGGATGAAATGCTCTCTCTGAAGTATATAATGAAGGCTTGGAATGCATAACCTTTGATCAAACGAAATCAGCTCTTTATATAGGCACGAGAGCTAACGCGTGGCGTTAAGAACTTAACGCCAACGTCAGTGATCGTGTATATCAACCATCGAGAACGTGGCAGTTTGTGGACTCAACGCGTGCGTTAAGTGTCAACGCTGGCATTGTCACTTAGTAACCAACTATTTTTCATCTCGACGTCAAGATCCATTGAGAAGTCATCCCTTTTCGATGAATGTTAACGCGGGGAGTTAACTTCTAACGCAAGGCGTTAGCTCAATTTTTAGAGATTCTTCATCAATCAGCATCCTGTTCATAGGGTTATTTAATTATAATACCTGCACACTATAAACACAAGCAAGATTAAATACATAGTTGATGCGCAGATCTAGCACACCGCTATAGGCGGTAGCAAGATTGCGACACGAAATGGCAGTGTACCGATCGTTCAAGTAATATAAATTGTGGGAGTGAATCCCCAAGTATCGAATATCTAAGGAACACAGTAAGGTGAAGTTACTTTTGAGGTAGGACTTGAGATTGAAGTCCTTTCGAGCGGATGGGTTGCGGGAGGTTTGGTTTTGGTTTGTTGAAAACAAATAAAACAAACTAAATTAACACTAATATGCAGGCCGCCATGCACTGCTTCGCAAGGTGGATGGAGACTATGCAGGCCGTTATGCACTGCTTTGCTAGGCGGATGGGCGAGAAGGCAAGCCGATGGAGTGGGTGTAACTGTAGAAGGTTTTGAGGTCAGTTAGCACCTCTTGGCTAGGCGGATGGATTACACGGTTCGTTAGCACCGCTTCGCTGCGCGGATGGAAGAGTAGGCTTGCAGATGGAATGGTTCACACCAGCGGAGTCAAGGTGGATTATACGGGCCATTAGCACCGCTTAGCTTGGCAGATGGAAGAGTAGGCACACAGAATGGAATGGCAGGTTTGCGAAGTGGAATGGAGTGGGGGTGGAATCGGCGCGCTTCATACACACATGTAAACAAAAGAATTATTTCACATAAACATGAAATAAACACTACAAAACGAGGTTTAAATGTGCAACATCATCAAATAATGAAGATTACATTCATATACATCTACACAAGTTAGAGAAAAAGGCAAGAGAAACGTCCGAATCCGGAGGCTTATTGTAGATTCTCGGTAGGAGTCGTCGGGTTGTCAATCTGCATCCTATCTCGGTCCCAACTATGGTACGGGGTAGAGGAGGGTTGTCACTTCCTCCTAATGGACCCGTCTTCTCCGGTAAACTACAATCCGATCACGTCTGATGCGAAGAACTCTTGCTTGGCGATGAAGATGGAGGTGGAATCCTCTCCTTGAAGCACTTGGATGATGGAAGTGGCCTAGGACAAAGCCCTCATGGAAGGTGGAAGAGGAACGAAGCTGGAACTCCTCCTGCAGCGGAAATGGCAAAAAAGGACGGTAGGTTCTGCGATGTCCAAGTCTAGGGCGAAGTTTGCAGATTTTATACAAAAATAATTAGAAATTTGGTCACGCACAGTTGTACGCACGACCGTGCATAGACCGTGCGATATTAAAAGAGCCAAAAGCCTGATAGATAACCCAAAAGCGCCCGTGCGATTCACTCACGCACGATCGAAGCTGATCGTGCGTAAAAATGCACGAGCAAACCCAGAAAGCTCGAAATCAGGCCAACAAAGATAGATCGTGCAATTTCTTCGTGCACGAGTGAACTGCCCGTGTGTGAACAAATCACATGATCAGGGGTAGAACACCATTCTGCCAACAGATAAGCATGCACGGTCGGAGCGATCGTGCGTCAAGAAAATGCATGACCGTGCGATTCATGCAGAAATGGAATTTGAGCAAAATGGAGATATGCCCCACCTGCACAGCATAATAAACAACTGAGAATAAACCTCTAGCACAAGCATAAAAGCATAAAAAGAATGGGGAGCACAATGTGCTCACCCCAATAATAAAAGCATGCAATTGCACACCACAAAGGGCCCAAAGAGTGCACTTTGTGAAGAAATGTGTTCAAGTGAAATATAAGTAATAATGAACTAAAAGTGAAGTGCATGTGAGTCAAAACTAGCCCAGATGAGGCCAAAAAACACTATATAAATCAGACTCATCAATAGTGTGATTTGTTATTCTCAAACTAAGAGATGTGGAACATAAGCTCCAACACCCAGTTCCATGATTTTCTAGATCAATTTGACCACCATTTAAAATTAATTAAGGAAAACATTAAAGTTCTACTTTGTGGAGGAAACATAGTAAATACTCCACAAATAATTTTGATAAAATTCCCAGAGCATACTATTGGTCTTAAAGGTTCAATTTCCCAATTTCATGCAATTCCAAATTCTTTCACTCACATAGAGGTGGGATAAGGTAGTTGGGGACAATTTAAATATGTATGATTTAGTGGACTACAGTAACACTAAAAATTCCAATTAAATTTTCCACAGTGTAATTACACCCTCTAAAATGAATTCTAGAGTTTCATAATATTCCAGGAATATTTGACCCCTAATTTATCAATAGTGCTCAATGTGACAAAATTACATAAGCCGTAATTTCCTAGGGAATTCAACCCCAATGTTCATGATTTTTCCTGAGATGTGAGAACTCATGATATCAAGTGCATGTTTTTAATTTCATAATAATTGACCAAGGTAATACCTATCTAATCACAAAACATCATGTGTGTATAACACCTTATTAAATTTTCCATGGCACCTTGGTCTTGCATGTAAGTTTCCCTCACATACATGAGTCCTAATGGTCTGAAAATTTTACCAGGCCCTTGTTATCACAAAGCCAAGCTCCCGCCACAAATTTGTGGTGATTTGAAACCATTAGCACTCTGAATCATCACATGCATTCTATTTAAATATTTCCTAAAACTTTAGAAAAATAATATCTAAAAATCCCCAATTTTTGGTAGGGAGTGTGTTGGGTCATAACACATGTATGACTGAAATTTCAGCTCATTTGAGTGAGTGGTTTGGTGGTGACACTCAAAATAGTGCCTAGAGTTACTTATGTACACCCTACACCAAAATGTGTGCTGAGGGAGTTGTAGTGCTCCAAATAGTATGATTCAAATTCCAATAGGAACTAGACACCAAGAGCTACAACTTTTGTATCTGGCTACTTTTCCTAAAACTGCCTCTAAGTGACCTAAAATCAAGCATGCACATACTGAATAAAGTGTGACAAAAAATTAGAATAAAACATTTCAATAATAAAATGTGGTTTGCAGATATCTGATTTTGATGAGATCGGATGACATCCAGTCATCTTCCTCAAGTAGCCAATGACTAGGATTGCTTCTTGCTGGGCCGACTTTTAGGCTAATTATCCGGCCACCCTCTCCACTCCACGGTCGACCACCACCACCACCTCCTCCGTTGAGGTGGTGGCCGACAATTGAAGATGATTTGGCCACCGGAAAATGGGTATGGA
Source organism: Dactylorhiza incarnata (assembly GCA_033032865.1). Taxonomy (NCBI): domain Eukaryota; kingdom Viridiplantae; phylum Streptophyta; class Magnoliopsida; order Asparagales; family Orchidaceae; genus Dactylorhiza; species Dactylorhiza incarnata. The sequence continues at coordinate 13,759,596 of JAWHQI010000035.1, forward strand.
GGGATTGCCAACTAGGCAAAATTTGGTAGAAATCCAATTTTTGATTATGCTTGATCTATCTCTCTTGAGCTCAAATCAAAACCTAAATGATTTAGAGATCTAGCAAGGAGGGAGAGGTAGTGAAACCGACCAGGATTGAGGCATTTTGATGGTGATTTGCCATAGGTTCCATTGTCGGCCTCTTGAAGTTGAGTTCCTTGCCAAATTTACTACTATCCACCAAATGTTGAAATCTCAATCTCTATTCTGACTCCTCTTAGGCTTCTGAAGCTAATGGAGGGGTCAATTTTGGCTAAGGAGGACTTAATGTGGAAATGCCATTAAGGCATGGTCGGCCAACACCTTGGTTGCTCCTCCTTACTGCCATTTGGCATCAATTAAGGTAGAATTTGGCTGGGGATTAATTATGGAGCTCAACGAGGGCTTTGGGGGAGGGAATTGAGGCCAAGTGTAGCTCATTCCATAGAATGCTCAGCTTATCCTATTCAAAATTGGGGAAAATCCCAAATTACCCTTGTGCATGATATTGCATGTCAAATTTTGAGGGCTTGGAGGGTCTTTAGGCTAGTGGGCTGTAGGATGGGCTTCAAATTGAGGCCTTATCTCACTTGATTTGGATTTTGGCTATTTTGACCTAAAGGGCTCAAATTAGGCTAAGTGGGGTTAAGGTTGGCCCTAGGTCAATTTGATCAATGTGGCTGACCCACATTGGTGGGATTGAGTCCATAGACACCAATTAGGGTGAAATGTGGCTTGGTTAGGTCAATTTGGGTTCATTTGACCTAATTGGCCAAATTTGAGCTAGGTGGGCCCAATGATGATTTTGACCTAAACCATGGTCTTGGCTTGATCCAATGGATTATTAGTGACGCAATGATCTCTCTAAGGGGTTAGGAAGAATTTGATGGGATCACTTTGACCAATAATGGGTTAATTGACCTTTACTAGTATGATTTGACCAATATAGGGTTTGACTGACTTTGGTCAATTTGACCACTTTGGGCAACCCCAATGGGTTCATGATGATCCAAGGGACACCCTGAGTGGTTAGGGGAGTAATGGTGGGGTCAACTGGTCATTTGAAGTTTAATTGAACCAATTTAGGGCAAGTTGACCCATTTTGAGCTAGAGTTGACTTCGGTCAAATTGCCTAATTTGGATGACCAATTCATGTGGTTCATGGTCAATTAAAACTTCTTTAGGGTTAGGAAGTTAATGGTGAGGTCAACTTAAGCTTGTGAGTTCAATTTGAGATAAATTGACCTAGGTTGACTTTTATCTATAGAGGCTCACTAGGTGAGGTCACCTAGTCTCTTTGGTTTCTAGGGTCACCTTCTTCCACTAGATCAAATGTCATGACACTTATCATGGCCTAATTCACATTAGAGGTCTAGTAGGAATGTGAATGTTACAAATCCCAATAAACTAAGAAACAATTTCGTCCCCGAAATTTAAGTTAGGGCTACGGGGGTTAGAGTTTAGAATAAACCCTGAGGTTTAATGGTTTTTATACAACATGACTCCCAATTAACATTGAAAATGGTTAGGTCTAATTTTCTCCAAAGTGCACTTTCATTAGACCTCATTATGTTCATAATCAAGGTTTTCTACTTGAGGGTTCTTAAATATTCCCCCAATTTAATGAAGATATATGTAGTGGAGGGAAGACATAGTTTAAAGTGTAGTTATACAATCACAAGGTGAGTGTATGACTCCGTCGAGGCTTATAATTTGTACTATGGTTGTTAGAACATGGTTTCTGCATCCCTTTGATTTGAGAATAACAAATCCTACTTGTATTTGATCATGGTTGTCATTATGTTTTTAGCATGCAGGCTTGAACAGATATGACACTAGGATGCTACATTATTGGTTTGGACCTGCCCACAAGCTGAAAAGTGGAATGATGTCTAATGCCAGACGTTAAGAATTAACGCGGGCGTTGACTCTCGTTCCCACCAAGACAAATGTGGCAAGGGGGGAAGCTACCGTGATTGAAGGAGCACTTTAGAAATAATCTGACCTAATGCTAGTGTTAGCCTCAACGACAGTGTTAGGGTTTCCTAAAATGAATGTTTCCTAAAGTGCAGTATCTCCTTCCTGTTTTGAAGATCCGATCTATCAAAACATTTCTATACCGGGTCAACTCCAGGCGTTAGCCTTAATGCTGACGTTAGCTTTTAGTCCTATAAATAGGTGGATTTCATCTTCTTCAACTACTGATCATATAGAACCCTACTCCATCACTTCTGATACTCTGCAAGGGCCGTATTTTTCCAGACCACCATCTCCCACACAAATTCAAGAGAAGAATTCAAGGAGGATCGGATCAACGCTTACACAATGCGAAGAACGCACGCTTCGACTTCGACGATATTCAGCGGGCCTTCACCATCTCCAGAATTCTTCTTCGGGAGTTTTTATTTGTGTTTTTGTATTTTTGTTTGTAACTCTTTTATTATAATCATGGAGTAAATTCGCCTCGTGTTGGCGACTAGGTCTGAGTAGGACTTAGGGAGGAATTCACCTCGTGTTGGCGACTAGGTCTAGGGAGTAGAACTAGGGGGTGCTCGTGGACTTTCTGGGGAGGCTAGAGCGGCTTGAGGCCGTATCTGGGGAGAGATCGGCTAAAGCCAACATGTTCTTAGTGAGAAGAGTCGGTATAGAAAACAAAAAGAATATTTCATATTTCGCCTTGGATTTCTAGCGTCATAGAAATCAAATTTTGTAACAAAATTTTATTAATGATAATCATGTCTTTTTCTATTTATTAAAACTGATTTACTACTTTTTGTTTTTGATTCACTCTTATTCAAATAAAATATCAAAAGTTTTCTATATAAACTTAAAGTTTTCTAAAACCCTTATTCACCCCCTAAGGGCGCCACAAGATCCAACAAGTGGTATCAAAGGTAAGTTATTCCAATACGGTCTAACAACCGGGAATAATGATGCTCCGTGATCTTGCTTTCCATGAGGGGCAAAGAATAAGTAGACCTCTACTTTTCACTGGAACCGACTATAACTATTGGAGAACTCGAATGCGTTACTTTCTAATTAATTTAGATCTAGACGTCTGGGCTAGTGTCGAAACACCGTATTCCACTCCTACTTATGTTATTGGAGAGGTAACCATGGAAAAGCCTAGAGATAGATGAGATGATGGGGATAAAAATAAATATAAAAATAATGCTAAAGCTATGAATGCTTTATTTTCGGCATTAGATATGACTGAATTTAATAGAGTTTGTGCTTGTGAAACTGCTTATGACATTTGGAATTTACTAGAAATAACTCATGAAGGTACCTCTCAGGTTAAAGACTCAAAGCTCTTCCAACTAGAATCAAAGTTTGAAAGATTTGGAATAGATCCAGATGAGGACGTGGACTCGATGTACACACATTTTTGCAAGACCGTAAACGCCTCAAAGATCCTTGGAAAAACCTTCTCAAATGGTGACTTGGTAAGGAAGATCCTTCGATCTCTCCCTCCGAAGTTCAATCCAAAGGTGACAACTATTTTGGAATCACATGATCTAAGACGGCTATAGATTGCGAGCCTCATTGGGAATCTCAAAACCCATGAGGTAGAACTCAAAATCCAAGATGAAAAATACAACAAAGAGCCAAAGAAGAAAGCCTTGACTCTAAAGTCAAGGAAAGAGGATGACAACGAGGAAGAGGACGAGGATAGTCTCTTTGTGAAAAATATTTTTCACAAAGTTCATGAAGAATCTAGAAAGGAGGAATACTTTTCGTAAGTATTTCCGAAAAGGCTCATCCTCCAAAAGAGAGAAAAAGGAAAAATCAAGAGACGACGATGAAGTGCGACCTCCTCCCGAGTGCTTCCATTGCAGGAAGACCGGGCATATAAGAAGCCAATGCCCAAAGTACTTGAAAGAATAAAAAGAAAAATGGCATAAAGAAAGAGAAAAGAAGAAGGTTTTGAAGGCTGCAACGTGGGATGACTCTTCATTCGAAAGTTCAAAGGAGTCAACTTCAAGCGATAGTGATGAGGCAAATCTGTGCCTCATGGGGAGGAGCCATGAATCAACGAACGACGATTGCACTGTCCAAAGCGACACTGAGGTAATTCCTAATACTTATGATGACCTTTATATTGAGTATATGAAAACATGCAAATTTTTTTGTAAAAGTCTAAAAGATCTTGATCGTCTAAAAACTGAAAATAAAATTCTTTTAAAACAAAATCAAAATTTAAATAAGGAAATAAAAACTTTCGGAAAAGAGATAGGGTCTAGCCAAGAAAATGATCATAACTTAGCAAGAACAAAAGAACTAGAAAACGATCTTTCTAAGACTCTCTCCAATATCGAATCTCTCACAAAATAAAAGGGAGAGTTAGAAAGAAGTTTAAAAAATTCTCTTTCTTAAACCAAAAAATGAAAAGAAAAAATTTTGCAAAGACGTGTGGAAATTTAGCAAGTGAAAATTTCACCTTAAAAGCCCGAATCGATGATCTTAAAATGGCAATAAACAAATTCGGGGTTGGCCAAAACTCACTGGACATGATTTTGGGCAACCAGTGCCATGGTTCTGTAAAGTTTGGGCTAGGTTATGGTTCGGGAAGCTACCGCCCAACGTTAACTTCTAATGCTGACGTTAGCTCTAGTTCTAGAAACCAAAATTCTTTGTATAATAATAATTCTGTCACCCTTTCTACTTCTGTGTCTACCAGTAAGGGTCAACAAAATTCTCTAAAAAAGGTCTCATCCCCTTATGTTGCGTGCACAAATTGTTTGTTGTTTGGCCACACCATGGACTCTTGCAAGAAGAAGGGAAAGCGCACTTTAAAACAAATCTGGGTACCTAAGGTCACCACCTATATTATGGGAGGAACCTCATGGGTATCCAGATCTTCACTAACATCCTCTTTTTAGGTGTGTTGGCAGGCTGTGGACAAGGAAGACATGTGGTACTTGGACTCAGGTTGTTCCAAGCACATGATGAGCGATAAAGCAAAGTTCCTTAGCCTCACAAAGAATAAAGGAGGAACAGTGTCATTTGGGGAAAATAGAAAAAGGAAGAATCTTAGGCACCGGTACAGTGGGTAATGACTCCTTCTCTCTTACAAACGTCTTATATGTAGAAGGCTTAAAACACAACTTAATTTCTATTAGTCAACTATGCGATAAAGGCCTTAATGTTTATTTGAGTCTTCTACAAAATTATAGATCCTAAGAGTAATGATATTGTACTCACTGCACCAAGAATTCACAATGCCTATTTAATTTCTTTTCATGATCTATAACGTGTATCACTAAAATGTCTAATTATAAAAAATGAAGAACTAGAATTATGGGATAGGCGACTTGGTCCCACTAGCACCAAGTTGATCTTAAAATTGTCAAAAAATAAAATAATAAGGGGTTTACCAATGCTTAATGGAAACCTATCCACTTTATGCCTGCCATGCCAAAAAGAAAAATTCTCTAAGTTTATCTTTTAAAAACAAAAATGAAATGTCCACCACTAGACCTCTACAACTAATTCACATGGACCTATTTGGGCCAATTAACACTTGTAGTCTAGGTGGTAAAAAGTACACATTTGTATTAATTGATGATTTTTCTTGATTTACTTGGACACGATTTCTTACCTCCAAATTCGATGCTTTTTCTGAATTTACAAAACTATGCAATCACATTCAAAATGAATTAGAATTAAAAATTAAGTGGATTAGATCGGATCATGGAGGGAAATTTGAAAACGATAGTTTCACCACTTTTTGTAATAATGTAGGTATTTAACATGAATTTTCCTCTCCATGCACCCCCCAACAAAATGGTGTGGTGGAAAGAGAAAATAGAACCCTTCAGGAACTCGCACGCACTATGCTATTCGAGTATGGGCTGCCTAAATCCTTTGGTCTGAAACCGTAAATACATCTTGTTCTGTCATAAATTGAGTCATGCTTCGCCCAATCTTAAAATTAACTTCATATGAATTATATTCCAAAAGGAAACCTAATGTATCTTACTTTCATGTTTTTGGATGTCAATGCTTTATCTTAAACACCAAAGATGCTTTAGCAAAATTTGATGAAAAATGTGATGAAGGAATATTTCATGGTTACTCTTCAACTAGTAAAGCATATAAGATATACAATAAAAAGTATAAAAAGGTTGAAGAGTCCATTCATGTGAAGTTTGATGAATTTGTTCCTTGTGTAGATTGTAACAGTGCAGGAAAAGAAGAGGACCACCTTTACCCTTGGAGGATGATAATGTTGAACAACATGGAGGTGACAAAGAAATGGAGGCGGTACAAGAAGAGTTCGTGCCTCCAAGTGTGCTTAGTTAGATTCACAAAAGATCTTCCAAGGAAACTTGTCATTGGAGAACCATCAAGAGGGGCAACGACACGCTCTTTCATTCATGAATCCTTCTCTAATTTATGCTTCGTTTCTGAAATTAAACCTAAAAATGTCTCTACCACGCTAAACGATGAATTTTGGTATTTAGCTATGCATGAAGAATTAGAACAATTTGAATGTAATAAGGTTTGGAATCTTATAGAAAGACCATCAGATCATCTAATCCAGGTCTATGGTATCCTTATAATGATTCATTTATTTTACATGGATATTCCGACTCTGATTATGCTGGGTGTTCACTAGATCGTAAAAGCACAAGCGGCACATGTCACTTCTTTGGCCCCTCACTAGTTACTTGGTCGAGTAGGAAATAGAATTCTGTTGCCCTCTCCACCACTGGGCCGAATATGTCGCACTAGGAAGTTGTTGTGCACAAGCCCTTTGATGAGTCAAACACTAGAAGACTTTAGGGTGCATCTAAATAAGATTGAATTAAAATGTGACAACAAAAGTGCATTAGATCTAACAAACAATCCCGTTTATCATTCACGATCCAAACACATAGATGTGCGTCATCATTTCATTAAGGATCATATTAAGAAAGAACATGTGAGAGTTAGCTTTATAGGCACAAAATCCCAACTTACAGACATATTCACAAAACCTCTCCCCGATGCTCGTTTCAACATGCAAAGACTAGAATTGAGAGTCTTAGATATATCAAATTGAGCCTATAAATTTTTAGTATGGGTAGCAACCGATAACACCTAAATATCTTGAGAAAGGGAGGGGTTTGGGATGTCACCCCATCATATCTCCTAGTACCGGTATGAACCCTTCACTGGGTAGACCTCGGGAAGTCCAAGATCCACTTTAAATTTCCAAGTCCAACTAAAGTCTCACAAAGATCAAAAGTAATTATAGACTCATGCATTCTCCTGCAATAACTAAAAAGAAAATTATCATATATCTTAAAACATGAATCTATCTGCATCACCATCATCAAAATTGAACTAAACGCAGTAACGCTTGGCGCTATCAATAACGCCCCGCGTTAGCATTTATCTCTGAACTTAACAACTCTTTCTGCCTATTCCTTTATATACTTATATATATTTGTGTTTACATCTTAATTACTTTTTCATTGCGAGAAAAATAAAAAACAACTATAAAATATAAAAACCATTTTAAAACTACTAAAAATATGCTTAAATAATAGCCTTCTAATTCTCTCCAAATTCTCTGAAATTTCTACACTAAAAAGGTATATATACATACATTCTCTTCCAAAGATTTTTTTTTTCAAAAACCTTAAAAAACAGTGTCCTGTTTGGGCATTGAGTAGTTAACGCCAGACGTTAGCTATTTTGACCAAATTGAAATTCTATTTTTTCTAACCTATTTCAAGTATTTTTCTAATGCATTTTCTTAGTTTCTTTTCCGCGCTTTGAAATTATTCTGTTATTAATTTGTTAGTTTTTATTCCAAAAAAAAAAAAAAATTCAAACCTCCAAAATGCTCACAAATATGCTTTTGTCATTTGTTTTGTTTTAAATACTTATAAAATTATGGTTTGACTATAAGACTTCACAAGAGCAAACGTCTTAGTTATTTTGTTTCAAATGATCAAAATAGATTTTGGCATACACACAAAGATTGCCTTCAATTTCTAATTTTAATTTCAAATTTCCTAAATATTGTTCTATCATGTCATGCCTTGACCTTAATCTGATTATGTGCAATGAAATTGTCTATAGAAAATTGTGTATGATTGCCTATCATGTCTCTAAGTATGAGTAATGTTATATGCTAATCAATGATTCATTCACTCACTATTTTGGTAATCTAGATGTGCTCATAATCTTAGTCTTGCATGATTGTGTAGTGTAATAGTTTTAACATATTAAGTTGTATGTCTAACTTACCTACACCATCTTTCAAACATTAATTTTCTTGCACATATAGAAGTGTTATTTCAATATTATTAGTGTTTGCAAAAAACAAGTGAATTCAGAGACCTTTTGGCCCAAAATTACAAAAATATGAAATATAATGCCAAAGATAACTCCACCAAGCACTACTCACCCTCATGATAAGTCTTAATGAGCATTGTGAGGTTGAGCACCTTGGAAAGAATTGTAAAGTGTCTTGTACAAACACATTTTTTTGTCATCACTTCTATTTGTACACCGGATCACGAAACATAAAAAAATATAAAAATGCTTATATGATCCTCCAAGCAATACTTCGCTCCCTGATAAGTCTTAATGAGCATTGTGTGGGTGAAGCACCTTGGTAGTTATACTCATGAAATATGCTTTGAAATTTTATTCTAAAATTGATGTGTGGAAGTAATTATACGATTACAATCTTAATATTGTTGTTATTATTTCATTACATATGTCATGTTTTTTGATTATTTCACTTGTATACTATTATCAAAACACCTTATGCACACATCATTATTTTTTTCATAAAGCTTCTACTCATGAGAATTGGATCCTAATGCAAAATTACATAATTCTCTAAACACTTAAGTAAAAACACTAGATTGCAATGCTTGAGTTCTACAATATTTTCTTTACTTGAAATTCGAATTCGTTACATTGTAGTCATTATTTTTTTGAATATGTTAAATCATGCTTGCCTATTTGTTATGAAAATTTCCAAAGTTAATGCTCAAATGTGAAGAGTCTAGACATATTATTGGAATGGTCAAACTATAACAAAAATACTACTCTTAATTGTTTTGTTTTTGTTTTCCGCATTTCTAATTTGATCATGTATTTCTTTTACCATGCCCTATTTTGATAATTTTAAAAGATCTTTTCTTCACTTGTGCTAGTCAAACTATATTGCATCTCTTTCAGCAAGTATTTTTTTTCAAAACTCTTTGAACAACAAGTGGTAGAATTACTTTGGTCAAAAACGTAGAATGTTGTTCTTTCACGCTTATCATATCCATTCTCCGCTGTGCTACTCTCTCCCTTAGCTCAATCACAAATTATTTTATGTCTAAACAAAACTCTTAATCCTCTCTTAGTTATTTCCCAACTTTTGTCTTCTCTCTTCTAGTTTTGTTTCACTCCACCCACTTTTGCTAATAACAAAAGGGGGAGAATAAAATGATAAATCATAATGATTAAAAAAGTAGGATTCACTATATTAAGGGGGAGCATACATCTAGTCTATGGTAGTATACACTAAGGGGGAGTTAATGCCCAAATGTGAAGAGTCTAGACATATTGTTGGAATGGTCAACCTATAACAAAAATACTACTCATAATTGTTTTTTTTCGCATTTCTAATTTGATCATGTATTTCTTTTACCATGCCCTATCATGATAATTTTTAAAGATCTTTTCTTCACTTGTGCTTGTCAAACTATATTGTATCTCTTTCAGCAAGTAGTTTTTTTTTTCAAAATTCTTTGAACAACAAGTGGTAGGATTACTTTGGTCAAAAACTTAGAATGTTGTTCTTTCACGCTTATCATATCCATTATCCGTTATGCTACTATCTACCTTAGCTCGATCACGAATTACTTCATGTCTAAATAAAACTCTTAATCCTCTCTTAGTTATGTCCCAACTTTTGTCTTCTCTCTTCTAGTTTTGTTTCATTCCACCCACTTTTGCTAATAACAAAAGGGGGAGAATAAAATGATAAATCATAATGATTAAAGGAGTATGATTCACTAGATTAAGGGGGAGCATACATCTAGTCTATGAGAGAATACACTAAGGGGGAGAACTTAAATAGGGGGAGCACAATTTAACAATCTATAATTCTTATTAATGTCTCGATATTGCTTAGTGTCATATATCCTTCTAAAAACACATCTCTCTTGTATATGAATATGATTTATCTCTATTGGATTTGTTATTATCAAAAGGGGGAGATTGTTGGAACATGGTTTTCCGCATACCTTTGATTTGAGAATAATAAATCCTGCTTGTATTTGATCGTGATTGTCATTGTGTTTTTAGCATGCATGCTTGAACAAATATGACACTAGGATGCTACATTATTTGTCTGAACCTGCCTACAAGCTGAAAAATGGAATGATGTCTAACTCCAGGCGTTAGGACTTAACGCCGACGTTGACTCTCGTTCCCACAAAGACAAATGTGGCAAAGAGGGAAGTTGTCGTGATTGAAGGAGCACTTTAGGAATAATCTGACCTAACGCCAGCGTTAGACTCAACGCCAACGTTAGGGTTTCCTAAAATGAATGTTTCCTAAAGTGCAATATCTCCTTCCTATTTTGAAGATCCGAGCCAGCAAAACATTTCTGTACTGGGTCAATGCCAGACGTTAGCCGACGTTCGCCGACGTTAGCCTTAACGTCGGCGTTAGCTTCCAGTCCTATAAATAGGTGGATTTTGTCTTCTTCAACTACTGATCATATAGAGCCCTATTCTAGCACTTCTGAAACTCTGCAAGGGCCGTATATTTCCAGACCACCATCTCCCACACAAATTCAAGAGAAGAATTCAAGGAAGCTCGGATCAACGCTTACACAATGCAAAGAACACACACTTCGACTTCGACGATATTCAGCGAGCCTTCGCCATCTCCAGAATTCTTCTTAGGGAGTTTTTATTTATGTTTTTGTATTTTTGTTTGTAACTCTTTTATTATAATCATGGAGTAAATTTGCCTCGTGTTGGCGACTAGGTCTGGGTAGGACCTATGGAGGAATTCGCCTCATGTTGGCGACTAGGTCTAGGGGTGCTCGAGGCCTTTCTGGGGATAGAAAGGCTAGAGCCGCTTGATGATGTATCTGGTGAGAGATTGGCTAAAGCCAACCAGTTTTTAGTGAGAAGAGTCGGTATAGAAAACAAAAAGAGTATTTCATATTTCGCCTTAGATTTCTAGCGTCATAGAAATCAGATTTTGTAACCAAATTTTATTAATGATAATCATGTCTTTTTCTATTTAATAAAATTGATTTACTACTCTTTGTTTTTGATTCACTTTTATTCAAATAAAATATCAAAAGTTTTCTATAAGAACTTAAAGTTTTCTAAAACCCTTATTCACCCCCCTCTAAGGGCGCCTCAAGATCCAACAATGGTGTCTTCATAAGTGTACAGTTCTCGCTCTAGAGAGTATATTGTCAAGTCCACCAGCTATATCAACAAAATCATCCTTAATTATGCCTTGGATCTAAACTCTCCTATGGCTCATGGTCATCACACACATTAGGTCAATACCCTCACCTATAAGGTATTTGTAATTAAAATCTAGAATCATCTTCTGAGATCATAACACGCTTATAGCTTACGCAATATTGGTTCTCCAAATTTCAAGACATCGTCATACATTTATATTTAATGTCAACGATTAATCATGCTTCTAGAGTCCAAAATGACATGAGTAAATTTAAATATGACCACGAGCATTCACTGAATTCAAGGCCACTCTAGTGATGATAAAGCTTAGTTCCAGTAGTCAAATTCATGCGGGTCATCAATTCTAAAGCTAAAAAAAATTCATATATTGTAAATCCTCCAAGATTTCTTCTTGAGCTGCACATAATCATGTTAATGCCCTACAATCTTAGTCCTAGTTTTATCTCAAATCTAAGCGTTTTGATGATCAAATCCATAGTTCTTATTCTTGTTAAACGCAAATCAAGATCAAATGATGTACACGACATATCTCCAATGAATCAACTTGTCAAAATATGTAGCCAATTGATCTCTAATTTAATACCAGAGGACTATCATGGCACAAATAAGGAATGATCAGAAATTCATAACTTCTCTATTAAATTGGTCACATTAAAAAATCTCCAAATATGTGACACGTCATTTTACACATGAAGTACTAGTTCTAGATGATCAAATGTTCTAAATAAATTACCAGAGAACATATTTATAAAATATTATGTCTGACAGAGTTTCATAATTTCCCATATTAATTATGAGCATAATTCTCATACTAAATTGCTGATGTCAATCTATCATATTGCACATTAAGTACTAAAATAATCCATTCAAAATTCTGAGAAAACTACCATAGGTTGATAGTGTCTAAAAAGATAGCCTAGCTATAATTTCAGAAGTTTCCAAGTAATATTGACCACAAAAATTTTGGGAATACCAAATTATGACAAATGAAAATCTTGGCAACTCCCTAGGTAAATGAATTCCAAAAACCATACGAAAATTATTGGGAAAACTCCTTTTGATTTAACTTAACAAATTATCTATAAGTGATTTTACTTTCTAGGAATATTACCCTCATTGTATAGTAAGGGTAAATTGGTCATTAGATGTCTTAGGATGTCACACTCATCTTAGAGTGTCAAGGCCAAGTCAAGACTCACAAAATTAGTTAAGTTAAGACTTGCGTCGAATGAAAGTCGACGCAACATTGACTTGATGTCGATGCAACTCTGACTAGAAGTGCAAGCAACTTGATCAGTCTGTCGAAGTATAAGTCAAGTCGACGCAGCGTCAAAAGGGACTCAACGTAGAAGGAAGAGCTTGTCGAAGCCATCAGTGAAGTCGACGCAACTTCGACTTCAACTCGACGCAGAAGATGATGTCCAAGTTCAAGTCTTCAACTCGACGGATACATCGAGAAGTATTCGACGCTACATCGACACCTGAGTTTTGCCAGAGCTAAGAAGGAATCTGAATCCTACTCCGATAAGAACTCAGAGGTGTTTCGATAAGAAAGAAATTTAATTCGATGCTATGTCGAATACAGTCTGAAAAAGGAAACTTTCTCTGCTGTCCTTATAACACCTTTTCAGAAGGACTACCAAGAAAAAGACAGTTCTCTAATGGCTCGATTATTTCAAAGAATAGAATGGAATACTCCAGGACACAACAAAAGCATTCTTGGAAGGTATTCATAGCTGATGGACAGGTCAGGATCGAAAGAGGAAAGGAAAATCAAAGGTCCAATAAGAATTCCTTTTCAGGACAATCTAAATAGATAAAGAAATTCAAATACCAATCATATACAATAAGTATGGAGTAAAAGAGAAGAAAGACAGAGATTGATAACATTATTCATTCTGTCGAATAGGGCTCTTTTTCTTCTCTCTTCTCGAACCCTAAGACAGAAAACTCAAGTGCTCTCTCTACACAAAAAAGACAGATAGCTGCTTCTTCATCATCATCATACAATAACTAGATTACAAGAAGCACTCAGAGAAAAGGATCTAAAAATAACCCTTACAAATCATCACAATCATAAGCAAGGGTTCATCATCAACAGATCCAGTGAAAGAAAAATAGAAGCTGAAGTTCTTGAGAAATTGCTTCTGAAGAATTCTGAAAACAGAATTCTTATCTTCATCTTCTTTCTTTCTTCTTACTTTCTTCTCACCTTTCCTTCAACTGTAAAAGAGTTTTATTAATCCCTCTTCCAAAGGATTCAGTCGTTCTAAGAGTCTCCTTATCAAAAGACTCAGTGGTTCTAAGAGTCTCCTTATCAAAAGACTCAGTGGTTCTAAGAGTCTTCTTATCAAAAGACTCAGTGGTTCTAAGAGTCTCCTTATCAAAAGACTCAGGAACAGGTTGTGCAATCATATCAGGGAGGTAGAAGAGAGGACTACCCACATTTTGGGGAATCTCTATAAAATTCCCGTGTCTCTGTGTGTGATTTTCTGTGCTGTCCATACTTTAGTTTTTTTATGTTTTATTTTCAGCAATCTGTTTATACTTTATTCTGTCTTTGGTTTTGTTGGGTGCATAATACTTAAAGTTTTAATTGTGTGTGCATAATTAGGGTAAATTTTTTTTAACTCTATTCACCCCCTAGAGAATACTCAAAGGCACACTGTGTAGTTTCAATTGATATTAGAGGGAGGTTGATCATTAAAAGGTTAACACCTTGATCAAAAGATCTCCTCCTCTCATTTCTTTATTATAAATCAGTTAAAACTATTTTTAAAGAAAATGAGTTATAAGTATTATGCATTAACAAGTCCAACAATGTGTAACCTAAATAAGTTTATACTCTAGAAGGCTGGAATAAAGTTGTATATGAACTCTATTAATGAAGACATTTTTAATGTCATTCTTTCAGGTCCCCCAGCTCCAGTCAGACAAGGTGCCAGTGGATCTACAACACTAGAATCTGTCCCAAGGAGTGAATGGACAAAGGATGAGAAGAAGGAGAAGGTATGTGATCCCAAGGCTATGAACATTCTGGTTTCCACAATGTCAGATGACATTTTCCAGAAAGTAGTTGAATGTCAATCAGCAAAAGAGATCTGGGAATCTCTTACCAAAATGGTTGAAGGGAGTTCTGATGAAAGAAAGGACATGAACTCCCTTCTCATATCCCAATATGAGAACTTTCAAAAGAAAGCCGATGAAAGGGTTGCAGAAATGTATGACAGATTCAACATCATTATCAATGAGCTAAGGAGTCTGGAAAAGAAAATATCCTTGACAGAGATCAATGATAAGATCCTCATGTGCTTCCCAAGCTCATGGGACTGAAGGATTTAGGCCATTAGAGAGTACAGATGCCATAAAGAAATCTCTACTGATGCTTTGCTAGGAAAGCTTAAATCATATGAGATGCTACTGAAAAGCAGAGCTGAAACAGAGGCAAAAGAGACAACTCCAACTCCTATCCAAAGGAGCCTTGCTCTGAAAGTTGCTGAAGAAGATCCCTCCACTCCTGAAGATGAAATGTTCAGCCTCCTAGCAAGGAGATTCAGAAAGTGGGTCAAGACAGAAGACTCAAGGAGAAGAGAGAGGAGCTCAAAGCCCAGATATGATAAGACTCCAAAGAAGGAGGTGATTTGCTTCTCCTGCAACAAGCCATGACACATAACCCCTGATTGCCCACAGGAACAAAGGGACATGAGAAGCAACAAAGATGAGTAGAAGAAGAAATCTTTCAGGAGGAAAGACAAGAAGAAAGCCAAGGGTTTCATTGTTGAAACCTGGAGTGACTCTGAAGCAGAGTCAAGCTCTTCTTCATTAGAGAGTGATGAAGAAAAAGATGCTGAAGCAGTCTGCATGATGACATTGGGGATATCTTCAGATGATGAAGAAGAACATGTATCTTTGTTTGATGATTTTTGATTTCAATTCTGATGATTTCAAAAAAATGCTTTAAAGAATTTTGTAATGATTTCCTCAATATACAAAAAGAATTAGAAACAAATAGGGAAGAATTAGAAAATTTTAAGAAAGATGAATTATATTCACTAAATAATGATCTGAGAAATGAAATTCAGGAAAAAGAAACAGAATTGATAGAAATAAGAAATGAAAATCTAAAATGAAAAGAAGAGCTAACAATGGCAAAAGCTTTTGAGGACTCTCTCAATGGGAGGAGTCAAAAGCTCAAAGATATTACACAAAATCTCTCCATGAGATTTGAACACCCAGGTCTAGGAGCAGACCCTTGCACTAGCACTGAAGTCACTAGTAGACCAGCCTGGAAAAATCCAGTTAGATTCATTAGATCTAGTGAATATCAATCAAGTGAGAAGAGGGCAGTATTTAAGGATCAAAATATCAATAATCTAACTAAAATAACTGTTCCTAGCAAAGTAATTCTAAACAATGAAAAGAAACCTCTAGGCAAGAGTAATGTAGAGAAATTGAACAACAATAATCAAAAGGCTAAAGCCAAAAATAGAATAATAAAACACTATGCTAATTTATTATGTGTAAATACATTTTATACACATGTCAAGTACCAACATAATAAATCAAGGCTTGATATCTTGAAAGACCCTTCTACTCTTTCATAGAACCTTATAATAGTAAAAACAAAGGGCCCAAGTTAACCTGGGTTCTTTCTAATGTTTAAGCTATTTGTGCAGGAGTAAGTAGGATCCCTCCTAAGAGATAATGGAAGGGGAAGGAAGAACTATGGTCTAATAAAGACCCAAATCCAACAGGGGAGTGATTTCTACTTTGAATCTTCATATTATCTTCTTTAGTTTATAAAAATAAGTGTATAAATACTATTTTTAATAAAAATTAGTGCTGGAAAATACAACAAGAACTTTCTACGAAAATAGAACTATTCATTCAGAGTTGCGTCGAATAGAATTCGATGTACCGTCTAATTCTACTCGACGCCTGCTCCAAAAGCAATATGCCATTGTTAATTCAGAGTTTGGTCTATTCCAAACTATAGGGTTGGCAAAGCTAATCTCTAATAGATGCAAGATCTACAATATCGAGTTAACAGAACTGAAAGATAACATCCACATTGGAGATGATGGATCTCTCAATGGGAGAATCTCAGGGAATGATATCGACATTGCAGAGGAAATGTTATGTCAAACCTTTGATCTACCAGCTGGTAGTGATCCTGATGAACTTTCAGTAGAAGAGACCAGCAGGGCATTACAAATTATGAAATTCAGCAAAGAGAAGACAATAAATTTGAAGAAGAATGATGTATCTGAAGAGTAAAGGTTCTTGAAAGATATTGTGGGGAAGGTGTTGTTATGCAAAATCTCAACACATGATGTTATTCCTAAGCAGCAGCTGCAGATTATGGGTGTTCTAGTCCTCAATAAGAAAATAAATTGGGGGAGGTGCATCCTTAAGCTGATTGCCCATAAATACTCACATAAGGAGAATGTTTATATGAGAATGATGAGCCAAGTCCTGCCCCATCATTACCCAATAGTCTGCAAATCAAAGGGGTGCCAATTCCACATGCCAAAAGAATTAATATAGGAATCTTCTCAAAGTGGACTAGAAAAATTTTGAAGCCTGGTCAAGCTCTAACCTCACCTCCTCCTTCTCCACCTCCACCTCCACAAAATACAGAGCCAAGTCTACCAGATCCCCCAAGGGATAACTCTCCTCCTCAGGACACTCCAACAACTCAATAGGATGCTGTTCCAGATGTTGAACCAACCCAGTTCAACCACACCAGTCCATCCATCCCTACCATAGAACCTGCATCTCAAGTTCCTCTCTAGCCTTAAAAATAACCATCCACCATATTTACAGACAATCTGTCTACTCCCTCACCACCAGTTCATATCTCTCCAGAAGTACATCAATGCCACTCCCCTATCCATCAAGATTTCACAGGCCTCAATGAGAGCTCTGCTGCAATCCCTCCAGCAATCATATCCACACCTCCACCTACCTCTACCTTCCATACTCAATCTTTTGATATTGAACAAGCCATCTATAAAGCAGTAGGGTTGGCCTCCAGTACATTTGCTGTCCTACTGTCCAGTTACGCCAGAAGATTTAATAAGAAATACTCCCAGATGAAGTCAGAAATCCAAGAATCAAAAGAGTCACTCTTGTCTCTCAAGACAGTTGTATCCTCCTCCATGGTCACTAAAGATTTCTTAACCTCTCTTGTCAGCAAGGTTAAAAAGGGGGAGAAGATTCAGGAGGAGGGGATACTTATCCAGGGAATTGAGAATGTCCAGGAAAAAGACAAGAGTGTTGCAAAAGAAATTGCTCCAGATACCAATCCAAATAAGCTAACTGTTTTCCAAACAGGAATAGTTCATGTTGAACCAGTTGTGAATCCTCCAACAAACTCTTCATCAATTCAGGGGGAGCCAGCTGTAGTAACCCAGGGGGAGCTCCCATCAACTCAGGCAGAGTTCCTAGGAGATAAACAGATAATGAATGAGGTGGCAATAATGGCTAAGGAGGCTGCCCTAAAAGCTGAACATGATGCACAATCTCAGGGGGATCCTCCAAAAAAAGATGAAATCAATGAAGAATCTGATAGGAATCTTGAAGAAGAGAATGAACCTCTTGCATTTGCTGCAAGGAAGGTGATACCAAAAGTATTCTCAAGGAAAAGGAAAACTCCTAAGAAGGAACATTAAAGCTCATGTATTCTGTCAATATGAATACTCTATTTTATACTATCTGGAGCAAACAACTATGTCAAACAAAATAATAACTTGACAATGTATGAAATAGTCTGTGATTTCATTCTAAAGGATTTTATTGTCTATGTATGTTTTGTTTGTACTTGTGTTTATGTCAAAGTATGTGTAAAATCACTTTAAACAATCTGTAACATTTGTTAAGATAAATAGAGGGAGATTGTTGGGAAAAACTCCTTTTAATTTAACTTAACAAATTATCTATAAGTGATTTTACTTTCTAGGAATATTACCCTCATTGTATAGTAAGGGTAAATTGGTCATTAGATGTCTTAGGATGTCACACTCACCTTAGAGTGTCAAGGCCAAGTCAAGACAATCACAAAATTAGTTAAGTTAAGATTTGCGTCGAATGAAAGTCGACGCAACTTTGACTTGATGTTGACGCAACTCTGACTAAAAGTCCAAGCAACTTGATCAGTCTGTCGAAGTATAAGTCAAGTCGACGCAACGTCAAAAGGGACTCGACGTATAAGGAAGTGATTGTCGAATCCATCAGTGAAGTCGATGCAACTTTGACTTCAACTCGACCCAGAAGATGATGTCCAAGTTCAAGCCTTCAACTTGACGGATACGTCGAGAAGTATTCGATGCTACGTCGATATCTAAGTTCAGCCATAACTAAGAAGGAATTCGAAGCCTACTCCGATAAAAACTCAGAGGTGCGTCGATAAGAAAGAAATTTAATTCGATGCTACGTCGAATACAGTCTGAAAAAGGAAACTTTCTCTGTTGTCTTTATAACACCTTTTCAGAAGGACCACCAAGCAAAAGACAGTTCTCCAACGACTCGATTATTTCCAAGAATGGAATGGAGTACTCCAGGACACATCAAAAGCATTCTTGGAAGGTATTCATAGCTGATGGAAGGGTCGGGATCAAAAGCGGAAAGGAAATTCAAAGGTCCAATAAGAATTCCTTTTCAGGACAATCTAAATAGAGAAAGAAATTCAAATACCAATCATACATAATAAGTATAAAGAAAAAGAGAAGAAAGATAGAGATTGATAACATTATTCATTCTATCGAATATGGCTCTTCTTCTTCTCTCTTCTCGAACCCTAAGACAAAAAACTCAAGTGCTCTCTCTACACAGAAAAGACAGATAGCTGCTCGTTCGTCATCATCACACAACAACTAGATTATATGAAGCACTCAGAGAAAAGGATCTGAAAATAACCCTTGCAAATTATCACAATCATAAGCAAGGGTTTATCATCAACAAATCCAGTGAAAGAAAAATAGAAGCTGAAGTTCTTGAGAAATTTCTTCTGAAGAATTCTTATCTTCCTTCATCTTCTTTCTTTCTTCTTATGTTCTTCTCACTTTTCCTTCAATTGTAATTTTTTTTTTATTAATCCCTCTTCAAAGGGATTCAGTGGTTCTAAGAGTCTCCTTGTCAAAAGACTCAGTGGTTCTAAGAGTCTCCTTATCAAAAGACTCAGTGGTTCTAAGAGTCTCCTTATCAAAAGACACAGACACAAGTTGTGCAATCCTACCAGGGAGGTAGAAGAGAGGACTACCCACATTTTGGGGAACCTCTATAAAATTCCTGTGTCTTTGTGTGTGATTTTCTGTGCTGTCCATACTTTAGTTTTTCTGTGTTTTATTTTCAGCAATCTGTTTATACTTTATTCTGTCTTTGGTTTTGCTGGGTGCATAATACTTAAAGTTTTTATTGTGTGTGCATAATTTGGGTAGAAATTTTTGTAAACTCTATTTACCCCCTCTAGAGAATACTCAGAGGCACACTGTGCACTTTCAAAAAAATTCCAGAGACATAAATCACCATGTGACAGAAGATTGGATTTTTCCTAAGTCATTAGATCTCTTTAATTTCATTAATTTAATTGGATGACATAATCCAAATTAATTAAATACCTAGGGTTTGTAACTCCAAAAATCCTAATTTTTCTAGGGATGATTTCTTTCATAATATTACTTGTAGGCCCCAATTTCGTGGGCATACATCAAGGGAATATTGAGAAGTTCATAAAAAACGTGAAATTATGCTACATGCGCACCATTCCCTAACATTTACCAAACTTGCATGTGAGATATCTCAGTATGCACTAGTCCAAATGGTCCAAAATCTTGGCCATGGACGTTTCTTAACCTAATATAGCATCCATAAAAGATTTGAGTGGAATTGACTTCATTAACCCTAGATCCACCACATGCATGGATATTTAAATTATTTCTAAAACTATAGAAATTGTCTCCAAAAATTTTGATTTTTGGATAGCATGTGAATCCCACAATATTACATGCATGGTAAAAATTTTAGCTCATTTAGTTGAGTCAAAAGATGGGGGCACACAAATTTGTGCTCAAGGAGTTGTGGTGCACCAAATTACCTGAAACAAATTTCTATGTATAGTTAAGACATAGATCTACATTTTTACTGTTGAAGGCCTTGCCTAGTTCAGGCTCTAAGGTACCTGATTAATTCCTTGAACCTACTGCATGAAATGTGACTATAACACATAAATATGCTAAAAGCACACCAACTCCCATACACCACTATCACATGCAAGTGGAATATACCAACATGCAGAGGTCCATATGAACTAATATTTTTACTAATGACTTAGCATGGTCTAATAAACATACTACCCAAGATTTTGGTCAATTTTACTTAGGCTAGCCTAATTAATTTCAAAGATATGAAGCCTCATATTTCTTACATAACTATAGAACAATGGTGCCCAAATATTCTAATTTTTAGGCAGGGGTGTGCCTAGTACATATACTTGCATTGACAAATTATTAGGCCCATGCAATCACCCATATGAAAGATATTCACATTTTAATGATTGTCCTTCTATAAGGACACATCTCAGAGAAATGGACCTACATGGAGCTGTAGGTCACCAAATCTGGTGATTTGAAATCCTATAAAAAGTAGACCTCAAGGATGTAAATATCTCTATTCCTTGTGGGTTTGTGAATGATTTGAAACATCACTTTGCATAATTGATGTTGCTATGCACTAGTGAAGGCAGGATCTCTCCTTATGTTGCACGTCGAGTAGTTATCTTCTTCATTTTACTCGAGAGTTTAAGAAATTCTTAGT
The DNA here is from genome assembly GCA_033032865.1 of Dactylorhiza incarnata. Taxonomy (NCBI): domain Eukaryota; kingdom Viridiplantae; phylum Streptophyta; class Magnoliopsida; order Asparagales; family Orchidaceae; genus Dactylorhiza; species Dactylorhiza incarnata. Next base: position 13,780,883 of record JAWHQI010000035.1, read on the forward strand.
ACCTTATGTTGATTTCTTGATTTCAAAGTTGAGAGGGTAGAACTTGGCAAACGTTCAAGGTGTGTCAAGGAGTTGTTTCACTAATCTCCTCATTTGTTATTAGTGTAGTCTTAGGTTGATGCGGAAAAAAAGATATTCCTCCTAAGATGTTTTTCTCTCTTGATCCTTAGTGAGAGTTAAAGCGATCAAACTTGATGTCAGTAGTCTTCATTGCTCAAAATAAGGTGAGTTTTTCTGGCTCACAACCCTAATATTGAAAGATTATGATGATTCAGGGGGGAAAACACATTATGGTAATGATGAGGGAGTTAAGTTGCGGAGATTTTATGTTTCTAAAACAACCCAAGTCAATACCATACTGGCCCATTAAATGAAGAAACAAGATTAGCTTCCCGTAGATCTTGTGCTGAGTTTCTTCTACCTGAACATATGGATGTTTCACGTATCTGCATAATCCTTATGGGTATACAATCCTTGGCTTGGAGTTATACTAAATAAGTTCTTCTATCCAAGCACTTGTACGATAGTCCCCGAGACTCGTGGGTAAGATAAGGTTCTCTGCCCTCAAAACTACTATTTATCGCAACCTTTCAAGGGTCATGTGCTTGTTAACTTATTAAATGGTCTTCTCTAGGTTGGAATTCTCGCTCAACATTCGACATCCTCTCCTTGTGATGGCTTGTACAAGAATGGAAGTGGAAAGTGTCAACTTATAGGCACAAGAGTTAAAAACCTACGAGTCTCCTACTAACCCGATAGTAGAATCACAAGCACCAAATCAACTTAAGATGGTCTTGTTTGTTCGTGTGAGGGGTGTTAATATCGCTGGGGAAGTGACGTGATAATATCAGAGAGTAAGTCTTGAACACTTACACATGCTTCCAACTCTTCTATTTAGTCACTTTGGGGTATCTTACTACTTGGCTAAAATATACCCGAGATTGATGTCGGACTAAGATACTTACGAAATGTCTTGCTAAGTCAAACCAATATGGTGTACTAGTCAGGTTGGCCTAATCTCATCGTTAAGTGGACAAAATTATGTGATTTACTGTATGGGCACACCATTGCTTCTGTTGCTAGTTTGTCCTCAAACTAAGCTCGAGTGGAGTGGCCCAGGGCATGTGGACTTCTTTTACTTGGATCGAAAGTCGGCTAAGCTGATACCAATTTTTAAGACCCCCCTTTTGCTTACATTTCCGGGTCTTACCACCCAGAACTGCCGCCTTGCGGTGACACTAACACTCAGGTTAGTCTCCACTACAAGACGTCGATCCTGCTGGCTAATAACAAACCTCTAGGACAACCATGAATCACAAAGTTGTTTTCCTGTAGTGTTTTGAAAGTTGTTTTCCTTTAGTGTTCACGATCTAAAATGTTCTCACATTTTGTTCCTTAATTATGTGTTATATCTCATGATAGGTTCAGGAAGATGCTCTTGGTCCTGAACTATAGAACCATGAGTTTTATTATATCACGTAATCTTGTATCTTACCCTCACAATCGTGGTAATTGTAGAGGAACATTGATTACCGAGTTAGGATTATCATTTGGATTAAAGTACATTGTAGTTCTATAAATGTTGATAAATGATTATCATTTAATCATATGGATATGTATGTGTGTATGAATCTTATACATATTGAGTTTGACCTATCCCATGTTGTAACATTATATGGATTGTGTTTAGTGTCATTAATGTTCTCAACCTGTCTTATGAATCAAAGATATGAGATGTGTAGATTTGTCGCATTGGTGTGTGCAATGTAATTACAGTTGAAGACTGTCCATTGATGGTGATATACATTGTGATTCGTTGCACATAATTATGCGTAATAAATTTACATATCTAAATATCACATGTCCCTCAAACTTTCTATGGGTTATGATATTGGTGGGCCCCTTGGTAAAGCGAGATTGTATAGGATGCAATATAACTGACATAGTTATAAATATAACTCGCTTGTGAAACCAAGAATGATGACTATTGTGCGAAAATGACACGGTCCAATTTTGCACAATATTTATAATATCATGTGACAAGGATAGACACAGGTCATCAAGATCTTCCACTTAGCTGTTGTGTTGTCCTGGCGACTATAATGCAGTGATAGAGCCGCTTATAGTCCTGTAAGGTCACACCAAATGAACGGAAACAACCTCATCTCGACTCATATTGTGTATTTGATTTCATGATGTATATGATTGAAATACATAGTTGAGTGCGAATGTTATATGTTGTGAATCGACGTGCTTATACATCAATTAATTTGTGTTATTATGCGAGTGTTATTTGATATAATGAGTTAAGCTCATTGTAGAGTTAATAACAAAGCTCGATAATAACAATATATATAGCGCGGGCGACGTTGTATGGAGACAAATTTAATTTACTAATCCTTCTCATTTTGGGTTTAATGAGATGTTAAAGAGAGAGCCTTGAGGATGGCATTTGTGTAAATAGGATTGCCTTTGCACATTACCCTCACCCTTTATGGGTAAGAAGTATAAATATACTTCTTAAAACCCTAAGAACAAAAAGAAAAAAAGAAAAAAATAAAAGGGGGGCTTTCTGGACTCTCCTGATCGGCGAAAACGAGAGCGACATCATCAAAACCGATCGCGCCTAGGGGCAATTTTGCATGCACTCCGCCTCGCCTCCTACTCTAATGACCTCGCCGGCTCTGGTACGGCCTTGTACTGTTCTTGTCGGTGTCCTGGTGGGGTTCTGGGTTTCACCATCTTCCTCTCTCGCCGACGATTAGTGTGGTTCGGCCACTTGGAGTCTTCGGCCTCTTGAAAGATTGTCTAAGTTTCTTCCACCTCATCCTTCCTATCAAAGTTTGGTGGTGGTGTCTGTTTTGGTTCAAGGTGAACCTAGAGTTTGATTTCAAGGGTGCTCACTTCGTCCGGATCGTCTCCGTCACCTCGTCATCTCCTTTCCACCTAGAGATTTTGTTCTCTAGAGGTATAATCTTCTAACCCTTTGTGATGGTTAGTTTCATCTTTATTGGGTGTGAATAGCCATTTTCCATTAGTTAATCCAGTTCTTCGTGTTCTTGGTTAAGGGTTGTTGAATTTTTTTTTACCCTTGATCTACACGTGAAATCATTCAGTGGTATCAGAGCTAGGTTGACGATTTCTCATGGTAATAGGGTTGTTTTCTTCCTTGTACAGAAATGGTTTGGATTAGCTATGTCCAAGTCTCGATTCAAGCCTCGATGACCCCCTTTTTGGATCACGTGGAGATCATTTTTTTAGGATTTAAAATGATCTAGGTGAATCACGAAGCTTTGGAGATATAAGCCTATCCAAATCAAGTTTTTTCTGTGCATTTTTATTTTTCCAAACCGTAGACTTGTTGGTATAACTCTCTTTTCTGTTCATATCTGGGATGTATTATATGGTCTTTATGTAATAATTAGAATGCCATGTGGATAGGTTATGTTTATGTTTCCTTCGCTATCACCGAGAATAAGAAAAAGTAAGAGATTTTTTTTAAGATTGTCCTTTCCTATTCATCTTATCCACTCAAGCTAGTAACCTTGAATGAGCATGAGTGTGATTTCAATCACTAAACATGGTGGAACTTGTGTGAACATGATATTAGGCCACAAGTGAGTGAGCCTTGTGTGAGGCACATCTTGCTCATTTTGTGGTAATATCTTGATCACACTAGTTGCCAAATAAAATGAGTTTTCTTAATCGAATTTTCAAGATCTAGGCTTGGACTTTTGGGAAAGAAGTTTGTGTTTTATTTTTTGATATAGTTTTTTTTTTATAAATTGACAAGAATCATAAAGTTTAAGATTTTCTTAAAAGGTTATGATTGGTACCCAGTACCTACCTGGACAAACATATAGATGAGTCTACCTGTTTGTAAAGGATCTTGGTTGGCTATTTTCTAAGGATCTCTCTAATCCTTGAAGCTCTCCTTTTGAATTCATGAAATCTAATTCACTCTCTCGAATAATTTTTTTTAGAGAGTTATGTCTACTCTTCCAAATTTTCTGCGCTTTATGATCGATAAAAGCCCACTTGCTAATGACAGGTCAAACTATTATTATTGGATCTTCAAGTTGAACATCGTGTTGCGCTTGAAGAATCTCTTACAAATTCTGGATGGCGTTTGCCCAGAAGAGAAAGAGAAAGACAAGCCAACTGATGTAGAAAAGGAGGAACACAAGAAGTTGAATGACCAACAACGTGTTGTGCAGATACTGATCTTAGCCAGCATTGACGATCAGTTGCAAAGAAAGTTTCTTGATACCACTGCCAAGGAAATAGTGGCACAATTGGAGAAGATGTTCACGATAACGCTCGAAGGAGCGCTATAAGACCACCATAACACTCACAAGGTGCAAAATGATGGAGGGTGAATTTGTCTCAGTGCACTTCCTTAAGGTGCAAGGCTACCTTGAGAAATTAGAGAAACTGAGTTCTCCAATTCCTGAAGACATTGCTGAGGATATCATATTGCGGTCTCTTCCTTACTCCTTCAAGGATTTTATCATGCATTATCATATGCGTGAAAGAAAGATGACTATAAATGATCTCCATAATGCCCTCAAAATAGCTGAGGTGGACATGGGTAAGACAAAGGCAAATCCTGTCTTGTCCATTACATCAAGTAGCAAGAAGTTTTTCAAGAATAAAAGCAACATCGCAAACAAGACCTCGGGTAGAGATCCATATTCAAAGGCAATATGGGAGGAACTCAAGTGAGAACCTCCAAGGGAAGCAAAGTGAAGAACTCTTCGACATATGCCACTAAATGCTTCCATTTCCATGAGAAAGGACACTACAAGATGAATTGTCCCAAGTATAAGCGTGACTTGGATGAAGGCAAGGTCGAGCGCAAATGTCCCAAAGGTATATTTGTTATTGAATTAAATTTAAATTTGACCACAACTATCCTAGATTGGGTAATGGATACCGAATCTTGTGCTCACATAGTTTCTAATGTGCAGTCACTAAAGGATAGGAGATCCCTCTCGAAAGGAGAGGTCATGTTAAAGGTTGGAAATGGTGCAAGTATCTCTGCAGTTACTGTGGGCACACTCGACCTTCATTTATCTAGTGGTTTATGTTTAACTTTAAAAGATGTTTATCATGTCCCTTCTGTATTTCGAAACATTATCTCTGTGTCATGCTTAGATGCAGAAGGCTTTTGTTTTGTGATAAGTAATTCACAAATGACTGTTGAGAAGGATGGTATATTTTATGCAAACGCCTTCATTTATGATGGTTTGTATTTGCTTAATATAGTTGAGGATAAACTGATATTAAATATCAATAATAAAAGGCTCAAGATATCTCACATAAATGAGGCTCTCTTATGGCACCATAATCTTGGTCACATAAATGAGAAACGCATAAGGAAATTGCATCAAGCTAATCTCTTGGATTCCTTTAACCTCAATGCAATTGGGACATGTGAATCATGTTTGACTGGTAAAATGATGAAGACGCCGTTAAAAAAGAAAGGTGCAAGAGCAAACAACTTGTTGGAAATGATACATTCCGATGTATGTGGTCTAATGAGTGTTTGTGCAAGAGATGGTTATAGGTACTTCATCACCTTCACAGATGATCATAGTCATTATGGCTATGTTTATCTTATAAAGCATAAAAGTGAATCCCTTGTAAAATTCAAGGAATACAAACATGAAGTAGAGAACCATCTTGACATGTGAATTAAAATCTTGAGATCAGATCGTGGAGGCGAGTACTTGAGCAATGAGTTCAATACTTACCTAAAGGAGTGTGGTATCGTACTATAGCTTACTCCACCTAGGACACCACAGTGGAATAGTGTCTCTGAAAGGAGAAACTGGCCCTGCTTGACATGGTTCGATCCATGATGTGTGAAACTGATCTACCTTTATAATTTTGGGGTCATGCACTCTTAACTGCGGCTCACACATTAAATATTGTTCCAACAAAAACTGTTGAGAAAACTCCACATGAAATATGGATAAGAAAACAACCCATTACATCTTTTCTCAAAATTTGGGGTTGCGAAGCATACGCCAAGCGTATATTGTCAACAAAATTATAACCCAAAGTGGATAAGTGTTTCTTCATTGGATACTCGAAAGAAACAAAAGAGTGTAGCTTTTGGCACAAGTCAACGAATACTATATTCATAAAGAAGGGTGCAACATTCTTATAGAAAGAGTTTCTTGAGAAAATCAAAGGAAGTGACCATAAGGTAGCACTTGAGGAAACTCAAGAAGACCTACAAGAGAGTGATCATGAGATGAATTTTGACATTGAAGATGATCACGAAGTGTCACAAGAAGTTCCATTGCTCGTTGGGAGTTTGAGTAATCCACCTCCACATATATTTGTCGAGGAGACTCATACTTCACCACTAGGCAATTGTTTAACTCATGTTGAGAATGAATCAATTCCGCAAGAAACTGTAGAAGAAATTCAAGAGACTCAAAAAGAGTTAGACGATCGAAAGGAACTCAGAAGGTCTGCCAGGGTGAAAAGAAAACCTGACATTTACATGGGTCTTCATGAAGTCTTGGTAATTGACACTGAAGACCCCCTGACCTATGAAGAAGCAATGGAAAGAAAAGATTCTAATGCATGGCTTCAATCCATGAGATCCGAAATATAATCCATGTATGACAACCAAGAATGGGACTTGGTTAACCTCCCCGAATGAAAGAAATCCATTCCATGTAAATGGATTTTCAAGAGGAAGATGGACATGAATGGTAACATGACGACTTGTAGCAAAAGGTTTCAGTCAAATCCAAGGGATTGACTACGATGAAAAGTTTTCGCCGGCTGTAATGTTCAAAAATATTCGGATCATGTTGGCCATTGCCGCATTCTATGACTATAACATATGACAATTGGATGTCAAAAAATATTCCTAAATGGAAAGCTAGATGAGGATGTGTACATGAAGCAGCCTCAAGGTTCTCAAGATCTGCAAAATAATGGTAAAGTATGCAAGCTTCAGAGGGTCATTTATGTCTTGAAGCAAGCATCAAGGAGTTGGAACAAACGCTTTGATGAAGAGGTTAAAACTCTTGGATTCAATCAAAGAAAGGAAGAACCATGTGTATACAAGAAGGTTAGTGGGAGTCACATAATATTTTTAATCTTGCACGTCGATGATATTTTATTAATAGGGAATGAATTGTCTTTAATGGAACAGACAAGAAACTCATTGAAAATAATCTTTTCAATGAAGGACATGGGTGAAGCCCAATATATCTTGGGAATTAAGATATATAGAGACAGGTCACAAAGACTCATTGGCTTAAGTCAAAGTATTTACAGTGACGAAATCTTAGGTTTCATATAGAAAACTCTAAGAAAGGAAATGTGCCAATGAAAATGTCTGTACAACTTGGCAAGTCTCACTGCGCCTTGATGCATAAAGACATTGAATACATGTAGAATGTGCCCTATGCTTCTGCCATAGGTTCCATCATGTATGCCATGACTTGTACAAAACCAAATGTCGCGTATGCTCTTAGCATGACTAGCCGATATCAAGCTTCACCTTGTCCAAACCATTGGACTGCCGTAAAAAATATTCTTAGGTACCTGAAAAGGTCCAAGAAAAAGTTTCTTGTTTTTGGTGGGCATAAGGAACTCGCTGCAGAAGGCTACACAAATGCTAGTTTTATGACAGATCCAGATGATAGAAGATCTCAATCCGGGTTCGTAGTTCTTCTGAATGGTAGGGCCATGAGTTGGCGCAGTTGGAAATAGAAATCATGGCGGTCGCAGAAGCAAGCAAAGATGGAGTATGGATAAAGAAGTTCCTTGAGGAACTGTGAGTTATTGCGTCTAGTGGAGGGCCCTTGAAATTGTTTTGCGACAATAGCGCTTCCATTTCTCAAATCAAGGAGCCAAAGTCACATCATAAAACAAAATACATGGATCGAAAGTATTTTGTAACGCGCGACTTCATTGATGAAGGCAAAATTGCACTTTTATGGATAAACACAAATATCAACACAGTTGATCCCTTCACCAAACCTTTATCTCAAGCCAAAGGAGAAATTCATTTTGAGCCCACGGGGTTGCAAGACCATGGAAAGTGGCTTGACGAATGATTTCAAAGGTTGCTCCTTCATATATTATATATATATAATTTCTTTTGGATTAAGAAACTTTAAAAACAAGTGGGAGATTGAAGGATGTAGTGTTTTGAAGGTTGTTTTCCTTTAGTGTTCATGATCTAAAATGCTCACATTTTGTTCCTTAATTATGTGTTATATCTCATGATAGGTTCAAGAAGATGCTCTTGGTCCTGAACTATAGAACCCTGAGTTTTATTATATCATGTAATCTTTTATCTTACCCTCACAATCGTGGTAATCGAAAAGGAACATTGATTACCGAGTTAGGATTGTCATTTGGATTAAAGTACATTATAGTTCTATAAATGTTGATAAATGATTATCATTTAATCATATGGATATGTATGTGTGTATGTATCTTATACATATTGATTTTGACCTATCTCATGTTGTAACATTATATGGATTGTGTTTAGTGTCATTAATGTTCTCAACGTGTCTTATGAATCAAAAATATGAGATGTGTAGATTTGTCGCATTGGTGTATGCAATGTAATTGCAGTTGAAGACTGTCCCATGATGGTGATATACATTGTGATTTGTTGCACATAATTATGCGTAAGAAATTTACATATATAAATATCATATGTCCCTCAAACTTTCTTTGGTGTATGATATTGGTGGGCCCCTTGGTAAAGCGAGATTGTATAACATGCAATATAACTAACGTAGTTATAAATATAACTCACTTGTGAAACCAAGAAAGATGAATATTGTGCGGAAATGACACGGTCCAATTTTGCACAATATTTATAATATCATGTGACAAGGATAGACTCGGGTCATCAAGATCTTCCACTTAGCTGTTGTGTTGTCCTGACGACTATAATGTAGTGATAGAGCCGCTTATAGTCTATAATAAGTCGAATTATATTATTGCCTATACAATATAGTTCCTCTGTAAGGTCACACCAAATGAACGGAAACAGCCTCATCTCGACTCATATTGTGTATTTGATTTCATGACGTATGTGATCGAAATACAAAGTTGAGTGCGAATGTTATATGTCGTGAATTGACGTGCTTAGACAACGATTAATTTGTGATATTCTGCGAGTGTTATTTGATGTAATGAGTTCAGCTCATTGTAGAATTAATAACAAAGCTCGATAATAAAAATATATATAGCATGCGACGTTGTATGGTCACAAATTTAATTTACTAATCCTTCTCATTTTGGGTTTAATGAGATGTCAAAGAGAGAAAGCCTTGAGGATGACATTTGTGTAAATAGGATTGCCTTTGCACATTACCCTCACCTTTTATGGGTAAGAAGTATAAATATACTTCTTAAAACCCTAAGAAAAAAAAGAAAAATTAAAAGGGGGCTTTCTAAACTCTCCTGATCGACGAAACCGAGAGCGGCATCATCAAAACTGATTGCGCCTAGGGGCGATTTCATGTGCGCTCCACCTCGCCTCCTCCTCTGATGACCTCACCGGCTCTGATTCAGCCTTGTCCTAGTCTTGTCGGCGTCCTAGTGGGGTTCTGGGTTTCACCATCTTCCTCTCTCGCCGGCGACCAGTGTGGTTCGGCCACTTGGAGTCTTCAGCCACTTAGAGTCTTCGGCCTCTTGGAAGTTTGTCTAAGTTTCTTCCACCTCCTCCTTCCTATCAAAGTTTGGTGGTGGTGGCTATTTTGGTTCAAGGTGAACCTAGAGTTCAATTTCAAGGGCCTCACTTCGTCCGGATTGTCTGCGTCACCTCACCATCTCCTCACCACCTAGAGATCTTGTTCTCTAGAGGTATAATCTTCTAACCCTTTGTGATGGTTAGTTTCATCTTTATTGGGCGTGAATAGCCATTTGACATTATTTAATCCTATTCTTCGTGTTATTGGTCAATGGTTGCTGATTTTTTATTACCCATGATCTACACGTGAAGTCTTTCAGAAGAAATAATATTTGGATTAAGTCGGCGTTGGGGTTGAATGGAACGACGTGAATTTTCTTCCAAAAATATTTTATGCGTACAAAAATGTGGACTGATACCGCGGATGTCAGAAATTTGCCAAGCGATGGCATGACGGTGCTCTTTTAAAACTTTAATTAATTTTTCGCTTTGAAAATCAGAAAGAGAAGAAGAAATAATAACCGGAAGTTGAGAACCAGATTTTAAGAAAACATATTTTAAATGCTCGGGCAATTGTTTTAATTCAAGTTTGGGAGGAATTTCATAAGAAGTAGATAAAATATCTCCATTTTTTCAATAATTTCAAATTTTTGAGCATTTAAAATAGGCGCATCATTTGATAAGGTGTTTAAAACTTCAAGTGAATCATCAGAAGGGGTTAGAAAACCATACTTGATTGTTCTTCAGAAAAAGTTTCTAAGAAATAGACTGCGTCATCATTTGAAAGTGAAATTCTTAAAGAAGAGTTGATTGAAATCGTGACTTCCTCATCGTCGACTCTAAGTACAAGATTTCCATTGCTTACGTCAATAATAGCCTTAGAAGTGGCTAGAAAAGGACGACCGAGGATAAGGGGTACCTCAACGTCTTCCTCGATATCTAATATGACGAAGTCAACGGGAAAGATGAATGTATCGACCTTCACTAAAACGTCCTCGATAACGCCCATTGGATATTTGATTGAACGATCGACGAGTTGAATACTCATCCTAGTTGGACTTGGCGTACCTAATCCTAGCTTTTTAAATAATGAGTAGGGCATGATGTTGATGCTCGCTCCTAAGTCTGCCAAGGCATGTTTGACTAGCAAATCACCGAAGAGGCACGGGATAGAGAAACTTCCCGGATCGTTTAGTTTTTTCGGTAATTTGTTAAGCAAAATCGCCGAGCATTCAGCATTAAGCGTTACACGAGAAAATTCTTCTAGTTTCTTCTTGTTAGTTAGCAAATCTTTTAAATATTTCGCATACTTGGGCATTTGTGAGATGACCTCACAAAAAGGCAAGTTGATTTGGATTTGCTTAAAAACTTCTAAAAATTTGTGATAATTTTCATCATTTTGATTTTTTAACACTGAGGGATAAGGAAGAGATGTTTTTGGAATATTTGAAGAAGAAGAAAGTGGTGAAGGAGGAGAAGAAACATTTTCAAAACCTTTTTCAAAAGAAGACAGAGTTTTTTCAAAACCTTCTACAGAAATTTCTTTTTCTTCTACATGGGTGGGTTCACTTACCTCCTTGCCACTCCTAAGTGTGATAGCGTTGACCGAGTCCCGCAGGTTCGCCTCCGTGTTTCCTGGTAGAGTTCCAGGTTGGCGTTCATTTAAAAATTTGGCGAGCTGCCCGATTTGATTTTCGAGATTCCGGACCGAGCCGGTCAAGTTACGTAGAGTAGCATCAGTGTTAGCAACATATTTAGAAAAGTTTTCTTCGAAAGAGGGTGCACGAGATGCGGGAGGTGGAAAACCAGGTGGAAAAACATTAGGAGGGCGGACCGCATTCCCCGGATTACTCCATGAGAAGTTCGGGTGATTCCGCAAATTTGGGTTATAAGTGTTTCCAAACATAGTTGTGCCCAAATTTGCGGAAGGCCGAGGCGGATTTGCAACAAAATCCACTTGTTCTTTCGTGAAAAAATTATTATTATTATTATATTTATTTTCCAAAATAGCATTCGCAGAGGAAGAAGGAGACATAGGAGAAAACTTTTTATTTAAAAGATCTATTTGAGACGTGAGCTGGGCTATCTTATCGATTTCGTACAACCCTGCCGGCTTATTTGGAAGTGCCCGGGATATACTCCATTGATAAGAGTTCATATCCATATCTTCAAAAAGTTCGATTGCGGCTTCCGGTGTTTTGCGGTTTAAAGTACCACCGGAAGCTGCATCGATCATTTGCTTAGTACTCACGTTTAATCCGTTATAAAAAGTTTGAACTTGAAGCCATACGGGCAGTGCGTGGTGTGGGCAGCGATGTAGAAGATTTTTAAAACGTTCCCAGGTGTCATAAAATGTTTCAGAATCGATTTGCGCAAAAGAAGTAATCTCGTTTCGCAATTTCGAAGTTTTTGAAGGAGGAAAATATTTTGACAAAAAAAATTCAGAAAGCTCGGCCCAAGTATGGATAGATCCTCTGGGGAGAGAATTTAACCATTGTTTGGCCTTATTGCGTAAAGAAAACGGAAAAAGTCTTAGCCTAATCGCATCATCAGTCACACCATTAATCTTAAAGGTATCGCAAATTTCAATAAAACTAGAAAGATGAAGGTTAGGATCCTCATCTTGCAGGCCATCGAACTGCATGTACTGCTGCACCATCTGTATTATAGCAGGTTTTAGTTCAAAATTGTTGTTCGCAACGGCAGGGCGAACGATACTTATTTCTGTGCCCTCAAGGTTTGGCCGAGCATAATAGGACATTGTCCTTTGCTGGTCAACTTCTGGATTGGGATCACCCATAATTTCTGTGGTTGTGTCTCCGATCGACTCTTCGAGATCTATATGTAAATCCTGATCACGACTTCGGAGGCGCTACCGAAGGGTGCGCTCGACCTATGGATCAAAATGAATATCAGGATTACTCGAAGAGCTACTACGGGTCATGCACTAGAAAGAAGAAAAGAGAAAGAGGGAGAATAACCGAAAGTGAAGGAAAACCAAGATTAAAAAAGAAAAATTATGATTTTTTTTTCTTTTTAGGCGGATTATGTTAGTCCCGGACTTCCCGAGATCTACCCTGTGAGGGGTTTACAGCGGTACTAGAGGCTGTGATGGGAATTCAAGCCCAAAGCATCCTTTCCAGGAATTTAGTTACACCCTTAAAGATTTTAGAGATAAATGATAAATATAATAGTTTTGCGTTTTCAAAATATCGACAAAAGAAAAACTCGATAGAGATTTTATAGTTTTAAAATAATTCCAACTAATATCTCGATGTAGGCAAGTATACCTATCAAAATATAGTATAGGAAGGATGTCAAATATGCCAGGGGCCTGTCGAGTAATCTTACTCACGCAAAATTCCTATTAATTTATCGGTGAAAAATTGGATTTGTTTTTGAAATTTAAAAGATGCAGATTTAGAACTACTAAAGAGAAAAAGATCACGATTTAAAAACCTTAGCACTTGATTAAGTGTTCTTGGGAATCCGATTATAAAAGATACGTTCAAATTCTTAAAATTCCATTTTGATTGGATGATTGAAAAATACGATAGAAGCTCGCTAGAGACGATTATCGCCTAATTTTAAAATACTTCAAGTGAATCTCTTGAACTTGAAATAAATTAAAATCGCAGAAAAATTAATCCAAAATTCCAAAAGAAGTTATATTTTCAATTCTCAAAGAATATATAACAAACCTTTTATTTCTGAGAGATCTAAGGTATCCATGAGCCTCTCGACTACTAGGACGCCAATCGGATCGCAAAATTTATATACTAGCAATATAAACTCGCGTCCAACTATTAATCTGGAATAAATCGAAATGAAACTTCAAAAATTAGAGACGACGGATTATGATTTAATCCTCATCCCAATACTAATCAATCAAGCACTAAGAAGAGAATTAGTTACCCATACTAGGAGTAGAGATAATATTAAGATGAGAAACAAACAATTTCATTGATACAGGAATAAAAGTATAATTGCAAAATTAAAAACGATACAACTATAATATTAAAAGCAAACCGAAATAAAAACTTCCACTACAAATTATGAAAGGAAAGAAAAGAAATACAACTCTCAAAAACTTTTCTCAAATACAGGTGATGTTGAAACCGATTTCTCGGTCTCTCGTAGAGCTCGGGGCCCTCACTGAAATGAGGGGCGGCTAGCCCTTACTGATCCCTCGAGGTGGGTGGACGGAAGATTAAGAAATTGACTAAGACCTTAGTTACAGCGAGGAGGTCCCTCCACTAACCCGGAAGATCGTTGAGCGCTTCCCCTCCTAAGCCAAAGCTGTGACTTGGGCACCTTGGAGAGCTCTGGAAACGCTAACCAAAGGAAATCTAAGGAGAGAGAAGCTGAAGAACGACCTCTCTCCAAAGGTGCCCTTAAGGTCTTATTTATAGATCTTATGGTCTGGTCTGCAAATAACAGGATTCAGCTTTTTGATTTTACTATCCGCACCCCAAACGGGTCTGCTAACAGCCAAACTCCGCTGTTCGGAGGGGTTAAGCGTAGACCACCAGGGGTCTTCTGGTAAAAGACCATCCCAGGCACCGGCGAACCAGAGACCCTTGACCTGTTCAGCGAACACAAGTCTCGCCAAAATGCCTGGCTGGCTTGCCTGCCTGACGAACTCCTTCGACTGGCTGGCTCGCCCGCCTCTATGGTTCGCCTGCCGAACTGCTCCTTAGCGGGTCGGGCTCGCCAAAATGGCTAACTGTACCCCAGAAATGGCTACTTGTACCCCACGGTCCCGGGCTGGCCTAGCGAACTCCTTCGATCGGCTGGCTCGCCGGCCTCTATGGCTCGCCTGCTCTTCCTGGCCTCGCCCCGCCTGGGCTCGTCCATCCTAGCTCGCTCCCTTGGGCGTGCGAACCAGACACCCTTCCTGGCAAACATCGGGGTTGTACACAATCCCCGCTCTTCGCGAGGACAATTGTCCTCGCGAAGAATCATCCAACCCCTGATATTCGCCCGCTCCCGGATGACCTATCAGGAATCTTTGGTGGGACCCACCCCGTGGGCTATAAATATCATCCCAAACCCCCCTTGTCGCGCTCCGTTACTTTTCTTCCTTCTTTTACTTTAGTTGCCTGAAGATGCCGATTTCCGAAGAAGCAGAGGCTCGCTTGAGGGCGATGAGAGCTGGCGGGTTACCTTCCACGACCAAGGTCCCTGCCTGGATGAACCGACCGTCCCCCGCCCCATCGCCGAAAGTCAAGAAGGCGAAGGCAGCTCGTCGCACCGGGGACGACTCTGTGATGCTGGACTCCTCCCCGGACGATCGCCGCCCCGAGAAGGTATGAGCTATACGAACTTATGTTAATAAATTGCTCCTCATTCATTTCTACTCGCAGGATACTCTGCCGAGCGAGATCGTTGGAGAGCTTGCTGAGGGGTCTCGAAAAAGCCCGCAGGTGGACATGAACCTTACTAGGAAAAACACCACCGGTACGATCTGGATCTCGCATACCGTAATATTTCTGTCGACCATATATGACCTCCATTACTCTTTTCTTACAGTCTCGCCCCTGAAGTCTCCAGTCCGCCAGTCGTCGCGACCTCCGTCTCCGCTTCCGCCTCCTGACAAAATCATAGACAAGCCCGGATTCCAGCTCTTGACGAGCGATGAGACCGGGGGTTCTGCGCCGCCGAAGATCCTTCCTACAAACAGTGCGGCCTACCCCGCCGGATTGGGCAAATCTCTCTATCCTCACTACGGCAACGTGTTCCAGGGTCGTCCCTCGACCTCTCGCCTCCCGCTTGGTAAGTATTCTGACCTCGCCGGAAACCTGCGCGAATTCACGCGCGCCATCTGACCTCTTCATAATATCTTACAGACAATGCTGAAAATCTGCCTACCGACTCCGAGCAGGGCGACGACGAGATGTCCCCTCTTCCGGACCGGGTGGAGGAAATCTTAGGGGATCCGCGAGACCCCGAGAGGTTGAAGCAGCGAACCGCGGAGTTGCTGAGGAAACATGGGAGGATGCTGATGGATCTCAGCATGCAGGCGAGGCGGGACCGAGAAGCCGCCGAGGACAGGCATGCAGTTTTAATGGAAGAATGTGCGAGGCTCCGGCAGGCGAGACAGCGTGACCAGGATGAGGGTGCCACGAAGCCGGAGGTTCATATATCTAGGATGAGAGACTACGCCTTCCTCACGGACAGGGAGGGTCGTTTGGCGGAGGAATATTATAATTCTAGGGTACCGCCGAGGTCCGGGTCGCGTGGTGGGGGCCGGTGGAAATGGCTACCCCATGATTCTCGCTAATCGCTATGCTATGGAATTATGTGTAACTGGTGTCACTGTTTTTCTTTGAACGATCTATGTTTCGTGGCTCGCGTAATTTCCACAAATGCTGGCTTGTCTGACAATCACTATATATTTTTTCTATGGTTTCTCACTCGCTCTATAGATCTGTTTTAATTGTTATATTGTGCTCGCGAAGACTCTCCATTCTCGCTAGGTGTATCTCGCAAGTAATGTTCATACTAACCTTGCATGTCCATCTCGCCCATGGCCATGATGTGATGTTTTAACTACTACCTGCGCTCGCCGACGCTTGGACTTCTTCCCGCCCTTTTGCTTTGGCTATAAATAGGCGGTTTTAACTGAGCCAACCACCGCATTTACTCTCGACCTTCTTCTTCCTCTGCTTTAGAGCTCTCGCTCCTTCTCATTTTTGCATTTCATCCTTTCTCGCAGGTTCTTAAGATGGGTGGTGACGTAGAGTCGGAGGGTCGGCGAAGGGTCGCGAAGGCCTTTGCCGAGCATAGCTTCTTTACTTGCAATCTGACCGATGAGGAGTACTTCAGCGCGGTCGCTGACTACGTTACCCCCCCCCCCCCCCATTTGAGGCTCGCCGCCCTAGCGAGGACGTCGTGATCAACGACCCGTTGGTCGACGAGTTGGCCATCCCTACCGCCCATTTCACGGTCGGTCTGCGCCTCTCCTTGTGGCCGGAAGTCCGCCAGGTAATAATCGCTCTCGCTTATTTCCCGTTTTCTTTTGCCACTCGAGTTCCGCTCACCGTGTAGACTAATCTTGTTCTCGCTGCTCATTAGGTGCTCAAACACTATGGGGTGGTTCCCGGCCATCTCACTCCCAATGCCACGGCGGTGGTCACCGCCTTCGCCTGCTACCTTCGCGAGGAGCGTATCGAGTTTAGCCTCCCGGTCTTCCGGAAGCTGTTCTCTTTTCGCGCCTACAAAGATGGGATAGCCTACTTCGTGGGCACGGGTCCGAAGGTGGTCGAGACCGTCAACAAGGCCCACTTCTGGGCCCAAAAGTTCGTCGTCGTCAAGGGGAATTTCGGTAACATTCCCCTCTCGCCCGTTCAACATAGCCAGACGACCTATCGGCCCACCGCCCTTGGCGGCCATGACGCCCTCCTCCATCAGTTCTTCTGCAAGAAGAACTTCGAAGTCGTCTACCTCCGCCGTAACTTAGATTCGCTACCTCCGGTCCTCGCCGGAGAAGGTAAAGGTCTCGCCCAACACCTTTCTTTATTCGCCACCATATCGTACTTATCCGAACCATTGTTTGTTTCTAGGAGAGCGAGATCTGCCCCTTCATCCCCCTTACGCGAGCACCCGGAAAACCGACGCTACCATGGCTCTCGCTACCATGGGGGCAGAAGTTTGCCGAGGCGTCGTCACTCCGGCCGAGCCCTCTTCTCGCAAGAGATCGGGGGCTTCTAGTAATGCTGCCCCCTCGAAATCTCCGCCCAAGAAGAAGAGCAAGAAGAGCACGGTCTCGTTCGCTCCTTCGAAGGGTAAGGAACCTCGCGAGGCCGGCTTCGACGAGTTTGACCTTACCGGCCTCTCGGGGGGCGAGGACGAAGAGCCCTGCCAGGAGGCGGTCAGGACCTTTGTCCTTCCCATCCCAGTGAACCACTACAACTTTGGCCTCGGCCAGAGGCGCCAGGACGAGACTGGTGAGCCCCTCATCACCTGGAAACCGTAGACCAACAGGGTGGATATCTCCTCCATCCTCCCCTCTTGGGTGGAGAAGGAGACCGTCAGTGGTCATGCCTTCGACCTCGCGTTCGCTCTTTACGGTTGCGAGGATGCGGGGTCTTATAAGGATGAGACCGCGAGGACCCTTGCTTACGAGAGTGCGAGGTCCCAACTGTGCTCTGCCGAGCTCGCCCACACGACGGGGAGGCATTGCTTACAGCTGGAGCTTCAGAATGTGGAGCCCCCTGAGGGCCTATCAGGGGGCTCTTGCCGAGATTACGCAGCTGATGGAGAAGCTGCTCGCCGCGGAGGGCAGTGTGGTGAGTCATCTAGACCTCTATCTTCTTTTCCCCATGGCCGTTTCGCCTTTCTAATTGAACTTATTCGCAGGATGTCGCTGCTGTCGGGAGAGCCAACGCTCGCATCGAGGATCTGGAGGGCAAGGTTGCTGGGCTGAAGGCCCTAAACTGCGACCTCACTCGCGCCGTTGTTCCCCCCTCACCTCGCCGTTTAAAAGAAGACCGGCGAGCGCGAGATGAAGAAATCCGCGTGGGATCCATAGAGTCAGCTCGCTACATCTTTTCAGTGGTGAAGGCGATCGGCCTCTTAGCTGATGATGCGGTCGACATGACTCTGGAGGATGTCGTCCCAGAGCTCTTCCTCCCCCTTCCGCCCGTGAAGGACATTGATGACGAAGGAAGCTCTGCGGGTGATTCCTGAAGCTCGCCGCTATTCTTTTTACGCTGTAATTATCATCGGCGAGATCACCGAAGATTGTAACCGAACCATGAAATGAATGCGAATTTTGCTTTGCTCATTCTTTTCCTCTTGTAATTTTCATGCGTTGAATGTTTCACTTTTGCTTATCTCGGTATCCGCCTTCGCGGAGGCTATTCTCGCGATGATTATTCTCGTGCCATGCGATATTGAATAGATAGGTATAGGCTACTTTGGTCGCTCGGGCCTTTCGCGTAATTTCTCTAGGTTTCGCAAGGCATTTTCTTTTTCTTGGCGAGAGCTCGCCTCTTACCTGGTGCCGGCAACCTTCCTGCCGAGGACCGGTTGTTCTGGATTGCATAAGACTGATTCTCGCCACTCGCATGGTGTGAAATTTCTCTTTGCCGAGCGGATCTGTCCGCCGAGCGAGACGGCACCTTCCAGTATAAAGACCTGTCATCCTTGCCAGCCTCTCCAGAGATCAACCTGAACCCCCCGTCTAGGTGAGAGCCCGGGAGAGGAATCGATCTGGGGCATTCCAGCACCAACACATCCAACCTTGCCAGCCTCTCCAGAGATCAACCTGAACCACCCGTCTAGGTGAGAGCCCGGGAGCGGAATCGATCTGGGGCATTCCAGCGCCAACATATCCAACCTTGCCAGCCTCTCCAGAGATCAACCTGAACCCCCCGTCTAGGTGAGAGCCCGGGAGCGGAATCAATCTGGGGCATTCCAGCGCCAACATATCCAACCTTGCCAGCCTCTCCAGAGATCAACCTGAACCCCCCGTCTAGGTGAGAGCCCGGGCTAGGAATCGATCTGGGGCATTCCAGCACTAACACATCCAACCTCGCCAGCCTCTCCAGAGATCAACCTGAACCCCCCGTCTAGGTGAGAGCCCGGGAGCGGAATCGATCTGGGGCATTCCAGCGCCAACATATCCAACCTTGCCAGCCTCTCAAGAGATCAACCTGAACCCCCCGTCTAGGTGAGAGCCCGGGAGCGGAATCGATCTGGGGCATTCCAGCACCAACACATCCAACCTCGCCAGCCTCTCCAGAGATCAACCTGAACCCCCCGTCTAGGTGAGAGCCCGGGAGCGGAATTGATCTGGGGCATTCCAGAGCCAACATATCCAACCTTGCCAGCTTCTCCAGAGATCAACCTGAAACCCCCCGTCTAGGTGAGAGCCCGGGAGCGGAATCGATCTGGGGCATTCCAACGCCAACATATCCAACCTTTGTCACGCCGGCACGGCAGTGGTTACGAGCATTATAAAAGAGGAGTAAGATATTCAGTAAATAATACAATAAAGCTCTTAAGGGTAAAATCGTTTTAGATCATCCCCACTCCTGGCTCGGTCGAGGGGTACCCCCTCCACATCCTGGAGGTGATACCCCCCCGACTTGAGCACCTCGCTTACAATATATGGACCCTCCCAGTTGGGGTTAAGCTTACCCACCGCGGCCCCTCTGCCGGCCGCATCGACCTTCTTCAGGACCAGGTCCCCTTTCTGAAAGTGCTTTATCCGGATGTGTTTGTCAAAATATCGAGCCATCCGCCGCTTGACCTCTTCCTGCCTGACGGTGGCCAAGTCCCAGAGTTCTTCCACCAGGTCTAAAGACAGCCTCTGCTCTGCATTGTTATTTTCTAGCCACTCTTCATCCCCCTCGCTCGCAGCGATCACCCGGGGGGTCTTTACCTCAAACTCTATGGGGAGAACGGCCTCGGACCCGTGAGAGAGCTTGAACAGAGTCTCCCCGGTGGAGGTATTCAGAGTAGTCCTCATGGCCCAGAGGACGGAGGGTAGCTGTTCCACCCAGTTCCCCCGAAGGTTCTCCACTTTCTTTTTTAATAGGTTAACGATTATTTTGTTCGCCGCCTCCACCTGCCCATTGCTCCCCGGGTGGTGGACCGATGCGAACCTGAGGTCAATGCCGAGTTGAGTGCAGAAGCCAACAAACTCTTCACTAGCAAACTGTGGCCCATTGTCGGTCACTATAGCTAGAGGGAGCCCGCGCCTGCAAATTATCTCCCCCCACACAAAATTCCTTACAACCTGAGAGGTTACCTTAGCGAGTGCTTTCACTTCTACCCACTTGGAGAAGTAGTCGATCATGACCAGCATGAACTTCCTCTGGCCGCTGGCTTGGGGGAAGGGACCGACCAGGTCCAACCCCCATATGGAGAAGGGCCAGGGAGCCGTGATGGTCCGGAGCCTTTGAGCTGGGAGGAGTTGGAGCGGAGCATAGAGCTGACACTTCAGACACTTCCTCGCGAACTCTGCCGCGTCCTTGCTGAGAGTGGGCCAGAAGTAGCCTTGCCTCACCACCCTCCCTTCCAGGGTCCTACTCCCGGAGTGACTGCCGCACTCCCCAAAGTGGATTTCTTCCAAGACTCTCGGAACCTCCTCCTCGGAGACACAACGGGCCAGGAGTCCCGAGAGAGTTTTTCTATACAGCCCTCCGGCATGCAAGGAGTAATAGGCGGACTTATACCTGAAGCGTCTCTTGTCCACATCCTCTCTAGGGAAACTCCTGGAGGACAAGAAGGTGATGAATGGATCCATCCACGAGGCTCGTCGGTCCACCTCCATCAACTCTCCTTCTTCGATGGAGGGCCGGAAGAGCTCCGAAGCCGTCCCTCCCGCTCGGGGACTGAACTTGGCTAAGAGGTCCGCCTGGGTGCTCTCCTCCCTCGGCACGTGCTTGATGGAGAAGGTGCGGAACTGCCCGATGATTCCCTTGACCTTTTCCAGGTATAGTAGGAGGGTCGGGTCCTTCGCTTCAAACTCTCCATTGATTTGGCATGCTACCACCATGGAGTCCGTTGAAACCTCCACGTCCTGCACCCCTAATTCTCGGGCCAGCCGAAGGCCCGCTATCACTGCCTCGTACTCAGCCTGGTTGTTGGTAATTGGGAAATGGATGTTTAAGGCTTGCTCAATCCGAGTCCCCTGAGGACTTACCAGGACCATTCCCCCTCCATAGGAGTATTTTCCCGACGCTCCGTCCACCAACATCTTCCACGCCTCTGGGGGTGGTGGCTCTTGCTCCCCTACTTCGGCCGCATAGTCGGCCATGAAGTCTGCCACCGCCTGAGCCCTGATGGACGTCCTGGGCACGAACGTGATATTGAATTCACTTAACTCTACGGACCACTTTGCCAACCTCCATGAGTGCTCCACCCCTTCCATGATTTTACGGAGCGGGTGGTCCGTCACTACCTTGATTGAATGGGCTTGAAAGTAAGGCCGGAGCCTCCGGGCTGACACCACCAATGCGAAGGCCAACTTTTCCAGGATCGGGTACCGGAGCTCTGCCTTCTTTAGCACCCGACTGACGTAATAGATTGGGAACTGTTTCTTCCCCTCCTCCCGGATCAACACGGAACTTACTGCTTCGGACCCTACCCACAGGTATAGGGATAGGTCTTCTCCTGGCCTTGGTCCCTGGAGCAGAGGGGTTTGGGTGAGCTGTTCTTTCAGAGCCTGGAAGGCTTCCTCGCACTCCCAGGTCCACTCAAACTTCTTGTTGCCCCGCAACACCTTGAAAAAAGGTGCGCACTTTTCCCCTGCCTTGGAGAGGAACCTGCTGAGCCCGACCAACTTCCCTGTAAGGCTCTGAACCTCCTTTGGATTCTTCGGCGACCCCAACTCCATTACCGCCTTAACCTTGTCCGGGTTAGGCTCCACTCCTGTGGGGGTGAGTAAGTGGCCTAGGAACTTTCCTCGGCTTGCCCCGAAGACACATTTCAAGGGATTGAGCTTCATTTTGTAGCGTCGCAGGGTCCCGAACGTCTCCTCAAGGTCTCGGAGGTGAGACCCAAGGTCTCGGCTCTTTACCATGAGGTCGTCAACATAAACCTCCAAGTTTCTTCCCTTCTGCTCGCGGAAGACCCTGTCCATCATCCTTTGGTATGTGGCACCTGCGTTCTTGAGCCCGAACGACATCATCTTATAACAGTAGCATCCATCCCCCGTGATGAAGGAGACATCCTTGATGTCCGGGGGGTGCATGCGGATTTGATGGTAACCTGAAAAAGCATCTAAGAAAGACATCACAGGAAAACCGACGGCTGAGTCAACCAGCGCGTCGATCCTAGGCAGGGGGTAACAATCTTTAGGGCATGATTTATTAAGTAAAGAAAAGTCGATACACATCCTCCATTTACCTCCTCCTTTCTTTACCATGACGACGTTGGAGACCCAGCCCGGATACTGGATCTCCGTTACAAAGCCTGCCTGTAGGAGCTTTCTCACTTCCTCGCGGATGGGTCCTTCCAGCTTGTCGGCGGTGGCCCTTTTTTTCTGGCGGACGGGGCGAGTGCCGGGGTCGAGGTTGAGGCGATGGCAGGCCACGTCCGCGTCGATCCCGGGCATTTCCGTAGCGCTCCAAGCGAAGACGTCTATGTTCTTCTGCACGCACGCCAGGATCTCCGCTTGATCTTTCGGGTTGAGTCCCCCGCTGACCCGGACCTTCTCTACCACCCCTAGCCGGGTGGTGACCTCGAGCTCCACGACCCCGTCCATAGCCTCCAGCCGGGACTGCTCTCCCCAAGCCCTCTCCTCTTCGGCGCAAGTGAGAGCCTGGGTTCCTTCCTCGACTTCCTTCTCTATCTCCATCAGCTTCTCCGCCCCTCCCTTCTGGGCCTTCTCTTCTTCTTCTTCTCCTTCCGCCCGGGGTCCCTCAGCTACCCCTTCCTGGGCATGAACTTCATCTTCCTCCATCTGCTCCTCGGCTATCTCCTCACTTCCAGCTTCGGCCGCCTCCTCCATCATCTTATCCCACTCCTCAGCTTCCCCCATCCAGGAGATAGTGTTGATAGCCATTACGTAGCACTGCCTTGCCACCTTGGGATCCCCTCTGATCCGCACCTGAACCCCTCCGTCGTTGAACTTAAGGCATTGATGAAAGGTGGAGGGGACACAACGGAACGCGCTGATGAGCGGCCGTCCGAAGATGGCGCTGTAGCTGCTTGGAGCGTCCACTATGACAAAATGATAGTTCCGGGACTGCCCACCCAGGGTCACATGAAGTCCTACTCCCCCTTCCACTTCTTTCCTCTCCCCCGAAAATCCAATCAGAGGGCCATCCGAGGCCAACACCCTTCTAGGCTCCACCTCCATCCTGTCAAACGCCTTCTTGAAGATAACGTTGACCGAACTCCCATTGTCCACTAAGATTCGGGAGACGGTGAAGTTCTCGATCGCCGTCTGAATGACCAGCGCGTCGCAGAACGGGTCCTCATAGCCCGACATGTCCTTCTGGGTGAAAATGATTTTTTCGGCCGGGGGTGGAGCGGTGGATGTTGAAGCTACGCTCCGGTGGTAGATGGTATGGAGGCTAGCCATGCGGGTCGCCTCCACCCCTACCCCCCATGGATCACCCCAATTCCTCCCCTGTTCCCCACATCGTTTCTATCCTCACACCTCTCTTCATCCTCCTCTCGAGGTTCGACTTCCACAATCCTCACCGGCTGCTGCTGCTGTGGCGCGGGCGCTCTGCCCCTCTTCACTTCTAGGAACTCCGGGCAGGTGTCCGTTGTGTGACCTTCCTCATCATGGAAGATACAATACGGTAACGTCACCTACCCTGCATCAGCTTCCGCCACCCTATTCTTTCTCCTCCTAGCGGCTGCCGCTTCCACCTCGCCTCTCCTTCCTCTTCCTCTTCCCCGGCCAATTGCCATGGCCTGTTGAGGTGGGGGAGGCATCTGCATCGGACCCTGCCTCCACCCCAACTGGGTGGGGTCTCCATTGACCTCCGAAATGGTTACCCCTTCCTGGGCCGTAACCCCTCCCCTGCCCTTGCATTCCTCCACCTTGCGGCCTCCATCCCCCCTCCGGGGCCCGGGGCTCTTCCCTTCTCCTGACCTCATGCTGCCTCACCTCCGGCTCACTGAGCTTTGCTAGCCTCTTGGTGAGCTCCGGGTTGGCTTCTTCACTCGCGACTTCCTCCGACACCCTTTCCATCAGCTCTTCGTAGGAGACGGGGGCTTTTCTCTTCATCGCCATTTTGAAGAAACTCTCTTTCAACCCGACCGTGAAGGCGAGTTGGAGTGCAAACCCAGGCATCTCCTGAGTGAGCTCTACTTCCTCTTGGAACCTATCGTCATATTGAGCCAGCGACTCCCTGGGCTCCTGCTTCACTGCGAAGAGGGAATCAGCGTCCTTCTTCCTCTTTTTTGAGGTCGAGAACCTCAGCAAAAAACTTCGGCGCAAGTCCTCGAATGCGTAGATTGATCCTGCAAGGAGTTGATGGAACCAGTCCCTGGCCTTCTCCTTGAGGGTGACGGTAAAGAGCCGACACTTGAAGGCATCTGACATCGGCCTGATGGAGACCGAGTCTTCGAAGCTCTGCAGGTGCTGGATGGGGTCATCCCTACCGTTGTAGTACACCCGGTCCTACTCTCCGAACCCCCCGGGGACGGGTGCGGAAAGCACCAGCTCGCAAAAGGGGCTTCCCCCTCCTGTCACTTTTTCTGGCTTCACTCGCCCCCCAAGCTCTCTCGCCAAACTTGAGCTCGCCGGGACTGCACTCGCGAGGGCGGTGCTCGCCTGAACCACCCCGACCGTCGTTGCATCCTCTTGTCGCGGACTTGCCTGCGCTGCACTCGCTGGGATGGAGTTCGTTAGCACTGAGCTCGCCGGCACGGAGCTCGCCGGCAAGGAGCTCGCCGGACTGGCGAACAACACTCGCCCTTCCCTGTCCTGTCCTGATCCAACGACAACTTCCTTTCCAGCCCTTCCCCCCGGGGCATTCTCGCCGACCGTCGTTGGGGGAGGGGTCTCCTGAGGTGCTTGGGTCGCAAACTCGCTTCGCAGAGCTGTGACCGTAAACCCCAAGGTATCGAGCACTTCCTTTCTGAAATCTGCGAGCATCCTGGCCATCGCCTCCTGAGGTGTCTCGCCGAACTCCTCGTCTTGCTCATCTCCCGCCATAACCTTTCTCTGGAACTTTCTTGAACTAGCCACGCTCCACGCTCACCGCACTAAAATGTTGAAACCGATTTCTCGGTCTCTCGTAGAGCTCGGGGCCCTCACTGAAATGAGGGGCGGCTAGCCCTTATTGATCCCTCGAGGTGGGTGGACGGAAGATTAAGAAATTGACTAAGACCTTAGTTACAGCGAGGAGGTCCCTCCACTAACCCGGAAGATCGTTGAGCGCTTCCCCTCCTAAGCCAAAGCTGTGACTTGGGCACCTTGGAGAGCTCTGGAAACGCTAACCAAAGGAAATCTAAGGAGAGAGAAGCTGAAGAACGACCTCTCTCCAAAGGTGCCCTTAAGGTCCTATTTATAGATCTTCTGGTCTGGTCTGCAAATAACAGGATTCAGCTTTTTGATTTTACTATCCGCACCCCAAATGGGTCTGCTAACAGCCAAACTCCGCTGTTCGGAGGGGTTAAGCGTAGACCACCAGGGGTCTTCTGGTAAAAGACCATCCCAGGCACCGGCGAACCAGAGACCCTTGACCTGTTCAGCGAACACAAGTCTCGCCAAAATGCCTGGCTGGCTCGCCTGCCTGACGAACTCCTTCGACTGGCTGGCTCGCCCGCCTCTATGGTTCGCCTGCCGAACCGCTCCTTAGCGGGTCGGGCTCGCCAAAATGGCTAACTGTACCCCAGAAATGGCTACTTGTACCCCAAGGTCCCGGGCTGGCCTATCGAACTCCTTCGATCGGCTAGCTCGCCGGCCTCTATGGCTCGCCTGCTCTTCCTGGCCTCGCCCCGCCTGGGCTCGTCCATCTTGGCTCGCTCCCTTGGGCGTGCGAACCAGACACCCTTCCTGGCGAACATCGGGGTTGTACAAGTGATTCACACTAAATCTCTCTATCTTCTTTCTTCCTCCCACCCTCCTTGATGCCTTGGAGCCTTGCCCTTATATAGATGACAAATGTCATTCTAGAATCATCCAAGATCATTAATGCTAGGGGATGCATCTAGAAGAAGAGAAATAAATATTGGTGGCTCCAAGGGGGATGAATGACATAAAATAATTAAGATGAAGGAGAATTTTGAAATGTCCAAGGGGAGGGAATGGGTGAAAATATTAATGAAGGGTGCATGCATGTTAATAGGTGGATGATATTTGCATGAAATTGGAGGTGGCAAGTTTAGGGAGGGGATGTCATGTGGATGGCACTATATAGGAATAAGTGGATGATGTGGCATACATGAAGTTTGGCTGTAGCAATTAAAGGGTGGCATGAAGTGAATTATAAATTTTTAAGTGGACAATGGTTTTCACGTGGAAATGATTTTCATGCATGGGTTCGACCAAATGGAGACATGCAATGACAACGATGACAAGGGATGCACTTGGCCGGAGGAGAGCTACGTTGGCGCGAAGAAGCGACTTGAATTCTCATGCTCGGCTTGAACGGGGGCAGCTAGCAGCTTTGGACGACAGTGGCGGGCATCAACATGGGCACGTGGCGGAGGAACGGGAGCGGCCATGCATGGATTCCAAGTGGCCGGGCTGCATGTAAGCGGCGGCGATCTTGTGTGCGGCATGGCGGTAATGATAATAATGGCGTCGAGTGAAGATAGCAGCAATTGCGATATTCTGCACCGGGCTTTAACGTCGAGACGTGCTGAAATTCCCCCCAGGCCTGCCATAAAATAAGACAAAATAAATATTAGTGTGACTAATATAAAAATAATAATAATAAGATAATTATAATATAATTTAAAGAAATATATATAGTTTATATTAAAATATAATAATAATAATAATAATAAGCATATTTAAGTCAAAATATGCGTTATCAAATTCCCTCAGACTTAGTATTTTGCTTGTCCCCAAGCAAAGACATGCAAGTTAGCAAACTTAAAAATAGCTAATCCAACGACTTGGTTATGCTAAACACAAGTACGATGCGAAATTCCAAGTAGGGAAAACAATGAAAAGTGAACCGAAAATTTTTACTTGATCATGATTTAAAACTTTATAAACTTTACTAACAAAAATTGATCATCCAAGTTTTTAGCAAAAATTCTTTAAAGAAATCTAAACAACGTAACAAATGAAAAAGTGCATTGAGTTGTTACTAAACTCTAAGAGACAAATTATGCTTACTTCCCTCTAAAACCAAAAATCTAAATTCCTATCCAAAAACTTAACCAATCTACATTTCTTCACTCTCTAACTAAAAATAAACCTAGGAGCATGAATCAAAAGTGTTTCAATAGGACTAAAACTTAGCTTAGGTATAAGATTAGGAATTGATAATTGAAAGATAAACATGATGGCTAAGGATCACACTAAACCAAGATAAGAGTTTTATATATAAAAAAATCCAACATAAGAAGTATTCAACTTTTTTCAATCATAACATAACTTTTTTTTTCAACATAAGGCCATAAGAATTTTGAAAATTTTGGCCCATACATAATTTCCACATAATAATTTTTTTCTTTCTTTTACATTCTTCTTTTGCAGCTTGCTTTTCCTTTTGAAATTCTCCACATTTTCACAAGATGAACCTCTCACACAATGAAAATTTTAAATAAAACTCAAAAGTTTAGTGTGATAACAAGGTTGGGATTGTTGGCTTTGGTGAAAAAGAAGGTGGAGGTAGCAAAGAAAACATGGAAAAGCCCAAAAGTGGTTAACTAGGGATTAATTTTTTTGGTAGGCAAGAAAGCACAAACGATTCAAAAATGGCCTAAATCATCTTCATGCTCCTAAATTTATCTAAAGCTAGACTTTGAACAAAATTCAAAAGGTACAAGTCTTAGATAGCAAATAAAGAAGATTGAGATTAACATGAAAATAAACATAATGAGCGTCTAGAATTTTTCACATCTACTACACTAGACATGAGTTAACATTACAGAGATTTTTTAAAGACAGAAAGAAAAATAGTGGATGAAAATTTTAAAATTAGTTAAGAGAATAAAATATAAAAATCACGAAGAAGTGCTAATTTTTGATAAACAATTCAGAATTAACATGCTACTTGGAATTAGAACACTGCACGAGTCAACATATTACCTGTGAAAGATAACCAAAAGACAAGATTAGGAAAATTTAAACTAGCTAAATTTGCATAAAAGAGATTGGAAATAACAAAACACAAGTTGGTGTACTAATGATTTTGCAAAGATTAGCTTAAAATACCTAATTTTTTTATATATATAATATGATTTTTTTTTGGAAACATAAAGGAAGGTAAAAATAAGAAAGAGGGCAAAGAGACCAATATTTCCCCCAAACTTGAGGAAAACATCGTCCTCGATGTTTTATTTGAAAAAAAAAAGAGAAGAGAAGAAACTAAATAGAAGAAACTTTTAATATATAGATTTATAGAAATAAATATATATATTTTTTTATTTTTTTTATAACGATTTTTTTTTTATTTTTTAACTACTAGCTAAATGAAACGAAATATTCTCGCGCTCGAACTCCTCTCCCGGAAAGTACAACTTTAAGCGGCGGCCATTTACTTTAAATTCGCCTTTTTCTGGGTGCATTAGAAGCACCGTCCCGTATGGCCAAACCTCCTTAACAACGATGCGGAAAGCATGTTCCAACAAACTCCCCCTTTTGATAATAACAAATCCCCTTAGAAAGAAATAATTCAAGTGATAGGAATTTGTGTTTATAATAAGAACTAACACGGATAGCATGAAAATTAGGCCTGTTCAAATGCTCCCCCTAAATGAAATCTCCCCCTAAATGAGTTCTCCCCCTACCACAAAACTTCCTTTGAATCTACTCCCCATATATGTGAATTTCTTTCAAATTTATTCTCCCCCTTTTGGTATTATCAAAAGAGGGTGGAGAGAAAGCCAAAAGATAAGGCGTGTAATGTGTTTTTTGAGTAGAGAAGACATGAGCATGAGAACGAGATAATACGTAGGGAAGAGAAAAAAGTGATAATTCAAGATAACACACTTGTTGAAAAAAAATATTCATGATCAAGCGAATAAGTAGAAGAGAGGTGGAAAGCAGTGTGCACCAGTTGTAGAAGAAACCATCATTATAGGAATCTAAAGCATAGCAAAAAAATGTGGAGTTTCTAGTAGAGAAAAAATAGACGGTGTGCAATTCGAAAAACACGAAGGATTTTGCTTTTTAACCTAACCAACAAAGACTTGTTTTGAAAAGTAAGCAAGTAAGAGTAGACAAGGCGTAAGCGGAAGATGAACTAAAAGAATGTAAGAATGATACAACATATCAAGACAAGATAGAGATTTCAATGTCCAAGAGAAAGATAAATAAGTACATTTAGGCATTGTAATGATCATGTCAAAACCAAAACTAGTGCATCAACTAAGGATTTTAGAGACAAACTATAGATAAGCAATAGACTCCAATTCTAAGGAGTAGAAGGCTTACCAATGATAATGAAGTGTACAAAAGTAGTGTTTTTGATAAAAGTGTACATATGAGTTAAGCAAAACACATGACATGTATAATGGAATAAACACAACATTATTGAAAATGCATTTTTAGAGTTACTTCTACCCATAAAGCTAGAAAAAATTTTCATGCACATAGAAAAGTAGTACAACTACCAAGGTGCTCTGCACACACAATGCTTATTAAGACTTATCAAGGTGCAAAGTAGTGCTTGGGGAATCACAATTATTATTTTGAATTTTAGTTATTTGTGATCCGGTGTACAAGAAGAAGTAGTGTAAAAAAATGTTTGCAAAAAGGCTCTTTATAATTCTCTCCAAGGTGCTCAACCTCACAATACTCATTAAGACTTATCAGGAGGGTGAGTAGTGCTTGGTGGAGAAATTTTTGTTAATTATTCATATGAATTTTTGTTGAAAGACAAAAATCTCCAAATTCACTTGTATTTGCAAACAATATGATTTTTGAAAAAGGCACACACTTAATCATAAAATAGGTGCATGAAAAGAGATTTTTGAGTACGGTGTAGGTACAACTAAGCATACATAGCAACAAGTTTAAGTTGTTTACACTACACTATCATGTAAGAAAAAAATTAAATTCATATGTTGGTTATTGAAAGAATATATATATGCTAACTAATTTACCTAGAGGGGGGGGGGGTGAATGGGTCTTTTGATTTTTACTTGATTATTATGGCCTGTTAAAATATTCTAATCAGAGAATCAAGCAACACAGAAAAACACACAAGTGTTTATAGTGGTTCCCCAAGACAGGGTGTCTATGGGTAGTCCACTTTCCCCCTTCACCCTTCTAACAGTATGTTAGACAGGGTCAACTCCTCCAATTCTCAGCTCCAAGAGCTTACAACACAAGTTCCTCAGAACTTATCAGATCAAAGATGATCCTACCTCAGGACAAATGTCCCTACAACTCAGAGCTATCACCAGCTCCTACCTCAGGCACAGCTGCCCTACAAACTCAAAGGAAAACACCTCCTACAGCTCAGAACACCTCCTGGTCCTACCTCAGGCAACAAGCCTTACAACTCAGAGCTATCAATAGCTCCTATAATCTCAGGCAAACCAGCCCTATAAGCTCAGGTAAACAAACCCTACACACTCAGGCAAAAAGCCTTACAGAAAAAGATGGTTTAGAAATATTCTACAGTAGAAATACTCTCATGTAGATCCTGCACAG
Organism: Dactylorhiza incarnata; assembly: GCA_033032865.1. NCBI lineage: Eukaryota > Viridiplantae > Streptophyta > Magnoliopsida > Asparagales > Orchidaceae > Dactylorhiza > Dactylorhiza incarnata. Next base: position 13,811,827 of record JAWHQI010000035.1, read on the forward strand.
TCTGTGCTTTCCTGTAGCTGAAGATGTTGATAACAGCTACCACTTGATCTTCCTCTTCAATAGAATGATGGAAGATCACCTTGCCCCTTCAGGTGGAGGAGCTATCTACTTCTCTCAGTTTCTTCTTCTCTTTCAGTGAGCAAGAAGAAAAATGAGAGAAGCAACCGTCAATGGCGAAACGAGATTCTACGAGCAATCGACCGATCGTTAGAAAAAATACCCTAACTCTTTCTTTTATACTTCTTTTATCTTCAACGGCTCTAATTTGATCTCCCAAGAAGTATGGGAGACAATGGTGGTTCCCTGTAGCTTTTCTGTAACTTACCCTAGCCGCAGGTCCCGCCACACTACTTATTTATAGAGAAGGTCTGCGTTCGACGAACGCGCTACACTCTGCCCTCGATGAACCCGCTGCATCCTGCGCTCGACAAACTTGTCAAACTCTACGTTTGACGATCTGCCTTATCTCTGCGTTCGACGATCTGCCTTGTCTCTGCATTCGACGATCTGCCTTGTCTCTGCGTTCGACGAACACGCCAAGCTCTGCATTCAACGATCTGTCTTGTCTCTGCGTTCGATGAACGACACTCTGCGTTCGACGAACACGCCAAGCTCTGCGTTCAACGATCTGCCTTGTCTCTGCGTTCGACGAACGACACTCTACATTCAAAGAACACGCCAATTATCAGCTGTTTCTTCTATCTCGTCTCAGCGGTCGACGAACTGTATTATGCGTTCGACGAACGGCACTCTGTGTTCGACGAATCTTATCAGCTGAGACAATTTCTTCTATCTACTTAGGAGAAGATTTATCCTAACTTTAGGTCTTGATTAACCCTTTCTCTTGAGTCACTTAAGCATGTTTAACTTACACAAACAAAGCTTTATCAAATACAATATGTACTTAGTATTGGAAGTGATGCCTCTTCAAATCAAGGGAATATTGAGGGCAATATTCCCAACAATCTCCCCCTATTTGAAGAAGGCAGAACATCCCCAATGCTAAGGTACATAGCCAACAAAAACATATTATGATACCACATGAAGGGCATATTATTTAAATGATCTATGAGATAAACATGATGACATAGCTTCTAGATAACAACATTGTTTAAGCTAACAATTTCATGTCTGATTATATAAAGCTTTGACTAGCTTAGAGGGATGTCAGCATGACGTCAGATCCTCAGCGGCTTTAGTATTTGACAAGGCGTCGAGACATGGTCATCGTCTCGACGTGGCTTAGCTTGTTGTAGATGTATCAACGGCGTTGAGTGATGTTCCTTGGTTTGACGCTTTCTTGACTTAATCTCACAGCGTCAGTCAGTGACCTTGCCGTTGAGACAGCAACCATAGGTCGACACTTTTTGGTCACATGCGTCGAGCGATGTGTAATGGCTCGACGCTTGTGGACTTGGATGAACTCATCTCCCCCTTACTAACTCAGATTTAATAGCATATCATGATAACTAACTTAGAGGGCTAACACTACTTTGGTCATAGCAGCTATTATTCCATCTCCTATTTGCATCTAGCAAGACCAAATTTGGTCTTAGCATTGGCCATCTCCCCCTTTCTGGGTTCTTCAACCTCTTTCCCATTAGGGAATATGATTCTTCAGCCTCTACTCTTTACTGGGTACTTCTAACACATCCTAAGATAGATTAGAAAGTATTTACCAAATCCCCTTTTAGGACAGCCTACATCCTTTCTGACCTACTGAGCATTAGCTATCTCCCCCTCAACTTATAGCCAACTCCCCCTCAATTTGATCAGGAGCTTGCTCCCCCTTAATTGGAGCACCTGTATCTACCCAGACAATTCCCTGCTGATTAACAGAAAATGGAAATTCAGCTGATCACTTTAATATATTCTACAATTAACAACTTAGGGAGATTGTCTATCCTATCAGTGGATTATGCCTATTGAGGGAAGATCAATTCAGATATTAATATATCATAACATTACATTTTATGATAAATTGAACAGATATGGTATAAGCAGTTTAATATAGAGAATATATTCATAAATGTACTCATTCTAAATTCAACATGCATAATTCAATTTTAAAAGAATTAAACTTGGCCTCGTCAAACCTTTTAGGCTCTACCTGTGACAGAAAACTGAGGAACAAGCCCTCATTGTGAGCCCTGCTCCTAGTTGTCACACCTTGCTGAACATTCCCTATTATCTGCTTTATGGGATGATCCCTTAGATGTCTGGTAGTTGCAGTCATTCTGTTCTCAGCTTGCTATGCTGTTACTGCAGATTCAGCAGTTTCTTCATCAAGGTTGACTTCTACCTCTTCACGGATGGCAGCATCAGAAATAGTTTTGCTCTAGCTGGGAGTGTCTTGTCTTGGCATCTCTTCACAAGAGGGTAGAACTTCCATGATGTCAGTTACCCTGATGACCTCTTCTTCATCCTGAGCTTTTGCTCTTACAGCATCTGGGCTGTGGTCTCCCTCACTAGTACACCCACCTCCTTCTCCATAGAGAGAGCAATGCTCCCCCTCACCTAGGGCATACAGATGTGGAGAAATCTTGAGGATTTATTCCTCTACTTAATGTTGACTTCATAATGTCAACCTCCTGTCTGTCATGTTCCATTGGCACTCACTATTTAAGTACCAAATGATGATGGGGCTGGTACTTGAACTATCCTGCAAAATAGAGTTTAATGTCCCTTAGGAGTCCAAGATGACTTGGGTCCTAGGTTCTGGTTAGCATAATGAAATGGCCTTACTCTAGCTGCACCCTTTGCAGGAAGGCCCTTCTTTGCATTAGGTACATTGGGATTGTACCAACAATCTATGGCAAAGTGTCCCACTTTACCACAGCACCAACATTCATGAATTTTGTATCTTCTCTTCTGAACATTTCTTGAGAGTTGTGCAGCACAGTCCTCATGTTCAGGAGTAGATACAACAACATTCTTCCTATTTCTTTCAGCAATAATCTGACTGAAGGATAATCTGTGGACAGTCTTGCTGCTCTTTGTCCTGATGGCCTCAGCTTGCTTTGGCTTGGCAGCCATACAAGATCTGATGGAATCAGACACTGGGCAGCAGGCCTTGTCAACAGATTTGACAGCAGTCTTGCTTTTTGTTGAAGCTGATTTGGAAGTTCTTGCTTCCTTGTTCTTGACTAAAGGTGCTGAGACACCAAACACAAATGGTCCAGATTGGGCCATTTGTATTTCCTCATGGGGAGCTTTCATTGCACTCAATCCCATGCCCTTTCTTTCACTATGAGAAGGAGTATTTTCCTTTCTATAGGATCTCCCATTCTTCCAGTGACCATAAATACTTTCATGGTCATACCTGTTGGAAGGAAGTAGCACCTTTTGAAAGGTGGTTTGAGGCTTAGCCTTCTCCTTGCTCTTTACTCCACTCCCTTCTCCTACTTCCATCTTAGTGAATCCAAGTCCTCTCCTATTGGTTTGAGAGGAGAAGGTGTCAATAAGGGGAAGCACAGATTTGGGCTTGGAGAATTGAGCCACCAGGCTCTTCTCTTTCACCAGCTTCTCCTCAATGTCCTTGATGACCTTGTTCTTCAGGGAAATAGTGCTCAATTGAGCACTTGTCATACCCTTTAAATGACTTATTTGTCTACTCATCTGGGCCACCAGGGAGGTAGGTCCAGTGTAGTCACTTTTAGTCTTCTTAAGGGAGGCAATTTGCCGGGCTTGCCTCTTGGCAAGCTTCTTGCTCTCTTTCAGAGCAATAACCAAGGCATCATATTTGTCAATCAATTGATTGACATCTACCTCAGCTTCTGAAACACTTTCATCATGTGATGGTTGTGCTTCAGATTCTTGACATACATTATGATCAGAAATAGAAGTAGAATGGATTGATACCTGATCATTGTCAGACATATTCTGACTGCCTTCCTCATCAGTGAGGGCCATAAGGCCTAGCAGAACACAGTCTTCTTCATCCTCCTCTTTATCACTATCTGAGTGTGATAGAGGGGCCCTGATTCCTGTCCTAGCAGTAGGATAGTCTTGATCCTCCTGAGCAGCAAACATCCATATGTAGGCTTTCTCTTCTTCATCTGAATCTGAAGATGAAGATTCAGATTCACTCCAGCACTTGCTTTTCTTGGCTAGAAGGGATTTTTCTCCCTTCCTCTCCTTCTTGTGATGAGGCTTCTTTTCACCTCTTTCTTTCCTTTTGATTGGGCAGTCAGCAATGACATGCCCAGGCTTGCTGCAGCAATAGCAAACAATGTTATCTGAAGCATGTTTACTAGTTTTGGAATCATACCTGTCCCCTTTGGGGTGCTGCCTTTCAGATCTAAAGTGATCCTTCTTGGAGTGTGATGAGGAGGAGGGCTTGCTCTTCCATTGATTCCTCCTCCTCATCTTCTTGAACTGCCTAGAGAAGGCAGCAAACTCTTCATCAGAAGAAGAGCAGTCTGGAGAGCAGCTCCCAGACTTCTCAAATTCAGCCTTTCTTCTTGGAGGTGACTGCAACCTGCTCTTGCTCTTCTTTGAGCTATCAGCTTTGAGAGCTATGGTTCTCTCCTTTGTGTGAGCCTTGGAGGAAGTGTCCTCCTCCTTTCTTGCAGTCAGTTGCATCTCATATGAGAGCAGTTTCCCAAATAGTGTATGTGTAGGGGTCTCTCCAAGCCTTGCCCCTTCCCCGATTGCACAGATTTTAGTGTCCCAATCTCTAGTTAGAGATCTGAGGAACTTGTCATTCAGCTCATAATCAGTGAACACCCTCTCATAGGTTCTTAGTTCATTTACTATCCTAAAGAACCTTTCATAGCACATGGAGATGTTCTCCTGGCTCTGCTGTGTGAAGGCTTCATATTCCTGATTGAGGAGTGACTTTCTATCATCCCTCACTTCAGTTGTTCCTTCCATATATACAACCAATGTGTCCCACATTTCCTTGGCAGTTGTGCAGTGTACCAAGTTCTGAAATGTAGTGTCATCAATTGCATTAACAATAATGTTCTGGGCCTTTTGTCCATAGTGTATAGTGCAATTTCATCATTGGTCAGCTCAGAAAATATCTTGAGTGCTTATCTAGTAGGGTCAATAGTGGAGGCCTTCTCAAAGGTATAAGGACCATTTTTTGATAGTTACATAGATCCTTGGGTCTGAGGCTTCCATGAACAGCCTCACTCTTTTCTTCCATATGCCAAAGTTTTCTTTGGAGCATATGGGCAACTTCATTGACCCCAACTCCTTCTTCATTCCACTGGAGGCCATTTGATTTTGAATCAACAATACCTATTTAGGAACTGGTCAGACTGTTAAGTCCTTCTTGACCAACCTAGCTCTGATACCACTTGAAAGAATATAGGTGTGCTAACTAATTTACCTAGAGGGGGGGGGGGTGAACAGGTCTTTTGATTTTTACTTGATTATTATGGCCTGTTAAAATATTCTAATCAGAGAATCAAGCAACACAGAAAAACACACAAGTGTTTATAGTGGTTCCCCAAGACAGGGTGTCTATGGGTAGTCCACTTTCCCCCTTCACCCTTCTAACAGTATGTTAGACAGGGACAACTCCTCCAATTCTCAGCTCCAAGAGCTTACAACACAAGTTCCTCAGAACTTCTCAGATCAAAGATGATCCTACCTCAGGACAAATGTCCCTACAACTCAGAGTATCACCAGCTCCTACCTCAGGCACAGCTGCCCTACAAACTCAGAGGAAAACACCTCCTACAACTCATACCACCTCCTGGTCCTACCTCAGGAAACAAGCCTTACAACTCAGAGCTATCACCAACTCCTACAATCTCAGGCAAACCAGCCCTACAAGCTCAGGTAAACAAACCCTACACACTCAGGCAAAAAGCCTTACAGAAAAAGATGGTTTAGAAATATTATACAGCAGAAATACTCTCCTGTAGATCCTGCACAGTCTGTGCTTTCCTGTAGCTGAAGATGTTGATAACAGCTACCACTTGATCTTCCTCTTCAATAGAATGATGGAAGATCACCTTGCCCCTTCAGGTGGAGGAGCTATCTTCTTCTCTCAGTTTCTTCTTCTCTTTCAGTGAGCAGGAAGAAAAATGAGAGCAGCAGCCGTCAATGGCGAAATGAGATTCTACGAGAAATCGGCCGATCTTTAGAAAAAATACCCTAACTCTTTCTTTTATACTTCTTTTATCTTCAACGGCTCTAATTTGATCTCCCAAGAAGTATGGGAGACATTGGTGGTCCCTGTTGGAACATGGTCCTCCGCATCTCCTAGGTTTGAGAATAACAAATCCTATGTGTATTTGATCTTGTGTGTTTAAGTGTGCAGGATAACAAGTCCACATGACTCAAGGATAACATAAGAATGCTGCGCCAAAATTTGAAGTCAAAATTCCAACATGCCCGCTAGCACCGGCGCTAGCGCTAGCGCTAGCGCTAGCATGGACTTGAGAAAATCTCGGAAACAACTTTAGAAGGTGCTAGCGCCAGGCGATAGCAGCTAACGCAGGCGGTAGCAGCTAGCGCAGGCGGTATCTACTAGCGCTAGCGGTAGCGCGGAGCACAAGAGGAATGGCGAAAGTGTTTCCCCGAATAAAAGATTCGTGCACACAGAATATTGCCTAATCTGAGATAGCGCCGGCGGTAGCGATAGCGCTAGCGCTAGCTCAAAACACAAGAGGAATCTCAGCAGAGTTGCCACGGATTGAAGATTCTGCCGCGCAGAATATGTCCTAAAATGGGATAACGTCGGCGGTAGCACTAGCGCAGGCGCTAGCGCTGAGACTATAAAAAAGACCCCTTGGTTCCGTCTTCCTTACTCTCCTACAACCCCAAAACTCCAGAGCTTCGTGCCACAGCATATAGAGGAAGGTTCAGAGAGATACTCCCACCAAAAGCTTAGAGAGAATTTCTTAAGGAGGACTTCTTCACGCTTCATTCGACCGGCGACCGCTTCAACAATGCTTATACTACAGCGGTCCAACGTCTCCAACTTTAGAAGTTCTTAGAGGGAGTTTTTATTATTGATGTTTTTATTTTCATTTCATATTTATCTTTCTTTGTAAACGGTAGTGAAATCGCCTCGTGTTGGCGACTAGGTCTGGGGTAGGACTTAGGGCTGAAATTCGCCTCGTGTTGGCGACTAGATCTAGGCTAGGTCTAGGGGGTGCTCGAGACCACATCCGGGGAAGGGTTGGCTAGAGCGGCTTGAGGCCGAATCCGGGGAGGATCGGCTAAAGCCAACCGGTTCGTGGGGATACGAGTCGGTATAGAAAACAAAAGGAGTCTTTCTATTAGCTTTGATTTCTAGCTTCGATAAGAGATCAAGTTTTGTAATCATGCTTCTCAAATTAATAAAATCATGTCTTTACTTTTACTTCACTTGATTTGTCTTGATCTTCTCTAGTTTAATAATCAAAGCTTTTTCAAAGTTATTCAAATTATAGCAAAAATTTTAAAACCCTTATTCACCCCCCCCCCCCCCCCCCTCTAAGGGCGCCTACCGATCCAACAAGTGGTATCAGAGCGAGGTTATTCCAAATCGGCTTAACAACCGGGAATAATGGTGTCTCATGATCTCGCTTCTACGAGTGGGGTAAATTTTTATGAAGAAGAAAAATCTCCTAAACCACCTTTATTCGAAGGGAGAAATTATAAAGGATGGAAAATTTTAATTGAAAAATTTATTAGGACTTTAGATATCGAAGTATGGAATTTAGCCATTGTAAGACCCGCGGATGAATTAAATAAAAAAGAACGTCAACTAAATGCAAAAGCCAAACACTATTTATTTTGTGCTCTATCAAATGAAATTTTCAAATTAATATATTGCTTTTCTAGTGCATACAAAGTTTGGCAATTTCTTGAAGAAATGTATGATTTTCCTCTCGCAGGTATAGATCAAACACATGAGGAGAAGGACATACAAGCATCCACCATTATTCAAGAAAATCTCTCTTGTAGCAAAACTATGGAAATTGACTTAGCCAAAGAGAGCAATTCATCAAGAGAAGATGAAAATTCATCTATAAAAAAGGAAGGCCTAGAAGACGACAAAGGAACGTCATGGTCACATCTTGCCTCTTCCGATTGCGTTGTAAGAAAGTCTAATTCTTTATCTTATTTCCATATACAAAAAATTGCTAAACGTAGAATGAAGAAATTAAAAATTTCTAATAAAAAATTACGTTTAGAAAATAAAACTTTGAAAGCAAATGTGAATGTGATTGAATCTCAATCATGCTCTTCATTTGAAAACTATACACCTTATTTTGATTATAATAATATTAAAGAAAAATTCAAGTATTTAGAAAAAGAACTTTTAATTTCAAAAGAACATAATGAAAAATTAATAAACGAAGATAATATTCTCTATCATAAACTAGAATCTTTAAAATCACTCTTTCAAAAAGGATTAAATAATTTTAAATATCATATTTCTAGCTTATCATCAAACATGAGTAAAACTTCTACTAGTATGTTAAAGCATATTAAACATGCACCTAATAGAATGTTTAATCACACAAACACAATGAATTCTATCCCACATTATGTATCTCCCAAACAAAATTCTAATGTGCACAAATTTCCTATGAAATATAATTTCAAAAGTGATTATTATTTTAAACCTAAGTTTAATGAATATGGAAATTTGATGCATAATATTAAATCAAAATATGAATGGAGACCAAAAATAAAAAATGAAACATTAACTCCACTTGAAAGAATTCGTTCATTATCATCTCCCCAAAAATTATCACGCTATATTTGGGTACATAAAGGAACCGTTACACTTGGTTCCCTTTGGATACCCAAATCTCTCATCTACTAGTATCATCCAAATGCATGAAGTAGAATATTTTAAAATTGAAATATACAAATTTCTACTTCATGATGTGCTTTAATGTCTTTTCTATTTTCTTCTTTTTTCCTTTTAAGCTATCATGTTATAGTCATCTCATATCTTATAGGAAATATGATCTTATAAATAAAATTAATCAAAATTCAAAATCATATTTTATTTTGATGACCTATCTTTTATTCTAATATTCATTGCTTATAAATACCTTATATTATCCATATGAATCAAACTCTAAATGTGTTATGAGATATTTATCTAAATTATAAAGAAAATCATAAAAGACACGTTGAAAGATTAATTGTCTTAAATACTAATGCCACACGCACCACCATGATCTATTGATGTCCTTTGATAAAATCCTCTAAAAATCATATATCATAATTCATATCAAAAATCATCTAACAACTACTATCTCTATCACATGTATATGAATTATATGATAACAAATGACATTATAATTGTTTACCATGGTTAGTGTCATGGTGTATTATATGTGTATTGTGATTTATTTCAAGTTTAGACCTTTGAATCACCTTGATATCAAATCAAATTAAATCATCACTTCATTCTAGGTCTCTAAGTTGAAACACAATCAAACCTTGATATAACATTAATCTCAAACTTATCATACTAACATTATCACCTAAAGAATATTTGTGTCTATGTTAGGCTTTATATGTTTACCAAGATATACAGGCTGGGTATTCTCATCTAGGGCTTATCCAAGATATTTTTTTATGAACATTACTCTTTATTCACCGAAACCATGCAAATTTGATTTGTTCAAACATGATATCTTGTAAAGTCATATAAGAAATCGCTAACGTTTCATGCAAATTGGACCATCCAAAACATCTCCTAAAATTCTGAAATTTCAGCATGAAACTACTATTTGGACACTTAGTCAAGGTCAATAATTACAAATTTCAAAATCATCAGAAATCGTGTACTGTTTCCCGCGCTAATGCTAACGCTGGCGCTAGTGCACCTATGTGTTTTTCTGTTTTTTTTTTAATTTTGAAAAATCCCTAAAAATATATTAATCTAAGTGTACTAATCATTTCTGCAATTTTGCTTTTATTACATTTTTGAAAAATCAAATACAAAAATACAAAAGCCAAATTACAAAAAAAATTAATTATATGTTTTACCTTTGTGTTTTTGTCATTTGTTTAAATTCTATTTCTATAAGCAAAAATCAAATACAAAAATATAAAACACAAAAAAATTATCAAAAATTGTTATTTTTGAACTTAACTTTTTACTTGTATCTTGCGAAAGGGTGATTTGGGCTATCATCCCATCATATCACCTAGTACCGGGCGAACCTCTCACAAGGTAGTCCTCCGGAAGTCCAAGATCAATTTTATAAGTTCAAACTTTAAATAAAAATTATTCTTCAAAAATATCAAAAATATTGTATGGACTTCATTGAAAATCAAGCATGATTTAATCTATTATTTAGAACTTCTATAATGTTGCAATTTATCTTTTCAAACTATTTTGAACATTGCTTTCATCATGCTTTGATATATCTATTAATTTGTGCATTAATTATTGTGAAAAAGTTGTGTAGAACTAAGCTTAGCATGCCTCTAAGTATGAGTAAATGTTTTATGTTTGATAATGATCGTTATTCACTCACTTATTTTGGCATTGTCTACATATGTGTTTAATCTAAAAATGCTTGTGTATGTTTTGTAATAGTACAATGAATTAAAATTGCACAAGTATCTTACCTACACAACCTTTATTAAAACTTTTAAAAGTTAAGAAAAGTGGTTATCTTTTTCATAAATTATATTGGTTTGCAAAACAAGTGTATTCTTAGAACTTTGTACAAAACAACAATCATAAAATAAAGTGACAAAGATAACTCCACCAAGCACTACTTGAACCTCCTGATAAGTCTTAATAAGCGTTGTGAGGTTGAGCACCTTGGAAAGAATAGTAAAGTATCTTGTGCAAACCATAACTTTCTTTCAAAATAAAAACCACTTATTCTTAAGTACACCGAATCACAATAAAAAAATCAATATTGAAGAATAAAATTATGTGATCCCCCAAGCACTACTTTGCACCCTGATAAGTCTTAATGAGCATTGTGTGTGCAAAGCACCTTGGTAGTTGTACATTTTTTGTGCATTGAAGTGAGTGGAAGTAAAATTATTTGTGTTTCATTGTGCTCTTTACTTTACATATCTCTTGTATTTTTGATTAAAACATTTGTTTACTCAATTCAAAAATACACTTATGTGGACATCATTATCTTCCATAACACTTCTTCTCATGAGTATTGGATCCTAATGCTAATTCTATACTACTCTTTACTTATGAAATGCACTAGATAACCTAGCATGCTTTCTACAATGTTTGGTATGTTTTGAAATTGTGAATTAAAGTAACATTGTAGTAATTTCTTTTTGATAACATTATTTCATGCTTGGTTATATTATTATCAAACTTACAGATTTTTGAAAAAAAAAATGATTTACAAAAACATCTTCTTTATGAAATTTAACTCCTATATTTTTTTTGGATCATCATTACAATAAGATGTTTCTTGTATTTCTATAAGTCTTCCGCATCATCACCATATAATTGTTTTACCTAGCGCTTTCATGCCTATTTAAAGTCTTTCATTTTGTGTGCATCATCACTTGAATCTTCAAATTCCTTTCTTGCAACAAGTGGTAGACTTGCTTGGTAAACTTTATATTGGTTGCTTTTAACATGGATTTTTTTTATATAAAACTCTGATTTATTTCTATGAAAATATTATTACTCTAAAAATTCTGATTCATTAATGGATTTAAAAATAGCTATGTGAGTGGTTTCATAAATTCAAATAAAAATATAAATCCATAGGCTATGTCATTAGATTTAAAATGCTTATATGTTTCCAATAATTATTATCCATGACTTCATTTCTCACCATAGCAAGGGCGTAGGGTTGTAGACATTAGATAACCTTTATCTCTAGTCATGTCTTGTCCTTAACCGGGGAGGGTTCCAGTGGGGCCTTGCGAGGCATTGGGGGGAAAGAGTGCTAGGTTAAGTTGTGTCTAGTGTTTGCATATGGGACTAACACCCCAACCTACGGCAAGTTTGCAGCTCCTCATGCCCATCCGTCACTTAGTACGGGGCTAGGGTGTAGATATATTGTCTGGGTAGATTGGTTATTTGGAAATCATTACCTCCTTAAGCTAAAACCTCTGATCTATAAAAACTACTCAAGAACTCCTTATTATTTCCTTCTCTCTATAAGCTCGATCATGCCTTTATCTTATTATCAACTTTTAAGTGGTGTCTCCTTACCCGCTTTTGCTAATAACAAAAGGGGGAGAACTAACATGATAAATATAATCTGCTATCAAAATATAATGCTTAATTAAGATGATAGCTTACATATTAGGGGAGCATTCACTTAGGGGGAGCATATATTTAGGGGGAGCAATTCTATATGCTAAAATCGACAATTATCCTAAGTCATCACTCTCACACACACACATGTATGTTTCTTCATGCTTATATATATTAATGCTTTGATTTATCATTAATGGATTTGTTATTATCAAAAGGGGGAGTTTGTTGGAACATGGTCTTCCGCATCTCCTAGGTTTGAGAATAACAAATCCTAGGTGTATTTGATCTTGTGTGTTTAAGTGTGCAGGATAACAAGTCCACATGACTCAAGGATAACATAAGAATGCTGCGCCAAAATTTGAAGTCAAAATTCCAACATGCCCGCTAGCACCGGCGCTAGCGCTAGCATGGACTTGAGAAAATCTCGGAAACAACTTTAGAAGGTGCTAGCGCCAGGCGATAGAAGCTAACCCATGCGGTAGCAGCTAGCGCAGGCGGTATCTACTAGCGCTAGCGGTAGCGCGGAGCACAAGAGGAATGGCGAAATTGTTTCCCCGAATAAAAGATTCACGCACACAGAATATTGCCTAATCTGAGATAGCGCCGGCGGTAGCGATAGCGCTAGCCCTAGCTCAAAACACAAGAGGAATCTCAGCAGAGTTGCCACGGATTGAAGATTCTGCCACGCAGAATATATCCTAAAATGGGATAGCACCGGCGGTAGCACTAGCGCAGGCGCTAGCGCTGAGACTATAAAAAAGACCCCTTGGTTCCGTCTTCCTTACTCTCCTACAACCCCAAAACTCCAGAGCTTCGTGCCACAGCATATAGAGGAAGGTTCAGAGAGATACTCCCACCAAAAGCTTAGAGAGAATTTCTGAAGGAGGACTTCTTCACGCTTCATTCGACCGGCGACCGCTTCAACAATGCTTATACTACAGCGGTCCAATGTCTCCAACTTCAGAAGTTCTTAGAGGGAGTTTTTATTATTGATGTTTTTATTTTCATTTCATATTTTTCTTTCTTTGTAAACGGTAGTGAAATCGCCTCGTGTTGGCGACTAGGTCTGGGGTAGGACTTAGGGCTGAAATTCGCCTCGTATTGGCGACTAGATCTAGGCTAGGTCTAGGGGGTGCTCGAGGCCACATCCGGGGAAGGGTTGGCTAGAGCGGCTTGAGGCCGAATCCGGGGCGGATCGGCTAAAGCCAACCGGTTCGTGGGGATACGAGTTGGTATAGAAAACAAAAGGAGTCTTTATATTAGCTTTGATTTCTAGCTTCGATAAGAGATCAAGTTTTGTAATCATGCTTCTCAAATTAATAAAATCATGTCTTTACTTTTACTTCACTTGATTTGTCTTGATCTTCTCTAGTTTAATAATCAAAGCTTTTTCAAAGTTATTCAAATTATATCAAAAATTTTAAAACCCTTATTCACTCCCCCCCCTCTAAGGGCGCCTACCGATCCAACAGTCCCCTGTAGCTTTTCTGCAACTTTCCCTAGCCGCAGGTCCCGCCACCCTACTTATCTGTAGAGAAGGTCTGCGTTCAACGAACGCGCTATACTCTGCGCTCGACGAACCCGCTGCATCATGCGCTCGACGAACTTGCCAAACTCTGCGTTCGACGATCTGCCTTGTCTCTGCGTTCGACGATCTGCCTTGTCTCTGCGTTCGACGATCTGCCTTGTCTCTGAGTTCGACGAACGACACTCTACGTTCGACGAACACGCCAAGCTCTGCGTTTAACAATCTGCCTTGTCTCTGCGTTCGACGAACGGCACTCTGCGTTCGACGAATAGCACTCTGCGTTCGATGAACACGCCAAGCTCTGCGTTCAACGACCTACCTTGTCTCTGCGTTCAACGAACGACACTCTGCGTTCGGCGAACACGCCAATTATCAGCTGTTTCTTCTATCTCATCTCAGCGGCCGACGAAATGTATTCTGCGTTCGACGAACGACACTCTGCGTTCGACGAATCTTATCAGCTGAGATAATTTCTTCTATCTACTTAGGAGAAGATTTCTCCTAACTTTAGGTCTTGATTAACCCTTTCTCTTGAGTCACTTAAGCCTGTTTAACTTACACAAACAAAGCTTTATCAAATACAATATGTACTTAGTATTGGAAGTGATGCCTCTTCAAATCAAGGGAACATTGAGGGCAATATTACCAACAGTTATAAAAAAGCGTGAGTGAATAGATCATTATCAAATATAGGGCATTTACTCATACATAGAGGCAAGCTATACAAATCTACACATGAACTCCATAATCAATTTTGAGGCACACGTGCTAATGAGCAAGACATGATATAAGACAAGGTTATTAAAGTATTTGAAAGTTGGAAGTGAACGTTGAAATCAAAGCTTGAAAGGATAAGTTATACCATGCTTGAACCATTTTGAAAAAAAAACAATTTTTATATGTTTGTTTTTGGTGTTTGTCAAAACAATGAAGCAAAAAAATGAAAACAAAGTTTTGTTGATTTATGTTTTTATTTATTTTGTAGTTGATTTTGATATATAAAGAACAAAAGCATATTTGTGGTGTTTTGAGAAAGTTTTCTAGTTTTTTTTTTATTTGAGGTTTTCATGAAGAAAGTAATAGAAGATAAATAAAAGCATAAAGGTAAATAAAAAGAAAACAGCAAAAACATGAAAGACAAAAATAAAGAACGAAACAGATTCACTAACGCCAGCGCTAGAAGCTATCACCGGGCGGTAGTGGCAGAACACCAAAAACTTGGGAATCGTGAAATTTTTCAGAATTTTTTGTTGCAGAAGGTTTGTACAGGTTGGTGACAAGGTGATTCAGTACAGAAATCAGATATGTGTGATAAAAAACATGGATTTTGCACAATTAAGTATGAATGTCCAAGACCCATAGTTCTAGTCTATCTAGAGCAAATCGTCAATCGGGTAGAGGCTTAGTAAAGATGTCCGCAAGTTGCAATTCAGGTTCCAATGAAGTTTACATGAACATGTTCCTTTTTGATGTGATCCCTAATGAAGTGGTGTCTTACGTCTTTGTGTTTAGATCGTGAGTGATGAACGGGGTTGTTTGTTAAGTCAATAGCACTCTTGTTGTCACATTTAAGTTCAATATTAGTTAAATGAACACCAAAGTCTTCTAAGGTTTGAGTCATCCATAATGCTTGGGAAAAACAACTTCCTAGTGCAATATATTCTGCCTCGGTGGTGGAGAGGGCAACAGAATTTTGTTTTCTACTTGACCATGCAACTAGAGAAGGACCTAAGAAATGACAGGTACCACTAGTGCTTTTCCTATCTAATGAACACCCCGCATAATCAGAATCCGAATACACATGCAAGAGAAAAAAATCATTATTTGGATACCAAAGTCCTAATTTAGATGTGCCGATTAGATATCAAAAAATTCGTTTCACCGCTTTTAAATAAGATTCTTTTGGATTTGCTTGAAATCTAGCGCATAAGCATACGGCAAACATAATATCGGGTCTAGATGCACTAAGGTATAATAGAGATCTAATCATTCCTCTATATAATGTTTGGTCAATTGAAATTCCGGCTTCATCTTTTCCTAATTTTAGTGATGCGCTCATTGGAGTACTAACTTGTTTCAAGTTTTCAAAACCAAAACATTTTAGCATATCATGAACATATTTGGATTGACATATAAAAAATCCATCATTTCTTTGGGTTATTTGAAATCCTAAAAAATATGTTAGTTCACCCGCTAGACTCATCTCAAATTCATTTTGCATCACTAGAACAACTTCATTACACAACTCTTCATTAGTGGCTCCAAAAATAATATCATCAACATATATTTGCAAAATAATCAAATCATTATCAAAATGCTTAATGAAGAGCGTGTTATCGGCACTACCCATTTTATAACCGTGCTTTAATAAAAAAGATGTTAAGCGTTCTACCAAGCACGAGGCGCTTGTTTTAGACCATAAAGCGCTTTTTCTAATCTATATACATGATTTGGAAATTTTTCATCAATAAAGCCGGGGGGTTGTTCAACATAGACTTCTTCTTTAATTATCTCATTTAAGAAAGCACTTTTAACATCCATTTGAAATAATTTAAACTTCTTATAACTCGCAAAAGCTAGAAAAATTTTAATCGATTCAAGGCGAGCAACGGGTGCAAATGTTTCATCAAAATATACCCCCTCGATTTGAGAGTAACCTTGTGCCACTAATTGAGCTTTGTTCTTAGTTATTCTAGACTCTTCATCTAATTTATTTTTAAATATCCATTTGACACCAATAACCAGGTGATTAGATGGTCTTTCAACTAGTTTCCAAATCCTATTGCGTTCAAATTGATTCAATTCGTCATTCATAGCAATAAACCAAAATTCATCATTCAACACGGTGGAAACATTTTTCGGTTCTATTTCGAAAACAAATCATATGTTTGAAAAGGATTCATTAAAAGAAGAACGTGTCGTTACCCCCCTTGATGGTTCTCCAATGATAAGCTCCCTTGGATGATCTCTTGTAAATCGAAGCACACTTGGAGGCACGAACTCCTCTTGCACCGTCTCTACTTCTTTTTCTTCTCCAAGTGGTTCATCATCATCATCATGCTCCAATGGTGAAAGAGGTTCATCTTCATTACCTGCACAAGTAGAATCTACACAAGGCACAAGTTCATCAAACTTCACATGAATAAACTCTTCAACCTTTTTAGATTTTTTATTATATATTCTATATGCTTTACTAGTGGAAGAGTAACCAAGAAAAATACCGTCATCACATTTTTCATCAAATTTAGCTAATGCATCCTTGGGGTTTAGGATAAAACATTTACAACCAAAAATATGAAAATACGATACATTAGGTTTCTTTTGAAAATATAATTCATATGGAGTTAATTTCAAAATAGGGCGAAGCATGACACGATTTATGACATAACATGATGTATTTATGGCTTCGGCCCAAAAATATCTAGGAAACCCATACTCGGATAGCATAGTGCGCGCGAGTTCTTGAAGAGTTCTATTTTTCCTCTCCACCACACCATTTTGTTGGGGGGTGCGTGGAGCGGAAAATTCGTGCTTAATACCTAGATTATTACAGAAAGTGGTGAAGCTATCGTTTTCAAATTCCCCTCCATGATTCGATCGTATACACTTGATTTTTAGATCTAATTCATTTTGAATACGATTGCAAAGCTTTGTAAATTCAGAAAACGCATCGGATTTGGAGGTAAGAAATAAGGTCCAAGTAAATCTAGAATAATCATCAATTAATACAAGTGTACTTTTTACCACCAAGACTACACGCGCTAATAGGTCTAAAAAGATCCATGTGAATTAGTTGTAAGGGTCTTGAGGTGGATATTTCTTTTTTACTCTTAAACGATGTTTTTGAAAATTTTCCTTTTTGGCATGACGAGCATAAGGAAGATAGATTTCCATTTAGCATAGGCAAACCTTTAATGAGTTTATTCTTTGATAGTTTTAAGATTAACTTGGTGCTAGAGTGACCGAGACGCCTATGCCATAATTCAAGTTCTTTATTTTTTTGATATAAGACATTTGAGTGACGCTCGTGATAGATCATGAAAGGCAATTAGATACACATTGTGAATTCGTGGTGCAGTGAGTACAATACTATTGGTTTTAGGATCTATAATTTTACATAAATCAGTAGAAGACTCAAATAAGACATTTAGACCTTTATCGCAAAGTTGACTAATAGAAATCAAGTTATGTTTCAAACCTTCTACATATAAGACATTAGTAAGAGGGAAAGAATTGTTACCCACAATACCGGTGCCTAAAATCCTTCCCTTTCCATTGTCCCCAAATGTCACCATTCCTCCTTTCTTCTTAGTGAGGCTAAGGAATTTTGCTTTATCGCCCGTCATGTGTTTGGAGCACCCTGGGTCCAAGTACCACATGTCTTCCTTTTCCTTAGCCTGCCAACATACCTAACAAGAAGATGAGAGTAAAGATCTGGATACCGAAGTGGTTCCTCCCATAGAATAGATGGAAACCTTAGGCACCCAGATTTGCTTGACAGTACATCGACCCTTCATCCTGCAAGAGTCCAAGGTATGCCCGAAGTGACGACACTTGGCACATAACACAAAAGGGGTTGAGACCTTTTTCAGTTTTTGTTGTGGACTCTTGCTGGAGGATGGGGAATCGGCAGAAAAAATTCCAGATTTATGATTATTACATGAATTATGAGTTCTGTGACAACCGCCAGCGTTAACTGTTATCGCCGAGCGGTAGTTAACAGAGACATATCCTAACCCAGTTATTGCACTACCATGCCTTTGGTTGGCCAAAATCATATCAAGAATTTTCGAGCCAACACCAAATTTTTCTATGGCTAAGTTAAGGTCATGGATTTGGGCTTTTAATGCAAAATTTTCACTAACTAAATTTTCGCATCTATTTGCAAAGTTTTTCTTTTCATTTTCAACATTAGAAAGTGATAGTTTCAAATTTCTTTCTAAGTCTCTCTTTTGTTTCGAAAGTGATTCGATATTGGAGAGAGCGTTAGAAAGATCAATTTCAAGTTCGCTAGTCCTTGCCAAAAGATCATCATTCTTTTGGCAAGACTCCATCTCCTTTCCCAAGGCAATTACTTCCTTATTTATTTTTTGATTTTGTTTTAAAAGGATTTTATTTTCAGTTTTAAGTAGATCAAGATCTTTTAAAGTTTTGCCAAAAGATTTACAAGTTTTTAAGTATTCGGAATA
The DNA here is from genome assembly GCA_033032865.1 of Dactylorhiza incarnata. NCBI lineage: Eukaryota > Viridiplantae > Streptophyta > Magnoliopsida > Asparagales > Orchidaceae > Dactylorhiza > Dactylorhiza incarnata. The sequence continues at coordinate 13,830,719 of JAWHQI010000035.1, forward strand.
AAGATCATCATAGTTAGAAGGGATTACCTCAGTGTCGCTTTGGACACTGCACTCGTCGTCGGTTGATTCATTACCTTTCCCCATAAGTCACAAGTTTGCCTCATCATCATCGCTTGAGCTTGATTTACTTGAGCACCCGGAGGAAGAGTCATCCCATGTTGCAGCTTTTAAGACCTTCTTCTTCTCATTTCCTTTAAGCCGTTTTTCTTTTTGCTCCTTTAAGAATTTTGGGCATTGACTTCTAATATGCCCGGTCTTCCTACAGTGGAAGCACTCGTGAGGTGGCCGTTCTTCGTCGTCGTCGCTAGACTTCTCCTTCTTCTCTCTTTTGGATGAGGAGCCCTTTCGGAAAAATTTCGGGAAGGTGTTCCTCCTTTCCGGATTCTTCATGAACTGAGTGAAGTTCTTCACAAAGAGACTCTCCTCGTCATCTTCCTCGTCGTCATCTTCTTTTCTTGACTTCAGTGCGAAGGCTCTCTTCTTTGGCTCCTTGTTGTACTCTTCTTCTTGAATCTTGAGTTCTACCTCATGGGCTTTGAGGTTCCCAATGAGGCTCTCAATTTGGAGCCGCCTAAGATCATGCGATTCGGAAATCGCCGTCACCTTTGGATTGAACTTTGGTGGGAGTGATTGAAGAAGCATTCTCACCAAGTCGTCGTTTGAAAAAGTTTTTCCAAGAATTTTTGAGGCATTGACGATCTTGGTGAATCGAGTGTGCATGACGTCGACATCCTCATCCGGATCCATCCTGAATCTCTCGAATTCATATTCCAGTTGGAATAGTTTTGAGTCTTTGACCTGCGAGGTACCTTCATGCGTTATTTCTAATAAGTTCCAAATATCATAAGCAGTTTCACATGCACTTACTCTATTAAATTCAGTCCTATCAAGAGCACAGAACAAAGCATTCATCGCTTTTGCATTATTCTTACACCTAGCATTATCTCCATCATCCCATTTATCCCTAGGTTTTTCCATGGTTACTTCTCCAACAATATATGTAGGAGAAGTGTAAGGAGTTTCAACACATGCCCATACATCTAGATCTAAGTTTATCAAAAAACAACACATATGCGTTCTCCAGTAATAATAAATCAGTTCCGATAAACAGCGGAGGTCTACTTATTCCCTGCCCCTCATAGAAAGCGAGGTCACGGAGCGCCATTATTCCCGGTTGTTAGACCTAATTGGAATAACCTCCCTCTGATACCACTTGTTGGATCTGTAGGGCCCTTAGAGGGGGGGGGGGGGGGGGTTAATAAGGGTTCTAAGATTTTCGAGAATATTTAAATGAAAAATGATTCTCTATTGCTACCGCGAGCGGTAGTGTTACCTCTCGACATTAGTGACAGAGAAAATCTGAATATGTTATAGTAATGAAAATCAGAGATCACGAAGCAGAGATGAAGAAAGACATATTTTCATTAACAATGAATAATTTTGTTTACAAAATCTTTTCCCAATGACGCTTGGAAAAAGGCGACGAGTGAAAAACTCTATTGGGTAAAACTATACCGACCCTTCTCCCAAGGACCGGTTGGCTCTAGCCTATCTCTCACCAGATATGGCCTCAAGCCGCTCTAGCCCTTCCCTCACCGGAAAGGCCTCGAGCACTCCCTAGATCTACACCCTAGACCTAGTCGCCAATGGAAGGCGAATTTCCCCTAGTCCCCGCAAGGCCCTAGTCGCAGTGTGGCGAATTCCTCTACCGAACAAAAGATATAAAGGTTACAATTAGAAACTAAAACAAAACACAAACTAAAAACTCCCTCAAAAGAAGAACTTAATGTCGATGTAGATGCGATCTGATCGGTCTTCAAGTTCTTTGCGTTCACGAACGTTGACGGAGTTCTTCGGGCTGCTTGGGGAAGGCTCTCACGAGTGCTCTGAATATATGACTTCAATTTGTTCTGTAACAGCAAGCAACAACGGAGGAAACGCACATCATTAAATAGAATCAGCCGTTACCGCCTGCGGTAGTACTACCGCCCCTCGGTAGCCACATTAGGCAATGATCAAGCACACGGATCGTGGCATCTTAGGCAACTTTTGAGCGCCAAATTTTGAGCTCTGCCTAGCGCGCCGCGGTAATGCTAACGCTCCGCGATAGCGAGATAACCATCATTCAGACAATATCTCCTTCCACATTTGCTCCTCAATCACATACAGACGGGAGGATTCCAAAAGCTACCACCGTGCGGTAGACATGCCGCGCCGCGGTAGAGCACGCTAAATATGCATCCCGCCAATCATTCTTTTTTATCCACTGTTTCCTTCCCATCAATTGTTCCATTTATGCTAGCGCCAACGGTAGTGCTAACGCTCCGCGGTCGAGCACATCTCTGAAAGGAGTGTTTTAGTTCTTAATTAATATTAAAAGGCTCTTGTTTAAGTTTTACTTCAAAGTAATGTTATATATATAAATACTAGCATCTTCGAACTGGCTACTCCCGTTCTCGATGCGTCGCTGCGGGCTTCGCCTGTAACCAAGCGGGCTTCGCCCGCTTGGCATTCAAGCGGGCTTCGCCTGCTTGGTATTCAAGCGGGCTGCGCCCGCATCTGTCATGAGCGGTGTCATTTGTCGTGGGGGGTGATATTGGTCGTGAGTGCGACATTCATCGTGGGGGCGACCTTCGTCGTGGGGGCGACCTTCGTCGTGGGGGCGGCCTTCGTCGTGGGGGCGATATTCGTTGTTAGTGCGACATTTATCGTGGAGGGCGACATTTGTAATGTGGGCGACATTTATCGTGGGGAAGACATTTGACGTGGGGGCAACAGTTGTCATGTGTGACAACATTTATCGTGGGGGAGACACTTGTCTTGGGTGGCCACATTTGTGAAAGGAAGTGAGATACCCTAATTCATTTTTCTTCAACAATTTTCTTCTTTGATAGATCTATTATCTTCAACAATTTTCTTCTTTGATAGATCAATTATCTGTACTATCTCCTTTTCCCTATGGTAACATTTTTTTTTTCAATTTTAAGAAACCAAATGAGCAAAAAAAATATTACCCTTTGACTTGTCTTTTTTTTTATGAGAACAATATGTCCTTACTTTTTGAATGATGTAGCCATTATATATAGATGGCCAAGGCCTACTATTTAAAATTTAATGTCCATCAATGAATTCAAAATAAATGAATTTTCAAATTAATCAATTATGAACTATTCCTTTTGTTTTTAATCATATTTGACTCTTATTTTGGAGATTGAATGTTATTACTTTAATCACCCGGGTATTTGCAGGGCAGCAGGTTGACTGGAATTATAGAACATTTTAAGCAAACAAAACTATTCTCAATTCAAGTTAACTAAAACAGGTGATATATCATTGTTCCAAGACAATAAACATTCCACTATCAGCACAACTCATCATTTCATTCCAAACCATTCACAATTCTCCAAGGGCTGGTATATATATACACCAAGCATGAACAAAAGATCTGAATGCTCCTTGATTAATTTTTTGATTACCAAACAAAACTTATTGGAAATGAAGGATCCAACAAAAAAACCGTACTATTTCCAGTTAACTAAAACACTAAATGAAAACTCCATCTGAGGACACAGCAAGGGTCCTAATGCCGGACACAACCGCCAAAAAAAGCAAAAAAAAATCAAGATAGCTTGAGTGCATAACTTTAGGATTAAAAACCTGCAAACCATAATATCTTCATTGGACACACCATAATCCAAGTATGAATTAAAAGTAAAACTTCACATAGTAACAAATTAAAATGCTTACGATGGAAAGAAAGCAGCAGGTTTGGGAAGGTTGCTCTATTGAACTACAGGAAGAGAAGGAGGCCAAAGATTCAGTGAGAAAATTAGTTCATAACACATAAAGATGATGATTTTTTCAAATGCTAATGTACACCATTAGAGCTCTATGTGAGACTTAGGAGACTCTCCCTTGCTCAAAGAGCTAGCTTGAGTGCACTAAATCAAGTCATCAAGCTCCTAGGCCCCTAAACAAAATTGGGATGTTACACTTTACTCATACTGAAAATAAGGGAATTCATTCAATTTAAGGTCAGCAAATACATACAAAAGTTGAAAACTATGATCAAATTGGTCATCAGTGCCTTTTACTATCCCTCAAAATGTTTGAGATGTTCAAAAAGGATCTCGCTGCTCATCTTTTTCAATATTTCATTGACTGCATTATGATGCTTTATGTTACCTTTCCATTGACTGCCAAATTGAGGGTCTTTATGTAAGCAAAGAGCCTGCTGTGAAAATCACTTTCTGACATGAAAAAAGGAATATAAAATTCAAAAAATAGACAGAATTTTTTTATCAAAATAAGATGATTTCAAACATGATGATAGCAAGCACAGTAAAACATGTGCACGAATGCATGAACCTGTCTCAAATTAAATTCATAGTAAAAAACAACAGAGAGCATTTTTAAAATAACATAAACCTATGCAATATTCAGATAGCTAAAAAACATGTATCTTCCCCACAATCCTATGCATGGAATTTGTTTGTTATTCTGGAATAACACCCGATGCCATAAATATGAAGGTTTAGACAAAGGGAACACTTCCTTTGCTATGGAGTCCGATGCTAAATTATAATTTGCTTCCTCCTGCTCAGTCACGAACATGGTAGAGAACATGGTGTTTGATTCTCATACTTCCAATTTGACAAAGCATTTGTTCGATTCACTATAAATGCAGAATGTGCAACCCAAGAGGAATCATGAAAATTCCTATTACCAAATCAAGCACGGGTACTATAATGATTATCCACATGATTTCTTAATGACATGGTGTTAGTAATGATCCAAGCTGGAACACGGCAAGCCGGGGGGGGGGGGGGGGGGGCATGCGGCTCCGGAGGCGGTGGAATACGGTTGGGCATGTCTTAACAGTGGGGCATATGTCTTAACACCAAACTCAAAAATGCAATGGTTCTATCTACAGCAAATTCATTACCCAACTCAAAATCAATAAAACAACCTTATGCATTTAGTGGCACATATATCTTAACACCGAACTCAAATTACATCGTTTAAATTCCCAAACATAAAAACTAAAAAAAAACTCAAATCTACATTGGTTCGCGCACTCATATGATCGAGGTTTGCTATATGTCAACATAGAAACTAAAAAAGGGGCAACTATAGCTCGTATGTGAATGGCATAGAATTGCATTTATTACTGGAAATATGAATGAGATTTTTTCCATTTCAGTTGGAATGCCGCAATGAGAAGAGGGGCTTGCTATTAAAATAGAATTGCATTCAATACCTGTTAAGATGAATGCAGCAGCTATAATTGCTATGAAATTTATTATTCCATTAGTTTATATAATAATCCAGCAGTACATAAATGCATTGTTGTTAGTAAATGGCTATCATATAATATAAATTATATAACCAAATGATGTTTATTATAAGATGGTTTTGCAGTATATAAATGCATCGCTGCATTTATTACTATTAGAAATATTACTCCATTTGGTTATTTTCAAATTTAGCAGTATAGAAATGTATTGCTGCAAATTGCTCATATTTATTACCAAATGAAGTATATACTGCATTTGATTTTATTCTCCCATAGTAACTAACCTTCAAATATTAAATGTTATAACCAAATGACTATCAGATAGACATCTGCTATCATATTATATACAAATTTGACTACAGAATTCAACTTATATACTGCAGCTTCTATAAAGATCTTCGTTTGATTTTAGCATTTGATATTAGAAGGCTTGGTAACAAATCTGATAGCAATTAAAGGATTTGCTATCAGAAACTGCAGATATAATCAAATGATATAACCAATCTTCATTTGGTTATATAAGCTGATAGCAAATGGATATCAGATTGTATATAATCTGATATCAAATGGCTATCAGATAATATAAATGCTGAATTTGGTTATAACATCAGATATCAATGTTATCAGATGGTTAACCAAATGATATAACCTTCATTTAAATGAATCAAATGTTTAAAATGTTTTAAATGCATTTATTGCTGCATTCATATACAAATGAATTGGATGGTTTTAAGCAATGAATTAAATGCTATCAAAAATTTATTATACTCCCTTTGGTTATATACAAATTTGTCAATAGATTATATATAAACTGTCATCTTACCTGAAGGACATGGGAGAAGCGATTTTTACAGGGCTGATAAACTCATACCCATAGGGGAATGAAAGTTCCAACTTAGATGGAGGATAAACTAAACAAAATTTAATAGTTCCAAGCCATAGAAGAAAGAGCAGCAGACATGAGCATACTACTGAAATACCATGGATAATAGGAATACACATTTTTATTTACGTCCGATAAAGGGCGAAAGCAGATGCATCTAGAGGAGCCATGGTAGTGGCTACGCAATATAATATTTGGACCGAAAATTTAGTGTAATATATCATCAGAATATAAGAATTAGATGTCTTGAGAGAGAACAAAAATCATCCATGAAATCTCTGAACTGTGTTTATCACTATAGTGAAAAACTCATTTAGTGATTTTAACAAACACTAAGTATGCAATTAATAGATCAATAAATTTTCAAAAAGAACCTCATTTTGAAGAGATAATTTGTTGAGCGAACCCCACGAATGAAGCTATGTTCCGTAGTGATGAATCCCTACAGGAAGAGGAGAAACTTGTAATATTCTTTGGCAATCCCGATTGGATGGCGAAAAATGGTTGAAGAAGAAGGAAAGGAAGGGGAGAATTACCTGAAGATGGTTGTGCATGTAGGATTTGGAGAGCTGCATCAAGAGCTACATCATTTCAAACTATATATGCATCATGTAGGAGTTGGAGAGCTCGCAGTAGGTCATTCAGAAAAGAGATCAAAGGTGAGAGAATAAGGATTAATAATGGAAAAGAATCAGAATGAAATAAACGCACCCAAGAAAATCATAACAAAATAAAATCAGCATACCCAAAAAATCAGTACGAAATAAAATCTGCATTGAGTCACCGGAGATATTGGAGGCAGTCACTGTTCGGAGGCGGAGGAGGAACGTCGCACCAGGAGAGTTTTGCTAGCGGAAGAGGAGGTAAGTCGCAGGGGATACGACTCCTCAATAGTTGGCTTGAAGGCGAGATGTTTGCCGACTGCTCGCGAAGAAGGCTGGAGGAAGACTGCACATACTGCTTTTCCACCCCAAAATTCTCATAGTTGTTCACTAAGCTCAGTATAAGCCTGATCCGTGCCTTCTTGCCTCTGAAATGACAAAATCCAAGACCTATCTCCAAATCAGAACCTTACAATCGAAATTTCAAAGAGAGGAGATGAATATGATGATTGCCTTCTTGCCTTAGTAGGGAGCTTGCTTCAGCCTAGGCATCGTCGCCTGCAGGGACTTCGATCAAGGGGTTCGACGCCTGCTTGGTGCTTCGTCGCCTGCTGGGGAGCATCGCCTAGGGCTTCGTCGCCTACAGGCGAGCATCACCGTGGATCCTCCTTTAGAAAGCTTTCGCTCGCGATGAGCTGTAGTCCTTCGCAGGCGAGGGCATCGAGGGGCGCAACATCTTCTTGAATAGATGGGGCGAGGGATTGTCGGGGAGAGCGCTTCTGCTGTAGGATTAGAAAGGGCAAGCATAGTAAATCGTGAGGTGAAAATGACCGTAATGCACTTAAAACTTTAAATTATTTTGAAAACAGAAAATATATTAGGAATAGGAGGAGGGGTAGAAGAGGCATATTGAATGTTGCACCAAATGGGGTTTCTTATTTATAGAATAGTATAGATAAGTGAGTGCTGGGTGAGTAATTAAAACAAATAGTAAGTAGGCACATCAATACAACACAAATAAGAAATAAAACAAACAAGCAAAGCACACATCCAGATGACACAAGAAATATAGTAGTTCCTCAATCAACCTGGGTACATCTACTCTTCTACCCATTGGTAGGAATCCACTAGGAGGTTGTTGATAAGGTGCCCTCACACCAAGGGTTTTTTGATAAGGTGTCCACACACCAATAGAGGTTTGATCAGGTGCCCAAATCACCAATAAGCTTTTGATAAGGTGCTTAAAAACCAAGGGAGCTTTTGATCAGGTGCTCTAACCAAGATGCAGGTTTTTGCTAAGGTGGCATGTCACCGGGAGTTAACTTTTGAAGGAGTTATAACCCTTTACAAGATGGGAGAAATAAAGAAAATAGAAAATGTTATGTTGTTCTTCTCTTTGCCGAGAAGACACTTGAAGATCCTGATTAGATGTTGTGTTTGGATCTTGATGATGATGTTGAAGAAAGCTCCTCCTGTCTGATTTAGATTAGATGACAGCTTGTGCATGGAGTTTCTTCTCTAGATTGCAAATACTCTTCTTCTTCTGCAGTTTTGATCCTGAGCAATTGATATTGATTTGGTGTCTCAGGATATAGATGATCTGCAAGAAAGAGTTTTAGCAAAAAGAAGATATAATATATTTTGATCTGCTTCTTCTTTTTGCTGCTGTTCTTCTTTTCCTATTTCTGTCGCTAGCTGTTCTATATTATCTGCTATTCTTCTCTGCTCTTTTCTTTGTATATATATTCTGGAGATCTTGTGGCTGATTTGAATTCTTGCCGACAAGATAGGAAAGAGATAATATCTCTTTTATTTCTCAAATCCTCGAGCAGACAAATTGCCGTCTTTAGCTTGTTGCACGACTACAACATTTATTGTTTATGCCAACGACTATAGCATTTAATGCTTCAACAGCTATAATGTTAAATCAGCAATATATATAGCAATATATATAAATAGAAATAATAAAGATATTGCATATATAATAATTTTAGTCGAGCTGAAAGATATAAAATAATACTGCAGATATTTCGTCGAGCTGAGCTTCAAGTTCGTCGAGCTCATCATTTGATTCGTCGACCAGAACATTTGATTCACTGTTCTGAACATCTGCTGAATATTTGTCGAACGCAGACTTGAGTTCGTCGAATAGAAGAATTCGTCGACCACTGAGCCTAGATGATTTCGTCGACCGCTGAAGTATTGATCTGTTCGTCGAACGCAGACTTGAGTTCGTCGAACGGAAGTATTCGTCGACCGCTGAGCCTGGATAAATGCGTCGAGTGATGCGCAATTTCAGCAACGCTAATTAGCAAGCACGAAATGCGATACGATGGCAGTGCATCGGTCGCTCAAGTAATAAAATAGGGAGGAACTCCCTGAATGTCAATCTCAAAAGACCGCAAGTTGGGTAGTATGACTCGCTCTGCCCGAAAATTAGTTAAAGGGATTACTAAGTAATAACAAAGGGGTTTTGATTATATTCCTAAGCTATTGCGGAAATAAGAGAAATGTGGGTCGAAAAGCACTGCTTCGCAAGGTGTGGGTGTATGCAGCGGCCGATGCCGCGCTTCGGTAAGCGGATGGAATGGCCACAGTGCGAGGTTTTGTGAGGGTCGTATTCACCTCTTCGCCAACATCACCACTAGCAATTGCTAGGTGGCTTCACACACAAACAACCTAGGCTATCACAACAACAATGAAAGCTATTCTCACCACCACATCATCATTGCACATGAACACAAGCAAGAATCCATAAAATTAACCTAATAAGCGTTCGTATAACAACACAAAGAGAAAGCACAAGCATCAAAGTTTAGAAAGGACCACATAGAAGATGTCACCGCGTCTTGGGTTCTCGGCCGGAGTGAGAGGTTGTCGGGCTCTCTCCGGGCTCGGCCCTCAGATGGTGTGCGGACTCGAAGGAGGCTGTCACCGCTCCAATGATCTTCAGCGCTTCTATGGTCTCCTCGGCGAAGAATGCTTGAACTAGTGGCGGAGAATGCTTGCAAATGCTCCCGAATGGAGGAATGACGAAGGAGATCGCTGGAAATGACCTCCTCTTGTCTCCTCTGGTGGAAGGGGCGAAAATGGCGGGGTTTCTGCATTTTTCCCGCGAGGGGAATCGGTCCCTTGCGTAGCGGCATTTCCTGCGCTTTTATAATAAACTGGCAAAATTTTGGGCACGCACGGTCGAACGCACGATCGTGCGCTGCCCGTGCGATAATTAAAGAGAAAAACTGGCGTGAAGACGAAGCTGCGCCGCCCATGCGATTTGCTCACGCACGGGCAAATCCGCCCGTGCGTCAAAACGCACGGGTAAATTCAGAAAAGCTAAAAACAGGAAGAAACAGGCGTCCGTGCGTTTGACTCACGCACGGGCAATTCCGCTCGAGCGTCAAAACGCCTGACCAAACTCAGAACTCCCATTTTCTGCCCAGATGAGAACGCACGACCACAGCCGTCCGTGCGTCAAGGAAACGCACGACCGTGCGTTGCACACAATCATGAATTCTGGTGGAAAACTGGATGATCCGACCACCTGTACACAAGATAAAAAAGCTGGGAAAACACCTCCAGCATTAGATAAACATAGAGAAAGGGATGGGGAGCACCATGTGCTTACCCCCAATAACAAGGAGCGCAAATGCACACCGAAACGGGTCTAAGAGTGCACCTAGCAAGGAATAACAAATATAATCAAAAACATGCCTAAAATGTAGTGCATCGACTAGAAATACGGCCCAGAGGAGTCCATAAATGTGTATATAAATGGGACTCATCACACCCCCCGACTTAACCATTTGCACGTCTCGGGCAAACTACTCAGCTCTCCTGTCGGAACAATTGGATGTTAGAGTGAGTTTGAGCGGTAGAGACCTATGCGAAGTCGCATGCACACGTGCATAGAAATACATTAGAACAGAATTAAACTCAAGATTATATCTAACTATTTCTAGAACAGTAATTTGAAATTTACTTTACTTGGATGGTGAATTTCGGTGAATCTTTCGGTCGCGCAAAAGGGAAAATAGCGTGACTAATGAGTAAAGTTTTACTTGAATCAAAGCTCGGGACAAACTCCTAAGAAATCCATCAAAGTCGGTGTCCATAGGCTTGCACGTTCGCACTCTCTCTACTGCATGAGATGACTCATATTTAAAATCAATAGGACTTATGGGTTATGATTGGGCTTAGGTTGAGTTTAGGCTAGATAAGTAGAAGGACGATGGGAATCGCATTCAACATAACTGAGCACTCAAGAGAATTACAATCACCAATACAACATTTTCAAGAATTACACAACACCCCCAGACTTCAACTGAACACTAGGTGCGTGCTAAGCCAAATATAATTTGAATTTGTCGAGAGAGTATTCATTTTGAACAACTTTTTTTCTTTTCTATTCTCTTCTCGACAGAATACTTTTGTAGGCACAATAAAAACAGCTCCTTCAGCTAATTCAAAGCTGCCATACACCACAAAGATAACACCAAATGCGATCAAAAAATAAATTTCTTTCAGCTCAAAAGTTGGTGCGAAAATAGGTTTGGTCATATGGCTTTGGTGAAATTTTAGTGGAGCTAAACAAGGAGGAAAGGTAGGCTCAAGTGGGCTTGCAGAGGTGATTACGTTGGTAAGGATTTCAAAAGCACAAACGGAACAAGAAATGGCCTATATCACATTTTATAATGAGTACTTCAACGCAATCGTTTCAAGAGTAGCCTAGTGCAAGTTCTAGCCACCGAGAAAGGTTGTCCTTCCTTCTGACCCTAGTAATAAGCTACTACTAGTACAGCTACACTCGACCTTATGCTACCGTTGAATTCACCGGATTCATCACTAAAGTAAAATAAATTGCAGCTACTATAATAGAAATAATTAAATTATAACTTTGAATTTTATTCTACTCTAATTGAATTTCTAGGCGTGACGAGAGCATTTGACTAGATCACTACTCGAGTCAACATTTTTCTCTACTCCTCACTCCTACACTAACAATCCAATTCTTACGAGCGGGGAACCTCGCAGTAATATCCAATAATCACGCATGATCAAGTGCGCGTGAACTAGGTGCAAGTGTATGCAATGTGTGCAACAAAATGATAAATCCTAACTCAGCACATTCTAACATGCTATGCAAAGTGTGTGTACGTGCACAACTCTCTTTCTCCCCCAGACTTGATCAAAACGAAATAAAATAGACAATTCAGGAGTAGGGAAAATAGGGGTAGAGAGGACCTATGCTCATAAAAGAGCATGCCAGAAGTGCGGTAGTTCCTTCTTTAAATTTTTCTCCTTCCGCATCCACCAAGCGAGAGCTAGCACAAATGGGTCCGCCAAAAATGTCGCCATACCTGCATTGTTAGCACCAAAGCAAAAACAAACAGAACATAATAGAAATTAAAGCAAGCAAGCGGAACCGGGTGGTTCCCATGGGTTATCTCCCAAGAAGCCCTTTTGTTTAACGTCCTTAAAGGTGGACCAAATACCTGTATTAAGCATTGTTCATAAAGCAGAAAATTTAGGAAAAAGTTTCACACACACAGATCACAGTAAGAAGAAGAACATCAGCTATACGCGCTTTTGTAGTGCACGTCTCCAGTGGCTTGTAGGCTGGAGGTGAAAGCTTTAGGTCCAAAATTGGTGTCACCCAATTTTTCCCTAGCCTCTACCATCTTGCCACTGGAAGTAGTGGAGCGTGCACCACGCAATCGTCTTTCTTATTTCAACTTCTCCACGGTTGGAGAGCGCCAGCGTTGATAGTCGTCAGATTTTCCCACCTTGGTGGTGGGTGGCATCACTTCCGTTGCTGCAGTGGCAACTGGGTCAGCCCAAGAGACAGACTGTTTAAGAGGATTATTACACAATTTCTTGCTAAATAAAAATGGGACATTGTCCCGAGTTAAGTTTTGCTTGGCGGATTCAGAAATGAGGCTCTCCTTCCTCTCCGAGTCACATTCCTTTCGTAAGCCTGCTTCTTCCTTTTCACATGACTGCTTCTCATCCTTTTCTTCCTCCAACGATACTATTTCAGCCCTGATTCCTGCATCACTAAGAGATTCATCAGAAATAATTTGGGGAGAGAGAGACAATATTTCGGTCACAATCTTGGGGCAAGTAGGGATGATAACACTTCCTGCAGAGAAATCCAAAGTGGCACCGCTCTCTTTCAAGAACGGCACTCCCAAGATGGGGATAGATTAATTCTCTTGGGGTCCCAATACTTGAAAGTCAGCGACCACCACCGTCCCCTCGACCATGACTTCAACATTTTTCACTTCTCCCTCCGACTGAATAATGGTCCCATTAGCAAGCACCAAAGACTTCCGATAGTCCGTGTTCATATCGAGTTGCAATTTAGCAACATCGTGCAATGCAAGGAGGTTGCGGGATGAACCGGAGTCACATAAGACATCAGTTTTGACATTATTAATAGAACAAGTGATTACTAATTCACTTTGGTTAACCACTTTCATGTCGGTAAGACTCTTCCCTTGATTGATAGGATTTTTCTGTGTTGCTGGGAAGGGTCCCTTGCGAACGCTCGGTTAACAGTTGAGCCAATTGGCCCAATTGCGTCTCCAAGTTTCGCATGGACGCGGTTTGGTTAACCATATTCGAGTTTGCAGACTGCATAAACCTCTCCATCATTTCTTCGAGGTTGCTCTTCTTAGGAGTCGGGGAACCTTGATTATAACTCGGTTGAGGCGGCCGCGGTTGGCTACCGGAGGCTTGAGCATTGAATTGATGCGAGCCTCCTTGCTATCGTTGGTCTGGAACGTTTTGTTTCCAAGAGAAGTTTGGATGACTCCTCACACTCGAGTTATAGGCATTATTAAACAGTGCTCCATGATTTTGATCATTAATATAATTGACGCTTTCATCAAAAGAAACTTCGGTAGGTTGCTCACCTGTGGGCCACTCATATGCATGATGCCCCGGGCTTCCACAACCTTGGCATGATATCATCATCACTGAGGCAGAAGGGAGGGTAGGCCTCTTTAGTGGCATGGTACTTTCAGCGGGTGCACCAGACGTGTTCACCTCAAAGAGTCCCCGAGCATTCCTTGGAGCGTTTCTTCCAGCAGTCCAAAAGGAGCTATGAATGGCAGTGTCTTGAACAATCTGTAATGGGTCTTCTGGGGTGTGGTTCATCAGAGTTCCACCTGCAGCAGCATCAATCATGGCCCTGTAGTTAGGCTCAATAGCAAAGTAAAAATTTTCTATTATATTCCATGGTTGCAGCTCATGCTGGGGACATTTCCGGAGAAGGTTCATGAACCTCTCCCAAGCTTCTGCGAGAGCCTCCTGATCGTGTTGTTGGAAGGTTGCAATTTCACTCCGCAAGTTTACAACCTTGTCGACAGGATGGAACTTCGCCAGAAATTTTTCTTGCAGAGCGTCCTAAGTGGCAGCTGTGCCAGGTGGTATCGTGTGGAGCCACGCCTTTGCCTTGTCACGTAGAGAGAAAGGGAACAGCCTGAGCTTTACCGTCTCGTCAGCCAGCCCTGCGTACCAAAATGTCCCACAAATTTCTGCGAATTTAACCAAGTGAAGATGGGTGTCTTCACTGGCAAACCCAGATAATTGGGCCTGGTTGCGGATCATGTTCAGGATGGCCGGCTTTATCTCAAAGTTGTTGTTGATGATAGCCGGGCCGAATCCAGGGTACACACTCCCAACAATGGGTGTAGTGTAATCTCTCATGGTCCTGGGTCGTGGCCTAGCCACTTCATTCTCGTCAGCTACCTGACCCACGACCGGTGCATTTCCCACTCCGGGATCAACCTGATTTCCGTTAACATCCATGGTGGCAGCAGCACGGAGACGCGCCCGCAGGGTACGCTCTATTTCAGGGTCAAATGCTGCGCACTCACTGGGATCTCTTCTATGCATACACACTCTTCAACACAAAAGAAGACAATAAAAAACAAGACCTTAAAATGAATTTCCACAGAAAAACAAATCATACACGCTTGCAGTCCCCGTCAACGATGCCAAAATCTTGATGCGCAATTTCAGCAATGCTAATTAGCAAGCACGAAATGCGATACGACGGCAGTGCACCGGTCGCTCAAGTAATAAAATAGGGAGGAACTCCCCGAATGTCGATCTCAAAGGACCGCAAGTTGGGTAGTATGACTCGCTCTGCCCAGAAATTAGTTAAAGGGATTACTTAGTAATAACAAAGGGGTTGTGATTAGATTCCTAAGCTATTGCGGAAATAAGAGAAATGCGGGTCGAAAAGCACCGCTTTGCAAGGTGTGGGTGTATGCAGCGGCCGCGATGCCGCGCTTCAGTAAGCGGATGGAATGGCCACAGTGCGAGGTTTTGTGAGGGTCGTATTCACCTCTTCGCCAACATCACCACTAGCAATTGCTAGGTGGCTTCACACACAAACAACCTAGGCTATCACAACAACAATGAAAGCTATTCTCACCACCACATCATCATTGCACATGAACACAAGCAAGAATCCATAACATTAACCTAACAAGCGTTTGTACAACAACACAAAGAGAAAGCACAAGCATCAAAGTTTAGAAAGGACCACATAGAAGATGTCACCGCGTCTTGGGTTCTCGGCCGGAGTGAGAGGTTGTCGGGCTCTCTCCGGGCTCAGCCCTCAGATGGTGTGCGGACTCGAAGGAGGCTGTCACCGCTCCAACGATCTTCAACGCTTCTATGGTCTCCTCGGCGAAGAATGCTTGAAATAGTGGCGGAGAATGCTTGCAAATGCTCCCGAATGGAGGAATGGAGAAGGAGATCGCTGGAAATGGCCTCCTCTTGTCTCCTCTGGTGGAAGGGGCGAAAATGGCTGGGTTCCTGCGTTTTTCCCGCGAGGGGAATCGGTCCCTTGCGTAGCGGCATTTCCTGCGCTTTTATAATAAACTGGCAAAATTTTGGGCACGCACGGTCGAACGCACGATCGTGCGCTGCCCGTGCGATAATTAAAGATAAAAACTGGCGTGAAGACGAAGCTGCGCCGCCCATGCGATTTGCTCACACACGGGCAAATCCGCCCGTGCGTCAAAACATACGGGTAAATTCAGAAAAGCTAAAAATAGGAATAAACAGGCGTCCGTGCGTTTGACTCACGCACGGGGGCAATTTCGCTCGTTCGTCAAAATGCACGACCAAACTCAGAACTCCCATTTTCTGACCAGATGAGAATGCACGACCACAACCGTCCGTGCGTCAAGGAAACGCACGACCGTGCGTTGCACACATTCATGAATTCTGGGGGAAAACTAGATGATCTGACCACCTGTACACAAGATAAAATAGCTGGGAAAACACCTCCAACACTAGATAAACATAGAGAAAGGGATGGGGAGCACCATGTGTGAGAATTTGAAAATAATAGAAATTTTTTTTCCAAAAAACTAAGTATTACAAGTGTATTGCCTCCTTTATATAGACTAGGAGAGAAACAGTAAAATACAAATATACGATGTGGGACTAAATACAAATACAAATACACAAGAGAGCTGGGCGGTCTGGGCGATCATGAATATTGAGACCGCAGCGACCTCTGCGATCTGGAGTGAGATCGGGCGGTCACACGACAGGAGGAAGGTCGTGTGACAGAGGAGACCGTCTGGTGGTTAGACCGTTGTGGCGAACACTCCCCCATAAGGGAGAGATCGGGAGGATCAGACCGCTTCTCTCCATAAGAAGCGATCTGGTATATCCGAGATGAACCGTCAGTCTTGTACTTGGAGACCGCTGAGACCGCTGGCTCTAGACCGCTTGGAGAGGCGGAATGATGCTGACCTTCGCAAGACGCGACCTCGCATACTTGAGGAGAAGTCGCGGTCTGATTCTGGGAGACCGCGCAGACCGCTGGCTTGTAACCGCGCAGCTTCAACTTATCTTTATCTGGCGCAATCTGGTACATCAGAGGGGAAGCCGCGGTCTGATTACTAGAGACCGCACAGACCGCTGGCTTCAGATCGCGGGGCTTCAAACCTTCGAGACCGCTTGACTCTAACACTCCCCCGCAAGCTGGAGCATATATATCAATCATGCCTAGCTTGTTACACACATCGGAGAAGGACGAAGATATAGGTTTGGTGAAGATATCAGCCAGCTCTTTATCTGAAGTTACGAAGGGAGTGCAGATTTGTTTCTTCAAGATTTCTTCCCTGATGAAATGACAGTCCGCTTCAATGTGTTTGGTTCTTTCATGAAAGACTGGGTTCTGAGATATATAGATTGCAACTTTGTTGTCACAGAACATTGGTAATGGATGATTGTAAACTTCTCCTAAGTCAAGAAGGAGAGTTCGTAACCACTTCAACTCGCATGTAGTTTGGGCCATGCTCCTGTACTCGGCCTCAGCACTTGATCTGGAAACTACTGCTTGTTTCTTGCTCTTCCAACTCACCAGATTTCCTCCAACGAAGGTACAGAACCCAGATGTGGATTTCCTGTCGCCTTTATCATCAGCGTAGCTAGCATCTGAGTAGGCTTCTATCTTGAGATGGTTGTTCCTTTAGAACAGAAGTCCCTTCCCTGGAGATCCCTTAACGTATTCTAATATTTTTAAAGCAGCTTGAAGATGACACTCCTTCGGAGCTTGCATGAATTGGCTAACCTTCCCAATCACATAGCAGATATCAGGTCTTGTTACAGTTAGGTAGATGAGCTTGCCAACAAGATGACAATATCTGGTGCTATCAAGTAGAGGAGGAGAGTTGTCAGTCCAGAGTTTGTCGTCTCCACTTGCCATTGGATACTTAGCGGGTTTAGAACCCAGAAGACCTATTTCTTTTAGAAGATCGATAGCATACTTCCGTTGTGAGAGAACAATTGAGCTATGCTTCCTTGAGATCTCAATGCCCAGAAAGTACTTGGGAGTCCTCATATCTTTGGTTACAAAGTGTTGGAGAAGATGTTTCTTTGTAAGGGAGACACCTTCAGCGTCATTACCTGTGAGAAGGATGTCATCAACGTATACAGCCAGAACAACCATTCCATAAGATGTCTTGCGAATGAAGAGAGAGTGATCCGCAGAACTTCGGACAAATCCAATGATCTTGATAACTTCGTTAAATTTTTCGAACCAGGCGCGAGGACTTTGCTTAAGACCATAGATAGCCTTCTTAAGCTTACATACACGAGTCTCCCCGGAGCAACATACCCTGGAGGTTGCTCCATGAAAACAACCTCTTGAAGGTCACCATAGAGAAAAGCATTCTTGACATCCAGCTGAGAGAGTTGCCAACCTTTGTTGACGGCCACAGAGAAGAGGACCCTGATGGTTGTAAGATGAGCAACAGGGGAGAAGGTGTCAAAGAAGTCTACTCCATATGTCTGAGTAAAACCTTTGGCAACTAAGCAAGCTTTGTAGCGGTCAACAGAGCCATCAGCACGATATTTTATCACAAAGACCCATCTACACCCAACAACATCTATCCCAATAGGTGGAGGAACAAGAGTCCAAGTGCCAAGGTCCTGAAGGGTGGAGATTTCATCATCCATGGCAGCCTTCCACTATGGGATGGCAAGAGCCTCCTGATAACTGGTTGGGGTGGCAGTATCTGTAATAGCAATAGCAAATGCCCTAGCAGAGGGGGTAAGTTGAGCATAAGTTACAACATCGTGAATAGAATGTTGCGTACATGAGCGGACTCCCTTGCGAAGAGCAATAGGAAGGTCTTCAGTGGTGACTGTATCTGCAGGACAGTCATCATCGGAAGAAGATAGTGCTGGCCCAAGAGTTGGGAGAGAAGGCCCCGGAGTAGGAGGACAGGTGGAAGGAGATGCTGGATGCGGTGGAGGGGAAGGAAGAGGTGGTGGAGTTGGGAAAGTAGGTGGTGGTGGTGGTGGTGGAGAGTAAATCAGAGGTGTCGTCGGACTAGGCGCAGGAGGCAGCGAGGTGGAAGAGGTAGAAAAGTATGGAACATTTTCAAAGAATGTGACATCAGCGGAAACATATTGTTTGCGAAGAATGGGGTCATAGCACCTGTACCCTTTCTGAGTTGGTGAATAACCAACAAAGATGCATTTAACTGCACGAGGAGAGAGTTTGTCCCGACCTGGGGAAGGAGTGTGGACAAACGCAGTACAACCGAACACCTTGAGAGGTAAGGAGAAGGGTTGTGAGGTGGGATATAGTATAAAGAAGGGGGTGGAGCCTTGAAGAAGGGTGGAGGGAATGCGGTTAATGAGATAGCAGGAGATGAGGATGGCATGACCCCAATAGGTTTTGGGAATATTCATCTGAAAGAGTAAGGTGCGAGCCATGTCGAGGAGGTGACGATTCTTACGTTCTGCTATCCCATTTTGTTGAGAGGTATAAGGACAACTAGTCTGATGTATAAGACCACGATTCATGCAAAACTCAGAAAATTGATGAGAAACATATTCCTTAGCATTATCAGTGCGAATAGTCTTGATAGACACTCCAAACTGAGTGAAAATTTCATTATAAAAGGTGTTGAAAACAAAAACTTCTGAGCGTTCTTTTAACAGATACACCCAAGTACATCGAGAGAAGTCATCAATAAAAGTAACAAAATACAAACTGCCCCCACCTACAGTCTTGGTAGGAGAGGGACCCCAGATGTCCGAGTGGATGAGATCAAAAAGACGAGTCGAGCTACGTCCAGGTTTGGCAGGGTAGGAAGCCCGATGGTGCTTTCCTATTTGACAAGCTTCACAGTTGAGAGGAGAAGTATCTTTGGCGAGGTGAGGTAGAAGTTGATACAGCAGCCGAGGTGGAGGGTGACCAAGATGGAGGTGCCATTGATGGAGAGAATTCGAGACGGTAGAGGCAGAGTGAGCAACAAGAACGTCAAGGAAGTAGAGGCCTCCACTCTCAGTCCCAGTAGCAACTGTCTCCTTCATATGAAGATCCTGAAAATAACAGTTAGTCGGAGTAAACATAATAGAGCATTGTAATTGTTGAGAGAGAGCCTTGACTGATAGTAAGTTGCACGGAAAAGTAGGCACATAAAGAGTGTTCTGAAGAGAGATAGTCGGAGTGACTTGAACTATTCCAGTCCCACACACATGTGAGGGAGAACCATCAGCGGTGAGAACCGGAGGTAAATTCCTGTGCTCTAGTAATTGGGAGAAAAGGTGAGGGTTCCCTGTCATATGATTTGTTGTGCCAGAATCAATAAGCCATTTACCTTCAGTAACCACGTGCACGCTACCTGAGGAGGTAGCAACAGAAGCAGATGGTGAGCTAATATCCGGGTGAGAGGCAGCAGCCAGAGGGCAAAGGTAAGGATGCTTGAGATAGCAACGATCAATTGGGTGACCTCTCTGACCACAATGAGAGCAGATGTGTCGCGGAGGTCCACGGCCACCAAGAGATCCACCACGGCCACCAGGGTGACCACGTTCAGCCCTGTGAGCAAAGCTCTCTGGAGGAGGGGGGGAAGACAACAAGGGTCGTTGGAGAAGGGAGGTAACAGCAGAGACCCGAGCATCGGTGGCATCAAGAGTCGGAGACTCAGCTTCTCCAAGGATTTGTTGTCGTATCATATCATAAGACTCCGGAAGACGGAGAAGGTAACATACAACCAGGAGCTCTTGGAAGTGTTTGTGTTGTTCAGCAAGATCAGCAGAGAAGGGGCGATGCTGAAGGAGTTCAGCCCCAAGGGCCTGAACTGCTTGATATGCTGTGGTGGGATCCATGGTTGGGCGGGCAAAGAGATCATCATACAAGGTGTAAATGCGGGAGGTTTTGGCGCCTTTGGAGTAAAGGGCCGCAAGATGCTTCCACGCTGCCTTGACTGTCTCATCATGACGAATGATAGGAAGACACTCATCAGAGAGACTGTTAGCAAGCCAGGTGCGGACAAGAGCATCGCTAGCATCCCAATCATTAAAGGTAGCAGATCCTGTGGGAGGAGGATCATCGGTGAGATGATGGCGTTTACGTTGAGAGCGTAAGAGAAAGGTGAAGGAGACACTCCAATCAGGATAGTTAGTTCCAGTGAGCTTTGACGTGGTGCCAAGGTTGCCCGAGGAAGAGGTAGAAATAGTCATAGGAGTGGGCGGGGGGGGGGGGGGGTGGTGGGGTAGCATTCACAGAAGGGGTACCCATGATCACGCGGGCTCGCGGATATAAGGGAGACCGCTCGGTCTCGAGAATAAGAGAGATCGCGCTAACCAGAAGAGGAAGAGAGGAGATCGCACAGAAGGTGCGGTCAGAAGAAAATGAGACCGGTCGAATAGATCGATCCCTCTGATACCATGTGAGAATTTGAAAATAACAGAAATTTTATTTCCAAAAAACTAAGTATTACAAGTGTATTGCCTCCTTTATATAGACAAGGAGGGAAACAGTAAAATACAAATATACGATGTGTGACTAAATACAAATACAAATACACAAGAGAGCTGGGCGGTCTGGGCGATCATGAATATTGAGACCGCAGCGACCTCTGCGATCTGGAGTGAGATCGGGCGGTCACACAACAGGAGGAAGGTCGTGTGACAGAGGAGACCGTCTGGTGGTTAGACCATTGTGGCGAACACTCCCCCATAAGGGAGAGATCGGGAGGATCAGACCGCTTCTCTCTATAAGAAGCGATCTGGTATATCCGAGATGAACCGTCAGTCTTGTACTTGGAGACCGCTGAGACCGCTGGCTCTAGACCGCTTGGAGAGGCGGAATGATGCTGACCTTCACAAGATGCGACCTCGCATACTTGAGGAGAAGTTGCAGTCTGATTCTGGGAGACCGCGCAGACTGCTGACTTGTAACCGCGCAGCTTCAACTTATCTTTATCTGGCGCGATCTAGTACATCAGAGGGGAAGCCGCGGTCTGATTACTGGAGACCGCACAGACCGCTGGCTTCAGATCGCGGGGCTTCAAACCTTCGAGACCGCTTGGCTCTAACACCATGTGCTTACCCCCAATAACAAGGAGCGCAAATGCACACTGAAACGGGCCTAAGAGTGCACCTATCAAGGAATAACAAATATAATCAAAAACATGCCTAAAGTGCAGTGCATCGACTAGAAATACGGCCCAGATGAGTCCATAAATGTGTATATAAATGGGACTCATCATCGAGCGCTGAGCTTGAGTAAAAGTGTCGACCGCTGAGCTTGAGTAAAGGCATCGACCGCTGAGCTTAAGTAAAGGCGTCGACCGCTGAGTTGAGGCGGGATCGTCGAGCGCTGAGATGGCTTGATTTCATCGAGCGCAGAATGAATACCATTCGTCGAGCACAGAGCATCGTTCGTCGAACGCAGGTAGCCGTTCGTCGAATGCAGAGAACATGTGTAAATTTCATCTTTCTCTTATTTTTCAGCCTATTAAATATGTCTCTTTTCAGCCTTCTTTCTTAATGGGATTTAATCTAAGTTATACAATGAGTTATGATAGAAACTTAGACATTAAAGGTGGATCCTAACTCAAATCAAAACTAAGGTTCCAACAATCTCCCCCTATTTGAGTTGGGATCCTAATCCAAATTAAGACTAGGTTCTAACAATCTCCCCCTATTTGGTTTAGGATACCTAAGCATAAAAAGTCTTTGAAGCTTTAGGGTCAGAGATTATTTTCTTCTTATAAAATTCATTTAAGCAATTCTGATTTCCTGGATTTTGATTTAAATGGGATTTTAATGATGAATTGCTAGCTGTTTATTGGATTCTATGAATTTTAAAATAAAAAAGACAATGTCTGATAGCTTCTTTCTATAGAATCCCCTTAATCAGAAGAGACTCACACTCAGTGCTCTGATCATTTCTGATCTATGCAATTTGAGTAGAATGCTCAACTTGATTTTGGAGAAAATCTGTAAGAATGTGAAGTTTATCTGACTTTGTTTTTGAGATAGAAAATTCCAAAGAATCTTATAATTGCTGTTTAATTATAAATGTTTTAAAATAGGTAAAAACAAATGCTTTATAATTAGATATGTTGGTCTTTTTATTTCATTGAAGTATAAATTTGAAAAATTTCTTTGATGTTTTTGAACAGACATAATTTTCTTCTTAAAAGGTTGTTCAAATTTATTTTTCAAAGAAGTAATTTTCTTTTCTGATATTTTTAAATCTATTTTAAGTTTAGTGTGTTCAGAAGTTATTTTTAACTCTTTTATTTCTTTGTCAGATTTTATTAAATATGTATGTATTAACTTAAATCTAATTGGTAATTTTTAGAGGTAGAGTTGGGATTTGAAATTACCTTTTCTAATTCAGATTCAGAATTTATTAAATCTGTACATGGTGAGTTGAAAACAGATTTAAAATCAGAGGTAGAAATAAAATTTGAAGTTACCTCCTTTACCTTTTCTGATTCAGATTCAGCATCTGATATGTGATATGAGCCATATATTGCCAACATGCAGAAAGCTCTAGCTTTTTGTTCTTCCTTTTCTCTTCTTCTTTATTTAGAATGAATGATGGTTCTGCATCAAAAATACAGTTAGTGAAAGTGGAAGAAGATGGTTCATTTACCATCCTTGAGAGGGAGTTCCAAATGCTCCTTGCTGAAGTGCAATCAGCCACTTTAAGAAGAATGTCTTTTGACATTGATTTAACCAATATGTTCATGGCCTTTGCATCAGCACTGATCAACTTTTCTTGATCATCTGTTGAAGAAGTTGAGGATGGAGGTCCTGTCAAAACAGATTTGTAAATATCTTCATCCATGTCATTCATATATAACTTAATTCTAGCTTGACATAAAGTAAATCTATCCAAATTACAAATAGGTGGATCTGAAATAGAAAAATCTGCTTGTGCCATTAGATAAAAAAAATATTTTCAAGAACTAAGTGATCTTTGTGATTTCAGGTGTTAGCCTGTGTGAAAAATCAACCTCCTCTAATACCAATTGAAAGGAGTGTTTAAGTTCTTAATTAATATAAAAGGCTCTTGTTTAAGTTTTACTTCAAAGTAATGTTATATATATAAATATAAGTGAGTGCTGGGTGAGTAATTAAAACAAACAGTAAGTAGGCACAACAATACAACACAAATAAGAAATAAAACAAACTAGCAAAGCACACATACAGATGACACAAGAAATATAGTAGTTCCCCAATCAACCTGGGTACATCCACTCTTCTACCCACTGGTAGGAATCCACTAGGAGGTTGTTGATAAGGTGCCCTCACACCAAGGGGTTTTTGATAAGGTGTCCACACACCAATGGAGGTTTGATCAGGTGCCCAAATCACCAATAAGCTTTTGATAAGGTGCTTAAAAACCAAGGGAACTTTTGATCAGGTGCTCTAACCAAGATGCAGGTTTTTGCTAAGGTGGCCTGTCACCGAGAGTTAACTTTTGAAGGGAGTTATAACCCTTTACAAGATGGGAGAAATAAAGAAAATAGAAAATGTTATGTTGTTCTTCTCTTTGCTGAGAAGACACTTGAAGATCCTGATTAGATGTTGTGCTTGGATCTTGATGATGATGTTGAAGAAAGCTCCTCCTATCTGATTTAGATTAGATGACAGCTTGTGGATGGAGCTTCTTCTCTAGATTGCAAATACTCTTCTTCTTCTTCTTCTGTAGTTTTGATCCTGAGCAATTGACATTGATTTGGTGTCTCAGGATATAGATGATCTGCAAGAAAGAGTTTTAGCAAAAAGAAGATATAATATATTTTGATCTACTTCTTCTTTTTGCTGCTGTTCTTCTTTTCCTGTTTCTGCCGCTAGCTGTTCTATATTATCTGCTATTCTTCTCTGCTCTTTTCTTTGTATATATATTTTGGAGATCTTGTGGCTGATTTGAATTCTTGCCGACAAGATAGGAAAGATATAATATCTCTTTTATTTCCTAGATCCTCGAGCAGACAAATTGCCGTCTTTAGCTTGCTGCAATGGCTACAACATTTATTGTTTATGCCAATGACTATAGCATTTAATGCTTCAACAGCTATAATGTTAAATCAACAATATATATAGCAATATATATAAATAGAAATAATAAAGATATTGCATATATAATAATTTTAGTCGAGCTGAAAGATATAAAATAATACTGCAGATATTTCGTCGAGCTGAGCTTTAAGTTCGTCGAGCTCATCATTTGATTCGTCGACCTGAATATTTGATTCACTGTTCTGAACATCTGCTGAATATTCATCGAACGCAGACTTGAGTTCGTCGAATGGAAGGATTCGTCGACCGCTGAGCCTGGATGATTTCGTCGACCGCTGAAGTATTGATCTGTTCGTCGAACGCAGACTTGAGTTTGTCGAACATAAGTATTCGTCGACCGCTGAGCGTGGATAAATGCGTTAAGCGCTGAGCTTGAGTAAAAGCATCGACCGCTGAGCTTGAGTAAAGGCGTCGACCGCTGAGCTTGAGTAAAGGCGTCGACCGCTGAGCTGAGGCGGGATCGTCGAGCGCTGAGATGTCTTGATTTCGTCGAGCGCAGAATGAATACCATTCGTCGAGCGCAGAGCGCCATTCGTCGAACGTAGGTAGCCGTTCGTCGAATGCAGAGAACATGTGTAAATTTTATCTTTCTCTTATTTTTCAGCCTATTAAATATGTCTCTTTTCAGCCTTCTTTCTTAATGGGATTTAATCTAAGTTATACAATGAGTTATGATAGAAACTTGGACATTAAAGGTGGATCCTAACTCAAATCAAAACTAAGGTTCCAACAATCTCTTTTCATCGAACGCATCTCATTTCGTCGAACGCCAGTTCGTCCAACGACATCTACTTTCGCGAACACCATTTCGTCGAACGACATTTTCGTTGAACAACATCGATTTTCGTCGAACAACATTTTGTCGAGCGCATCTCATTTCGTCGAACCGCTAGCACCAGTGATAGTGCTAACGCTCCGCGGTAGCAACAACACAACATATTCTTATGGAGATTTGAATGCACAGGATCCTGCATGTTATAAACAGAAAAAACAAATATGATCAAATACAATAGGATTTGTTATTGTCAAACCAAGAGATGCAGAAAGCATATTCCAACATTGAGTACTGGAGTGATGAATTTAAAAAGATAATTATAAATGCTTGGATAAGCCATGTGCAGCTATGCAAGAACATAGACAACATCTATTCAGCAGAGGAATGGATAAGGCATTTGGAAAGGAATTCCCTAAGGGAAAGAATATTCAAAGAAAATCTTGTGAACAGAAATACTCCCAAAAGGATGTCATCAAAATATCTACCAAAGCCTTTTCTGTATTTCAAGAGACAGGAGAACAAGAGGAAGGCTGCTGAGATGGCTACTGCTGCTGCTGCAAAGAGTGCTGATAAAGATCAAGCTGAAAACTTCAGTTCCAAGAAAAGAAAATTCTAAAGAAATGTTTTAATTTGTCTTAGTTAAAATGTTGCACTGAAAAATGTAATATCCTATATAGACATTTTATTATTAATTCAAGTGGTCTTTCATTGAATTATCTGAATCTTATGTTAATAGGCCAATTTTCTGCTAAGATTAATATATGTTGTGTGTTGCATATATATATATATATATATATATATATATATATATATATATATATTAACAATGATATTGTTATGTTTTCATGACTACTTATTTTATTCTCACTATATGTCATGATATGTTTTATTGTATTGATGCATCTTAGCATTTTTGTATGTTCTGCCTTCTTCAAATAGGGGGAGATTGATGAGAATATTGTCCCTCAATATTCCTTAGATTTGAAGATGCAACACATACAATGCTAAGTGCATATTGTATTTGAAAAGCCACTTTATTTCATGCTTAATACATGCTTAAGTCACTCCAAACCTTGGAATAATACTTTGCAATTCACAGACAAAAACTGTTGAGATATCAGTCTGGTCTTAGCTGAACCATTGAGACTCAGCTGAATGGCCGTTGAGAAGGAGTCTGTCTCACCTGTGCAGATTTAGAGTAAACCGCTGAGAAGACTACTTGTCTCAGCGAATCCGCTTAGACAGATTCAAAAGTAAAAATTTCCCAGACGGGATCATGTTTGACGGAAGGGACAAGAAAGCAAGATAAGCTTTTCTATTCTTGTCCATGCTGTGACAAGACAATCCTTAGAGATGTTGAAGATTGCTGGAGGTATAAAGGGGATAGCTATGGCAAATGGAAGGAGGCTGAACACACATAAGACAATAATGAAAGTCAGCAAGGACATTGTAGACGCTGTACTGAACTTCATCTCCTTCCTCCATTGAAGTTACCTCTCTCAAACTCAAGCAGATCAATCCAAGAGAGGTAGATAGCTCATGCTGATTCTTTTCAGAAGAGCAAGTTGATCTTCTTCCCTCTACAAAGGAAGAAGACCAAGAGGAGCAAGGACAAGTGCTGTTGTTATCCAGTCCTGCTCTAGGGCAATATCTGATGTGTTCTATGACACAAGTATCAAGCTGAAGTTTTAACTTATTTAAACTTGTGTTGTAATAGTACAATCGATTATTTGTGTAAGAACATTTTTGTTCAGAGTTTGTAAGGCTGCGACCCTGAGTTTGTAGGGATGTGAGCCTGAGTTTGTAGGGCTATGAGCCTGAGTTTGTAGGGCTGTGAGCCTGAGTTTATAGGGTTGTGAGCCTAAGTTTGTAGGGCTGTGTGCCTGAGCTGTAGGGTTGTACTCCAAGCCCGAGTTGTAGGGCTTCTTGATAGGCCTGAGGTAGGTGACTAAGAGAGTCACTGAGTTGTAGGAGTAGAGGTACTGTGAGGTGTAGGGTTGCTGGCCTGAGGTAGGGTATTGGAGGAAACCTGAGAGGACCTGAGGGATCTGTGTTGTAAGCTCTTTAAGCTGAGTTGTTGGAGGAGGTTACCTTGTCTAACACACTGTTAGAAAGGTGTAGAGGGAAAGTGAATGTAGCCAGACCTTGGGTAACCACTATAAATAGTTGTGTGCTTTGCTCTACTTTGCATGAACAACTAGAATATCAAATCATAAATAGAATAATCAAAGAAACCTATTCACCCCCCCTCTAGGTGAGTTAGACTACTACTAAGTAAACTATCAACTTACTCCTTTTTCTCTTTTAGATTTGACTTTTTCTTCTCTTCTTCATCATCTTGACTTGAGTTCTCGTCTCTGAAAATTCTTCTGCACTTTTATACTAGGCCATTCGAGAATTGACTGTTAAGAGAAAGGATTAATGACTAATTATATACAACCCCCAATATTCGTCAGGAGATGAGCATAGATCGGGAGGTCAGCAGGCGAGGGAAGTGATAAGGAGGGCGAGCCAAAGACCACCAAATGGCTCGCTCGCAGGAGGCTGGCGAGAAAGTCCCCTAGTAGCCGCTCGCATAGGGCGAGCGAGTCGGCTTCCTGGTGGATGCTCGCAGGGAGCGGGCCAGCTAGACTCTCGCCGGTGGCCCACAGGAAGGCATGCGAGTCAGGCTCGCGAGAGGAGGCCTCAGGTGCGACTCGCCCAACAAGGGTCCAGAGATGTTTTTACCCAAAAGTCCCTGGTGGTCAGTAGTTAGCCTCTCCAAACAACGGAGTTTGGCTGTTGGCAGACCATTTTGGGCTGCGTATAGTAAGAATGTAAGGCGTGATTTCGCTATTAACAGACCATGAACAAAAAACTATAAATAGACCTTGAAGGGCACCTTGGGAGAGGATTCCAATCTCAGACTCTGAGCTTCTTCCTCCCTAGGTTACTTTGGTTTAGCTCTCTAGCACTCCAAGATGCCCAGTCTCAGCTTTGGCTTGGGAGGGGAAGCGCTCAACGATCTTCCGGGTTTGTTGTGGGACCTCCTCACCGCGACTAAGGTCTAGGTCTAGTTCTGAATCTCCAGTCTGCTCTTTCCGAGGGATCAATAAGGGCTAGCTGCCCCTCAACTTGTTGAGGGCCCGAGCTTCACAAGAGACCAAGAAATTGGTTTCAACATTTTGGTGCGGTGAGAATGGAGTGTGGCTGGTCCAAGAAAGTTCCAAGGAAGGGACATGGCAGGAGATGAAGAGCAGGGCGAGGAGTTTTGCGGGTCACCTCCGGTGGTGACGCCGAGGATGTTCGCGACCCCAGTGGCTCTGGCATTCCCTCCTCTAGTAGCGACTGGCGAGAATGCCCCAGGAGGAAGGACTGGAAAGGAAGTGGTCGGGGCGTCAGTGCAAGATCTGGAGGGGCGAGTGTTGTTTTCCAGCCCGTCGAACGAGGTTCTGGCTAGCGCGGTGCCGGCGAGCTCGGCGCCGGCGAGCTCGGCGCCGGCGAGCTCGGTGCCGGCGAGTATGGGGTAGGCGAGCGTGAGGAAGGCGAGCGCGGCACAGGCGAGCGTGGTTTTGGTGAGCGCGGCGCCCATAAGTGCGGTTCCGGTGAGTGTGGCTCTTGCGAGCATGATTCCAGAGAGCTCAAGCCTAGAAAGGGAGCTCAGGGGGCGAGTGGAGCAGGAAAGGGTAGCAGGTGGGGGAGCCCCTTTTGCGAGCTGGTGCTTTCCGCACCCATTCCGGAAGGGTTCAGGGAATGGGACAGGGTCTATCACCACGGCAGGGACGACCCTGTCCAACACCTGCAGTCATTCAATGACTCAGTTTTTATTAGGCCGATGTCGGATGCCTTTAAGTGTCGGCTCTTCGCCGTCACCCTGAATGAGAAGGCTAGGGACTGGTTCTATCAACTCCCTATGGGGTCGATCTACGTATTTGAAGACTTGCGTCGAAACTTCTTGTTGCAATTCTCGACTTCGAAGAAGTGGAAGAAGGACGTCGAGTCCCTCTTCAAGGTTAAGCAGGAGCCCAGGGAGTCGTTGGCTCACTATGCGGATCGATTCCAGGAGGAGGTATTGCTCACCCAGGAGATGCCTGGGTTTGCCCTCCATCTCGCCTTCACAGTTGGGCTGAGGGAGAGTTTCTTTAAGATGGGATTGAAGAGGAAGGCCCCCATCTCCTACGAGGAGTTGATGGAGAGGGTGGCGGAGGAAATCGAAGGGGAGGAGGCCAATCCGGAACTCACCAGGAGGCTAGCAAAGCTCAGTGAGCCGGAGGTTAGGAAGCAGGAGGTTCAGAGAAGAGAAGAGCCAGGGCCCCATAGGGGGGATGGAGGCAGCAAGGCGGAGGAATGCAAGGTCAAGTGAGAGGTTATGCCCCGGGAGGGGATAAGTTCCATGGGGGTCAGGGAAGACCCCATCAGTTGGGATGGAGGCAGGGTCCAAGGCAGATGCCTCCCCCGCCTCAGCACGCAATGGCAATAGGGAGAGGAAGAGGAGGAAGAGCAAGGGGTGGAGTAGGGGCTGCAGCCCGAAGGAGGAATAGGGCGGTAGAGGCCGAGAGGGGGGAGGTGACGTTGCCATATTGTGACTTCCATGACGAGGAAGGTCACGCAACGGACACTTGCCCGGAGTTCTTGGAGACGAAGAGGGACAGAGTGTCAGCGCCGTGGCAGTAGCAGCAGGTGAGGATTGAAGAGGTCCTGCCTTGGGAGGATGAGGAGGAAAGGTGCGAGGATAGGGTTGATTTGGGGACCCGAGGAGGGATCAGAGTGATCCACGGGGGTGTGGGGGTTGAGGCGCCCCGCAAGGCGAGCATCCATACCATCTACCGCCGGAGCGTGGCTTCGACGTCCACAGCCCCACCCTCGGCCGAAAAAATTACTTTCTCTCAGAGGGACATGCCGGGTCACGAAGACCCTTTCTGCGATGCGCTGGTCATCCAGACCGCCATTGAGAACTTCACGATGTCCGGGATTCTCGTGGACAACGGAAGATCCGTCAACATCATCTTCAAGAAGGCATTCAATGAGATGAAGGTGGAGAACAAGAGGGTGTTGGCCTTAGATGGACCATTGTTTGGGTTCTCTAGGGAGAGGAAGGAGGTAGAAGGAGGAGTGGGACTCCATGTGGTCCTAAGGGGCAGTCTCGGAACTGCCACTTTGTCATAGTGGACGCCCCCAACAACTATAGTGCCATCTTCGGACGACCGCTTATCAGTGCTTTCCGCTGCGTCCCCTCCACTTTCCACCAGTGTCTCAAGTTCAACTCGGGAGGAGTTCAGGTTCGGGTAAGAGGGCACCCAAAGGTAGCAAGGCAGTGTTATGTGAAGGTCGTGAACACCATCTCCTGGATGGCCGGAGCAGAAGAATGGGATCGGTAGATGGGGGAGCCGACGGGTCTCGGAGAGGAAGCAGAGGAGGAAAGAAAGGGAGAAGGAAAGGCCCAGGTGGGAGAGGTAGAGGAGCAGGAGGAAGAAGAGGAGAAGAAGGAAGAGGAAGGGGGACAGGCCCAGGAAAGAAGGTCGGAAGAACTGATGGCGACCAGAGAAGAAGGAATGGAGAAGGAGGCCGAAGCGTTCGCTAGCGGTGAGGGGAAGGAAGGTGATTGGGGAGAGCAATCCCGGATGGAGGCCATGGAGGAGGTCGTGGAGCTCGAGGTTATCACCCGGGCTGGGGTGGTGGAGAAGGTCCGGATCAGCGGAGAGCTCGGCCAGGCGGAGCAGGAAAAAATCCTAGCCTGCGTGCAGAAGAACGTAGACGTCTTCGCTTGGAGCGCGACGGAGATGCCCGGGATTGATTAGGGGTGTGCGCGGTGCGGTTTGGTGCGGTTTTGGCCCAAACCACAACCACACAGCAAGGGCGCAATTTTGGCCCGAGCAAAACCGCACCGCACCAAAATTACGCGGTGCGGTTTCGGTTTGGTGCAGTTTTTTTGCAGTGCGGTTGCGGTTTCGGTGCGGTTTTTAGCATGTGATATCCATATACACCAAAAGGATAATGTGAGGCAAAAAAGATGTAAAATTTGGGCAAAAATATAGTTACATGAGTTATATTTTCATGAAAAAATGTGTAATACATATATTTTTAAAATACAAATACTACAAAATCAACCATGAGTTAAAAATAAATCTTCAGATAATACAATCCTCATGATATGACTGTTTTAGTTACATATGAAATGACACATCAAATGCAAATATAATGAATCTAAATGATTTTAAGTCCTAGATATGCA
Source organism: Dactylorhiza incarnata (assembly GCA_033032865.1). Lineage (NCBI taxonomy): Eukaryota > Viridiplantae > Streptophyta > Magnoliopsida > Asparagales > Orchidaceae > Dactylorhiza > Dactylorhiza incarnata. Next base: position 13,862,357 of record JAWHQI010000035.1, read on the forward strand.
CAACACCCACATAATTGCAGCTTTATTTATCCTTCAAACATTGAAACATTAAGAGAAATGTAGTGAATACGCGTTTACAGTTAGATGAACCATTATGATATTATTTGCACTTAACAAAAACTTACTAATCTTCAAATTCATCAATAAATCGATAGAGAACAAACAAACTAAACAAAAAAGCAACTATATGCGCTAATATAATTATTTAATTACTATTATTAATTAATAATTTAAAAGTTATACTTTTATTTATATGTATGTGATATGTCATAAGTTTATTAAAACTGAAAATATGTTATTAGTCGGTGCGGTGCGGTTTTTGCGATTTTCAAGATCCAAAAACCGCATCGCACCGAACCGCGCTCGATTTGTAAAAGTTCAAAACCGCATCGCACCGAAACTACGCGGTGCGGTTTAAAAATCGGTGTGATTATATTTGTGCGGTGCGGGCGGTTTTTGCGGTTTGCGGTTTTTTATGCTCACCCCTAGGATTGATGCGGACGTGGCATGCCACCATCTCAACCTCGATCCCGACTCTCGACCCATCCGTCAAAAGAAAAGAGCCATCGCCGACAAGCTGGAAGGCCCCATCAGGGAGGAGGTGGGCAAGCTCCTCCGAGCAGGTTTTGTATCGGAGATCCAGTACCCAGGCTGGGTCTCCAATGTAGTTATGGTGAAAAAGGGGGAGGTAAGTGGCGCATGTGTGTTGATTTCTCACTACTTAATAAATCATGCCCCAAGGATTGCTACCCCTTGCCTAGAATCGACGCGCTGGTTGATTCAGCCGTCGGTTTCCCTATAATGTCTTTTGTAGATGCATTTTCAGGTTATCATCAAATCCGCATGCACCCCCCTCCCCCCCACCACGTCAAGGACATCTCCTTCATCACAGGGGATGGGTGTTATTGTTATAAGATGATGACCTTTGGGCTCAAGAACGCAGGAGCCACATACCAATGAATGATGGACAGGGTCTTCCGAGAGTAGAAGGGAAGGAATCTGGAGGTCTACGTTTACGATCTCATGATAATGATCCGAGACCTCGAGTCCCACCTCCAAGACCTCGAAGAGACCTTTGGGATCTTGCGGAAGTATAGGATGAAGCTCAACCCCCTGAAGTGTGTGTTCGGGGCTAGCCGGGGAAAGTTCATAGGTCACTTGCTCACCCCAACAGGGGTAGAGCCTAACCCAGATAAAGTTAAGGCAATCATGGAGTTGGGGTCGCCAAGAAATTCGAAGGAGGTTCAGATCCTCACGGGAAAATTGGTCGGGCTCAATAGGTTCCTCTCTAAGGCGGGTGAGAAGTGTGCACCCTTCTTCAAGGTGCTAAGGGGAACAAAAAAATTGAATGGACCTCAGAGTGTGAGGAAGCTTTCCAAGCTTTGAAAGAGCAACTCACCCTGACCCCTCTGCTCCAGGGGCCAAGGCAAGGAGAGGATCTATCCCTATACTTGGGGGTAGGATCCGAAGTAGTAAGTTCGGTATTGGCCCAGGAAGAAGGGAGAAGGCAGTTTCCCATCTACTACGTCAGCTGAGTGCTAAGGAAGGCGGAGCTCCGATACCCCATTTTAGAAAAGTTGGCCTTCGCGTTGGTGGTGTCGGCCCGGAAGCTCCGACCTTATTTCCAAGTGCATTCGATCAAAGTGGTGACCGACCATCCACTTTGTAAAGTCATGGAAGGGTCGGAACACTCGGGGAGGCTGGCAAAATGGTCCATGGAGCTGAGTGAGTTCGACATCGCGTTTGTTCCTAGGCTGTCTATCAAGGCACAAGCAGTGGCGGAGTTCATGGCAGACTACGCAACCGAATTGGGGGAGCATGAATCACCTCCCCTGGTGGCATGGAAGATGCTGGTGGATGGTGCGTCAGGGAAGCACTCCTATGGAGGATGAATCATCCTAATAAGCCCCCAAGGGACTAAGATCGAGCAAGCCTTAAGCATCCTTTTTCCAATTACCAACAACCAGACCGAGTACGAGGCAGTGATAGCGGGTCTGCGGCTGGCCCGGGAGATGGGAGTACAAGATGTGGAGGTCTCCATGGACTCCATGGTGGTGGCATGCCAAGTCAGGGGGGAATTTGAAGCAAAGCAGACAACCCTCCAACGCTACCTAGAGAAGGTCAAGGGGGTCATCGGGCAATTTTGCACTTTCTCCATCAAGCATGTGCCAAGGGAGGAGAGCACCCCAGCAGACCTCTTAGCCAGGTTTGGTCCCCGAGCTGGGGGGATGGTGTCGGAACTCTTCCGGCCTTCCATCGAGGAAGGAGAGCTGATGGAGGTAGATCAGCGAGCATCATGGATGGACCCCTTCGTCACCTTCCTGACATCGGGAAAGTTCCCTGAAGGGGATGTCGATAAACGACGCTTCAGGTACAAGTTGGCTTATTATTCCTTGCATGCAGGGAACTATACATGAAAACACTCTCGGGGCTCCTGGCCCGTTGTGCATCAGAGGAGGAGGTCCCGAGAGTCCTAGAAGAAATCCACTCGGGGGAATGTGGCAGTCACTCCGGGAGCCGAACCTTGGATCTGTTGACCTACCCTCGGCAAGGATGCAGTGGAGTTCACAAGGAAGTGCTCAAAGTGTCAGTTGTTTGCTCCTCTCCAGCTCTTGCCAGCTCAAAGACTCCGAACCATCACAGCTCCCTGGCCCTTTACTATATGGGGTTTGGACCTGGTGGGCCCTTTCCCGCAAGCTAGTGGCCAAAGGAAGTTTCTATTGGTGATGATTGATTACTTCTCCATGTGGATAGAAGTAAAGGCGCTGGCCAAGGTAACGTCCCAAGTGATAAGAAATTTTGTGTGGGGTGAAATAATTTGCAGGCACGGGCTCCCACTGGCCATAGTGACGGACAATGGGCCACAATTTGCCATCGAAGAGTTTGTCAGTTTCTGCACCCAACTCAGCATAGACCTCAGGTTCGCATCGGTCCACCACCCAAGGAGTAATGTTTAAGTGGAGGCAGCGAACAAGATAATTGTCAGCCTACTCAAGAAGAAGGTGGAGAATCTCAGGGGCAACTGGGTAGAACAGCTGCCCTCGGTCCTTTGGACCTTGAGGACTACTCCAAATACCGCCACCAGGGAGACTCCGTTCAAACTCTCTCACGGGTCTGAGGGCGTCCTCCCAATAGAGTTCGAGGTGAAAACCCCCAGGGTGGTCTCCGCGGGCGAAGGGGATGAAGAATGGATAGTGGAAAATGATGCAGAACAAAGGCTGTCTCTGGACCTAGTAGAAGAGCTCTGAGACCTCGCTACTATTCGGCAGGAGGAAGTCAAGAGGCGAATGGCCAGGTACTTTGATCAACATATCAGAGTAAAACAGTTCGCGAGAGGGGACTTGGTCCTGAAAAAGGTAGATGCTGCAGGAAGAGGGGCCGCTGTAGGTAAGCTTGAGCCCAACTAGGAGGGGCCTTACATTGTAAGCAAAGTGCTCAAGTCTGGAAGGTACCACCTCCAGGATGTTGAAGGGGTACCTCTCGGCCGAGCCAAGAGTGAGGATGATTTGAAAAGATTTTATCCTTAAAAATTTCATAACTAACCTGTTGTATGTTTCATTTTCCATACATAGATTTTGAAGTCGCTTTTGAGTAGGTAACAAGTATAGGAGCTGGAGTGCCACAGATCGATTCCGCTACCGGGCTATCATAGACGGTAGGTCAGGTTGATCTCTGGAGAGGCTGGCAAGGTAACAAGTATTGGTGTTGGAGTGCCCCAGATCGATTCCGCTACCGGGCTCTCATAGATGGTTGTTCAGGTTGATCTCTGGAGAGGCTGGCAAGGTAATAAGTATTGGTGCTGGAGTGCCCCAGATCGATTCCGCTACCGGGCTCTCATAGACGGTGGGTCAGGTTGATCTCTGGAGAGGCTGGCAAGGTAACAAGTATTGGTGCTGGAGTGCCCTAGATCGATTCCGCTACCGGGTTCTCATAGACGGTGGGTCAGGTTGATCTCAGGAGAGGCTGGCAAGGTAACGAGTATTGGTGCTGGAGTGCCCCAGATCGATTCCACTACAGGCTCTCATAGACGGTGGGTCAGGTTGATCTCTGGAGAGGCTGGCAAGGTAACAAATATTGGTGCTGGAGTGCCCCAGATCAATTTCACTATCGGGCTCTCATAGATGGTGGGTCAGGTTGATCTCTGGAGAGGCTGGCAAGGTAACAAGTATTGGTGTTGGAGTGCCCCGGATCGATTCTGCTACTGGGCTCTCATAGACGGTGGGTCAGGTTGATCTCTGGAGAGGCTGGCAAGGTAATAAGTATTGGTGCTGGAGTGCCCTAGATCGATTCCGCTACCGGGCTCTCATATACGATGGGTCAGGTTGATCTCTGGAGAGGCTGTCAAGATAACAAATATTGGTGTTGGAGTGCCCCATATCGATTCCGCTACCGGGCTCTCATAGTAGGTGGGTCAGGTTGATCTCTGGAGAGGCTGGAAAGGTAACAAGTATTGGTGCTGGAGTGCCCCAGATCGATTCCGCTACCGGGCTCTCATAGACGGTGGGTCAGGTTGATCTCTGGAGAGGATGGCAAGGTAACAAGTGTTGGTGATGGAATGCCCCAGATCGATTCCGCTGTCGGGCTCTCATAGACGGTGGGTTAGGTTGATCTTTGGAGAGGCTGACAAGTAGGTTCTCCATGATAAGAGGCTTGGTTCGCAAAAAATCTCAAGGCCTAGGGGAGGCGAGCCCGGGGGCTCACTCATGTGGAAGAAAAAGACACGACGGATGAAACGTGCCTAAGTCCAAGGGTAAAAGCGGGGCGACTGAGTAGAGTGGTCGCTAAGCTCGCCGAGCTAGGCCCAGGCTAGCAAATATTGCTTGTAAATTGCGATGGCATATGTAAAAAATAGCGATCCAAGAAGGGTCCGTCGGCACGAAAGTCAAAAAGAAGCCTTGGGAGCTCGCAAAGAGCGAGCGCGAGCGAGGCAGGGTGACATTGAGCCCGCTCGCAAGTTTCCCTATGGAGCGAGCCAGAGGTGCAAAGCGGGCCCGACTTCACCTCGGCCAGAAAAACTAGGCGGGTCTATCTAACGAAGTCTCTTAGCGAAGAAAAGTTCAGAAATAAGGGAATGGTTGTAACACCCCAAAAATCGTAGTTCAGCGAGGTAGGCGGAGTGGTAGTGATGCGCTCGGAGTAGGATGAAATTTCACTGTCCAAGGCAGTGCGCACGACCATTTCTCCTCTTCGCGCACGACCACTGGTCGTGAGCCAGTGATCGTGCGCTCTTGTCAGGGCTAAGAGATCCGTCCGTAGGCTCACTGTCCAAAGCAGTGCGCACGACCATTTCTCCTCTTTGCGCACGACCGCTGGTCGTGCTCCTGTGATCGTGCGCCATGTTTATTCTGCTCCGTAAAAACGAGCGGAGAAGACGATCCGGCCGATCAAAAATATTGGCAATCGATCCAACGGTTGAGAGGGTTTCCTGGAGGGTTTTAGGGCTTTGGAGAGGGGTTATTCCCTCATAATTTCTAGGCCTTTCTCTCTCCTAAGCTTGAGAAAGAAGAAGGGGCAAGGAGGAAGAAGAAGGAGATTCCGCCATTGACGGAGCTCCGGAGCTCCGATTCACGAGACGTTTCCAGATCTAGAAAGTGCAGCCCGGTGCGGTTCTTTCCCTCCGATTGGAATCTCGGATCTATGGCGGGGAAGAGAGCTCCAAGGGTAACGATTCTTTCTCCCGGTCTTAGGACGTGTTCTTTGTCCTCTCTTTCTCTTTCTATGCTTGCATGAGGACTCCCTTTCACCAAATGGGTGAAGTGTAGGATTTCCTCTAGTTCTTCGGAACTCCGGGTCGATTGTGTCCGTCCCCGGCATATTGCATTTAGAAATCCGGTAGTCGTGCAGATTTAGGCATTGTGTGTGAAGCCTATTCGTGGCCGTGAGCCCGAATCGGTGATGCTTGATTTGCGATGTTGCATTTAGGTTAGGCCTAGAATGCGTGCCGGAGAATGACTCTGTGAGATCATCTATAGTATTGCGGGACTTGAGATTAGGCGTCGTGTGAAGATCCTAACGAAAGCCCCTTTTCTTGGAGAGTGGTGGAATGCAAACCTTACCACGAAATTGAAGCGAGTCGTTGTATACCTCCTTCGTTGGTTGTTCTAGTGAAGCCTAAGTCCACTTGGTTGGTTTAGGTGCGTAACTTTTTGTGATTGGGAACACCCGTCGGTGTTTCCTTGCGAACGGGCCGAGGTAAGCTACACCCGCATCATTGTTGTTAACGCGATGATTTGAGCAACGAGCACAAGCTTGAACCGAACCCATACCATGCGTATCGGCGAGAGGGGGAAACCTCGGGACGCCGTGTGATCATGGGATAGACCTGTTTGGGAGGGTTCCTCCAATAGGTAAATGCTCAAGCGTTCACTAAGCTCTTTAGTTTAGCTAGTTACGTGTGGTCGTGAGAACCCGCGGTTAGTTTTGGATTGATGTTATGATTAGCCTCATGCGTTGCTTAGGCGGTTGTGGGGAACCTTCGGGTGAACCCAACCAACATCATGCGCATTCCCAGGATCAACTCTATTTGTTGCTACACCTAGAAGATTGATTGTGCTTGAAACCTCGCCTTGTGTAGTTTGCACCTTCCTTTGTACTACTTGTTGCTTGTACGACTTGTTGCAGGGAAGAAGCTCCGCCACCCCGAGAAAGGGGTGGGGTCGTTATAATTTGGTCAGCTGTGCTGACCGTTGCTTTGTTTGCCACCTCTTGGTGGAATCTTCTTATGCAGGTGCAAGTGAGCCTAGCGGGAAATAGCGGGCGGTGGCCCTTTTGCTGCGTTGGCCCTCGAAGGCCAACCTCTTTTCTGCTTTTCATGTATTGCCGGCCTGCGTGCCGAAGTATGTTTATGGAGTTTTGTACATTTTGGAATGTAAGGCCTTAAGGCCGTAACTCTACACTTTATTGTTTCATTCCTGTGATAGTGGACTATTCTGAAAGAAATGTTAAATCTTTATGCTTCCACTTATGTTTAGTATACTCTGGTGTAGTTCTTTCCTGTATATCTCCTTTTAACTCCTAGCTAGTGTGGTTAGTATAGCGTGGGGTCCCGGCTGGACCCACTGTTATATTATTTGTACTGGCAGGGTGTTACAATTTTATATCGAACTTAGGGCGTCGATCCGTAGTTTAGCGAATTCGGGACGAATTCCTTTTAAGGGGTGGTGTGCACGGGATGTGCATTCACCTAAAATGACAAAAAACTAATAAGAATGTCCACTTAGGAATGAAAAAACATACTTGTTTGCGGAACCTGAGCGTTCCATGATCGTTGTTTGCTATGTTTTCGGTCACTAAGTTGTGTAATGCACGATTATAGGTGACTAGGAGTGCTACGGGGCAGTCTCGACCCCATAACACTGCTGAAAGTAGTGCGTCGGCTGAGGTGTCAGCGACCACTCCTCCTGCTGAGATGATCAGGTTAATCGCAGAAGCTGTCTTCGCAATGATCAATGTTCAACCTCAAAGGCTTGCACAACCTGCTACGCCTATTACAGATGCGGCCCCGGTGATCGAACCTGCAGTGGAACCTGCGGTGGAACCGAGGATGGAGACCCCTGTGCCAGTGGCTGCAGTGGAACCTGCGGTGGTGCCAAGGGTGGAGCGTCGTGTAGAGCGTGTAGCTGTTGCGCGAGCGCGTGATCAACAACTGCAACACTTTCTAAGCTTCCACCTTCCAACTTTCTCGGGGACCGGATCCCCAACGGAGGCGGAGGACTGGCTGTCAATGGTTAGAAAAACTCTAAAGGCGACAGCAATGGAAGAAGCTATGATGGTCACCCTAGCCACCTTTCTCCTTAACGGAGAAGCAGAGCTTTGGTGGGCCGAACAGGAAGCGCATAAGTTTGAAGGTAAGGATATTACCGAGATCACTTTGGCGGAGTTCTCAAAGTCGTTTCTTCAGAGATATATTCCCTCTGCCCAACGCATTGCGTTGCAGAACCAGTTATTGAAGTTAACTCAAGGCAATAGCTCGGTGGATGAGTACTTGCACGAGTTCACTAGATTGGGCCGCTATGCGGGGTTTTTGGTGGAAGATGAGGAAATGAAGACGAACAAGTTTTATGAAGGTCTTCGGGATAAGTTGAGGCTGCTCCTTGCAGGCCCAATGACGTTTGGCTTCCATATGATGGTGCAAAGTGCCAGATCTCTGGAGTTGGACATGAAGAGAGTACAAGCAAAGGGCGTGGCAAAGAAACCTGAATTTCATGCGCCGACCTCTCAATCCAAATCTGAATTCAGGAGGAACAAAAGGAAGTTCAAGTCTGCGGAACCAACTCGCTCAACCGTGTCGGGAGCTACGACTGCACGTGGTCCAATTACATGTTTCACTTGCGGAAAGGTGGGACACAAAGCAAACGTGTGTCGTAGTGGTCCCCCGAGGCCAGAGAACCGAGCGATGGACTATGCTCGTGCTGCGGGTCATGTGGAAAATGGCAAAGCTGCGGAGTCTGCTGCTTCCCAGCACATTCCGACCCACCCGAGAGTTTACTCGCTTGGCCAGCAAGAAGCCATACGACAAACTGATGTCGTCACAGGTATGAATTAAATGTTAGCTTTTACATAGCTATGTGTGATTGATACTGTTGTGCGACTTTATGTTTGATTTGTGTGCAATTAGGTTTCGTCCTAATTTTCAACTATCCGGCGAGAGCTCTATTTGATACGGGAGCATCGCACTCTTTTCTGTCTACGGGCTTCGTGGTGCGAATCGGAGTGCCGTCAACCTTAGCAAAAGATAGATTGGAGGTAGTGCTACCTAACGGGTCTCGCATGAGTGCGGATAGGAAGAGCCGTGTGAAGGTGCGGATCGGAAATCAGGATTTCGACTTGGAAGCGTCGTTATTACCGTTAGCTGAATTTGATGTGATCTTCGGCATGGACTGGCTCTCGGAGCAGCGAGCATGCATAGATTGCAATTCAAAGGAGATCACTCTGGGAAAGAACACCGAAGACGAAACCACGTTCGCAGGTATGCGAGGAGCGAGCAAGACACTGATGTCTGCTCTCCAGGTGGTTAAGGCGGTTAGAAAGGGCGCGGAATTGTTCTTCACTCTGTTGGAGGCTTCAGAGCCAAAGCCCAGGTTATGCGATGTCCCAGTTTTAGCGGAGTACGCCGATATGTTTCCTAACGAACTCCCTGGGGCTCTGCCTCAACGGGAGATTGATTTCTGTATTGAGCTGGTGCCAGGTGCCAAACCTGTGGCCCGCTCACCGTACCGGATAGCGCCAAAGGAATTGGCAGAGCTGAAGGTTCAATTGCAAGAGCTGCTAGAGCAAGGCTACGTACATCCAAGTTCATCGCCTTGGAGTGCACCGGTCCTCTTTGTGAAAAAGAAGGACGCGAGCTTGCATCTATGTATCGACTATCGAGAGCTGAATAAGTTGACTGAGAAGAACCGATACCCGATTCCAAGAATCGACGATTTATTCGACCAACTGGTTGGGTCGACGGTATACTCTAAGCTAGACTTAAGGTCCAGCTATTACCAACTGCGTATAAGGGAATGTGACATTCCAAAGACAGCGTTCAGTACCCACTTTGGGAACTATGAGTTCACGGTTATGCCGTTCGGTCTATCTAATGCACCGTCGGTATTTATGGACTTAATGAATAGAACGTTCCGAGAGTATTTGGATCAATTTGTGATCTTCTTCATCAACGACATTTTGGTATACTCTCAGTCGGAGGAGGAGCATGCAGAGCATCTGCACGCAGTTTTGAGCACCCTGAGGAGGAGTCAATTATATGCCAAGTTCTCCAAGTGCGAGTTTTGGCTATCGTCAGTAGCATTCCTGGGTCATGTTGTTAGTGGGGATGAAATTGCGGTTGATCCGTCGAAAATAGAAGCGATCCGAGCATGGCCTGTGTTGAAAAACGTAGCGGAAGTCCGAAGTTTCTTAGGACTTGCCGACTATTATAGGCGCTTTGTGGAGAACTTCTCGAGGGTCGCACTCCCTCTCACTAAACTGACTAGGAAAGATCACAAGTTCGACTGGTCGCCCGAGTGCGCTCGAGCTTTTGAAGAACTGAAGAGCCGTCTGACCACAACGCCCATTCTATACTCGCCATGTGGTACGGAGGGCTACGAAATTTATAGTGACGCCTTGGGGAGTGGTTTGGGTTGCGTCCTAGTGCAGTTCGGAAAGGTAATTGCCTACGGCTCCCGACAACTGAAGGTTCATGAAAGGAACTACCCGGTCCATGATTTGGAGCTAGCGGCCGTGGTTTTCGCCCTCAAGCTTTGGAGGCATTACTTGTATGGCGTGAAGATCAATATCTTTACTGACCACAAGAGCCTCAAGTACCTGATGGATCAAAGGGAGTTGAATATGCGTCAGAGGAGGTGGATGGAATTCCTTGGGGACTACACCTTCGACATCAAATATACTCCTGGTAAGGGAAATGTAGTTGCGGACGCGTTGAGTCGTCGGGCTCCTGCTCAAGCAAATTGGATTTTGATGCACGATGAGCGTCTAATCCGCGAGCTAGAAGTTATGGAGATCATTTGCGTCGATAGAAGAGCGTCTCCTTCAGCATGCTTGAACTGGATGGAGGTTCAATACGACCTTGCCGACCGAGTTCGACAAACATTGGAGCTGGATGAGAGCATGAAACGCTATAAAGCGGAGACCGTTGATTGGTCAAACGCTGATTTCTCTTTCGAGGATGGCCTTATGTGGAAGAATGGCAGATTGTGCATCCCAAATGTTGGTACATTACGGGCGGAGTTGATGTACGAGGCTCATCATACCAAGTACTCGATCCACCATGGGAGCACAAAAATGTACATGGATATGAAGAAACTCTTCTGGTGGTCGGGTATGAAGAAAGACATTGCCCTCTACGTGGCCAAGTGTCATACTTGCGCGTTGGTGAAGGTGGAATGTCAACATCCCGGTGGGTTTCTGAAGTCATTGCCGATTCCGGAATGGAAGTTCGATGATATTTCGATGGATTTCGTGCACGGATTGCCGAGATCGCAACATGGAAACGACGCCATCTGGGTGATCGTGGACCGATTGACGAAGGTATCACACTTTATTCCGAACCGGAAGGATGATTCTGTGGAGAAGCTGGCAAAGTTGTACGTTGATAACATCGTGCGGTTGCACAGGATTCCCCGTAGCATCATCAGTGATCGCGATGGGCGGTTCACATCAAATGATTGGAGGCTGATTCATCAATTATTGGGTACCAAGCTAAAGTTTAGCACGACCTTCCACCCGCAAACGGATGGACAGACCGAAAGGACCAATAGGACGATGGAGGACATGCTGAGGATGTACGCCCTGGACTTCGGAAAGAGATGGGAGGACCATCTCTATATGATTGAATTTGCTTATAACAACAACTACCAAGCAAGTATAAAGATGACCCCTTTCGAGGCTCTTTATGGTAGGAAATGTCGCACACCGTTATCTTGGGCTGAAACGGGCGACACTAAGTTGTTGAAACGCAAGGATGTGGAGGAGGCAAATACATCGATTCGGGCTATTCGGGAGCGATTGCTCATTGCCCAAGATCGGCAGGCAAAATACTACTATGCAAATCATCGGAATGTCGAGTTCGCCATTGGCGACTGAGTTTATCTCAAGGTCAAACCGTTCAAAGGAGTATCGAGGATCCGATGCTTGAAAAAGCTAAGTCCGAGGTACTTAGGACCGTTCGAGATCTTGGAGCGCATTGGTGAAGCTGCCTACCGGCTTGCTCTATCTTCGGAGCTGAGCGGGTTGCATGATGTATTCCACATCTCTGTGTTGCGGAAGGCTGTAAAGGAGCCAAATCTTGTTGCTGCGGTCAGCGAAGTGTCGGTAGATGGTGCGCTAGCGACAAAAGTCAAACCCATTTGCATTGAAGACACTGAAGTGAAGCAGTTGCGGAACAAGTCCATTCGGATGGTGAAAGTCCGTTGGAATAATTGCGGGCGAGAGGAACTCTCTTGGGAAAGAGAGCAGTCGATGCTTGCGGAGTACCCCGAGCTATTTCTCTCAGGTATTTATAACTGTATTTTCTGCTAATACTGTTTTCGAAATTTCGGGACGAAATTCTTTTAAGGGAGGTGGAGTTGTAACACCCCAAAAATCGTAGTTCATCGAGGTAGACGGAGTGGTAGTGCTGTGCTCAGAGTAGGCTGAAATTTCACTGTCTAAGGCAGTGTGCACGACCATTTCTCCTCTTCGCGTACGACCACTGGTCGTGAGCCAATGATCATGCGCTCTTGTCAAGGCAAAGAGAGCCGTCGGGATGCTCACTGTCTAAAGCAGTGCGCACGACCATTTCTCCTCTTTGCGCATGACCGCTGGTCGCGCGCCAGTGATCGTGCGCCCTGTTTATTCTGCTCTGTAAAAACGAGTGGAGAAGACGATCCGGCCGATCAAAAATATTGGAAATTGATCCAACGGCTGAGAGGGTTTGCTGGAGGGTTTTAGGGCTTTGGAGAGGGGTTATTCCCTCATAATTTCTTGGCCTTTCTCTCTCCTAAGCTTGAGAAAGAAGAAGGGGCAAGGAGGAAGAAGAAGGAGATTCCGCCATTGACGGAGCTCCGGAGCTCCGATTCGCGAGACGTTTCCAGATCTGGAAAGTGCAGCCCGGTGCGGTTCTTTCCCTCCGATTGGAATCTCGAATCTATGGCGGGGAAAAGATCTCCAAGGGTAACGATTCTTTCTCCCAGTCTTAGGACGTGTTCTTTGTCCTCTCTTTCTCTTTCTATGCTTGCATGAGGACACCCTTTCACCAAATGGGTGAAGTGTAGGATTTCCTCTAGTTCTTCGGAACTCCGTGTCGATTGTGTCCGTCCCCAGCATATTGCATTTAGAAATCCGGTAGTCGTGCGGATTTAGGCATTGTGTGTGAAGCCTATTCGTGGCCGTGAGCCCGAATCAGTGATGCTTGATTTGCGACGTTGCATTTAGGTTAGGCCTAGAATGCGTGCCGGAAAATGACTCCGTGAGATCATCTATAGTATTGCGGGACTTGAGATTAGGCGTCGTGTGAAGATCCTAACGAAAGCCCCTTTGCTTGGAGAGTGGTGGAATGCAAACCTTCACCACGAAATTGAAGCGAGTCGTTGTATACCTCCTTCGTTGGTTGTTCTAGTGAAGCCTAAGTCCACTTGGTTGGTTTAGGTGCGTAACGTTTTGTGATTGGGAACACCCGTCGGTGTTTCCTTGCGAACGGGCCGAGGCAAAGCTACACCCACATCGTTGTTGTTAACGCGATGATTTGAGCAACGGGCACAAGCTTGAACCAACCCGCACCATGCGTATCAGCGAGAGGGGGAAACCTCGGGACGCCGTGTGATCATGGGATAGACCTGTTTGGTAGGGTTCCTCCAATAGGTAAATGCTCAAGCGTTCACTAAGCTCTTTAGTTTAGCTGGTTATGTGTGGTCGTGAGAACCCGCGGTTGGTTTTGGATTGATGTTATGATTAGCCGCATGCGTTGCTTAGGCGGTTGTGGGGAACCTTCGGGTGAACCCAACCAACATCATGTGCATTCCTAGGATCAACTCTATTTGTTGCTACACCTAGAAGATTGATTGTGCTTGAAACCTCACCTTGTGTAGTTTGCACCTTCCTTTGTACTACTTGTTGCTTGTACGACTTGTTGCAGGGAAGAAGCTCCGCCACCCGAAGAAAGGGGTGGGGTCGTTATAATTTGGTCAGCTATGCTGACCGTTGCTTTGTTTGCCACCTCTTGGTGGAATCTTCTTATGCAGGTGCAGGTGAGCCTAGCGGGAAATAGCGGGTGGTGGCCCTTTTTGCTGCGTTGGCCCTCGAAGGCCAGCCTCTTTTCTGCTTTTCATGTATTGCCGGCCTGCGTGCCAAAGTATGTTTAGGGAGTTTTGTACATTTTGGAATGTAAGGCCTTAAGGCCGTAACTCTACACTTCATTGTTTCATTCATGTGATAGTGGACTATTCTGAAAGAAATGTTAAATCTTTATGCTTCCACTTATGTTTAGTATACTCTGGTGTAGTTCCTTCCTGTATATCTCCTTTTAACGCCTAGCTAGTGTGGTTAGTATAGCGTGGGGTCTCGGCCGGACCTACTGTTATATTATTTGTACTGGCAGGGTGTTACAATGGTTAAGATATAGAGTCGCGCGAGCATGAATGAAAGTGCGAGTGTGAGTAAGAAATAAAAAAAGAAATTACACTTAAAAGATAGATAAAATATTTATTTTTCATTGCTCAAAAGATGTTTACAGTTAACGGCGAACTCGCCGGTCAAAACAAAAAAAATTTTACACTTAGAAAAAATAAAAGCATCAAAGCTGCCCGCCGAGGAATTCTTCAGTCGGTCCGGCGATCTCCCACCTCAGAGATCGGCGCGAACAGATCAGGGACGACGTCCTCCGTGGTGAGCTCCATCGCGTTAGGAACGATAGGCCCGCCCCTTTAAGGGTGTCGAAGACGAGTTCGGCGATCCCCATCGAGTTCTTGCGAGCTGCCTCCTTTTCACCTCGCGATTGGCCTCGAGTCCCGGCTCGCAGAGTGGGCGTGGGAAGCACTGCCAGAGTTAGCTCGCAAACCTGTGCCTTGAGATAATTGTTCTCCATCTCCAGGTCAGTGATCCTCGCGGCTTGCTTACTCGCGGACTCAGCATCCTGCAGAAGAGAAGTTAGAAAAAGGTGAAGCATAGCGAGACAGGAAAAGACTTCTTGCATGCATTACTTACCAGGCCGCCTTGGAGGCTGGCGAGGAGGCCCTCGGACAAGGCTTCCTTTCCCTTAAGCTCCGCGACCTCATCTGTGGCTTTCCGAAGCTCGCCATTGAGCTCTCTGATTTCCCTATCCGTGGTTAAGTACCGGCGGCCCAACATATGGGTAAGCTCCATCGCCCGGAACTGGGCTCGCATGGCTTCATACACGAGTCCTTTTAGCTTGAAGGCCCGGAAGAGGGAGGCATCCTCGCGACCGTAGAGCCCAAAGGCGAGGGCGAACGCCTTGCCCCCAACTTTGTCACTCTCCACCCAGGAGGGGAGGAGAGAGGAGCAGACGATCTTATTCTGCTTGGGGTCCCACGCGAGCATCGGCTCGCTGACTGCATCCGGGAGCTTTGCGCCGAGCCCGAAATTCTTGTGGCTCGTCGGCTTGGGCTTGTCGGTGGAGCCACCTGGCTCGCCACTCTCATCGGCGGGTTTCTGATTCATCGATGGGGAGAGGTGGGTCTCTGACTCGGACAAATCCATAATGTCCTTCGCCTTAGACGCGGGGGGAGCTTTCTTGGTCTTCTTCGCCAATCCTTGTGAGGCGAGTCGGCCTGGAGGAGGAGAACGTTTCTTTCCCGACGAAGAGCTCGGGAGGTCACGACATGCCTCGACGGCCGCACTCGCGAGCGAGCCAGTGGTGAGGGTCGAGGACGGCGCATGCGGGGGGTTGAGCGGAAGATCGCGCTCTCCTAAAAAGAAGTTAGAAACGTTAGCAAAAAAGAAAGAAAGGGTAAGGGGAAGTCGGCGAGTGCGAGTCAAACCTTCTCCTTGGGAGACGAGCATCAACGAGTCCACTCTCTGCCAGAGGAAGGCGACTTCGAAGTTCTTCCCGGTCAGATATTAGTACAGCTTCGCGTCATCGCCCCCCCAGCGAGGCGGGCGGGCGGTAGGTGGCCTCGTCCCGCTGGAGGGGAGAGTAGGAGACGTTGCCGAATGGACCCTTCACTAGGACATACTTTTGCATCCAATAGTGAGTCATGTTCACCGTCTCGCAGATGGTGACGTGCTGGCTCGCGAAGTGGGCCATCCCGTCCTTGTAGGCACGGAAAGAGAACACCTTGCGGAAGACGAGCAGACTGAACTCGATCGTCTCCGCCCGCAGATAGCTGGTGAATACGACTACCACTGCAATCGCATTCGGCGTCAGCTGACTCAGCAGAACGCTGAAGTACTTGAGTACCTAAAAGAATCGGTAAGAGTTAGAATACTCTTCGCGAGGCGAGCCAGGAATATTATGGCCATGAAAGGAAAAAATGTATATATACCTGGCACACTATGGGCCAGAGTGGGAGTCGTAGCCCATTTTCAAAATGGGCGAGGGGATTGCGAGCTCGTCGGAGTAGGGATTGCTGATTGTGTCTCGCTCGGTAGGGCGACGAGCCACAAATCCAGGAGGGATGTAGTTGTCTACCGTGGCAAGGTGTTCCTCTGAAGTGAGGTTGGCACATAAGAAAAGGCCCTCGCGGAAGGCACCAGCGCACTTGGCCCACCCCTCCGATTCCACATCTGCGACCATGATGACGTAGGCCTGCGAGTCAAAAGGCAGCGAGCACGAGTTAGGATCTGCGAGAGAGCCGGAAGAAGAGAAGAGCGAAGGAAGAGCAGTAAATGCGGTGGTTAGAAAGAAAAAGTCGGAGACTATTTATAGAAATGGGAATGGCGGGAAGGATTCGAAGTGCCAAGGCCTGTGGATAGCTGATCCGTGCGGTATTTTTCCACCTCCTGGAGCCTTATCCGCTCCTGGCGAGTTGGCGCCCTGCAGAAAATCCCTCCGAACTGATCACGGGTGAGCGAAACTTATGCAAAGAAATAGAGCGAGTCGCGAGAGCAAGGCGGACAAAATACAATTATTAAGAGAAAAGTCTGCGATGGGAGGACGAGGTTGATATAATGACGGAAATAGTGAAAACAGAAAAAGCAGGCTTGCAAGCGAGTCAAAATTATTAATATTACAGATCGCCAAATTGTTTAAAACCCCCCATAAAGGGGGGGGGGGGGAAGGGAAAGCAAACAGTAAATTACAGAAGGAGGCCTTTCAGTAGCGAACCCACTTCCAGCGTCCGCGACCCCTCACACCCGAGCGCGGGGGGACTCGCGGGTAGTGATATTCGCGAACCGATTGGGCCTCGCGAGTTAGCAACCGCGCGTAATCCTCAATCCGCGCGATGTGCACCCTGGGAGAGGTGACCTAGCTGAGGTCGATCGGCTGCACTTCGGCAAGGATGCGCGCGTTCGCGTCCTCCATCGCAGCAAACTTCTCTTCATACGCGAGCCGATCTAGCCGATTCTGTTCGTATAACTCCCGCAACATGGAAGTGTGTTTCTGGAATATCTCAGTGCACTGCCTCTTCATTTTCTCTGGATTGTCGGGGTCCCCCAGAAAATCCACAACCTGGCCCGGCGAGGGGTCTGGCGACATCTCCACCTCTCCATGCTCTGATTCGGTGGGTGGGGTCGGAGGATCACCTGCGAGGTAGATATTTTTGGAACATGGTCTTCCGCATCTCCTAGGTTTGAGAATAACAAATCCTATGTGTATTTGATCTTGTGTGTTTAAGTGTGCAGGAAATCAAAGTCGACATGACTCATGGATGGTTGCCCCCAATTTTGAGCCAGCAATTCCAAGACTCCCACTAGCGCTGGCGGTAGCACTTAGCGCCTGGCGCTAGCGATGATAGCACAATTCGGGGAGCACATATGGAAGGAGATAACGCCTGGCGGTAGCCGATAGCGTAGGCGGTAGCGACGCACACAGTTGGCAAGGAGGAATTGTTTCCTCGGATTGAAGATTCTGCCGCGCAGAATGTGTCATAATATGGGATAGCGCTGGCGGTAGCGCGGAGCACAAGAGGAATGGCGAAATTGTTTCCCCGGATTAAAGATTCTCACGCGCAAAATATTACTTAATATGGGATAGCGCCGGCGGTAGCACTAGCGCAGGCGCTAGCGCTGAGGCTATAAAAAGGACCCCTTGGCTCCGTCTTCCTCACTCTTCTATAACCCTAAACTCCAGAGCTTCGTGCCACAGCATATAGAGGAAGGTTCAGAGAGATACTCCCACCAAAAGCTTAGAGAGAATTTCTGAAGGAGGACTTCTTCACGCTTCATAAGACCGTCGACCACTTCAACAACGCTTATACTACAGCGGTCCAACGTCTCCAACTTTAGAAGTTCTTAGAGGGAGTTTTTATTATTAATGTTTTTCTTTTCACATCTTTATTCTTGTAATCGTTAGTGAATTCGCCTCGTGTTGGCGACTAGGTCTGGGTAGGACTTAGGGCTGAAATTCGCCTTGTGTTGGCGACTAGATCTAGGCTAGGTCTAGGGGGTGCTCGAGGCCATATCCGGGGGAGGGTTGGCTAGAGCATCTTGAGGCCGAATCCGGGGAGGATAGGCTAGGGCCACCGGTTCGTGGGGAAGCGAGTCGGGATAGAAAATAAAAAGGAGTATTTTTCTATTAGCTTTGATTTCTAGCTTCGATAAGAGATCAAGTTTTGTAATCACGCTTCTCAAGTTAATAAAATCATGTCTTTACTTTTACTTCACTTCATATGTCTTGATCTTCTTTAGTTTAATAATCAAAGCTTTTTCTAAAATATTCAAAATAAATTACAAGTTTTTTAAAACCCTTATTCACCCCCCTCTAAGGGCGCCTACCGATCCAACAAGTGGTATCAGAGATAGGTTATTCCAAATCGGCTTAACAACCAGGAATAATGGCGTCTCATGATCTCGCTTCTACTAGTGGGGTAAATTTTTATGAAGAAGAAAAATCTCCTAAACTACCTTTATTCGAAGGGAGAAATTATAAAGGGTGGAAATTATTAATGGAAAATTTTATTAAAAGTTTAGATATCAATGCATGGGATATAGCAATAGTTAGACCAGCGAATGAATCAAATAAACAAGAGCGTCACCTAAATGCAAAAGCTATGCATTATATTTTGTGTGCTTTATCTCAAGATATTTTCAAACTAATATATTGTTTTTCTAGTGCATACAAAGTATGGAAATTTCTTGAAGAAATGTATGATTCTCCTTCTACAGATATGGAACAATCGCAAGAACCAGAGAATATGCAAGCTTGCACAAGTCTTCAAGAATGCTCCTCTCATGACGGATTAATGGAGCACACATCAAATGGAAAAGAAGAAGAAGTACTGTCTTCGGAAGAGGAGTGCAAAAAAGATTTAAAAGAAACCATATGTTCAAATCATGCCTCTCCCGAAAGCAATGTAAGGAAATCAAATCCCATCTTTTGTACTTCCATTTCTACTTTACAATTGCTACAAATTACAAAGCGCAAACTTAAGAAATTAAAAAATGCAAATTGCAAACTGCGCTTAGAAAATGAAAATTTAAAAGCAAAAGTTAAAGTAGTATCAAAATCTGATTTATCTAGCTTTACTCGTGTCACTTCAATTGAAAATACAAAACCCTGTCTTGATTGCAATAATATTAAAGAAAAATCTAAGGAACTTGAAAAAGAAATTATTTGTATAAAAGAACAAAATGAAAAATTATATTTAGAAAATTCATCTTTGATAAATGATTGTGCTAAGTGTAAAGAATATAAAATTGAAATTAAAGAGATGGATGAAACATTTGATGAATATAGAAACAATTATCAAGATCATATAGATTCAATTGTTTCAACTCTTAAAAATAGCACAACCGCTTATAATAAAGCTAGACATAATTTAAAGATTAAAAATGATGAATTAAAATCAAAAATCAACTTGCTTATGAAAATTGTAAATACAAATTCACAATATCAAACTATATCTAAAAACAAGTTGAATATGAATATGAACATCCTAACTAAGTCTAATAATGGGAGCAAGAATCACAAAGTGTTTGTAAATCAAAATCAAAATCATCATTACTTGCAAAATCATGTTTCTCCCAACTCAAAATTAAAATTGCACAAATTTCCTATGAACAATACTTTAAATAATCATTACAATCATAATCATCAATATAAAGATTATCATAATGGAAATTTGAAAACTAAAAATAATGTTAAACCAAGATTTGAATGGAGACCCAAAGTTAAAGATGAAACACAAACTCCACTCAAAAGGGCTCATTCACTTCCATCTCCCCAAAAGCAAACACGATGTCTTTGGGTACCCAAAGTAACTGTCACATCCGGTCCTCTTTGGATACCTAAATATCCTATTCATTAGGTATCATCAATTGCATGAAGTAGAATCCTTTCAAAATGAAATATACAAAGTTCTACTTCATGATATGCTTTCATGTCTTTTAATTTTTCTTATTTTCTTATTTCTTTTGATCTATCATGTCATGGTCATCCTATATAGTATTAAAAATATGATTTTATCTCTTAAAAGCTCAATATGGTTATAAAATCAAATTGATCAAAATTCAAAATCATATTTTATTTTGATGACCTATCTTTTATTCTTATATTCATTGCCTCTAAATATCTTATATTATCCATATGAATCAAACTCTAAATTTGCTATAAGATATTTCAAATTAAATCCAGTTATTAGACTATTAAGAGTTTTAGCCTTCACCAACAAGTGGTTTTGTGAAATAACATGATCTAAAAGAAAATTCAAGATCTAAATAAAAGCTCAACTTTCAATATGGTTGTCTTTGTTCACAACAAAAAAAATTATATTATGTTCACTTCTTGATGCCAAACAAGATCTAAACCATCACTATTGTTCACCCATCAAAAACCACACATATATATATATATATATTAATAATTCTTAAAATGTATTGAAAGAATTTACCGTCATTTGAATTCACATGCACCACCATGATCTATTGATGTCCTCTGCTAAAATTCTCTAACATCATATATCATAAGTCATACAAAAATCTTCTAAAAACAATCATCTCTATCACAATTATGTGAATTATAATTGATATATTAATTGATGACAATTGATATTATAATTACATACCATGGTTGGTGTATTATGTGTGTATTGTGATTTATTTCTAGTTTAGACCTTTGAATCATTTTATCAAATCAAATAGAATTGTCACTCCACTCTAGGTCTCTAAGTTGAAACACAATCAAAACTTTGTATAACATTAATCTCAAACTTATCATTCTAACATTGCCACCTAAAGAATATTTATGTTAGGCTTTATTTGTTTACCAAAGAAATACAGGCTGGGTATTCTCATCTAGGTCTTATCCATGGTATGATTATGCATGAACATTATTGTTAATCTCTAAAATCATGCATATTTGACTTGTTCATTCATGTCCAATCATGCTTACATTTTCTATCATTTTCAAACTACATTGGTAAATATAAGCCTTAAAATATTAAAATGGAGATATAATGAAATATATCACTTGCAAAGTTTATTTTGAAAAGTCATATACAAAATCGCTAATGTTTCGTGAAATTTGCACTATCTAGACATTTCCTAAAAATCTGAAATTTCAGCATGAAACTAGTATTATGACACTTAATCAAGATCAACAATTAAAAATTTCAAAATCATAAAAAATCGTGTAATGTTTCCCACACTAGCGCTAACGCCGGCGCTAGCGCACCTATGTGTTTTTCTATATTTTTAAAATTTTGAAAAATCCCTAAAAATATATTAATCTATGTGTACTATTCATTTCTGCATTTTTGCTTTTATTATATTTTTGAAAAATCAAATGCAAAAATACAAAAGCCAAATTACAAAAATATTATATATTTTGCCTTTTGTGTTTTGTCATTTGGTTAAATTCTATTTCTAAAAGCAAAAATCAAATACAAAAATATAAAACAAAAATTTATCAAAAATTGTTATTTTTGAACTTAACTTTTTACTTGTATCTTGCGAAAGGGTGATTTGGGCTATCATCCCATCATATCACCTAGTACCGGGCGAACCTCTCACAAGGTAGTCCTCAGGAAGTTCAAGATCAATTTTATGAGTTCAAACTTTAAATAAAAATTATTCTTCAAAAATATCAAAAAAATATTGTATGGAATTCATTGAAAATCAAGCATGATTTAATCTATTATTTAGAACTTCTATAATGTTATAATTTATCTTTTCAAACTACTTTGAACATTGTTTTCATCATGCTTTGATATATCTATTAATATGTGCATCAATTATATTGAAAGTTGTGTAGAACTATGCGTAGCATGCCTCTAAGTATGAGTAAATGTTTTATGTTTGATAATGATCGCTATTCACTCACTTATTTTGGCATTGTCTACTTATGTGTTTAATCTAAGAATGCTTGTGTATGTTTTGTAATAGTACAATGAATTAAAATTGCACAAGTATCTTACCTACACAACCTTTGTTTGCACTTTAAAAGTTAAGAAAAGTGGTTATGTCTTTATAAATTATATTGGTTTGCAAAACAAGTGTATTCAGAGAACTTTGTACCAAACAACAATCATAAAATAAAGTGACAAAGACAACTCCACCAAGCACTACTTGAACCTCCTGATAAGTCTTAATAAGCGTTGTGAGGATGAGCACCTTGGAAAGAATAGTAAAGTATCTTGTGCAAACCATAAATTTCTTTCAAAATAAAAACCACTTATTCTTATGTACACCAGATCACAATAAAAAAAAATCAATATTGAAGAATAAAATTATGTGATCCCCCAAGCACTACTTTGCACCCTGATAAGTCTTAATGAGCATTGTGTGTGCAAAGCACCTTGGTAGTTGTACATTTTTTTTGTGCATTAAAGTGAGTGGAAGTAAAATTATTAGTGTTTTATTGTGCTATTTACTTTACATATTACTTGTATTTTTGATTAAAACATTTGTTTACTCTATTCAAAATACACTTTTGTGCACATCATTATCTTCCATAACACTTCTTCTCATGAATATTGGATCCTAATGCAAATTCTATACTACTCTTTATTTATGAAATGCACTAGATAACCTAGCATGCTTTCTACAATGTTTGGTCTGATTTGAAATTATGAATTAAAATAACATTGTAGTAACCTTTTTTTGATAATATTATTTCATGCTTGGTTACATTATTGAAGATTTTAATTGAACAATGATTTACAAAAACATCTTCTTTATGAAATTTAACTCATATATCTTTTTATGGATCATCATTACAATAAGATGTTTCTTGTATTTCTATAAGTCTTCCGCATCATCACCATATATTTCTACCTTGCGCTCTCATGCTTATATCAAAGTCTTAAATACCAAAATTCATTTCTTTCAACAAATGGTAGACTTGCTTGGTAGATTTTATATTGGTTACTCTACACATGAATATTCTCTTTTTTGCTAAAAACTCTGTTTTATTTCTATGAAAATATTGTAATGCTAAAATTCTGATTTATGAATGGATTTCAAAATAGCTATGTGAGTGTTTTTTCATAAATTCAAATTAAAATATAAATCCATAGGCTATGTCATTAGATTTAAAAAAACTTAAATGTTTCCAATAATTATTATCCATGACTTCATTTCTCACCATAGCGGGGGCGTAGGGTTGTAGACATTAGATAACCTTTATCTCTAGTCATGTCTTGTCCTTAACCGGGGAGGGTTCCAGTGGGGCCTTGCGAGGCACTGGGGGGGGAAAGACTGCTAGGTTAAGTTGTGTCTAGTGTTTGCATATGGGACTAACACCCCAACCTACGACATGTTTGCAGCTCCTCATGCCCATCCGTCACTTAGTACGAGGCTAGGGTGTAGACATATTGCCGGGGTTGTTTAGTTACTTGGAAATCATTACATTTTGGTTATGCTACAAACTCTGATTTATGAAAATATTGTGAAGCTAAAAACTCTGATCTATTTTTATAAAAAATATTCTAAATCTTCTTATCATTTCATTCTCTCTAAAAGCTCGATCATGCCTTTCTCTTATTATCAACCTTGTAGTGGTGTCTCCTTACCTGCTTTTGCTAATAACAAAAGGGGGAGAACTAACATGATAAATATTAATCTACTATCAAACTATAATGCTTAATTAAGATGATAGCTTACATATTAGGAGAGCATTCACTTAGGGGGAGCATTCACTTAGGGGGAGCATGTATTTAAGGGGAGCAGTTCTAAATGCTAAAATCAATAATTATCCTAAGTCATCACTCACACACACACACAAATATAGTTTCATCATGCTTATTTATTAATGCTCTGATTTATCATTAATGGATTTGTTATTATCAAAAGGGGGAGTTTGTTGGAACATGGTCTTCCGCATCTCCTAGGTTTGAGAATAACAAATCTTATGTGTATTTGATCTTGTGTGTTTAAGTGTGCAGGAAATCAAAGTCCACATGACTCATGGATGGTTGTCCCCAATTTTGAGCCAGCAATTCCAAGACTCCCACTAGCGCTGGCGGTAGCACTTAGCGCCTGGCGCTAGCGATGATAGTGCAATTCGGGGAGCACATATGGAAGGAGATAACGCCTGGCGGTAGCCGATAGCGCAGGCGGTAGCGACGCACACAGTTGGCAAGGAGGAATTGTTTCCTCGGATTGAAGATTCTGCCGCGCAGAATGTGTCCTAATATGGGATAGCGCTGGCGGTAGCCGATAGCGCTGGCGGTAGCCGATAGCGCTGGCGGTAGCGCGGAGCATAAGAGGAATGGCAAAATTGTTTCCCCGGATTAAAGATTCTCGCGCGCAAAATATTACTTAATATGGGATAGCGCCGGCTGTAGCACTAGCGCAGGCGCTAGCGCTGAGGCTATAAAAAGGACCCCTTGGCTCCGTCTTCCTCACTCTTCTATAACCCTAAACTCCAGAGCTTCGTGCCACAGCATATAGAGGAAGGTTCAGAGAGATACTCCCACCAAAAGCTTAGAGAGAATTTTTGAAGGAGGACTTCTTCACGCTTCATCCGACCGTCGACCGCTTCAACAACGCTTATACTACAACGGTCCAACGTCTCCAACTTCAGAAGTTCTTAGAGGGAGTTTTTATTATTGATGTTTTTCTTTTCACATCTTTATTCTTGTAATCGTTAGTGAATTCACCTCGTGTTGGCGACTAGGTCCGGGTAGTACTTAGGGCTGAAATTCGCCTCGTGTTGGCGACTAGATCTAGGCTAGGTCTAGGGGGTGCTCGAGGCCATATCCGGGGGAGGGTTGGCTAGAGCGGCTTGAGGCCGAATCCGGGGAGGATAGGCTAGGGCCACCGGTTCGTGGGGAAGCGAGTCGGGATAGAAAATAAAAAGGAGTATTTTTTCTATTAGCTTTGATTTCTAGCTTCGATAAGAGATCAAGTTTTGTAATCATGCTTCTCAAGTTAATAAAATCATGTCTTTACTTTTACTTCACTTGATATGTCTTGATCTTCTTTAGTTTAATAATCAAAGCTTTTTCTAAAATATTCAAAATAAATTACAAGTTTTTTAAAACCCTTATTCACCCCCCCTCTAAGGGCGCCTACCGATCCAACAGAGATCAGCAGGGAGGATGAGAAAAAGGAACTCGGCAGGGATGGACTAACCTGGCGGGGGAATAAGGGCGCTGGGCCGC
Organism: Dactylorhiza incarnata; assembly: GCA_033032865.1. Classification (NCBI taxonomy): domain Eukaryota; kingdom Viridiplantae; phylum Streptophyta; class Magnoliopsida; order Asparagales; family Orchidaceae; genus Dactylorhiza; species Dactylorhiza incarnata. The sequence continues at coordinate 13,887,553 of JAWHQI010000035.1, forward strand.
TGGCGAGAAGTACCCGGCTGGCCCTTAAAATCTTCTACGAAGGTGGGGGTAACAGCCTTCCCCAGATCGGGACGGAACGTGGCTCCAGCAGCGAGCCCGGGATCGACAAATAATGTCCATCTGGGGCTCCTTTGTCCCAGGAGGTCGAACCCTGCGGTAATGATGGTCTGGTTCGGCAGGGGCGGCGGGTCCGCCGAAGGAGGAATCCGCTCCTCCAAGTTCGCAAGAGGAGACACTACAAAAGGGATAAGGGAGACTTAGCGAGCAATGAAATGTACAATGAGGGGCGAGGCAAACTACTCACCTGGCCGTGAAGGTGAGGCCCACATATCATAGGTCCTCATGACCCGGGATGCAGGGCTGATCCTCCCAGGGGTAGGAATGCGAGTTTCTGAAGTTGTTTTCTCCAAGGTATTCCCCCCAAGGGAGTGTTCTGCGAGCGAAGAAACGATGTCAGGTAAGAAAGACCTTAAATTAGCGAACTTGGCATTAGTACCTGCGAGGCGAGATCGTCGTGGGAGGAGGGAGATAGAGGAGAAGACTCATCCTCGCCGGGCGAGCGCCGGACGGTCTTCGCCGTTTTTGTGAGGGGCTGAGGCGAAGCACACTGCGACGAGGTCCAGGAAGCGAGCGCGGTTGCCTTGGCCTTCTGGTACGCCTGCGAGGCCTTAAGGCGGGCCAACATATCTTCCTTCTTGGACATCGCACTGAGTCTCACGGCGAGGGGTAAAAGAGAGGAAGAGGAAGAAAAAGTTTGAGCACCAGTTGGGAGGAATGGTATTTATAGTAACAGGCCTGGGCCCCACCAAAAGATTCACGCCACGTCATCAATAGGCCGGCGAATACTAGGTGTTGTATGTTTCTTCCCGAGCCTAAGTAGCCTCGCGAAGAGCGGAGATTGTGTACAACCCCCAATATTCGCCAGGAGATGAGCATAGATCGGGAGGTCAGCAGGCGAGGGAAATGATAAGGAGGGCGAGCCAGAGACCACCAAAGGGCTTGCTCGCAGGAGGCAGGCGAGCAAGTCCCCTAGTAGCCGCTCGCATAGGTGATGAGTCCAAATTATATACATTTTTATGGACTCATTTGGGCTAGTTATCACGCACTTGCACTTCACTTTTTGTGTATTAATGCTTATATTTTATTTATTCACAATTCTCACTTGAAGTGCACTTATAGGCCCGTTGTGGTGTGCGTTTGCACGTTTTAGTATCGAGGGTAAGCATAGCGTGCTCCTCTTTCTTTTTAAGCTTTATTTCTTGTGCTGGAAGGGTATTCCCAGCTTTGTTGTGGCTAATGCAGGTGGACATTTCATCAATTTCAGCCTAAGTTCATGTCTGTACATATCGCACGATCGTGCGTTATGTTGGCGCACGGTCGGTTTCGGTCGTGCGCCCTTTGCTGAGGAGGAAACTGATGTTCTGTCGTTATTCGTGCGTCTCTGCGCACGGGCAGCGCCCGTGCGTGAAGGAATCGCACGCTCTCCCTGATTGGCCTTGTTTTTCCCCTTTCCAAATTTACCCATGCATTTTGACGCACGGGCGGATTTGCCCGTGCGTGAGCAAATCGCACAGGCGGTCCAGGTCGTCTTCATGCGCTGTCTTTTTAATAAATTTCGCACGGTCTACGCACGGTCGTGCGTTCGGCCGTGCGTGACCATTTTTCTATTTTCTAAGCGCAGTTCTCTGCCCTAGTCCGGGAGATTGTACTTGTTCCGCTTTTTCCGCCACAAAAGGAGCTCTAGCTCCGTACCCCTTCCTCCACTCCATCAGGGCTTGGCCCTAGGCCTCCTCCATCATCCTTAAGCTTCAAGGAGAGGGATCTAGCCCTACATCCATCATCATCCAAAGAGAAGGAAGCTAGGTTATGTGCTGAATCGTGACACGAAGAAGACGGGCCATTGGAGGGTAGTGACAGCCTTCTTTACCCCGGACGTAGTCGAGGACCGAGCTTGGACGCGGATTGACAACCCAGCGATTCCAACCGTGAACCCTCAACAAGACTTCGGATTCGGTCAATTCCTTACTTTCTCTTCCTTTGTATTTTGTGATTGTAATAGTTAGATCCTTTATTATTTGATGATGAACACTATAGACCTTGTTTTATAAAGTTATTTCATGTCCATGTGAATGTATCTTTTCGTTTATATGTGTGTATGAGGTGCGCCGCCATCCATTTTCCATTCCGTGTCACGTTCATGTGTCGCACTAGCAATTGCTAGTGGCGTGCTTGTCGAAGAGGTGCTTGCGACCCTCATTCCGTTTGCCTACTCGTCCATCCGCCTAGTGAAGCATGGCATAGCGGCCCGTGTAATCCATTCGCCTAACGAAGCAGCGCGCTCAAGGCCTACACAGTTCGATTCCGTTTGCCTACTCGTCCATCCGCCCTTTCGAAGTAGCGCGCTCAAGGCCTACATAGTCTCCCTCCCTCCTAGCGAAGCTTTGCATAGCGGCATTGCACAGGAGTAGTTGTAGTATTTTCTCTTTATTTCCCACAATCCAAAACCCCTGTTTCCGCATCCATCCGACTTAAAGGACTTCAATCTCAAGTCCTTCCTCGATAGATAGCTCCACCTTACCGTGTTCCTTTGAGATCGATACTTGGGGATTCATTCCCATTTTATATTACTTGAACGATCGGTACACTGCCATTTCGTGCCGCAGTCTTGCTATCGCTTATAGCGGTGTGCGAGATTTGCGCATCAAGTTTTTGGCGCCGTTGCCGGGGAACACAGACGTGTGAGTTTTCTGGAGAGGGAGAATCAGAGATTAAAGCCCTTCCATTTGTGTATTGCATCCTTTTGTTTTATTTCTTCTTATTCTGTTTTACTGTTTATATTAGGTTGCTCTAGTAAATTTTTGTTAGGTGTAGTATTTTGCACAATAGTGTTTCTATTTTGAATCATTTTATCTTCACACTATGTGGGCTTCATTTAATATTCGATGTCGTTGGTGTGGAGATATTTCTCATGCTAGTGATAGATGCCCATCGGGAGATAAGAGCCCTAGCAACCAAGGCCCAACATATGGAGCACCGACTTCGTCTGGTACTCCATATGGTGCGCGTAAGTCCTATGGCTATTCTGCTGAGCCTTTACCGTCATACTTCTTTTCGGCTTCAGCACCTGCTGTGCCAAGGAAGCCCGCAAGGCAGTGCTTGTTTTGTCAGAGCACGGATCATGCCTTGAAGGATTGTGCTGCATTCCATCGCCAATTGGACGAGGATGACGAGCCGGATATCCGGATCGTCCCGACTCCTGCTTCTGGCAGCACACCTTCAACATCTGGTTATGTGCCCATTTCACCTTCAAGCTTTGAAGGGTATGATGTGGGCACAGTCACCAGATGTGTGGCTGCTCTAGGCTCTGACATGGCTGAGCCCATCTCCCCTGTGCATATATCACCATGTGTTGATTCAATTCTTTGTGAGGAATCGGTGCTTGACATTTATCCAAGCACTATTCCTCCCCCTGTTGTGCATACTACATTCGTCTCTGACGACATTGTTGAGGATGTGTCTCAGGATGAGGCTGGCGATCTATGTGTTATGCCTGCTCCTATGGAGGAGGACAACCTTCTAGGTGAGGAGGAGCTTTCCTCAGCACCGGTGGAGGAAGTCCAAATCTTGGGCATGGCTACGGTTGATCCCGCCGAACCTTGTAGCATTGATGACAATGCAAACATTATTTTACTTCCCCAACCTGATGGGAGTGAGACCGGGACCACTCCCTGATTGATATTTATTTAAGTTTTTCTTCTCTTTTATTCCCTAAACCCCCTTCTTTATCCGAGCCTATGCAGGTTGAGCCTCCACAGGTACTTCAGGAGGACTTGGAGCATTCTGTTCAAGTCAATGATGAGTGCATCCTCTCATGTGAGGAGGTTGATTCCCCCTCCATAGAGGAAGCCTCATTCATTGCCTTCTCCTCCTGCCACCTCCCTGAAGACGACACCTTGCTGGGCAAGGAATTATTTTGTGGCGAGACGAGTGAGGACCAGCCTTCCTCCTCTTCTTACTTCCTATTTCCTCTACCTGTGTTAAGCAGGTATTATTATTTAGGTAGGGGAGTAACTGTTCTGTCGCCGTATCGGTACCCGCTACCGACACGCATATTAGAACAGTTACCTGTTCATTTCCTTTTTCATACGCCCATTAGCTAGAACTGTTTTAAAATTTGAATAAGTCGTGCTGGGATGACAATAACCCCAGTAGTTATCTTACTTTTCTTGCAATTTTTATTTAATCTAGTTTAGTTTAGTTAGTGTTTTTCATTTTATTTTGTATATTTCCTTTTGTTTTTGGCGGAGCTCACCCCTGCAGGTTCATTTTCTGGATGGGATGCAGCAGCTTTTTCTTGGTTTACACGCCAATCTTCTGGTATGCTCATTTCTGAGCATGGTAACTTTTCTTCCCCCTAGTCTTTTATTTAATTTTCATGGTTACATCATTTGCTTTTATTGCTTGGATTAAGATTGGGGGAGAGCCGTTATGTGTTACTCACTGCACGTGCACATGACACTGCATACTAGAAGTACATTTTAATTCAGTTTTATAATTATTGTTTCATATGCACCGCACACCACTACACCCACTTTAGCGCGCACTCGCTTGTTTGTATGCTACACTACAACAAACTACACCTGTTGTAAGGACTGGAATGTTCCTGAAACACAGTTTGTTACTAATAGTTATATTTAGTAACAAAGTTTTTTTGTTGTTACAAAAAAGTACTTTTTTGTAACGAATATTTTAAATTTTGTTACAATAATAATTAATTCGTTACTATAACTGTAAGTATTTGTAACAATACTAATGTTACGTTACAAATAGAAAACTTTTCTCACAATAAGTATCAATTGTAACCACAGCATGAAAGTTTTTTGTGACAAAGACATTGTCCTTACTAATAGTAATATTTTATTATTAAAGTTTTGTTACAAAAAATATATCATATTTTATTTTCAATTTTTGTACTATTTTATTATCAAAGTTTTGAATTATTATTTTTTTTTGAAAAAAAAAATATTTTGTATGCACGCGACAGTACCCCGCCTCGATAGTGCTCTAACGCGACGACAGTACACCTACAACTCGCAAACATCCGTGCGCGGCTTTCGCAGATATGTGGTACTATTGCGACATGTATTTTTGCGCGTACGGGGGTTTTTATAAATCTTTAACTTTTTATAAAAGTTTTTTTATCTCTCTCTCATGCATCTCTATCTCTCTCTCACATGAATGAATGAAATATACGGATGAAAATTTCCCTCCATAAAATTTTGAACAAAACAAGACTAAAAATTAAAAATATATTAAATGTAAAAATGAATGCAAATTAATATGACATTAATTTTTAAATATAATTTTGGAATTAAAATAAAATCACGCACAAACCCGCGTGCACGCAAATGCACTCTCACGCGCACGCAAATGCACTCTCGCGCGCACGCAATGCACTCTCGCGCGCACGCAAAAGCACTCTCGTGCGTGTAGTTTTCTTTTTTTTTTCTTGAGAGCTAGCGTTATTGCATGTGTCGGGGCTCAAACACAGACACATGCACACACACAGACACGGACAACCAAACACACAAACATCCATTTGCGAGCTGTATGTAGCAATGTCTTTCACGTACGGCCGCCGCCGTTGTCTCCCATCTCTTCGACGGTCGCCGCTGCCGTCACCTCTCTCTTCCACGGTCGCCGCCATTGTCGTTCTCTTTCTCTGTCGTCGCCGCGCGCCGTTCTCTTCCTCTAGTTTATTAAGTTTTGTCTATTTCCTTCCCTCTCACATTAATGAAATATATGAAGGAAAATTTCCCTCCATAAAATTTTGCACAAAACAAATCAAAAATTTTAAAACATATTAATATAATTTTTGAATTTAAAACTAGGGTGCGGTTAACAACAAAATCATATATAATAATTTTAAATTTGTTAATAATTTCTTATCTATTTAGACATAAAATATAATAGTCAAATCGCTAAGGGTCTGTTCGGCCCGTGAGTATTTTATACAAACCTTTATAAAACTTTATAAAACATTTTTTATAAAAAATTTATATAAAGTTTATAAAAAAAATTATATAAAGTTTTTATATAAAGTTTCTTTATTTAAAATTTTTATAACACATTATAAAAAAGTTTATATAAATTTTTTATAAAACTTTAAAACATTTTTATAAAAGTTTGTCCGCTTCTCCCTCTCTCTCTCTCTTTCTCACATGAATGAAATATATGGAGGAAAATTTCCCTCCATAAAATTTTACAAAAAACAAATCTAAAAATTAAAAACATATTAAATTTAAAAAAGAATGCAAATATGACATTAATTTATTAATATAATTTTAGAATAAAAATAATGATCGTGCACGGGCCCCGCACACACGCAAAGGCACTCCCGCGCGTGCCCACGACCACCGCCGAGCACAAGCGCACGCACTCACGGGCTCGAGAGATCATTTTGGCCCGGGAGAGCATTTCTCGCACGGGCACGTGTTTTTCACTCGGGCGCACGTTTTTTTGCCCGAGCACATATTTTATGTCCAGTCGCACATTTTGCACTAGCATGCATTTTTTAACTGGTGCGCGCGAGATGACTATTAAATATCGTAACATTTAAATATCTAATGTACCTTTTAATTGTTTGTATAAATAGAAATATATTATCGATAAAAAATAATTTTATTTATTTATTATCGCTACAAAAGAGGCGTCTACGACGACGTTTTTTTTGTAGCGTCGTTTAAGAAAATAAGCTTAAAGATTTTAACTTTTATAGCTTTTTTGGGAGAAACGCACATTTTCCTTACGGGCGTGCAAGAGATGACCCCTACGTGCTGTCGCAAAAAAATTAAATTTAAAAACATATAAATTTAAAGTATGTAAACACATGTCTTATTAATTGCTAGAAGATACGTATTTTAATGAAAATAGATGTAATGAAAACCACAAATACATGTCATATCGATTGATAAATAAAACATGTTGTTTAATAAGAATTACTTTTTATATAAGATTATTTATTTTTTAAATAAGATTATTTACTTTTCAAATAATAATTACCTTCGCCCATTTTCGCTCGCTCTCAGACGCTCGATCAACTGACAGTGCACAGGAAGCCCCTGTTCCCCGCACGATAGTACCTCCGCCTCGACAATGCCACAACGCAACGACACTCCTACAACTCGCAAACCCCCGCGCGCAACTGTCGAAGACTTGTGGTACTACAACGGCATGAGTATTTTTGTGCACAGGGGGTTGCAAGCTGCATGGGCGTCGTCGCGCTGGGGCACTATCGAGATGGGGGTAATGTCACACATATACACACACAATCACACACAAACACAGACACAAACGCATAACACAGACACACAAACAGACACAAGCACACACTGACATAGACACACATAGACACACAGACACGAGCGCACACATGCAAAAACACACATAGCTTGAGATCGCACAGACACACACTCACGCAGACACAAACACAGATACAGGCAAACACAGGCACACAAACATAGACACAGACACAAACACACACACACACACACACATATAGCTAGAGATCACACAAACTCAGACACAAACATAGACACAGACACACAGACATAGACACAAACATAGACACAGACACAAACACAGACACACACACACACGCACGCACACACGCATAGCTAAAGATCACACAGACACATACACAGACATATGCTCGCACAGAGACAGACAAAGACACAGACAGACATAAACACACAGACACAGAGAAACAAATACAGACACACAAACACATGCATAGACAAATACAGACATAGATAGACACAGACACAGACAAACACACACTAACATACACTTACACAGACACAGACACACGAACACACACACACACACAAACATACACACACAAACACACAGACACACAGACACACACACACACACGAACACACACACACACACACACAAACACACACGAACACACACACACACACACACACACACACACACACACACACACACACAATTGATAGTGTGTGGGGCTCCCCGTACTACGAACATTTGGTGCACAAAACATTCGATGGACGACAACATTTAGATGACAACAATATTTGGCGGGTGAAAACGTTCAGAGGGCGACATTATTTGACAGGTGGACTCATTCGGCGGGTGACATCAATCAATCGGCGGGCGGTATTATTCGACGGACGACATCAATCAATCGGTGGGCTTCACCCACATCCAAGCGAGCTTTGCCTTCTTCGGTGTGCTTCGCTTACATCCAAGTTAGAGACATCATTCGGCGGGCTTTGTCCGTATCCAAGCGGGCTTTGACGCCATCCAAGCAGGCTTCGTGCGTTAATGTATACTTTAACTAATTCTTTATAAATGAATATTTATTATTAATTAAATAATAATGGTGAGATGAAGGCTCTGTTTAGCACGGCGATAACATGTTGATAATTAAAAATATATGGGTACGTTCATGCGCTCCAGCAAAAAATTCGACTTTCATTTTCGCAAGCGAAAAGTTTTGACGTCGCGATTTAAGTCACAACTGATCAACTCCAGCGATGAGCCAACGAAGAATGCAATGACATTCTAGGTGCATCACTCTAGCTTTAGTGACCAAAAATAAAAAAAAAAGTAGTCTTTCATTTTAATTATATTTAATTATTTATACTTAAAAATATAATGTATATATTGCCTATTTTTCTCCTCCAACATTTCTCACCGCCTATCTAATATTTCATTTTCCCTCCATTTTTTTCCTTTTCCCTCCGCTTATCCTTGTCATCTTCCGATTCCCCAGCCGCACACACTGCCTCCCCGATTCCCCAGTCTTCTCTCCACGCCGTAGCTGCACGCCTCCTTCCAGCGACATCTCGCAACCACCGATCTCCACCTTCCAGCGACATCTCGCAACAACCACGACGCCCCTGCTTTTCTACCAGGTAAGCCCCAAAATGCTTCTTTCATCTTCTACACTTGCTTCACGTTTGACTCTACAATTCCCTCCATCTTCTAGGGCATCGTCTAGGCTTCGGCTTAGGAGAGATCGAGAGCAGGTTAGGAAAATGAAATCTATAGGGCATTTTGGGGCTTACCCGATAGAAGATGGAGGGAACTGTAGAGTCAAACGTGAAGCAAGTGTAGAAGATGAAAGAAGCATTTTGGGGCTTACCTGGTCGAAAAGCAGGGGCGTCGTGGTTGTTGCGAGATGTCGCTGGAAGGTGGAGATCGGTGGTTGCGAGATGTCGCTGGAAGGTGGAGATCGGTGGTTGCGAGATGTCGCTGGAAGGAGGCGTGCAGCTACGGCGTGGAGGGAAGGCTGGGGAATCGGGGAGGCAGTGTGTGCGGCTGGGGAATCGGAAGATGACAAGGATAAGCGGAGGGAAAAGGAAAAAAAATGGAGGGAAAATGAAATATTAGATAGGCGGTGAGAAATGTTGGAGGAGAAAAATAGGCAATATATACATTATATTTTTAAGTATAAATAATTAAATATAATTAAAATGAAAGACTACTTTTTTTTTTGGTCACTAAAGCTGGAGTGATGCACCTAGAATGTCATTGCATTCTTCGTTGGCTCATCGCTGGAGTTGATCAGTTGTGACTTAAATCGCGACGTCAAAGCTTTTCGCTTGCGAAAATGAAAGTCGAATTTTTTGCTGGAGCGCATGAACGTACCCATATATTTTTAATTATCAACATGTTATCGCCGTGCTAAACAGAGCCTTCATCTCACCATTATTATTTAATTAATAATAAATATTCATTTATAAAGAATTAGTTAAAGTATACATTAACGCACGAAGCCTGCTTGGATGGCGTCAAAGCCCGCTTGGATACGGACAAAGCCCGCCGAATGATGTCTCTAACTTGTATGTAAGCGAAGCACACCGAAGAAGGCAAAGCTCGCTTGGATGTGGGTGAAGCCCACCGATTGATTGATGTCGTCCGTCGAATAATACCGCCCGCCGATTGATTGATGTCACCCGCCGAATGAGTCCACCTGTCAAATAATGTCGCCCTCTGAACATTTTCACCCGCCAAATATGGTTGTCATCTAAATGTTGTCGTCCATCGAATGTTTTGTGCACCAAATGTTCGTTGTACGGGGAGCCCCACACACTATCAATTGTGTGTGTGTGTGTGTTTGTGTGTGTGTTCGTGTGTGTGTGTGTGTGTGTTCGTGTGTGTGTGTGTGTGTGTGTGTGTGTGTGTGTGTTTGTGTGTGTATGTTTGTGTGTGTGTGTGTGTTCGTGTGTCTGTGTCTGTGTAAGTGTATGTCAGTGTGTGTTTGTCTGTGTCTGTGTCTATCTATGTCTGTATTTGTCTATGCATGTGTTTGTGTGTCTGTATTTGTTTCTCTGTGTCTGTGTGTTTATGTCTGTCTGTGTCTTTGTTTGTCTCTGTGCGAGCATATGTCTGTGTATGTGTCTGTGTGATCTTTAGCTATGCGTGTGTGCGTGCGTGTGTGTGTGTGTGTCTGTGTTTGTGTCTGTGTCTATGTTTGTGTCTATGTCTGTGTGTCTGTGTCTATGTTTGTGTCTGAGTTTGTGTGATCTCTAGCTATATGTGTGTGTGTGTGTGTGTGTGTGTGTGTGTGTTTGTGTCTGTGTCTATGTTTGTGTCTATGTTTGTGTGCCTGTGTTTGCCTGTATCTGTGTTTGTGTCTGCGTGAGTGTGTGTCTGTGCGATCTCAAGCTATGTGTGTTTTTGCATGTGTGCGCTCGTGTCTGTGTGTCTATGCGTGTCTATGTCAGTGTGTGCTTGTGTCTGTTTGTGTGTCTGTGTTATGCGTTTGTGTCTGTGTTTGTGTGTGATTGTGTGTGTATATGTGTGACATTACCCCCATCTCGATAGTGCCCCAGCGCGACGACGCCCATGCAGCTTGCAACCCCCTGTGCGCAAAAATACTCATGCCGTTGTAGTACCACAAGTCTTCGACAGTTGCGCGCGGGGGTTTGCGAGTTGTAGGAGTGTCGTTGCGTTGTGGCATTGTCGAGGCAGAGGTACTATCGTGCGGGGAACAGGGGCTTCCTGTGCACTGTCAGTTGATCGAGCGTCTGAGAGCGAGCGAAAATGGGCGAAGGTAATTATTATTTGAAAAGTAAATAATCTTATTTAAAAAATAAATAATCTTATATAAAAAGTAATTCTTATTAAACAACATGTTTTATTTATCAATCGATATGACATGTATTTGTGGTTTTCATTACATCTATTTTCATTAAAATACGTATCTTCTAGCAATTAATAAGACATCTGTTTACATACTTTAAATTTATATGTTTTTAAATTTAATTTTTTTGCGACAGCACGTAGGGGTCATCTCTTGCACACCCGTATGGAAAATGTGCGTTTCTCCCAAAAAAGCTATAAAAGTTAAAATCTTTAAACTTATTTTCTTAAACGACGCTACAAAAAAAACGTCGTCGTAGACGCCTCTTTTGTAGCGATAATAAATAAATAAAATTATTTTTTATCGATAATATATTTCTATTTATACAAACAATTAAAAGGTACATTAGATATTTAAATGTTACGATATTTAATAGTCATCACGCGCGCACCAGTTAAAAAATGCATGCTAGTGCAAAATGTGCGACTGGACATAAAATATGTGCTCGGGCAAAAAAATGTGCGCCCGAGTGAAAAACACGTGCCCGGGCGAGAAATGCTCTCCCGGGCCAAAATGATCTCTCGAGCCCGTGAGTGCGTGCGCTTGTGCTCGGCGGTGGTCGTGGGCGCGCGCGGGAGTGCCTTTGCGTGCGTGCGGGGCCCGTGCACGATCATTATTTTTATTCTAAATTTATATTAATAAATTAATGTCATATTTGCTTTCTTTTTTAAATTTAATATGTTTTTAATTTTTAGATTTGTTTTTTGTAAAATTTTATGGAGAGAAATTTTCCTCCATATATTTCATTCATGTGAGAAAGAGAGAGAGAGAGAGGGAGAAGCGGACAAACTTTTATAAAAATGTTTTAAAGTTTTATAAAAAATTTATATAAACTTTTTTATAATGTGTTATAAAAATTTTAAATAAAGAAACTTTATATAAAAACTTTATATAATTTTTTTTATAAACTTTATATAAATTTTTTATAAAAAATGTTTTATAAAGTTTTATAAAGGTTTATATAAAATACTCACGGGCCGAACAGACCCTTAGCGATTTGACTATTATATTTTATGTCTAAATAGATAAGAAATTATTAACAAATTTAAAATTATTATATATGATTTTGTTGTTAACCGCACCCTAGTTTTAAATTCAAAAATTATATTAATATGTTTTAAATTTTTTGATTTGTTTTGTGCAAAATTTTATGGAGGGAAATTTTCCTCCATATATTTCATTAATGTGAGAGGAAAAGAAATAGACAAAACTTAATAAACTAGAGGAAGAGAACGACGCGCGGCGACGGCAGAGAAAGAGAACGACGATGGCGGCGACCATGGAAGAGAGAGGTGACGGCGGCGGAGACCGTCGAAGAGATGGGAGACAACGGCGGCGGCCGTACGTGAAAGACATTGCTACATACAGCTCGCAAATGGATGTTTGTGTGTTTGGTTGTCCGTGTCTGTGTGTGTACATGTGTCTGTGTTTGAGCCCCGACACATGCAATACACGCTAGCTCTCAAGCAAAAAAAAGAAAACTACACGCACGAGAGTGCTTTTGCGTGCGCGCGAGAGTGCATTTGCGTGCGCGCGAGAGTGCATTTGCGTGCGCGCGAGAGTGCATTTGCGTGCACGCGGGTTTGTGCGTGATTTTATTTTAATTCCAAAATTATATTAAAAAATTAATGTCATATTAATTTGCATTCATTTTTACATTTAATATATTTTTAATTTTTAGTCTTGTTTTGTTCAAAATTTTATGGAGGGAAATTTTCATCCGTATATTTCATTCATTCATGTGAGAGAGAGATAGAGATGCATGGGAGAGAGATAAAAAAACTTTTATAAAAAGTTAAAGATTTATAAAAACCCCCGTACGCGCAAAAATACATGTCGCAATAGTACCACATATCTGCGAAAGCCGCGCACGGATGTTTGCGAGTTGTAGGTGTACTGTCGTCGCGTTAGAGCACTATCGAGGCGGGGTACTGTCGCGTGCATACAAAATATTTTTTTTTTCAAAAAAAAAATATAATTCAAAACTTTGATAATAAAATAGTACAAAAATTGAAAATAAAATATGATATATTTTTTGTAACAAAACTTTAATAATAAAATATTACTATTAGTAAGGACAATGTCTTTGTCACAAAAAACTTTCATGCTGTGGTTACAATTGATACTTATTGTGAGAAAAGTTTTATATTTGTAACGTAACATTAGTATTGTTACAAATACTTACAGTTATAGTAACAAATTAATTATTATTGTAACAAAATTTAAAATATTCGTTACAAAAAAGTACTTTTGTGTAACAACAAAAAAACTTTGTTACTAAATATAACTATTAGTAACAAACTGTGTTTCAGTTACATTCCAGTCCTTACAACAGGTGCAGTTTGTTGTAATGGCTCCTGTATATTCAATTCTTGGTTGTGATGTAGAAATTATTGTATTAGCCTAAAAATTGCAAGATGGAGTCGCATGTTGACTCTTGTAGTGCTCTGGTTGAGTACTCGTGTCTTGCATAGGGATTTGAGTAGAATTAGTTTTTATTTATGCTTCTAATTTATAATTAGTAGATTTGCGTAGATTTTAATTTATTTTAATCAAAATGGTGAATGTGGTTGAATCTAATGGTAGCGTGGTATTGTGTGTAAGCGAGCACGAGGTTCGTGTTGCTCGAGTCGGGAGGAAGGATTACCTTTCTCGGGGGCTAAGAATTTGCCCCCAAGCGACTCTCGAAGCATGGGTGTGAATGATTTGCAAGTTGAGCGTGACATAGGCCATCTATTTGACAAGTTTGAGCTTTGTTCTACCATTCCTATGTGCTAACCGTTGCTAGCCTATTTTGTGCCTACCCAACCTTTTGGTTCAGCTCCACCATACTTCACAAAGGCCTAAAAGCTAATCCTATTATCGCAACCAAAATTAAGCTAAAAGCATTTATGAATTGTAATTTTCCAATGCGGTGCGGTGATGCGAAAGTTCAGTGTTGATGTGGAAGTTTTAAAAATGTCTATGTGCTGAAAATTGTGCTATTAGATATGGGGATGAAAAGAAAAGAAAAAGAAAAGCAAAGTAAAAAAAATAGATTTATATCCCCAGCGTTTTAATTGAAACATCTAAATAGTATTGATTGTTGTAGGCCGTGTGCACACCCGGTTTCAAAGTCAAGTCTGGGGGTGTGTTACACGTGTATTATTGTGGCAGCTTTGAATTAGCACTTTTGCGAGCTCTCTTGGGTTGCGATTAGCCATCATGTTTATCTTTGCATTCCAAACTGTAACCTAAGCCTCGTGTACACCTAAAAAGTCCTATCGATTCGTCTTGTGAGTTCACCAGCGCCGTGGAGAGAGTGTGACCGGGCGAGCTTATGGTTCTCGACGTTGATGGATTTCAACGGAGATAATTCCTAGTTCCGGTCTTGGGTAACATTCACCTTCGCGACTTGCTTACTTTCGTACTGCGCGTGACCACGAGATTCACCAACATTCCATTTTTGAGTAAAAATAAATTTCTTTTTACGCATTTACACTTTTATAAATTAGCTAGCATATGTTGAAACTTCTTCTGATGAACTTCTATGCACACTTGTATGCAACTTCACATTCTATTCCGTGTTTGCAATTTTTTTGGCTAGCTATGCTTTTCCTACTCCGCCGGATTTGTTTGCTCGGGACGCGCAAACAGGTAAGTCTGGGGGTGTGATGAGTCCAAATTATTTACATTTTTATGGACTCATCTGGGCTAGTTTTCGCGCACTTGCACTTCACTTTTTGTGTATTAATGCTTATATTTTATTTATTCACAATTCTCACTTGAAGTGCACTTATAGGCCCGTTGTGATGTGCGCTTGCACGTTTTAGTGTCGACGGTAAGCATAGCGTGCTCCTCTTTCTTTTTATGCTTTATTTCCTGTGCTGGAAGGGTATTCCCAGCTTTGTTGTGGCTAATGCAGGTGGACATTTCATCAGTTTCAGCCTAAGTTCATGTCTGTACATATCGCACGATCGTGCGTTATGTTGGCGCACAGTCGGTTTCGGTCGTGCGCCCTTTGCTGAGGAGGAAACTGATGTTCTGTCGTTATTCATGCATCTTTGCGCACGGGCAGCGCCCGTGCGTGAAGGAATCGCACGCTCTCCCTGATTGGCCTTGTTTTTCCCCTTTCCGAATTTACCCGTGCGTTTTGACGCACGGGCGGATTTGCCCGTGCGTGAGTAAATCGCACGGGCGGTCCAGGTCGTCTTCCTGCGATGTCTTTTTAATACGTTTTGCACGGTCTACGTACGGTCGTGCGTTCGACCGTGCGTGACCATTTTTCTAACTCTTTTCTATAAAAGCGCAGTTCTCTGCCCTAGTCCGGGAGATTGTACTTGTTCCGCTTTTTCCGCCGCAAAAGGAGCTCCAGCTCCGTACCCCTTCCTCCACTCCATCAGGGCTTGGCCCTAGGCCTCCTCCATCATCCTTAAGCTTCAAGGAGAGGTATTTAGCCCTACATCCATCATCATCCAAAGAGAAGGAAGCTAGGTTATGTGCTGAATCGTGACACGAAGAAGACGGGCCATTGGAGGGTAGTGACAGCCTTCTTTACCCCGGACGCAGTCGAGGACCGAGCTTGGACACGGATTGACAACCCAGCGATTCCAACCGTGAACCCTCAACAAGACTTCAGATTCGGTCGATTCCTTACTTTCTCTTCCTTTGTATTTTGTGATTGTAATAGTTAGATCCTTTATTATTTGATGACGAGCACTATAGATCTTGTTTTATAAAGTTATTTCATGTCCATGTGAATGTATCTTTTCGTTTATATGTGTGTATGAGGTGCGCCGCCATCCATTTTCCATTCCGCTGTCACGTTCGTGTGCCACACTAGCAATTGCTAGTGGCATGCTTGTCGAAGAGGTGCTTGCGACCCTCATTCCGTTTGCCTACTCGTCCATCCGCCTAGTGAAGCGTGGCATAACGGCCCGTGTAATCCATTCGCCTAACGAAGCAGCGCGCTCAAGGCCTGCACAGTTCGATTCCGTTTGCCTACTCGTCCATCCGCCCTTTCGAAGTAGCGCGCTCAAGGCCTACATAGTCTCCCTTCCGCCTAGCGAAGCTTTGCATAGCGGCATTGCATATGAGTAGTTGTAGTATTTTCTCTTTATTTTCCACAATCCAAAACCCCCGTTTCCGCATCCATCCAACTTAAAGGACTTCAATCTCAAGTCCTTCCTCGATAGATAGCTCCACCTTACTGTGTTCCTTTGAGATCGATACTTGGGGATTCATTCCCATTTTATATTACTTGAACGATCAGTACACTGCCGTTTCGTGCCGCAGTCTTGCTACCGCCTATAGCGGTGTGAGAGATTTGCGCATCAATAGGGAGAGCGAGTCGGCTTCTCGGTGGATGCTCGCAGGGAGCGGGCGAGCTGGACTCTCGTCGGTGGCCCATAGGAAGGCATGCGAGTCAGGCTCGCGAGAGGAGGCCTCATGTGTGACTCGCCCAGAAAGGGTCCAGAGATGTTTTTACCCAAAAGCCCCTGGTGGTCTGCAGTTAGCCCCTCCAAACAGCGGAGTTTGGCTGTTGGCAGACCATTTTGGGCTGCGTATAGTAAGAATGTAAGGCGGGATTCCGCTATTAACAGACCACGAACAAAAAACTATAAATAGACCTTGAAGGGCACCTTGGGAGAGGATTCCAATCTCAAACTCTGAGCTTCTTCCTCCCTAGGTTACTTTGGTTTAGCTATCTAGCTCTCCAAGGTGTCAGTCTCAGCTTTGGCTTGGGAGGGGAAGCGCTCAACGATCTATCGAGTTTGTGGTGGGACCTCCTCGCTGCGACTAAGGTCTAGGTCTAGTTCCGAATCTCCAGTCTGCTCTTTCCGAGGGATCAGTAAGGGCTAGCTGCCCCTCAACTTGTTGAGGGCCCGAGCTTCACAAGAGACCAAGAAATTGGTTTCAACAAATTAAGACTTTCCTTCTTTTCCAAAAACAACTGGAAAGATTCTTCAGCAACGGTCAATTCGCCTAATAAAAGCCATTATGTCATTTCCAAATCTGTCTGCAATAAATGTCATAATGAAATCTTCCAATTTGGAACATGCATATTTGAAAGTATTATGCCTTCTTCATTTAGCTGTCCAACGGCTACGATTGCAGAGAATATTATCCATAAATACTCAATGATTATCCGTAGATAACGCGCATGTATTCCCTGCAGATCAATTTCCATGAAGATTCGCCGACATTAAATGCATACAACGCAACTTGAAAAATCTCGGCATGTCTCGACGATATGAATACTGTCTCGATGATAAATGACCTAATTATTTCTGCTTGAACTTATTCATTCCCTTCAAACCGTTAAGGATACTTCAAGACGATATTACTTTCTTAGCTGTATTCTGTCTCGACGATGTCGTCTTGATCATCTCGATGATAAAGCTTCTTAGTTGTATTCCGTCTCGACGATATCGTCTTGATCGTCTCAACAATATAACTTATTTCTTGAATTCTACTAAATTGAGCTTCTTGACCTCCTTGAGCTTTTCTTCAATTCTTTTGATGCTTCACTTGAATAAGTGACCAGACTAACATGGTTTATGACTTATGTCAGCATGATGTTATGACAATGAAGGATTACATTGTCATAACTATGCTTGGTGACAATAAGCCTATACACAAGTCATTCTTGCACTTAGCTTTCACTGAAATGATAAACTAGATGTGTAATCAAATACAAAGTGAAGTTCTCTTGAATTTGTGACTTCTTCAAATCAGGAATCATGAGGGAAAGATTCCCAGCAGTAGTCCTACACCAGGTATCTCATTATCTCTTGTGTGCTCAATAAGGATATGGCCTCTCCAATCTTCACCAATTGATTTTGAGTTGAATATATGTGTTCACTATATTAAGATTAATTTAATGAGAATGTTTATAAGAATTTAGAAACTTCGCGAATGCTCCTCCTAATTATCAAAAATTGTTTCTCTTAAAGACATTCCGGGGCAAATAATATTACAGTGTTTGTTTTCTCAAAGTAGTTCTTTTGTTGCAGTTGTTATGCGAATGTTGCCTTAGAGTGTCTGACATTTACAAAGCCTCTAATGGTCTATTTACTTCGTAGATCGCATTCAAGAACATGTAATTTCTGATTGTCAACTTATTCTTATACTCCATCATACTCTATTTCAGCTGTTATACTGAACAAAAATAATCTCTGATGCATTTCTTTGGCCGGATAAGAGACCGGTGACTGATGTGTGAACTTGAACAACACACTTCAATTTTGTTGGAGGGAGGTGGCCCACCTTCTCCTTGTAATATTTTCTTAAACATGAGGAGTGTTTGCTGTCAAATGGGTGGTGGAAACCAGGAAGATGCTCAGGAATTTATAAGTTAGTTTTAATCAATCTCTTCAATGAATAATTTTACATTTGTTTCCTCTTAATTATATAGTCATCTTTTTTGAAGGGGAGCCTTGGCGCACCGGTTGAGGTGTTGCTGTGTGACCTTGAGGTCACGGGTTCAAGTCCTGAAAGCAGCCTCTTGCAAAAATGCATGGTAAGGTTTGCCTACATTTCACCCTAGAGGTGGTACCCTTCCCCGGACCCTAGTTGCGCGGGGATACCTTTGTGCATCGGGTTGTCCTTTATTTCACTGGGCTTTTAGTTATGTCCATTCAAGTTGTATGCATTGTGGCTCAAGGTGGTGAGAAGAAGGTTGATTCAGGATTGCAGGAAATTACTCTTGTGCAACAAGTTTTGTTTTTTGTGGATGACTCAAATCTAAGGCAATCTATATTTGCACTTTGATTCTTTTTGACATGGTTAACATTTCTCATCATTTTTTTAAATTGCTAGTTGAGATGCCATCAAGAGTCTGAGCGATATGAGAACATAATGGATCTTACTTTAGAGATATATGGGTGGGTTGAGTCGTTGGAGGATGCCCTCACACAATTTACTACCCTCGATGATTTAGATGGGGAAAACATGTACCGATGTGGAAGGTTTGGTGTCCTCCTTTGCTTATCATTTGCATATTTATGTGTTATTTGTTTTAAGTACTGCAAAGCATCGTAGGTGTTCTGCATATGTTAGAGCAAGGAAACAATTGAGTTTACATGAGGTGCCAAATATCTTTACAATAGTTCTGAAAAGATTCCAGTTAACAATATGATTTTTTTTCTGGATAAGTTTGTAGATTTTAATAGTATTGGAGATTCATCGCGCCAAATATCTTAACAATAGTTATGCACTATTTTTTTTTCATATTCTATGTGAAAACATTGGAGGAACTTGTGTGTTATCGTCAAATGCTAAACCAAGCAACATGCTAATATTTTTTTTTTTATAAAAACCATTTTCTCAAATTGAAGGTATTTCCTAAGCATACACATGAAGTTTGACTAATCGATTGTCAAAGACCACATGTTTGCTTTGTTAAGTTTATAGAAGTATGTGCAATGAAAAAAATCAATCTGAATTGTGCAAAAAATTCAATCTTTTGACATTTTCATGACGCACTGGATTTTCCTGTTACATGAAAGCTTATGTTCGTCATCAATAAAAGAGGAATTACTTCATTTTCCTATTGTGTTGGTTCTTATACTGCTTTCATGTAAGATGTACATCTTAATAGTTTCTTCATCCATCATTAGTTGATTATGGAATGCATGCATGTGTGCTAGACTAGTTATTATCTCAGTTCATGGAATGCATGTTTGTGTGCATTTCACATATACTTAGTTCAGTGCTAATTTATATAGCCTTGTGTTACGTCAGATTATGATTTAGAAGAAAAGATTCATATGTAGATTGTATATGCATGTAGATTAATACTGAACACCAATGAAATATTTTGATATTTTGATCTTTTTCATATGGTCAAATGAAATTTGTTTATGTATGATTCAAGTTCATGGAAGGGACATTTATGTTGACATGAAATGGTTAGGAAGGCCAAGGTGAGCCAATAGCATGTTGGTGTGCAAATATTATTATTTGGGTCGTGAATATAATTTGACTGTGAATACCCGAATTTTGGTGTGCTTATAACATTATTATTATTTTTAAATACATTGAATTATTTGTCACGACTTTAAATCTTGATAAATACAATTTTTTTAAATAACTTGGACAAGACAAGTATTTGTCACGGCTTTAAACCATGTCAAATGCATCTTTTAAATTAAATCAGTTAAGTATTTGTCACGGTCAAATGATAAACTTTTAGCCACGGTAGAGAAACTGTGACAAATAGTTGCTTAAATCAAGATCTTTAGCCACGATTTAAATATGTTGCTAAAAGTCATGGCAAAAAAGTATTTGTCACAGAATGAGCGTGACAAATACTTTTGTCACACTCGCATTGCCCACACCCATTTGCCGTGGGCACGCTGTGGCTAAAAGTCTTTTGCACGATTTTGAATATTTAGCCACGACAATTTACCCTGGCTAAAAGATCATTTTCTGGTAGTGGCTATCACCATTTTTCCACAACGGTGAGGCTCGCAGAGTTAACTACCCCGCTGGAAGCAAAAATGTCAAACTATGTCGACATATTGTGTTACTACGGGTTGTGAACACCTGTTGGTTTGCGCGCTAGCTCGAAGTGTTTTCGTTCCATAAATGCTTATTTTCATACTTATAAGCTATATAGTCTGCATCATTTATTTCAGCACTTGTTTCTCGCTTAACTGCATATAGCTTGGTATATGTTCTCTGATAGCTATATATATATAGCTATATATATATACTAGCAGCTCCGCACATGCTTCGCCCGTGCTCGCTGCTCCCCGACGGCGGCCTGTGGCCGCCGCGACGGCGGCCTTCGGCCGCCCCAACGGTGGCCTGCGGCCGCCTCCTTACAGGCTACGCCAAGTAGTAGTTGCGACCCGCCCAGCCCGCCCGGAGCCCGCCCAACTCAGCCGTCTTTCCGATGGCATAAGGGTAAAGCACCCTTTGGTGCAAGGGTATTTTGGGAACACCCAATGTTGCACCAAAGGGTGTTTTTCCCTTATAGAATAGTATAAGATATAAGATATATATATATATGTTTATGCTGGTTAATTGATTCACTTATATTGCTTCAGCTATTGTTATCCCGCAGAGACTCACTCTCGTCCCCAAGTCTTAGAGATCTTGGGATGAGATGGGAATTCGTTGGGGTCTTCCGTGATTTAGAAGTGATCAAAGAATTAGTCTCACTACCAACATAATATGATCTTATGTGGTCACACATAATAATGTAAGGAAAATTGGTTAAATGATCATGGCGGCTCTACTTGTATAGGATATGAGTGAAGAACCAAGCTTGAAAGGATTGGAGATTGGTCTGTGTCAACTAGAAGAAATCGACTTGATGTCTGGTCGATATAGTGTATATCGACTAGATTCTTCATCGATATGATATGTGTCGACTGGACGATATCGACTAGACCGTCTGTCTATATAGTGTATATCGACTAGACTCTTCGTCGATATGATCTGTGTCGACTAGACAATATCGACTAGACCGTCGATATAATCTGTGTCGACTAGACAATATCGACTAGACCGTCGATATAATGTATATCGACTGTACTGTGTATGTGTCGACTGGACAATGTCGAATAGACTTCAAGCCGATAAAGTGAGTTTATCGACTTGATGCTTGACCGCTTGTCGATTTGATCGACTGGGTGTATCCACGTATGTTGACTAGTCTTCAAGCAGATAAAGTGAGTTTATCGACTTGATGCCTGCCTGGATGTCGATTTAATCGTCTAGGCATTTTGTCGACTGGACTTCTAGCTGACATAATGTCTTTATCGACTTGATGATGTTTGCTTGTCGATTTGATTGACTAGACCTTATGTCGACTGGACCTCAAGCCGATAAACAGTGCATGTCAACTTGATGCGGTCTGGACCATTTCCCTTTCTCTCTTTTAATTTCATGTTTGTGAAACATATTTGTGTTGTTGTATCTCATTAAAATACCTTCAAATTCTATGTCAATATCATTTTGAACATCACTTTCAACATTTATATCATCTTCGACGTCCTTTTCAATTAGTTGTAGTTGTTTCCAAAAACTATGAATCATCTATAATAGAATGGAATTTGTATGTGTTATGTAACGTTTTAACTCATTGGCGCATGACAGTCACATAATAAGTATATTTTTATGAATGCATGCATCAACATAAGTAGTTTCAGTTTGTAATTTAGCAACTTCTTTTTGTATTATTTCTAAAACAGATATGGAGACACGACCAACAAGGTCAGAATAGAAGAAACCATGAAACTCTATTAACTTGAATGATATTTTGACCAAAAGATCGTTTAATCTTTGTTAGTTGTAAAACAATCATTTGATCAAACGTCTTCCATACTGTGGATAAGCTACCGACTGACACTTCAAGAATTTATTTTTCAATTGAGCAAGACCACCTTCAATGCGATTGGTTGTCACATTATCCAAATGCATAAATTTGTGAACTCAAGCAGAGACAAAATACTCTTTGAAAGGTTCAATCCATGTTATAATAATATATGCAAAACACTGTATGATATTTATCAGCATACACATTTCTTATCGATGCTAATGAACTAATAAGTCCGTTTCAGTTGGAGAATCAATCAACTTTTGTCATCCAAGTAAAAATACTGCAAAATCTTACACCTTACGAAAGTATTTCTTGTAGTGTGCAAGTATCATTCTATTTTTTATGTACTTTGCACAAAAGATTCTTAGAAGTTGAAAAAACCACTTTGATAGCACTCATCAAGGTTACCTCTCTATCCTTCACCAAAACATGTGGACGAGCATTTTGATCAAGCACCGACTTAAAACAGTTACAAGTGCCCAAACATTACTACTTTCAATCTCATTTGACATGAATATAAATGCAACAAAAAAGCGATACTGGTTGATGTTACCCCCATCAACTGGAAGTAATGAGAGACAATATCTATTAGTTGCATATGTGCAATTCATAAGAAATATAGTTGTAAACATTTTGCAAAGACGTATAGAGGCGGGATACGCAAAGAACAAGCTCTCCAAATAATTGGAACAACCTTTCACTTTATTAAAACTACTGTAAACAAATTCAATGATGCACTTATATAGAAATTGAATTGCAGTTCCACTTTCTAGTTTTGTTTTCTGTATCTTAACTCTTTCATTGTATAAAGTTCTAAGCACTATAGTATTACTCTTATCTCTTTGGTTCAAGGCTGACAAAATCTTGCGTGTTTTACTCCTGCAACGTACATCTCATGCACAATTTTATGCTCAGTCTCTAATAATCTGCTAGCATATGCATGAGCTTCTAAGTGCGCCATCACATAGTTGTTAACTTCAATAATTCATTCAGCTTCAATAGATTCACCTCAAGATGGGCTACGCCCACGAGCAACAGCAGTCCGTTTTTCACTAAATTAAAAACACATGCAGTTACAAGTGGACGGATTTCAAATTTCTGAATGCCCTAACTCTAGAATGAAAAAGAATTTATATAACACTCCATACATTTACAAAATACTTCTCAATTCACTGTTAAAAATCAATCACAATTCAGTTAAATTTTAATAAAATTAAAGTTCAAATTATCCTGTTGTAAAATAGAAAAATTGATTTTTTTTTTGTTAACTGCAAGATTCATATTTATTTTTAAAACTACATCAAAAATAAAAAATAATATGCATATTTATTTTTAAAACTACATCAAAGATAAAAATAAGGTGTTGTTATTAACAAACCACCAAAAAAACTTTACAAAATACTTCTCAATTCACCCTAAACACCACATTTCACTTCAATAATTCATTCAGCTCCAATAGATTCACCTCAAGATGGGCTACGCCCACAAGCAACATCAGTCCATTTTTCACTAAATTAAAAACACAGGCTGTTACAAGTGGACGGATTTCAAATTATGAAAAAGAATTTATATAACACTCCGTACATTTACAAAATACTTCTCAATTCACTGTTAAAAATCAATCACAATTCGGTTAAATTTTAATAAAATTAAAGTTCAAATTATCCTGTTGTAAAATAGAAAAAATGATTTTTTTTTGTTAACAGCAAGATTCATATTTATTTTTAAAACTACATCAAAGATAAAAATAAGATTCATATTTATTTTTAAAACTACATCAAAGATAAAAATAAGGTGTTGTTATTAACAAACCACCAAAAAAATTATAAAAAATCCACCATACAATGAGTTGCGTTCATTCATTCTTAAGTGGCAATTATATTAAACAATTTTTGTTAGCATTACAAAATAGTTATGAAAACAATATTTGTGTGCATTCATTCATTTAAGTGCACCAAAATTTCTTCTTAGTGCTCCAAAATTTCTTCAAGTGCCACAAAATTTCTTCAAGTGTCCCAAAATTTCTTCAAGTGCCCCAAAATATTTCTAACCATATTCTGCAAAAGTAACAGTAAGCAATGTTATGTAAACGAATAATAGTTGATTGAAGCGCTGAAGGAGGGGGCACATCCATCATTAAACCCGGAACAACATTCATAAATAAAACGTTACATAATGAAAGCACCTCATTAGGTGGAAAATATTGTAGTTTTACGTCAGTGACAAATGTTGTAGTTTTACTGTCAGTGACATTTTTATGTCTACGAAATAGGAAGCATAGTTGAAATGGGAAAATGGAGAGCTCAAACTAAGGAGGATAGAGGAAGATCATCTTCTTCCCGTCGACAACAATGAAAATGGAGACCTCAAAATGATTGATACTATCATTTTAATTCTTTGTATCAAGCAGGAAGCGCCTAATGCAGTTTAAAACGCAAGCAAATTTCTGGCTTAGCGTAAAATGGAATATCCGGAAGATCACAAAATGGAATCTCTGGAAGATCAAGCAGGAAGATCCATTGCATGCAAGGTTTATTAGGGTAAAAAACGCAAGCAGGAAGATCACAAAAAAAGGGAAATTCCGCAACAGGAAGGCCACCGATGTCGTCACCGAGCAGGAAAACACGACAGCACGACGGATGTTGCAGCCGAGCAGGAAGCGCTGGGATGTCGCCGCCGAGCAGGGACGCCTGGGGATGCCTTCGCCGAGCAAGATGAGAGAAGAGCCGCTGGATGTGGTTGCCGAGCAGGAATGCGGAAGGGTCGGGCAGGCGGAATGCGTAAGGGTCGGGAAGCCCTAATTATTTGGTTTGCTATCAGGATTTTTTATTAGCGAACCAGTTTTTGTTTTGTTTTGCCAGCATCGGTATCGATACAAAGTTTGCTAATAACAATACCCAAAAAATAACTCCAAGAAGCCAAATAAAGCTTTAGAAAATGAAACCATGGATGCAACTTCCCATTTAAGATGTTTTATCCAGCCATATTTGCAATTTCAATATATTGAACTTTTACCAAAATTCCATTTTTCATAAATCACGGTTCCATAGATGTGTTGGTTTAGGGTCAAAGGAGCTCACAGATTTCTATGCGACCTTTTTTGGTGTAATACGATTGGTAGACCATTCTTCCAAATTTCTGCGTTGAAGGCTGTTCAAGCTGATGGAGGGACGCTTTTCCTTTATCATCTTCTCCGCCATTTTCCAATCTTCAGCCAGGCCTAATGTGACCAAAAGCGCGCACATCACACAGACACTTCTCCCATGGCCTGATGCACTTCTTAACATCAGTTAAATTCAATGAAATCATTAGAAAATCGAGAATGCTACATAAATGGATAATTATGATCACAAATTGCAAGTTATAGCTGAAAGATTCCATATTTAATTCACAATTTGGGGGAAAACATTTAAAAAAAATCTAATACCAATGCCATTTATAATAAGGGCTATTTACTAGGACCTCCCCTCTAAGTTTGCTAAATTATAAGTTGTACCCCTCTAACTTTTGAAATTACAAAACACCCCCTGAAGCTTACATTTCATACCATTAACCTCCCCTAAAATTTATATTTCATAACAGTCGTGCACAAAAATACCCCCGGAAAATTTAATCCGAGGTGGGTATTCTTGTGCATGGATGCTATCAAATGTAAACTCCAAAGGAGGTTTTTGTCGTTCTATATGATTAGTCAAACAAACCCAATGAGAAGATACTGTATGCTTCCTTTCACCGCTCCTCCAGTGGATGTTGGCTGCTTCCACTAATTGAGTTTAACTAACCAAACTTCTAACCACTACAAAATATTGAAACAAAAACACACTTGGACTCCGCTTGGCACAATGGTTTTGCTCCGGTGAGTTTGGACAAAAACGCCACCGTCATATAATGTATGTTTGGCATGACAACGGTTATGACCGCCACCAAGAAAAGAAAACTAGTTTTGAACGTAAAGTGGATGAAGTTCCTTAGGTGAGGTCGGGCGTTTACGAATGTCGGATCATAACTACCACGGGAGCCTTAGTAACTAACAATAACCAGCTGTCAATAAAACAAAACTAAAACTTAGATGGCCGTTGCTGTGATTTTAGCACTTCCCCTCAACGCCAACTCCCAATTTTCTAACCGTAGAAATAGAATAAAATGTTATTCTTCTTATATATTTACTCGGTTACATTGCCCCTCTATATATACCGTTACCGATCTACATGCAGAAGACTCGCCGTGGAAAGTGTACACGCGAAGGCCGAGCGCGATGGAGGGGACTGGCGGCGAAGGCGAACCGGACGCTGCTCACGGTTCAGGAGAACCCGAGCCGACCGGCTCGGGATGACTTTTATTTCAGCTTTATATTATTATTATTATGCTTTGTTTAAGTGATGTATTGGACCTCACTATAAGAGCGAGGATTGTGGTCTTGGTTGAGTATCTTTGGATCAATTGGATTAATTGGGGGCTGCTCCCTCTTTCATCTTTTCCCCTAACCCTATTCTTCTCTTTCTCTCTCTATCTCTCCTTATCTCTCCCTCTACCCGATGGCCGGCTATCGCCATTATCGCCGATCTTCCTAGGTGGTAATAAGTGGTCCGACCTGCCGCTCCGCCCGCCCTAGCGCCACCGGATCCGCCTCTCCTTCCATGGCCCCGAACACTCGTCTTCACGCCGGCGACAACACCAAAGGAACGGACGACACCCGCGCAAGGCTCGATCGCCACGATATCCAGCTCGATACCTTGCAGTCCACCGTCGACGCCATCCTCGCCGATCAGACCCTCATTTTCGGTCGCCTCGACGCCCTCACAACCCTGCAAGCAACTGCTCCATCCATGGGCGCGACCTCTTCGACAGACACTGGGTAGATATTGGGCATGCCGCCGCAGCTCCCGCCACCAATAGCAACCGCTCCGCCACCACAAGCAACAACTCTAGTCCGTTCTGCCCTCACTTTAGACATTCCATCTTTCTCCGGCGTGGATCCCATGGGCTGGATCGCACGAGCCGAGCAGTTTTTCGATCTTCACGTCACCCCGCCGGCGGACAGAGCCGGCACGACCATTGTCGGTCTCGACGACTCGACGCTGCATTGGGCGCGTTGGCTCCGCCAAGTGTAGCCCGCGATCTCATGGAACGAGTTCAAGCAGGAGATGATCAGTTGCTATGATTCCCGCTACACCGGTTCCGCCATCGAGTGCCTCTGCACTGCCCGTCAAACGACCTCCGTGGATAGTTACATTGACGAGTTCGTCGCGCTCGCGACACAAATTCCGGGCCTTCTGCCCAATCACTACTTGGGGTTCTTCCTTCAGGGGCTACTGCCCAATATTCGCTCCCGCCTCCGAACGCATCATCCTCAAACGGTTTTCGAGGCCTTGGAGCTCGCTCGTGCGGTTGAAGCGGACCTTGGTACCCGTCACTTTCAACCCACCAGACACGTCGCCCACCGCAATCAAGCCCACCGTGACATAGCTCCGCGACCACCGCGGTTAGAGGGGGCCGGCCGGGGCGCGCGGAACCACCGCACCGTTTCTCCAACAACGACTACAACGAACTTCGCCGCAAGGGATTGTGCTTCCGTTGTCATCAACCTTATTCGCCGCACCATGTTTGTACCGTCAAAGAGTTTCACGCCCTTTTCGGCGATTATGATCCCGAAATCACTATGGCCGATTTCGATGACCTCGATATACATGCGGAGACCACTCCACTGGAGACCAACGGTGCGTCCCTCAATGTGTTGGATCTCCCTTTCTATTCGGTCGGCGGCCTTACCGGACTCCGGACAATGAAATTGACCGGAGTGATTCTCGATCGGCCCGTGATTGTGATGATCGATAGTGGTGTCAGCCACAACTTCATTTCGGCGCAGTTGGCACGTGACCTCACCCTTCCGATCTCACCGTCCCCGGACTTCTCCATTTGCTTGGGGGACGGGCGCCGACGGCCGACCTTGGGGCAGTGTTTGGCTCTGACTCTCTCCGTGGGGCCGTGCACCCTCACGGAGGACTTCTATCTGTTCGAATTAGGCAGCATCGATGCGATTTTGGGAGTGGCGTGGCTCCAAACCTTAGGGGATGTCTGCGTGAACTGGGCATCCATGACCATGCTTTTTCAACACCAGGGCCACCCTTGTAGTTTGGTGGGCGACTAGGCCCTTCTCCGTTCCCCAATTTCCTTCAGAGCTCTCACTCGGGTAACGGATGTGGACTACTCCTCTTGGCTTTGGCCCCTACAGACGGAGCCACATGTGCCCTCACCTGTGGCCGCAGATTTCCAGCACCTCCTCGATGAGTTTTCCGATATTTTGCCGCCCCACCGGGTCATCCACCAGTGCGACCGACCGATCATGCGATTGTGCTGCAACCGGGTACGGCGGCCGTGCCCGTCCGCCCTTATTGTTACGGGCACGCCCACAAGGACGAGATCGAACGACTTGTGCGAGAGATGCTGCTGGGCGGCCTTATTCGACCCAGTGTGTTGGGATCATTGCTCACAATGTCCTAGATTTGGAGAAGTCCATTTCTAAGTCAAAGATATATCTCAGAATCTATTTGATATACTCTCTAGAATCTATGTGCAGGAGATCAGGTCAGGCAAAATGTTCATGGAATTTATTCAAGTTCAGAAGCGTCGAGACATCATACATCGCTCGACGCCTGTGACCCAGAAGCGTTGACTCATGTCTACTACTCAAATAGACAAGGTCGCCGCTGAAGTTCTGAGACCAAGTTCGGAAGCGTCGAGCCGAGGTGGATTGCTCGACGCCTTGGAATGAGAAGTGTTGAATTAACTCTTATCTGCCCAGCATCATCCAGAAGTGTAGAGATATGAAGACAAAGTTAAAAGGCGTCGACTGAGTGATGATTACTCAACACCTGAGAAGGAGGAGCCGAGAGCTTCAGTCTAAGGAGTATGCGTCGAGTGTTGCTCGACGCCTAATTGAGAAAGTGTTGACAAAGACAGTAAGCGCTCAACGCCTCTTCTACAGATAGTCTGAACTGAGGAATTTCTTCTACAGCTGGCTGAGCTTTTGTTTCTGATAAAGACCGTTGAAAACATAACGTCATGCTGACGTGGAGGATCGTAACTGTAATTGCAGATGGCGGGCTATAAATAGAAGGCATGACCTAAGGGTTATGCAGCTAAGCATTAAAGCAGTGAAGAAAAGTTTTAAAAGCTATTATCGTTTTCAAGTAAAAGTTTGAGAAGGATTTTTTGAGAAGTCATCTTCCCTTTCAGAACCAATCTGATTTGAAGAATTCATTCAGCAATCTGGTGCTGATATCTTTTTCTGAAAGGAGGAGGTCAAGAAGGAGGAATCTGTCTTCCTAAGAAGAAGAACAGTCATCACAGCCTGTCGAATCAAGAAGATCATTTGCTGCTGCTGTTCTATTGAAGGTTTCTGTCTGATCATTCAGGCAGATCAAGAAGGCTTAACAATTGCAAACCTGAGTCTAAGTATTTGTTACTTTCTTTCTGAATTTCTGTAGGATCTGAGTTGTCAGATCTGAGTGTAGGATCTGTCAAGGATCTGAGTTGTAAGATCAGGTGTGATCTGAGTTGTAGGATTCAGGGGTCAATCTGAGTTGTAAGCCTAGTTATAAAGGCTGAGGTAGGATCTGTGTGATCTGAGATTGTAAGATCCTTTGGTGATCTGAGCTGTAAGACCTGTTTGTGGTCTGAGATCTGGAGGAGTTATAAACCCTATCTAGTACACTACTAGAAGGGTAAAAGGGGGAAAGTGGATTACCCAAGATAAGGGGAACCACTATAAAAATCTGTTTGTTCTTTTCTGTGGTGTTATTTTTCTTGAAAGCTCTGATCAGATTTATCTAGGTTATATTCAAGAACTGCAATAAATTTAAATAACCTATTCCCCCTCCCCCCCCCCCCCCCCCCCCCTCTAGGTGATTAGCTACCCTTATATAAAGTCTTTCAAGTGGTATCAGAGGGAGGTTATTCAAGAAAAGGTTTAACAGCCTGAACAAGATCTTCTAAGGGTAGATTTCTGAAGTCGTGATGGCTAATTCGGAGGGAAGCAAAGAATTTACATCCTTGAAGCTTCCAATCTGCAGAAAGGAAAACTTCGGAATTTGGAAAGAAAGGGTCAGACTTTTTATGGAAGCATCTGATCCTCGGATTTACATAACTGTTCTGGAGGGACCTTTTGTTCCTATGAAAATTTCATTTACAGACGGTAATATAAAGACTCCAAAAGCCTATTCAGAGATGACCAAAGATGAAGTGATTCTGGCCTCCTTGGATAAGAGAGCTCAGAACATCATTGTTAGTGCTATTGAAGATTCAACCTTCCAAAATTTAATCCATTGTAAAACTGCCAAAGAAATGTGGGAATCTCTTATCGTTTATATGGAAGGGACTGAAGAAGTCAGAGATGACATGAAGTCACTTCTGAATCAGCAATATGAAGCCTTCAGACAAGACAAGAAAGATTCAATTGCAGTCTGCTATGAAAAATTCTTCAAGATTGTAAATGGTCTAAAAACTTATGGAAGAACTTTCACAGATTATGAGCTGAATGATAAATTCTTAAGATCACTGAACAAAGAATGGGATATCAAGATCTGTGCAATCAGAGAAATGGGAAATCTGGGAATCATTAAGCCACAGAATTTATATGGGAAACTCTTGTCCCATGAACTTCATCTGAATACCAGAAAAGCTGAGGAAGGACATAGCAGGGAAAACCCCATTGCTCTGAAAGCAGAGAGCTCCAAGAAAAACAAAGAAAGGCTGTCATTATCTCCCAGAATTCCATCTGAATCAGAAGAATCAGAAACCAATAATACTGATTCTGAAATATCAGATGGTGAATTGACATTCTTTACCAAACAGCTAAAAGGGATATTGAGAAGAAAACAACACTGGAAAACTAGACCATCTCAGTCTTCCAGATCTAAGAAGCATTCAAATTCTTCAGAAGGATTCAAACAAAACTTCAATAAGGACAAGTACAATTCTAAACACAATAAAAATAATTCAGAAGAAATCGTGTGTTTTGGTTGCAGGAAATCAGGACACATGATCGCTGACTGTCCTTCGAAAAGAAAGCACAACAAGAACTCTGATGAAAGAAAGCATAGATCTGACAAAAGACATGAAAAGAGTCTAATGGACAAAAAGGGCAAGGTCACTCTGAGTGATAATGAATCTCAATCATCTGACTCAGATAGTGAGGAGGCCCTCATAGCTCTGATGGCTGTCAAGGAAAATGAAGACAGTCTAAATGATAGACCAATGATAAAAGCCCCACTATCAATGTCTGATAGTGAAGAGGATGAAGAAGAAAATGCAGGACTCATGGCATTGAGTGATCAAGAAAATCAGGAGACAACTACTGATATAAAGGTACTTGATAAAACTCCTTTATCTGATTCTAATTTTGAATCTGAAACAGACTTATTCCCTTCAGATGAAAATGACTCACAATCTAAACTTCAAGTAGATGAGATTATTGAAAAATATCAATTAATTCTCAAAGCACTCAAGAAGAGCAAAAGGCATAACAAAAGGTTTCAAAAAGAATTATCTGAATTAAAGCAAACCAATGTTCAAAACTCTGAGACAGCTGAGAGGCTGAATCAGACAAGTAAAGAACTTAGCAAATTAAAAGTAATGTCAATTATTCACATACAAACTCTGTGCACCAAAGAAAAATTAATAAGAGAACTTGAAGCAAAACTCCTAGCAGAAAGGAAACTTGTGGCAAAGTTCTCACAACCTCAAACTATTCTTCCTATAATAGACACATTCTCTGCTCAATACAGATGTGGCATAGGATATGATAGGGATGAAGATAAAAATCTCAAAATTAATGACAAAGCATCTATAGAACCTTTAAAGCTTAATAGAATCATGCCCATCACAAACAAGCATGATCAAAAAGGTGTGCATAAGTTTTATAAGGGTGAATGTTCTAATAGCAAAGATGATTTAATTCAGCCCAGTAATAATAATGCCAAACCTCTATTTGAATTCAAAGCTAATACTAAATTCAATAGAAAGAAAACTGAACCAGTAAAATTCACTAAGACAAATTACATAGTTCCTGTGAATAAGGAAAGTAGGCAAAATATGAATCAACATAGAGAAATAAGAAGACCTTCAAGGAGATATAATAGATATGAATGCTGGTGCTGTGGTAGGATTGGACATTTTGCTCTTGACTGTTGGTTCAATCCAACTGCTCCAAGATTCAACTCTGGGAGACCAGTATTCAGACCTATGGCAAATCTCACAGCACCTAGGATTATTCAACAACTAAATGTTCCAGCTCATACTAACAAGGTTCTAGGACCCAACTTGGTGTGGGCTGCTAAGAAAAAGTAATTCTTTTTGCAGGATTGTCCAAAGACCAATCAGCTTCCAATCTGGTACTTGGACAGTGGGTGCTCTATGCACATGACAGGAACAAAAAGTCTGTTGAATGATTACTCTCCCATAAGGAATGGACCAAAGGTTATCTTTGGAGGATCTGAAAGAGGTAAAACTAAAGGTTATGACAATATCTCAAATGGAATTGTCATCATCACCAATGTTGCTCATGTTGATGGATTGCAACACAATCTCATCAGCATAAGCCAATTATGTGATATTGGGTATGACATTTCATTCCACAAGGATAAGTGCTTGATTAAGAGAGAGAATGAGATAATTCTCTCAGGCACTAGGAGTGGCAATATTTACTGCTTAAATTTCATATGTTCTGAACTAACTAATTCTATATGCTTAGTTGCAGAAAATAAGATTTCTAGTATTGTTCAATGGCATAAAAGATTAGCTCACATAAATTATAAGACTATAAATAAGCTCATTTCAAAAGACCTAGTGAGAGGTGGACCTAATTGGAAGTGTGTGCAGGAGGGTCCATGCCATGCTTGTCAAATGGGTAAGCAGACCAAATTTTCATTCAAACAATTGTTGAGAAGGATTCCATTAGATGTCTATATCTACTCCATATGGATCTATTTGGACCAATGTCAATCCATAGCTTAGGAGGAAAATCATACACTTTTGTAATAATTGATGATTATTCCAGATTCACTTGGGTATTCTTCCTCAAACATAAGTCAGACACCTTAGAAATATTTACAAGTTTTGTAAGGCAAATCACAAATGAAATAGGAAATTCTGTAGCCAAAATTAGAAGTGATCATGGGACTGAATTTCAGTCAGGTGCAATGACCAAATTCTGTGAGAATCTAGGAATCTCTCAAGAATTCTCATCTCCTAGAACTCCCCAACAAAATGGGGTTGCTGAGAGAAGAAATAGAACCCTCATTGAAGCTAGCAGGAGTATGCTGAGTGATTCTTCTCTTCCTGAGTATTTTTGGGCTGAAGCTGTAAACACAGCTTGTCATGTTCAGAATAGGGCTCTTATAAACAAAAGATTGGATAAGACTCCATATGAGGTGTTGAAAGGTAGAAAACCTACTTTAGCTTATTTTAAAATATTTGGTAGTAAATGCTTTGTATTAAATAATGGAAAGCATCATCTCACTAAGTTTGCTGAAAAAGCACATGAGGCAATCTTTGTTGGGTATAGCTCTCAAAGTAGAGCTTATAGAATTTTCAATAAAAAGTCTAATAGGATAGAAGAATCTATACATGTTGTATTTGATGAAACCAGCCTTATTCATAAGGATTTGGGAAGTCTATCTAGTTGTGCAGGTTCAATACAGAAATTAAAGGAGCTGAGTATCAATGAACAACAAAATGAGGATAATGAAGAATCAATTGAGAATACAATTGTATTTAGAGAGGATGAACCTTAAGCAGAAGACAATTATGAAGAACCTACTGCTGCTGAAGAACCACCTCATCCAGAACCTCTAGAAGAACCTACTCAAACAGATGCACCAGATCCTCAAAGGAGAAATGAAAAGTGGAGGATTGCAACCAAACATCTGAAGGATCATCCAAAGGAACAGATCATAGGAAATCCAAATGATGGTGTGCAAACCAGAAGAGGAAACTCAATACATGAGGCCTTGCATCACAGTTTTATTTTCAAAATAGAACCTAAGAAGTTTGATGAAGCCAATAAAGACTCTTCATGGATATCAGCTATGCAGGAAGAGTTAAATCAATTTGAAAGATGCAAAGTCTGGATATTGGTCCCAAGACCAAAGAGACATAAAGTCATAGGAACCAAATGGGTATTCAGGAATAAGCTAGATGAGAATGGTGTGATCATCAAAAACAAAGCTAGGTTGGTTGCTCAAGGATACAGACAGGAGGAAGACATAGATTTTGATCAAGTGTTTGCTCCTGTGGCAAGATTGGAGGCAATCAGGTTATTCCTGGCATTTGCAGCTCACACTGGTTTCATAGTCTATCAAATGGATGTGAAGTCAGCATTTCTTAATGGAACAATATTGGAGGAAGTATATGTTGAACAGCCCCCAGGTTTTATTGACTCTACTCATCCAAATCATGTCTATCTTCTATTAAAAGCATTGTATGGTCTAAAACAGGCACCTAGAGCCTGGTATGAGACATTATCTAGATTTCTTATTGAGAACAAATTCTCAAGAGGAAAGATAGATAAGACATTGTTTCTTAGGATAGTTAAAGGTCACATTATTCTAGTACAAATATATGTGGATGATATAATATTTGGCTCTACTGATAATAATCTTTGCAAGAGGTTTGCAAACCTTATGCAAGGAAAATTTGAAATGAGCAGCATGGGTGAGCTTAAATACTTCTTAGGACTCCAAGTGAAACAGTCTGAGGAAGGAATTTTCATTTCTCAGACCAAGTACACAAAAGAAGACACCAATGACAGCAAATATGTCACTGGACAAGGATGAAAAAGGGAAACCTATGGATGAAACCTTGTACAGAGGCATCATTGGATCATTGCTATACCTAACTGCTAGCAGACCAGACATTATGTTCTCAACATGTGTGTGTGCTAGATATCAAGTGAACCCTAAAGAATCTCACTACACTGCTGTCAAAAGAATCCTGAGATATCTGAAGGGAACTCTTAATCTTGGCCTTTGGTATCCTAGAAGCAATGATTTTGAACTAATTGGTTTTTCAGATGCAGATTTTGCAGGATGCAAGGAGGATAGAAAAAGTACATCTGGGACCTGTCAATTTCTTGGCAAAAGACTAATATCTTGGAGTAGCAGGAAGCAGACCAGTGTGGCTATTTCTACAGCAGAATCTGAGTACATCTCAGCTGGAAACTGCTGTGCTCAACTACTATGGATTAAACATCAACTCCAAGACTATAAAGTTCAGCTAAGTAAATCTCCTCTATTTTGTGATTCAACTAGTGCTATTGCTATAGCTAACAATCTTGTATCTCATAGCAGAACTAAACACATAGAAATAAGATATCATTTCATTAGAGAGCATGTAGAAAATGGAGACATCTCAATTGAATATGTTCCCACTGACAAACAAGTTGCTGACATATTCACTAAACCCTTGGATGAAACCAAATTCAATAATTTTAAAATTGAATTAGGTATGTTGAAAATGGATTAAAGTTATTTTGAATTAAATAAATGAAAATATTGATTAAGCCATATAAGGTGAGTTGAGAAGCCATCTGGCGTCGACAGACTATTCTTGGCGTCGAGAGAAATTATTTAGCGTCGAGAAGATATTTGGCGTCGAGAAGACACATAGCGTCGACTGAAGATACATGACGTCAAGCGATCTCAACGCCTATGCGAACATAGCTAGGCCGTCTCGACAGGGTAAAATTGAACCATTAGATCAATCTTGTCAAACAAGTTCAGCCCGCGGCTTCTCATCTTCTTGAATTAGAACTCCTATAAATAAGAAAGTCACTTCGATTAGCGTATATGCTGTAGGTCTCTAAGTTCGAAATTAGCTGCCCTAGAAAATTTCTTCATCAATTCCTTCTCTCCTCAATCATAAAAAACAATGCCTCCCAAAAGCAGTGAGTATCTTTATGAAGGAAGTGAGCTTGTTCGAAATGGATTCCAATCAGCTTCGGTGGAGATCAAATCAACAATCGAGTTAATCTACAATGCAGGACTGGAGTTCGTGTTGTCTGAATCAACTCTCATTTGGAAACGAGAGGTATTAGATCTATCTTCTAACATAGTAATTGACTCTGTAAATTCAAAGATAAAGACTAGTGTGAATGGCAAGAAGATTAAGATAACTCCATCTAGACTCGCTAAGGCACTGAAACTGCCTAGGTTAAAAATGGACGAGAAAGAGGAAGAGGTGTCCTCTGAGCAGATTAGACTAGCACAAATCTGGTGCGGAATTGACACGTCAAGAGAAATCCCTGGAAGTATTCTAAGAAAAGGAATGAATCCGAAAGGCAAACTGATAACAGATGTGATAGGAAAGGGATTGTTATGCAAGACTGGATCGCATGACAAAATATCCAGAAAAATGTTTATTCTTCTGACAAGGATCATTCATTCTCTAAGAACAGATTGGGGAAGAGTTGTGTTTGACAGAATAGTTGAGTGTATCCAGGTACCCAACATGGGTAGGATACTGTCTCTGTATTTAGTAAAAGTGTCCCCTGACATTTTGAATAATAAACTTGGATCAAAGATAAATCATATGAAGAAAATGAATATGAGAATGATAGAGAGATGGGACAGAATCTTATCTAACCCTCCTCCAGCAGATTCTTCTCCCAAGCAGAAGAAAGCAAAGAAGCAAAAGAAGACTAAGGTTTCTTCAAGTTCTTCTAGTACATCCTCCTCCAAGAGAAAATCTACATCTTCACCAATTCATGATCCAAATCTTACAACATCTGAAGATGTAGAAAAGAACAATGAAAGGGATAGTTCTCCTGTTACTTCTAAGGATGCAAATGAAAAAAGGGAAGAAGAAAGAGGAAGTCTTCCATTATCCCCAGCTAGATCTGAAGGGGTTCTGCCAAATGAAAAAGAGACTCAAGATGAGATTCCTGTTCAGCACGATTCCGAACTAAGCAAAGCAGCAATTGAGGGGGAGTCTCAGGATGAGATCCCTGCTCAGGATAAAATTGATTTGATTGAGGGGGAGTCTCAGGCTGAGATCCCTGATAAAGTAAATCCTGTCATTGAGGAAATGGAGGTGGAAGTAGAGCCTGAAGCAACAAAGAAATCTGCTGAGAAAGTTATTAAGATAGAATCCTCTAGCTCTCATATGAGCCAAAGAAATGATTCTTTTCTCAGGGAAGTAAGTAGCAAAGGTGTTGACATGGAAAGGGAAATCCATGTGGACCTTAGTCCTGTTCTACCTCAACTGGAGGTGTTACTGAATAATCAAAGGAGAATGTTAGAACAATATATTGAGGAAAATAATGATAAAATGAAAAAGGAAGTGGATTTTCAAATGAAGTTGGTTAGATTTGAAGTCAATCATCAGATGTCTGCTTTAAGGAAGGAGATGGTAAAGTTCTTTAAGAGAGCTGGTGCTTCAGTCGATTATTCAACTGAACAGCTTGATGCCATCAAAGAAGCATCCAAGATTATTAAAGAATCACAAGCTGGAATTACTAAGACAGTGGATGATGTTCAGACAAACCAAGGAATACTGAGTAGCAACATGCAAGTTTTGTATAAAGAACAAGTAGCACAAATTCTCACAGGAACAAATAAGATTGAAGCAAGATTACAACAGCATAATGCTGATATTTTGGCTAACATTGGTGAGAGCTCCACAGTTTTAAAAGACCAAGTAAAGATGCATGTAGACACTTTAGATGATCATCTTCTTAAAGTAAAGAAAAACATTGACAGTGGAGTTCTTCATTTGGAAGGTCAAGTCAGATTTCAGAAAAATATTATAAGAGATCATATTGTTGAAGAAGTCCTAAAGGGGGAGAGGTCAATGATTCAAGCTAGTTCTGAACATGCTATGTGGACCTCAAACTCTATAAGAGAAACTCTTGGATATCCTACCATAGACTATGGGAATGATCAAGTCTCTGGGACAGGGCCAATCTCTCTTACTGAGGTTCAAAAGAAGATTGCTCAAATGTATAGTCCTCAGGATAAATGTACAAGAGAACATTTTCCTAGTGAGCAAGAAGAATCAAGCAAAAGAAAGTACAGAGAAGAGGTTCAATCAAGAGCTGATTTTGAACGTTGGTCTCCATCTTCCAGAGAATTGATTCTATCAGCATGGGAAGTTGTGAAAAATAATCCAGATCAACGAGAAAAGTGGTATTCTGAAGCTGAGTGGTTAAAGCATAGGGCTCAAGAAGATCTAAAGATCAAATTCAAGGCTGACAAAATGGCTGGGAAAGTCCAGGCAGGAGAAATGGAGCCAATCAGGTACTTCCCAAAGCCATTTGGTTATTTCGAAAGGAGAAAGGAAGTTGCTGCAGCACTTGTCAAAAGAGCCAAAAGAGGAATTGAATTCAAGGATCCTGGGCATTCTTAGAACTTTAATCTTCACTGTCTCTTTCTGATGAATGTAATTAATATACTTTTGAACAATCCTGGTGAATTTCTGGTGTGATCTATTTTTCATGATTACATATATATATATATATATGCCTGTGATGTGATTATGGTTCTCTTCATGACATATCTTATTCTGAATTGCTTATGTTTTTATGCTTATATGAGATGTTATGTCTGAGAGAATGTCTGTGGATAGAATGTGTTGGTAATTTGATTCTATATAGTATGATACTCCTTCTTTTGATTATCTATATAGAAATTTGTACACATTGTTTTTTTTAAAAAAAGAGATATATCATTGACTGAGGTTATGACTTCTTCAAATAGGGGGAGATTGTTGGGATCATTGCTCACAATGTCCTAGATTTGGAGAAGTCCATTTCTAAGTCAAAGATATATCTCAGAATCTATTTGATATACTCTCTAGAATCTATGTGCAGGAGATCAGGTCAGGCAAAATGTTCATGGAATTTATTCAAGTTCAGAAGCGTCGAGACATCATACATCGCTCGACGCCTGTGACCCAGAAGCGTTGACTCATGTCTACTACTCAAATAGACAAGGTCGCCGCTGAAGTTCTGAGACCAAGTTCGGAAGCGTCGAGCCGAGGTGGATTGCTCGACGCCTTGGAATGAGAAGTGTTGAATTAACTCTTATCTGCCCAGCATCATCCAGAAGTGTAGAGATATGAAGACAAAGTTAAAAGGCGTCGACTGAGTGATGATTACTCAACACCTGAGAAGGAGGAGCCGAGAGCTTCAGTCTAAGGAGTATGCGTCGAGTGTTGCTCGACGCCTAATTGAGAAAGTGTTGACAAAGACAGTAAGCGCTCAACGCCTCTTCTACAGATAGTCTGAACTGAGGAATTTCTTCTACAGCTGGCTGAGCTTTTGTTTCTGATAAAGACCGTTGAAAACATAACGTCATGCTGACGTGGAGCATCGTAACTGTAATTGCAGATGGCGGGCTATAAATAGAAGGCATGACCTAAGGGTTATGCAGCTAAGCATTAAAGCAGTGAAGAAAAGTTTTAAAAGCTATTATCGTTTTCAAGTAAAAGTTTGAGAAGGATTTTCTGAGAAGTCATCTTCCCTTTCAGAACCAATCTGATTTGAAGAATTCATTCAGCAATCTGGTGCTGATATCTTTTTCTGAAAGGAGGAGGTCAAGAAGGAGGAATCTGTCTTCCTAAGAAGAAGAACAGTCATCACAGCCTGTCGAATCAAGAAGATCATTTGCTGCTGCTGTTCTATTGAAGGTTTCTGTCTGATCATTCAGGCAGATCAAGAAGGCTCAACA
This sequence comes from Dactylorhiza incarnata, assembly GCA_033032865.1. Lineage (NCBI taxonomy): Eukaryota > Viridiplantae > Streptophyta > Magnoliopsida > Asparagales > Orchidaceae > Dactylorhiza > Dactylorhiza incarnata. The sequence goes on from JAWHQI010000035.1 coordinate 13,927,766, forward strand.
ATTGCAAACCTGAGTCTAAGTATTTGTTACTTTCTTTCTGAATTTCTGTAGGATCTGAGTTGTCAGATCTGAGTGTAGGATCTGTCAAGGATCTGAGTTGTAAGATCAGGTGTGATCTGAGTTGTAGGATTCAGGGGTGAATCTGAGTTGTAAGCCTAGTTATAAAGGCTGAGGTAGGATCTGTGTGATCTGAGATTGTAAGATCCTTTGGTGATCTGAGCTGTAAGACCTGTTTGTGGTCTGAGATCTGGAGGAGTTATAAACCCTATCTAGTACACTACTAGAAGGGTAGAAGGGGGAAAGTGGATTACCCAAGATAAGGGGAACCACTATAAAAATCTGTGTGTTCTTTTCTGTGGTGTTATTTTTCTTGAAAGCTCTGATCAGATTTATCTAGGTTATATTCAAGAACTGCAATAAATTTAAATAACCTATTCCCCCCCCCCCCCTCTAGGTGATTAGCTACCCTTATATAAAGTCTTTCACAGTGCTAGCCCATTCTCTAGCCAGGTCCTACTGGTTCGTAAGAAAGACGGAAGTTGGCGATTTTGTGTTGACTACAGGGAGCTCAACAAAGTCACGGTTCCGGATAAGTATCCCATTCCAGTAATTCAGGAGCTACTGGATGAGCTTCACAGCGCCGCCTACTTCACGAAGCTGGACCTCCGGGCGGGCTACCATCAAATTCGGGTTCGACCGGACGACGTGCCAAAGACTGCTTTCTGCACACATGACGGTCACTTCGAGTTTTTGGCTATGCCGTTTGGGCTCAGCAACGCCCCGGCTACCTTTCAAGCAACAATGAATGATATCTTCCGGCTGGTTCTTCATAAGCATGTCCTCGTTTTTTTTTATGATATTTTAGTGTTTAGTTGCTCTTGGCAGGAACACATACAACATGTCCGCCATGCGTTCGTAACACTTCGGCAACACCATCTCGCCGTCAACCTTAAGAAGTGTACTTGTGGCGCGGCGACGGTGAGCTACTTAGGCCACACTATCTCGGCCAACGGCGTTGCCATGGATGAGGACAAGATTCAGGAGGTTCTCAGATGGCCGACACCCACATCCCTTCGGGACGTTCGCGGCTTCCTCGGCCTCACCGGATACTATCGCCGGTTCATCAAAGACTATGGCGGGTTGGCCCGCCCCCTCACCCAGTTATTGAAGCTTTCGGAGGACGGGCCGTTCTCGTGGCCGCCGGCCGCGTTCGCCGCGCTCCAAGCCGCCTCGGTTCAAGGACCGGTGTTGGCCATGCCGAACATTCAGCAACTGTTCTTGGTGGAATGTGATGCCTCTGGCACGGGCGTCGGTGCGGTTTTGATGCAATCCGGGCGACCGATTGCCTACTACAGTTGTGCGTTCTCGTCGGCAATCCGGAGCCGCTCGGTGTACGAAAATGAACTCATGGCTCGTCCTCGCGGTGCATCATTGGCGCCCCTATCTTTTGGGCCGCCCCTTCGTGGTTCGGACCGACCATCACAACCTTCGTTACCTGCTTCAACAAAAAATAGCGACCCCGGCGCAACAACTTTGGGTGGCCAAATTGTTGGGATACGATTTCACCATAGAATTCCGGCCCGGTCGGGCGAATCGGGCGGCGGACGCTCTGTCTCGGCACCCACAAGATCCAGAGCTAACCTCCATCTCGCGTCCGGTTTGGGACAACGCGGCCTCCATCCAGCGGGACGTCGAACAGGACCCCCACCTCGCGGCAATCAGGACAGCTCTCTTGGACAAACCGGACGCTCACCCACCATACTCGCTCATCGGAGGCCACCTATTCCACCGGGGCCACCTCGTGCTTTCCGCCGCCTCATCCAGCATACCGCGGCTATTAGAGGAGTTTCACTCCACTTCGGCCGGCGGCCATGCGGGTGCTTTCCGCACCTATCGTCGATTGGCAGCATCCCTCTATTGGCCCCACATGCTACGTCAGGTGAAGGAATACATGGCGGCGTGTCTTCTATGCCAGAAGGCGAAGTACAAGACAATGTTCCCCGGCGGACTCCTTCAGCCCCTTCCGATTCCGGAGCGCATATGGGAGGATATCGCCATTGATTTTATCAATCGGCTTCCTCGTTCGAACGGATCCGACAACATCTTGGTGGTTGTTGATCGCCTCACGAAGTATGCTCATTTCATCACTCTCCGACACCCGTACACGGCTTCTACCGTGGCCGACAGCTTCATCGCCAAGGTCGTGCGACTACATGGATTCCCTCGCTCCATCGTGAGCGACCGCGACGCTCTTTTTCTCAGCAGCTTTGTCGACTGCAAGGAACGCGCCTCCGCATGAGTACGTCCTATCACCCGCAGTCCGACGGCCAATCCGAAGTCCTTAACCGATGTCTAGAGACGTATCTTTGTTGTTTCATCGGCGAGCGACCAGACACGTGGGTCAAATGGCTGTGTTGGGCGGAGTATTCTTATAACACAGCATATCATCACGCGACAAATACTTCACCGTTCGAAACCGTGTATGGCCGCCCACCACCATCGGTGATCCGACACCTGCCGGGAGAGTGCCCCGTGGCTAGTCTGGCGGACCATCTCCAGGATTGTGACATCATCCTCGACAGTTTGAAGCACCATCTTCGACGGGCCCAAGCGAAGATGTTATCTTTTGCCAACCGAAAACGTCGGGATCTTTCATTCCAAGTGGGGGAGAATGTGTTTATCAAGCTCCACCCATACCGCCAGCTCATCGTCGCACGACGACCATGCCCGAAGTTAGCTCCGCGTTTCTACGGGCCGTTCAAAATCATCAGCCGCAACGGAGCCGTGGCGTACCGACTTCGTTTGCCCAACAACAGCCGCATTCACCCAGTGTTTCATGTATCCCAGCTCAGGCGGGTGGTAGGCGACAACCCCACCACGGACCACATTCCGACCGAACTCGACGACGCCGGGTCCGAACCATTGTACCCCGAGGCTATCCTCGGTCGGCGACACCACTTACCTGGGGACGCCCAACCGGAAGAGATCTGTGTCGCGTGGCGCCACCGTCCGGCCAACGACGCTACCTGGCTCCTCCGAGATGATTTTCGCCGTCAATTTCCGGACTACTGCCTTGAGGACAATGCCAATTTTCCAGATGGTGGTATTGTTACCGATCTACATGTAGAAGACCCGCCGTGGCAAGTGTACACGCGAAGGCCGCACGCGATGGAGGGGACTGACGGCGAAGGCGAACCGGACGCTGCTCACGTTCAGGAGAACCCGAGACGACCGGCTCAGGATGACTTTTAATTCAGCTTTATATTATTATTATGCTTTGTTTAAGTGATGTATTGGACCCTCACTATAAGAGGGAGGACTGTGGTCTTGGTTGAGTATCTTTGGATCAATTGGATTAATTGGGGGCTGCTCGCTCTTTCATCTTTTCCCTTAGCCCTATTCTTCTCTATCTCTCCTTATCTCTCCCTCTACCCGATGGTCGGCTATCGCTATTATCGCTGATCTTCCTAGGCGGTAATATATACACTCGAGGTGAACCAAATACATGATTGGAGATGTGGGACTAAATAAAAAAGGAGGAGGGCGCTAAATGCACACCAATTGGTGCTAAACTCACACCAATTGGTGCTAAATGCACACCAATTACCAACACTCCCCCTCAAGGAGGGCAAATGATATCCACTAAGCCAATCTTGTTGCACAACCTCGATAAATCCAGTGAGTTAAGTCCTTTAGTTAGACAATCGACCACTTGGTCTTTTGTAACATGTCCAAGTCTCAGTACCCCACTATCCAGCTTCTCCTTGATAAAGAATCTGTCGATTTCTATATGCTTGGTTCTGTCATGTTGGGCGGGATTATTTACAAAGTTAATAGTTGACTTACTGTCACACCACAATGTCATTTGCCCTCATTAATCTGTCTTGAGTTCAACCAGCAGGACATTCAACCATAACATCTCCCCCACATCTAAGGTCATGACCCTGTACTCTGACTCGACTGTAGATCTAGCAACTACAGTCTGCTTGCTCCTTCGGGAGACTAGATTGCTCCCTACAAACATGCAATATCCAGACGTAGACCTCCTGTCATCAGCATAACTAGCCCAGTCAGAATCACAATAGCCCTCGATGTTTAAATGCCCATTCTTTCGGAAGATCAGTCCCTTTCCTGGTGCACTCTTCAAGTACCTAAGAATCTAGTATACGACATCCATATGACCCTTCCTAGGATCATGCAATAGCGGGTCACCACACTCACGACAAAAGATATATCGGGACGGGTGTGACTCAGATAGATCAAGCGGCCTACCAACCTATGGTACCTCTCTCTATCAATTGGCTCTCCTACCGGCTACCTCAGCACTGAGCATGGACATATGATCAATAGGAGCAACTGCAGGCATGCACCCCAACATACCTGTCTATTTGAGCAGATCTAACACATTTTCGTTGGGATAGGACGATCCCCTCTGCACCGCGAGCTACCTCAATCCCAAGGAAGTATCTTAGCTGCCCCAAGTCCTTTACCGCAAACTCCTTGCCCAATATTATCTTTAGCTGAGCAATTTCGCTCTCATCATCACAAGTAATAATCATGTCGTCTACATACACAGCAAACATTGTATGATCAACATTGGTCTGCTGATATCCCATGTTAACCATAGCTCTCCTAAACTTGTCAAACCAGGCTCGAGGAGACTGTTTTAGCCCATATAGAGACTTCTTGAGTCTGCACACCTTTCCTGTTATTTGTTTCGTGTCAAAGCCCAGTGGTACCTCCATGTACGCCTCTTCAATAAATCCCCATGAAAGGCATTTTTCACGTCGAGCTGGTGTAGTTTTCATCCCCCATTTGCCGCCAAGGATATCAGTGTCCGCACTGTACTCATCTTTTCGACGGGTGCAAAGGTCTCATCGTAGTCGATGTCATAAGTATGATAGTATCCCTTTGCTACCAGTCGAGCCGTGTAGCGCTCAACCCGACCCTCTGGGCTTTGTTTCACAGTGAAAACCCACTTGCACCCAACTGCCCTTTTTCCTGGTGGTAGCGATACAAGATCCCATGTTTTATTCTTTTCCAATGCCTCAAGTTCTTCTAGCATTGCAGTTTTCCACTATGGATCTTCCTTAGCAACCTGCAAATACTTAGGAATAGAGACAATATCCAAAGATGTAATGAATGCTCAATGTATAGGTGATATATAAGAGTAGGAAACAAATTGGGCAATATCACGAGGAAAGTCATATCGATCAGGTGAGACTCCCGCATTCCTGCGGGAACTCCTCCTTACCGTTATGGGAGTGGAAGTAGTGAGATGAGTAATTATATCACATGTGAATTCAAAGATTTAGGTGGATGTAGTAGGAGCTTCAGGAGTCGAGGTAGGCAGAGACAAGGGAATTGACACAAGTGGCACTGTAGGTATTGTAGGTACTGTAGCCTCACTCTGCTGCCTTCTTCTTGTATACACGCTTAGCTCCCTCTGAACTTGAGGTCCTTTATCCACAAAGTCATTCTCCTCATAAAACGATGTCACTTCCGACTCTCACCACCACTGTTATCCTCCCCCTCTCGCATCATACTGTCTGTAACGAGTGAGTCTTCAAGTGGCGAGTGAGTCATTGATATCATTGTTGGTTATAGAACAATCACCAGGGGGGGGGGGGGGGGTTAGGTGATTATGGTAGTTTTAAAATATTTTGCAAGTAATGAGTTTAATGGAAGCACTGCACAGAAAAATCACAGAAAATCTCAGCACACACACAACACAAGATGTTTAGAGGTTCCTCAAGACCGGGTGTCTTGAGTAGTCCTCTGTCCCTCTGCGCCTACCCAACAGTGTACTAGGCTCGGCAAACTCCGCCAATGTCTCCGGCCCGCAAGCCTTACAACTCGGACCGGCAAGTCCCTGCAGCCTAGGCCCGCAAGCCCCTTCACTGCACTCGAGCCCGCAAGCTCGACACTCAGGCCCTCAAGCCCTACACAGCACAGACCCGCAAGTCTTGCCTGCAGCCTAGGCCCGCAAGCCCCTTCACTGCACCCGAGCCCGCAAGCTCGACACTCAGGCCCTCAAGCCCTACACAGCACAGACCCGCAAGTCTTACCTGCAGCCTAGGCCTGCAAGCCCCTTCACTGCACCCGAGCCCGCAAGCCCGACACTTTTGGACCCGCAAGTCCCTCTGCCCTAGCCCTCAAGCCTCACAGATCTCAAGCCCTCAAGCTTGACACGCAGATCTGAAAACAGATCTTACAAATTTGGCCCGCAAGCCTACAAATAAAGATTTACAAAAAGGTTCTTCTGCCTGGTGGAGATCGGCTTCTTGACTTGAAGATGATGCTTTTGATTTGAAACTTGACAGTGCAAATCTTCTTCAAGCTTTCTTCTATCTGGAACTCTTCTTATCAGTCGATGAAGCTAGACTGATTCTCTTGAGAACAAAGGATGAAGATCAACTTGTTCTCCGTTCTTGTTTTTACTTATCTCCGCCGTTACTGTTCTATTCAAAATTGCTTAGCGGGATTCTTTTTCGTTCCTTCGTTCTCGTCGATCTATAGGGCACCATTGTTCCCTTTTATAGGACGGATGAGCCGCTTAACGGTCACCTATGATGTCCTTTACTGACAGACGCCCATCCCTCAAGAGCACGCGCTGATTGGACAATCAGGCGACGACATTAAATGCTGACAGCGAGTCCGACTACTTTTGAATCTGTCTCGACGATATTTCCATTATTACGACGACATGGACAATATCTCGACGACAGGACTTGTCGTTGTCTTGAACTATGACAGATCTTCAAATCTCCTCCCCTCTTCTTCAGATAGAGATATCTCGACGACACGGGACATCCCTTCTGCACTTGCACTTAAGACAATCATGAAGTCATCTAACTGATGTCGGCGTGATCTTCTTGTCTGCTCGATATCGCTGTAACCACCTTATCTTGTCGACGACATAATTGATATCATGTCGACAGACTATTCTTCAGCAACAGTCTGTGTTCATATGACCTTCTTTAGTCTTCTCGACGTCACGCCTTATTTACGACGATGTCATCGGCATCAGTCTTACTTAGCCTTTCCAATGACAAGGCTTCTTTATGACGATACCTGTCTTGTTCAGTCTTATCGACGACACAACTTCTTTTCAACGATATCTTCGACACTGACCTTCCCTTTGCCTTTTCAACGACATTCATTGTGACTTAGCTTTATCGACGTCAAGGCTTCTTTTCGACGATATTCATTCTGACTTAGTCTTATCGACGTCAAGGCTTCTTTTCGACGATATTTGTCAGTTCTTTTCGACGATATGCGTCAGCTCGACATTCTATGAACTTGTCTTCTACTGAGATGATAAAGCTAAGAAGATAATCAAATATATAGTGAAGTTCTCTTGAATTGATGACTTCTCCAAATCAGGAATCATGAGGGCAAGATTCCCAACAATCTCCCCCTATTTGAAGAAGTCAGAACCCCAATTCAAAATTACGTGCACTGAGTACTAAAATGTGAGTTTATGCATTAGATGTTAACATAGTTACCATTCCCTTAGCTTTTGCATCTTCTTGAGATGGTAGCTCCCCCTTGATGTGATGCACATCTTTTTCTTTACTCCCCCTTGATGTGATACATCATGTGATACATCTTCTCTTCTCTCTTCCCAGGTTATTCTTTTCTCCCCCTTTCTGACTTTTTCATTATAGGCCTTGCAAATGCTGTTTGTCGACAATCTTTCAGATTGTCTCAGCACTTGTCCATAACCTTTAGTCATCCCCTTTTCTGAACCTCCAAAGATCACTGTCGGTCCATTCTCCACATGGATGAAGCTTCTTAGATACTTTCTGACTCCAGTCATATGCCTGGAGCAGCACTATCCAAATACCAGATTGGAGACTGGTTGGTACTTGGATATACCTGCAAGAAAAATTAATTACCCTTAGGTACCCAATTTGAATTGGGTCCTTAGTTCCTGTTAGGAAAATAAAATAGAATGTCACACCACTGAGGGTTTTGCACTCTCTTTGCATTGGGTCCTGTTGGGTTGAACCAACAATCCAGGGCAAAGTGGCCTACTTTCCCACAGCACCAACATCCATACCTGTTATACCTTCTCTTCTGCCTCACCATTTGAGTAGGATGAGAGTGTTGGTGAGCAGGAGGGAAGACAACTGACCTAACAGGTCTTGGGTGAACCTTACAGGTGTGAGAGTTGGGTGGAGTAGGTTTCATCACTTGGTGGGCCACCTTCTTGGGAACATGCTTTGTGGAAGCAGCCTTTCCCTTACTTTTCAGTGTTGTTGCTGTAGGTCCATGGCCAGAAGAACTTGATGCTAATACCTTCTTAAAAGAAGATTGGGCTTCAGAACCTTTGTCCTTGACAGTCTCCTGATTGAATCCTATACCAGCTCTGAATGATCCAGAGAAGGTATCAATGATAGGTAAGACTGTCTTGGGCATAGAGAAGCTTGCAACAAGTTTCTTCTCAGCCAGCAGCATCTCCTCAAGTTCCTTAATGACCTTGTTCTTCTGACCTAATTCAGCATTCTTAAGCCTTGTGGCTTCCTTGAATCTGTCCACTTCTTTGCTCATGGCAGCCAACTTTTCAGCTGTCTCTTTGAGCTCTGACTGGACAGTCTTCAAGGAATCTAACTCCTTGGTCTGGACTTTGAGGAGTTTCTTGTAGTTCTTGAAAGCTTTCCACAAAGCCTTATACTGCTTTATTAGGTCAGATTCAACATCATATTGAGATCTTGAGGTCGTGCTGTTGGTTGCAGACATACTCTCATTATCATGCAAAGAGTCTGTTACTGATTCAGAATCAGAGACAGACAGATGAGATTTGATAGGTACCTTCCCAGGAGAGATGTCATCCTAGTTGTCTTCCTTTATGGCCATTAGGCCAATCAGTGCTTCTTCCTCAGTATCTGAGGAGCCTGAATCAGAATCACTTAGAGTTCTGATTTTCTTTGCTATAAACCCTCTTTCAGATTTCTTCTTGTCCCTTGACCTTCTCTTGTCTTCATAATTCCTTGATTCCCTTCTCTTAGAAGAGCAATCAGCAGCTATGTGATCTGTCTTATTACAGGAGTAGCAAACAGTGTTAGCAAAATCAAATTTACCAGGTTTTGATTTATAACTGTCCTCCCTTGAGGATTTAGACCTGTCATGTTGATCAGATCTTTTTGAGCTTGAGGAGGTGGGTCTGTAGTTGTCTCTTCTTCTTCTGGTTATCAGCTTCTTGAACTGCTTAGAGAGAAGGACCATCTCTTTGTCAGTATCATTAGAGTCTGATGTGCTGGCATCAGACTCTTCACTGCTCTCTGATCTGTTCTGATAAGCGGGAGTCTTGTCCTTGGATCTCCTTGTGCTCTCAGCCTTGAGAGCCACAGATCTTTCTCTAGAGCTCCCTTTTGAGCTCTCCTCTTCAGCTTTCCTGGTATTGAGATGAAGTTCATGGGATAGCAGCTTCCTATACAGATTCTTGGGCTCCAAGATGCCCAACTGACCCATCTCTATGATGACACAGATCTTTATATCCCATTCCTTAGAGAGAGATCTAAGGAATTTATCATTTAGGTCAGAGTTTGTGAAGTCTCTGCCATAATTTTTCAGTCCATTCACTATTTTGAAAAACCTCTCATAACAGCTTGAGATGGTTTCAATCTTGCATTGCTTGAAGGATTCATACTCTTGACTGAGGAGGGATTTTCTATCATCCCTTACCTCTTCAGTGCCCTCCATGTAGACAATCAGAGAGTCCCACATCTCCTTGGCTGTCTTGCAGTGAATGAGATTCTGGAGGGTTGAGTCATCAATGACACTTACGATTACATTTTGTGCCCTTTTATCCAGACTTGCCAAGGTCAGCTCATCCTTGGTCATGTCTGTATACTTCTTTGCCACCATCCTAGTTGGATCAATTGTGGATGCTGTCATGGGAATGAAGGGGCCCTCTTGAACAGTCATATAGACTCTTGGATCAGCTGCCTCCATGAACAACCTTACTCATTCCTTCAAGATAGGAAAGTTCTCCTTTGTGCAGATTGGGAGTTTCATGGCTCTCATCTCTCGATGTTGATCACCTCCAGCCATATTGGATTGTTCTACGATCTAGATCTGACGGTTAAGTCGCTTTCTTGATCAACCTCCCTCTGATACCACTTGTTGGTTATAGAACAATCACCAGGGGGGGGGGGGGGGTAGGTGATTATGGCAGTTTTAAAATATTTTGCAAGTAATGAGTTTAATGGAAGCACTGCACAGAAGAATCACAGAAAATCTCAGCACACACACAACACAAGATGTATAGAGGTTCCTCAAGACCGGGTGTCTTGAGTAGTCCTCTGTCCCCCTGCGCCTACCCAGCAGTGTGCTAGGCTCGGCAAACTCCACCAATGTCTCCGGCCCGCAAGCCTTACAACTCGGACCCGCAAGTCCCTGCAGCCTAGGCCCGCAAGCCCCTTCACTGCACCCGAGCCCGCAAGCTCGACACTCAGGCCCTCAAGCCCTACACAGCACAAACCCGCAAGTCTTGCCTGCAGCCTAGGCCCGCAAGCCCCTTCACTGCACCCGAGCCCGCAAGCTCGACACTCAGGCCCTCAAGACCTACACAGCACAGACCCGCAAGTCTAGCCTACATCCTAGGCCCGCAAGCCCCTTCACTGCACCCGAGCCCGCAAGCCCGACACTTTTGGACCCGCAAGTCCCTCTGCCCTAGCCCTCAAGCCTCACAGATCTCAAGCCCTTAAGCTTGACACGCAGATCTGAAAACAGATCTTACAAATTTGGCCCGCAAGCCTACAAATAAAGATTTACAAAAAGGTTCTTTTGCCTGGTGGAGATCGGCTTCTTGACTTGAAGAGGATGCTTTTGATTTGAAACTTGACAGTGCAAATCTTCTTCAAGCTTTCTTCTATCTGGAACTCTTCTTATCAGTCGATGAAGCTATACTGATTCTCTTGAGAACAAAGGATGAAGATCAACTTGTTCTCCGTTCTTGTTTTTACTTATCTCCGCCGTTACTGTTCTATTCATAATTGCTTAGCGGGATTCTTTTTCGTTCCTTCGTTCTCGTCGATCTCTAGGGCACCAATGTTCCCTTTTATAGGACGGATGAGCCGTTTAACGGTCACCTATGACGTCCTTTACTGACAGACGCCCATCCCTCAAGAGCACGCGCTGATTGGACAATCAGGCGGCGGCATTAAATGCTGACAGCGCGTCAGGCTACTTTTGAATCTGTCTCGACGATATTTCCATTGTTACGACGACATAGACAATATCTCGACGACAGGACTTGTCGTTGTCTTGAACTAGGACAGATCTTCAAATCTCCTTCCCTTTTCTTCAGATAGAGATATCTCGACGACACGGGACATCCCTTCTGCACTTGCACTTAAGACAATCATGAAGTCATCTAACTGATGTCGGCGTGATCTTCTTGTCTGCCTGATATCGCTGTAACCACCTTATCTTGTCGATGACATAATTGATATCATGTCGACAGACTATTCTTCAGCAACTGCCTGTCTTCATATGACCTTCTTTAGTCTTCTCGACGTCACGCCTTATTTACGACGATGTCATCGGCATCAATCTTACTTAGCCTTTCCAACGACAAGGCTTCTTTACGACGATACCTGTCTTGTTCAGTCTTATCGACGACAACTTCTTTTCAACGATATCTTCGACACTGACCTTCCCTTTGCCTTTTCAACGACATTCATTCTGACTTAGCCTTATCGACGTCAAGGCTTCTTTTCGACGATATTCATTCTGACTTAGCCTTATCGACGTCAAAGCTTCTTTTCGACGATATTTGTCAGTTCTTTTCGACGATATGCGTCAGCTCGACATTCTATGAACTTGTCTTCTACTGAGATGATAAAGCTAAGAAGATAATCAAATACGTAGTGAAGTTCTCTTGAATTGGTGACTTCTCCAAATCATGAATCATGAGGGCAAGATTCTCAACAATCATCATGCTCCGGGTTACTTCTAGAAGGTGTCTATTCTTCCGTTCGGCTACCCCATTTTGCTCTGGTGTGTATGGACAAGTGGTTTGATATTGGATTACTTGTGAGGACAAGTACTCTCCAAACGCTTTGTTAGTGTACTCTATCACAATGTCAGACCGCAATACCATCACAACTGCACCTTAGTTTGAACCCATTTGTGGAAATGCTTGAAGCAGACAAACACATCACTTTTGTTTTTCATTAAATAAAGTTAGGTCACGCGAAAGAAACAGTCAATGAAAGACATAAAATACCGAAATCCATTCACAGTAGGTGTGGGACATGGTGCCCAAACATCAGAATGTACTAGATTAAATGGATAAGAACTCCTGCTGCCAGAACCAGAATATAAGTTTCTAGTATGTTTTCCTA